>OY728164.1:718544106-721044106 GCA_963277665.1 Viscum album | reverse complement strand
ACCAAGCATCTCATATAAGTGTATATAATATAATAAATAATTTCAAGGGTTCCCCACTACTACTTCCACACTGGTTTTCCAATTTTCCCCAACATCGCACATCCTAAACATCTCTCTTCAAAAAGGATTCCCCACAGACACCCGAGTGAAGCACCACAACATGCACTCTTGCAATGAAACATCCACATTCATGAAAGGAAAGTAACCAGGTTTTCTCCAGGAGCCACCACAGCTCGCATAATGTGTATCATTCGTCAAGTATTAAAACTCAAAAAATTATAGCCCATACACTAAGTAAGGATCCTCAAGACATCAAAACTTATACACCTTACACCTATTGTTGTCCATATAATACTATATCTACAGTATATACGTGTAAATAACCACGTGATATTAAAACCCTGTAAACACATTTATGGTGAAAAATAACCACTATGTCTACCAGAACATGTAACTACCAAGAGAAGAGAGTGGGGACAAAGGGGGTAGTCATCCATCCATCATCCCACTAAAATATTGGGGAAAACACCCCCATGGCCCAGAATACCAAGGGTGACTTTTTCCCTAACTGAAGGGGTGGGGTAGCATATAGAAACACAAAAAGTAAAGAATATATTATATTTCACAACCACACTATGGGAATAACATATTCTGAGACTCAACTTCACCTAACGTCTCTCGGATTCATGACTGCCACTTCTATGAATTGGTATCCTATAAGTACACAACCATTTATAGATATTTATTACATTACATAATTCAATTTTTATACGTTTCAAGTTATTTTAATTAATTATTTAAACATTAATTAACCATTAATAATTTCCACATTTATTTCATTAGCATCAAACCCAAAGATTTCTATTCCTTTAAAAAATTGTGACTAGAGAATAACATCCCAGAAAGATCCAACCCCTTGGGTTAACATTATTTATTCAATTATTTATATACAAAATTACATTCCCATATTCCCAGGAATTCTAGAATAACATTATATGCTACTAAACAAAAGGGTCTCAACATAGTGAGTAGAGGAACTAACCGTCGATTCATTGTCGCTTATAGCAGGAGTATAGACCCATCCTCCCTTGAGAATATAGAAATGGAAAGCACATGGCATACCCCGTGCGTCTTCGCCCCTTTCAGAAGAATGGTAATCATGACCAGTAGCCTTGAGCAATACGAAATGTAAAGTAGGAAAACAACCAATAATTATCCACAAGCATCCAAACATTCACATCCAACAAATTTCATCATCCCTGGTGTCCTCCTCGACACCCACATGTATAAATTCATGCATCTTGCCACTCTAGTCATCAACTACTTCAAAAACCAGTAGGCCTCCTTGTCCCCACATATCACAACAACCATCAAGACTCACATCACAACACACGAAGCAGCAAAACAAACTTCATATCAATTGGTCTCTTAGCCCTTAAACCAGAAAGAGGGTAACTAAGAACCCTACATGGAATTATCTTTTATCAAACAACCAGTTCTGTAATCGTTCTTGAATTAATTGATTTATTATTCTCAAGTTGCAACTACGGGAATCCTAAATAGTAAGCTATCACAAATTTATTAAACATACTTACTGCGTCAATTTTATTTGTATCAAAATACAACAACAAAATTATGATTCATTCACATGCCTCTTTATCTTCAGCCAAACCATTATCAATTAATTTCAACATTAGTTGTTTTACAAATTTCCATCACAAATGAAAAGATAAATGACGAAAGAATGGATATCACACTAACTATTAGAAAAGAGGCAAAAACATTCAATCGATAGGAATTTATTTAACTACTTCAAATACTTATTATGTTAATTTAATTGTGATCAAGTGGGATAAAACATACTAACTATATATTTTCACATAAAATAAATAAGAATAAATTAATCCCCTACCTTAAACAGTTCTTGACATTATTTATACGAGAACGATCCACACAACAGGTTACTATCTCCTCCCATGTGACAACTGTATCCACCCGAGGATACAGAGACAACACCACATTGGCCAACACCCAATAAAATCCCATCAGGAACATGGTGGAAAATTCCATAAAATGGTAAGGAGAAATAGATAGAGATGAAACCAAAAAGATGACGATAGATTAAAACTTATATTGAAGACTGACCAATACTTCTTTGCTGCATCAAAACAGAGTGGAACCAATCCAGGGGGAAATATTGATTGTGCAACTCCTATAGGATGGAATGAAAGGTTCAAGCATCTCACTACTGAGAAAAAAGAGGAATAACTAGGAAGAAAGATATATCGTCCCTTGAGAATATTTAACAGAGCCATGGTTTAAGATACCCTTGATTTTCCATTAAAAGAGGATCACATTGAACCGTGCGGGTTGACCAAGTACATGCATCCTGAGACTTAGGTAAATTAATATAGGAGTTATAGACTTTGAATCGACATTAGAGCCCTTAAAATGAGGCTTCAAATGTATTTTATGTCAAAGGTAGCGTTAATGGAGAGAAACTATAGGAAGTTGGAAACACTATTCACAAACTCAAAATTTACCAAAGGCAAAAAACTGTTCATTAACCTCCCAATTGAAACCTCACCATTGGAACCTCACCGTTATGGAAACACAGATCGTGAACCTCACCATTGAAACCAGACCATTTGAACCTCACGATTCTTGAAACACTATTCATGAACCTCACCATTGAAACAACACCATTGGAACCTCATTGTTCTCATTGCACTGTTCATGAACCTTACCATTGAAACCTCGCTATTGGAACCTCACCATTATGGAAACACTATTTATGAACCACACCATTGAAAGCTCGCCTCTGGAAGCTCATTGTTCTAGAAACACTGTTCCGGAACTCAAAATTTGGCAAAGGAAAGAGGCAATTGTTGGAACCTCACAGTTCTGGAAACATTTTTCATGAACATGTAATTTGGAAAAGAAAATAGGTTACTGTTGGTACATCACCATTCTAAATATACTATTTATGAACTCAAAATTTGAAAAAGTAAAGGGGCTACTATTGGAACCTCACCATTCTAGAAACACTATTCAGGAACTTGAAATTTGGCAAAGGAAAGAGGTTACCATTGAAACCTCACTGTTTTGGAAACACTGTTCATGAACTCAAAATTTGGCAATGGAAAGGGAGGTTACCATTGGACTTCACCGTTGTCACTATTTAAATAATCCTACTGATGACGCTATTCACATAGAGCTACCGTTCCACTGTTCACCTAAGGCTACCGTTGCACTGTTCACCTAAGGCTACAATCATAGTATTCATAGAACTGAAAATTTGGAAAGGTGTTGAGGACATGTCAGCTTGACCTCTCAAAACCCCTCAAACACAAAATTTTAGAAAAGTAATGGACAAGAGAGGACTAGTCCATAACATATTGGGTGTGTCATTAGGGGTGTGATAATGGTTGAATGATCAACATAGGATTTTTTGCTTCCTGTTTGAGGAAGTAATATTTGGGGAAATATAGATCATTATGGTAGTACCTTGATAAATCCACGACCATTATAGTCAAGTGTAAACCCATCTAGTTATATCAACAGTAAATAAAGCAAGAATGCGTAATGAAACCGGTGTGTGGTATGCTTTATGAAATATATATTGACAAAGAAGTTATACTATGATTCACATGTTATTAGTTTGGTTATTATTGTTATGACTACTCCGTACCTTTTTAGGGTCCTTACTGGGTTTCTAGATTATGCTCTTGGTCTATGAATAATGTTCAAAAATATATAAATAAGGGTCAAGAGGGACACACACAATAGTGTTTTCAGTAATATTTTTTATTCAGGTGAATCAGTATATAGGACTTGTTGGACACCAGTATTGGGGTCATATAATCATCAAAGGATGTATAATCACTGATGGAAAAAGTAAATTCATATTATTAATGATTTGAACAATTGACATTGAATTTATTTATAAAATGTATTTTGAAGTATTAATGTAAAAACCTAGAAAATATTACATGAATGAATATTTATTTAAATTAATCATGGTTTATTTTATATTTGGGTAACAACGAGTTGTGTTAATAGATATGGTTTTATCACATAATATAATTTTTTTAATAAGAAACTTATATAAATGTAAATGATATTTATAACTCAACCATGTAGTCATAATATATATTTTTTATAATGTGATAAATATTTGGGGGATGGGGATGTTTTTCTCAATAATTTCATGTCACATTACAAGTAAGAGAAGGGAGCCTATTTCATCAAACTATTCAGAGTGAGAACTCGAGTTATTACCTATTCTCACCAACTATTTACGGAGGGAAGTTATTGATCATGGTGATTAGATTGTCATATCCCTTGGGCATCAAAGGTACATCAATGAAAATATCATTGGAACACTGATGGAATCATCAGATCTCTATGTTGGGACCTTGAATTCAATGATCAATGCTCTAATAGGTTTTCTATGCACATGTGGATCATATAGAGTAATTTGGATTCAGATTATTTTAATATTGATCTCTCGTGACAAAAATCTGTTGAACATGAATTCTGATCTAACTAGGTATTTTTGGTTTTCTTTTTGTGATTAAAATTCATCTTTTCATGTCCTCGAGAAATAATTGGTGAAGTGCTTTGGAGGTGATGATGTTGTTACACCTATCACTAGTGAAAATTTTAATTCAAAGGCCCGACAACATGTTATATGTGAAAAATTATATTCAATTGGTATTAGGGTGATTTGTGTAGATTTTAAACCCTGAAAAAAATTAATTTCGTTTTAATTTTTGATGAGGGAACCGTAATAGTCCCAACATTGTTTGATAATTTTTAATCCAAAACCACATGACCGGGCTCCATCCATCTGAATCTCTAAATAGGTATTGGAATAAAAAATTTCCATTATAATATTAAAACTTATATATTTCTATTTTAATATTCATCATAAAATATTCATCATTATGAATTTATAATAATTCTTATTTATGACATGAAATCCGGTGATCAAAATAGGCTTTTCTAGATTGAAAAGTTTCTCTATGTTTTTAGGATTTTTTTTTTATTTTTTACTACAAAGGCATAAGTTTTGAAATTATTCGAATTACAATAAATTTTTTCCAGGGATAGGAAATGTGAGGCACCATACCTTAAAAGAGAAATTGTTTTAATAATAAAAAATTGTTCCTAAAGTCTAATTTGTAGAACATTTTAAAAAAAATAAAAAAATAAAAAATTAAAAGTATTATTGTTCGGTGGGGTATATTGGACAAAAACATGACAAAGGGGTTAAAAAATTATGTAAATAAAGGTATACCTAGCTTCCATTGTGAGTGTCATCTCAAAGTACAATATTTAACAACTCTTCTTTTTATAACACACTTAAACATGATTTATTATATAAACTTTTCACTTGATAGAACATGGAAGATCAAGAGGACTAGTGTCATTGGTGCATAGAAACATTAAATAAGAAATTAAAACATAAAACACACAACATATTTATTTAAATATTCTTTTACATAACCACAACATTCACTCGTACTTAGCATTTCATGGGATAACCTGAGGACATACATGTGAGAAATGTGAGATATAAAGCCCATTAAGGGAGTTAACAAGGCATAACATGAGGAATACAATACCTGTTAGGGAAAAGGCATATTAATGGAGCACAAAAGAACATGAATGTAATGGAATGATATATCATGATTATCATTACATGGATATGTGACAACAACACCTTACATGTAATTACCATTAGGCAAGGATCATTCCACATGGAGCATGAGTAAACACTCATTGTAATTGAATTAGCATGAGTAAATCCTAATTGAATAAGAATTAGCATGATTAAATCCTCATTGCACTTGATGGATCCTGATATTAATTTTTACCCAATGCATTGGAGCACTATTAGGGCACACCCTTCATAAACATTTCATTCCAAGCATAAGTGTGCCACATGGATCATACAACAAGGAATCATTCACCATCATTTAATCCATGATATGGTGTTGTGGAATACATACCTAAAGCTTTATAATCAATATATAAATGTGAATTAAGGTGAATACCCTTTATAGATAAATGGTTATGGTATTCACTACACAATGACATTGGCTTGGAAAATCATGGTGCAATTTCAGCAGCGTATCATTGTGACATAAGAATTCATAAAAATGGTATATGAGAGAGAAAGGGGTGACTCATAATATTTACATGAAATGGATAGTATGGGGTCATATAGATACATGTCCCAACATAGGTAATGTAATTCCGATTCACAATACAAAATAATTAATTGATTGTAAACGAGGAGACAGAAATTCCTTACAGAATTTTAGCATAGTAAAAGGTGTACATAAGAGGCATTAATTAGAGAAAAATAGGTATCTCGTAATTTTAAACATTATTAGGGTAATATAATGGAGGTGTGAAACCATAACCAAACATTTTTAATTTAATTTAAAAGGGTAATAAAACATAAATAAACATGGATAAAAAAATAAAGGAAGGAATCCCTTACGTGGAATTGTGATCCCAAAGGCATGGGAGAGGCTTGAGAGAGGATTCGTGGGAGATTAGGGAACCTTGAAAGGATTATAGGGAGAGGAGGGAAGTGTTTGGAAGAACTAAAAATAATTTGAGCGAAGAGAAAGTGGGATTTTTGGTGGTTTTATATTGGAAAAGAGAGGGAATTCTTTACAAGTTAGGTTTAGGACCCCACACATTAAACTAATCAAAACCACAAACCAGACCATCATATTTTCCCATTTTTTTTAAAAAAGGGGAGTGGAAAATAATATTTTATATGTACAATGTCCAAACATAAAAAAATAATAGGTTTTCTTATGCGGAGGTGAGTCCCACTTTCAAGGAAGTCAATTTAAAAAGAAAAAATGTGTTATAAGTATTGAAGGGTGTACTAAAGTATTGTAAAAAAACTAAAATCACATTATTTTAATGGTAAAACATATAAATTTTGAACATGATGATTATTTTATTTTATTAAATCTCTATTGGGTCATTATGATGTCATTAAACACATTATATATATAAAAGATATTAAATTTTTACCAAAAAATATGATCTTCTCTGAAAATTATGAAAGATTCACAATTTGATAATTTTGACATCCTGATTCAAAAAAAATATTCATTTTATCTAAATAGTTTTCTAAATATTTGAATTTTTTACATTTGAAATAAAAACCAATATTTATCAGAAAGTCATGGGTTTTGACAAAAATAGCTTTCAAACCATAATAATAATCACAATAGTATTCAAAATAATTATGCAGTCATTAATATTATATAAATAGTAATTTATTAATAATACTTAATTAAAATATTATTTAATAAAAAAATCCATTAATTCTTTAAAATATTTTTAAATTGAAAATTAACTAAAATTACTATTTGTTGTTTAAAAACTATTTACAACGTAACAATATTAAAATGAATGTATATTCATTATTATATACAAAAATAATGCACATAATCATTATGTTAAGGTATTGTTACATAACCACTTATATCACCCACAAAAGTCCTAAGGGTAAGGTGTGCGATTGTGACAAACTCTTTGGGTTGCTCGGATAACATCACTAGGGTGTTAATCTCTATCAACATCCACTTCTCCCGTAGTTGGCTCTGTTCAAGCATATAACATTGAAGCTCAGCTTGGGATTGGTTAAAAGTGAAGCCCAATGATGCCACCTCCTTCCAATGTTCTGAAAAATGGGCTTCATGAGAGGCAAGTCTTCTGGGTGAGGCCATCACTTCCTTTTTTCTGAGTAAATTGGATTTATCAATTACCTATATTTATACTAATCATGTGATCACTATTCAATGACTATATTAGCAATGGTAAAAATTATTAATGGTATTATGAAATAAAAAAACATAAAACAAATGATGTTCATATTTTATATGACCATTTTTCAAAATAAGACAGTTAAATGGATGAATATGAATTTTCATTAAAATAAGTTTGGGTCATTATATTTATTATTAGATACAAAATAGTTTCATTTCATCTTTTAAAAATATAAAACCCTAAAATATATATGACGTCACAAATGCAATCCATCAATTGAATTTGAACCCAACCAGGTGTTCGGGGTGCTCGTCAGCCAAAGTTGAGGGTGCCTCCTACTACCATGGAGTTATTATCAGAGCGGTGAGTTAACTAAACATAATTTCAAAGAAAAAAATAACTAAATCAAGATTTAATAAAAATCTGATAAAAGCATTGAGTAAATATTGATTTTGAATTAAAATGATACGAATTAACTCAACAGATTAAGGAGATGTATGTTAATGTTGTTGTCCCATCAAACACCTAACTTGAACTCTCTGAGTAGTATCAAAGGTAATGTTTGTAGAATATTAGGTGAGTTTCAAGTATCCCTACCACTATAACACTCAATAAAAAGTTATTTCAAATCTAGTACAGTGGGTTCCAATAGTTCAAAAAAATAGAGGGAGACATTTAATGATTTAATTAATTAATTATCAATGTCAAAATATGTAATCAAGATAAAAAGTGCTAATCTACTAGTTTTATATTTGTATAAAATGGAATTTAATACCACATGGTTCAATGAAATAATTATTTCACATTTTTAATATCCTATGAAGCATGAATTTCCCTAGAGTGGTATAGGATCATGCACAAAAATAGTATGATATCAAAAATTCAATGTTCTAGTGTTCCCAATACACTCTAATCCACATCATGAAGTGAGGGTGTTGAAAAATACTTTTAGTATATATTTTTTTATTCATATGATCATTCTTCCATAATTCTTTCACCAACATCCATTGTATGTTGTTGATATTACATTCAATCCTGGACAATATTACATGTATCCTCATCTGTGAGAAGTTATTAAGGAGAAACAAAAGCACAAATATGAAAATGTAATGATTACACTGGTTCTATATAAATTGAATGATGGATTATTATATTTAATTACATCATATTATAATATCATTTTCACCCATATTCTCCAGTTTCCATTAAGATTACAGAACCAACAATTTGTCAAAAAGCACTTCATACCTTCTTGGTAAGGTTGACCAAGTCAATAAGAACATTAAATAAAGATACATCTTTGTTTTTCATTGGGAACAAGTTGAATGATATGTATAAAAGTCTAATGAAATAAATAACTTCAAATAAAAATTGAAAAATTCTTTCAAAAAAAATTGGTATTATATTTGAAAATTATTTACTTCACATATCCTGAGATAATTCTATGGAAGTAAATGAAAAGAATAATGTTAAAGAATCATTTAATTTTTTCATCATCAATTATATTAATTAATTTAATATAATGTTTCTATTATATTATAGTATTAAATAAAATTTTCTAATCATATCTATATCAACAGACTATAACTAATTATATGAAATATTATAATAATTAAGTTGTGTTCTCCATGCGGCTGAGAAAAGTTGGCTCCTAAGTCAGTGGAGAGAAGAACGGAAACAATATATTTCAATATTTATAGTTTTTAGTAAAAAAGTATTTAGTATAACCATAAAATTTATATCACTTTTCCTGCGGACATAAGGATTAATTATTCCTAGTTCTGGAACAAGTGCTGATTTTGATGTTTCATAATTGAAAAATAGTTAATGAATCATAGGAAATAAGTGCTGAATATTAAATTTAAGACTTATATATCTAGTATGGTATTTAGACTTAGTAAAGCTAAAAACAATAGGTATTATAAATTTATATACATAGTTTCAGACAAAGAAACCTTCAGACATAATGTTAAGACACACAGATTTTGAATTTTGATCATCAAGATATAATGAACAATTCAAAATGTATGGTAGTGGTAGGTAAACATCATATGATTCTGTTATATAAATAGGTAAAATGAATCTTAATTATAGTTTATGCATGTCCAGAACATAGAAGATGCTTTGGTCTATTCGGTTGAGGACTATGTTGACCATGAATTAATTAATCAGTAAAATAAATGCACATTACCTTTTCCACAACAAGGGTATAAGGATACTAAATAAGATAAATAATCAATAATATATGTTATAATTGATAAAAAATGTAGTGTGGTCTACTTCATAAACAAAAAATTTCATATAAAGTTCCGAGTTATGATGAAAATAGATGGAGAATCTATTTTAAACCTATGGATGGTGGAAAATTACATTATATTTCAATGTGTGCTTTAAAAATAATGACCTTATCCAAAAACCATATGCTAACTATCATGAAAAATGGATATAATATGTGTTACAATATGATTGAAATCCACTAGGTCATAAGAACATGTGGTTTGATAATTTTTTTGTTAAGGATATAAACAAACATGATCTTAGAAAAACACAATGTGAATCTAAATTAATAATCATAATGTTTTCTAAGGATATTAAAGAAGTACCTAAAAAAGAAAAGAATTTGTCTAATGATTGACAGATTTTCCATATAAGTGTTCATGTATCTATTTGAGATAGTGAGATCTAGATTGACATGGGTTTAATCAAATCTAGAGATCCACAAGTAGTTGTAATAGGAACTTGTTCCATAATTTCATGTAGAATATAAATGTTTCGAGGAAACATACTATGTAGGAAGGTTAATACCATAGTAGTGTGTTTTTTAGCATGTCTAGTTATGAATAATTCATGGGAAAAAATAAGTCCTTCCAGAATTTGGTATATGAAAATTAGATAAGATTGAGATTACCTATTAAATTTTAAAAGTGGATACAATTTATCTAAGTATTATGGGATTGTTCTTTAAATACCATGGGGGCTATTCAAGTGAGATTATACATGGATGGTACAAGCATAGTACCAATATGGATCAATTAGCTACACCATGTAGGTATGCTTAAATCATATATAATTTTACTTATCATAGATAATTTACATGTTTATTACATTTATCATTTCATGTTAAGACCACCATCAATGGAAATTGTCTATATGAAACAACCAAAAAGTGCTAGTGACAACATAGAATTCTAATAGGGGGTGTGAGTTACTGAAATCTATTTTTGTAATAATGGAAGATATATTATATTAGAATATTCATTTGAATGAATATTTTCCATGTGTTCATTAGTAGTTAGTGGGTTATCCATAGTTTTCTAATTATAATATGTTTTGATAGCATTTGAAAACAACAATTGGTATTATAATTTATTTAGATCAGTATGAAAGTAATTCTCCTATAATGGAATTAAAGTAGAAATCAAGGTTATTAGGAACATGATCTATAGAGGTAGATCTAATGGTTTCTTATACCTAATTAATTGTACATAAATTAACATAGTATTGAATAATAAATTTCAAGACAATTCAAGAGATAATATTTACCCATTTCACATGGAATATATCTTTCAAGATAGAAAAGTCTAAGACATAAGAGGAGCTTAATATAGTCAGCTGAATTCCATATGATTTTCAATGGAACTACCACATATTTCATGATATTCACAAGAATTGATATTTCCTGGATAAACACGATTGTTTAAAATGTTTAGTTATATCTAGGAGAAATAAAAGAGAGTTAGTAAAAACGATCTAATTTTCGTTAAATAAGTAAAAGGGATATTCACATAGTATGTATATTTAAAAGGATACTAGTTTTTTGGGGACAAAAACTAGTTTCAATATAAGTTCATTTTGATATAAAATTTTAGTCCGGATAAGGGAATGATCAAGACAAGATCATAAAATCCAATGGTTCCCATATATATAAATATCGAGTATTTTTCTGCTAATATGTAAATAAAAAGTTGCATCAAAGTAAACAATGTTTTTGTCCATTTCATTGAATCGATCGTCAGAAGAAAAATATTATCATTTTGTTAATTATGATATTCTTACTAGCCATGGTGTTATGTTTTGATAGTGGAAAAAGTGGATAAACTCTGGGATATCATCTTTTCAGAAGTGCCACTCAATGAAGTGAGGTCACACATAGCAGAATAGGCAGGTAGTCGAGACATGGTAAACCCAATATCTAAAGCCTTGACTTTTTATAAACATGATATTAATCATGTGAGAGATAACATGGATGGATAGAAAGTTTTTTTTATTGCAAGTGGGATTTTTGTAAATGTGGGATCCCAAGACCCAACGTTATCATCACATTTCACTGCCATATCATGTATATAGTGAGATAGACATGATGTACGCTTAATATTATATTACAGACATTTAGAAATGCACCGTTTAATGGTAATTTAGATAAAATATTTTTGTATTAAATGTTTATAATATATCATAGGATATAATGTGAAACTCATGATATAATGACATTAATCTCAATGATATGTCTTATGGTGTGGATACATCATTCTAACTGGAAATAGATGATGTATGACAATCAGCTTCTAGGGGAACATAAGCATTAAGACTTATTATCATAAATTTGTCTCATGGTGATCTGTAGTGGTTGAGATTATGAGAAAAACATGACCAGTAAGAACACCACATGTTTTGGGTGTCATTGGATGTTGCTATCATTGAACAAGTGTATTGGTCTCCTTCCTTGAGGTCATTATCAATATTCTCCATTTGATAGCGTAATTTGATGAAATTAAAAAAACCATGATATTGAAATCAAGGTTAGGGAGCTTGTGTTAGGTGCATCATTAGTGGTATAGAATTGGTTTAATGGTAAAGATTGGGTTTTTTACTTCTATATTGAATAAGTAATACCTCAGGTGTAACACCACAAGAATTTTATGAGATATATTTTTAAATTTCTTCTATTTATTTATTTATTTTTTTAAATTATATGATGACTTGTGTTATAATATACACTAATATAACATTGCACTACAAGAAACACCAACATTGATTTTGGTATACACAATACTATTATTGATTTCTATTACACAAAATTTCATGTTCCTTTGATAGAATTCATTTCACGTAAGACCATGTTCAGGTGAACAACTACATATTATTATGTTACCTTATAATATACCCATTATAATTGAAATTATGAATAGTATTAACAGATTTATGAAAATATTATTTATAAAAGTATATATATAACTAATTCAATGGAGAGAAATTAATTAAAATTAAATATAAGACCCTTTTTAAATAAAATGATATATTTTTTATGAAAAATTAGTTATATTAAATTAAGAGAGATTATAAAATAATAAAATTAGTTTTGATTGATTTTAATAATGAAATTTATATTTAATATATTAAATATAAATTTTAACATTCATATTATATGTTTTTTACCCAATATACAAGAACAAAATCAATTTCTGGGTAAAAGAAGAATTGTTTAAAAAATGCATCTTTTCCACCTTTTGACGAGGAACCCATTTTAAATCTATTTTTTAACAAATTTATAAAAAAATTATTATTTGGAATTGGTTCATAAAAATTTACATTCGGGGAATTTATTATATTTTTTTGATAATTTTAAATATTTTTTATGAATAGAAAGAATATACACATTTTTTATTGAAAACTACTTTTTATCGGAATAATTTATTTAGATATGTTATATTATTTAATTTTTTAAAAATATAAATAGATTTATTTTTATCATTTAAAATAATTTATATTATTGGCATTACTTTTACGTTGAATGTTGTGGTAAAAACATTTCATTTTGTAGGAAAGTTTAAACATTAAAAAAATATATTCTCATTCAGAAAATGGGATTAATTTAAAATTAATTAATCAAAATTCTAAGTTCTAAATTTTGAAAAATGGATTCGATATGTTTAATAAGAAGGTCCATATTATATAAATTGGTTTCATAAATTTATAGGCATTATTAATAATAACTTCAGTAATTTTTGGTAAAATGGTAAAAGGGTAAATCATAAAATTAAAGAGTAAAAAGATATGACACAATTACCCAAAAAATGATATAATGTCATTAGATGAGTTTTTTGGATCTAAATCATCCTTGAGTCAAAATGGTATCCTATGGAATCCACATGGATGAGATTAGAACATTTAATATATTTTATTTTAGAAAAGTTAAATATATCTTACCTAGATTTTAATAACGATATAATTTTAAATATAAGTTTATTTAGAATTTTAGTAGGACTATATGTAATCATTATAAAGAAATTTTTTTTATTTATCATGAAGACACCTTTGTAAATTTTTTCACATAAATAATGATATTAAAGGATTATACATTGATGATGCAAAAATTATTGGAATGATGAAAATTGATAATAATTTTTTATTAAAACGATAATAACCATTAAAAGAAAAAAATGATCAAATATTATTTCTATAGTGTATCTAAATCATAATCATCCGAGTTTTGAGTTATTGACCATTTGGTGCCATATGCCAATGATTATGACACCTATAATATTTCATTTAAAGCGTTGTTAAAGTTATCACATTCTTGTTTTGATAAATATAACATTTTTAATATATGAATTTATAGATATATATTATACTGTAAGTTTTATTATTATATAAAGATGATTTATATTCATCATTTTATTTTATTTTTAGTTTTTTTTGAAAATAAGTATATTTAATAACAAAAAAAACTAATGTAGTAATTATTTTATTAATATAAATATCATATAAATATTATTAAAAATATAAAAAATATAATTTCGGGTAATAAATATATCCAATGAATTTTATCAATGAACTTGACCCATTATAGATATATGAAAATGTTTTTTGTGAATAAATCTTATCTTTATATTTTAAAAATCAATAAATTGGAGAGTGTTGAAATCGACACTATTGATTGTTTATGAAAAATGTATTATTAAATTAATAAAAAATCATAATTCATTTTAAAAAATATATAAAAGTTAATATATGGGGGAAATTGTTATACATTATTCATTTATTATCTAATTTACATTAAATATGTAAATATTTTACCTTTTTATATTGGAATATATGTTACCTTAGATAAAAATAAAATAGAATAACTAAGTGTTAATTAAAACGATATGATTAACGTTGATAAAAACACATGTCTTAAATTCATTTGTTTGAGTTATTAAAACCTTATCTCATCTTATTTTTAAAGCTATGGATTTTTTTATGTTTTTAGATAGGTTTCTATTTTATTATAAAATAATACTCTTTGAGATTCCAAAAGTTCACCTCACCTTAATTATAAATGGTAACATTTTCCCTCACTACCTAAATTAACATTTATCTTTTAAAATTTTCCATAACCTACCAACATACCTTCTATAATTCCTTATTTACATTATAGTTGTGTTTAACAGCTCATAATAGCAACTCTAGTGCCTCTAGAGTATATCTAGAGGGAGATCTAAAAACAGAGGTAATATCCTCTACTAAATCCTTTAAAATTATTTATTCTTATACTTTGTATTCCTGAGTTGCTTTAATCCTAAAGTGATAAATATATTGTCAATTATATATTAAGATATCATTTTGGGTATAGAACAACCATATTCCACCTTCTAACCGTCTTATGAAAAATGAAATCACTTAGCGTGTGTACGTACGACTTACCATCTCCACATCGGGGTGTAAAGTGTTTTTCACCACCACATTACATGGATGTGTATACTTATAGAAATGATTAATATATATTATTATTATAACATTATATTTATTATAGAAAAAAAATATTACCATCCACATCCATATTATTCCTCAATTAAGGTATTGATATCATCGCTTGTGCATATGTATGAGCAACCATCTCCACGAAGTGATTTGATTAATTCTACCCGATCTTCATTAAATATTGATCATATAAATTATTATAAAGAATAAATATGATATATATTATATTAATATCATTATGGAATTGATATAACTATTATAAGTAAATAAAATTATTTAAATCATTATGCATGAGGTTTAAATATATATAAAAGATATCATACTCAAGGTATGAGGTAATTTCGGAATATCGTTATCAGCCTAGATTATTAATACAAAATTATTTACTGGGGTTTATTTATCATCCATGTCCAATTTGTCTAAAAATAATTTCATAAAATATTTTTATATTTTCTTATAAATGATAAATTCCATTTTTACAAATAGATGACTTTTTAACTACACATCTCAAATAGAATATTTCATTTTTTTAGAATGAGGATCTTTTTGACTTTATCAAAAAACATATAAGAAGTATGTTTTATATCAAAATGTCATGAATAAATTTTCACTCTTTAATAATGACTTATTTTCATGAAGATTCCATCATAATATTTCATGTTTATTTCTAATTAAAATATTTTATTTTAAAAATTTTGTGGCATATTTTGAAAAGATAATGATTTTGAAGAGGAATGTATATTTTCCTCAAAGATTATTTTCATGTATTTTATCAAAAAATTATTCCATTAATGATGATTTTTTTTAATATAGTCATGTTTAATGTATAATATCCCTATTATTCCTCTTCTATGATAATGTTTATGATTTTATAGTATTTATGAATTTTTTTACATGGATTATGTTATCATGGAATAATGTTTAAGAAAACCATTTTATTCTTCTGGTTATGTCATGATTAATTATTTATGTTTTTGCCTAAAATTTACACTTTTTCATTATGACATGGATGGACCTATATCATGCTCCAATGCGTTGTTTATGGATATATATATCATGATATATATTGGGCTAGAACTAGAAATGAACTCAGTTCAATAATATATTGATTTAATGGGAAATGATATTGATTCAGTAATATAGTGATGAAATGGTAAATAAACATGATTCAGTAATACATGGTTGGAAAGAGGATTGAAATCAATTCAGTAAAGGACTTTTTTCATTATTATGGTCTTTTAAATGAGCCTTATATAATATAGAAATTATTTTATATTCTAATGTGTTTCCCATAATCCAATGTTTTATCCCCATGCTATTTTATAATGGCTTGAGTTCCCTTATGAAATTTTCTTTATGAAATAATAATATTTCATTAATGACTCATTATTTTAGTATCTGTTATACATGGTATTGTTTTTTAAAGTTATGTTCATGTTTTAACACTCTTATGCTCATGTTTTGTTTTATATTTTTTAATTTACAATTACAGATAATCTAACCTCACCCTTTCCTTATGTTTTATTTTTCCATGAATATGAAGAAAGGTTTGAGGTTGGAAATATGATGGGGAATATCTTTATAGGAGATTATGAAGATAATTCACCAAATTAGATTAATGTGTTACATATTTCCAAAGGAAATAAACTAATTAAATATTTGTGTGTTTGTCGCACCATCCACCTTTGAATTATTTATTTTTTTAATTTTCATTACATTGGGTATAGTTCAGGTTAATGCCTAACATAATATTATTTAGGATGTATTTAAAAATGCTTGTGTTGGGATTGACTACATCCAACATATCATGATTGAAGCAGCGCGGCCTCGCTAGGGTCCCCACGTGACCTCGCTCGGTTCACTACATGGCATGTCCGATGTCGAAAACAAATAAATAATGTAAAATGACATAAATGAGTGTTTTGTGTTTGACATTATCATAGTCAAGGCATGACCAAATCCACATAGATTTTCCAAATCACCACACATCCAGACTGATGAATGGTTAATTTATTAATTATAGAGGTGAATAAGTAAGTTAGAGAAAAATAAAATTGGAGGAATAAAATGATTTAAAGGTTGTTCTAATAATAATAATTAAAATAATAATAGTAATAATAATAATAATAACAAAAACATAAGATTATTCTTATTGTTATTATTATCATTTTTTTAAATGATAAAATTTGGTTATTAGTATTATTATTAAAATTATTATTATAGTTGTTATTTTTTAAGTTATCATCAATTTGTTACTATAATTATGTCTTTTATTATCATTTGTATTTCTTTTTATTTATTTATTTATTATTATTATTATTTCTCTTTGTGTTAGGGTCTAGGATCACACCTAACAATTCTTCCCCTTTGGGCATGGTAGACTTCCCCTCCCCCTGATATCCCATCGCACACTGCTACACCCATGCTTGGCCGCCAAACCTCCTCTCTCCCCTTTTCGAACAACCCACCTCCCAATTGGCCTTCGCACTTCGTGTTAAGCCCTTGTTTGCCAGCCAGCTCGAAGCGTCTTACCCTTCTTTGATGGCCTTTTTTATGATGACCTGCACCGACTCTCCCATAGATCCCCTTCCCACTAGACCTCCACTTCCCCCCACCCTCGGACTTCCGCTGTCACACCCCTCTCCCCTAGCCTAAGTGTGCAACCCCCTCCCCTCTGTCTTCCCAGTCCCCATCTCACCCCATTCTAGCATAGCCGGCTCATGTGCATCCTCTGTGCATAGCTCCCCAGCTAGCCATGAACCCCTAGCTTGCTAGCTTCTCTCCGACGGCCTCCCCTTGGGTTAAGCCTCCCCTTTATTTTATTTTTTATTTCATTGAGTTTTTGTTTTTTAGTGGATTTTGGATTCGATTGTGAGCTTTAACAATTTATTTCAGGGGCTCAATATCCCACATTAGGCTTCCTCTTTGATTCTTAACGGTGCGAATGAGGTGTGGGTGTATTTTGTGCCATTTATGGAAGGATATTCATGTGAGGTGGGTGGTTTCATATCTTAGAATCATTAGATGAATTTATTATTCTTAGTTGAATTTCTAAAGGTGTTATTTAGTTTCGTTTTTTGGTTCGAATGGTATTTTTAGAATGATTTGTTTGTTTTCTGGATAAAAATGAATTTTGGTGAAGATGATGTCAATGTTTAGTTTTGTTTTTTGTGAAATGTATTCAAAATTGGTTTTAGGGGTTGTTTGGTTAGTGAGAACATTGTTTTCAATGGTATTTGAGTTGTGTATGTTTGAATTTAGATTTTTAATGTTTAGAAAATCAGTTTGGGTGTGTTGTCTTGGTTTTTTGTGTAAAAAAGTGGGGGAAAGAATGTTTTGAAAATTGATTTAATGTATTGGTGATCCTATAATGGGTCTGGACCCTTGTCTTGGGATTCTTCAGCTTGTGTGAAATGGAAAAAAGTGGTGTCTTGTAAATAATGGTGGATTCTTCAAAGATGTTGGTCATTGATATAAAAGATGAATTGTGTCTTTTTTAACGTGAATTTAAATTAAAAAATGGATTTTTTACATGTTGTCCTTGTAGATATCTTCTGGTTTAAAAGACTTTGGGGGTGTTGTTTATGTTTTTTATAAGTTGTTATAATTATGTACTTATTTATAGAAGAGTTGCAAACCATTTTTGAAAAAAGCCTTTTTAGGTGCGTTTTATATTAAGAGAGGGAAATTGAGTATGTTTTAGGGTGAAACCATGTTGTGAATTTTATAAATGTATTGTCAATTATTTATATGATTTATTAATTTGTGTGTGTTATGCGAATTATACTTTGAAAATGTTTTGGTGTGCGCTTTGTTTAAAAAGTGGATTCTTGGTGTGTTTTTGGTGTAAAGCCTTATGGCGTGTCATGGAAATGTTTTATTAAGTTTTATATGATATATATAAAATTGTGAATGTAATGAAAATTATATTTCAAATGGTCTTAGTGTGCATTTGATCTTTGAAGTGGAGTTTTGTTGTGAATGTGGTGGGTTATGCTGTAATTTTTTGTTTGGTTTATGATATGTGAAACTGATACATGATGTCAATGTAAATTTTTTTTTGTGCACAAAAAGGTAACCTCGGGTACCTAGGTGGGAATATGAGGACTAGTATACTAGATGATACAGATGTGGTTCATCCCAATTTCATTTAGGATGATTGATGTTACAACACTAACTAATCTTTTGTGATGATTGGAGACCACGATGTTATGGATGCGTTTCCCCACTAGTGGATTGTGCATGTGAGCATTAATTATTGTGGATCCTATTTCGAGTTTACACCGAGGTAGTATGTCTCCATCACCCCACGCATACTAGAAACCTTACGGGATTTTACCACAGTGGTATACTATTCATGATATCATGATTTTTATCAGCATACAGAGGACCACTTGAGTATGTGAATGTTATTTATGAATTTTCTCTTCCATTTTAATGTAGTATTTGTTAAATTGTTTTTCTTCTAGTTAAATTTTCTTTTTAAAATTTTCTTTTAAATGTTTTCCTAAAATTATTTTTAAAAGTATAGTTTTAACTAAGAATTTCAAATTATCTTTTTGATATTGTGGCAAGAAACCATTTTATTGGGTGGTATACTACTGGGAATTTGGATCACACACTAAATACACATTTGGGTGTATGTATTACTTTTCTTTTGTGTATTTCAGGTTGATGAATCATTCTTAGCGATGGAGGATTGGGTTGTTGGTGGTCTTATTGTGTAGGTTGGTGTTTGTAGCTTGTGGATGTTTCACCTACCTTGTTACTTTGAAGTTGGAGTTGGAGTTTAAGTTTATTTTTTTGTTGTTTCTTTTTGGATGTTGGTTCCTGTTGTAAACCATTAAATTTGGATTTAGTTTAAGGGAATTTTAAGTTGACAATTTTCAATTTTAGATTATCTATATTGTGGTTTGTTTGTGCTTACTATTTTAGGTAATAGTTCCCATGTATTATTTTGATACCGGGGCACTTGTGTCAGCCCATGGGGATCGGGAAAGCCTTTGAGGCCATGTCACAGACTGGGTCATGCACTGTGCTGGATGGCGACCTAACCTAGTTCTTGAAAAAATGGTATCATAGGAGGTTTTCTCTTCTGGGTCATGTTCCTTTGGGATAGAGTCGATGTAGACCTTTTTAAGGGTGTCAAGACTCGATGTTCTAGCTATGAGAAAGGGGATTGGCCACCAAACCTCATGGTGGGACTCAAGTTACCAGGGTAAGTTGAGGTTTGTCTCAGTCTTTGGTCCCTTTGTAATTATTTTTTAGGGGAAATGAAAAGGGAGTCGGGTTAGTGGTCTTAGAGAGCTTGCAGGGTCTGGGATGACATGTGGAGTCGAGGACGCTATCATAGAAAACTATCTGTGGTGATGGTGTGATTTGTGTATGTCCTCCAACCATATGTCCAAGTCACCCACCGACACTAGTCTCCTCCGACATCATTCCTTGTCACATTGTTTTGATTTCAGGGAAATTTATTTTTTATTTAAAAATTATTTGGTCTTGGAAAATGTTTTTTAATGAAGAGATCTAAAAAGAAAAGTATTTATGATTTTTGAATACATTGGGTTGACTGTTTTGGTTTTGAAAAATGAATTGGTCCAGTTTTGATCCATGGTGTTCCCTTAAGAAGACACATGAATGGTTGTATATGGAAAGTGGAATGGTTAATGGTACGATCAGATGTTTTCTTGGATGAAAATTAGGTTGGTGCCAGTGTGGCATGGGAACATGCATGTGTGGGGCCCTTGGGACACCATTTGTGTTTGTGAAACCCCCCATATTCATTTCTTTTAAAAATGTTTTGTTAAATAAAAATTTTGTGTTTTAAGAATTGGATATTATGTGGAGTATCCTTGTATTTTGGAAATGTTGTATGAGAGGAATTTCGAGATGATAATCCTTTTTGGATGATTTGTGTCTTGAGTTTCAATTCTTATTTGTAAGTTGGTGTGAAAGCAGGTGTTTGGTGGTTTGTTTTGAAAAGTTATTTGGGAATCCCTTGTAGTGGTTCCCCCTATAGGATTTGTGTTCTCTTGTTGTATTTCATGAACATTAGACTGGGTTGATTGGGTCTATGATTTTCTTTCTTACTAGTGTATGACCCCAAAAAGTGTTAAAATGTAATAGTGGTGTGGACACGTTCAATTCACCATTGTTCAGACCTCTAATTGATTAAAGTATGGACTCCCCTTTTTAGTGACAGTATGTTTTCTATCCCTTTTCATTTTGGGTTTAGCAGATCCTCTCACAATAGGATGAAGATGTGAGGGGAGTTGAAGGGAGTTCTGGTCTCTTTGAGTTGTCTGAGTCATCAGGTATGAAGTTTGACACCACTTTGTCTAATGGACCCTTTGGAAATGGTGAAAAGAATTCCAGAGGGGGAGCGTGAAGGCGGTTCAGAGTTATCGATGCTGACCGATGTCTTGAAAGGCTTGTTGTGCTTTCATCAGAAACAATGGTTATGTTTGGTGACGTCTCAAAACATGAGTTATCTTTTGTGAGCGATGGTAGATTTCATAGAATCCTTTATGAATCCCTATTTTCATAGGAGTGTGTCATACACTTAGTGAGTTCTAATTTTTTCTGTTCAAAGGGGAGTATTTTTTGTGCAACCTTTTTTCTTATGTTTCTTGTTTAAGGTGATGAGGTGATTCATGTGCACCTTCTAAGTCCTTATTTTTGTGGATGTGCCATGATAAATAGTTGAATGTCATGGTGTGTTGTGTTTGATGGTGTTGTCTCTATTGTGATGTGGTTGCATGTAACACGAAAATGGGAAGCTCTGTTTTGGAGTATTTAACGCCTGAATACAATGAAGGAGATGCTTCATACGTCAGGGTTCCATCCAAAGGCCATGGAGAGAAGCTGAAATGTGGTCAGTAACCTTGGGTGTGTATGGGACCCCATTTTTATTTCTTTCATCGGTACTGAAGGTGAAGGAATTTTATATTGTTCTATGTGGTTGTTTCATCTCGAATGACCAGTTTTGGTTTGTGGGGTCTTCTAGTGTCTATGAGGATGTGTGGTCCTCTCGTTGCCTTATTGTTCAGGGGGTTATGTCCCCTCAGATATAATCAATTTTAGTGGTACTTATGGGGTCCATTGTGTAAATAAGTCTTAAATTTGAATAGTCCTTATCCAGGGATGTAGGGATGTTGGACTATTAGTATCTGTTGTTTTTGACACTCTGATAGTTCTATCTTTCCCTCCCCACCCCTTGTGGAGAGGTTTTCGGTCACTGTTGGTAAATTTTTAAAGTTTGTTTAACTTTCATCAGTTCTAATAGTGGGGAGTCCACTCGGGAATCCCCATGTTGGGTTTCCAATCTCATATCGGGTTTTGGTTGGTTTCCAATGGTTTGGATCCCCTTCGAGCTTTCCCATGTTGGATTTTAGTTCTGTCCCATGGGATGATTTGGTGGTAGGTGATAAGGGTGTTCCTTGGACATGGATGGTGTTGTTTGGATACTCCAATCAAATTTTTTGGTTTTTGTTTAATGGTGGATGAGGTTTCACGATCATTAATGTTTGTTTCCATGGGTGCTAGAGTTCTATTCCTTGATTAATCAAATGGAGGTGTCCTAGATATTTTTGGTAGGTGACACCTAGTGAAAAGAATTTTTATGCATTTATGGAGGATGTCATTTATGCCAAATTATCTAAGAACGTTGATTTTTCCTCCTTTGGCTTGTTGATAGTAGGGATCCTCTTTTAACATTAAGGTGGTGCTATTTTCTACTTTAGGTTTCAATATAAATTGTGGCTTTCCGGGGGACGAAATATTTATGGTGGGGAGAAATTTCAAACTCATCGCCTTTGAATTATTTATTTTGTTAGTTTTCTTTGCATTGGGTATAGTTCAGGTTCAGTCCTGACATAAATATTTTTAGTAATTATTTACAAACCCTAGTATTGGCATTGACTATGTCCAACACACCGTGGTGAAAGCTACACAACCTCACCTGAGTCACCGTGTGGCCTCACCCAGTTTACCTCATGACATGCCAATAAACAAAACAAATAAATAAAGTTAAATAGAAGAAATGTGTCTTTTTATTTTGATATTGTCATGGGAAGGGCACAGTTGTTGCCGCGTGGCTTCTTTAAATCACCATGCGGCATATCATGTGTATGGTTAATTCATTAATCAACGAGACGAATAAGGAAGTTAGTGAAAAATAAAATTGAAGAAATAAAAGGATTTAAATGTTTTTATAATATAAATAATAATAATAATATATTATTATTATTATTATTATTATTATTGTTATCCTTTTGAATAATGTTAAAATTATTTTCTTCGTAATATTATATAAAATTATTATTATTATTGTTATTTATTAAGTTATAATCATGTTTTACTATAATTATGATTAATCATTCTCATTTTTATCATTTGTATTTTTATTTATTTATTGTTAATATTATTATTTTTCCCTCATTGTGTTAGGGTTTCAGGTTACCCTCTCTCCCAATTTTCCTTTGGGTCCTAGTAGACTCCCCCTCCACCTGGAATCCTATCGCACAACGCTGCACCCATGCCTGGAAGCCGAACCTCTTCTCTCCCCTCGTTGCACCACCCATCTCCCAACTGTCCTCCTCTCTTCAAACCACACCCTTGTTTCCTAGCCATCTTGATGTTCCACCCCTTCTTCCCTGGCCTCTTTCTACGATGACCCGCACCGACTCTCCCCTATAACCCTTTTCTGTCAGGCCTCCCCTTCTCACCTCAACATTCCACCATCACTACCCCCTCCCCTGGCTTCAGCGTGAGCCACCCTACTACTCCATCCAACTGGTCCATATCAGACCCGCTTTCTTGGATAACCAGCTCCGGTACATCCTCCATCCACAAATCCCCTTCTATTTGCAATCCCACAAACTAGTTGGCTTCCCTCTTGCAGCCTCCTCTCTGGTTAAAACTCCACTATATTTCATTTTTTAATTCTTTGTGTTTTGTTTTTCTTTCAGGTTTTGGATCCTTTTTCAGCTTTATCTATTTATTTTTGGGTTTTATCTTCTTATTTAGGCCTCCCATTTGATTCTTCATGGTGAAAATGAGGTGCAGGTTTGTTTCCCACCATTTCTGGAAGAATCTTCATGTGAGGTAGGTGGTTCTGTTCTCTAGCAGTATTGGGTGAATTTATTATGCTTAGTTTAAGTTATAAATTTATTCTTTAGTTTCATTTTATGGTGAAAGTTGAATTTTTCGAATTATTGTTGTGTTTTATAGTTAGAAATGAATTTTTTATTAAGGATATATCAATGGTTTGTGTTGTTTTGGTGATTGTTTTTCAAAAAGGGTTTTAGGGGTTGTTTGGTTAGTGAGAACGTTGTTTTCAAGGTATTTGATTATTGTATGTTTGAATGTGGATTTTTAATATCTAGAGGATCTCTTTGGGTTTACTGGATTGGTTTTGTTTTTTTTGTAAAAAAGGATGGCAAAGATGGTTTTAGAAATGGTTTTAAATTTTGGGAGATAATATAAAGGTTCATGACTATTGTCTTGGTTTTCTTCGAACTGTGTGAAATGGGAAAAAAGTGGTGTCTTGAAAATAATGGTGGTTTCTTTAAAGTGGTTTGTCATTGATAAGAAAGATGAAATTTGTCTTTCTTCATGAGATTTTTCATTCAAAAATGGATTTTTTGACATGTTGTCTTTGTGGTTCTCTTTTAGCTTAAAATCATGGGGGGTGGGGGGGGGGGGTTGAATTTGTTTTTATAAGTTGTTATAATGGTGTATTTATTTGTGGAAGAGGTGCAAAAATGATTAAAAAACAAATTTTTAGAGTAGCGTTTGATTTTAAGAGACTGAAATTGAATATGTTTTGAGGGTAAAACCTTTTTGTGTATTTTATAAATTTATTATTAATTATTTGATGATTTATTAATTTGTGAGTGTTATGCGAATTATACTTTGAAAAGGATTTAGTGTGAACTTGGTTTAAAAAGTTTTTTGTGTGTGTTTTTGTAGTAATTCCTTGGGACACCTTATGGACATATTTTAATAAATTTTTAAATGATTTATATTCAATATTAAAAGTGATTCAAATTATATTTTAAAGGTTCTTGGTGTTCATTTTATCTTTAAAGAGAAGTTTGGTTTTGCAAGTGGTGGATTATGATCTAATTTCTTATTCGGTTTTTGATATGGGAAACTGATACACCATTTGAATGTTAAATTTGTTTGACCAAAAAAAGGGAACCCTAGGTACCAAGGTGGGGGGATTAGGACTAGAACACTAGATATTGAAGAATTGGTTCATCCCAGTTTCATCTATCATGATTGATGTTACAACACTAACTAAGCTCTTATGATGATTGGAGACCTCTATATTATGGATGTATTTCCCAACTAGTGAATTTTACATGAGTGTGTTGATTATTGTGGTTCTTAAGGTATGTTTTCATTGAGATATGATTTTTCTCGCTCCCCATACATACTAGCTACATTAAGGGATTTACCCACAGTGATACACTATTCATGACGTGGTGCCTTCTGTTGACATACATAGAACCACTTGATTATGTTCATGTGGTTTAGGAATTTTCTATTCAATTTTAATATAGTATTTGTGAAATGGTTTTTCTTCAAGTGCTATTTTCATTATACTTTCTGATATTAAATGTTATCCTTAAAAGTGTTTTAAATGTATGGTTTTAAAAAAGGATGTTAAATTATCATTTTGATGGTGTGGCATGGAACGTTTTTATTGGGTGGTATGCTTCTGGGAATTTGAGTCACACACTACCTACACCATTGGGTGTATGTTGATCTTTTTCATTGTGTTTTATAGTTTGAGGCATCATTCTTTGTGATGGTGGTTTGTGTTGGTGATGGAATTCTCGTTCAGGTTGGGGTTTATAGCTTGTGGATGTTGCCCCACCCATATTTCTTGGAGGTTTGAGTTAGTGTTTTAGTTTCTTTTGTTGTGGTTTTTTTGGTTGTTGGTTCAAATTGTGAACATTTAAATTGGAATTTTGTTTAAGGGTTTATTTGTTTTTCAATTTTCAATTTTTGTTTATCTATCTTGTTGGGTTTTTTACTATTTTGAGTAAATCGTTCCCATGTATTGTTTTGATATCCGGGTACATGTGCCAGCCTGTGGGGATTAGAAATTCCCCTCATTCCATGTTGCATACCGGGTCGGGCACTGGGTTGGATTGTGACCCGGCCTAGTTTTTGACAATTTATATTCATGTAATGTATTAAGTATTCCACAAAAGTAGTGTACATTCCATATACGTAAAAAGTGCATCATTTAAGTTGGTATCAGAGTGATGGATTAGTTAAATTTTGGAAAATAGGTTGCAAAAACATTTTTTTATATCCCTAGATATATTTCTAAGGATATGTCTAGGGATATCCCCAAGGATAAGTCAATGTATAGGTTATAATCTTGGAATTTTGGTAATGATCATAGATAAACTAGGACTAAATCAAATATGTTTTAGATTGAATGTAATTTCCCTAGATTGTGAGGTTTTCTATTATGATTGATATCTCTCACACTATTCTTTTTGGATTATAGAAAATGATAGAAAATAGGAGGATTCGTGTTAATAGAAAATATGATGGAAAATGCAATGATATTCCTCATGAGCAATCAAATGAAATTGGAGTTTGTAGGAGTAACATATTAATTATTCCTAACCATAAATCACATAATAGGATCAACAATATTAACATTCAGTATTTTTGATGACCAACTTAATTAGAGAAATATAGATTTAATTTTTTAACCATATAGGAAAGAAAGATCAATTTTACTAATGTAAATCATATCAGAAGAGGAATAAAGGGGAATGTTTAAATGAATCTTGAAGATTATTTGGATGTGGAAAAAAGGGCACAAAGTAAGTAATTACAATGGAAAAGGTTCAGTTAACACAATGGACATGGATAATGGTATTTCCAAGGAATTAATGATAGTTAAAAGTGGAATGTATGGTGTTGGTTAGTGTGGAAACTCAATAGGGGGAGTGAATTGAGTTCCTATATAAAATTTTATTTAAAATCATTATGCAAAAGATCCCCCAATTTGGAAATAGCTGAGTTTATTAACGTAGTAAAAATATAGATGTCTAGTTGGTCAAAAAGTTTTTCAAAGGGTGATTAGTCCTCAGTTGAATCAGTGTACAACACTTATTCAACTTTTGAAACATGTTTTCTGAATTAGACACATACACAAAAAAACCAGATCTTACTATCAGAGTTATTGTAAAGATACTTTCTCTTTTAGAAATTATATGTTGCGAAGAATAGAAATTCGAGTATTACAAAATATATCGCATATAAGATTTAAACCAGATGTTCAGTCTCAAGACAAGACATAATCCTCTCCACTTGGTGATCACCTACCCCCAAGAAATTTATATTAACAATAAATAAGAAAAAACAGCATGTATGAGGCTTTACAACAATTTTCACAAACTGTCCCGGGCTCACACCCTCTACCACAATTATTCGTGGGAAAACAA
Organism: Viscum album; assembly: GCA_963277665.1. Lineage (NCBI taxonomy): Eukaryota > Viridiplantae > Streptophyta > Magnoliopsida > Santalales > Viscaceae > Viscum > Viscum album. The sequence continues at coordinate 721,016,075 of OY728164.1, read as the reverse complement.
ACAATCCAGAACACAAACGGTATCTTCCATATTTATACCTTCAATTTTTTTTAAATAAGTTCGACATGAAAAGTTTCAGTATCCACCAGTTCAAGCACAGGAGACTGTGTGTGTAATAGAAAAACACACACTTCTCAGAAATGTAAAAGAAACGAAAAAATAGAGATATTGTTATAAATATTGAGTTTAGAAGGCTCTATGTGTTTAGAGATCATATCTTGAATCCTTGGAGTGAATAATTGGTAGTTTGATCCTTTTTCTAGAAGTTTTCTCAAAATACAGAGGGTCACAACTCTATGTACTAGCTCTCATGTACTGAGTGTTTTTATTCATGGGTTGACGGAGATTTGATGATGCACCAAAGAAAATCTTGAATTTGGTCTCCCTAAATGATCTTCTTGAAGCTCTTGGGTTTACAGTGTGAGTGCTAGTGTTCTTCATTAGTTCTTTATATCTTGTGCGTAGTGACTCTTTCTCTAGTGTCCTCTCTTCTTTTTCACTTCCTTGATCTTCTATTTTATATTTGATGTCCGAAAAAAGGTATAGAGAAAACCACATGTGGTATTTCTTATGGCTCATATTGTCTCAATATATAGTCACTTGATATGTCTAAAAAAAGCATTAATTAACTTCAGAAAAATTAAATTTACCAAATATGACCGTTAGAATAGTTTTAGTAAATTGAAAAATTATATAGTAGAAGAGTGGGTATCTGTAGGCGCGTAATGATAGCATTCCCAATGGTATCCTCCATCAGTAGCCTTCTCAATGGTAGCCTTCAGTGATTTCTTTAATCGATAGATTTCATTGGTAGACTTCATTGGTAGGCTTAATCGCTAGGCTTCATCGGTAGGCTTCATCATTATACTTCCTCATTAGATTTTATTAGTATGCTTCATCGGTAGCATTCATTAGTAGCTTTCATCAGTCACTTTCATCAGAAGGTATTCATTAGTAGCTTTCGTAATTAGGCTTCATAACAATATCCATTCAGCGATATGTTCATTGCGATGAATTTGTATTGATAATTCCGAAGTGTGGTTCTTCAATCGTAACCTCTATTGGTAACCTTCTAGTTGTAACCTCTATTCATAGTGAAAATTTTCACTCTAAACTTAATCGATAGAATAGTGAGACTAATGATACAAATTTATCACTTGATAGAAACTATAAATATTAATGAAACACAATTATCATATAAAATAATCAATATTTGGGACTGTTAAAATAGGTGATTCCAACAATATGCCCCTTTTTAATAATAAAAAATTATGTCAGTGAAAATTTAGATATATGTGTTATTGAATCGGGGTTAAGAATATATGTTAATTATTTCTAAGGTGTTATTATACATATATTATGTATCAGTAATATTGAACCATATTTATTGCGGAAAATATAGCAGAGCATATATTCAAGAACTCTAATAAACATAAAACTTTTCCCCCTATCAGATTAAAAAAATATAAAATAGATTCAAAAGAAATTTTTTTATTAATGAAGCAAGAATAAAATATAAAAAAAAATTAAAAAGATCCCTATCAACTAAGACATCCCAATTTCAATCCACATCAGAAAATTCCAATGGAGATTTTTCTTTGGATGTTGAGGAGGCAGGTTCAGAAAAGGAGGGACAACCCTAGGGATGGTAGTGAACAAGGTAGGAGGATCTGATACAGAGGCATTATTAGACTGATAATGAGTAGATCTCGGAGGGATCATAGGGGTAAAGCTACTGGTGGCCTTTACAGGAGTCATCAAAGGGGAAACACTTGTAGAGCCTGAGACAACATATGAAAGATGTAATGTTGGAGGAATAATAATGTGCGTGTAGTCAACATGGAGAAATGGAAAAAAGAAGATTCCTAAAATCCATAATGATGCTTCATCCTCTTTCTATAGATGAGATAAAATCATTTTTATTCTCCATGAATTTCTCCAAGGTTGGAGTCAATTCTCCAAGCCTTCCAGATTGATCCTTAAAAGCCTGAGTGACTTGTGGGATACTCATGTTTTCGAACAGCAGCTTGAAGTGACCATTCATCTGATTCTTAGTGTACAACCTTTTATAATAGAAATAAACTTGCACTTTTATGGCCTTATGATATTGAGAATCCTCCCTTAATTAATATCCCACAAGCTTATAAATGTATCTATTAGTGTAAATTTAAAGACCGATAAATTTCGAGGGAAATTTTTTCAAAATTTTCTTTGGGATTTTACGATTATGCAGTTTCTGATGGCACCGGATTCTGAGGCCCGGTGTGATCGAAATCAATTTCCAAAGATTATCTAGGCTACGTTTGGAAAATGAATGAGCGAGTTTTCCTAAATTTTTAATCGTTTCTCAGAATCGAAATCTGAGGGCACCGATGAAACCGCAGCGCCAGTATTTTCTTAGGAGGATCATTTCTGGAGTTTCATTTGCTCGGTGATAGTTGTTAAAAAATGCATTAAGTTTAATGTGAAATAAAATTCTTGTTACAATTTTCATTCCACATTCATAAGTGGTTTAGCCCATGTGATGGAGTTGGGGTGGGACCCACAGATGTTCTAACTCCCCTTGTGAGGATTTAAGATGAGGTGGGGCCCACACGAGCCCCCACCATTTCATATTCCCTAACTTCTTTCAAAAAAGCCTCCATTTTTATTAATGTTGCCAACACTCCATTTTAATTTCACAAGTTATGTTTAATTAAATGTAGAGAATTCATTTCGAATGTTTGAAATTTTAAAAATGTTGGAAAAGGTAATAAAATAAGGAAAATGAGTTCAAATATTATGGATTAAATTTTCACTTTCTTGATGAGGATATTTATTCTTTTTTGAGCCACCTGTTATCATTATAACGGGAGGAGGTCGGACTGCATGAACATGGCTGACCCTCCTCCCTCTTTGTTGTTGTTCTCGTTGCAGCACAAACAAAGGCAGCGTGGTGAAACAGCACCACGTGGGAACATGGAGAATCACAGCAAAGAAGCGCGGCGCCATCGCGCCGCGCCGTTGAGGCCGAATGAACCCGCGACCGGAGTCGGGCTACAGTGAAGGGGTGTGGTGTCGATGCGCCGCATCGGAGAACCACGAGGAGACCGTAGCTGGATCCGGGTCGCGGTGGAGGGGGATGATTCCGTAGCGCCGTGCCGTGCCAGTTGGACGAAGGCCGCGGCCTTTGGCCATGACAGAGAAGGAGAGGGCGGCCAGAGCCGCCGACCGCCGGTGCCCAGGTGGCGAGACCGGCTGGTCCCGCGCGACACCTTGGCCTGCCATTGCGGCTGGCCAGATCTAGAAACCGGGGGTCGTAACCCCCGGCTGGCTAGAGGATGTGGCCCCCACGTGGGGGCCGCCATTTTAATTATGGGGGAATCGCCCCCCCTGCGCTTTCCACAACAGCTCAGCTGAGCCGAGCTGTCTGGATACGCAGGCTACGCCTGCGCCAGGCCAACCGGTTGCCCAGGCCGGGATGGACAGCCCAGGATGGGCCGGGCCATTCCCTAATGGGCCGGACCAGGACACGGGTCAGGTCGACCTGGTTCGGGCCGACCCAGGGGGTCTTGGGCCGGGTCGGTTCTGGCCCAAAACCCCATAATACAGGACATGTTCATTTAAATGCCCATAACGTGGGCTACAGACCTTTGATCGATGCACTGTCTATTGCGATTAAATACATGGATTGAGACAGTCGTTTCGGTATATTACACTCATGGTTTCTGAGAACGTGGCATATGGACAGGTTGGTTCGAACACGGAACCAACCGGGCCCTCAGAGCGGAAACAGTTATAACTTGAGCTCCTGATGATCGATTGACGTTTCGTCCACTTTGTTTGATTCCTCTCAGTAAGACAGACCTGTTGGCTTACTCCGCTCGAGGTTTGGACATAGTTGGAATACGGTCGGGTTGGTTTTGACTTAAAAACCAACCGGGCCCCTAGGATGAAAATGCCGATAACTCTCAGACCATGCGGCTTATTGACGCACCGTTTATCGTGTTGAGTTCCTATCGATGAGACAGAACTTTGGGATACATCAACTCCTGACTATGTGTCAGTTGATGTATCGACCCCTTGGTTCATGGAGCAGTATCTCCTGGAAATGGGCATGGTGTGTTCGGGAACCCTAGAGCTGGCTGCGACTGCGATGACGAGGACGACTGCATTGAAATCCTCCGGGGGTTTGGCAGCGACGACGACTGCACTGAAATACTCTATGGGTTCTGCATCGATGAAGACCGTACTAAAATCCTCAGTGGGTTCGGCAGCGATGAAGACCATACTGAAATCCTCCGTGGGTTCGACTGCGATGACTATTGTTATTGTATCCTACGTGGGTCTGACAGTATTATTGTTCTTGTATCCTATGTGGGTTCGGTAGTATTTGACCTCTGTTGTAGTATCCTACATGGGTTCGAAAAAGTAGCTGGACTTGTATACTATGTGGGTCCGACATCTTATCTGGTTTAGTATCCTACGTGGGTCCCAGCTTAGATGAATCAGGGGCTACATATGATCATCTCAATCACCTTACGAAGAAGTATACCTGTGTGAGCTGAGTCTGGACTTTCAATCATTATCTTCGATATGATTGAATGGATTTCTTATGGGGATTGTGTTGTTCTTTCCTATGTGTATTGGGTTGTACTATCTTGGGTGGACATTATCGAACATGGGCTCGGATGTTGGAGCCGAACTGGAATTGATGACTTAGGTATATGTATGGGCATATACCTAAATAGTGTTGGATGTTACTTCGTGATTGTATCTTTCCTTTGTGGATTATCCTTTGAGGATTCTAGGAGAACTTTGGGGGTCTCCGGGTCCCTACTAAGTAGCGTATACTCACCCCTGCATGGGCCATGCCCGCACTACGTTGTGTTGGATGTAGACAATAGACAGCACTGATCGTGGTTGAGGCTTGTGGAGCAGGTCAGTACCTGGAGGTGGACCACTGGGCGGGACGTACACATAGCGGACGGCTAAACCCGAGGAGCTGAGGAAGCTATCTGTACCCACCCTTCAGGTGGGACTTCCAGTGGACGGCTCGATGTTGCTGCTTTACTTTCAGTTGATGTACTTTCTTTCCAATTGTACTTTACTTTCAGTTTAGGTTTGTATTCTGGCCCATTTACTTTCTGCAATTACTATTGTACCTAGTTTTACTTAGTGAATACTTTTGCTGGCTTACTCTGTTGTGTTTGTTTACTTTATGTGGAAATGTCTTCCCCTTTTTCTGGAATTTACACCTTTGGTGCCAGTTGCCAGCCCCTAGACTATGGGAGACAGGCTTGGGGTTGTCATAGCATGGGTCCCGAGGGCCGGTCGTGACAAATTGGTATCATAGGAGTTCAGTTCTACTGCAGAACTCAGGACTCTAATCTTTATTCTATGTGAAGCAATAGTGTTAAGGGTATTGAGTGTGGTTATCATTCTAGGGAATTCAGTGTTGGTGCGGCAGCCGACGTATCCGTACACAAGGACCTTGACTTCTAATTCTGACTCAATGCACGAAAAAATTGACTGCATGTGTGTTTCAAAAGTTCTCTTTGTGAAAAATTTGTGTCAGCTCACTAGGTATATTATTTTGACCATTGGGCACCTTTTTTTCAGGATGGCCCCACGATGGTAGCCATCTAGGGTTCCGAGCTTTGTGCTAGATGACAGCCCACCGAGCGACAATGCCTCGGTGTAGCGCCCTTTTTCAGCGGAGGCACCATCGGTACCACTACCTGTCGAGCCACCGATGCCACCAGCCCCAGCCGCTAAGAGTTCACGTCGCCTTAGTACACTACATGATTTTCAGAATCAAAGACCACCCAGGTTCCATGGGGAGATAGACACTCAGGCAGCTGAGGATTGGCTGGGGGAGGTTGTTCGAGTTTTCAAGTTAGTGGGGACACCAGCTGACCTCATAGTGATCCTTGTAGTGAGCCTCCTACATGCGGCAGTAGGTAGATGGTGGAGCTTGATTCTCCAGGTACACGATGAGGCATCTCTTCTCTAGACATACATTGAGAGCCTCTTCCGCTCGTAGTTCATCCTAGCCACCCTCCGTGCGGTGAACATTCAGGAGCTACTAGAACTGCGGCAGGGCAACATGACCGTAGCCGGGTACTCGGGGAGATTTATCGATCTCTCACGCTATCCGAAGAACAATTTTGGACCCATTCTACCATGCACAGACCTTCAAACAGGGACTGAGGGATGATATAAGGGCATCGATGATCTCCCTCAGCATTCCGACACATGCAGGAGTACTGGAGCGAGCCCTTCTCGTAGAGAGCTTTCCTGCTGAGCCTACACCAGTAGCAAGACCTACCGCAGGGCGGAATGTTGCAGAGTCGTCTGCAGCTGGAAGTCAACGGACATCACAGGGGTCCAGGAAGACCAGACCATCAGGAGGTTATCCTCAGGACACTGGCTCAGAGGTGCGGGGCACACGGCGCAGAGCCAGCCTTCCTAGGAGAAAACAGTTCTACGCATGCGGTGGGAAGGGCCACATGGCTCATGACTGCCTGACCCGCCGTGCAGAAGAGCATCAGACGGTTGAAGGGCCACCTAGGTAGAGGTAGAGGGTCGACTGTGGCGGTCTATAGGGAGCTGGAGGCAGAGGCAGAGGAGCTGGCCGAGCAGCAAGTGGTGGGAGACTCTTTGAGGCTTTACCACCACCACCACCCGAAGGTCCACCCCGACCACAGGGAGATGGTGGACAGAGACATGTTCAGCATCAGGCAGCGGAGGCCTATAACGACGGCGCACCAGATATTATTTGAGGTACTATCTGTTTCTACTCCACCCTTTGCTGCAGTTCTTATAGACACAAAAGAAAGTCATTCTTTCATTGCTGCTTCCCTTGTTTGGAGCTTGGAGATTCTGACGGAGCTGTTGGCTCGATCCTTATGGCTAGAGACTCCTATGGGAGCAGACTCAAAAATTACGCACCGGTGCCGGTAGTGTGAACTTACTCTAGGAGGCGAGATCTTCAACTGGGATCTTCGTTGTAGCGGCATCGAGGCATTACGATGTCATCTTGGGAATTTATTGGTTATCTACAGTCTACGCTCAGATTGACTATATTAGGCGCAAGGTGCAATGTGTTCGCACCGATGGGAGCAGTTTCACCTTCACCGGTGAGAAGGGAGCCATAGCAGCGCAGGATGGACTCACGCAGAGGAGAGTACTGACAATAAATCATCAGTTGGCTAGCCTCATCCTAGGATCAGTTGACGTGCGATGTCGTAGTTTTCTTGCAATGGTGGATCAGTATGAAGACATTTTCTCTAATGACGTTCCAGGACTACCTCCTCGCAGAGAGGTAGACTTTTATATTTACCTGTACCCCGAGACAGCCCCGATATCCACTCCATCATATTGGATGGCTCCCACTAAGGTTCGAGAGCTGCAGGTACATCTGGAGGACATGCAGGGCAAGGGATTCATCCGACCCAGTGTTTCACCCTAGGGTTCCCCGATATTGTTCGCCAAGAAGGAGGATGAGAGATTGCAACTGTGTGTCAACTATCATCGCCTAAACGAGGTGACAGTGATGAACAAGTATCTTCTACCGAGTATTGATGACCTCTTCGATCCACTCAAGGGGGAACGGTGGTTCTAGAAGATAGACCTCAGGTCAGGCTATCATCAGCTCAGAGTTCGGGATGAGGACGTGCAGAAGACGACCATCAGATGTCGGTATGGCCATTATGTGTTCTTGGTTATGCCTTCAGCATAACCAACGCTCCAACAGTGTTCATGGGTCTCATGAATAGGATATTTTAGCCATACCTCGATCGATTTGTCGTGGTCTTCATCGACGACAATTTGATATACTCGACCACTGAGGAGGAGCACGCCCACCACTTGCAGGTTATACTGGACACACTCCGAGAGCACCAGTTTTATGGCAAGCTCTCGAAGTGTCAGTTTTGGTTACATGAGGTCCACTTATTTGGAAACATCATCTATGAGGTGGGAGTTGCGGTGAACCCTACAAAGATCGAGGCAGTTCTAGCTTCGGAGCCACCCAGGAGCATGATGGAGGGGCGGAGTTTCTTGGGTCTAGCTGAGTACTACTGGAGATTTGTGCCAGAATTCTCTCTCAACTTTGAAAAAGAATGGGAAACCCTTCGTGTGGTTAGATAGATGTCAGCAGAGCTTCCAGGAGATGAGAGAGAGGTTGACTAACACACCTATCTTGAGGCTACCAGAGGAGGGAGTAGGGTACGTTGTCTACTGTGATGCATCATGGATCGGGCTCGGATGTTTCCTGATGTAGGAGCGAGCAGTGATCACCTATGGATCATGACAATTGAGGTAGCATGAGACGAACTACACAACCCATGACCTGGAGTTGGAAGCAATGGTCTTCACTCTAATGATGTGGTGACACTATCTGATGGGCGAGCGCTTTACAGTCTACTCTAACCACCAGAGTCTCAGGTACAACTTCTCACAGAAGGACCTGAACCTGAGATTGTGGCAATTGCTCGAGTTCCTCCAAGACTATGACTTTGAGATAGTCTATACTCAAGGAAAGGGGAACGTAGTAGCCGATGCTCTCAGCAGGAGGATGGGAATTCAGCTACTTGGAGAGGCGACGGAGTAGCTAGACGCTTTGCAGATATCCTTTGTGGACAGATATGGAGTAGCTTTTCTTCGGTCACTCATAGTCACTCCTCCACTACTACAACGAGTTAGAGAGTCACAGTGTGGGGACATTGACTGTGAGATGCGTCGTGCACAGATATACTCAGGACATGCACCTGATGGATTCTCTATAGGAGGAGAGCATGATGTCCTTTTTAGATGATGTAACATGGTACAAGCTGCTTTACGAGAGGAGGTGTTGAGGGAGTTTCACAATTCCCCTTTAGCGGTACATCCAAGAGTGGAAAATATGTACCAGGATCTTAGACGACATCGCTGGTGGCTGGGTATGATGCAGGCTGTAGCAGAGTTGTTTTCTCAATGCCTCACCTTCCAGTAGGTGAAGGTGCGGCACCAGGTACACACAGGCTTGGTACAACCCTTAGAGGTCCCGGAGTGGAAATGGGATGGGATATCGATGGCCTTCATGACTGGACATCCACGTAATTGCAGAGGTCATGACTCCATTTGGGAGATTATCAACCGAGCCACCAAGTCAACCGACTTCTTACCAATCATAGATTTGGGCTCAGTAGAGTGTTTGGGACATCTCTACGTTCAGGAGATTGTACGGCTTCATGGTGTGACATCATCTATCATCTTTGATCAAGATGCACGCTTTACTTCTAGGATTTGGAAGGGTTTGCAGGAGGCATTCGGGACGCATCTACGTCTAAGCACTGAATTTCACCCTCAGATGGATGGTCGGACAGAGAGGACCATTCAGACTCTTGAGGACATTCTCCATGCAAGTGTCCTCGACTTTGGTCGCACCTGGGAGGACCACCTACCCTTGGTGGAGTTCGCATTCGACAACAACTGCCACTCCACCATCGGGATGGCACCATACGAGGAATTGTACGACCGACCATGCAGATCACCTCTGTGCTGGACAGACCTTGGGGAGTCAGCACTTGTGGGACTAGAGATGGTCTAGGTCACGATAGAGAAGGTCTAGGTCATCCAGGAGCGGATGATGATAGCTCAGAGCCGGTAGAAGACTTATGCTGACAGGAGGCGTAGACCTCTAGAGTTCGAGGATGGCGACCATGTATTCTTACGGGTCTCACCTCGACATGGATTACAGAGATTTGGCCGGGGCCACAAGTTATCTCCGCACTTCATTGGACCATTCCAGGTTCTCAGCAGGATAGGCGAGGTGGCTTATCACCTGGCTCTACCACCTCAGTTGCACTGGGTGCACGATGTCTTCCACGTATCTCAGTTGAGCAGATACGTGCATGACCTGACGCATATCATCGACCATGGGGAGCTGGACATTGACGATAGGATGACTTTTTTGGAGGTCCCAGTGGAGATCGAGGATCGACAGGAGCGGATCCAACGTGGGTGGTCGATTCCTCTAGTGCGCATTAGATGGCAGCATGAGAACCTCCAGGAGAGCACTTGGGAGCGGGAGGCTCAGATGCACGCTCAGTATCCTCATTTTTTCTCCTAGTTTTGGGTTTTATCATTACGAGGATGTAAATACCTGAGGTGGGAGTAATGTAAAGACCAATAAATTTCAAGGGAAATTTTTTCTTAATTTGCTTTGGTATTTTATGAGAACGCAGTTTCTAACGGCACCTGATTCTGAGGCTCGATGTGCCTAGAATCTATTTCCGAAGTTTAGCTCGGGTACTTTCAGTAAACGAACGAGTGGGTTTTCCTAACTTTTGATCCGGTGCTCGGAATCAAAAATCTGAGGGCACCAATGAAACCACAGTGCCAATATTTTCTTAGGAAGACCATTTGTGGAGTTGCATTTGTTCGGGGATAGTTTTTAAAAAAATGCATTAAGTTAAAAGTGAAATAAAAATCGTGTCACAATTTATATTCCAAATTCATAAGTGGTTTAGCCCATGTGATGAAGTTGGGGTGGGACCCATAGATGTTCTAACTACCCTTGTGATGATTTAGAATGGGGTGGGTCCCACATGAGCACCCAACTTTTCATTTTCCCTAAATCCTTTTAAAAAAACCTCTCTTGTTATTAATGTTTCCAACACACCATTTTAATTTGACAAGTTAAGTTAAATTAAATATAGAGAATTCATTTCTAATGTTTGAAATTTTAAAAATGTTGGCAAAGGTAATAAAATAAGGCAAATGCCTTATTTTATTTTTGGTTTCATCATTGTGTTGAGAGGGGGGAGCGTTCTTCACATTGGAAGAACTTTATCTTTCAAGACAAGAACATTTCTACCTCGACAAAGAACATCGTCACACTGATTTCCAAAGAACGAAGACGTGCCATACTTCATTCTTCTTCCCGTGTGAAAGGAATGGAGATGCCGCTCTTCTTCAGGCGTTCACCAACGATGTGTATAGAGCCTAGTTCTGCGACTCCATCTTCCGTGGAACTGTCTTCCGCGAAGTCCATTCCACACAACATCCTTTGTTTGATAACTCCTTGAAATAGGGGTTTGAGTTCAAATATTATGGATTAAATTTGTGCTTGCTTGACGAGGGTATTTATTCTTTTTTTGAGATGCCAGTTAACGTTATAACGGGAGGAGGTCAGACCGCACGAACATGGCCGATCCTCCTCCCTCTTTGTTGTTGCTCTTGTTGCGGCACAAACAAAGGTAGCGCGGTGCAACGACACCGTGCGAGAACATGGAGAATCACAGTGAAGAAGCGCGGCACCGTCGCGCCGTGCCATTGAGGCTGAACGAACCCGCGGTCGGAGTCAGGCCGCAGCGAAGGGGGGCGGCGCCGTTGCGCCGCACCGGAGTACCTCAAGGAGAACGCTGCTGGAAAGAGGAAGTGTCCCCCATGTGGGGGTCACCGTTTCAATCAGGGGGGCAGAGTTCCCCCCCCCCCTTTCTACGACAGCTCGGCCGAGCCGTGCTGTCTAGCCAAGCAGGATGCGCCCGTGCCAGGCCAACTGGTCGCGCAGGCCGGGCTGGGCCGTGCCCTAAATGGCCGGACCTAGACTTGGGTCGGGTCATCCCGGTTCGGGATGACCCCGGGGGTCTTGGGCCGGGGCGGTTCGGGCCCAAAACCCCCTAATACCGGGAATGTTCATTTAAATGCTCGTAACATGGGCTACAGACCTCTGATCGATGCACTATCTATTGTGATACGATCCTTGTATTGAGACGGTCGTTTCGGAATATTACACTCAAGGTTTAGGAGATCTTGGGGGTACGACCAGGTTGGTTTGAACACGAAACCAACCGGGACCTCGGAGCAGAAATGCTTATAACTTGAGCTCCGGACGTCTGATTGATGTTCCGTTGACTTTGTTGGATTCCTCTCAGTGAGACTGTAACAGCCTGAGATTTTATGAAAACTTTTTTTTTAATTTTATTAATGTCTTGTGTTGTACGCTACACCAAAAGGAGCTTGCACAACACGCATCCTTGACTTGCCTTGCATTACACGCAATCACAACCTTCCTCGATAGCGTGTGTAGTACGCAATATTGAGTTTCACGAAATAACGATATGCTATTAAAATATTATTAAAACTAGCCATTATGAATAGTAATAACCACTTTTTAAATTTTAGAAAATTTAGCTCTCAAAATGGACTTCATTTATGGATTCGGAGTATCGAATTTAGCCTATGGTGAAATTTTGGTACTTTTCGGATAACTTTCATATTCTGATTAATAGTGAAAATTACTAAATTATAATTAAAAAACAACTTTTTTAATCGAAATAATTAATAGTGATAAATTATTAATTTTAGTGGTTTTAAAGTATATTTAGAATATATTTTTACAATTTAATACAATGTTGGTCATTGGATGTAATTTCACATTTAAACCAGACATAAACAAGTGTCAATCTTTTGATAGATATTGTTTCTTAAAAACACGCTATTTGTTTTAACAGCGGGATTTAATTATAAAATTAATTAATGCAACTTCTATGTTATGAATTTGGGAAAATAGACTTCATTTTTGAATTCGGAATATGAAATATAGCTTAGGATGAAATTTTGGCATTTTTCTGAAAACCTTCAATTTTTGATGAATAGTGAAACTACTAAGTGGTAGTTAAAAAAACTGAATTTTTCATAAAACTTAATTTTACCGCTTCTGTGAATGGAATTTCAAAAATCCGAGAGACACGGTTGATGTGAGTAAGTAAAATGTGGTTCAATGAGATGAAAATAATTTTTGGTGAATAGTAACTTTTTACTTTTACCGCGGTTAATAGTAAATAGGGTAACTAAGGGTCAATATGATATTACTATTACCCTAACACAGGTCCTAATTCTATTGGATAAGTGTAATTTGACCAAAAACAAACTTAGGAATAAAATATGATCATTTAGGCCCACTTGGATTAGATTAGGACATTTATTATTAATTTATTTAAAGAAGGGTTAAATAGTTAAAATCAAAGTTTAATAAGTAAATCATTTTTAATATAGAGTTATACATAAGATAAATTCTATTTTAAATATTCATTAGAAAGATTAAAAGATTTCCTACATAATGGTATTTTATTTGTAATTTTTATACATTAAATAATTTAATTTATTTATGACACAATGATGATGCAGTAATTATTTTATTAATGAAATATTGACATAATTGATGTTATAGACACCAAAATAAATGTAATTTGAGACTTTTTATGATTTAAACTAATTTTCTAGGTTACTATGATATATTAGTGTTGATTTAATCAACTTTTTTCGAACATATAATTCTGTTATGACTTTCACAAAAATCATATATCAAATAGTGTCAAAATTGACACAAAATAGTTTTTAAAGAAAATATTATATTATTAATTGTTATTTTATTCCTAAAAATCTACGGTTATACCAAATGACTTAGATAAGGATATATATATTAATAATAAACAATTTGGGGTTCGTTTGGCATGTTAGAGTAAGTGTATTAATCATATAGTGAAAGAAAACAAAAAGACACGGTAAAAGTTAAATTATTTAACTTAGAGTTAAATCTAATTGATAAGTTTAAAATAATACACTAAACTTGTCTAAATCATATTGGTTGATAGGATTTCGACCCATCCCCAATTTAGCTTCTAAATAAGACCCTTTAGAACCATTATAAACCGATTTTGACTTTAATATAAAATAATATTTTGAGAGATTCCTAAGGTGCCCCTCTCCTCCCTTATAAAAGGACACCTCCTCCCCCTCCTCCTCACACCAATTTGAGCACTCAAGCTCGGCCAACCCCTGCCAAAATCCCTTCTCCACTTCCCTAGAATAATCCTAGAGGTCCTGGTCTTCTTCAAAGACCAATCTTAGTTCCCTAAGTGAAGGATTCAAAGAGGCGTTTCAAAGAAGAGGTAATATCCATTACCGATCCTTTCAACTTCTTTCTTCTTCAACTTCTTCTTCTTTAGTTGTTTCATGATAAATTAATAACATCAGTATTTATTATATACTGATATTTTATTATAAATATGAAACAACTCTAATTAACCTTCTATCCATCCTATGGAAAAAGGAAATCACCGCGCGTGCGTACGTACGGAATACCGTCTCCACGCCGTGGTGTAATCTATTTTCCGCCACCACCTTAATTGGATGGGTATAATGGTTTAATCAGTAACTATATATGATTATTATAAAGTTATATTGATACTGAAATAGTATACATACACTTCAACGCAATTCCACGACCATGGGAACGATATCAGCGCTCGTGCGTACGTACGGACTACCGTCTCCGCGACGCGATGAGATTTATTTTCAATGATTAACCATTCATGAATGATTATAAAGTATATATAATAAGTACTAATGAAATATATGGCATAATAATGATACTGGATTTATTTATATTTATATGTATGTCATCTACTTAATTCCATTCAATTCAATAAGGAAACGAAAACAGCGTTCATGCGTACGTACGGACTACCGTCTCCATGAACGGTGTATTTCTTTCCATTTACTGATTTATTATATATATGTATATTATGAATATATATATATATATAAATCATGTTTTATATTATGGAATTAAGTAATCATGGTCTAAGTAATCATATGAATAATTACAAGTCAAAACACGGACGACAAATGAAACAATTTTACCCAAAACGCTCTTTAACATGGAATTTACAAAAGAACGGGTAAGATATTGTCATAAGTGAACCATATATGATATCATAACAATGAATATGATTCTTTAATAAGTCAATGACATTATTTAAATCATTATACAGGAGGTTCGGACACTTACGAAGCAAATCGGACCTAAGGTAAGGGAAATATCACAATCTCATTTTTATCCGAGATTGTTTGTACTTTGAAATTTACTGGGGTTTATTTTATCATCCACATCCATGTTTCCTCAATATGTAATGTTATTTACATCCACCTAAAATTTTTTTAAATCCAATTTTACCCTTCGGTGAGTTTTTAGTAAAAGATATGAAAGGAATCTTTTGTCGTTTTTCGTACGAGGTACATATTGACTTTTTCGACAAAAGTACAAAGAATGTTTTTTTAACTTATATGGCACGAATGGATTTCTACTATTTTATAAAGCCTTATTTTCATGAAGCTTACTCTAAAAGATTTCATGACTATTTTCAAAAAAATATCTTTCTTTTAAAATTGCATGATGTTTTGTGAAAAGAAATTGATTTTGAAGAAGAAAGGATATTTTCCTCAGGAATTCAATTCAACTGTTTTATCAAAATTATTTTCCATCGAAGATAATAAAGGGTTCTGTTTCTATCCATATTTTTACATTGATTTGAGTATGTTGTGATGGAATTATGTTTATGAATTCCTTTATCTTATATGAATGGTTTTATGATGTCATGTTGTTTAAGAATCCCATTTTTATTACATGGGTTATGCAATGATGTATGATTTATGATTTTGTGGCACACATAAGAATGGTATCATTATGAGATGGGTGGGACCTATATCTCCCTCTAATGCATTGGGTAAAGATTTTATATCTCATGAGATAGACATGGCTGGAACGGTAGGTTATATCGGTTCAGTGAAACAGGACTGGAACGAGGGTGACTCGATTCAGAAAGGGACTTTGTCCACTAAGATAGTCTTGGCAATGAGTCTTGACTAACAAGAAATGATTCTCTATGATTATGTGTGTATTCCACAAAGTTTCATGTTTTAAGTTATGATTATTGGGATTACATTTCACTTCTATGATTTATACCATGTTATGATATTATGAGCTCTTTTGCAGGTTAAGATTTCCAAAAGTTATGTGCTTATGTATATGATGTGATTTATATTTCGTTTGTTTACCCTTAATGAGCATTTGAGCTCACCCTTTTATGTTTTCTTTTCCCCAGGATATAAAGAAAGGTTTTAGGTAAAAAAAGGGATGATCTTTATGGGAGATATTGAAGATCTTTCACCACGATTAGAAGATTACGTTCCGAGTTTCCAAAGACACTAAACTATTACGATCCTTTAGTGTGTGTTTTTGTTATGTACTAAGTATTCTGAAAATGTAATGTAATGTCCATGTACGTCATGCTTCGGGTCTCTACAGTTGGTATCAGAGGAAACGTTTAGTCAACCTTTGGAAACTAGGATGCGAGAACTTTAGTGAGATCCCTAGAGATATTTCTAAGGTGTGTCTATGGATGTCTCTAAGGTTAAGTATACGTATAGGTTATAGTACTATAATTACGCTAAAGATCATAGAATTAAACCTAAGATGTTAGATATTGAAGGTACTCCCCCTTTATTATGTTGTTTTCCCTAGCATGATTTTTGCCTCTCACACTATTCTTTTTGGGTTTTAGACGATGGCTGGAACCCGAAGGAACCATGTTGATCAATGGAATGGACAATGCAATGATTGCCCTCCTGAACAAACAAATTTTATGGGAGATGGAGTGAAAAATCTTATTGCTATACTTACACAAGATATGAATCATTCTGGGCTTCCAAATGAACATAGAAGGGAACAATATTCTATTGAGTCCTTCATGAGGCAACGTCCACATTCTTTCAATGGGTCTTCCGATCCACTTGTTGCTGAACAATGGATCAGTACCACTGAAAAGATATTTTCAGTTCTTCAATGTTCTGAACATGATAAAGTCATCTTAGCAGTATATCGTTTGGAAGGTGAAGCTGATCAATGGTGGAATCTTATCAAGAATACGAGGCCAAGAGATGAAATTGAGTCCATGGAATGGGACGAGTTCAAGAACTTGTTTTTCAGTAAGTACTTCCCGCGTATTCTTCGAAAAAAGATGGAAAAGGAGTTTCTTGAGCTGAAGAAGAAGGATGATGAATCTGTTGGTATATACGAAGCGAATTTTACAAGACTTGCAAGGTATGCATCTGGCATTATCATCCAACCTGAAAGTAAAGTTGATCGATTTTTCAGTGGCTTAAAACCAAGTCTTCAAAGGGCATTAGCTATAAGAGACTTCAGTAGCTATGAAGAAATTGTGCGTTGTGTTATCAAGGTAGAAATGGAAGTTGGTGTTACATATCCATCTCATGGTTTTGACAAGAAACGAAAGATGGAGTTCAAGGAGAAATCTCAGAATAATGGTGAAAAGAATATGAATGTTTCCTTATGCACAAAGTGTGGAAAGAAGCATGTTGGAGATTGTCTTAATGGGACTAGAAAATGTTTTAAGTGTGGAAAAGAAGGTCATCGAGCAGTTGAGTGTCGAAGTAATGGAAAAAGGGTTTCTAATGATGTGAATAAAGCAAACACTACAGAGAACGCACCACCAACACTTCAATGCTTCAAGTGCAAGGAAATGGGGCATTATGCTAATAAATGCCCTAATCCAAGGGTTAGTGATGATCGGCATGAGAAACCACTTAAGGCAAAGGATAAAGGGAAGTCACATGCGATCACTATTGGCGATGTTGAATATGACAACGATGTGGTGGAATGATTAAGTGTTTATGTAATGGGATTCCAAAATAATGTTGTATCATAGAGTATTGGAATATTTATGTATTGGTCTAATGTGGTATTCAAAGTGATTGAGATATTTTTGGAAATAAGACGATATGCGCATAATGAAGGGAAAATGAGAAAATGAAATGTTTAACAATATTCATGAGCTCATGATTGATATAAGGACTAAGTGATATCATGGTTTGATTATGAAGAATTTTGAGGATTTTGGTATGTGGAAAGTGTTTAACTGCATTCAAGTTTTCACTACGGTTCAATGGTTATTCAAGAGAATACATGATTAAGGACATTGAATGTTTAGAATGTGACCAACAAGACATATCTTATGATATATGGGGATCAACGATGGTATTAAATCTCTGATAATTGTTTTCACTATATTATGAGAGTGGACTGCAGTATTATGGGTAAGCCTAAAGATTGGAATGGATTATGTTGGACATAAGTTAGTATTGTTTAAGGATATAAGTTTTTTTCGATATTATTTATGGGATGTTATAGTAATATAGTTTTAGAAAAAGGACAACCTGCAGGACGGGCGACAACCCATCGCGTCGGACAAGGCTGTAGAAATCGAACCCACAACCGAAGTGCGACTGGCCTTTATCGCCTACCACTGGCCTACAGGAAGTCCCTGTTTAGTAGAAACTAGTTTTATTATATTAAGCTGTATGACATATGATGTATAAGTCCATTTTAGGAACCATATATGATTAATCTCACTATAGATCGACTTATGTATATAATTTTTTTCTAACCTTTTGTTTGAGACAGATGGAATGACCCGTCATTCTATCACATGATCTGCTAACACTTCACGAATAACAAATTAAACTTCATTTATTTAAGAGATGAAGTGGAAATTGTTAAAGGCATGAACAACAGTGAGATTGTACCAAAATAAAGTATTTATTCGAATTCAAATTCTTTAACTTTAGGGAAATGATCTTGAAAACCAAAAATGTTGTCCTAGTGATCTTATATCTGATGAATCAGATGGCACCTTAGATCGTCACAAATTTATGGCTTTGAGATTTATTGCTTTTCCATAGCCATGTTCTCTACCACTCTCCATCAGAACATGATGGTTAGATTTCTCTTCCATATCCATATTTTCACCTATGTGGAAACCCAGTGATTAGTTTATTTGGGTAACCGTTACGTTTCGTACTTTTGTTTTTAAAGATTGGTTTTGATATTGCTTTTTACGATGTGGGTTTCTATTAAAGAAACTTTCGAATAATAAACCATTTATAACCCCAACGAATTTCAAGGGAAAAATTCATTTTAAGGGGGGTAGAATGTAACAGCCCTATATTTTATGAAAACTATTTTTTTTAATTTTATTAATGTCTTGTGTTGTACACTACACCAAAAGGAGCTCGCACAACATGCATCCTTGACTTGCCTTGCATTACACGCAATCACAACCTTCCTCGATAGCGTGTGTAGTACGCAATACTGAGTTTCACGAAATAACGATATGCTATTAAAATATTATTAAAACTAGTCGTTATGAATAGTAATAACCACTTTATAAATTTTAGAAAATTTAGCTCTCAAAATGGACTTCATTTATGGATTCGGAGTATCGAATTTAGCCTAAGGTGAAATTTTGGTACTTTTCGGATAACTTTCATATTCTGATGAATAGTGAAAATTACTAAATTATAATTAAAAAACAACTTTTATAATCGAAATAATTAATTGTGATAAATTATTAATTTGAGTGGTTTTAAAGTATATTTAGAATATATTTTTACAATTTAATACAATGTTGTTTATTGGATGTAATTTCACATTTAAACCAGACATAAACAAGTGTCAATCTTTTGATAGATATTGTTTCTTAAAAACACGCTATTTGTTTTAACAGCGGGATTTAATTATAAAATTAATTAATGCAACTTCTATGTTATGAATTTGGGAAAATAGACTTCATTTTTGAATTCGGAATATGAAATATAGCTTAGGATGAAATTTTGGCATTTTTCTGAAAACCTTCAATTTTTGATGAACAGTGAAACTACTAAGTGGTAGTTAAAAAAACTGAATTTTTCATAAAACATAATTTTACCGCTTCTGTGAATGGAATTTCAAAAATCCGAGAGACACGGTTGATGTCAGTAAGTAAAATGTGGTTCAATGAGATTAAAATAATTTTTGGTGAATAGTAACTTTTTAATTTTACCACGGTTAATAGTAAATAGGGTAACTAAGGGTAAATATGATATTACTATTACACTAACACATGTCCTAATTCTATTGGATAAGTGTAATTAGACCAAAAACAAACTTAGGAATATAATATGATCATTTAGGCCCACTTGGATTAGATTAGGACATTTATTATTAATTTATTTAAAGAAGGGTTAAATAGTTAAAATCAAAGTTTAATAAGTAAATCGTTTTTAATATAGAGTTATACATAAGATAAATTCGATTGTAAATATTAATTAGAAATATAAAAAGATTTCCTACATAATGGTATTTTATTTGTAATTTTTAGACATTATATAATGTAATTTATTTATGACACAATGATGATGCAGTAATTATTTTATTAATGAAATATTGACATAATTGATGTTATAAACACCAAAATAAATATAATTTGAGACTTTTTATGAATTACACTAATTTTCTAGGTTACTATGATATATTATTGTTGATTTAATCAACTTTTTTCGAACATATAATTCTGTTATGACTTTCACAAAAATCATATATCAAATAGTGTCAAAATTGACACAAAATAGTTTTTAAAGAAAATATTATATTATTAATTGTTATTTTATTCCTAAAAATCTAAGGTTCTTCCAAATTACTTAGATAAGGATATATATATTAATAATAAACAATTTGGGGTTCGTTTGGCATGTTAGAGTAAGTGTATTAACCATATAGTGAAAGAAAACAAAAAGACACGGTAAAAGTTAAATTATTTAACTTAGAGTTAAATCTAATTGATATGGTTAAAATAATACACTAAACTTGTCTAAATCCTATTTGTTGGTAGGATTTCGACCCATACCCACTTTAGCTTCGAAATAAGACCCTTTAGAACCATTATAAACCGATTTTGACTTTAATATAAAATAATATTTTGAGATATTCCTAAGGTTCCCCTCTCCTCCCTTATAAAAGGACACCTCCTCCCCCTCCTCCTCACACCAATTTAAGCACTCAAGATCGGCCAACCCCTTCAAAAATCCCGTCTACACTTCCCTAGAATAATCCTAGAGGTCCTGGTCTTCTTCAAAGACCAATCTTAGTTCCCTAAGTGAAGGATTCAAAGAGGCGTTTCAAAGAAGAGGTAATATCCATTACCGATCTTTTCAACTTCTTTCTTCTTCAACTTCTTCTTCTTTAGTTGTTTCATGATAAAGTAATAACATAAGTATTTATTATATACTGATATGTCATTATAAATATGAAACAACTCTAATTAACCTTCTATCCATCCTACGGAAAAAGGAAATCACCGCGCGTGCGTACGTACGGAATACCGTCTCCACGCCGTGGTGTAATCTATTTTCCACCACCACCTTAATTGGATGGGTATAATGGTTTAATGAGTAACTATATATGATTGTTATAAAGTGATATTGATACTTAAATAGTATACATAAACTTCAACGCAATTCCACGACCATGGGAACGATATCATCGCTTGTGCGTACGTACGGACTACCGTCTCCGCGACGCGATGAGATTCATTTTCAATGATTAACCATTCATGAATGATTATAAAGTATATATAATAAGTACTAATGAAATATATGACATAATAATGATACTGGATTTATTTATATTTATATGTATGTCATCTACTTAATTCCATTCAATTCAATAAGGAAACGAAAACAGCGTTCATGCGTACGTACGGACTACCGTCTCCATGAACGCTGTATTTCTTTCCATTTACTGATTTATTATATATATGTATATTATGAATATATATATATATATAAATCATGTTTTATATTCTGGAATTAAGTAATCATGATCTAAGTAATCATATGAATAATTACAAGTCAAAACACGGACGAAAAATGAAACAATTTTACCCAAAACGCTCTTTAACATGGAATTTACAAAAGAACGGGTAAGATAATGTCATAAGTGAACAATATATGATATCATAACAATGAATATGATTCTTTAATAAGTCAATGACATTATTTAAATCATTATACAGGAGGTTCAGACACTTACGAAGCAAATCAGACCTAAGGTAAGGGAAATATCACAATCTCATTTTTATCCGAGATTGTTTGTACTTTGAAATTTACTTGGGTATATTTTATCACCCAAATACATGTTTCCTCAATATGTAATGTTATTTAAATCCACCTAAAAATTTTTTAAATCAAATTTTACCCTTCAGTGAGTTTTTAGTAAAAGATATGAAAGGAATCTTTTGTCGTTTTTCGTACGAGGTACATTTTGACTTTTTCGACAAAAGTACAAAGAATGTTTTTTTAACTTATACGTCATGAAAGGATTTCTACTGTTTTATAAAGCCTTATTTTCATGAAGATTCCTCTAAAAGATTTCATGACTATTTTCAAAAAAATCTCTTTCTTTTAAAATTGCATGATGTTTTGTGAAAAGAAATTGATTTTGAAGAAGAAAGGATATTTTCCTCAGGAATTCAATTCAATTGTTTTATCAAAATTATTTTCCATAGAAGATAATAAAGGGTTCTGTTTCTATCCATATTTTTACATTGATTTGACTATGTTGTGATGGAATTATTTTTATGAATTCCTTTATCTTATATGAATGGTTTTATGATGTCATGTTGTTTATGAATCCCTTTTTTATTACATGGGTTATGCAATGATGTATGATTTATGATTTTGTGGCACACATAAGAATGGTATCATTATGAGATGGGTGGGACCTATATCTCCCTCCAATGCATTGGGTAAAGATTTTATATCTCATGAGATAGACATGGCTGGAACGGTAGGTTATATCGGTTCAGTGAAACAGGACTGGAACGAGGGTGACTCGATTCAGAAAGGGACTTTGTCCACTAAGATAGTCTTGGCAATGAGTCTTGACTAACAAGAAATTATTCTCTATGATTATGTGTGCATGCCACAAAGTTTCATGTTTTAAGTTATGATTATTGGGATTACATTTCACTTCTATGATTTATACCATGTTATGATATTATGAGCTCTTTTGCAGGTTAAGATTTCCAAAAGTTATGTGCTTATGTATATGATGTGATTTATATTTCTTTTGTTTACCCTTACTGAGCATTTGAGCTCACCCTTTTATGTTTTCTTTTCCCCAGGATATAAAGAAAGGTTTTAGGTAAAAAAAAGGGGATGTTCTTTATGAGAGATATTGAAGATCTTTCACCACGATTAGAAGATTACGTTCCGAGTTTCCAAAGACACTAAACTATTACGATCCTTTAGTGTGTGTTTTTGTTATGTACTAAGTATTCCGAAAATGTAATGTAATGTCCATGTACGTCATGCTTCGGGTCTCTACAAAGACGGACCTTTTGGATTACTCCGATCGAGGTTTGGATGCAGTTGGAGTACGGTCGGGTTGGTTTTTACTTAAAAACCAACCGGGCCCCACAGACCAAAAGGCCGATAACTCTCAGACCATGCGTCCGATTGACATGTCGTCTGTCGTGTTGAGTTTCTATTGACGAGATAGAACTTTGGGATACATCAAGTCCATACAACATGTAAGTTGATGTATCGAACCCTTGGCTCATTGATCGGACCCTCCTAGAAACAAGCATACTGTGTGCGGGAACCCTAGAGCTGGCTGCGCCTGCGAAGACGATGACGACTGCACTGAAATCCTCCGTGGGTTTGACAACGACGATGACTGCACTGAAATCTTCGCTGGGTTCGGCAGCGATGAAGACCATACTAAAATCCTCCATGGGTTCGGTAGCGATGAATACCGTATTGAAATCCTCCATGGGTTCGGCGGCGATGGCTACTATTCTTGTATCCTACGTGGGTCTGGCAGTATTACTGTTCTTGTATCCTACGTGGGTCTGGCAGTTTTTGACCTCTTTTGTGGTATCCTACATGTGTTCGACAGAGTAGCTGGAATTTTATCCTACGTGGGACAGATAGCTTTGCTGGTTTAGTATCCTACATGGGTCCCAGCTTAGATGAATTAGTGGCTACATCTGATCGTCTCTATCACCTTACGAAGAAGTATACCTGTGTGAGCTGAGTCTTGACTTTAAATAATTATCTTCGATATGATTGACTTGCCTTCCTATGTAGATTATGCTGTGTTTTCTTGTGTGGATTGGGTTGTACTATCCTGTGTGGACATGATCTAACTTGGACTCGAATGATGGAGCCGAACTGGAATTGATGACTTAGGTATATGTATGGGCATATACCTAAGTAGTGTTGGTTGTTACTTCATTATTATATCTTTCCTTTGTGGATTATCCTTTGTGGATTCTGGGAGACCTTCGGGGGTCTCGGGGTCCCTACTGAGTAGCGTATACTCACCCCTACAAGGGCTATGCCGGCACTACGTTGTGTTGGATGTAGACGACGGACATTGCTGATCGTGGTTGAGGCTTGTAGAGCAGGTTGGTACCTTGAGGTGGACCACTGGGCGGGACGTACACGGAGCAGACGGCTAGACACGAGGATCTGAGGAGGATATCTATACCCACCCTATAGGTGGGACTTCCAGTGGACGGCTCGACGTTGCTGCATTACTTTCAGTTGCTGTAATTTCTTTCCAGTTGTACTATACTTTCTGTTTGGGTTCGTATTCTGGCCCATTTACTTTCCTCACATACTATTGTACCCAGTTTTACTTAGTGTTTACTTTTTTTGGCTTACTCTATTGTGTTTGTTTACTTTATAAGGAAATTGTTTCTCCATTTTCTGGGATTTACGCCTTTTGTGCTAGTCGCCAGCCCCTGGCCTATGGGTGAATGGCTTGGGGTAGTCACTACACGAGTCCAGAGGACGGGTCGTGACAGTAAATGACCTAAGTCATTGATTGGGGGTCTGAGATACTTCCACTAAATAAATTCTCTACTTCTTCTATACAACCGATCTAAAAGAGTCTAGATGACCAACTGGAGAAGTTGAAGAAGAATCAGATGTACACAATGGTGCCATTATAAAAGCTACTGTCTCCTTAAAATACTTGGTCAGCCCACTGATCAATCTTTTCACATCATCATCCTGTCCACTCACATGTGCCCCCACACACTTCTTAATGTCCTAAAATATAGTGTATATATGCTGAACAAAACTCTTAACAAACATAAGGTCATTGTCCACTTGAACCCATGAAACCATATGTGAGTCCAAACTCCTAATTGATTGTTTTATAGATTCCATATATTAAGCCAAGATTTTGAATTTATTCTGACATTCCTTCACTTCACGTAGAATGTTGAGTGAGAGGTAGAGATTGTTATTTCTAAGGTAGATGCCATTATTTCTTGACTGAGAGCCACTGATCTCTCTATCTCAATAGATCTCTCATCAATGTGTCTCTTCAAATATGATTTTAATTATTCTAAATCATCCTTAAATACATAATCTTGAGGTAGAAGCACTACTGGCTCCACAATAGTGGTCTCTAAAATAGAAGGAATTGGAGGGCTTCTGTTAGGCTTGTCAGCATCAGAGTCTCTATAGTCTATGACCTAGACCACAAATCTAGGATCTTTGGGACAATCCTTTATTCCATGAGAAACAAAAACTGATCATGTAACAATATCATCCTCACCCTCACTTGTAGCATTCTTTAGGTAAAAGATATATACCTATTTCATTCCTCATTGATCAAATACAACAATATGACTGTCCAAGGCAACTTCTACAAAATCATCAACCATAGCCATAACAATTTCAGCTCCAATAGATTCCAAATTCACTTTCTCTTCACTCTCTACCACATCTATATATCCTATCAAGGGACTGAGACTCAAGCATTTCTCTTCACATTCATCAAAATCTATCTCAATTTTCTCAATATTAGTGTTAACTTCATCCTCCTCCTTTGAGGTCTCTCCAAGAGTAATGTCTCTTAAGACATTATATTCTCCTTCTTCTTCACTGGTTTTATCATCCTCACCGACCCTTTGGAAAAACTCTCTTATCGGCAATATCTTTGGTGGGATATCCTCGCCAAAGGATACAACATTGGCATGAAGACTTGAGGGAAGGTCAGGATCACTCCTGTCATCTATAGGAGAACCCAAACTTAATTTTATAATAACAGCCTCCTCTTATTCATCTGAGTACACTGGTTCCACTTCATCAGGGTTTAAATTGGGATCCCTTTTATTCTTTGGCCATGTGGGATTAGTAATAATACTAAATTCCTCATACAGCTTAGCCTCATCATTCAACCATTTTCCATTCCATGGGCTCCAGCTTATTTTCATAAATTTCAAATTCAATTGGGTAATGTTGATGTTATCCCATTCAACTAATATTTCCTCTTTATTTCGTACAACACATTTCACTATTTACATCATGTATATTAAATTTAAATGAAACAAAGAATTTTATTTGAAAATAGGCATTGTCAAATCCTCAAAATGAACCATAAAAAACATGCAGAGGTTTATCTTTTTTCCATGCTATAACAGATACAATATAAAAATGTATCGATACATCAAGGTTGAAATTTACCCTCTCCTAAGACTAAAAACATGTTGATTTTTTTTAAAGAAACATGTTTTCTCATTCCATTTAAGAAACAATAACCTTTCTAGGGATTATTCCCGGCCAGTTCAGCCAAAGCCTCCACATAGAAGAAATACTCACTGGTGGGAAGCACCACTCTAGAGTAATAATAAAAAATTATTTTATGTAGGACTCTTAAGAATTCATCTCATTGAACATAGGAGAAGCTCACACTTACATCATCTTCCTTTGAATACATTTGGATCTCATCCTCAGACTGCTCGAACATCATAGATTCATAAATTTCTTTGACTATCATCGGGTAGTATGGTCCATTGTTATTTGTAAAACATTATACCCAATCCTTAGCTTTAAGTTCCATCACCACCAGAGACTTGCTTTACAACATCCATTCTGAATTTAATTCCTTTTTGACCACAATTCCCTAATTTGAAAAATGAGGATTGATAAAATTTTCCACAACATTGCTTCTACTAGTAGACCCAGTTTGTGGTCTCTTAGGGTTTGTCACATATCTTTCATCACAAAACATCATTCTCTCTAATGATTCCATTGTGATCTAAAACGGATCGAGGGCTTTATTAGAAGGTTAGGTTCCTATGTATGGGGGAAAGAGGTCCAAGAGATGATTGAGGTGGATCAAAATGTGGTTTGTACTTTGTTTTTATCATTTAGTGACTGAAAATCAAATTGAGTAAAATAAATAAATAAGATTAAAATGTTTTATATTTTGGTTGAAAAACATGAAGTCCCAGACATAAGTAAGGTCATCTATCAATAAGGTGACAGTAGTGAGGTCCAACAGTGTGGTCCTAATGGTGACGTCTTATGGGTGAGGTCTAATGGTGATTTCTTATCATTGAGGTCTAACAGTGAGGTCATATCATGGAGGTCTAACGGTGAGGTCTTATCGGTGAGGTCTAATGATGAGGTCTTATCAGTGAGGTCTAATAGTGAGGTATAAGGATGAGGTCTTATCGGTGAGGTCTAACAGTGAGGTCTTATCAGTGAGTTCTAACAATGAGGTCTTATTAGTGAGGTTTAATGGAGAGGTATCATTGATGAGTTTTAATGGTGAATTCTTATCAGTGACATCTTATTTGAACAATTTATCATATCAAACTCATGTTTGTTGTCATTTAACCTCTAAGTATTCAAAATATTTGTGAATATATCAGCTAATTGATGTTCAGAGACAATTAATTCAAGATTGATATCACCTCTTTGATAATGATATCTAAAGAAGTGATGTTTTACATAAATGCTTATTGTCATAGAATGAGATATTAAATTTTTAGTGATGTTAATAGCACTTGTACTATCACAGTTTATAGAGACATGTTTGAATCGTTTTCCATAGTCTAGTAACTTGTGTTTCACATAGAAGAATTTGAAGACAACATCCAGAAACTATATATTCAGATTTATCAAGGTATAATGCAATAGAATTATTTTTCGGACTACATCATGTTAATAGTAACTTGCCCAAAATGTGACATGTTCTAGAGTCTCTTTTTCTATCTAACATACATCCAAAAAATCAGTATTTGAATAACTTATTAAATCAAATGATTGTCCCATCGGATAAAATAATCATAATTTTGTATTATTCTTGAGATATTAAAAATACTTTTAACAAAAGTGAAATGATATTCTTTGGGATTTTCTTGAAGGCCAACACACATGCATACATTGAACACAATATCTAGTTGGCTAGTAGTAAGGTAGACCAGAATCCCAATTATACCAAAATAATTTGTTTAATCAACTAGTTTACCAATTGTATAAACATACAACTTATAAGTGGTACTCATAGGTGTATCACTACCTTTATACCATCCAAACTAAAACATTTCAGTAGATCCTTAGTAAATTTACTTTGATTTAAAATAATACTATTTTTATTTTGAAAAAATTTAAATCCATGGAAAAAATTATGTTCACCCATTAAACTCATTTCATATTCATCATGCATTATCATAGAAAAATCAGTGCATAAATAATTTTTACAGGATCCAAAAATAATGTCATCTATATAAATCTGTACCATTAAAACATATTTGGAAATTCTTTTTAAAAAAGAGTAGGATCAACTATTCCTTTAATAAAATCATTTGAATTAATAAAGAACTAAGTCTATCATACCAAGCTCTAGGAGCTTGTTTTTGATCATATAAATCTTTAGAGTTTCTAAGGACATGATTTAAAAAATGGGGATTTATAAAACATAAGAGTTACTCAACCAATACAACCAAAACTATTTACCCATTAAGAAATTCACTTATGCCATCCATTTGACAATGATTGAAATTTAGATCAGAATCATAGGAAAGTAGTATCCTAATGGTCACTAGTCTAGATACAGGTGAAATGGTTTCATCATAGTCTATTCCTTCTTCTTGACAATACCTTTGTGCAACTAGTCTGGCTTTATTTCTAACCATGTTTCCAGATTCATCAACATTATTTCAAGACACCCAATTAGTTACAATCGTCAATGTGCATTTATGTATTTATACTAACTTACAAACTTTTTTTCCTTCAAAGTGATTTAATTATTCTTGCAAAGCGATGGACCAAAATTTTCATTGAAAACATCATTAATATTTTTGGGTTCGAGCTTTGAAACAAAATGTAGACGTTCAACCTGGTTTCTCAGAAAAGCTTTAGTTAGTGGTCCAAAAAATAGACAACCTACTAAAATATCTAAAAGATGAATCTTGAGGGTTATAATACCTTTATAAAGGTTTTTACTAGTCTACTCGTGAGTTTTTATAGGTTCATATTTAACATGCTAGGATTTTGGAAAATTTCCAGAACTAGTGGTTTTCACTAATGGTAAGTGGTCTTTATCATTATGGTCTGGAATTGTCATATCTTCCTAAAGATGTTCAAGAGAGTTTTTGGGTTCATGTGGATCAGTCTCACTAAATTTTACATGAACTGATTCTTCCACACATTTGGTTCACTTATTAAATACTCTATAATCATTACTAGAGATTGATTAACCTATGAAAATTACTTCATCACTCATGGAAGTAAATTTGTCAAGATTATCCATTGTGTTAATGATAAAGACATTGAAACCAAAAACAATAATGTAATTAACCTTAGTCTTCTTCTTATTCCATATCTTATAAGGGGTCTTCTTAAGAACATGGTTAATTAAGACAATATTGATGATGTAACAAACAATTTTAACTGCTTCAACCCAAAAATAGATCGACACGTTATACTCATTTATCATAGTCGAAGAAATTTCTTGAAGTGCCCTACTTTTTATTTAAACAACTCCCTTTTGTTGATGTGTTTTAGGAGCAGTGAAATTGTGATTATATCCATTTTTCAGAAAAAAGATTTAAACTACTGATTTTCAAACAGATGACCTTGATCACTTCTCATGGTATTAATTCTAAATCCACTAAGATTTTTTACAGACTAGAAATATTTAATGAAGTAAGAACATGAAACACTTCTTTCAAATAGAAGTATATCCAAGTGTATCTAGAAAAATCATCTACAAAAACATACACATATTGATCCCCATTTAAACATGAATTTCTAGGTGGTCCAAACAAATCCATGTGAACCAACTGTAGCGGTTGAGACGTTGAAACATCTTTCATTGTTTTGAAAGAAACTCTGTGTTGTTTTTCCTTTTCACAAGAATTACAAACTTTGTTATGTGGGAATTAAAATTTAGGTAATTCTCTAACTAAACCATTCCTAGTTAGTTTCATAAGTGAGTTCACATTGGAGTGTCCTAATATTCTGTTCCATAACCAGTATTCCTTATGAAAATCATTTAAACAAGAAACATTTTTCTTAGCTAAAGTGTGTAATGAAAAAATATATACATTTTCATTTATAAGTTCCATTAATATTAGATCATTTTTAGAATTAAAAACATTTTAGGCAAACTTTCCTAGCATAAAATTAAAACCATTATCACACTACTGATAGATACTAAGTAGAATGAATTTTAACCCATCAACAAAAAGTTATTTGGAAATTAATACAGTATTAGGGTTTCCAATTTGGCCTAAAACGACGATATTACCTTTAGCATTATCACTAAATGTAACATGTCCACCATCAACATTTATTAGACTCTTGAATCATGAATATTATCCTATCATATTTCTTTAACATCCACTATCCAAGTACCATATAGTTTTACAGGAGCTCTCTAGAAAATTTTCCTGCAGAAAATATTAATTATAGGGTAACATTGGTACACATATTTTCATGGGTCCAGAGTGGTTGGAATGTAAAACATTGGGAACCAATATTTGTCTCACTGGTTTCCTATAATCAACATATATGTTTTGGGACATGAACACATTGTTAGATCCTTTAGAGAATTATTTTTCAAAATATGGTCTAGAGCTTGAACTAGCAGTAAACTGTCAAGATTTAGGAACAAATTTATTTTTAATAAGCAATATCTGTCCTTGTTGACAACCTATACCAGTTTTGTAATTGGAAGAAATCGGTTTCCCTAGAAAATGAGTCAAGGTATCTCTACCTGCATTAAACTTATGAAGATCAATTTTTAATTTCTCATTGGATAATTTAAGTTAAGTATATTATTTTAACAGCAGTGCACATTTTTCTTTCTCAATATCCAAATCAGACTTATAATTGGCATTTAAAGCATGTTGTCTTTTTAATAATTTATAGTTTTCCTTGAGTTCATTAATGGTATCCTCAAGCATTGATAAGTATTCAATTAGTTATTCCATTGTCATATTTCCCCATTATTTGATTGAATTTCATTCCCTAAATAGTAAGAATTATGTATATGAGAATTTGGTATTACCTCAGATGGTTCTGTCATGGAACACAGGTTTGCATGTTTGTCCATTTCAATATTAGTAGTATTAGATACACTAGAGCTATCTTCGGAAGCACTCCAAGTAGCTTTCATAGCCTTTTTATATCCCTTTCCCGTGTCTTTATATTTCCTCTTAAATTTCAGTTTGGGGAAATCAACCTTCACATGGACTTTTCATTTACACTCATAACAGATAATCTCATTTGTATTGTCATTTAATTTTTTGTCCTTTTTACACTTTCCTTTACTATCATTCTTTCCTTTATAGTTTGAATTTTTAATGAACATCTTTTAGTCGATATTTTTGAATCTCCTAGAAAGATGATTCATCACATCATCTCTGTCAAATTTTGAATCTTCACTGGGGGAACAATCTATAGGAACATTAACTTTTTCATATCATTTCCATTTTAGGTAGTAGTGTGGAATGCTACATATTTCATTCTTGGTTCTTCATATTCTTGTTGATTTACCTTAATATCTTCTTCCCACATCAGAAGCTTTTTAATTAGTTTCTTCACATCTAGATTGCTTATATCACATGATTCTCAGATATAATTCGAAGTATCTCTCCATCTTTTAGATAATAATCGAAGAAACCTCATAATCTAATACTTGGTGTTCACTAGTTTCCCATGTAGACTCATGGTATTAACTATTTAATTTAACTTGAGATACATTTCAAATATAAGATCATGAAGCTTCATTTTAAAATTATCAAATTTAATAGTATATGCATTTAATATCATTTTTTTATCATTGGTTGTACCCTCATGAGAAAAAGATAAAGTATTCCATATTTCATAAGAAGTTTTACAGGAAGATATTATGCTGAATTAATCATCACATAGAGATCAATAAAATGAATTATTTTCTTTATATATATTGTTATATGTAACATTATTCAAAAAACACCATTTTTCCCTAGTAGTTCCAGGCAATTCATAATGCTCATCAATTGTGTCCTAGATTTCTAGACACATTCTTTCTAGATACATTTTCATTTTTAATTTCCACTGAATAATGTTATTACCATTAATAAAAAGTGTCATGTTGGTAGTCTCACCCTCTAATAAGTTATCCATAGTGATTAAGAATTTAATGAACTAGATATTTTATGATCTTTTAAATACATCTGAAATCACATTTGAAAATAATTTTAAAACATGTACAACAATTCAACAGGTAGCAATAATAATTTAATCCTTTGATACCAAATGATGGTTGGAGTGGAAACTCAAGAGAGGGGGGGGGGGGGGGTGAATTTATTTCCTACATAAAAATTATGTTAAAAACTTTATGGAAAAGGTACCCCAATTTTGAAACATCCCAGTTAATTAATGTAGTAGAAATATAGATGTTTAGTGAATCATCAAGTTTCTAAATGGTTAATAGACCTCTGTTGAATTAGTGTACAACACTTATTCAACTTTTGAAATGGGTTTACTAAATTAAACACATACACACACTAACCTGAACTAACTATCATAGTCAACATAAAACAAATTTCTGTTTTTAAAATTATAAGCAGCAGAGAATAGAAAAAACTGGTATTAAAAAATATAGCACACAAAAGAGTTAAAAAAGAGGTTTAGTCTCAAACTGATACTTAATCCTCTCCACTTGGTGATCACATGCCATCAATCATTTTATATTAACAATAAACATGATACACAACTTGTATCGTAATTTACAATAGTTTTTATTAACTATCCAGGGCTCACACACTATACCACTGTTCTTCATGGTAAAAACAAACAATATAATTCACACACGGTCTCTTCCAATGTTACACGTGGGAAACAAAGTGTAAGAAGTTCGATGTTAGTATTTTCAGTATCGCCCAGTTCAAGCACAAGAGACAAGGTGTGTAATAGTAAAAAAACACTTATTGGAAATGTAATAGAAAGAACAGAATATAGATAAAGTTATAATTATTGAGATTACAATGATATATCTGTTTAGAGTTAAGATCTTGACTCCTTGGAATGAAAAATTTGCAGTATACATCTTTTTTTAGAAGTAGTCTCCAAAAACAGAGTGTCACAAATATAGGTTCTAGCTCCCATGTACTTCATTTTCTTATTCTTGGGTTGGTAGAGATTTGATAAATCACATCAGACAGTCTTGAATTTGTTCTCCATAAATGATCTTCTTCTGGATCTTGGGATCACAATGTGATTATAGGTGTTCTCGTTTTGTTCATCAGATCTAATGTGTAGTGACTACCTCTCTAGTGTCCTATCTTCTTCTTCACATCCTTGGAATTATATTTTATATTTGAGGTCCACAAAAAGTAATAGAGAAAACCATGCATGGTCTTCCTTGTACATTGCATTTTCTCCAGATAAGGTCTCTTGATATGTCTACAATTAGAATTAATTAATTCCAGAAGCATTAAATTTACCAAATATGATATTTAGAATAATCTTAAGTAATTGAAAAAGTATGGAGTAGAATAGTGGGTATTAGTTGGCTGGTAATGGTAGTATTTTAAATGGTATCCTCTATCAGTAGCATTATCAGTGGTTGCCTTCAGTAGTATCCTTCAATGGTAGCATTCACCAGTAGACTTCATCGGTAGACTTCATTGGTAGACATCATCGGTAGGCTTCATCGGTAGGCTTCATTAGTTTACATCATCAGTAGCCTTCTTCGGTAGGCTTTGTCTGTAGATTTTATTGGCATATTTCATTGGTAGCTTTCATCTATACCTTTTATTAATAGGCTTTCATTGATAGCATTAAGCGGTTGGCTTCATAACAGTGTTCTTTGAGTGATAGGTTTGTTGTGATGACCTTGTATTGATAATTCAGCAGTGAGGTTCCTCATCGGTAACCTCTATCGGTAACCTTCTATTGGTAACCTCTAGACATACAGAAATTTTGCACTATAAACATAATTGGTAGAACAGTGAGATTAAATATACATAGTTATCACTTAATATTAATTATAAATATTAATGAAACATGATTATCATATAAAATAATCATGATTTGGGATTATTAAAATAGATGAGTCCAATATATGGGAATTATGAAAATAGATTCCTTAAGGGGATAGATCATGAAGTGAATCCTCATGATTGTATGAGTGGTATTTATATTTTTGATGATGAATAGAAAACCTATGACATTTGAGATGAATGAAGTGTTAAGGAATAAAAAAAATGAAGCTTGGTTAACATTTCAAGATGATATTGGAATGATTTCGTTTCAATGAATTGGAAATCAAGAATAATGTGGTGGAAGTACATCTAAAGTATTACGGAATAATTAATCACCTTTGTATTGGTCCATTGTAGTTTTTCTATAAGGATTTACTAGTATATATTGAATGGTACTCATAACCCTGAAAAGTGATTGAGGTAATAAGTTTATATTTTTGGAAAAGAAAAGATTAAGGGAAGGATAATCCTTAATGTGAACATGATGATGAGATAATGATATTTGTATAAATATATGTTGGTTATGAATAATTATATTGGACGGTAGTTATTTTTTAGAACTGATTAATGATTTGCTGAAAATCATTTTATGTAATCTTGGATGATGTTTACAATTTTTTGGACATAACAATAAGGAAACATACATGTTTTGAATTCATATGTATGGTAATTCAAGTTATTGTCATGAATCAAGAGAAAACATGATAAGGGTGTTCAAATGTTTTCCATACAACTAACAAGATATATCATTTGATATGTAAGGGATAAATATTAAGCTTATTTATTGATCCTATTTATAATGTTTTTTCATCTTTCAAAAGGTTTTTATGGTTGTGAATTAATTGAATGTATAAGTTAAACATTAAAAGATGTTTTATAACAATGTATTATCTCACCATAGTTATACTTATGCATATTTTATGTCTTGTTCTATCCTTTTGTCAGATATATGGAATGACCTATCTTTCTATTTATGGATAGAATGATCTTATAATGATTTAGGAATGAAAAATTCAACATTATTTCATGGAATAAGAGATGAATTGGAAATCTGATCAAGGATCAAGGAATCGATGAGATTATATTTCATCAAGTAAGTATTTCTTCTCATTATTCAACTCTAGGGAAAGGATATTAATATTAAAAATGTTATCCCAGTACCTTTATTCCTGATGAATCAAATGTCCCCTTAAATCCTCCCAAATTAATAGATTTTTGATTATTAACTTTCTCCTAATGTTGATCTCAATCACCCAACTTCAGAACTTGATAGTTATATTTCTCTTCCACATATATGTTTTCACTTTCCACCTACGTTCTCCTAGGTGGAATCCCTGATATAAGTGACATTAGGTAACTGTTATATTTCTACAATTTCATTTTGAAAGTAAATTTAATTATTAATTTTTCCGATATGGGTTTCTATGAAATTACATTTCAAGTATTAATCCTCTTATATCCCCGATGAATTTTTTGGAGAGGAATATATTTTAAGGTGGGGAGAATATAATACACTGTTATTTTTCTGAGAGACATTTTTTATGCTCTTTTGTTTATTTATTTATGTTTATTTATATTAATTTATGGATTATGTTTTACACTACCCAAAGATAAACTTTTTTTACATGAAACATTAACTTAGCATGAAGTATACACAATACTATTCTTGGATTATATTATTCACAACTTCAAGTTCTTTTGACAGAATTTATTTCACGCCAGACTGAATTTAGATGAATAACTAAATATTATTATGGTATCTTACAACATGAAAATTATAATAGAGGATATGAATATTATTTACTCAATTATAAAAATACGATTAACACATTTATATATATAATTACTTTTATGGTGATAAAATAATTATAAATAAACATAAAATCATTTTTAAATAAATAGAACTATTTTCCTTAAAAAAAATTTAGATTAAAATATGTATTTTTATTAAATAATAAAATAAATATTATGGAATTTATTAACGAAATATATTTGTAATATTTTCAATATATTTATTAAAATTCATATTATATATTTTCTAATCATGATATTAGAACAAATTCCATATTTCGGAAAAATAATTATTTGTCCAAAAATGTTGTTTGGTTGTCTTTGGATGGAATGACCAATTTAAATCTTGTTTTTTTCTCACATTTTTATATTGTAATTGAAAAAAATCAAAATAATCTTTTGATGCAAAAAATAAAAATTTACTTTTAATGAATTTTTTATATTTTTCTGTTATGTTTCATGATTTGATGAATAGTAAAAATACACAAAATTTTAATTGTAAAGAATTTTATTCATCAAATAATATATATGGTTAGGTTATATTATTTAATGGTTTCAAAATATAAATAAAATATATTTTTATCATTTTATATAATTTATGCTATTTTGATTAATTTACCTTGAATTTTTATGTAAAAAGAGTTCAATCTCATGTAATGTTTTACCTTTTAAAACCCATTTTTTCATTCAGACAATAAGAATAATTTTAAATTAATTACTGAAACATCTATGTTTTTAATTTTTAAATTGGGTTTATATTTTTAATCATTACGTTCAAATTATTTAAATATATTTATATTATTTTTTGTCATTGTGAATAATTATTTTGGTAGTTTTTATTAATATGATAAACGGTAAATCATATTATTAAAGATATAAATAAAATAATAAATTCACCATATAACATTACCTCATATAAATGGATGAAGTTTTTCAACCTAAATAATCCGTGGGACAAAATGGTACCCTTTTAAGCCACTTTTACGAGATTTGGACATTTTCTATTTTTAATTTTAAGAAAAGCTAAATATTTCTTAATCATGTTTTTATTAGCTATATAATTTTTAATACAAGGTTCTATAGACTATATGTTCGACTATAAATAATCATTTGAAATAATAAGTATTATTATTTATTAGGATAAATTATTTGTAAATTTTGGAAAATAAATAATGACCCTAAAGGATTAGACATTGATGATGTTGAAATTACTCAACTAATGCAAATCAGTAAATTTCTTTTTATTAAAATTATAATAACCATTAAAGGATGAAAAAATTTGAAAAATTATTTTTGGTCAACTGTATCTTGACCATAATCATGAAAGGGCCGAGTTATTGACTATTTGGATCCATATGTTAAATATTATGCCATTTATAATATTTTATTCGAAGTGATATCAAATTTGATACGTTGATGTTTTAATAAATATTACAATTTTATTGTACTATTTTACAGAAAATATATACGAATATAAGTACTATTTTGAAATACAAAGGATTTTAATTCATCATATAATTTTATTTTTAGTTGTTATTACATAAATGTGTATATTAAATAATTACACAAAGCTAATGTAGTTATTCTTTTATATATAGGAATATCATAGAAATGTTAATAAAAATGTTAAAATAAATTTAATTTTCGATGATTAATATATCCAATGAATTTCATTGATGACCTTGACCCATTATGTATATAATAGAATATTTTTTAGGTAATGATATTTTATTGATATTTTAAAAATCAATAAATTGAGAAGTTTTAAAATTGACACTATTGATTGTTAATCAAAATAATGTATTATTAAATTATTTGAAAATAGTAATACATTTTTAAAAATATATGAAAGAAATTATATGATGGAATATGTTGTGAATTTTTAATTTATAGTCTAATTGAACTCAAATAAATAAATTTCGTAATGTTTTTTGTATAGATATATTTGTTACATTAGTTAAAAATTAAATAAAATATCTAAGTGTTAATTAAAATGGATAAGGATTAGATTAACATACACACATGTATAAATTTAATTTTTTGAGGATATTACAACCTTATGGATTCTCAGTTTTGAAACTAGGACATTTTTTAGGGTTTTTATGGGTTTTTAGTTTATTATAAATTAATAGTTTTAGATATTCCAGAAGATCCCCTCACCTCAATTATAAAAGGGAACATCCTTCCTAACTACTTCCCTTCACAATGAGCCATCAACCATGGTCATACCATGATCATTTAAAATCCCTACTTTTTGAGTTACATTCTAGTGGTTCTGTTCTTCTCAAAAGACCATCTCTAATGCCTTTGAGATTATATCTATAGGGATCTCATCAAAGAAGAGTTAATATACTTTAACGATTCTTTAAAATTTATTTATTCTTATAATTTCTATTCATGAGTTGTTTCCATAGTAAAGTAATATCTATAGTATCACATAAATTATCAGATATTATTATGGTTATGTTATAACCATATTCCCCCATCAATCCATTATATGAAAAACAAAATCACCACATGTGTGTATGTACAACATACCATCTCCACACCGTGGTGTAGTATGTTTTTCACCACCACCTTATAGATTTTTATATAATGATAGAAATAATTACTATATATGACTATTATAATATTATATGGATTCTGGAACAAAATATATACCACATATATCCTTAAAATTAAACAATTAAAGGAATTATACCATTGCTCATGCATATATACAACCTACCATCTCCATGAAGTGATGTTTTTAATTCTACATGATATTAATTTAATAATGATTATATAAATGTTTATAACGAATAAATATGATATATTTTATATTACTATCATTCTAGAAATTAAAAACTATTTCATAAGAGTAGGATCATGAATATATCTGAAAAACATGTGTATGAATATAAAGCAGTTAATAACAGAAGGACAAGTAATAATGTTACTAACAAATAGGTAATAATATGATCAAGTATGATATAAGAAAAATATTTAATATTCTAGAATAATTTAATGAAATTATTTAAAAAATTATACAGGAGGTTCATTTATATAAAAAGGTTATCAGACCAAAGGTAAAGGGTGATTTTGAAATCTCGAAATTATCCAGGATTATTTATATGTAATTATTTACTAGGTTTCATATATCATGCATGTCCATGTTTTATAAAAAGGTTTTCATAAAATATTTTATAGTTTTACTGTGAATTTTTAAATTCATTTTTACCATTGTTTAACTTTTTAACACACAATTTCAAAATAATGTTTCTTTTATTTTCTAAATGAGGTACATTTGTAGTTTTTAGAAAAAGTAATATAATGATGTTTTTTTACATAAACTACATGATTAAAATGTTATTCCTTCATAAAGCCATATTTTCCATGAAGATTCAATTACAATATTTCAAGGTTATCTTCAATGGTATTATTTTTTTTAAAATTTTATGTAATTTTTATAAAAGATTACTATTTTTAGGAAGAAAGGATATTTTTATAAAGGATTAATTTCAAGTGTTAAATAAAAATAATTTTACAAATTATATTTAATTATTTAATAAGGTTATATTTAAATTATAATATCGCAATTATTATAATTATTTGATTATTTTTATGATGGAATTATATTTATAAAATTCATTTGGTGTTAAGGGATTCTATTATGA
The DNA here is from genome assembly GCA_963277665.1 of Viscum album. Taxonomy (NCBI): domain Eukaryota; kingdom Viridiplantae; phylum Streptophyta; class Magnoliopsida; order Santalales; family Viscaceae; genus Viscum; species Viscum album. The sequence continues at coordinate 720,976,636 of OY728164.1, read as the reverse complement.
TAAAATGTTATTTAAGAAGCACATTTTATTCTTTGGTTTATGCTATGTTAAAAGATTTACGTTTTTTTGGCACAAGGAAAAATGATGTCATTATGAGATAGGTGGAACCTATATATACCCCTAATTCATAGAGTAAATATTTATATCTCATGAGATAGATATGTATGGAACGAGAAATGACATTGGTTCTATAATAATGGGCTTGAACTATAAATAAACTTGGTTCATTAATACAAGGATATAATGAGTAGTGAACTTTGTTCATTAGTGGAATTTTCCCATTGTTATGGTCTTTTCAATGAGCCTTGGATAATATGGAAATTATTTTATATGCTTACGTGTTTTCTATAAATCCATGTTTAATACCAATTCTATTTTCTCATGCATTGTGTTCCTTTTTGATTTATGACTTATTAACTTACACGATTTATTTACTAAATCGTGATTTTGATATATGTTTTATGTGGTATGGTTTTCAAAAGCTATGTTCATTTTTCTACATTCTTATGTTCATTTTTTGTTTGATATTTATCTTGTATACCCTTATTGAACATGTTAGACCCCCCTTTTCATAATTTTTTATTTATCTATGATATAAAGAAATTTTTTAGTTAGGAAGAGGAAAAGGTAAGATCATTATGGGTGAAGTTTAATATCATTACCAAATTAGGATAATGTTTTCAATGTTTCCAAATCCACTAAACTAATATAGTGTTTTGGAATCAATTCGTGTACTGTATTAATCATTCTGAAAAATTAATGTAATTTCTATGTATGTCAAACTTAGGTCATTAGGCTGAGCCGGGTTGATAAGGGTGGTAATGCCATCATAAATCCACGAATAAGGTAGTTAAGGGTATTTCCATCTAGTTATATCAACAAATAATAAATCCAAAAATGATAATGACATGGGTGTTAATCATAATTTATGAGATAACTAAAGTGAAATAGATTATATTAAACATTACATGATTATAGGTTTGTTTCCATTTTTATGACTACTCCTTAAATCATTGAGGGCATTGATGGTTTGATAGTCTCTTTTCATTGTCTATTAATACTATTCACAATAATGGAGATAAGGGTCTAGAGGGTTACATAGAGTATAATACTCAATAACCTACCCTATAAAGGTAAATAGGTATATATATGACTTGGTGGGACCCACCACCGTGGTTTGAGATTTGTATAATGATTTATGATAACCAAAGGAAAAAATAAATCCCTATTAATCAAGTTAAGAATATCTTACAAAGAGTTTATTTATAAAATTTATTTACAAGATTTAATGTAAATATATAAAAAATATTAAATGAATGAATAGTTATTTAAAATATCAAAGATTCATTTAGTATTTCTAGGAAGAAAAATTTGAGTTGATTGATCAATTATTGTCTTGTAATATATTTATTATACTAAAATAATGTTACAAAAAAATAAATGATATTTACGACTCTGCATATTAGACATAAAATATAATTTATATTGGGTGTTAAATATTCAGGGGCCAATGAGCCTTTTTTGGATATCTTTATAACACACTATAAATTTTAAAAGAGAAGCTATCACCTATGACTATTCATAGGTATCTCTGGATAGATTACAACTTCTTTCCTGTTGTCTTGAATAATAAGAACTATATCTAGGTGATGAAATTGAGCACTCCCTTATGCATTAAAATCATGTCGATGAGGTGACGATTGGAATGTCGAAGGTGTTTTGGGATCTCTATGCTAGAATAAATAATTTGAAGATCGATGCCCCCACATATTTTTTAATTTTTTTGTGGAAGACAATGTAGAATTTGACTTTATATTCATCATGTTCGGATGGCTGCTGACATATAGATGTCGAGTGCAACTTCAGATCTAACATGTTTATATGGTTTGTTTTCGTTCTAAAAATTCATCGTGCAATGTCCTTGGGATTTAAATTGTGTATCAACTCATCATCATGGAAGTTGTAACATCGATAAATAGTGAATATTTTAATTCCCAATCCAACTAGATTCCATTTCATGTCTGAGTACCTTCAATTTTCTGCGTTTTTGGAGAAATTTTTCAATTGTGTCTAATTTGATGGCCATGTTAACTCAAAAGGGAGTATAGTATGTATATGTAGAAGAATTTTATGTGAGATTTGTAGAGGAAAATAAGAATAAAATCTATAAAACAATACTCACACTACCCACTGGTGAGGATGGATGGGAAATTTATAGCAACCCTTTAATTAATGGTTTGTGTTTAGTACTCATACATAATGATAAAGTGATAAAACAATCCTTAAGATAGTTGATGGTTCTTGAACCTAATAATATGATTCATAAACAAAATTTATCAATATTAATATTCTCATTGAATATTTTTATTCATTATCTATAAATAGATAAGAGCGATATATATATATATATATATTCAAACATAAGGAGCTCAGCATGTGCCAATAAATATGGCCATACATGAAAAGGTATAATGAATTTTCTACCCACTACCATCAATGGGTGAATAATTAATTAAATGATAAAATTAGAAGAAATGATCATTCAACATTTTATTTAAAGAGGATTTTAAAGGATCCAATCTTCTTATATTTGAAAAGGATTGAAATATGAGGCAGAATGGGAGGAATAACATCCTTCATATCTAAATTGATTTCTCAATCATCCATTTTTGGGGAAAATTAGGTAGGATCAAAGGAATTATGTAGAGATATAGAAGAATGTGGATGTTTTTGGAAACAGAATTCCCTTGGGGTTTGAAATTGAGGATGAAGGAGTTTCAAATTTTGAAAATTATTATTTGTACCACTAAAGATTGAGATAATTAAGAAGATCATGGATGATTATCATATTTTGATATTTTACATCCATTTAGGGATTATAAATATGTATATAGATCTATGATATCACAATTGGTTGGTTAATATGATGAAAGAGAACTGGGAAAGTTCATGTAGTTCCTAGTATTTAATTATGTGATGGAAGAATGAATAAGATCAAAGGGATGATCAAAACATTACATATACCCAAATAGAAGTGGGAAAAAAATAACTAAGTATTTTTACATGGGTATTCAAAATATGTCCCAAATAATAATTCCATATGGGTTATGGTGGAGAAAATTGTAATACTAATATCATTATTGGAATTAAGAAGCACTTATAATTTTTCACATAAATTTATACATTAGAGAATTTGTGAGGCTGCATGGAACAACATTATCAATTGTATATCATCTATATATAAGGTTCCCCTAAATGTTCTAGAATTGTCTTAAATATATGGTAATCATTGATTTGAGATTATGTATATACAATCATCCCCAATATATTTTCCAATATAAATGAACTATCAATACACATAATTATATGTTGAGAGCTTGTTCCATATAATTTAAGGGAGGTTTTAATCAACATCATCTTTGTTCATGTTCTTGTGTAATAAAATTCTCCACAAAAAATTGAAATGGAATAATATGATGCCCTATAATGGATTAAATATTAACCTCCCACATAATTAGATATGGTTAGTGAATGTTAGATTTTGGGACCAAAACTATGTTTTGAATTGATAGAGAAGGTCAATTAAATTCAATAACATATTTTAATAATGAAGAGTAATTATAAAAGTTATGTTGATAACCATTTATGATATCTAGTGTTTCAGGTTTAGGGTAATGTTTTCCACTATATATATTTATTAGAGAGATTAATGTGGATTGGGATTCCCAATAAGATAAGTTCAATATATATTTCCAAATTCAAGTTCATTATTACTCTAGGGATATAGAATATAAAGGCATATGGAATATAAATAATAACTCCCAAAAACCCCACATAATTTATAAAATATTTTCCTTATATCCAAATTCAGGGAGAACCTAATAGATCCATCACAAGATATAAATCCATAGTAGGTATAGTTTTATAATGAATTCAATTATGAATATCATCTGGTTAAGATCATGGACTAGAAAGAGAATGTTCTTTTCAAGAAGAAAAACTACATTATAAATGTACTTGAATGAAACCATATGTATAAAGAAAAAAAATTAGAACAAATAGTGACAATCAAAATATAAATACACACATTTGTTTGACTTTATAATATGAAATGATTTGTCAAGGTTGAAAGTTATTATGGGGGGGGGGGAGATATGTAATGAAAGTGAAATTATATACCAACATATCCGTTCAGTGTATATATGTGTGTCAAATTGAGTGATATGATTATTAAAAATAAAATGTATTTTTATTAATAATATTTAACATTACAAGGCTAACATATGACCATTCGGAAAATGTATTGACCATTAGAATAAAAAAATACTTTAAGAATAATAATAACAATAAATTCTTTTCATGTTTATAATATAATTTTCTAATTAAAAATTATTTTGTTTTCCACATTGGCCAATAAAATTTATTTTATACCTAATATAATTTGAATCTAATAAAATAAAATTCATTTTTGGATTCATCATGTCAAAATAATCTTACGATAAATTTTCATTATTTTTCTAAAATTATTTTTTTAGGTCAATATTAAAAACACTATTTTAATTATATTATTATGTTTATAAATATATAATTCAAAATATTACGAAACAATATTCATGAAAAAATATTGATGGATTAAAATAATATTATTTTGAATATAGGACACCCATTTGAATTTGTTTAAATCATATCACATTTTGTTTTAATAAAAGTGTTTTTATTAATTTTTCTTTTAATTAAATTTATATAATGATTGTTCTGGTTTTGGTTTCTTTTGAAAGTGAAATAAATATTTTTTTCCTTCTGATAAACTAAATAATATAATGTTAATTAAAAAATAATTTATTGTTCCCCAATAATAATTTTTTTCTTGAAATAAATTGTTTCTAAAAACTATTTTTAAACTAAAATATGTTTATTATGTTAAAATTTAATATTATCAACACATAATTTAATATTATCAATTCTAATAATAAAATAAAACTAAATTGATAATATTTTTGGAAATAGTGTGTCCAACTTATATAATAAATTTCATTTGTAATTATAACATATTAATTTCTAATGTAAAATGAATTTATCATGGTAAAATATAAAATAGTAAAAATAATTATAAAATGAATAAAACACGTATAAAAATGTTTAAAAATGTTTGAAAATGGATTATTGAGGGATGTTCAACAATTATTCTTCCCGCATCATTATAAATCACATTAGATCCAAACTCCATGTGAAAAATGTTTTATTTTTTGTTAAGAATTTATATTTACAAATATTTTATTTCACTCAAATAAATGTTGTTGACCTACAGCCAATTTATGAAACCATTCTAAAGCCTTAAGTTGACCAAACCTATTCCCTATTATACACTAAAACATTTATCTGAACACCATAGGACATTATCTAAGATAAATTCAGAGGTAAAGATCCTTAAATTTCTACCGAAGGGAGAATACCCAATGCGATAGAAAATTAACCAAACAAGCCAAGAGAATTAGGAACCTTGGAAAGGAATCTACCAAAACACCCCCATTAATTAAAATTTCTATTTTTATTCTCTTTTATCAATATTAATTCAATTATATTAATCTACTTTTTAATATATGTTCCCTAATTATACATTCCTAAAATAACATCCCATTCCTTTTTAGGGTTCTACATGTTTCATGTTCTCTTTGGAATTCCATCTTTTAATTAAACCCAATATGAGGTAACATTGCTATTTTCTATTTTATTTCATATACCGCCACTATAAAATGTGTTTTAATGTAGAATAGACAACTTAAAAACCCAAATAGATTAATGTAAATAATTATTGTTCAATTTTATTTTAAAGGAAAAAAATATAATCAAATTAATTTATTAGATGATCCTTCACACCTTTTTATAGAATCCCCTAAGTGTCTCATTTCAATTATCACTTCTCTAATAATTGTCTGAAATATTTATTAACTATAACTTCATGTTTGAGAGCTTTGATTCATTCAAATACAAGCATCTAAAATGAATTAATTACTAATTATTTTGGGGATATATATAATATAAAATTTGGTTATACTTTGAGATAATATAATAAAACCCACCTATTTCGTAGTGGTATGATGAATCTTATGATTTATATATGGTTTCTTTTCCCCATTTATAAAATATATGTTTGTACATATTATGATACGATATGTATTACCTAAATTATACATCCATCCAATAAGGTGGATTATATTTTTATTACATGAGATGCGATGTATTGTGAAGGCTTAGAATGACAAAAACACTATGTTATGTTGTTTTAAAAGTGATCCTAGACTTTTTTTATAATGTAGATTTTTATTTAATTTCCACATATTCTGGATTACATGATTGTATGAGATAATTTCATTTTTTATTTTTTCATAATAATGATCATTCTGTTTTTAGTAACATGTTATGATCTTAACATATATGTACTATCTCACCATTATGATTTACATTGATTATACCCTTACTAGGATTTCTATATCATTATTTTCAATTATCTATTTCCAAGGGTATCCTATTTTGTTTTATAATATCTATAGGATTTTAGAGAACTATATTGACTTTTATTGCAAGATGATTTACTTTATGTTTAAAGATGATGTATTTATGTGTAAAATATCCCAAATATACTCTAACTATAAATACTTGTATTGTAAATATTGGATCATAATGTTAAAAATTAGGAAATAGAATGTGTTTAAGTCTTGGATTTTTATATAGCACAAGAAAAAAACTTTATTGTAAAGTATAATCCATAATAAGAATGGTTTTCATAATTCTCTATGTAGATTTTAAACCATAAATAATGATCATCATTAAATATCATTTAAGAGATGGATTCATCATATAAAAATTCATGAATTTACATCCATGTATACTTTAATAAATGAACATCAGAATTACTTAATTCATCAACTCTCTGCATGATCTAAGTCATCTCAACTCACCGAATACCCATACATGAACATGTTCTCAATTAAAGAACCGTTAGATTCATTTTGTTGTATCTCATTGATATAATGATGTATAAGTTTCCTAAAAATAATTTCTACATAATTATTTTACATTTTATTTATAAATAATTATTGTTACATTTTCATGTAATGAAAATATTAATTTTCCATTTAATAAACATTCATATTAAAATTTCATTATACATGAAAATAATTCTATATGACTTCACTTAAAATACTACATATCTATTGAAACATTTATACTATGAACTACAGAACTAAGAACTCACATTGTATGTATCCATTCATTGGGATGAAACCCCACTTCGATCACTTTACTTGATGAACTACACCTTCACTTTTCCCACTGTAATACATGATCTCTTATATGTTGGGAGAAAAAGTGTTCTCTCAATAATCTTATACCAATCCCATTACCACTCTCTAATTTGATATATGGAGTTATCTATAAGTTATTATGAATAATCCTAACCCTTTATTTATATGAAAAATAAGTTTAAAAATCCATTGATTCAAATCTCTAAAAAACATAATGTTCCAATATTAAACACAATTTTTATATGATTCTCTTGAACATAAAACACACATTTAATCACATACACCCTGTATACTCATTGAAAACTATATATTCATTGTATCTAAGGTGTATTACATGAGTATAATCTTTCACTACGTAGTAATATTCACATAGAAAAACCATATTCTTAGAAAAAGATTATGTAATTTCTTCACAAACTAAATTTTGTAGTCTCTCTATGAACCAAATACCACTTGGTGAATTGCATCCTTATAATAATGTTTTTTTCATTATTTTCCAACCAAACAAAATATCAAAAACTTATCTCCTTTATAAATATGTGTGACTCTCATGAAAAACCTCATCATGTTATCACTTGGAAAATAGTCCATCACATAGTAATCCTTTGTCATGATCAGATCGCATCGATTTTTTTACATAGTGACCACATGAATTGATCTCATGCCAAAATTATTTATGAGAAAATATTCACTTTTTTAGTTTTCTTGAATATCAATATGTTATTGATACCAAATTGTGGTTTCATTACCCTTAATGAACTCTAGATCTTATACTACAAATACTAAGATACATTAGGGTTAATGATGACATAAGAATCATCATTTATTCATTGTTAAAAATTTATTAAGTCATTAGGTTCCATGTTTTAAAATAGGAATATTGCTCACTAGTGGTTGTCATAACTTATCCCATGATGCTTCCAAAAATCATTCATCCAGTCAAGAAATAACCCATTTTCACCATTATTTACACTTGTTTAAGGCACATGTTTTACCTCATTATTCTCCCCTATGACCACCAATGTTTTGGATAGTAATCATGGATAGGACCTTTGGTTCTAGAGTACATAGACTTCTTTCTTAAAGAAAGTCCAAATTTCATTCCAACACACACAAAAATTCATTTACCATAAATAAAATTTGAATACGTGTATTTATTACTCGTCATCTATATGTATTCTCACCATTAATATATAGGAATAATAAAAAAATAACTTATAATTTTAACCTATGTCCTTACTCTATAATGTAACTCAAATCATGTAGTAGACAATAATCTATTCATCATCATCATATATATTTTAAATTTTGATTTGTTAACATTGGATATTCTTGTATATTTTTGAGGTTTCCCCCATAACTATTCACTAAGAATCATAATTTTCTCACTTATTATTTTGAGTTCCATGACTATACTCCAAGCATCGTCATCTCTATAGAGATGATAGACTTGTTAGGTACGACTGATGTGGGGTGGTTATTGGTTTTAAATTATCATTATAAATTATTTTCTTTTCAGTTAAACCTCTAAAACTTATTAAAGATCTTAATGCAGTAAATAATTACTCCTATCCTCTCTTCCTGGGTAGTAATATTAAAATAGAAAACATCACTGATTATTTTCAATATTTGAGATAAATCCTTAATCCTTTTCTTGTTCATTAGACACACCATGATATATTATTTTATATAATATGGAAATCAATTATAGTGGATCATGATATGAAATAAGTGTGATTACTTATATCCCCTAATCATGTTTTGGTGGTTATAAATGGTTATACTCCCCAATTTTTGATCCTCTAATTGTGTCAGGTTATCCACCAAAGACACCAAATCTTATAGATTGATTGGTCAAACACATCAACTATGTTATCTTTTCTTCAGTTGAGTATACAACCTAATATCTCTTCTCTTCTATTTTATCCAAATACATAAGAATACCATGTATCTCCATATAGATTCTACACTGCTCTTAAATAATCTTCCTCAACGAGTTTACTTGATCAGGTAAACATATTTATTATTCTTTAAGAGCTTCAAATCCTAACAGAAACAAGTATATTGGCCTAAAATATTCTTTTGTATCAATTTTAATATAGTTCCTCGCCACTTAAAATAAAATTTAATGTGATAATTTATCTCTTTTTAGCAATCTTATAGATTTGGATCCGATATCTCTCGCCTTGATACTAAAATGTATCAGTCTCTCAAAAATCATCTTCAATAATGTATTCCTCAATATTTTAGTTTTTTAAATGGTCTCACAATTATTCTATATTGAAATTTCTTCATTAATAGCTTCATATATATATATATTAAGTGAATTTTATTCTATTTATAAAAATATTGGAAATTCTATGACCATTAAATACTGGTGATATCTTCCCATTTAATTGGATCAATGAAAGTACTTATTTATCTCCAAATTCAAACTTGTAAAAATTCAAGTAACATATTACTCTAAATATATATAAATAATTCATTATTTTCATTCACTTATTCTTTATGAAATCTTCCTCCTTAAACTCTTTTTAAATATATGCATGAATGTATTCATGAAACACCATGTCTATGCCTACAATATGAAGTAATTCTCTAAAAATTTCACATTGGTGGATTTTGGAAAGGACATTCTCACTAATATGAAAATATTAAATTCTATTTTCCGTGATATCCTTTTTTTTATTTCATTTTTAAAGTCATGTAAGATGAAAAAAATGAAAAATTATATTTCTTTGTGGGGTGGTGGTAGTCAAGAATCCATAAAGAGGGACCATATGGATTAGTTTGGATTGGTCTCATGCCATTATGTGGCTCAACTAAAATACACTTTCTAGATAAAATTCATATATAAATCACTCACTATGTAGATTGACCATGTGAAATAGAGAATTTATAGTATTAATGGAATGATTACGTGAATGAATAATAGAACGTGTAGACCGGTCATACGAAGCATATCAACCATGTGAGAGAGATCCACCATGTGAAATAGGTCAACAATAAGGAATGGTTTTCCAACCATTAAAGTATAATATATATAAATATCATGGTTATATTGTTAACTATATGTTTACAAAGCATAAATTTCTATTCAACCAATATCTAATGATGCTTACGCAACACATGTAAGATGTGTACATAGTATACAATCATCACAAAAGTAGTCCATGTCTTCTCAACTTCCCTGAAATTTTATATACAGTACTCTAATCATATTTACTATCATTTAGGAAGAATATCAGTGAATTAAGAGCCACATTTTTCCTTAATTATATTTTCTATAAAAATCCTCCATGTATTACCACTTGACACTTTATTCACTAAATATATATTTACTGATTGACAAATTTTTTTATTCTAACATAGGTTTATAATTCTCACACATTGATTTTTTTAATACATATACTACCCAATTACAATATTTATATCTCTATTGATTCTTAATTTTTACCTTTATTGAAAATAAATTGAAATTGACCATGGATAGGACTTCTAATTTTTTTTCTTTCAAGGAACTCATAAACTCTATATTGTTATCCATTTTCAAATATATAAAGTTTCATTTAGCCAATTAGAATAAGATATAAACACATGATCTTATTAATAAATAGATTTTTTTTAATATAATCAATTTTTATGTTGCAAAAAAAATATAAATAACATGTGAGATGTATACCTTGTAATCAATATTTTTTAGAAAATACCATGTATAAGATACCATGAACAAAAATAATTCTATAGTATTTTCATATTTTCATATTAAAAAAACAATATAACAAGAAATAATCTATACAAGCATATCATAATTTTTCACTGTGAAATTGATAACCCCACTATTCTCAATATTTTACCTTCAATACCCCCATCCCATTAAAATTATACTAAATATATTCCTTATAATTTGTGTTAAGTGTAATTATTATACCCAATTCATATTTTTTTAAAATATATTAAAAAAACTATTTTCATTAGTTTTTATTATTTTAACATACCCTTCTTCTTCCCCCCATTGAGGGGTTCACACACTTCTATACTTCATTAAAGTTGTCTCAACTTGAAACCAACTTTATTTTAAATCAAATAGTTATATATCACACCTCTCATTTTGCTGCATAGATGTTAGTAAAAATAAAATATTATAAAATGTATTAGAGAGGAACATCATTTTTCTTCTAAAAATGTATTTATACTGGTATTTTTATCTCAACCACGTCTTCTTCTTCATAAAAATTTCATTACCTCTTCTCCTATCGACCACATCAAATAATTGATAACTTAGTTATCTCCCTTTTATTTTTTCTTCTTGTGAAGTAGTTTTCTGAAGCATGAATTTTTTTAGGTGTGAAAATCTCATCTCTACTTTGGATAATAGTGAACATGAAGATATAGATTTAATTGTTTTAATTTTAAAAAAATCCCACTAGTTAGGTCCTATTTCTTTTATTTTCATAATGAATGTCAAAATTCACCACACTACACCTGCAATCCACTAGCTATATTCTTGTTTCCATTAATGGATATATTTTTTTTCTTCATTTGATTTCATGAAAGATTTTTGTTTAAAACATTCTTCTCCTCAAGGTTAAATCACATCTCTATTATTTTATCATCTACATTTGGTTATAATGTTTTTTCGCTACCTTTATAATAAACCATAATTATAGCCATTAATTTTTTTTTTATAAATTTACATGGTATGAAAAAATTGAATTCCTCATTCCCAAACAAGTTAAAAACCCATTAACAACCAATAAATCTTAATAATTTTCAATAATTTTCATTTTTTCCAGCATAAAAGAAAGTATTTTTTCTTTGTATTTTAATGCTATTCTGGCTCATTTTAGGGAACCAACATTTATAAAAAATATTCTATCCTGCATAACCATCATTGTTTACATTACATAAAATTATTCATCCATTATTGTATAGTTTTTTCTTAAAATCATTCACTATCATTAAAATTACATATAGTGAAATAAATAAATTTCGATATGGATGGTTCCACATTCACGATGCTTCATATTTTTTGATTATGGAATGTATTCAAGTACAACCAGAAAGTCCTATAAGTCTTTAATGTACTTTTAATCTCAATAATTATTTTTTCAGAAAATTATTTCTTTATAATAACCTGCGACAATACATCTTATGTGACTTCAATATTTATCATCATTACTTCAAGCTTAAGCAATTTCATTTTGAGGTAGTTCTATTCCTCATAAACTAATCTTTTACTTTCTTCCAAATTCACTTTCATCTTCTTTATTTGTTATTTATAGTATTTTTTACATATTTGGTTGAATATTTGACCGTTTTACTCTATTTTATTACCCTTAAATTGATAATTTTTAACATCTATATAGGTTTTTTGGATTTTTAGTGGAATGAAAGACTCTATAAATATTGTTTTAGAGTCATCATTATGGATTACTTTAACAATTCTAATTTTACGTGGGGGAATATTTTGTTACAAAATGATATTGATTTATCCCTTCTATCAACTAGGTTTATGAGAGAAATTATATATAAAAAACCCTTACATTAATCATTATATATTTATGCGCCATCATCGACTAGTTGTTCTTTCTCTTTTAGATGTACCTGCATTATATGAAATACATATGTGACAACTTCATTGGAAACATTATTTAGATGATATTTTATTTCAAAATAAGGATCACTAAGTTGAACATCCTTATCTCCATATGAAAATTCATTATTCAAAAAATTAGAGTTATAATAATTAGTATAACATTTCATTTTGGATTATTCTACTTCTTCATTACCAATCATTTCCTCATATTTTCCTCCACCTTAGATGAAATATTTAGGCTTAAAAATGAATATTATTTTCCATTTTCTCTATGTAATGTAGTTGAAGAACATATGGAATATTCACTACATTATAGATATTAAAATAAAATATGAAATAATTATTATTTGGAGGAACCCTCATTATAATCCTAATTATAGAACCTAAGGACTAGATAGGTACCACTAGGGGGAGAGGAGGTGGATGAATCAGGTGTATACTCTTTTTATATATTAGTTTCATTTTATGGCATCATCATTAATCTTATTAATGTTTATTGATCTAATCAATCATATATCATAACTAAAACTCATGTGTAGTAGTATTAAATGAGAGAGAGAAACAAATAGTATTTAAAAAGTTAATATTAAATCTTAGTCCTTACCACATTGGTTAGACTCCCTAACATAGTTTCGATAGTATAATATTACATTAAATTATAGTGGATATTAATTACATAAATTTTTTATTGGTTATACCCAAAAATCCACTATGTTTAGCGTAAGTGGTTATACTCTCAATTAGTTTATTCTCTAGATTTGTCCAATTGTCCTCCCCAGTCATCTACTCATCAACCATAATTGATTTCACATCCCATATTAAATCTTTTTTATTTGATTGGTTATGAAACACAATGAATATTCTCTTTATTTTTAAATAATGATATAAAAAACTCCAGTATCACCTATAAGATTCAAGAAAAATATTGAAAAATATTCCTCCATGAGTGTATATGATTTAGTGCCCTTGTGTACAAAAATTCAAGATCTTAAATATCTTTAAGAAATATGTCCATTTGCCTTGAAACACAATCAATATCTATCACATTCTAGTTAATTTTGATTCTTAATAACTAGGGATGCAAGTATTCTCTTCAAGTAAGAGATATCATAACTTTAGAGTCAATATATCTCTTCTATATTGGAAATAATAAAGCTCTCAACATTTCACTAGTGTTGAAGGTCTCTCAATTAATATATCATCACCATCATTCTTTGATACCTTTATGTATTTATATTTATTAAATAACATCATTTTAATATTATTATTCATATTCAAAATATGTAAAATAAATTATTTTTAGACATATGTTTGATCATTTTATTTAAAGGGATGAAAAAAATTCCTCATCGATCTCATAAAAAAAATGGTTCAAGTATTCCCTTTAAACTAAATTAATATTTCATTAATATCCTATAATAATTAAACATGAAATACGATTCCTTACATTATTCTACAATATCCATGTTTATATTTTCATGTAGAACAATGGATTAGTTAACAAAGTGGAGTTAAATATTTCAATATTCCTATGTTCAGATTGACGCCATGTCTCTGACTAGTTCAGCCACATGAATTAAAAATCGTCCATATAGATTTAATATGAGAATTTAATAATAGATCATAGAAATGGACCAATATTATGAACAATCTATCAAAAATACTAATAAAAAATCTGAATAAGATAAATCATGCAACAGACATCAATCAGGTGAAATGGATCGAACAAAAGGATAGACTGGATATCCTCTATTATTGTAATTTCGTTTTTAGAAAATCACAAAAAAAAATCATCTTTGTTGAATATCACATTATATTTAAAAAACATATAATTATGTTTATAAAACAACTCTATGAATTCTAGGTGGCTTCTGATCTTCTCTAAATAAATCTAAATTCATCCAAGTTTATATAAAATGGTGTAGATAATATTTCCATCATCAGTACTATAAATAATACTATATATATATATATAAATGTTTCAATGTCTAAAGATTTATTTTATTAGAAATAAAAAAGAAAAAAAACTTAATACTTCCTTTATCGAACACATATTGAATCATTTAAAAAAATCTATTGATAGACGGGTACATGATGATCTTAATTGTATCTTCTCATTAACTTCAAACATATTTATATCTTCTAAATGAATATTTATTCAAAATTATTTAAAAAATAAAATTCATTTATTGGTCACTTCAATCACCTTATTTATATTTTTTTTATACACCACCACATAATTTTTGAGTTAATATGTATGCTTTTCTTCCCCCCCCCCTTAATGTAAATGAATTTAATGAACATGAAGGGTCCCTCTCATCACATTTTTAACATCAAAACATCTTTTTATCCATCCATAATTTAAAATAATATGATTCCATTTTGAGAGGTAGATTATACCACATATTTTCTTATCAATGATTAATTAGTTAGAAAACTCTATGTAGATTGAAAAAAATCAATTTTGAAAAAACTTATTTAAAGAAAATTATAAATTTTGACTGTAAATAAATATGCGTGTGATACCAACTCAGATAAATCTCACATTATATTTTTTGGTTACTCAAAAAATAAAATATATACATCTTATACTATATTAAACAATCGCATCAGAATTTTCAAGTGAAAAACTAAATCTCCCCCCTTTTAGCTCAATTAATATCCCCTTGATTGAAATTTATCATTCATTTAGAATATGGATATTAGAGTTATCGACTAATATATTCCTTTAATATTATCAATTATTTTTAAAAATTATACTTTCAAAGTATAGTGAAAATTGTAAAATAATAATTTTTTTTATTTGACTAAAATGATGCATCAGACCCATAAAATGTTTTTTGTTTTCGTATAAAAATTATTGATTGTTGATTCAGAAGGGGCCTCATTGTTCATTATAATAAACAAAAATAATAGGATTTTCCATTCACCATTATTCATTTTTTAATTAGTCTAATATTATATTTTGGAGTGATGTTTTTTTATTTACATTCTTCTCATATTCCATGCATTAGTTCTCCTCAAGAGAAGTTGATTTATAAGCACCTATCTACCCCACCCCACTAATTAATTCCAAATATTAGCCTTCTTTTAAAAAATTTTCTTCCAAATGTTCCTCTTAAGATGGTAATTTTTTCACGTATTAATTTATACCACGCCTAGATGACCATATATCTGTCTCAGAAATTTCCTTGAATATTTGTATCTATAGTTGTAGATTAATTCTAAATCACTTAATTATTATAATTTTCTGAAAAAATATCATTTCCATTTTCATTAAAATCTCTATGATCATTGTTTATCATCATAGAAGATTATTGTTTCTATGATCAAAGAGTTAATCACTTCTATTTTGATTGCACATATTTCATGGTTTCCTCTAAAAAATATATTTTTTGAATTTTAATTTCATGGACTATCATCTTTATTATATTGAATATTATTATATCTCACATTATGGGCAACATCTCTAGGTAATTTATTCCGGAATTCTGGAGCTTTGTAATCCTTTGAGCCACATATGAAATAAATATCTTCTTATTATTCATACCTATTTTGTGTTGGAAGAATGTGTGAGATTTTTATCTTATAAATCATTTAAAGATAACATCATTTCATATACAGATCATATAACCCCCATGATTGATGAATCATCTCATGCAATTACATGTAATACCTAAATGTGTTGGCTTCAAGTATATACCTTCCAAACAACCATCAAATACCTCTAAACATTGATATTTCTCCATAATAAAAATTAGACCCTTAAATATTCTATTTTTATACTTTTTAAAACAAATCATATATTTTTAGGAGGAGTGATTTCCAACACATATTCACCTCTTCATTGTTGTAAGAAATGTGATGAAAAATTTCTTCCAGTCGAACCGGACTCTGATATGTTTTTGTTAGATAAACTATAATAAATAGTATTTTTACTTTATGATATAATTGATTTAGTTTTTTCCTCCCTATTTAGATGCTTTATCACATAATCTAGTAGTTTTTCAACTTTGAAATAAATGGATATTTTGAAATCTTTTCTACACTTATTTATCTTATTTTGAGAAGTTTCAAATATAGTTAGTTTCATCGATAGATCGTAATCATTTTGATATAGTTTCTCCTCATCATCATTTACCATATTATAAATCTCATCCAATCTAAATATATTTCTATTACTCTCAATAATAAAAACACTTATTTTATACCATGCTATTCTTTTTACCATTTTTTATATTTCATCACTAGTTTTCTATATAATTTATTAAGTTTTGTATTCTTCACAAGAGTTTATTATATTTTTTTATTGAGTATCTATTATATATCATTCACCTTTTCATTATCAACATCACTTCCTAATGATTAAAAATATTTTTAATATCTTGAGATAAAATTTACTCTATAATCATAAGGGAAACATGATGATTCATTGTCTTTCTCACACATTCTTGTGAAATTTCCATTCCACTAATTGGATTTCATCTTCGTTTTCCCTATAATTATTTTGGAGAAATTTTTTATTATTATTAATATATAGTATCGATAGACTTATAATTTGGATAGCCATTAAAAATGTATCCCATAAAATCAAGGTTATAGAACTGTAGTGATTGTTTTTTTTTTCATTCCACATGCCTTTTCTGAGTATACTAAAAAGAAGAGAAATAATTCTATTTCTTCCTTATGATTATTATGTTTTAACTCTTTACCTATTTATTAATAAATTTTAATTTTTTCATTTCCCCAAGGGTCATCTCATCTTTTTCGTATTTCTATAAAGGTAATGGATTTATTATTTCATATTATATGAGAATATTATGATATAAATCAATGGGTAGATCTTCCCTTTCATAAAAATATGAAACCTTGAGAACAAAAATATCTTATAAATTTGTCATAAAATTATTCCAATTTTTTGAGTCATCCATATTTTAACAAAATATTTTAGTTTTACTAATTATCCTATTCAACACATTGAAATACACATATATATTACAATCATTATCCAATTCAATGCCTTCAAATAATGCACATACATAATTGTTACATGGATTAACTCATTATTAATTTTTTACTTCAAAAATAGTTCTCATATTTTCCCATATTTCATTACTGATTTTATGTTATATATAAAATTTTTAGACCTTTTATGAATGTTTAATTGAAATTTATTTTTGATCATTGTAGTTATTCTCCATGTTTCTCTTATCAGATATATTCCAATAAAAATTCTAAAAAATAGGTGTAAATCCCACCATAGAAACCCTTCAAACATCTTTGATAAGAGACATGAGGTAGGGAGGCATCCTATGCTAAAACTATGGTAATTAGTTCTCTTTAAAATAGGTACTCCTAAGCTATTTATAAAACTAATTTTCCTTATTCCAAAATACAATATCAAATAATTATATGAGACCCTTTATATGATACCACTTATAGATCCAAGAGTATTGAGAGATCACTAGGATATGGTAGTGGAATTTGTGAAAATAGTGTTTTTATGAATAATTAGTGTTTTTAATTCAGCCACCATAACTAGTTAATGACCTAACCCATGTTATTTAATTACCCAGCCTCACCTTGTATAGAGTAAAATAATTAAATTAGGTAACACAATGATTAACATAGTTATGCCATAAATAACTACACATTGTAAAAACTTCTTATACACCCAAAATAATTTTTTTTTACTGAATGCACAACTATTTACAAAAATTATATATACACATGAATTAAAATATTCCCCCTGATTGGTAATACACCCTATATTCCAACTGTAACACTTACCCATTATACACCAGTATCAACATCTTTAACCACACCTAGTTATATACCCTTGATGATTCATAAATAATGGTTTGGTATACACCATAATCAAAATTATTTAACTATTTTTATTTATATTCCTAAACACAAAATATCCTCTTTAAGGATGATCAATAATTTGAAATATCTCCATATTTCTCTTAGTAAAATATGCACCACTGAGAATGAAATTCCCCCATGATCATACATTATCTATCTCAGACATCTACAAATTATTTTCCATATGTTCGTTTCTTATTTAAAAAATTACCACATATCTTTATCAACTTCTCTTATATCTTTAAGATCCAAAACCATTCAAAAAAATAGACATAGATGCCTTCTATAATAAATATATTGTAGATTAAATCTCACATATCTCCTTGATATAAATGATATACTAGTTTCCAAAAATTATTTCCTTTTCAATTATTGTTCATTTTTTGTGCACAATCCATAACAATTCCTCATGAAATTGAAATAATAAATTTTTATAAACTATTATGGGGGATTAAATCTCACATATGTATGAACATTCTTTTTCAAGAATTAAGATTATGTTCAACCTTGTCTGAAGAATATAACCCCAATTAACCAAAGTCTTGAAATCACACAATTAATGTACTAATTATTCTTAAAGGAACCATGTTTAATGCACATTACTATATTGTATAAATATTCAATTAAATTATTTTAATATATTATTTCCTTCTAATTTATTGAAAAATGTTATCTATTAATAATTTACCCTAAATCCCTTCTGTACACTCAAAATAGTTTGAGGGAGGTATTTATTAGATACTAAAAACATTCCTAACCCGTGATAAAAATGAATAATATGTTTATTAATCTAAATCAACTCTGTTATGAAAAACCGTTCATTCTATAAATTGATTGTATGTAAATAGAGATAGAAAAATTTCATACATATATATTACTACATATAAATTGAATATTAATTTAATATTATAAAAAATACACATGATGATAATAAAGGTTTAACATATTTGGACCCATGGATACATAAACAGGTAGTTTACAGAGGAACTACATCATCTCCTTCTATGTTCTTCATAACTTGTACCATTTTTAGATATATCATATATAATACCTCATATGATCATTTATTTTACTCATTTTTTAATTAAAGTACATTTATCATTAATTACACTGTAAACTGTTTCCCAGTAATTTGATTATTTGACCATATTTAGAAGGATATAATTTTTATGGAGATGCCAATAACAAACCAAAAAAATCATTTTTACACATCAAGAAGCATTCCATGATGAATGAAATCAATGGGATGTTTCAATGGTATGAAACTGAAGACATGGGATGAAACAGTTTTTATAGGGATGACAAAATGAAGACTCACCTCGTGAAAAAATTACTTGACATGTTCCAAATATAAGATGTGAATTATGGAAAAACACAAAAAAGTGTGGGTTAACACGTTAACTAAATGAACCCCACTATCACACCACAATAGAATATTAACACACCCATTAAATAATGTATCTATGGTATTTCAATGGGTATAAATAAAATAAATTAACTGGGTGTCCATTAAACATTGAAGGGGACATGTGACTCATTTTGGAGGAATTAATGAAAAATTATATTCAACATGATCTCCATGTTATTTGATTAATATAGAGTTTTGTTTCTGATTAGAAAGATGATTCAAGATAATAATTCTTGGGGTGAGATGTTGTGCTATATAGGGTCCTCAAAAATATATGTACCCTCTTTCTTCATGTTTTATTTTTAATTTTTCCCTACTCCTTAATCCATCATCACTAGGATGAGTGAGAAATCCACACATTTTTCCTGGGTAATGTAGATTGAGAATGAAGTTTTCATTGGATTTTAATTATTTATTTTCATTAATGTATTAGGGTTGCTTCAATTTTAAATAAAGAATCAAATCTTTTTCATTTAATTTTTCCAACTATATTAATATTTGAATAAGGATAGAATTTCAATTTGAAAATTGATTATCCTAATTAATGCATGGCCATATTCAAATTTAGTGTAATCTGGTTTGTAACTGGTATCAAGATAAAATAAATTTTTCAATCCCCTAAATTACATGACCATTTGAAATGAGGAATTTTCACACCGATTAGAGGATTTAATTACCATTTAATGTATGTTGTCCTAAACCCAACACTAATACTAGAAAATAATTTAATTAAAAAATATAATTACAGCCAAACCCTAATGATATAAAATCTCTATACACCTTCAAACTAATTCCATGATTGACCATTATCTTATAATGTTTTCATTGCTTTGCCAACCTATTTTCAAAACCCAAACTTCTTTCTTATTTTTATCCACTAATTATTTTAAATAGATTAATGAAAATAATTTTCTTTTAATAATCAAAAATTTCTAATTGATTTTTCTTGTGGGTTTGACATCAATATTGAATCATAATATATTATAATATTTTTTTCTATATTGGATGGGTTATATTTTTTTTTCTATATAGAAATGATAATGATCATTAGGGATATCAAAATAGGTTTCATTTTTTGGATGTTTTCTAGTTAGTTTTATGTTTTAAAAATTTTAATTTATTTTATTTCTTCTCTTTAAACCTTTTGAATTTTAACTAGGTTATGTTCATGCTGTGGATTTCAGTATTTTATTATTTAAGAAAAACCACTACTCCCAATCCACAATGAAAATAAACCCTTGAGTTTTATTTGAATCAAGAAAATTTCATGATAAAGATCGAAGATGTAACCATGTTTCTAAATATCAATCATTTTTTGGGTTTTTTAAAGAGATACAATGTTATGTATGGTGTTAGATTTTTTATAACATAAAACGTATAATGCAAAAAGATAATATTAGTGCCACAAAATTTAATGAATATCTTTGAGATAAAACTAGAAATAATTTTTATGACATCAAACAAGGTACATTTTTCTAGCCTACCTTACAAAGACCCCAACACACATTTCGAAAACACCCTTGAGTGCTATAAAAAGTTTTATATTCCATAATCTCTCATGTGCCATGGTAATCATTCACATCTTCTAATTTTATGTATAAGAATGAGCTCTAGATTAGATTAATGTTTTTTAGCTAATTTCATCACTTTGTGGGATGAGATGGTAAGTCATTTTCTTACCCACATCTTTCCTCCTTCTAAATCAATATATAAATGAGTAAGTATTCTAGAATTTAATCATTTTTAGGATGAATTGTTATATAATACATTGAATCATTTCATGGATATGACTATGAAATTCAAGAATCATGGAATTTAAACATGCCTTTAAATACAAACTTTTATAAAGGTATTTTTTTATCAAAACAAGTAATATTTCGATACTACAACTGGATGATGATTAATTTTTATTTTCCAGAGAAGACATATAATATACTAGATGATATGGAAAAAAAATCAAAGGGTAGATTAATGGAATAAAATTAAGAGGCAACCACATTGTGAAAAACAATTTCCATATTATTGTGAAAATAGAGCCACTAATAAAGATGTTAGACACAATGATTATCTAGAAAAAACCATTTTTTCTATAAAGAAGAAGTAAATAATACCGATTATAATTAGGGTAATAAAAGGGCTGGATGTTGTAAAAAATAAAATTATATCATTAGTGTGTTTTATGTTTTCAAATGCATTAGGGACCCCATAGTAGAGGAGAAGTCTACACACTATAGGAGTCTTTGGAAGCATTCATGACTCCCACAAAAGAGTCCATTAAATAAATGACTACCTATTCAAATGATCAATGTACATCAACAAAAAAGTTAAATAATGACCTAATGGATCAAAGGGATGGACTTTTGAACATCATATTCTATATAGGTAAGATTAGTGAACAATTTTGGGAATGGCCAAGAGGAGGAATACCTTGATTTATCAAATTGCACCCACATGATGATTTGATTGATATTTCTATGAAAAATCCACTCAAGATCATCTGGAACCAAGAAAAGTAAAAGAATATATGGAAGAAAAGCTATAAAATTGAGATGAACAATTATATTATGAATATGTGAAATTAAAACCACCAAAGTGAAATTTGAGGATACCATTTACCATGTTACTAGCACAAGGGAAGACTAATTTGAAAAAGGTAAATTTATAGAAAATTTATAAAATTATATATTAATGTGCCTTTTTTAGAATCCATCATATACATGTCTACCTATAAAAAATTAATTATATAATTAGAGACCAATTAAAAGAATCTAGAGGATTTTAAAACGATTTCACTCGTACAAGAGTGTTCAATAGTATTTTAAATGTATAAATCTGTGATGTAAAAAGGTATATGTAGTTTTTTGATTCCATATTTATTAGGCATAATAAACTTGGAAAAGATTTATATGACTTAGGAATGGTTGTTAGTATCATTTAATACACCAAATTCATGAGTCTGAGAAAAGAATGATCAAATACCAAAAGAGCTTCACTTGAATTGTCAGATTTAAGTGTGAAGTACCCTAAAGGTTTATTTTAAGTCATTTTAAGTAATGTAGAAAACATATATATTCTAGTATATTTTGTATTAATGGTTTGGAATAGGAGAGAAAAAACCACACTTTGGGAAATCTATTTTTAGATACAAGAGAGAACAAAATGAAATATATTGTGGAGAAATCTATCAAATATATCTCAAAGAGAAAGTACATTTTAATATCCATTTGGAAATAATAAACTAAGATTTTTGAGAATATTATGATATTAGAGAAGGGAAAATACCTAGATTCCCAAAAAAATTCTAATGTTAAAGAATGGAATTAGGATATAGCTATTTTATAAAAGGATACACAAAATAAATTTAATGATAAGAAGACTGAGAAACTGAGATGTTAGACCCTTAAGACTTGAAGATAGACTAACTCTATGAACGTGGATATGGTAAAAAAAATGAATGGATGATACATGACATAAAATATATTTTTTATGGATTATTGATGAAATAGTGGATTAATTTGATGTAAATAAAGAGAGAACATCTAGAAGGGATAAATAAGTTTTTATAGAGGTATTGAAGACACTAATGTACAAGGACAGGTCACAAATGAGACCATTTATGGACCAAAAAATTTAAAATATTTCCAACTATCTATCTCCTTATCTGAATTTAAAATAGTTAATAATGATCCAATGATGGTTAAAAAGAACTCATAGGGGGAACATGAGTTTTTAGGGGTTTTCATTAATTTTTTGTTTTAAGGTAAATTCTCCCTCCCACAAAAAATAGTTTAAATTTCATTGATAATGTAACGCCCCATCCCCAGAATCCCAGATTCGGTTCATTATTATGTATCATTGGTATGATCACAAAATATAAAGTCTCAAAAGACCTATTAGTTTAGTATCCTTTGAAGTATTGAATAAATTCATAAGGTTTATATTACATCATAAATTGGAAAACTTCAACAACATTGTTTCCATAGACAACACTGAGATCCTATAGACTATCCCTGCAGGTCATTCATATTATAATTCTTCACATCTTAGGAAAAATAAAACATAGAAAGGGGTGAGCTCAGATGATGTGTAAGGATAACAATATAGTGGAAACTTACATAAATAATCATAAACATTTAAGGCAATGTATAATACTAAAAAATGTCCTTTTAAACAAGAACATCGGTATAATATGGACAATATATAATCAAATAATTCCATTTACTTATTTACTTGGATATTCTGTTATTATAATAATCACATGCAATGTCAATAGCCACTTTCAAAAAGATGGAATGCATAATGCCAGATATTCAAAACCACATATTCAAGGCCTTGTGTCAAGACTACAAAAACTATTTTTTTCAAGGTCTTGTGCCAGGACACTAGTTTGTCCCATGAGACCTACCGATGCATCGAGGAGCTATAGAGGGCTCCACCCGTCACTTACTAAGTCCAATGAATTCCTCATATGAAAGGGTTTAATCATAAAATAAATATTTATATTAAAACTAGCATATGAAATATTAATACAATATGAGTAAAATATGAATGATATAAAAATAACACATCCACAGTTAGACTTATCACAAAACTTTCAATACAGTATTGAAGTTTTGTATCATAATAAATCAATATCCTATAAGCATAAAATCCTTAAAAGGATGTTGACATAGATGAAATCGAAATTATTTTTTAGTGAAATAACTCTTACTATTTTGAAATAATTTTAAAGTCATATAATTATAATATAAAATATTTATTTTGAAAATTTTCTTATATTCTTGTAAGGTATGCTTAGATGTTGTTATAACTACAGCAAATAACTACACCCACCATATAACTTAAAAAACATTTTTACCTTAATTTTGTCGAAAATGTCATAATGTATCGTGTTTAGAAAATGACGGAAATATTTATTTCAACACATTTAACAAGAAGTAAAATATGGTTATAAATGACATTGAACCATATTATTGTAATTAGTAAAAATGTTTTGAAATAAATTTTTAAGAAACATGGACGTGGATGATAAAATGTCCCAGTAGATACTTAAGAGATTGTGAAATTAAACCTTACCTTGTATTTTTCCTTGGTCAAGGGTAGGTTAAACTCATGTAAAATGGTGAAATAATTGTTATTAAATTATACAAGAGTTATATACATTAATATGATATCTTATATGATGTTTTTATATTTATTTGTTAATAATATCTTAATATTATCATCGCTTCGGGTGTTAACTGGTTCGTTTTCCTTTGTATTCTTTGTTAGATAAGTAATGTTTATTATGGAGTGAATGTATCTTATTCATATTCAGAATGATATTACGTCATTAAACATTACTTTTAATCATATAATGAAAAATTTTCTTCAATGGATTATGATGGGGAATTAATCTCATCGCGTTTGTGGAGACGGTAATCCGTACATACACACGAGTGATAATATAAATCTTTTGATATTAAAATAATATATAATTCGATGGTATATCATATATACAGAATAATTATCATGTTTTATTTATTTTTTACATAAATTACACATCATTATTATACCCATCCAAATAATAATGTATTGAATAACAATTACACCATGACGTTGTGACGGTAAGCCGTACGTACACATGTATTGTGACATGTCATTCAAAGGATGGAAAGAATAATAAATATGGTTGTTACATATTTATAATAAAATCACAGTATATATAAGATACTTGAGTTATTATTTTAGAATGTAAACAACAATGAAAGATGATGTGGAAGAAGAAAGGAACATGAAAGAGGCGATGAAATATTTACCTCTTCTTCAGGCTCTTCCTTTTGATTTGTTCAAAAGGGCTCCTTAGGTTTGATTTCAAACTAATAAAATTCCTCTAGGATAAATGGAGGATAGTTGGGAGGGTATTTGGGAAGATTCTGGCTTATCCAAATGGGTTTGAATGAGTGAATTAGAGACAAGGGAATGTGCCCTTTTATAAGAAGGGTGAGGGGAACCTTAGGAAAAGCTAGAAATATTATTTAATAATAAAATCCATCTCGGTTTAAAAAGGCTCAAAATAAATTATATAAAGGATACAGTGGGGATGGGTCGAATATAACTCAACCAATAGGTTTTAGACAAGTTTAGGTTACCATTTTAACCTTATATTTTATATTTAAATCCTGGTTAAATAGTTTAACTTTTATTGTGTCTTCTTGTATTATAATAACATATGGAAAATGAAAATACTATAAACTTCTGAGAGAACCCCAAGTGGTTCATTAATGATACAAATATAATTATATAAGTGTTTTTTCTAGACCTTAGATTTTTATGAATAGAATATCAACTAATAATATAATGTTTATTTTAAAAACAATTTTATGTTAATTTTGACACTATTTTGTATTTAGTTTTTGCTAAATTCATAACAGCATAATTACATCAAAAAAATCATATAACTAACCCTAACATGTGATATTAACCTTGAAAATTAGTCTAAATCAATAAAAGTCTAAAATTAGATTTATTTGGATATTTGTAATATCAATTATTTTAATCTTTCATTAATATGGTAATTACTGCATCATCATTGTGTCATAATTAAATATTATTATTTAATTTCTAACAATTATATATAAAATACCATTATGTAGAAAATATATTTAGCTTTCTAATTAAAATTTATAGTTGAATTTATCTTATGTATAACTTTATATTAAATTTTTTTAGTTATTAAACATTGATTTTAACACCATTAACTCTTCTTTGAATTAAATAATAATAAATGTCCTAATCTAATCCAAGTGGACCTAAAGGATCATATTTTATTCCTAATGTTGTTTTTGGTTGAATTAAAATTACCAAATATAATTTGGACATGTGTAAGTGTAATAATAATATCATTTCTCCCTTTAATTACCATAATTACTTTTAACCCTGTTAAATAAAAGTAAAATGTTACTATTCACCCAAAAAAATATTTTCATCTTATTGAACCAAATTTTACCTACTGATATCAACCATGTCTCTCAAATTTTTGAAATTCAACTAACATAAGTGGTAAAATTAGGTTTTATGTAAATTTTCAAATGCTCCTTGGAGGTGGGTAAAAGATGGTAAAAAGTTAAATAAAATTTATATATATATAAAATTATTATAAACTGAATCCAATAAATTAAATTGAACATATATAGGTATTATGTATATATTTTGACCAAAAATAAATTTAAATAAAATAAATAATTATTTAAATAAAAATTCGGGTTTAAACTATAACTTAGTGTTTTCAATATTTATCAAAAATTGAATGTTTTCAGAAAAATACCAAAGCATCACACTAAGCTAATTTTGATACTCCGAAACAAAAACTGAAGTCTATTTTACTAAATTTTAAACATAGAAATTGTATTTATTAAATTATAAATAATTTCCATTGTCAAAACCAAAAAGCATATTTTTAAGAAATAATAACTACCAAAACATTGACAACTATTTATGTCCAATTTCATAGGGATATTAAATCCAAAGACCAAAATTGAATTAAATGGTAAAAATATTGTCGAATCATACATTGAAACCATTCATATGTTTAGTTGGACAGTAAAAAATATTTTGATTAAAAAATATGTTTTCAGTTAAAATATAGTAACTTTCACTATTCACACCAATATGAAAGTTATCATAAACACAAAAAATTTATAGAAACTAAATTTTATATCTCGATTCTAAAGAAGAATTTTATTTTGGCAAATTGAATATATAAAATTTTCAAATCTTATATTTAAAACGAGTTCACCATTAAAATGCGGCAAAATAGTATTTAAAAAAAATACTTCTTTTTTTCTGAAAAAAATGAGTTTGTTCTTATATTATGTCTAAGAAAATCATAGTATGTATTCTAATCTAATAAGGATTATATAAAATTCAAAACATAATTAATACTATTCATAACTGCTTTTGAAAGGCATGTTTAGTAAGTCGTGGTGTGCATGAACTCAGTGTTGTGTGTAGTGCAAGTTAGTGAATTATTTGAAGAAATAACGTACTATGAAATCTTGTGGTGTTAAATTCTCCTCTAATTCAATAAATTGCATCCTCACAATTTGAAATTGTACAACGAAAATAAAATGTTAAAAATAGAAAAATTATTTTGTGGAGAACCCACATCAGAAATTGGGTTAATAAAATTTAGTCTTAATAAGAGGGAAAGGTAAATGAAAATGTTTACCACTAAATTATGATCTCAATTAAGAGAACATTGGTGGAAATTTGAGACACATAATTTGAGGGAAAAAATAAATATTTATAAGGTGTGATTGAGGTCATCAATTACAATATATCATTTAAATATATTGACATAAAAAATCCATTATCAAAACCAATTTCAATAACAAGATATGTAAAAAGAGTATGTGGTATTTATTTTCTTTTTTTTAAAAACATTTTGGCTTGTTATGGAAGCCAAAGATCAAATAAAACTCATGTTGGTGGAAAGGTCATTGTCACCACTTACATTAAAAAAACATACCTCTTATCCTTGTTTAGTAAATCGCTTCATAAAAAATATTCCCCTTAAAATGAAAAGTCAAAAGGTTTTATACATCATATAAAAGAAAGTCCATTAGAAATCAAAGGGTGCCCCAATTAAAGGAGATTGAGATGAAGTCCCTCAACTAATTTTTAAGAATTAATTTAGTCATAGAATAATACGGAATATATATATATATATATACTTGATAAGTAGAGATACATACTTTAACTTATTCTTACCACAAAATCATCTTTTACTCCATAAGATTTCAAAAAAAAAATATTATATTTATCTTAATCCTATAGGGTTCAAAAAATAACAAATTTATAATTCACCTATTAGACGTTTTAAAAAAATTACATTATACAATCTAGGACAACACGTAGTCCAGTTGTAGGTAATGCACCCTTGTCACCCTTTGTTTATGAGTTCATGTCTCGTGACTGGTTGTCACCCGACCACTAGGGTGTCCTTTTTATGACAATCCAAAAATAACCTTAACAATTGTATCCAATTTCAAACTTAATACAATCCATCCTTTAGAATTATCCAAAATAATTCTATCCAAACTCACAATCCAAAATTTATAAGGAAGTTAAACACAATGGAGATACGTTTTCCATGTAATAACATGTGAACACCAACATAATGTATTCTTTTAATACATGGTAACTCCATAAATTACCATAAAACCTTATTTATTACATTAATGCTCCATTATTTTTTATTTAATATTAGATATATCCCTTATATACAAAATTTTTGAACATTACAACAATAAATAAACAAACAAACTATAAATCAGTTCCATGGGATTTAAGAATATCCAATATAATTTATCCAAATCAACAATCTCTTATTCCAAACTCACTACCTCATTATTAGGAACATATTAAGGATTACCTTTCCTTAAACAATGCATTTTAAAAAAAGTGTATCTTACTATTAAGCCACTTTTTTTAGAACCATATAATCTCAAATCCTTAAAAAAATAGTACTGCAGTACAATCCTTATTTATCTCTATAATTTATATAACCATTATATTGTTGATACAACACTAAAATGAAATAATTCTACAAAAACAACATAAGATCGCTAGTCATCCCACTACATTTGAGGTAGTATCATTACTTGATTATTATTCAATAACATCATTTATAGTTTAGTCTGATGACTGGGACATTGATTCCCGTAGTGTCATAATGCCTTGTAGATAAATATTTTTACACTTGAAACATTTTTCTTACCCTCACAATTATGTACTTGGTGTCCTTTTTCTCTCACACTTATAACAAACTCCCATTCATTTCAAACATTTACCAAGGTGAGTTTTTTCACATTTATCACATATGGGAAAATCCTTCTTTCCCCTCTTCTCTTCATCCATTTTTTTCTCTACCATCATATCCTTCTCTTACATCCCTTCAAAGTCATAGGACTTGTAGAATTCTTTACTTATCTTATTAACACATGATATTATTTCTTCATATGTTTAGAATACGCAGGATACTATTTCCCATATAAATTTTGACTTAATACCCATAAAGATATGATCCTTCTCACTCCATGGATCATATGTATTGCTGGAGTTATCATTACTTCTAATGGGTGTCATTTCTAAACAATGGAATACACTATGCTAGTTTATGAATCGTAATGAATAATTCCAAACATGTAAAATACCTCATTTAAATTGAACAATTTATAGATATAATCCATAATATTAAAAATGTTTTCTTTGACTATGTATTTACTCCTAAATAGTTCATAATGTATTGTAATAAAAATATGAATTATCCTAAGAATATCCCTTGGGAGTGTCATAACCAAGAGCGCAGTAAGGCCTGTTGTCGTGCACCAGTTCCCATATGAGTCTAGTTCAAAGCGGTGTTTTCAGGTTTTACCCCTAGGTACATCTGTGCCAGATCCGCCTCTACAAGCTCGTATCCAAATAGAGATGTATTTCTTGGAAAACTAAAAAACTCTATACAGTACTAAAATTCTAGGAATTTCAAATACACTATTTTTCAAAGTCTATCTTAGGATAATGTGATCTAATTAGAGTGTATCTAAATATAGTTACCTAGGTTTGTACTAAACTTCCTCTGATACCAAATGTAACTCCCTAACCCCAGAATCCTAGAGTAAGTGCATTATTATGAATCATTGGAATGATCATAAAAGATCATGTCTCAAAATACCGATTAGTTTAGTATCCTTGTTAGTACTAGATACATTCATAAGGATTATATTACATCATAAAATGGAAAACTATAGCAAAATTATTTCCATAGACAACACTGAGATCCCATAGACTATCCCTACAGGTCAGTCAATATATACTTCTTCGCATCCTAGGAAAAATAAAACATAGAAAGGGGTGAGCTCAGATTCTTAGTAAGGTTAACAATATAGTGGAAACATTCATAAGTAAGCATAAATATTTAAGAAAATGTATAATACTAAAACAAAATCCTTTTAAACATTAAATTCAGCATAATATGGTGAAGATAAAATCAAATAATTCCATTTACTTATTCATAGGGATATTCTACTAGTCAAATAATCACATGGAATATCAACAACCACATTCATAATGATGGAATGCATAATTTTAAACTTTCATACCACATAGTCAAGGCCTTGTGCCAAGACTAGAAATAATGTTTTTTCAAAGACTTGTTCCAAGACACTAGTTTGTCCCACGAGACCTACTGATGCATCAAGGAGCTATAGAGGGCTCCACCCATCACTTACTAAGTCTAATTCATTCCTCATATGAAAAGGTTTTAACATAACATAAACATTTGTATTAAAACTAGTATATAGAATTTCAATACAGTGTCCATAAACCATGAATATTATAAAAATAACACATCTATAGTCAAACATATCAAAAAAACTTAAATACAATATCGAATTTTTGTATCATAATAAATCATCTTTAAATAAGCTTAATATCCATCAAAGGATGCTGACATAGATGAAATCCAAACCATTTTTTAGAGAAATATCTCTTACTAATTTGAAATCATTTAAATGTCATATAATTAAAATAAAGAAATTTATTTTCAAAATATTCATATAAGCTTGTTATGTAAGATTCATCATTGTTATAATGACAGAAAATATCCACACTCTCTATATAAGTTAAAAAACATTCTTACCTTAATTTTGTCGAATGGGTCATAAAGTACCGTGTTTGGAAAATGACACAAAGATTCGTTTCAAACCATTTTCTAAAAAGATAAATAAGTGTCTTAATGACAATAAACCATAGTCTAGTAAATAGTAAAAATGTTTTGAAATACATTTATAAGAATCATGGATGTGGATGACAAAGATTTCCCAGTAGATACGTAGGTAAAAACAACCTTGGATAATAAAGAGATTGTGACATTGACCCATATCTTTTACTTTTCCTTGGTTGAGGGTAGGTTAAACTCTTGTATATTTGTGAAATAATTTTTATTAAATTATAAAATAATTATATACTTTAATATGATATCATATATGATCTTTTAACATTGCTTTGTTAATAATATCGTAATATGATTATCATTTTGGGTTTTAACTGATTCATTTTCCATTATTTGCTTTATTACGTAAGTAATTTTTGTTATGGATAAGATGTATCTTATTCATATTCAGAATGAAATTAAGTCATTGAAAAATTATTTTTAATCATCTAATGAAATCATGTCTTGAATGGATTACGATGGGGAATGAATCTTATCGCGTTCGTGGAGACGGTAATCAGTACGTACGCACGAGCGACAATATCATTCTTTTGATATTAAAATAATATATAATTGGATGTTATATCATATATACGGAATAATTATCATGTTATATTTATTATTTACATCAATTACACATCATTTTTATAGCCATCCAAATAATAATGTATTGAATAACATTTACACCACGACGTGGAGACGGTAAGCCGTACGTATGCATGTATGGTGAAATGTCATTCAAAGGATGGAAAGAATAATGAATATGGTTATTACATATTTATAATAACATCACAGTATATATAATATTCTAGAGTTATTATTTTAGAATGGGCACAACAAAGAAAGAGGAAGTGGAAGAAGAAAGGAATGTGAATGTGGTGATGAAATATTTACCTCTTCTTCGGATTCTTCCTTTTGATTTGATCAAAAGGGCTCCATAGGTTGGATTTATGACAAAAGTAAGGACTCCATGATAAATGATGGACTTTTGGGAGGGTATTTGGGAAGAGGTTTCCCGTTCCAAATGGCTTTGAATGTGTGAATTAGAGAGAAGGGGAAGTTCTCTTTTATAAGAGGGTTGAGGGGCACCATAGGAAATGTTTGAAATATTATTTTATAATAAAATAATTTTAAGTTTCTAATGGATCCAAAATTAATTATTTAAAGGATAAGGTGGGGTGGGTAGAAAGACACTCAACAAATAAGTTTTGGATAGGATTAGGTTAAAATGTTAACCTTATCTTTTAGATTTAACTCTTGGTTAAATAGTTTAACTTTTACCATGTATTCTTGTATTCTTATACTATACGCTTAATAAACATACTATAAAATCCAAGATAACCCTAAGTGGTTCATTAATGATACAAATATAATTATATCAGTAATTTGGACTAACCTTAGATTTTTAGGAATAGAATATCAATTAATAATATAATATTTGATTACAAACTATTTTATGTCAACTATTAATCTATTTGGTATTTTCTTTTTTCTAAATTCATAACATCATTATTACTTCGAAAAAAATTCATCTATGAAACCCTAACATGTCATATTAAAATATAAAATTATTGGAATCCATTAAAAGTCTCAAATGTGATTTTTTTGGATATTTATAATATCAATTATTTTAATCTTTCATTAATAAGGTAATAACTAAATCATCATTGTGTCATATATAAATTTAATTATTTATGATCTAAAAGTTATAAATATAATACCATTATGTTTAAATTTTTCTCTCTTTCTAATGAACATTTATAGTCTAATTTATCTTATATATTACCCAATATTAAAAATGGGATAGTTATAAAACTTTGATTTTAACACTTTTAACTCTTCTTTGAATTAAATAATAATAAATGTTCTAATCTAATCGTACTGGATCTAAATGATCATATTTTATTCTGAAGGTTTTTTGGTCAAATTTCACTTATCCAAAATAATTAGGACATGTGTTAGGGTAATAATAATATCATTTTTAACCTTAATTACCCAATTTACTTTTAACCGTGGTAAATTAAATTAAAAAATTACTATTCACCATAAATTAATTTCATCTTATTGAACCAAATTGTACTTACCGATATAAACTGTGCCTCTCATATTTTTGAAATTTAACTCACATAAGTGGTAAAATTATTTTTTATATAAATATGCAAATACTCCTAGGAGGTGGGTAAAAGACGGTAAAAAGTTAAATAAAAATTTTATATATATAAAATTACAATAAAATGACTCCAATTAATTAAATTGAATTTATACAGGTATTATATATTTATTTTTACATAAAATAAATTTAAATAAAATAAATAATTATTAAAAAAATCGACTTTAAACTTTAACAAAATGTTTTTCATTATTAATCGAAAATTGAATGTTTTTAGAAAAATACCAAAAATTCACCCTAATATAATTTTGATATTCCAAATCCCAAAATGAAGTGTATTTTACTAAATTCCAAACATAAAAATTGTATATATTAATTTAAAATTAATTCCAGTTGTCAGAACCAAAAAGAATATTTTTAAGAAACAATACCTACCAAAAGATTGACTCTTATTTATGCCCAATTTCAACGTGGGATTACTTCCAATGAACAACAATGGACTAAATGGTAAAAATATAATATAATTATATTTCCAAACCATTCATATATATAGTTTAACAATATAAATTATTTTGATTAAAACAGTTTTTTTCAGTTAAAATGTAGAATTTTTCACTATTTAACCAAATATGAATGTTTTCCGGAAAACACAAAGAATTGATAGAAACTGAATTAGTTTGTCGCGATTATATATAAGAAGTTTATGTTTTCAAATTTTATATATAAAATTTTCAAATATTATATTTATAAATGGTTATCCAATAAAATGTGGTAAAATTTCATTCAAAAAATACTTCTTTTATCCGAAGAACATGCATAATGAACTTAGAGGCATCAATGTTGGGTGAGTAAGAATTTAAATTCTAAATATTTGTATTTGAATATCCATAATTAATTACATTATAGTTTTAACTACTGATTTAATTCCCACATTTGATTATTTGTCTAATCAATTCAACATTAAGACATAAACTACATTGTATAATTTAAATTCCATGAATTCAAATTTCATTATCAATACATTTAAAGGAGAAAAATGGGAGAAGGAATTAGATTATGTCAATATGTGAAATTATATTTGAGAAATCATGATTTACAGATGATGTTAATGATTTCACGTTATGTTTCAAAATTTAGTTATCCTTTTGATTACCAATATTTTCGTTAATTTATTTAATTATTCGTATGCTTTTCCATGAGAATTTTTCTGAACCCTTTAATCTCAATCCGAAGAAATCCTCAGAGCCTAATATTTCCTATTCAATAAATCATGTATTTCTCTAGAGACTGAGGAATGATCTCGTATACCAGTTTATTGAAATATAATTATTGATATGACTAAACAGCTTCACTTTAAATGTGATTTAAGAATTATTATTTTAACCCATTATCCTTAGACCAACATTGAATTAATCCTTTATAATCATATAGAATCAATGAACAGAATTGTTTGGGAATAAACCTAATTACCATCCTATTACATCTATTTATACATTAATAGAAATATATATCATGATATTTAAAAGAAAAAGTGTGTGGGAGACACATTTCATGGTAGACGAGTATTTAATTCATGGAGAAGACTATTATAATGTTTTTAATAATGATTTGGGGAGAGGCTATGATATTGTTTATTATAATTTATCATCTTTAACTACTCTTAATAACATGTTTTGGGTTTGTTCTTAGTAGGATAAAAGTTCACCATTACTCTAACGATGATCTGTTGATCGTATGTTGTTAGTTTGTGGATGTGATATTTATCTTTAAAAAATAATTGAAAATAACCAAAAATAATGAAAGGTTGATTCATTAATTATGACCACTTTAACTATGAACCCACTATGATTTTTGATGGAAATAGAGAAATTCAATATTTAATAAGATATTTTGAATAATATTTTCTTTTTTTACCATAAAAAATGCTTTAGAGTCGAACCTCCATTTTAAACATTAATAGTTTTCACATCATTTAGCTTCCATTCCTAAGCCTTAGAGTCATCTGTTATTACATGGTAATGTTTAATGAATAATTTTTCTCTATATATTTATACGGTGGATAAGAAAGATTAATTTCTTGGATATGGTATGAGATATGTTCTTAAGGTATATACCAAACAATATTTACTATTGTATCTTTAATATATTCAAAAAATATTCCATGTAAGGTAAATTAAAAATAAAACTATTATTAATAAAAAATTGAGAAACTGAAATGGTTGAATGAAGAGTTATGTTTAGTTCATAGGAGAAAACTAAAATAATTTATTTTTTGTTTCCTTAATAAATGAGGATTTGATTAATATTTATGTCTGATGATTGAATATTTATTTTCTATTTTATCAATGTATTTTGTTGACATCATGTTTAAATCCTAGAATGGTGACTATAATTCATATAATTTTTAGATTACATCCTTGATAAAAGGTATAAATTCCTGTGTGGATGGATTTTCTATATTATTTTATTGTATAAATATTTGTTATGAAAATAGGTTAGTTTTTGTAAATAAATGGTTAGATAATGCTTCATTATTTAATTATTTGTTTATATTTGGTAGGATTAAAATTTCTTAATAGATGAAAAAAATACACCAAATGACCAACTTTTTACTCTAAGAAGTCATATAATGATGATGTATTTCAATACTATGCTTATGGGGGGAAATAATTATTTGATATGAAATAATGGTTAAAGTGTTGGAAAATGAAGATTTACATAATGAAAACCTTATAATGTGAAAACAATTACAATAAATGATCTATAGCTAATAAATTAAATGATAAAAACCATAAAAAAGATAGTGATAATACATTCAAGGTGTGGCAAAAATTTTCTTGTTAAGAATGTTCTTTGGAAAACACGGTAAAGAATGTATCTATATGGATTACAATGGAAGTAAATAAAATAAATAACTTAGATGGAAATTAATAATTTAGTGTTACCAAGGAAGTTTTATAGGTTACATTTATGATTATGAAAATTCAACATTAGACCCATAGATATATCGAAATATAAATTTGTGATTCCACTACTAATGATTATTACCATGATGAATTCTTAGGGTGATAAAATATACTATGCTAGGGCCTCACAAGTCGACACCACTACTTTATTCATTTTTTATTTTAATTAATTTCATCATCCTTACTCTCTCATCAATTTAATGAGTTGGTAATTAAGTCCTTGTTCTATGGTAATGTAGACCAGGTTGGAAGGTGATGTAAGATTTTATTTGTTTATTTCCATTCATATAGTAGGTCTATTCTAATTGTTAAAAACTCTTAAAATATCCTTATTTTCCCTTTACCATGAACGTTGATTTATGAATCTAAAATATATTTTAATTGGTAAAACTTGTTACCCTAATTAAGGAATGAAAATTATACAATTTTTTGTTATCTGGAATTAATTTCATATCGAGAAAAACTCAATTCTACAATGACCAAAATTATCTATTTATGGGTTGAGTTTAATTTTCACAGGGGGATTTGATGACCATTGAATATAACTTCTCAAAATTCCACCAACAGTAGTTAACAATAATTTAATTTATAAATCCAATTTCACCCAAGGCTTAATCTAAAAAACCCAAACACTTATTCAAACCAGATTTCAATACAAACATCCTTCTTTACCATAATCTGTCACTTTCTCAATCTGTTTCCAATACCCTAACAACACAATTTTATCTCTTATATCTTTCTATAAATAAATTTATATAAAATCTTATCATTTTAAAAATATAAAGATTATAAATGTTATATCTCATGTGTTTGACAATGGTCTTTCATATATTATTTTTTAATTAGTCTTTTACACATTTAGTTGGTATTTATAATTTTGGTATTTTGATTAGCACAGTTGGGAACTAACGATGCCCATCCGGGATATCAAAAACATCCTCTATAAATTGGGAAAATTGAAAATAAGAATGAATGAGCTCAAATGACAAGAACGGGTTGAAAATGGAGATATCAATTATCAAATGAGAATAACATGAGTATAAAGGTATGATAACCTAATTTTAATATGGGAAATTTATCACAGAAATAAAAATTTCGAAACATCCATTACCACTTTTGAAAATTTAGAATCATAATTCTCAATAAATAATAACTTCAAATGATACATATAATATTATGAAAAAACTATATTCATGATATAAAATTCCAAAGGGGAAGAATATAAACCCAAAAAAACAAATGGGTTTGTTAGTAAATAATATGTCTCCTAGAAATAAAAGAGATATTAGGCATCACTTAAATCATGTCTTGACTTCCATTGTACACATTATAACCACATGTCTAACTCCATCGTTTATCATGTATATTTTGTTTTGGCATTTTAGTAAATTTAATTTAATCGTTGTTCCATAATCTATATAATTTTAACCAAGATATAAATATGAAATATTTTAAATATATATGTTTTTAGTGTAATTTAAATATTTTATTGTTAGAAAATGAATAACATTTTTCATGGAGATGGATGTTCATAGGTATTCATGAAGGATGTTTCCATTTTCTCAATGGATAGAATGAAAGAAAGAAAAATACCATATAAATCTTCCAGAGTTATTCTTACATTATATATATATAATATTCATTAAATAATTACTTATTATCACCATACAATATGAAATGACAAACAAATCTTATCATTTCATAAAGGTGGTAATCTACATGTTTGCCTGAGTAAATCTATCAGTTTCCAAAAAAATTGAATATTAAAATTTAAATGTGATATTAAAATTCAAGGAGTATAAATATTTCAAAAATATTATTTTGAAACATTAAATCCATATGTCATCCTCATCCTTCAAATGTGGTTATGAAAAATGAATTTCATTGGTTTGTGAGGTGGTAATCCACTGTACAGACAATCAACGATTCCATTTCTCATTTGATGGAGGTGGACATGGATACGGGTCATGATATTAATATAAAAAAATCTTATTATATGTGAGAAACTAATTTTTTATATAATTATGTTTTAAGTATATTTTCATTAGTAGGACCAAGAAATAAAATAAAAATAATCGATTAAGAATGATACATGTTATTCAAAGAACTACTTTAGGATTATAACTAAAGAATTATTTAGAGGGATTCACAATAAATTTAAATTCTATAATATGTATAGAGGAATGTAGGTAAGTTATTTTGGTAGGTATTTTATGAAAAACATCTTTATTAGTGTGATGAAGAGAGGATAAGGGTTCCCTTTTATTAGTGGGGGAGAGGACACCCTTAGAATATGTGAAAATAAATACTTATACTTAGGTTTCAAGCATGAATAAATGCCCAAAAATGGATATTTACCAGCCCTTATCTCATATATGGTTACAATATGTCCATATAAATTGATTTTTAAAAGTTTTAAGTCATTTTAACACTTATAATTTTATTTTAACCCCTGATAAACCCAACTTAAACATAACATCAGTAATTAAACTTTATGGTTTTTACTATTAATGATGAAAAAATATAAACATGAAAATGTCATATAATACTAATAAATATGATTACATATTTTTAATAAATATTTATAAATTAAATTCTCATAAATGGAAGAATATAATTTAATATTATACCGATGAAGGTGAAAAAAAGTGGTTATCTATCGAGAAATGTTTCTTAAGTTTAAAAAGTTTTATTATTAAAACTGAATAATTAAGTTGATTATAATGAGAAAAATTGGATAAAATTATATTATAATTTGTCTCGTTTTAATTTAAAATCATTTAAAAACAAAATAATTCTTCTTAAATTATATAAAAAAAGACATTTTTCAATGAAAAAAAGTATTTTCTGTATACATTAAAAAATTACACATTTCAAAAAAAATCACCATAATATATTTTCCATATTCTAATACAAATTTTTTTTTTCATTTTTTCAAAATAGTTTAATAAAATTGAAAATAAATTTAATTTCATTATTTCATCCTATAGAGTAATAAAAATAAATTTTTTGAGAGAAATTAATTTTTTGAAGGAAAATGTATTTTTTGAAGCTTATAAAAATACGGAATAAATTTATTACTCATTCATAAATATAATTTATTTCGATAAATTTTTTTAATTATCTTAAAAAATATGTTTAATAATATTTATACCCATATTTTTAACTTTTTTACTATGACTATCATGCTTAAATAATAATATTAACTATATATTGTGTATATATAAAACTCAGTGTAGTGTGTAATATAAACTATCGAAAAAATTAAATTTCTTTGAAGAAAGAAATTTTAAAAAATATAATGGGTTTTCATTACAACACCCATTAAATTTATTTAACCCTATAAATTATATTAATTTTATAAAATAAACTAAGTATACTTATCCCTCATCATATACACAGGTCCCAATGTATCTTCCTCAAAATGGAGGTTTCGCTACAAAAATTTGATTGAGTGAGTTATCATGTTAGGTAGAACCCTCCCAAGGTAATATAGAAATTTAGTAGGTTTTTATTTATAGAAAAGATCACGATCCCTCAGTATTACCTTTTATTTTAGTGTAGGTTAATGTTGTGGTGTGTACTTCATCGGGAGAGATATATCAAACACATCGTGAACTTGAGAGAGATTCAGTGGAAGTTACAAGTGATAAAAAACCTTCCCTACTAATTAATGAATCTTGAAAGGGTCAAACTTACTTGGTATTGACATTAATTTATTTCTAGATATGATAACATTATTACAAGGAAAAATTATCATAAACATATCTTCAA
Organism: Viscum album; assembly: GCA_963277665.1. Lineage (NCBI taxonomy): Eukaryota > Viridiplantae > Streptophyta > Magnoliopsida > Santalales > Viscaceae > Viscum > Viscum album. Next base: position 720,935,855 of record OY728164.1, on the reverse strand, counting down.
AAAATCAAAATCCAGATCACGTTGATGATTATGAGCATAAATTTATTTTGAAAATTTTATTAACATATTTGATATTGAATAGCTTTGACTTTCTGTACTATTTAATCATTCATATTAGGTCCCATTAAATTTCATTCATCAATAAAATCAAAACATGTTTGAGTTCTTCTTTTCATTCTATAGCATAATTCACACGGATCCGTCTAAATTATTTATTGAAAACTATTGTTGTAAGAGAACTCAACTAGAGGAAGGTGTCGAACCCATCCACCTTTAAAACCCACATAACAAAATCTTATTTCATCCTCTAGGGTTTGAAATTTTCTCTCATATTGAAAATATTTATAGGGATTATAATCTATGTTGAGACCTAACTTTGTACTCTAATCTTGTAGAGGTATTCAAAAGAACTATCAGGTAAACCTCAAAACCAAATCAAATAAAATATAGTGTGGACCTCCATTAAACATTAATATTTCACTAATTTATATCATGGAAAAATTATATAGAGAAAAATATTCTCTAGTAGTAATTAATTGCACATACTTCATAAAGTAAATGAGTAAATCCAATGTATTATTATTCCCTTTAGACATTTTGGGGGAGTCATATGGAGAAATAAATTGTGATATTTTTTCATTTCCATTCTGGTATGGGTAATGGTTGTATCGTCCTCTTAGAAATTGTTCTATTAGCCTTAAAATATTGATATACTAATCACCAAGATACATGTTCTACAATATCTCCCTTCATTCCAACCCACCTAAAATACTTTTTAAAATATTTATACAACTTTTTTTAGGATGAATTTTGAATGAATAACTTTGATCTTCCTTTAACAACTCATTCATTATATATACCAGGTATAAAACACATATATAGTTTTTAATTATTATCATTACACCCTAATTACAGTTAAACATATGATCATTTCTCACCTTCCTCTATAGATCTAAATATACCATTTTCACCTCATTTATCTTCACTAGGATAGATGATTTAACTCGTATTTTTGAAATATAAGATATATCCCCTTCCATAATTCTTTCCAAATCAATCCTCTAACATATCCTAAAATATTATGTCTTTTTTGATCCTCATTAAGGGTAATATATCATGATCTATTCAACAAAATGTATCAACGAACGTGTTTTGATTCTCATCTCGGTAATGTATTGAGAAATCAAAATATCTAATCACCTACAACATTCTTCTTTAGTAAATATTAAACTCATTATGTGTGAACATATTCTGTAATATTTTATGATTATTATATATGTCACAAATTTATCCCGAAAGATTTTTTCTGTATATATTTTCTTCAAAAAACTACCATGGCTAACTCCCAATCTGGATTTTGATAATTTTTTAATTGAACATTCAATTCTCACGAGGCATAAGTTATCACCCTTGAATTTTAAATGATGATTCATCCCAACCCCAATGTTATTTCATAAATATAGGTTAAATAACCCTCTATACATTAAGGAAATTTAATTATATGTTCAATTATTCAAATTCCCTTTCGTTCCTTGAAATTTTATTCATATTCATCTATCAAAAGGAATGTGGCTCCCTTCTGGGATAGCGTGGTGAGTGTATTGGACAACTGTGAAATTTGTACCATAATTTTATGATAATATCTGTCTAATGAAAAAGAAATATGGATCTAAGTAACTATGGTGTGTATGGCCCATTGTTAAATAGCCTATGCCTTTGATGGATCCATAGAGATACCCTCATTATTGATTATATTACAACAATTTTGAACTTTTTGGGTGCAAAAATAAATGGTTTTAATGTTTTTATATAGTTATTCCTTCCTTAGGGTCTTCTGTATAATTCACATGTGATCTTCATGCTCATAATTACAGTTTTAATTCATAATAGTATGATACATAGATAATAACATAAACATATCAATGAAAAATATTAATACTCTATTAATTAAATTTATGAATATAGAAGGGGAATTATTTTAACAAAATGGCATCACAATATATTGATAGATCCCATACCCTGTACAGAATGTTGCCTTTGGTATATCGTCTTTTTTACCCCAAATTGATGATATATAGAATGAAGGTCAATATGGGAAATGTATTTATCTCTATATAGTAGATTCTACAAGCAATTAATATGTGGTTGATGATACTTATTATTGAATATGATCTTATTCATCTCTCGATAATCACTAAAGAGTAAAATCACTCCATCATTATTCTTAAATAAAAGAACATGCACACCACAATGTGACCAATATGTCAAAATAAATACATTTTCAATATTCTTAGGGAGTTTTTTTCTTCAATTATTTTGAATCAAGTGGAACAATTCTATAAGGATCCCTTAAAATATGAATATCATCATGTTTGAGTTCTATCAAGAATTCAACATCAAGATTTGGTGGAAGAGTGGTAAATTCTAAAAGAAATACATCAACAAATATCTTATAATCAGACTATCTCCAATGTTGAGTTTCTCCCAAACCATGTGAGATAAAACCCACTTTTGAATAAGAATGGAGACCCATACAATGGATGTGATCTCCCTATGAATTTTTTTACCGTCACATAGATATATGATCATATTTCACAATAAAATATGAAATTTGATTTCTATTACATGAATCTTAATGTGGGATTTAGTATATAATTTTAATCCATTCCTAACATAACATCAAATTACACCAAATAGAGAATAACTTGATTTTCAAGAAATGAATTACCAAAAACTTCTTTTGGAGAAGAATAATATACATGAGGTATGATCAACATACCATTAGGGGGATTCAATACTAATTCAATATCTAACTATAGAGATGGTATTATGATAACCATATCCAAATAATGAAATATAAATTAGAGGTAGATGTAGAATAAAAAATGAAATTAAGGGTTCAAAAGTTGATAGTAAGTGAACTTTTAATCATTTAGTTATTGTAACCCTAATTTTAAATAGTTTTCACATCATATTTCCCATTTTCTCTTGGATTAATAGGATTTTAAAGTTTTTCATCAACATTTATATTCTGATTTGGGCACTGGTTAGTATAATTCCTATACTTTCTATGCTTGAAACACTGTTGTGGTTGGTGAATTTTGTGGATCCTTATCCCTGTTCACATCATTATTTATATTTCCCCCATTAATTTAGTATTCAATTTCTCAATTAATTTTTTCTCCATATTAAAAATAATTACATTTACACTTAATAGAATTTTCCCTATGATTCCTTACAAACCATTATCTTGACATAAATATAATCATCATCTTTACATGGTTATTAGAGTCTCCTTTTATTTCTATATTTCATTTATTATCAAATACTTGACATTGATGTGCAACACCAATCTCTTTTTCTACCTTGATAAAACATAGAATGAAATATCAATTGATTCCAAATTCTCTTTTGGAGAACTCTACTTAGAGAAGATTTTTAATCCACTAATGAATCGATCTACCATAACTTAAGGTTGGATGCTAATATTATAGGTTGACGTAAATAGTCTTGTAAAAATATCATCATAGATACCAATAGATTCATCATCCTTGTGATTTATCTCAAATAATTACTTCTTTATTTTGTGGAATAATATGTGGGAAGTACTTATAGAAATAAAATCTCTCAAGATCATCCCACTACACAAATTCAATTTCTTTTTTCTTTGTATTCTTGATAAAATTCAACCATTTTAATTCTTCACTTTTCAGATAATAAACAAAAAAAAAATATTTCATGCTCCAAACCCCAGAGAATGTAAAATAAATTTTTAATAGAATTGATCCATTTATATAAAACGATTAGATTAGAGGAACTAATAATAGAAGTGGGATGTTTCCTCATGAAATAATCAACAAAGAATTTCTCTTTCCTTCACTAGTTTCTATGATCATCATGATTCCTAGCTTAAAATGTTTTTGTGAGAATAGAAACTAGTTTTTTCATTCTTACCCCCAGAATTTGTTTTTTGGAGGATAACCATTTTGTTTTACATCGCATATAGTACTAACCCAATTAATTATTTTACCAATCATCGAAAACAAAATATTTAATGTGAGAAATAATAATTAAGGTGATAAACCACATAATCCTAAAAGTAATTTAGAGGTTTTCTGAATCATGAAATATTTTTATAAATCATGACAACATTATTTTTATCCAAGGTCATTCATGGTCCTTATATATTCAAATCATTTAGGGTGGCTCATTAAAAGATTGTGTATATCGAAGACAAATACCCTTGGAGGGTCAATCTTGGTGTACTACGATCCCTGTTGTCATGAACCAGGTGATGATAAATTCAAATACCGAGAAAATATTTTAGGAGTTATTACCCATAGGTAAAACTGTACTAAAACTACATCCTCCAGTATTATATAAGTAGGGATGGAATTTCATAGAAACCACTCACTCTATCCTTCACAAAAATGTAAATTTTTTTCCTATACTTATACTTATACTTAGTATTATCCCACAGTTTCTCACTAATATATTATCATCATAGTTAAAAAAAATTAATTAAACCTCTCCTCTGATAAAAACACACCTGAGGACCATAAAAGATTAGTGTCATTAGATGCATGGATACAAGAAAAATTGGTTAATAAGTGAACTCCATCATCTTAAACTATGTTATTCATTAATGAGTCCATTATTTTTAATACAATAAAAAATAACATTCATCATAACCCAGGGAAAAGAAAAATAATAATAGGTGAGGTCATATGCTCAGTTATGGAGAACAAGGAAGATTTGGATGATTATATAAGCATAAATTAAGAAAAAGGTTATGAGAATAAGAGCTTAAAATCTCAAAAATATTCCTTGAATATTAATTATTATACTCTTTAGTCATTTAATTTTTCTTGGTACTTCAAAAAAATGAATCATAAAAAATTAAATGAACATAATTTTTGAGAACATAACATGAGCATAATATATTTATTTTCAATACACATAAGCAAAGAAAATAATTTCCTTAGAATTCAATTCTCATTATAAAATTATCATAGTTAAATGAGTCAACTCACCAAACCATCGTAGTTGTATGATTAAAAACCAAGACTACCATTGTGATAAAATTCCAATAATGAACTAGGTTCACTCCCCATTCAATTCATGTTTATGTCATTAGATATAAATCTTTACCAAATACATTGGAGAGAGATATATGTCTATCACCCCAAATAATGAACATAAAACATATGGGTACTATAATATCATAAAACATTAATCATGTAAAAAACAATGAAATAAATTTTTTTTCATAAACATTTCATCATAGATTAACTAGTGGATAAGAAACATGTTCCATAAATATTTCATATTTTCATCATAGTATAACCCATATAAAAGGAATGGGTTTCCTAAACATTTCATCCTTTCAGGAGAACATAACTTATTGAAATAGAATATGTTCCCTAACCATATTATCATCATTACATAAACCATATAGGGAAATAATAAGTTTGGTATCATTTAATCATATCCCGAGTAAATTTTAAGTAACATTAATGAATGAAATTTTAGAAGGAATATTACTTGGAATGATCACTTGAAACATTTGTGGAGAAAAATATACTTTCTACTATGAAATAACATATTTAAAATATAAAATATATCTAAAGGTTAATGTAAACATTTTAATTGTAAATAATATTGGAACCCTATTTAGAATGTTTTAATTCATTTAATAGTTATGATGGTAGAAAATATTATCTATGTCATACACATCAAAATAAATATTCCTTTCACATTTTCAATAAAATTTTAAAGGTATATTTTTTAGAAAATTATAAAAAGAATAATTTTAAAACAATTTATAAGTATTCAAATGTGGGTAAAAGTTTTATTAGACAATCATTGTATAATAATAAAGAGTTTCTTTAAAACATTTCTTTAAATTATATACATGGAAGAAAATGGAATTTCAATGAAAGAGAGAAATAAAGTCAATATATCCTTTAAACATTGTTTTGGTATCCTCAGTAACTAAAGATATAAATTTTTTTTAAATAAATTATACTATAGAAAAAACATAGGTAGAATAAGATAATGTGTTTCCTGGGATATATATCATAATATCTCATCATCAGAAGCATAATGGAAAACAAGACCGATTAATAATAATATTTTATCATAAACACATACGACTTTAGTAATTATTGAATCATAGTACCCATGAATAAGATAACCATAAATTTATAGGTATAAACTATAATATTAATCATTATAATAATAAAATACATTCCTTTAAATTATTCCCACCACACAAAAGAAGAAAGTTGTGAATATGAAATGTGACGCGCAAAAAATCAAATTGAGACAAAATTCACTAACAACATTGGAAACTTTTGAATTTTAAGCCCTATCAAATTATAACATCAAATGAAATTTTGAATGTCATTAAAATAATGAAATTAATGATATAACATGTCAATTGGTAATTAGATAAACTATATAAAAGAAACAAGTAATGAATATGAGATATGTATAAGATAAATAAAAGGGAGGCTAGACACCCCTGAACTCAATTATAGAATAAATTATTATAGATTGGAACATATAATATAAAAAATTTATTTTCATATGCATCTATAATAGAATAATACTCACATATATCATACCAAATATGATTTACATATGAAATTTTATCACCTGCCTATTAACAATTCACTGCTAAAATAATATTTTGTGTAATAACTACTTTGTTCTTCATATGTACTTTTGTTAGGTATTTTTGGTCCTATTAAATTGATTATTGTTCCATAATATACATATTTTTAACAATTATAAATATGTATAATATATTCAAAATATATGTATTTATATTAATATATAAAATCTAGTGATAAAAAATGAAGTACGCCATTCATGTAGGTTGTAGTCCGTATATACAGATGAATGTTATTAACATTTTTTGATAGATGAATAAAATGAAAGGTAAATAATGAATAAATATTAAATAATAATTTATATTTCATTTATATAATATATATTTATTAAATATGTTGTTATTTTTCTCCATGTAAATATAAAATGAAAAATGAATCACATCGCTTTGTAGAGGTGGTAGTCTACACGTACGCACAAGTGACATTATAATTTAATAACAATGTGGAATTTAATAAGGAATATGTGATAATATTACTATAATAGTATATTAATTTCCTAAGAATCATATATAAAAAATAAATTCCTTATTATCTCTTATAATTAGAGGAGGTGATGGATAAAAATTACATTAGTTTAAGTGGTGGTTGTCCATCCTACACACGGGCAACAACCTCATTTTAGATTTTACGGAGAAAGAGATGGATATAGTTCCTGAAAATAACATTAAAATATTTTATGGGATATAATTATGTAATTATATCATCATGGATGAATAATATTTGAACGAGGAGGGAGAATAAATAAAATAAAAATTCTTGGTTAAAAACAATACCTCTTTTTCAGAGAGCCTCTTAATCATTACACCTAAATACTTCATAAGAGTTTTTAATAGTCAAAACAATTAATCTATAATGTGTAAATATATACAGATAAATTATTTGGGTAATGATTTTGTAGAAAAAAATATGGATGTGTGAATAGAAGATTATAGGAACAACCCTTTTGTATGTGGGCGAGAGGATAGAGTTGGAATTTTTGGAATGAAAAAGTTATACCTATGTTTTAAAAATTAAAAAACAAGACAAAATAGAAAAATAATAAAATAATAAAAAATGATAAGGTCTTAATACGACCATAAAATTGGTATTTTGTGTGTTTTTAGGTCATTCTAACCCTTACCTATTTAGTTTGACCCTCTGTAAAAAAAATTTAAAACTTAAATGTAATATTTTTTCTTTAATATTTTTAGTTTTAATTCTGAAAAAAATTTACTTTTTAAATAACAATAATAAAACTAATTAAACATATATAATAAAATTTTTATTAGTAAACTACAAACAAATAAGAAAATTTAATTTAAAATTAAACATGAAAACCTGATGGAAAAGCTATTTTCCAAAGACAACATTTCATAAATATAAATAGTTTTAAGATTAAAATTAAATATTAAAATGAATATAAATATATAAAATGGATTTATTATAATAATTTGAAACAATTTTACTTTAAAACCACGGTTTTAAAAATATAAACTTTAAATAATTTATAGGAAAATATAGTTTTCAATAATAATGAGTATTTTTTCAGTATTCAGTAAAAAACTAAACTTTTCTGAATATTAAAATGAATTTTCCATAATAAAATTTAGACATAGGGACTCAAAAAAATGAAGTTAATTTTTTAAAATAAATTTTATTGATCTATTAATAGTTTAATTTTATAGTTTTTTCATAAATTTAAATAAAAATAATTTTCAGAAAAAAAATATAATTTTGAAATATATGAAAAATTCACATAAAATTATGTACATATTTATCAATATATTTTTTGAAACATAAATATTTATACTTAGTTTTAAAAACGTTTTTATTCATATTCATACCTCTATTTTTATTGTCTAGGCTAAAGTGGTCATAATTTAATTATAATATTATTATTGTACTAGGTTGACTAAAACATGGTGTTGCATGCAACACAAGCTAGCATAAAAAATTAAATTTATTTTAAATCAATATTCCATAAAATCATGGTTTTTAAAATTATATGACATGAAATTGAATTTATCTCTTGAAGATCCATAACTTTGACACAAAAACCATTGGATACTTTTGCATCATCATATCCTCATGTCCCCATGTTGCTTCCTTAACTTGGTGGTTTCTCCATAAACTTTTACCATGTGAGTAGTGTTTTTTCTTAGAACACTCTATATACGATCCAAATATATAAATATTTATTTATTCATAGTAATTATCATTATCTCGTGGCATGACCTATTAGTTTAGTAAATATGTAGTATTAGGTATGTACTTATCTATGAGATATTCAAGTAACACATCATGTACTTCAGAGAGGTTTGGTGGAAACAGTGATAAAAAACTACTCATACTATATTAAGAATATATAAAGGGATATTATTTCCTTTCTTTATAAATCTAATGACCTTTCATCCACAGATACATTAATAGAAACATCATATTAATAGCTTCAAATCTCAAATCATTTCAATGATTATCTACCTATATTTTTGGTCAACTTTTTCTTTCTATTATGTGTAGTTAAATGTTTTTCAAATTATTTGATATTAACCAAGATAGATAATGTATGAATATCTTCTATTATACAAAAACATCACAAAATTATATGTTATACACTTCTTTCTATAAATGTATTTATGTGTATCCATTAGAATACATCAGTGAAAGGATATTTTATATAAAATATCAAATAGAAAATGGTGTTATCCTCACCACTATTGAAATTCATAAAACTAAATCTTAACATATAGAATTAGTTTTGAATTATTATCTCATATTGTCCATCTTTCTGAAAATGATAATATGTGATGAAGAATAACTCCATAACTAAAATACGTTGAAGAATTCAACAGAATATGGAGGTAATATTTGGATCTGGAACAGATATAATAGAATGTTGTACCCCATAAAACCTTATGACTTAATCAATGTATATCCTATAAAGATTATATATATTAAACTCTTTTTTAAAATCCATTAACTTTTCTTACTTCATAATTAGATAGACTACAACCCGTATATCATTATTCCCATTAGATGTTTCGGTGATTACAATGTAAAAATCCATGGTGATGTTTTCCCATTTCCATTTCGTTGTGAGTAATGGCTGTAACATCCCATTAGATTATTTCGTCACAACATTAACTAGCTGAAATACCAAGTGCTAAGAAACATATTTTACCATATATCTATTTTTTATCCGAATATAAATACTCTTTCAAATATTAATACGTCTTTGTTATTACAAACCATGTTAGGATGCCATGAAATGTGACACCCAACCTATCATGAGACAAGGCCCAAAGGGAATTCTGATCCTGATGGCTTGGAAACAAGTGCCAGGGCATCAATAAAGTAAAAAAGGGAATGATTTCTCACATTATAATAAACCAAATATTGAATATAAATTGAGTAATTCTATATAAATACAATTACAAATATGAACATCATTTACACTTAAATAGAAAATAATTCAATCTGGAAAGAAAAACTATATATGAAAGTTTAAAACATAACCAAACGACCAAAAAATCTCCATGTGACCCAAAGGGTCACAGTTAAATGCATAACCAACCATGAACCAAGGCAGTCAGTCTCAAGAAGGAGTGTGATATAGAATCAAAAAATAAGAATGCAGTATAGGTGTGAGTATTAAAAGTCGTTAAGTAAGCCCAAATAAATCTATTTGTAATGCAATTCTTTTAAATAAAGATTTTGAAATTTTAGGTTTGAAATAAATTATATAAAAATTGGTTTTTTACACATTTCATATTAATAAAAACATATAACAACCCATCACCCTCTTAATTTAAAACATGATACCCTTCATAAAGGAGAGTTATGTTCTTAGGGAAAAAGTGAATGGGGAACAAATTGGAAAAGTTAATTTTTTATAAAAGGCAAAAAGGAGGAAACAATAATTCTTTAAAAATATCATTCATGAATCATTTTAAATAAAAAGCACACATTTTATTATTGTCCAAGAAATCACCAAAAATAATGATCACTGAATTTGATAACCCAATGAGGGAAATGGGATAATGATGCTCAAGAAACCAAACCTGTAGAGACATATAAATTATCTACCTAAGATAATCTATTATCAGAGGAAACATGGGAACATCTAAAAACTCAGAGGGAAATATGAATCATAGTATACATCTAACTCATTTCGAAGGCATGCCTTACCCGATGACATCATAATGGCCAAACACTCGATCACACCCTACCTTACCTGACCAAAAGGCACAAAACCAAAGTAGATTGTCCAAAATATGGGCCATTATCTAGTGTGTAATCTAAACTAGAATAATAAGCATTAATAGAACTATTTATATCTATTCTAAGATCTAATTCCATATTTACAATGGAGTTTTCCAAACAAAGCTAAGAAACATACCCAACATTAATTCCATCAAAACATTCACACAAACATTGACCACCCTGACCATCCCTAGGTAGAGTCCATTACCTCAAAACCAACATCAGAAATGAGAAGTACAAAAGCGAGTAAACTCCAATATCTTTATCAATAAATAAGGAAATATACTAATTTTGAGAATAGCTTTTGAACGAATCAATTTCAAAAGTACCAATTAGGCTACATATAATTTTCACATATCAAACCTTATCATAAAGAACCACAGTTAAGAAAATTTTCCAAATAATAGCGAATTTGGAAACACCTTTATGAAACCCAAACCAAAAATTCAAATCCAAAAAAAATTTATAAGAGCCAATCTTGAATTTAATTAAGCAATTAGTGTGAAAACCCCCAATATAACAATTTTTAAAAAATAAAATTTAGGTAAAATCACCATAGTTCACTTTGAAGATTAATTATAAAAATCATACAGGACTAATAAATATCCATGGAAGGTGAAAAAATGAGGAAATCAATGTATTCACAATTATGATGGTGAAATGAAATGGGATTCTACCCCATATTTCATTTTCTTCAATGATTCCCAACCAAATTGACCCCATGAAGGTGTTGGGAAGCATGAACATCCACAATGATCCCTATGAAGGAAAAACCCATAATTTAACACAAACCTGGTTATGAAAATCATCAAAATGTGTCCACTAGTGTTATATTAGAAATGGAAAATTGATGAAAAGAAAAGGATATGGATAAGTGATCCCTAAACATCCAGTTTGGGTGAATAATTACTATTAAAACCCATAGAACTCACCTTTTAGAAGAATATAGAAGCTTGGAGGATCTTGGATGAGCCAAAATGGTAATGGGAGGCATCTAGTGTGGGGGAAAATGAATGGGGGTCCAAGGGGAGAAACCAAAATTCAAAATAAGGAAAACCCTCCAAAAATATGGGTCATATGGTTAGATCATACGGTTTAACCAACAATGCACAAATTATGTGACTTTCCATTGTCCAATGCGGGATTGGCCGCACACTTTGGATGCATAGTTTGTTAAACCATGCACAAATTGTGTGACCTGGAGAAATTCCCCCAAAATCACTAGTACAACAAAAAAACTCCTCTAACGCAAGAGGATAAATTATCTAACAATCATACCACATAAAAGTGCCACTAATACTGTAAAAAACTTATTTTCCAAGCCACATCCTACTCATACCTTCACACTGACAATGGATAGGTCTGAATACCAACCAAATAATCCAAGACACAAAATATAATTTAGTATCACCTGAAACTCAAGAGAAAAACTATGAACATAAGGATAATTTGATACAATGGTTGAAAATAAAAATCCATGTTTGATAATTCTCTCTACCATTACACTTTATACCCGTAGAAAGAACAAAAAATTTAGTTGATCGATAAAAGACAAAATTTTACAAACTCACTTTATTAAAATCCTCAATTCAATGAACAATATAAAAAACACTAAAAAGAAACATTCAGTTGTGCCTAAAGTAAATCAAAAAACCAAAAAAACTTCTCAAAAAATGATAGAAATCATGAATGATTAACTATACAACCACATATGAAAAAACTATTAGGCCTACTCCAAATCCAATCATTAAAAATGAAGTAATGACTTTGAAAAAAACAACCCCCAATGAAACTACCCATTAAAAAACTACCCAAGAGGTTAAATAGGATTATCAATATGGGTAATCTGGAACATACTCCACACAATTATAAAACAGCTATCCATGATTCAACATAGTCAAAATTGTAACAAGACATGTGTGGGGTCTCCCCAACCTTTATGAACTGACAAATGTGGGAAATACAACACGATACAACTTATAAACATTTCCCCTGATCCAATCAACAAACCCCCACCATAATGGGGAAGCAATATTAAAAAATGGGGACCTTAAAATATATTTATTATTGTAGTGATGAAAATTTGAGAACATGGTCCCTCACACTCCTAGGCTTCCTGAAAATAAACCAACATCACTCCAACACCTATGGATGGAGCCCTACTGTTTGAAGCACCAACTACTTCATAGTTAAAAGATGAAATACATGATTTTAAATCATAGTTCATATTTTTCCAAACCACGATTCCATTGAAATAAAAGTTATAAAGGGTTTTACAACATTCAATGTTACAATTAAAAGAGAATGAACACCAAAAAACACCACCAGAAAAAACTATTACATAAAAAACATTACAATTAGAGAGACTCAAAACTGAGCCCAAAAGGGCCCCACTACTATGAATGGACTTGGGTGTCTTCCAAAGAGTTAGATATAGACCCATGATGCATCTTGGAAACACCATGATAGAAACATATTATGTAACCAAGACACCGACATGTGTGGGAAGTATTTAGTGCACTTAGAAATGATGGCTAACTATGAACATGATTACTAGACTGATTACACATCTGGATATTGTGCCAAGAAGTAGATGATGAAATATTAGAAGGCCACCTATTTCCCATTCCAACACCACCAGCTTCAGGAAACCTCCCTCCCTTCTTACTATAACTCCCTTCACCACTTCTAGTGACTGGTGGATGGTCATCCATCTCAATAACTCTAACGGACACAACTTTAACACTAATATCTTGCCTCACCACAATAGAAAAATTGGTTAAGTTGAACATTGAAAACATTGATGGTAGATTATGATGAATCCAAAACTCTAAATGTTGATCCTTCAATGAACCATTTGCTACATATTCCAGGTCATATGATTTTTTAATACGAAGTGATGATATAACCACAACACCAATCCTTCACCCTATAAAAGATATCACATCTCCATCTCCTTCCTTACCTTCATCATCTCAAAAGAGTACTATTGGATTAATGAAGCATTGAAGAAAAACCAGGTAAGATCTTTTCAAGGGCTATTTTGAGAGACCATCTACCACTATTTCCATGTTGGAAGTTCGAGGATTAAGGTTGGAAACATTAACTTTAATGACTCATGAAACTATAGAGAACTGGATTTACTGTGAAACATTATCATTCACTATTTCGATTCTAAGGGATCAACATGACCATAAAAGATAAGATGATTGAATTTCCAAAATTCAATATGGTATTCTATGGGTGGATTAGCTAGAATGTTTGCTAGTGGTTCACAACTCATAGATACACCAAGAGTATCCATCAAACATTTGTAGGTGAAGACAATAAGAGATAATGAAAGAAATGATCTAATTAAAACTAATATATATACAAGAATTGATAACCTTAAAACACTATATAAGAAACATAATTCCCAAAATAGAAGAAATGAAATTACACCACCACTAATCATAAAACATCGCAATTTAAATTTTTTCATGTTAAAACACCTTTTGGAAATTAGAGAAAATTTTGAAATGCTACACAATAAACTATAGTATTCCTCAAATCCTCACACATGCACATTCTCGTGAAAATCCCAGCACCCATCCACTCATCAAATCAACTATCCACCCTCACACACACATACTCGCATGTGATATCTCATATTAATACCAAAAGTCTACAACTACTTCTTTTCCACTTTTAGAATAGAATATTCAACAGAGGTTTCACATTTCTAAGACGCTTGGGAACTATGCATGATTATGACACATGGGTTTCCAAACCATGCGGCAACCATTCAACTCTTACTAGACTACATGCACACATATACGGTTTGGCCGTATTGTTTAGAAAACCATTATCCAACCATGCGATATGGTTCTATCCTGAGAATGTGTCTTCCATCACACATTAAACATGGTTTGAATAACCATGCATGGCCTCTATTACCTCAACCATAATGACCTAAAATATTTCATGGTTACCTAGAGAAATTCATATTGTTTTCCCAAATCATGCACTGGTCATACCCCATGGGAAAACCAAAAAAATCAAAATTAAACCATAGTCACCAAAACTCAAAATTGAAACCAATAACAAATGAATAATCACAGTTCAACCAATTAATCTCTTTCAAAATATTTCCATTAATTCAATGAATTTCACTTCATCAAGAATCATTTTATTGAAAAAAATTTCACCAGATATAGTTTGTTTAATACTCATTCTATTAAGAAAATCTTCCTAATAAAACCTAAATTCCGAATCCCTTTATAAAATGAATCATAAAATTCATTCTCCATCTTACAAAAATCCAAACCACACCCAAAAAAATTTATTTTTACACTAATTGAATTCAATGGGTTTTCAGATAGTTTTCAAAATCAAGAGGCACTAAAAAAATCACAACGAGAAACTACTGTTTATGGGTGATTCGAACATATGGTTGGTATCCATATAATAATAACTCCAAACCCAAAGGGAGTCCATTAGTAAAATATCCCTAGAATCACCGGGATTTCCAGGTCCTACGAGCTCACAAAAACTCTTATCCAAACTCTCTTTTCCTTTCCCCATTCCAAACATTCTAGTAGAACCGAATAGGAAGATTACAACTAGACAACCCATAGAAACTCAAGGCTTGATATTGAATGTGTTGAACATAAACTCCATCAAACATACAACCTGAGGTTCCAGGAATCCAGCTCAATCTAGCATGACATCTCCAAATAACATAGGGTTCTCTAAAAGGGTGGTTCTTTAAATAATGACAAACTCTGATACCAATTTTTTATGAACAATGTCAGGATTCCATCAAATGTGACACCCAAACCAGCTTGAGACAAGGAATGAAGGGAGTTACTGATCCCCACGGGCTGGAAAATAGTGATAGCGAATCAATAGAGTAAAAACGGGAACAATTTAAACCATTATAATAAACTCAAATATAAAAATAAATGGAGAATTAAAATATAAATATTATTACCAAATTAAATATTATTTAAACATAAATTGAAAACACAAAAAACCAAAAAACCAAAGTATAAAAAAACTAAAAATTAATTTGAGAGCCACAACATCTCCATAGGTCCCCTAGGGCAACTCTCAAATCCATAACCAACTATCACCTCAGGCATTCAAACCCAAGCTAGAACATGCGTCTAAAAATAAAAATAACAAATAACTATATGCATGAGTGTTAAAACTCTATAGGTATCCCCAAATAAATATATTCCCAATGCAGTTCCTTTGAATTAAGAAACCTATATTTCATGTTTGAAATACATTATCTATATCTAGTTTTTCCAGACATTTCATTTTCAGTAAAACAATTAAAAATCATTTTACCTTATAAATTAAAACGTGATACCTTTTATGAAGGATGATTATTTACTTAGGGAAAATTTGGAAGGTATCCAAATGGGAAATGTTCAATTTTAATACAATATAAAAATGGGAAATACATTCATTCTTTAAAAAAATTCTTGAAATATTTTAAAGAAAAACATGACATTTTGTATTTTCCAGGAAAACATGATAAAACAGGAAAAAATAATATGATCACACAATGAGGACAATGGGTTAATGGTGCTCAAGTAACAGTACCTGGAGAGAGATCTAAATCATCCACTGAAGATAATCTAGTGTTAGAGGAAAAAAGGGAACTTCTAGAAACTCAGAGGGAAATCCAAAACATACTATATATTTGATTCATCCCTACGAAAATCCTTACCCAATGACGTCATAAGGTCCAAACACTCGACTAAACCCTACCTGGACTGACAGAATAGAACAATCATGAAGTAGATAGTACATACTAAGGGAGACTAGCTAGTTCATAAACTAAAAAAGTCCATCCTGAATTCTCAAAATTCCTTGTAGCTATTCTAGGTACCGATATATTATTAACAATGGGGTCTCTAAATAAATTGAAGAAACAAGCCATACAGAAGATCCATCACATATGTCACTCAAACCAGCACCACCATAAACATCCCAAGTAGTAGTCCCTTAACTTTAAACCATCATCCCATAAGGGAAGTCCAAAAATGAGGAAACTCTCATCCCTTGGTCAACCATTAAGGAAAGAGACTAATTACAAGAAGGGTATTCCAATGAAACAATTTAAAAAGTACCAATTAGACCTCATATAATTTTCACACATCAAATATTTTTATAAAGACCCACACATAAGACACATTGAAAAAAAAATGCACATTGGTAACCCTATTTATAAAAGCCAAACCACACTTCAAATCCAAAACAAATTTATAAGTGCCAACCATGAATTTTTTCAAGCAATTGTTGTGTAAATCCCAATACAACCATTTCAAAAAATTAAAATCAAAGGAAAATCACCTCATTTTAAATTGAACAATAATTTAAAAAATTACACATACCAAATTGATATCCATGGAAGGTGAAATAATCAATCAAATAATGTGTTTCGGAATTTATGGGAAAAAAGTAATTGTATCCTACCTCATATCACATCCTCTTCAACAGTGCCAAACCAAAATTACTCCATGATAGTTTTGGGATGTAAGAACATCTAAAAGGTACTCTAAGAAGGAAAAACACCCAATTTCATACAACCATTGGTATGACTATCAACCAAACATGGGCTCTAGGGTTATAGAGTAATGTCAAAAGGGAAGAAATTAAAAGGAGTAGGAGTATATAGCCATAATATTTTGATATGAGGGAAGAATCAGCACGAACAACCAAAACAATAAACATAGTGGATCATAGAGAATCCAAAATGATCTATGGTAGGAGTCTAGGTTAGGAGAACCCCATAGAAGAACAAGAGGAGAAACCCCAATTAAAAATAATGTAAATAACCAAAATTCCATTTTCTATAGTGGGTCACACAATTATCTCACATAGTTTAACAAATATTGTGAAAAACATGTGACTACCCATTGTCTAGTGCTTCTTGGGCTGCACACTTAGGCTGCATGGTTAGTTAAACTGTACGAAAATAATTAAACATACAATAAGTCTACCAAAATCACCCTTTTCACCCAAAAACTCAACAAATTCAATGAGATAAACAATACAAAAAACATACCCCATAAATATTTTCACTATGTGTGTTATAAGCTCATTTTCCCAGACACCTATTACTCACACATTCCCACAAACAATTGATAAGTCGAAATACCTCTCAAAACATCCAAGAGTAAAATTTTATATATGGAAAACTCAAAACACAAGAGAAAAACATAGAACCAAAATATAATTCATAATGGAGGATGGAAAAGAAAATTTGGGTGTGATTTTTTTAGTTCTTGGATGAATTGGGAATGAAGAACTATGAGGTTCCTCCAATAGTTCTTTCTTAAAATATGGTATGTATGAAAAAATGCATGGTTATTTAACTTTATCATTTTTACATAATCAAGTTTAAACTCGTGAACATTTTTCACCTTCTTCTATATCTCTACACCTTCCTTCTACTCCTATTGAATCTTCACTTGGATAGATAGTTTAAAAATTATTTCTGAATGATAATAGTAATCCACCTCCTTCATGATTTGAGGATACATTATTTCATTATCAATAAATATTAGATCTTTTTTTATAAACATCATGAATATTCTAGCATTATCCTTTCAACTAAAATCGTTGGAATCCTTGTTCATTTTCTTATTTTGGTAATGTATTGAGAATACATAATAATTTATCAGTTATGACCATATTCTATATTTCATATTCAACTCTTTCAATGTGAATATATAAATTAATATTTTATGATTAGTATATATGTCCCACCTAAATCCATTATGATAATTCTACAAAACTTTAATATAACAAATACCACAGCTAACCCAAAATAAAGAGTTGGGTAATATTTCTCATGAAACATCAATTACATTCAGGGAGAATATATCAACATATTATTCCACATAATGATGAATCTCAACCCCTTAATTGACATATCTCAATAGATTTAAAACCCTTCTCTAAAGTTGGATAATGTAACAATAGGAGTACCGACTAGTGTTCTCTTTAGTCCAATGAAATTTATTTCACATTCATATGTTTAAATGAGCTTGGATCCATTCTATGTTATCTTTGTGAGTGTATTGAATATTCATGGGAAATATTCCAAAATAGAACCAATAATATTCATCCAAACAAAGAAAAATATTGATCTCATTCACCGTGGTTGGTATGAGAAAATGTTCAAGAACCTCATTCATTGAAGGATCCCGTGATATAACCTTGATTGATATTATATGACCAAAAAATGAATCTTTGTTTTTAAAAAATTCAATATATTAATTTCTTATAATGTTTTTTATTCTTTAGGTTCATTATTATAATTTTCATGTGATGTTATACACTTACTTGACAATTGAATAGAAAATAATTTCATCAATAAAGACTACCAAAAAATGATCGAAGTAATATTTCAAGACTCTATTCATTTTATCAATTATGATAGTCAGGTAATTATAAATACTAAATGTATTCACTATAAATTTTATGTTGTCATTACCTTTTTGGAATACTGTAGTGGGTATGTCCTCCTTCTTCAAACTCAATAGGTCATATCTAGAATGAAGGTTAGTCTTAGAAAAGTATTGATCTCTAAATAGTTGATTAAAGAGGTAATCAATATGGGGTATATATTGTTTTTTTTGTGATTATGAACTTTTTAGTCTCTCGATAACCTATTAAAATTCATATTGATCTATCTTTGTTCATAATAAAAAGAATTGGCACACCAAAAGGTTAAAAAAAATAGGCCAAATATGTCCCTTTTCAAAATTATCATAGAGTTTCTTTTTCTATTCATGAATCTGATTCTGGTCCATTCTATAATCTGTCATTGAATTAGGTGTATCACTAGATATATGTTTATATGTGAACTCAACAGCATATTTGGTGTATAGGATGTAATTTATACTAAAAAGACATAAAAAATCCGTTACATTTGGAATATCATCAATATTATGTTCCTCAGTAAACCTTTTAGATAAACACCACATTTTAATATGAATAAAGACCCTAATAATAGATGCGATCTCTATTTGATGTTCATACATATCATTTCACAAACATAAATTCATAAGTTGGTTTGGAATATCAAACATGACTTTTCTTCAACTAAATTTGATATAGGATATATATAGAGGAACTCAATCCATGCCTAAGATAACATCAAATTCATTAATTGAGAGAATAAAAATATTTTCATGAAGATCACTACCACTACATTAAACAGAAGAAGAATAATTGTCTTGATAAGTGATAATCAAACCCTTAGGGGTTTACAATTATAATCAAAAATTGAATCGTTGAGCTGGAAATTTAATACCTGTAGGATCTGATGTTTTCATATATGGGAATTTTGGAAGGAATATGAATGTTTTATTTACTAGATGGGTAAAATAAAGATATTAAATTTATATTATAATAATGAAGGTTGGAATTCAACTAAAATTTTTTTAGATGTTTAGTGATTATTTGTTTGTTGTGTAGGGGTTTTAGGATCAGCCTAAGGGTATGATACCCAAAACTATACGTTTGGGAATGGTACAACTGAGGTTGTCCGTTTCATACATGATTAGTGTGTATAGTTGAACCAAACCATGCAAACCTGTTTATAAAAGTTCAATGGATGGGGAAACCATGAATAAGGATAGGGGAAACATTTCAGTTGTCTACAATGTTTCAAGACATGTCGCACAACTGGTGTACAATCTTTTAAATTGTTTCCCATTCCCATGCATGGGTTAGTGTCGAGATACAACCAAAAACATGGTTGGTTCAAGGTTTGGCCAAAAATGTAGAATTTATTTGATACCCTTTAAAAATTGGAAAATAGAACTTTAACTCTATAATATTTAAGAGGGAAGATTATATTTTTATCCCTTATACTCCCCCATGAATGCACATTCCTCTACCCCTATCCCCTAGGGTGGTTCTACTATGTTTGTTTCCAGAATCAGATTTCATCAGGTTAGGTGGAATACTTGACGTAATTATTTGACCCTTTTAGTATATTTTGTTTTTTTATTCTCATTATAACCTTGAATTGTTCAGATATGGATTTTGGACCCTATTCTATTGGAGCATGGTGGAATCAAATATAATTGTTGTTGTTTTCACTCTACCTTGGATGAAGATAACTCGAGAGGTGATTTGAACTTTTCCATGGGCTGTTTCTTCATGGTATTTCACAATGATGAATTTATAATGCATAAATACTTTTAGATGATTATTATTTGGATACTATTAGTTATGGATTTTCTTGGTAACATTGTTAGTTCTACCTAGAAGACCTTCTATATGAGGTTTCTTAAATTTACCTTTAGTGACCCATATCCATTGAGATAGGTCCTATTATATTTTTTTTGGATTTTACCAAATATTTAATTATATATATATTTTAATTATTGTTTTTGTAGTATGTTGAATTGACTGTAGTTTTCATGGTCTTAGAAGCAGATAAGTCTTGGATCATATATCGGTAGGCCTCAAAGGATCTCTTGAGATTTTGTTATAATGGTTTAAATATTACTAATGATAGGTATTCTGCAGCACCTTTCCTTTTAGTAGTTACAAATATGAATGGTATTAAATAGATTCTTGATCTTGACCCTAATGGTGAACCCCCCATTTACATTGATTAAGATGAATAGTTAAATTATATTAATTGGGTATATTGTACTGGATGGACACCAGGGTCAAAAACAACCCCAATACAATAGCATTATGCACAACATGAGGTCGTGACCATGAATGAGGATCCTCTATGTGTTAATCTAATCATTTATTTTTAGGTTCCCGAGAGGGATGCACTTATTTATGATTATACATTCACAATCTAGAGTAGAATACCTCTACAATAAGTGATTTATGTGACCCAATGGTTACTCTAGAGGTTGACAAACCTTTACCTACGATGAATGGTTTTGGGTAGAAATTGTATCAGGTGTCACCGAGAGACCATTCCGAACAAGTCATCCATTATCTTGTGTGATATTTCATTCCATATTGTAATAATATTTTTAGATTTCATTATAGTAATACCTGAATAAAGTTGAAATTTATATATTGAAAACCATGATAACAAGGCCAATGATGTTGTGTTCTTGGTTATAGAGGTTTCCACCCCACCTTTCAATCCTCACATGGTGGTTAATCCAAGAAATTGACTTTAATGATTTTGAGGATGTGTGTTCCTTCACATTTCTGGATCTTGATTACACATGTTTCCTTGATGTAATTAATTTTTTTGGGATAATTTGATTCACCATACTTAATTGTGCTCACATGTTGGTGTGTGTGGGTGTGTAGTTTTTAAGACCTATTATGAATTCATGAGAATTGAAATAGTATTTTGTTTCATTATTTGAATGTGATCAGACATTATGTATTGATACTGTATACATATGATTAGATTGTTTTTTGTATTCCTTTCCTTGTATGTATGTTACATTTCATGGAGGTATAGTTCACAGTGCCAATATTAAGTGGACCATTATGACATGATCATCCCTTATAGAGAGAGTGTGCTTGACGTGATATGATAGTGATGGTGGACCTAGGCACATGTTGGTGATATGATGATACAAAATAATTTCATTTTGGGGTTGAATAAATTCCCTATGAATCATAATTTTTGATACCTAGTTTATTTCTGATTATTCCTTCTTTTGGTGGATGCACTCGATGCCTAGTTGATTTGAGAGTTTCATACCATACTCGAGGTCTTGAAAAAAAAACTCGAATGCTTGAATTATTCCTTGAGGAACTCAAGTGATTGATTTAGGATCCTGGTGGTTATTTTGGTTACTTATGAAATATTTTCATATTTCATCCAATGTGGATCAAATGTTGGTACAACTGGGGGTTTGCAGTATCTTGGTAAGAGTATGACCATTAGGTTTTGGATTGTATATTTTTATGATTTTATTATTTTCATAACATAAAACTATTATACCAAAGAAAGAGTTTTAAGGTTAAAATTGATGTTTACTATTGAGTAATTTACATACACCCAACTTATGTATTCCTATACATATATATTTTATTACTCGGGATATGATAAAGGGAATGTAACCTATGGTAGATGGAAATTAAGAGGATCAAAGATCTAGTAATGGTCCGAGATATAATTTGAAATACCTAAATTATATTTATATACGTATCTTCACATATTACCCTTACTTTTATTTCACCTAAGAAGCCCTTTTATTACAGGTATGCTATGTATTCCATTTATTATTTTCTATTGTTTTACTCAGTTTATATAATTTTTTTTATTTATCATTTGAAGGATGAATTGATAATTATTGTATAGTCTATCTACAAAAAAACAAAAAACCACAGTTTAGTTGTAAACATCAATCATTTTGGTTATGGTATTCTTTGTTGGTGAGGGGAAGGTTGTCCTAGATCTCAAAAAAGGTGAATTAAAAACATTTCTAAAAAATTAAATCTTATAAATAATCTATAATTATAGAGCCTTGAAAAAGAAATAGAATTTTTAAAAACGTGATGTAATTTTTTGGAAATCATTTAATTTTTTAAATGAGAATCAATAATAGATCATAGAAAATAAATAAAGTCTATCATTAATAATCGTGGTGTGTAATATAAATAAATTTATTTTGAAAAGAAGAAAATCGTTTTTATAATATTTTAAAGTGCAATTGTTGAAAACCCACATCAAAAAATAGTAACAAAAATATATTTTTAAAGGAGGATAAAAAAAATAAATGATATCTGATATTACACATAAATTATTTTCCACACAAAAGGTGAACTCTGTTGGGATGGGTAAATATAGAAATTATTGGGAAATTTTCCTTTAAGAGAATGAGAACTATTCTCAATAATGATATAAACTTTATTTGGAATAAATTCATTGAAGATAAATATTTGAATTAGTAGTTTTATATAACCTAGTGTGAATGAGAAATCTATTTAAAATAAATTCATATAGTGGAAGAGACCCATCATAGAAGAAAGATGTTCAAGAAGACTCATTACAAATAAATTAAGGGTGTTTTATAAAAAAACCATTATAATAGTTGTATCTTTTGAATTGAAATACATTTAACAGAAGAAAATAATATGGATCTAAAAAACCCATGAGTATAATGAATATAGTGAAATATGTTTATTAGGATGTAATTTCACCATATTAAGGATATCATCGTTATAAATAAGTAAAATGTCTCAAAAAGTTATATTTTTGGTAAATAACACATTAATATTATCCAATATTACTTGAAAACACTCATAAAAAAAGTACAATAAACATATATTCCTTAAAAATAAATTACATATCCATATTAATAGATATATAAATTTAATAAAATAATCAATAGTTATTTATTATAATTTTGTTATTTTGTATTTATCTTTTTTAATTATTGGGTGCGAGTAAACTGACAGTTATGATCTAGTTTCACAATAGAATTTTTATTCTTAATTATTATCAAAAATTTCAACATTAAAATATAGTTCAGTGTATAATAATAATTATTTTTCAAATACTCATTAACTTTCTTTTCATTAGGTGACATACATGTATATGGTTTGTGAGGAAAGAGGTTTCGACGAAATAGTTTAAGCAAATTTAAAAAAGGAAGGGTGATATATTATTAAATATATTAAATATTAATAAGACCACTCCTAAATCATAAAAATATATTAATTAAACTATTACTAAATTATATTACCATCACATATCATTCTTTAATCATTAATAATCTAAACATTATAACATTGTTAACATAGGTGGTTAAAACTGATCCAAACGAGAGGGTGTTATAATGCGTTTGGGGTTAAAAAAATACTATTATATAATGATAATATAAAATTTTCATAATAATTATCATTTAATTAATTTAATATACATTAATTAAATTCATTTGTATATCTATCAATATGGGGTGGTGATGACCAGTTAAATTCATCATTCTTGGTGGTAGTTGTATGTCATATGAATGGTTAAGGAGTAAATTTAACAATGAATCAGATAAAATAGAGATATATGAGAAATTATCATTTAGTAATTGTAATGCTAAAATGTTAATAATATTAATCTATAAAATATGATGATTTTTTCCATCCCATAATGGAGATGAAGAAAAAAAGACATAATTTTGTGGAGGTTTTAGTTCACACATTTGCATGATTGATATTCTTTTATTTTTCAAATTGGATGGGAATGAATAAATAATGGCTGTTTCATTAATATAAATTCACTTTTTAGTAAATATTATATTGATTAAATTATATTACTATAGTTAGGATAGGGTTGGAGGTGGAAAATTAAGATGATGAAGTTAAGGATTATATAATAGTCAGATTGGGACCTTGAAAATTCTCCTGAAAGTCACATTTGAAATGAAGTTATTAGGATCACTAATTTTTAATTGGACATTATTAAAATGGTAGAGGATTATAGGAGGATAAATTTTTTTATCTTCCTGATTCAAGTATCCCATAGTTACTGGTAACATAATTATAATGGATCTATATTCAATAAATGAAATATCAAAGGATGGAATAGTTTAGTAGTCATGGTCAACTAGATACATACATGGATTTAATAATATAATTGAAATCATTAAATAAAATATAATAATTTCTTTATGTAAACTATTATGAACATTAACATATCTTCACATATCTCTCAAAAAATACTTCTGGGTATCATGGGAAAAATTAAACAAAAGAAAATGGAGAGCTCAGATTCATAGTATGGGTATGCATAAAGAGGATGTTATCTTGAAAAAAAGGAATAATTAATTTATAAACGTAAATAATTGAGAAAAAATCTATTTAATTAATATATTGTATATGAAGAATAATATGTAAGGAATAAATTATGATCAAATAATTTCATGTAAATGATCACATGATCTAGAAAGAAATCCATTGATATTTTAAAAAATCAAATAATCACTTTAAAATCAAGATATAATTTAATACTGATGTAATACATGATGACAGACATATAAGACATTCCTTCAAGTCCTCAAACAATACAGTTGAATATATTGTCAAGGCTTTATGCCACTATATCCACACAAGTGGGTTAGTCCACATTCAAAACCCACGATCCTTTGTCACATAAGACATACCAATGCATCAAGACTCTATAGTGGTCCCCAACCATTACCTACTATGTCTAACACATTCCCCATATGAATTAATACTAAAACTAAATAAGAATTCCATTTCAAAATCAATTACTTTTTTGTATTGGAAGAACTATGCATATAGAATATCAATACTTTCCCCAATTAAATTAATCATAAACCACCCAAATAAATATGTTTAATGGTATCATTATAGTAAATTAGGAGAATGTGATTGAATAAAGGATGTTTACATAGAAGATAAAAATTTGTATATATATCTGGAATACTTCCGGAGTAAAATACCCTTTTTAATTTGAAAATAATTTTTAAAACCTAAAAACCATGCATGTAATAATGAAATCGTTTTCCATGAATAGAAGAATGTAAAATTATAATTGAATAATAAAATTACCTATTTATAAAAATCTTAGTAAATTCATATCATGTATTACAAGTAAAATAAATTTACCTTTCAAACTTATGTATGAAAAGTCAAAAAGAACTACTCTTAAAAAATGACAAGTGGATTTCTTTTTAAAAAGTTTTGTAAACCAAACAAAGTGTAAAAAATTATTTCAAAAATAATTATATAATTAAAAAAACATTTCTAAAAACATTTTTAGAATATGTGTACAAGGGAGATAAATCTCCTCAAATGAGACTAATGAATAAAAAATACTTAATAATGATGAGATTGTTAAATAATACATTACAAATTTGTATCTTTTAAATAAAAAGTCCTATTAAATAAATAAAATCAAATTAAAAAATAAATAAAATAATGAAATAAATATTATTGAGACATTATATCAATGTAATTATATACACCACCCAAAGTAAATATGTTTTCAATATGACATATGTCTCATAAATGTACAAGTATGATGTGAAACCCTAACCTCAGGTTTGAATTCCATCGTATGAATTCCAAAATTATCTTGAATAGACATGTATTTATTATACATATATTATAATAAATAACAATATATATCATACCATATAATATTTACTAATAATATTTTATCACCCTTTTATTATAAAATCATTATTAAAATAACTATATGAGGTGATAACGACTTCATTTTTCATGTATATTTTGATTCTGAATTTTTCATTATTCTACTTGATCATGGTTCCATAATATCTGGAATATTAATAATTATATAAATATGATATATATTTTTTATATAAATTTTTTAGTAGTATGTAAAAGATAGACATTTTAAATCAATTAAACTATTCATGGAGATGGTCGATCGTACGTACGCATGAGTGCTATTTTTAATTTTAAAATGATGAAAAAATAATTAATAAAAATTAAATATTTCAGAATAATATTTTTTTCATAAATATAATATATAATCAATATTTTCATCAATAATACCATCCATGTTAAATGGAGATGAAAAAAAAATTATACAAAGACATGGGGAGGGAAAGCAACACGTTTTCACGAACGATGTTTTTGCATAAAATTAGATGGAAAAGATATAGAATGTGATTCTAAAATATTTATTATAAAATCTACATGTATTTTTTAAACTAGATTTATTATTTTAGGATATTTAAACACATGAAGTGTAAGTACAAGAAGAAATAAACTTGATGTAGTTATTAATGATGATTAGCTCTATTTCGGTGAACTCACTTCTTCTTAAAGGACCTACAGTTACTATTTTGGAAGGTCCTAAATAACATTAAATTGTATAAGGATGTTTATAAGTATAATAGTTATGAATTATTAAAGCTATATATCTAAATTTAGATAAATTATGTGAAGTAATGAGTACCCGTATACAATTCAGGAGAGGGGACTTCTTAGTATTTCAAAAAATATTAAACTAATATAAATTATTTCCCATGTACAAATTGATTCATAATGTTATTAGTTGAATATAAGGTGAATATAATTATAAATATTTTCATCCAATAAAACTTTGTCTTGTTCTGGATTTATTTTCACACTTATCATTATGTTTTAAAACCTATTAATACTTTTGATAATTACCACACTACAAAATTGTTATACTCTCTATCAGTAAAAAATGTTACTATAAAATTTAGAAATACCCACAAATTGAAAAATATATATTTAATTAAAAATAATCAACTAATTTCCACATATAAAGTATTTCTATGAACTTTATATCATTAATAAAGTATAATTTTAGATTAAAAATCAATATTTTCAATTTTAAAACTATTCATTACTTTGACATTAATTATATCATAAAAACACATAGAAATCATTTTTTTACTATTTCCATAAAATTTTACACACACACACACATATATGAAATAAAATTAGTAAATTATTTATCAATAGTAATATTATATTTAATATTTTAAAGAGAATTTATTTTATTTTTCCATTAAATTGTAAAATTACTGCGTCAGCGCTGTGTAAGAATTTACGGTTGTTATTTTTCCAAAATATATTTTAAAAATATATTATAATGATGAAGATTAATATTTTAAATTTAAAAATAATATTTATAGTTTAAAATATCCTCTAGATAACCCCATATTATAAAGACTATTTTTATTAAATACTTTAGTTTCACTTGTTTGACGTTTTCTTGAAATAAAATACAATAATGGTCATAATCTCATCCAAATGGATACAATTACATATAATTGAATATTTTACGAGTATGGATGAAATTGAATAATCTGTTGATGTTAAGGGATGTTTTAGGGTTATTTTATAACAAATATCATGTTATTTTAAACATTTTTTATAACATTACTTTTTTGTAAAATAATACAATATGTTCATTATCATATATAGTAAACCACATCAAACTTATACATTATTATGTTACCTAATAACCTAGCTATGAAAATGGTAGTAATAAAAAATATTAAATAATTTATTAAAATATTATTTACACATTCATTAAATTTAATACTTTTTGATCAATTATTTATAAATGAAAATAAAATCCTTTTTATAAAAATGAAATGTTTTTTTCTGAAAAACTATATAAATTACAGTAAGGGAGTTTATAAAATAATAAAATCACTCATTATGGATTTTATTATCGAAATATATATTAATATATTCAATTTAATGTTTAAAATTCATCTTATATAGTTTCTAGATATGATTTTAGAACAAATTCAATTTTACTGATAAAATAATTGTTTTTCTAAAATTGAACTTTTATAGTCTTTTGACAAAAAACTCATTTAAAATTAACTTTTTTTAAACATTTATATTTTATTTTTGGAAAATTAATCTAATTATTTTGAATAATTGAATTAAAATATAATTTGGTTGAATTTTAGTTATTTCTTTAAAAAAATTCTATTTTATTGAATAGTGAAAAATACTCCATTTTAATTCTAATATACATTTTCCTAAAATTTATTTTTATAGTTAGATTATCCTTGTAAATTGTCATAATGTTTAATCGGATTATAATTGTATCATTTAACAAAATTTTGGTCATTGAATGTAAATTTTAATTGAAGGTAGATATAAACTAACATCATTTATTTGATGGTTTTTTCTTAAAAAACTATTCTCTCGCTCTGACAAAATGAATTAATAAACAATTTATAACTGAAAATAAAATGGTTTGAATTTTGAAAAATGGATTTAATATTTTTAATTTGTGGTTCTAAATTATTTTAAGAGGGTAATTTTATTTTTTTTGTATTTTATGATTATTAACTACGATAATTTTTATTTACCATAGTTAAAGGGAAATCGGGTAAATTAGGGTAAAAAACTATATAGGAAGGATAATAAAATTACTCTAACACCTAAAAAGCCTATTCAATGAATTAAAGTAAAACAAAATCACCTTAAGTGTTGAAATTCATTCATCTAATGAACTTTTGTCGATGAAAGTTATTTAACTATTATTAAAATAAAAGAATCTGAAAACAAGTCACTCTCATCTCTTAAAAGAATAATAATTTTAATGTAGTGATAAACATGAAGAAACATCGCAGATAAATAGTCTCTAGAAATATATTGTAATTATAAATAGTATGTTATTTTATATCAAATTTATATATATTATATAATTTCCATAAATATTGAAATAATAGTTATACAATAATTATTTTATTAAGAGAAATATCAAATAAATTATATTATAAATAATTAAATAAATATTATAGGAAATAATTTATGAAATCAACAATTTTTATAGGTTAATATGACATGTCATAAGACTACTAAATTATTTTTGATATGTAATATCTCCTTCTTAATTTTATTTAAATTCAATGAAATGAATAGTATAGAAATTGGCATTATTGATATTTTATTAAAATAAGATTTTATTAAATTATTTAAAAATCATAAAAATATTTTAATTTTACAAAGTGGTTTTATAAGGTCCAAAAGTGAATGAAGTTTTAAATTATTTGGAAATTTTACATAATATAAGTAAACTTAATATCCACATAATAATTAAACGTTTATTACCTCAACGAAAATTAAAAGAGAGTAATTAAGGATAAACAGAAAGGATTAGGTTTAAAATAAAATAATTACATTTCTAAAAATTATTTAATTATATTATATCAAACTATACTCATATTATATTCATAATATATGAGTTTTAGACAATTTGGAATTGAAATAGGTTTTATATTAATTTAATACTATTTATAATTCCAAGGGTGCCCCTCCCCTCTCATATAAAAAAGAACACATTCCTACCTATTACTCACATTTAAATAGCCTTATTTCATTTAATATCTGATAAAAATCTTCCTAGAATCCCTAAACTCATCCAAGAATCTTCCTTTAGGGCAAAAATCCACCCAAGGAAGACTTTCAGTATAAAAACAATTGTTTCACAATTAAGAGCAACACCTTCTCTCAAGGTTTTTAGTTTCTTTTCCATTATCCTCTCCCTATACTCTTATTATTTTATGAATATATTAAAAAATAAGTATCCTAAATATACTATGATGCTTTTATGAAATATTTTTAACCTAAACATACAGAAAAATCAATTTAATGGGAAAAAAAATATTGTTTCTGTGTACGGTGAAAGACTGCCACATGAAATGATGATTATTTAATTTTCCCATACCACCTATCATAGCAGAAATTATGATAGAAAATATATTTATAAATGACATATAATATATTATATTCTCACTTTGGTTCTATAACTTTTATTTTTAACATACCTTTATTCTTTTCATTTTTTGCAAATATGATAATTTAATTTGAGGAAGTGTGGATTACCTTCCCCTCAAAGCGATATGATTTTTTCCCGCTATACATTGAATGTATAATGGATAGTTAAATTAAAACTATGTGACAGAGATGAAATTAATATAAAACTGGTATATTAATATAAATTAATATCATAAAATTATTCTTCTTCAAATATGAAAAAGAAATGAATGTAGCGTTCATCCATAAGTACGACAAACCTTTTCTATGAACGGTGCATTATATTTATTATCTACATATATTATGGATAATTATAAATACATATATAATAAATATATTTTATATTTAATTCATTAAAATTATTTTTGAGATGATGAAATTTTTACCAAATGAAAAATTTACATCAAAACAAGTTCATTTTTTACCCAAGTACCCAATATCAACAAAATGTCTGATATGAACTTAAATAATTCTATAATGTTTATAACATGGTAATAAGTGATATAAAAAAAATAATAAACTTGAATGTGGTTCTCAAGAAAGTATAAATGAACCTAATTTTATTATTCACGAACAAAAGGATTGTACATGATGAGTCAGACTCATGCTAAGGTAACTTCTTAACCCAACATTCATTCATTGGGTTAATCTTAAACTTATTGATTATGTCATACAATTCTTATGTGTGAAATAAATTTTTATTTCATAAATTTTATTTATACTTGATTTATGTGTATTTATAATGAATACACACAATTGATCTATTTTATTAACAAATTTATCATTGTAAACAATTTCTCACCACACTTCAAATTTAGTGAGATTTCCAACATTCACATCAAATTTTTTGTATGTGGTCTTTTTTGCATCCACTAAATATATAATATCACGATACTCATTATATTAATGGTATTAATGACTAATTTTATGATTTCTATTTTTTTCTATGTGATTATGTTGATACTAATGTGGTAATGAAAACCTTAAATCAATCTCCATTCATTCACTTAAATATCCATGTCAATGATTTTACTTTTAGAAGAATATGTGTGAATTTCATCTGATTGTTTTACACTAATTATCAACTTATATTTGGGGTATTTATATTTTCCACACATAATTATGTAATTGATTTATCCTTGGTAAAATTATACGATCTTTGTAAGGGGATTCGTCTCAATATCCTTTTATTGTGGAATTTCTTGATGTGATTCACCTTTATAATCCTATAAGCAGTATATACAACCATTTTTACACATAAAATCTTAAAACAATATATTATATGATGAGATTTATCTTTTTTATTATTGTTATTCCTTAATTATTATTAGTCATGTTTTTCTCAAGTGGTAAGGGACTCTTTAACTAAAACACAATTTTTAATGTTTTAAATACTTGTTATTTTAAAATATTCTATTTCATGTTGATGTTTTCAAAATGGAATTTATGAATTTTTTTATATCTTATTGAATTTTTATTTCCAAATTTTCAATGTGGAATGAAAAAAATTGATTAAAATATCCCTATATTAATTTTTTTAAATGGTTTTGTAAATGGATTGACAGTTTCAATATCATAAAATGATTTCTTGTGATTGAAAATATAATTTTATTAGATAAATATTGATAATTGAAATATGTTATGTGTAATGATTATATAATGATACCTGGACAGTTTATGGGTGGTTATGTGATAATCCAAATATATATGGTTACATGAAAAACCAAAGACAAGTGGTTCGGTGATAAACCAAGGAAGCGTGGTTATGTTGAAACCTCCAATTCATTGGTTATAAAAGTAAGTAATATTTCTATTCCATTAGTATAAATTATATAATGGAATTCGATGATATGGTTATTCCATTTAAGTATGATTATGTCCTATGATACCTTTTATATGTTATGTATGCTTTATATGGGATTTAATGATAATCTTTTGGTTACAAAAGGGTAAGAAATGTACTTATATTTAGTGAAGTTAATATTAAAACATCTTAAAAGTGAAATGTATTGCATTTTGATAATGTATTCATGGTTTACATGTGGTTAAAATACTAAAATTTTCCTTCTTTACTTATCGTTACTAAGAATTATATGCTTAACCAAAGTTTGGAAATGTTTTTCCCATGTTTTAAAAAGGAGTAGTGGAAAGGATGAGATAATTGACTTGTTATGATTAAACATGAAAGAAACCATGTTTCATTATAAATTCTTTTCTATCTTGGAAGAAATAGATATTGTTGAAAGGGATCAAATTGTGTTTCAATGGTTTTTTATGTACGAGTTATAGAATAATTCTCTAATCCTCTAAACAGAAAGGATCATCAAAGTGAATTCTTGACTTAACTGATGATTATGTAACGTTTTAGGATGGGGAAATATAGTTCGCATTAAAGGATGTTTCAGACAAATTTGGAGATTAGGATGTATTATTAAGAGATAGGGATATCCATATGGGTTTATAATTTAATATTTTATTATAAGTTCAATGACATAAAAAGACCTTTTGAGGCTTTATGATCTTTGACATTAAGGCAACTAATGAAATTTTTGGAAAAATACACCTTTGAAGAAATTATTTGTTATTAGTTTTTAAGTTGAAAAATTAAAGGTATGAAATAAAGATTGGGGTTAATACATGTTATGTTTATGTTTTAAGACTTTATAAAATTATTGGAATATTATAAGAATTATATAGATTTTTTTAATAAGCGGACAATAGACAGAACGTGTGACAACCCATCACGTCGGGCAATGTTGTGGGAATCAAACCCATAGATAGAGTGTGACAGACCTTTATTGCCTACCACTAGCCAACATAAAGTCCCTAGTTAGTATAAATTTTTCTTTTTAGTTAAACAAGTTAATGAAAAATTAAATATTTTATTTTGGTAACTTATGTAATATCAAATGTATATCCTTAGTATTATAAAATGATTTGGGGATTGAGTGAAAAATGTTTTTTTGGGAATATTTTTAATACTTTTGGAATCCTATATACATATTTAAAATAGATTACTATGGTATTTTATATAATATGTAATGGTATAACTATATTTTCTAATAATCCATTTTTTAATTCTAGAAATTTGGTGATTTGGGTAATTTTTAAATTCATTAAAGTATTTTGGAGAACATGTGATTATGAAATTACTTTTTGGTATGAGACATTAATAGTGGTTGGTGCTATTTGTAGGTAAATGTTAAATCTTATCCCAATAGATTATGTGATAAAATCATTCTAAATTTTGGGTTTCAATGTTTTTTGGATTATTTCAGTAATTCTATGGAATGTAATTTTTTAAATTATCTTTGTTGATAATTTAATATTTCTATAGAATTTTGGAGATTAAATGAAGATTTTCTTCATATAATGGTTTATTATTTTAGAATAATTATCTGTTTTTTTCTTAACCATTTTGGTTTTGGTTAATATTTCAAGATAGAATGAATAAATAGTTAATCATTTCTGGATTAAGTGGTTCTCTATAAGATGATTCTAGTGCTTCAGGTGTGAGTAAGTCATCATAAATAATAAGTGTTTTGAAAAAATAGGAGTTTCTGGTTTAAATTTTTTAAAGGAAGAAACTATACTAGAAAATTAAGTATGTATCCATATGTTCGTATCCAAGATAATACCTAAATTCCCAACTTTATGAAGAGGATCTTCAAACTAAAACGTTTTCCATTTATTTTTCTTACTAAGAAATCAAAGATCGTTTAACCCATCACAAGTTTATGGTCCTTATGATAGTTAACATTATCCAGATCATGATTTCTAAAAATATCAATGCAGAAAATATTGTTAGTTTATCTTCCATATCCATGTTTTCTTACATGGAATCCCAACATGTGTTATCTCGGTTAACCATTGTACTTCTCTTTCGTTCGTTTATAGTTCTACTGTTATTAATATCTTTTCTGATGTTGTAATGAAATAAAGGAATTTATAAGATTCATACATTAGGTACTTAACTGGAATACAAATTGTGAGTATGTAATTTCCAAAATGGTGGAGAATGTAACATTTCGAGTTTTTAAAAGGATAACATATGTTTGATAGTATACAAAATATACCACTGCTAATTTATATATTATTATGGTACATTACAACCAAGGTGTTAAAATAGAGGAAATGAAAAAAATATTTTATTAATGAAAATATTTTTTACCAATGAATTTAATTAATTATTTCATTAACAATTTTTTATAAATGAAAATAAAACCCTTTTTAATTAAAAGTAAATGTTTATTGAAACACTATTTAAATGAAAACAAGTAAGTTCATAAAATAATAAAATAACACTTTAGGATTTTTATTAATTATATATATATTTAATATATATAATTTAATGTTTAAAATTTATATTATATGTTTTTAGACATGAAATAAGAACAAATTCAGTTTTACAGATAAAATTAGTGGTTTTTTGAAAATGCAGTTTTACTGCTTTTTTGATGGTTATCCCATTTTAAATATAATTTTTTATAGTTTTATAAGTTATTTTTGAAAAAATAAACTTCTTATTTGTTATCAGGACCTAAAAAATTACATATATTTAATTTGTGGTAATTTTTTGAAAAAAAAAACTCATATTTTAATAAATAGTGAGAAATACTACATTTTAATTCAAAACTGCCTTTTTGTCTATTTTATTTATATAGTTGGATTTTAATTTTTATTGGTTTTAAAGTGTAACTAAAATATTATTTTATCATTAAATAATTTTTTGGTAAATTTAAGTAATTTTACTTTGAAAATATACATAAACACACATCAATATTTTGATGTTTTTTATAGAAAAACATATTTTCTCACATTGACAACGAGAGATAATTTTAATTTTAATACAGAAAATTATGTGTTTTGAATTTTTATAAATTTATTCCACATTTAGAATCAGGGGGTCCATATTATTTAAATAGGTTACTTTTATTGTTTTGGATATGATGAATAATAATTACTAAAAATTTTATGTACCTTATTGAAATGTAAATCAGGTAAATTATGCTAACAAACAATATGATATAGATAAAAAACTTATCCTAACATCTAAGAAAATAATATTGAATGGATTAATTACTACCAATATTACCTAAGGGTATTAATTGATTCATTTAATGGACCTAATTCCATGAAAGTTATTTTATTATTGTTAAAAAAACTGACAACGTATCACACTCTTATCTCTTATGTGTATAATAATTTTAATGTAGTCATAAAATTTATGAAACTTAAAAACTAAGAATTTTCCAAAACTCTACTAAAATTATGTATATAATATGAATTTGTGAATATTTGTTTGTGATTAAATAATTATAAAAAATATTGAAACAACAGTGACACAATAATTCTTTTATTAAGAGAAATATCCAATAAATGATATTATAAATAGTAAAATAAATATTATTTGATATAATATATGTCACCAAAGATTTTTCTAGGCGAATAAGAAATTTTATAATACTATTAGATTCATTTTTTGATTTTATATATCTTTCTGGATTTCATTTTAATTCAATGAAATAAATAGTTTAAAAATTGATAGTGTTGATATTTTATTAAAATAATATTTTATTTAATTATTTTAAAAACCTAAAAAAAATTTAATATTAAAAATTGTATTTTATAAGGTCCAAATGTTAATTATGTTTCCAGTTATTGGAAATTTACCCCATATAAGTAAACATTACAACCTCTTAATAATTAAAATTTTGTTACCTCAATTAAAATTAAAAGATAGTAATTAATGGAAATAGAAGAGTAAACTTTTAAAATAAAATAAACACAGGTCTAAAAATTATTGTATGAGATTATTTAGAACTATAATCATCTTATATTTTAAATAAATGAGGTTTTGAAAATTTGGAATCAAAATAGATTTGCTATTAATTTAATAATATTCATAATTCTAAGAGTGCCACTCCCACTCCTATAAAAATGCACTCATTCATCTGTATTACTCACACATAAAAGGCATTTTGTTTCTGAAAATCTCTTCCCCAAACTCCTCCTTGAATCTCTAACCTCATTCATTAATCTTTATTTATGCATGGAAGATATCCAAGGACTATTTTTGGTATAAACCATATGATGTTACCTGATTAAGATGTAACACATTCTTTCATGCTTTTTAGTTTTTTTCCATTATCCACTCCATATAATCTTTTTATTTTATGACTACGCAAAAACCCCAGTATACTCAATATACTAGGATGTTTTTATGATATTTTTTAAACCTTCCCATACCCACACTTCAATTTATTAAGAAACATACATACTGTTTCTATGTATGACAAAGTACTTCCTCACGAAAAGACGATAGTTCAATTTTCCACCCTCAACTCTCAAAATGTCCATTATGATGGAAAATATATTTATATACAATATATGATATTTGTATATTGTATCTATTATTCTTTAATTTTTATTTATAACATACCTATAATTTTCCATTTTTTTAAAATATGATTATTTTGTTTGATTAAGTGTGGACTACAGCCCCCTCGAAGTGATATGAATCGTTCCCTCTATACATGGAACATATAAAAGATGGTTTTATTAAAACAATTATAGATATTTGTTATTAGCCTAATATTGGTATTTGAATATACATTTATATTATTTAATTATTATTCTTCTAATATGATAAAGAAATGAACATAGCGTTCATGCCTGCGTACGACCTACCATCAAAATGAACTATGGCTTTCATTTATTATCACAAAATATTATAAATTTTTATAAAAACATATGTATAATATATATATGAAATTTATATCATGAATAATATTCGGTATATGATAAAATTTTGACCTCATGGGAAACATACTTCAAAACAAGTTCATTTTTGAAGTACCAAATATCAACATATTTTTCGATATGAACTAGAATAGTTATTTAATTTTTATAACATGATAATAAGTAATATAAAATAAATTTTAAACATAAATATTTTTTGGAAGCAATTATAATTTAATCTATTTTTATTATTCATGAACACAATGATGGTAAGGGATGATTCAGACTCAAGGTATGGGAACTTTATATCCAAATTTATACTCTCCAGGTTAATCTTCTGCATCATGATTATGTCATGAAATAATTATGTGATAAATAAAATTTGATATCGTATATTTTATTTATACTTTTATTTTTTTTATATAAATTAAATGCACATAATTTTTCAGTTTTGTTAGTAAA
Organism: Viscum album; assembly: GCA_963277665.1. Lineage (NCBI taxonomy): Eukaryota > Viridiplantae > Streptophyta > Magnoliopsida > Santalales > Viscaceae > Viscum > Viscum album. The sequence goes on along the minus strand of OY728164.1, from coordinate 720,897,480 downwards.
ATGATCTTTGTTAGGGGTTTCTCATCTCACTTCTATTTCCATAAGATTTACATTGTTCACCAATTATTTCTTGTATGTGGTGTATGTATGATGCCATTTGGTATTTAATATCATGATTTCCTTTAAATTCATGTTTTTAATGATTTATTTGATGATTATTAATTTTTTTCACATGATTCAATTCATTATAATCTGGTAATGGAAATCTTAACTCAATATCCATTCATTGAGTAAAATATCCATGTCATTTGTTTAGTTTTTCAAAAAATATGTTTCAATGAACTCTAATTATATTCCACTGAATATAAAATTAAATTGGTTGTATTTATAATTTTCACACGTAATTATTTAATTGATCAATACTTGATCTAAAGATAAATTATTTGTTAGGGATTTCATCTCAATCTTCTTTTACTAAGGAATATCTGGATGTTATAATACTTTATTATCTTATTAAGTGTATATAACTTTTTTTCATGTTATATCATGAAATATTATATTATCCTGATATTTATAGTTGTTATTAATGTTCTTTTGTAATTATTTTTATTCATACTTTTCTCATGTGGAAATTTACTCTTTAACTAAACACTATTTTTAATGTTTTATAATTTTATTATTCTGAAATATTCTATTTCTTGTCTATGTTTACAAAATTGTTTGTATAAATTTATTTATATGGACTTTAATGTTTAAAATTTTTAATTTATTATAATTTTTTCAAAGTGGTATGATAAATTTTGATTCCAAAATATCTTTTTTAAATGTTTTAAATGGTTTTAGAAATGTACTTACAATTTCAATATCATGGAATGATTTCTTTTAATTCCAAATAGAATTATATGAGTAAAATATTGATATTTATAATCTTTTATGTGTAATTATTATATAATAATAATTGGAATTTTAATAGCTGGTTACATGATAAATCAATGATGGGTGGTTACATGATAAACTAAAGATTGGTTGTTCCATGATAAACCAAAGATGGGTGGTTTCTCCATAACCTTCAATGCATTGTGTACGGAACTCCGTCGTATGACTATTTATGTTTAAGAATGGCATGAGTTTAAATCGAAAATATGTTTATTCCACTTATGTATGATTATGTTCCATGTTACCTTTTATATGTTATTTTTTCTTTGTATGGGCTTTATGGTAATTTTTTTGTTTCAAAATCGTAAGAAATGAACTTAAATTTGGTGATGTTTTTTTTTGACTACTTCATCAAGGAAAAAGGATTTACTTCATGATCAAGTATTCATGGTTTACATGTTTTCTCAAAACTATTTTTTTTGTTTTTATGTATCTCTTACTGAGAATTTTATACTCAATTCATGTTTTGAAATACTTATCCTAGGTTTTAAAGAAGAATATAGTCAAGGATGGGATCAAGGAAATGTTACAATTAAACATGAAATAAACCAAGTTTCATTTTAATTGTTTTTGTTTTATTTAAGAAATTGATATTTTTTTAAGTGTCCTTATTTTATTTCTATGATTTTTTATGTATTATTTATGTCATAATTATCTAAAACTCTAGACCTAGAAAGATCCTCAATTTGAGTTCTAGAGTTTACTCATCATAAAGTAATATTTATAGGTGGGGCCTTATTGTTGGTATCAAATGATGGTTTAGAAAACTCTGAAAGTTAAAATATTTTCTTAAGAGATAAGGATATCCTCATGGGTTTATAATTTTAAGGTTGATAATAAGTTTAATTTCTTAGAATCCACTTTTTAGGCTTTATGATCCGAAATATTAAGGTGGCTAATGGAATTTTTTGAGACATTAACTGTTGAGGGGATTATGGTTTATTAGGTTTTGGGATGAAAAATGTAATGTATGAAGTAAAAATTGAGTTTAAAACATGTTATGGTTATATATATGATATTTATATTATTTTTTTATTATTATAATAATTATATAGTTTAATAAAGGATAACACATAGACTATGTGAAAACACATCGTGTCTGACAAGGATGTGTGGATCGAACCCACAACTAGAGTGTTATAAGTCTTTAACACCTACATCTAGCCAATGTGACATACCAAATTAGTCGGAATATACCTTTTTAGTTAAGCATGTTGTTAAAATAAGAAAATGTTGATCTTTTGAACTTATATTTTATCAAAAAGTTATCCTTGGTATAGGAAAATAATTTGGGGATTGAGTGATAAATGTTATATTGGATGATGCTCACTACTTCTGAAACCCTATATACCTTAGTAAAATAAAATTATATGTGATTTTATTTTAGGATTACTGGCTTAACTATATTACCTATGAATCCTTGTTTTTTTGGGGACTTAAGGTGATTAATGATATTTGTGGAAGTGATCAACCAATTTTTGGAGAATATATGATTAGGAAATTATGTATTTGTATGACACAGTAAAAGTGGTTGATGTTATTTGGAGATAAATGTCAAAACTTATCCAAGAATACTAGGAAATCAAATCCTTCAAAATTTTTGGGTTTCATTCATAATTTCGATTTTTTGGAGTTTTTTAAAAGGAATGTTTTTAATAGTATTTATTGTACATTAGATATTACTATTGAATTTTCCAGATTAAAATTACTTTCTCTTCATTTAATGTTTTCTTTTTTGGGAAAATTATAAGATTTTATCATAACCATTTATTTTTTGGTTAATGGTTTAGTACACAATGAATATGTAATTAATATTTTTAGGATTAATTTATTCAATAGAAGTTGATTTTTGTGCATCAGGTGTGAAAAAGTAATCTTGAATAATATTCATTTGAGTAAAACATGAGCTTATGGTATAAATTTATTAAAGGATTAAACACCAATTGAAATGTAAAAAGTTTCTTTATTTTCATATTCAAGATCATAAATAAATTCCCAAAAATTAAGAAAAGGATGTTAAAAAAATCATTTTCTGTTTATTTTTCCTATTATGAAATCAAGGATCATTTAACCCATCACATGTTTGAGGTTTTATCTATTGCTAACATTCTAGTGATCATGTTTTATATCTCTCTCCATCAGAACTTGATGATTATTTTTTCTTTTATATCCATGTTTTCATATAAGGAATCCTAATATGTTTTATCTTGGGTGACCTTTGTTCTTCTCTTTTTTTTATTTTATTATGGTAGTTTTATATATCCTTTTTCGATATGGGAATAAAATAAAGGTTTTTTTAAGATTAATTACTTTAGTTACTGAACCCAAATTCAAATTTTAGGGATTAAATTTCTAAATAGGGGGTGGGATAATGTAACCTTCTAAGTTTTGGAAAAGAAATAATATGTTTGATAGCGTATATAATACGCAACATTGAACATAAGCAATAGTAGGTTACCTAATAACCTTGATGTTAAAATGGCAGTAACAAAAAGTAATAATTTATTTTTGAAAATATTTCCTACACATTCACTTAACTAATTCTTTTGTAAAAAAATATTTATAAATGAAAATAAATGCCTTTTTAATTAAAAGAAATTTTTTTTTCTGAAAAACTATTTAAATGAAAAAAATTGAGTTTCTAAAATAATAAAATAACTATTTATGGATTTTATTAATGGAATATGTATGTAATATATTTAACGGAAATTTTAAAATTCATTTTCTATGTTTTAAAAACATGATACAAGAAAAAATTCAATTATATAGATAAGATGATTATTATTCTAAAAATGAAATTTTACTTCCTTTTGATGGTGAACGCCTTTTAAATACGGTTTTTTAAAATTTAATTTGTTATTTTTCACAAAATAAACTTCTTATTTTGAATAAGGATATCAAAATTTATATTTGATTAATTTTAGATATTTTTTTTGATAAAATTCATATTTTAATTAATAGGGAAAATTACATCATTTTAATTTATAACATATTTTTCGTTTAATTTATTTATTTAGTTATATCATCCTTCTAATTAGGTTTAAAGTGTAATTTAATTAAGTTTTTATCATTTAATTAATTTTTTGTCATTGAATGTAATTTTATATTGAAATTAGATATAAACACAGAACAATATTTTGATGGTTTTTACTGAAAAAAACCCATTTTCTCGACTACACAATGAAAATTAATTTTAAATTCATTACTGATAATTACATTTTTTGAATATTAAATATTTTTTTCTTTATTTAGAATAAGCAGGTCCAAATTATGTTAATATTTTATTTTTTTATTTTTATATTATTAATAGTATCCACGTTAATTTTAATTTACCATGGTTAAAGGTAAATTGGGTCAATTATGGTATGAAACAATATGATAATGATAATAAAATTACCATAACACCTCCTAAAATCCTATTGTATAAAATATTCTTCCAATATACCTTAAGGGTTATAACTGATTCATTTAGTGGGCTATTTTTTATTAATGTTATTTAATTATTTTTTAAACAGAAGAATGTGACAACATGTCACTCTCTCATCTCTTATCTGTATAATAATTTTAATGTAGTGATAAATATGATGAAACTTATAATATAAATAGTCTTCAAAAATATAATGAAATTATATACCTAATTTTTATTTATTTATAATTTTTATTGATTATGTAATTACCCAAACTATCAACACAATAATGATACAATAATTATTTTTTAAGAGAAATATCAAATAAAAGATGTTACAAGTAGTTAAAGAAATATTATATAAAATAAACTATGTCACCCACAATTTTTATTGGTGAATATGACATGTTATAAGACTATTAATCTTTTTGGTTCGAAGTTTAATCCCTATTTGGATTTAATATAAATTCAATGAAATGAATAATGTAAAAATTAACACTATTTATATTTTATTAATTTATTTTAAAAAGGTAAAAATATTTTAAAATAAAAATTTGGATTTTATAAGGTGAAAATGTAAATAAAGTTTCTAATTATGGTAAATTAACACCAAATAATGAAACATAATATCCTCTTAATAATTAAAATGTCCTTACCTCAATTATATTTAAAAGAGAGTAATTAAATATAAACTGAAATGATAAGGTTTAAAATAAAATAAATAAATGTATAAAATTTTATTATGATATTTTTTCAAACTCTAATCATCTTAAATGATAAATAAGTGAGTTTTGGACCATTTGAAATCAAACTATATTTTATATTAATTTAATACATTTTACAATTCCAACAGTACACCTCCCCTCTCCAATAAAAAGGCACTTATTCGTCCCTATTAATAACACCTCCAAATCCTTTTTTCAACCATGATAAGCCCAAAAGGTTTCCTAGAATCTCTACCCAAGTCCTAGAAGCCCCATTAATTATATAAATCCCCCAAAATAATCCTTTGGTTACAAACCAAAAGTTGTTACCTGATTAAGATGTAATGCCTTCTCTCTGGCTTTTTAGTTTCTTTTCCATTCTCTACTCTCTATAATCTTATTATTTAATGATTACAAGACAAAAAATATCCTCCATATACTAGGATATATTATTGTTATTTTTAAATATACACTTATACCCACCGTTATTTTAATGGGTAACGAACATACTATTTTTCTGTACAACGAACTACTGCCTCACAAAACGATGATTGGTCAGTTATTCCCCTACCACCTATCATGGTGACTAATATTATAGACAATATATTTATATATTAAATATAATTTATTAATATTTAATATATTCTCTATTAATTATTATTTAAAATATACAAGTATGGTTTCAATATTTTTTAAATATGATTATTTCGTTTGAGGATGTGTGGACAACTGTCCCCTCCAAGTTATATGACTCATTCCTTCCATAAAAAGAATGTATAAAGGATAGTTTTATTAAACCATTCATAAATATATGATATTAATATAATAATTTTATTGTAATATAAATTTATATAATTTAATTATTATTCTTCAAATATGATAATTAAATGAAAGTAGCATTCTTTCATACGTACGCCCTATAGTCTCTAAGAACTGTGAATTTCATTTCATATCTCAAAATAATATGGATTATTTGAAATAAATATATAATTGATATATTTTATATTTAAATCATTAGTACTATTCTATATATGATGAATATTTTACCACATGGGAAATTTAAATGAAATCAATTTCATTTTTCACTGAAGTACCAAATATCATCAATACATCTAATATGAAAATAAATAGTTGTATAATTTTTATAACATGATAATAAGTGATATAAAAAAATTGAAAAAGGTTCTCAATAAAGTATAAATTAACCTAATTTAATTATTTAGGAACATAACAATTTAATGAGATGAGTCAGGCTCATGATAAGATAACTTCTTAACCTAATTTCCATTATTCAGTTTAATCTTATACTTCTTTATTATGTCATGAATTGATTATATCAGAAATAAAATTTGATATCCTATCTAGTATTTATAATTGATTTATGTTTATTAATATAGGATACACATAATTCATCTATTTTATTTACGAAATGTTCTCTGTAAGGGGTTTCTAATTTAACATATATTTCTATGAAACTTCTATTTTTCGCCACTTATTTCATGTATTTGGTGTATATATGATACTATTTGATATATAATATAATGGTTATATTTATATTAATTGTATTCAATGATTCCTTTTATGATTATTAATTTTTTGTCACATGATACGATTGATTATAATGTGGTAAATAAATCTTAACGCAATCTCCATTCATTGAGTTAAATGTCTAGGTCATTGGTTTTTTACATTAATATGGGTGAGTGACCACTGATTATTTTACACTGAATATCTGATTAAATTGGGTGTATTAATATTTTTCACACATAATTATGTCATTGATTTCTCCTTGATTTAATATTATGATATTTTTAGGGGACTTCATCTCAATCTTCTTTTAGTGAGGCATATATTGTGGATATACACCTTTATTTTCCATTAAGTTATATATAATACAATATTTACATGTTATATCCTGAAATAGTATATTCTCATGATATTTAAGGTTTTGATTAATGTTACTCCTTAATTATTATATAGATGTTTTTATAAAGTGTTAATGGACCCTTTAACTAAAACAACATTTTTAATGATTAAAATATTTATTATTCAGAATTCATCTATTTCATGTACAAGTTTTCAAAATGGTTTTTATGAATTTATCTAAATAGACCTCAATTCTTAAAAATGATATTTTTTTCAAATATTAAAAATTTTTATGGAAAAATTTGATTCCACGGTCTCTATATTAAATGGCTTAAGTTGTTTTGAAAATTGATTGACTATTTCAATGTCAAGGAATGATTAATTATGATTGAAAATAAAATTTAATGAGTGAAATATTGATAATTGAAATCTTTTATGTGTTATTATTATATAATGGGACTATGAAATTTGACAGGTACTTACATGATAAACCAATTATGGATGGTTATGTGATAAATCAAAGACATGTGGTTCCATGATAAAACACATATAGGTGTTTACATTATAACCTCTAATGCATTGTATATGGATGTCGGACATGTGGATATTCCATTTTTAATAATTATATCAGTGGAACATGAACATATGTTTATTACAATTAAGTATGATTATGTCTGTAGTTACCTTTTAAACATTCTGTGTTCTTTCTATGGGTTTATAGTAATATTTTTGTTAAAAAAGGGTAAAAAATTAACTTATATTTATTAAATATTATTTTACTACTTCTTAAAGGTTAAAATTATTAATTCATGATACAATTTTCATGGTTTTCAAATTTTAAAAAGACTAACAGTTTTCCTTATTTATGTGTCCCTTACTGAGTTGTTATGCTCATACAAATTTTTGAAATGTGTTTCATAGGTTTTAAAGAAGAATAGAGTCAAGGATGGGTTTAAGGAAAATTTATAATTAAAAAAAAGAAACCAATTTTCATTTTATATATTTTTGTTTTATAAGATAAATGTATATTGTTATAAGTGTCCACATTTTATTATTGTTGGTTTTTATGTATGAGTTATGACAAAATTCTCAAAAATTGTTAATCTTAAAAGATCCTCAATATGAATTCTCGTCTTTACTCAATAGTAAGAAATGTTTAAGGACAGGGCTTTATAGTTTGTATCAACGGATGGTTTTGAGAAAACTGGAAATTAGGATGTTTCATTAAGAGATAAGGATATCTTGATGGGTTTATAATTTTATGTATTATCATATGTTCAATGTATTGGATACCCTTTGGAGGCTTTGTGTTCTGATATATTAAGGCGACTAATGGAATTTCTAGAGACATTTACCTTTGAGAAAATTATGGGTTATTTGTTTTTGGGATGAAAAATGTGAGGTATGAAATAAAAATTGAGTTTAAAACATGTTATAGTTCTTTTTTAGGTATTTATAATATTTTAGAAATATTTTAATTATTATATTGTTTTTAAAGGATAATACACAAACTATGTGACAACTCGTCGTGTCGGACAAGGCAGCAGGAATCGAACACATAATAGGAGTGAAATGAGACTTTATCTAAAACCATTATCCTATGGGAAGTCCTTAATTAGTATGAATATATATTTTTAGTTAAAAATGCTTTTGAAATAAGATAAAGCTGATTTTGGAAACATATGTTTTATCAAATAGATATCCCTGGTATTGGAAAATGATTTGGGGAATGGGTGATAAATGATATTTTCTAAGTTGTTCACTACTTTGGGAAACCTATACACCTATGTTAAATAGAGTAATCTGGTATTTTATTTGAGTAGTATTATTTTGACTATATTTAGAAGAAATCCTTGTTTTTATTGTGGACTTTTGGTGATTCATGTTATTTAAGGATGCGATCAACTTATTCAGTATAATATGTGATTAGGAAATTACTTTTGGTTATGAAACATTAAGAGTGGTTGATTTTATTTGGAGATAAATGTTTAATCATATCTATAATGACTATGTGTTCAAATGCTTCTAATTTTTTGGGTTTCAATATTAGTATGGATAATTTGTGGAATTCTAAGAAAAGTTATTTTCCGAATAGTCTTTGTTGAATTTTGAATATTACTATCGAACTGGATAGATTAAAAGAAGTTTTTCTTAATATAATGGATTATTCTTTTGGGTTAATTACCTGATTTTATCCAAACCTTTTCAGTTTTGTATAATGTTTCAAGATAAGATGAATAGACAGTTAATCTTTTTGTGGATTAAGGGATTCACTATAAGTTAGTTGTAGTGCTTCCGGTGTGACCAAGTCATTTTGAATAATCATTATTTAGAGAAAATATGAGTTTGTGGTAAAAATTTATTAAAGGAAAAAAATCATGATGACAAGTATGGTTTCTTTTGTTCTTATTCAAGATCATAAAAAAATTCCTCATATGTTTGAAAATGATATTAAAAAAATGATTTCCAATTATTTTTCCTTCTACGAAATCAAATATCATTTAACCCATCACAAGTTTATGGTGTTCTTGATTATTAAATATCTCCTGATAATTTTTTCTATCACTCTCCATTAGGAAAAAATGGTTAGTTTTTCTTCTATATCTATGTCTTCCTACATAGAATCCTAATATGTGTCATCTCGAGTGACCTTGATACTTCTATTTCATTATTTTATAGTGGTTGTCTTATTAATCATTTTTCTGATGTTCTAATGAATTAATGTTATTTTTAAGAGTCATACCTTAGTTACTAAAACAAAAATTCATACTATGTGGATTATATTTCCAAAAGTGGGGGACAATGTAACATTTCAGGTTTTTAAAAGTAGAAAATATGTTTGATTGCATACATAATTCACCAGATTGAACTTCTTCTTTATTATGTTACCAAATAACATAGCTATTAAACTGGAGATAATTAAAAATATTAATTAATTTATGAAAATATATTTTACACATATATTTAATTAAATATTTTTTGAAAATTGATTTATAAACGAAATAAAAACCCTTTTTAATTAAAAGGAAATGTTTTCTTCGAGAAAAAAAATTTAAATGAAAATTAGTGAGTTTATAAATTATAAAAATAAAAATTTGTGGATTTTATTAATGAAATATATATTTAATATATTAAATGTAATGTTTTATGTTCATATTATATTTTTTTAGACAATATTTAAGAACAAATTCAATTTAACGGAGAAGATGAACATTTTTCCAAAAATGCAGTGTTACTTTCTATTAAAGGAAGACCAATTTTAAATCTAATATTTTACACCTTTGTAAGTTATTTTGTCAAAATAAACACTTTCTTTGGAATCAGGATAACAAAATTTACTTTGGTTGAATTTTTTTGTATATTTCAGATTAAATTCATATTTTAATGTATATTGAAAAATAATTCATTTTAATTAAAAACCATCATGTCGTCAAATTTATTTATATTGTTAGATTTAATATTGATTTGTTTTAATCTTTAATTTGAATAAAGTTTTATAATTTAATCCAATTTTATCATTAGAATAAATTTTATATTGAAATTATATATAAACACATAGAAATCTTTTGATGGTTTTTACTTTAAAAACTGTGTCTCGCTTTGACAATGGGAATTAATTTTATATTAATTACAACATCTTCTGTGTATTGAATTTTGAATAATTTATTCCATATTTGGAATTATTGGGTTCATTTTATTTTAATATGTTTCTTTTATTTTTTCGGTGTTATGAACAGTTACTGCAATAATTTTTATTTACCATAGTTAATGGAAGATCGGGTAAATTAAGGTAACGAACAATATGATAAATATAATAAAATATAACTAAAAGCTTCGAAAATATTATTAGATGAATGAAAGTATGAAAATATCACATAAGGGTCTGAATCGATTCATTTTAGGTACTTTTGTATCGTGAATGTAATGTAATTATTATTAAATAAAAAAATTGACAACTTGTCATTCTCTTATCTTTTATAAGTATAATAATTTTACTATAGTGATAAACATAATTAAACATATAAAACAAATAGTTTAAAAAAATTAATTAAATTATCTACATCAAGTGAATTTATTTACAATTTTTAGAGATTACAAAATTTCAATAAAAAGTTACACAATAGTGATATAATAATTATTTTATTAAGATAAATATGATATAAATGATATTATAAATAATTAATTAAATATTAATTGAAATAATTTATGTCACAATTTTTTTTTGTAGATGTAAATGAAATTTTATAAGACTATTAAATTATATTTTTCAGTTTTATATCTCTCTATGGTATTTATTTAAATTCAATGAGATGAATAGTGTAAAAATTGAAAAAATTGTTATTTTATTAAAATAATTATTAATTAAATTATTTAAAAATACAAAAAATATATCTAATTTAGAAATTTTATTTTATTAGATTAAAAGGTTAATTAAGATTCAATTTTTTTTTTGAAATTTACCACATATAATTAATCATAATAGCCTATTAATAATTAAAATGTTATTACCTAAATTTAAATTTAATGTGGGTAATTAAGGGTTAAATGAAATGATAGGATTTGAAGAGAATTAAATACCTGTATACAAATTATTTTATGACATTATATCTAAATATTATTATATTATATTTTAATTAAATTAGTTTTGGTAAATTTGGAATTGAAATAAAATATATTTTAATTTAGAACTTTTATTAATTTCATGGGTGCCCCTCCTCTCTCCTATAAAATGCACCCATTCTTCTCTATTACTCATACTTTTGAATCGTTTTATTTCAGATAATCTCTACGCAAAACTCTTACTAGAATTCCTCCATGCATACTAGGATACCCCATTACAAATAAATCCTCCCAAAAATTCCTTTTGGTATCAACCAAATGATGTTACCCGATTAAGAGTTAATGCCTTCTCTCATGATTTTTACATTCTCTTCCATTATCCACTCCCTATAATAATATTAATTTATGATTAAACTACAAAACCAGTATCTTAAATATACCACTATTTTGTTATTATTTTTTATCACAAAATTACACACACCACTATTTAATCGGAAATCAACATATTGTTTCTCCGTACAGTGAACTACTGCCACACAAAACGACGATTGTTTAATTTTCCCCAACAACCTCTCATTGTGGACATTAAAATTGAAAATATATTTCTATATTATATAAAATGAATTTATATTTTATCTATTATTATTTATTTTATATTTATAATTTACCTTTACTCTTTCCATGTTTTTTAAAAATAATAATTTTGTTTGAAAAAATGTGGACTATAGCCCCCTCAAAGGGATATGACTTGTTCCAGCTATAAGTTAAATGTATAAAAGATGGTTTTATTAAACATATGATAAAAATAAGATATTAATATAATATTATTATTTTAATATACATTTATTTCATTTAATTATTATTATTCTAATATGAAAAATAAATTAAAGTAGTGATCATGCGTACATACGACCAACCGTCTCCATGAAGTGTACCTATAATTTATTATCTAAAAACATTATAGATTATTCTAAATATATATATAATCGATATATATTATAATAAAATACTGTATAATATTATGAAGATGATTAAATTTAGACAAAAATGGATATTTACATCAAAACAAGTTCATTTTTGACTCATGTACCAAATATCGACAAAACACGTGATATGATCATACATAGTTATATAAATTTTATAACATGGTAATAAGAGATATAAAAGAAATAATAAAATTTAAAAATGTGTTCAATAATGTTTTAATTAACTTTCAATTATTATTTAGGGACATAAATATTTTACTAGACAAGTGTGACTCAATGTAAGGGAACTCCTTAACCCAATTTCAATTCTTCACGCTAATATTCTACTTCTTGATTAGGTCGTTCAATGATTACGTGACAAATAATTTTTTATATAAAATCCTTTATTTATAGTTGATTTATGTATTTTAATAGTTAATTCACCTGATTGATATATTTTATTAAGAAACAGTTCATTATTCAGGTTTTCTCATCTCACATCAATTTCCATGAGATTTCTATTGTACGCAACTTATTTCTTGTATGTGGTGTATATGTGGTGCTATATAATATATTATATCATGAATATATTTATATTCATGGTATTAAATAATTAATTTAATTATTATTAATAATTTTTCATGTGATTTGATTAATTATAATGTGGTAAGGTAAATCTTAACTCAATCTCCATTCATTGTGTTAAACATTCATATAATATGTTTCGATTTTACAAGAATAAGTGTTAATGATCTCTGATTGTTTTACACCGAATATCCAATTATATTGGGTGTATTTATATTTTTAATAAAAATTATGTCCTTTATTTATCCTTGATCAAATGATATGATCTTTGTAAGGGCCTTCATCCAAGGCTCCTTTTGTTGAGGAATATCATGATTTTATGCAACTTTATTATACTATAAGGTATATATACAAAACTTTTTACACATCATATCATGTAATATTATATTATCATGATATTTACATTTTTTATTAATGTTATACCTTAATTATTTCTTCTCATGTTTTTCTCAAGTGGCAGTAGACCCTTTAACTAAAACATTGTTTTAAGTGTTTGAAAGATTAATTATTCTTAAATATTCAATTTCATGTCCATATTTTCCTAATGGTTTTTATGAATATATTTATATAGAAATTAATTCTTTAAAATTTTAATTTCATTAAAATGTTTCAAAGTGGTATGAGACACCTTGATAGAAATGTCTCTTTGTTAAATGTTTTAAATGGTTTTGGAAATGGATTGACTATTTCAATATCATGAAATGATTTATTGTGATTGAAAATTAAATTTTATGAGTGAAATGTTGATAATTGTTATATTTTATGTGTTATGATAATATAATGGAACTTGGACATTTGATGGGTTGTTATGGGATAAACCAAAGACATGCGGTTATGTGATAGACAAAAGACAGGTGTTTTGTGATAACCCAAGGTTAGGTGGTTATATTATAACCTCCAATGTATTCGGTATGGATATCATCCATATGGATATTCCATTTTTAAAAATGATTTGAGTGGAAGTGGGAGATATTTTTATTCTATTAGTGTATGATTATACCCCATGTTACCTTTTATATGTAATGTGTACTTTATATGGGTTTTAGGTTAATACTTTGGTTATATGAGGGTATGCAATGAACTTATATTCAATGAATTTTTTATTAAAACTTCTAAATAGTGAAAAAAATTTAATATAAAAAAGTATACATGGTTTACATGTTTTCACAAGACTAACAATTTCCCTTCATTATATATCTTTTAATGAGATTTTTATGCTCATACCTATTTTTCAAATGTTTTTCACAGTTTTTAATGACGATTGGAGTCAAGGATGAGATAAATGAACTGATATGAATAAAATGAAAGAAACCACATTTATTTTTAAATGTTTTATTTTTATATCAAAAATGGATATTTTTATAAATTTCCATAGTGTATTTATATGGTTTTTTATGTTTGTTTTATGACCTAATTATCTAGAACTATATACCAAAAATGATCCTCAATGTGTATTATAGACATAACTCATGAATAAGTAATGCTTACCGTTTGGGCCTTATAACAATAATCAATGGAATTTTTAGACACCTTTGGAGATTAGGATGTTTTCTTAAGATATTAGGATAACCTCAGGCCAGTGATAGAGAGAGAGAGAGAAACATCCAAACCTGTAGTCTTTTTGATGTTCTGGATGGCTTGAATGACCAATAGAATGACATTGTAGCCTAATCAGCATGTGGGTTTGATGATGAGTATAGATATGAGTATTTTTCAGAGGAAAATATGGGTAGGAAACATAGAAAATGACTGCACAATGCAAGGAATAAAAAGGGACAAAAATCTATCAGGGACTCTGCAAATTGTATTTTGAAAACAAGGATTAGAATCAATGGGAACAAAGATTACTCATACCTTCCAAAGCCAAAGGCGACTTGATCAGGTAAAAATTTGAAATCAAAAGAGATGGAATGCATGTATGTTTATTTTGGTACTATGTAGGGGAACCCTGATGAAGTGATGATTGTTTCTGGTGATGTCGGTATGGACAAAACTGATGTGGATAATACAGTAAGCTGGAAACTCTTCGGATATGTTGATCATTTAGAAGAATAAATGTAGGATAATTGTCTTTATATCAATGCTACCCACAAAGAGGCAGACCAGATTATGGGTAGGCCAATTAGAGTGGTTGTAATTAGTGACCAATTTTTATAGATTGAAAAACATAATATTATATAGATAAGGGGTTTTAACGAATTGAAGATAACCAATGAGAAGTATTATCGAATATGGCATAAATTGGAAGATTTCTTGGAATTCCTCATTACTGATAGTCATGATACACAGGTGCATATTATCTCTAGGAAACTTATTAGGGATAAATTAGCTAATAAGATTAAATTTGGTTTCTATAACATTGTGATCTCTTATGAGGCATGTACACCTTCTTGAATGTATGTAGTTTCTCACTTTTTTGTAAAAGTGTTTTCGAAATAACAATTTAATTTTCAATCTGATATAAAATATTAAGGATAAAATGAAATTTTTAGAGCCATTAACCTTTGATTAAATTAAGGGTTATTAGTTTTTGGGATGTAAAATGCCAGGTATGAAATTACCATTCAGGTTAAAAAAATTTGATTATTTATGTGGTCTTTATAATATTTTTTGGAATATTATAAGAATTATATTGTTTTTTAAATAGGGAAACATGAAGACTATGTGACAACCCATTACGTCGAACAAGGCTGTGGGAATCGAACCCACAACCAGATTGTGATAAGCCTTTATCACCTACCACTATCCTATTTGAAGTTCCTGGGTAGTATGAATTTATCATTTTAGTTAAAAAAATTTATTGAAATATGAAAATGTTGATATTTGAAACATTTGTTTTATCTAATTGATATCTTTGGTATTGGAAAATTATTTTGGGGTTGGGTGATAAATGTTATTCTGGAAGATGTTAACTACTTTGGGAACACTATATACCTAAGTAAAATAGAATACTCTAGGATTTTATTTTTAGATTAATGGTTTAACTATATATTGTAAGAATCCATGTTTTTATTGTAGACTTATGGAGATTTGGGTTATTAATGTATTTGATCTACCTATTTTGGAGAATATGTGATTAAGAAATTACTTTTTGGTGTGAGAAATTAAGAGTGGTTCATGTTATTTGAAGATAAATTTTAAATCTTATCCTATAATACTATGTGATCAAATATTTATAAATTTTTGGGTTTGAATTGTAGTTTGGATTATTTGAGGAATTTTAAGGAATGTTATTTGTTTAATGTTCTTTTTTGATCTTGGGATGTTACTATTGAGTTATAAAGAATAAAAGTGGTTTTTATTCATGTAATGGTTTATTATTTTTGGGGAACTATCTAAATTAATCCTATCATTTTGTTTTTTGTTAATGTTTCATGACATGATGAATATATAGTTAATCATTTACAGATTAAGTTGTTCTCTAAAAGATGATTGTATTGAATCAAGTGTGACAAAGTTATCTTCAATACTCATTGTTTGGATAAAAGATGAGGTTGTGGTAGAAATTTATTAATGTATGAAACTATACTTGACAATTAATTATGTTTCCTTATGTTCTTAGTCAAGGTCATAAAAAATATTATGTAATTTTATGGAAATTATATTAAAACAAAAACATTTTCCATATATATTTTTTAATGTGAAATAAAATTTTGAGGATGAAATCTCAAAAAAAATGGTGGTATAATGTATCATTATGTGGTTTTAAAAGGGGACAATATGTTCAATAGCGTACATAATACGCCACATTGAACTTAAGCATCATTATGTTATCTTATAAATAAGTTGTTAAAATTGAGGTAATGAACAATACTAATTTTTTATGAAAACAAATTTTACACATACATTTAATTAATTATCTTATGAACAATTATCTATTGTTGAACATATAATAGTTTTTAATTAAAAGGAAATGTTTTTTCTTAAAAACTATTTAAATGAAAATATGCGAGTTTATAAATAATTAAATTACTATTTATGGATATTATTAATGAAATATATATAAAATATATTCAATATAATTTTTAATATTCATTTTATATGTTTTTCAGACACGATATAATAAAAAATTCAATTTAATGGATTAAATGCATGTTTTTCTAAAAAATACTATATTACAACCTTTTTAGAGAGAACCCATTCTAAATATAGTTTTTTCACTATTATATTATTTTTTTAAAAACAAAATTCATCTTTGGAAGAGGGATATCAAAATTTATATTGGTTGATTTTTTGGTATTTTTCTAATAAAATTCATAATTAAATTAATAGTTGAAAACAATGCTTTTTAATTAAAAACTACCTTTAGCTTTACTTAATTTATATTTTTATATTTTAATTTTTAATTGGTTTTAATGTGTAATTGAATTAATATTTTATCATTTAATCTCATGTGTTCATTGTAATTAATTTCACATTGAAATTATATATAAACACACATCAACCTTTTGATGGTTTTAACTTAAAAAAACTCATTTCTTGGCTTTGACAATGTGAATTAATTTTAAATTATATTCTAAAACTTCAATGTTTATAATTTTTAAAAATTGATTCTAATTTTAAATCTATGGGTCTAAATTATATTAATTGGTTACTTTAAATTTTTTTGGATGTTATGAATAATAACTACAATATTTTTTATTTTCCACAATTAAAAGTAAATTGTGTAAATTAGGGTAACAAACAATATTATAAAGATAATAATATTACTCCAACAGCTACCAATATCATATTAGATGAACTAAAGTTGAAAAATATCACATAAGTGTCAACATTTAATCATTTAATAGTGTTTTTTTACTTCAATGTGATGCAATTTTTATTAAATCAAAAGAAAGTGATAACATGTCACTCTCTTATCTCTTATAATTATAATAAGATTAATGTAGTGATAAAATTGATGAACCATTAAACATAAATAGTATATAGAAATCTAATAAAATTATCTACATAATTTTAATTTTTTTATAATTTTTATGTATTAAATAACTACCATAAATATCGTCACAATAGTGATACAATAATAATTTTATTAGGAGAAATATTAAAAAAATGTTTTTATAAATTGTAAAATAAATATTACTGGAAATAATTTATGTCACACAAGGTTTTTATTAATGAATATGAAATCTTATAGGACTATTTAAATCTTTTTTATTTTGTATCTCTATTTGGATTTTATTTAAATTCAATGAAATGAATAGTGTAAAATTGATAATATTGATATTTTATTAAAATGATATTTAATTGAATTATTTTGAAATCATATAAATATTTTAAATTTACAAAGTGGATTTGATAAGTTCAAAAAGTTTATTAAGTTTCCTATTATTATAAATTTACATCATATAATTAAACTAATATCCTCATAATAATTAAAATGTTGTAACCACAATTAAAATTAAAAGAGAGAAATTAAGGGTAAAATGAATTGATGAAGTTTAAAATAATAAAAATAAATCCATAAAAATTATTGGATGATATTTTATATAATGAAACTCATATAAAATTATAAATAAATGAGTTTTGGACATTTTTTAATCAAAATGATTTTTATATTATTTTAATTCTTTTAATAATTCTATGGGTGCCCCTCCACTCTCAAATAAAAGAAACAAATTATTCTATATTATTCAAACATAAACAGAATATTTTTCACCCCATATATATCAAAATATATTCTTATAATTTATCCACTAATCCTACAATCCTCTTTTAGGGTAGAAAGCCTCCCAAGTAATCCTTTTGGTATAAACCAAATGATATTACCACATTAAGAGGTAACACCTTCTATAATTATTTTGTTATTTATTTTACATTCTCCGCTCACTAAACTATTATTGTTTTATGATTACATAATAGAAAAAGTATCTTATAAATACTGGGATATTGTTTTTATATGGTTTTATCCAATAATTACACACACCACTATTTAATAGTTAACAAACGTACTGTTTATGTGTATGGTGAGCTACTACCTTACAAAAAATCATTATTCAATTTAACCCTACCACCTTTCATGGTGGACATTATGATAGTAACTATATTGATATATGATATAAAGTATTTTCATATTTTCTCTATTCTTCTGTAACATTTATTTTGAACTGACCTTTATGCATTTAATGTTTTGTAAATATGGTAATTTCATTTGAGAAAGTGGGGACTACCACCCCCCTCAATGCTATATGAATCATTCCCCCTATATGTAGAACGCATAAAAGATGGTTTTAATACTACTAGGAGACACATATGATATTTATGTAATAATTTTATTGTAATATACATTTATATATTTTAATTATCATTCTTCTAATATGACAGAGAAATAAAAGTCGTGTATATATGTTCATACGACCTACCATCTCCATGAACTATACATATAATTTTTTATCTCCAAATATTATTGATTATTCTAAATACATATATATTTTATATATATGATATTTAAATAAGATATATTATTCTAGATATTATGAAATTTTTACCACATGGGGAATTTATTTCAAAATAAGTTCATTTTGACTTAAGTACCAAATAGCGACAGAACATCTGATATATACATAAATAGTTATGTAATTTTTTTAATATGGTAATAATTGATTTAAAAGAAAATATAAATTTGAAAAATGGTATCATGAAAGTAAAAATTAACCTATGTTTATTATTTCTAAACATTATGATTCTACAGGATGAGTCAGACTCAATGTTACAGAAATTTTTAACCAAATTTCCATTCATCGGGTTAATATTCTACTACTTGATTATGGCCTGAAATTATTGTGGTAAAAGAAAATTTTGATATAATAACAAGTATTTATACTCTATTTATTTTTATTTATAGTGAATAAAAATAATTGATCTATTTTATTAACAAAATGATCATTGTAAGGGGATTATCATCACACATCTATTTCGGTGAGATTTCCATTATTGGCCACATATTATGATTTATGTGCTGTATGCATGCCTATATATGATATATAATATATTGATTATTTTTATATTCATGGAATTCAATGATTCATTTGACGATTATTAATTTTTGGTCATGTGAATCGATTTATTATAATGTGGTAAAGGAAATAATAACTGAATATCCATTCATTGAGTTAAATATATCTGTCATTGGTTTTGTTTTTACAAGAATATGTGTGAATTTCCTCAGATTGTTTTTCACTAAATAACCAATTATATCGGACGTATTAATATTTTACACACATAATTATGTCATTGATATATCCTTTATATAATGATACGGTGTTTTTAAAGGACTTTTTCTCCATGTCCTTTTATTGAATCATATCTAGATGTTATGCCCCTTTATTATCCTATAATGTGTATATACAATAGTTTTTTGACATTATATCATGAAATAGTATATTTTAATTATATTTAAGGTTTCAATTAATTTTATTCCTTAATGGGGTTCATTTTCATTTTTCTCAAGTGGCAATGGACTCTTTAACTAAAACACTCCTTTTAATTTATTAATGATTTATTATTCTAAAAAAATTATTTCATGTATATGTTTTCAAAATGGTTTTTATGAATTTATTTATATGGACATGATTTTTTAAAATTTTAATTTATATCAAATGTTTCGAAGTGGTATTGGACACTGTGATTAAAGTCTCTTTATTAAATATTTTGAATAGTATTGGAAATGGATAGACTATGTCAAAATCATGAAATGGATTCTTGTGAATGAAAAAATAATTTTATGATTGAAATGTTGATATTTGAAATCTTTTATGTGTTATGATTATATAATGATACTTGGACATTTGACGGGTGGTTACGTGATATGGAAAAGATAGGTGGTTACGTGATAAACCAAGGTTGGGTGGTTCTGTGATAAACTAAGAACGTGTGGTTATATTATAACCTCCGATGCATTGTGTATATAAGTTTCACACATGGATATTTAATTTTTAAGAATTATATCAGTGTAACTTGACAATATGTTTATTACACATAAATATGATTATGTCTCAATTTACCTTTTATATTTTATGTGTGCTTTCTATGGGTTTTATGGCAATCTTTTAGTTAAAAAAGGGTAAGAAACGAACATATATTCAGTGAAATATGTTTTAATACCATGTTTTGAATTGTTTTTCATAGGTTCTAAAGAATATTATATTTAATAATGGGATCAAGGAAAAGGTATTATTAAAAATGAAAGAAATAACCTTTTATTTAAAGAAATTTTTGAAGAAATTGATATTTTTGTATGTGTCCACATTGTGTAATAGTAGTTTTTTTATATATGAGTTATAACATAATTATCTAAAACTCTAAACCTGAAAAGATCCTTAATGTGAATTCAAGACTTAACTCAAGATTATCTAATTTTTAAGGATCGAGACTAGTATTATTTTTTGGATTTACCATTTATGATGGTAAGAAAATTTAATTATGTTAGTATTAATATTAACCAAAATAAAAGCAACCTATTAAATAAATTTTTTCCTTCTAAATAAAAAATTGAATCCTCAATTCAATTTTAATAACATAGAAGTGTGGTAGTTTAATTTAAAACTAAATAATCAATAAACAATGAAAGTTGTTTTTCTTTAAATTCCTCTTATTAGGTATAAAAATGTTTTTATAAAAAATTGAACCATTTAATTGATTATAATGAACTTATTTAGATCACTAATAATAAATATAAATAATTTTACATGGATTTTTTTGGAAATATAACTGACCTTAAAAAATGGTTGAAATAAACATACGGTTTTCAATAATAATTGGCTTTTCCCAACACACTAGAAAATAAAATTTTCTCAGAAAAACTGAAAATATTACCCTAGGATAATTTTGGTATTAATATTAAAAAACTTATTATTTTCAAAAATTAATATTTATATACATTTTAGAACATAATTATACATTTTTTCTATAACAACTACTTTTTCAATAAATCTATTTCTAATGAAACAAATAACATTCCTGAATATAGAGCACACATTTTTTAATAATTAATCAACAAATTGTTTCAAATTATATGCATTATATATATACATATTTATTATATTATAATTCAGTTAATTATATCCATAACTTCTAATTTAACAATTATGTAATAATTTTCCAATTTAGATAATATTTTTTAGTTTTCTAAAGCTCGTTGTTTCATGCTATATACGCTACTGAACACAATATTACATAAAGTATATGGGTTTCATTCCCATAAATCTATCAAATATATTACATTTTTTTATAAAACAATATCATAAAATATTTAGGTGTTACATTCAATTCTATGCTTAGTGTTTCATGTCATATTTACTATTGAATATGAAGTTCCTCTTTTAAAATATTGGGGGATTATATTACCCTATTAAATAAATTACTCCAATACAATTTAATCTTGATCTTAATAGTAAACGGTTTGAAATATGATAATTCACTTCTCAAAATCCACAACATAAGAGGGGTTAATAATATAACCACATTATATTAGATAATGGGATGTAAAAAGTTCATTTTGAATAATTATATAACTTTTTTTCCACGTGGGGTATCATTGGTTGGATGTAAAGATATAGAAATTGAAGAAAAGTGTAGTTCCCCAAAAATAATAGAGGGTGATTTGAGTCATTTATCAAAATAAATTGAACATCCAATAGAATATTAACAACTATAAAAGCATAAATATTTTATAAGTAAGAAGGCCATTGTTACATTAGATATGAATGTAATAGGATACCATTTTATATTCAACATCCATTACATAGAGTTGATGAATTCTATTGCCATTTAGACTAAAAACATAAGACAATATAATGACTTGATATATTTATATTTAAAATTCATAATTTTATCCTTCCATTATACTTTGATTAATTCTAAGTTTATATCTTACTATAACAAATGAATACCCAATTCAATTATATTTTCTTGAAGCACAAAAATTAACATTTAATAGATCAGTCAATCAATATGAGAATTAAAATTCACTCCACCTCTCTCTATATATTTTATAATTCCTAAAAAAAGTTAAAAAAAGATATCCAAAACACCCAAGGATTATATAAATACATTCTATAAATAGTTTACCTTTAAACCCACCTAAAATACGTCATCTATAATTAAAAGTCAAAAAATTCTGAAGGAAGGTAACTAAATGTCGAAAATAATTTTATAATTAGATTCAAAAAAAAATTCTCTTAATTTTACATACCTAATATGTGAATACATCCTTCACATTAAATATATAATGAAAACATTCATGATTATAAAAATAAAATCTCATGTTTTCAAATATATTCCATTAATACAAACTAGTAGTATACTCTAAAAAAGATAATAGTGATTAAAAAGTAAATAATAAAATTCACTGTCACTAATTCTATCCCATGAATTTATCATTATCATTTTTATTTTAACATCGAGATAATTTTTGTTGTTATTTTAACTCAATCATGTGTTTTATAGAAAGATCCACTTGCCTCTGAATTACTTTCCATGTTAATTGTTACCATTCAAAATATCCTCTAATTCATTAAACAAATAGAACAATAGTACAATACATATACATTTATTAATTCATATAAACACAATTTCATTTATTGAATACTCCTAAATCATAATTCTTGAATCCAAACACAATGACATTAATTATTCCACTTCATTCTTAAATAATTAACAAGGATTTATTATCTTATTCTATAATACATCATTACCTTAATATTTCATTTATAGTCTCTTTATCATTAGTAATATAACCATTCACTACATGACCATACTAATTACTTTCCTAAGATTTCCTCTGAATACATTATTTGAATTGCGTCTCTAATTTCCACATTTATAACATTCAACTATATATAATACCATATGTATAAAAAACATTATCCATTACCTGAGATGTAATTTTCAGTTTTACATTAAAATTATAGGCCTTGTGTAATTATTAATTACACAAAAAATATTTTTCTCTTCATTTTAGAATCTAGCCTTTTTGCATCATTCACTTGTTTTGACATGAAAGAAATCAAGACTACTTTCCTTCACGGTATCCACTATTCATTCTTTTACTAGAATCTATACTTCTCTCATTTATTTAGTGTGAGAGTTATTTAAGGAGAATTTTGTTAATCATATATCATGATGATTGATTTGTTATAATCACAATTTCCCTCCCTCAGTCATCATCTCATTTTGGTTCCCATAAACACATTTTCTATCACATTTAACTTTAACAAAATTCTTTCTAGTTCCAACCATGGACCAAAACCTAAAAACCCAGGGTGTGAAAAACTAATCATAGTGGGAAATGAAATATTCACAAATAATAATTTTTAAAATCTATAAATCTTAAAAAAAATCTATATATACCTCCTTAGTTTCAACCAAGGTTTTTCATGATCATCATCTGTTTAACGAATTCATGATGGTTTGTATAGAAAATATGAATTAACCAAAGTATATCCAATGAGAGTGTTATATGAGGAACCCATTAATGGTCATTCTTATATACTAGAAAACACTCAAGTCAATCTCAATGTTCCTCTTTCAGTGTTGTTAACCCTGGGTACATCAATGCCAAAACCACATACACGTATAATATCCAGACAGTATTGTATGGTTGAGAGAAACCACATAATCTCTATTGTAACATAACGATAGTATGTTCTAATATACATATCCCCAATCTTTATCATAGGGATATTTTATATAATATTCATCTCCTTAAATATGGGTCCCAATTATTCTACTAAAATTATTCCGATTCCAACTACATTAACCCTAATTCCAGTAGCACATAGTTCCGAGTAACATTATTGTATTGGATCTAGATATAACGAATCACATCCTAAATTAATGAATATTTTAGTATACTTGTTAAACTATATACATACTATAATGTCATATAAAAATTTATCAAATTAAATATAACACAATTATTTCTCTAAGTACACTATTATTCTATTTATCTTATCCATACATACCAATCAGAAAACGCATCTTGGTATCCTAGGAAAAATGAAACATAAGAAGGGGATGGTCTTGGAATCTCAATAAGGGTATACATACTATGAAATATATCATTAATAAATAAGGAAAAATAAATATTGAATGGTAAATAACTAAAATAACATGACATTTAATAAATAAATTGATCAATAAGAATAATATTAAATTAATAAATTATGATAAATTAAATCCATATAAATAATGACATGAGATTCAATCATATACATGGATATTATAATTAATAGAATGATTATATGGAAATAAATAATGAAATTTATAATTATGGAATTCATTAGGAAATATATCTTAAACAATACCATCAAGGCCTCAATAAAGACTTATGAAAATATCATGAATGCCTTATCCCATAACATCTACCCAAATGGGTAAGGTCTCAGCCAAAACCTAATCTAGTTTATTACGTGAGACTTACCAATGAATTGAGGTGATATAGTGGGTGCTTATCATCACATTATAAATAAAACAATTTACTCGGGCTAATAAATAATTAAACAAAATAAACATTCCATAACAATATCAATAATAATTAGTATTTTAAGAACTAATCATACAAAATATCATTACATTCCCCATCCAAAATAATTATAAACCATGAAAATAAATATTATGATTGGTGTAATTATAGTATATATTCAACATTGGATTCAATAAAGTATATTTACATATATTACTAAATAATAATGATATTACTGTAATATATTTTGAGGGAAAAACCCTTTTTCATTGAAAATAATTTTTAAAATGTATAAAATTACCACATTATAATGATTTTTCCCTTTCAAAACAACTATTTATGTGTATAAAGTGTTATTAAAACCATTTAGTCTTCATAATTTAGAGAAATTATAATCTTTCATTATTATTTTAAAAAAATACCTTTTACCTTGTTGTTTGAAAAGTCAAGAAGTACCTTTCTCATAAAACAAAAGGAATTTTAATTTTTAATTTTTATAAAAACTCATAATATTATAAAATCTACATTAAGAAAACCATTTTATAATATTAAAAACATTTTTCAAAACATTTTTAGAATCCATGGACATAGAAGAGAAATATCCTAATCAGATACTTAAAAATAAACAATCCCGAATAATGATGTGATTGTGGAATAAAATCATACAACTCTGTTAAATTTTGATTTCTAAGCTGAATGAAATATTTAACATCAAATTAAACATTATATTAAAATAATAAAAATAATAAAAATATATAATATATATAAGGGTTAATATATACACCACAAAAAAGAAAAATGTTTTGAATATGACAAATGTCATATAGTTTTTAAAGGGTGTTGAGATACACTAAACCCAGGTTCAACATCCATTGTCTTCATGATAACCTCCTATATAATAAATATAAATTTATTATATATATATTCTAATACTGTAATAATTTATCGAATACCATATATTAATTTTTATAATATTTAATCATCTATTTATTATCAATTACTTTGTAAGAGAACTAGTTTATGAGGTAATTTCTTCGTTTTTCAGGAATGTTTTGATTCAATAGTTGTAGTCCTTATACATGATCAAGGATAAATAATATAAATAATGTAAATAATGGAATAAAAATAATATATATATATACGTATATTCATTATATATATAGTATTCCATAAAATATTAATATTGAAAATGAATTACACTTTTTATGGAGACAGTAGTTTGTTCGTATACATGAATGATGATTTCTTTTTTTATAGGATGGAAAGAAAGAAAATTGATTAATAATTAATCATATTTATATCATATTTATATCATAAATATCATATATATTCATTATTTATATATTTGTATACAGCCTTGTAAGGTGGTGATGAGAAACAAATTACAACACTATGTGGAATTAGAAGGCAATACACACACACGAGCAATGTTTTCCCTTTCCAAAATATGGACACGATGTATAATTCTATTGAAAAAAATCATAACATAATATAAATATACTTATGATACTATATCCATTATTTTATTATGGGTACAACCCTTGAAGATGAATTATAGAAAGAAATAAACATGAAAGAGTATGCAAATAAGGTTGACACAAGTTCTATGAACAACCCTCTTCTTAAGAGACCCATAGAGTATATTTTTATAGGTAAAAAACCTAAATAATTTATATTTTATAAATATATTTTTAGGGTAACTTAATATTTGGATAAGATTATATTTAAAATATTATAGTTATTAAAAATAAGAGTGTGGAATGTTATACATTTCTTGAAAAATAATAATATAAATGTTATATTCTCAACCAAATGGACATAAAATTCCATATAAATATATATTGGGTGATGATGGATTAAATGTAATAAGAAAATATTATTTAATCATTTATTATACTCATTTTTTAGTCTATATTTGTTTATTTTTAACTTAAATTACCTTATTTACTAATTATCCTAGGAACAAAAATTAGTAAGGTTAATATTCATATTAACTGAAAAAGTGTCCTATTTACAATATTCTAAACACAAAATTCAAATATGGAATACATTTTTCAGAATTTAAAACACATAAGTGCAAAAATATAATTTAAAATTAACCTATAAAAAAGAAACACAAAATTATTTTAAATAAAAATTTGAAAAAACAAATTACTTCCATTGAACATAATTGTATTGTTCATAATATTTTATAACCAATTTTACTCTAAAAAAATTAAGAATACAATTTATCTTTTCAAATTTTTGAGAAAACAAAATACAACATTCAATATGAATTGGTCTTTCTAACTACTCTTGGAAAAATTAATCATTCCAGAAAAATCCTGATATTTCACCAAAATATAATTTTGTTATGATGATTTAAAAAAAAAAATTTTATAAAATAAAA
Organism: Viscum album; assembly: GCA_963277665.1. Lineage (NCBI taxonomy): Eukaryota > Viridiplantae > Streptophyta > Magnoliopsida > Santalales > Viscaceae > Viscum > Viscum album. The sequence goes on along the minus strand of OY728164.1, from coordinate 720,869,666 downwards.
GTTATCAATATTCCAAAATATAAATAATATATTTTATCAATAAAAATTATTTTTTTAGAAAACATATTTCCTATGAAGAAAATGACTGTTAAAAATGGAAATGTTATTTTATGAGTATTAATCATGAAATTTGTAATTATGTGGTACTTCATATATGTATATATATCATAATTTTGTTATGTCTATTCATACATGAAGGTTTCAAATCATAATAATAATGTTCATCATTAAATAATATTTCAATTTTCATTAATGCTCATTGTTGCATGTTTTTGAAGTCATGGAACGTATTTCTATTTTAAGATATTAGGTTTTCATAAACCATAAGATATCAATGATATTAAATTTATTTTAAAAACATAATTTGTAATCTTGGGGAATTACATTCTATTGTATGCTTAATGTTGTGTTTCATATACTCAACTAAATATGATGTTCAACTTTTCTAAATTTTGAGGTGTTTTAAAAAATAGTAATGTTATGGGATTTAACTAAAAGTATCAATGGTTACATGATATGTTGGATTTGTTCCCTTATATATGTGAAGAAATATATTTTTTTTGATACCCATAATTTTTCAATAATCACATGAAACATTTAATCATTTAATTTATCAAAAAATGGTTAATAATAGATTGAGGTGGGATATAAGGTCCATATATTCTCTAAAATTAATCTTCACACATTTTTTAAACATTTCTGAAGTCCATACCACTTTATTTTTACATATTATATTTTTTTTATTATCTTGGTAACTAGTTTTTACCCTTGAAATTTTTATTTTGTTAAAATATAAAAGAACCCCTCTAAATTGATTTGGGTATGATTAAAGTAAATTTAATCCCCATATAATCTAATTCAATTTGTGTAAATGTTAAAATGATCTTTTATTTTTTAAAAATATAATATATAAAAAAGCATTTTTCTACAAAAATTTCATTTTCTCCCATTAAGTGTTCTTAATATTTTATTACAAAAGGAACAAATTAAATTAATGGGAAAATATTAAAAAGAGTGAAAAAAATAATATCATATGAATTATATAAAAAAATTCAATTTAGTTTATTCGATAAAAATAAAATGATAATAATAAAACAATTTTGTGTTAATAACAATTTCACTAATACCATGATATTTACATTATTCTTATTTATTGTATTTTTAAGAATAAAATTGTGTTAAACCATTTAAATGAAATGAAATTTTTTATCTAAAATATGAAATTATTTTTTATATATTATCTCCAATTGATTTAAATTAATTTTTAATATATATGAATAAAAACAATTGTTAGAGTAAAATATTACTAACATTCCAAAAAGGTTCATCATATATTTCATAAATTATACATACTTTTTAATTGATTTATTTTACTTTATAAATATATTTATTATTTTGAAAAAATATAAATCAATTTTATTTCATTATAGAAGTTTTATCATGTCATAAAATTGAAGGTATTATAAATTTCGGAATTTTCATTGCTATTTACAAAAATTCAACTATTTTAGAAAAACTAAAAAAAATTAGCCAAATCAAATTTTATTATTTATAATTAAAATATATTATATAATTTTGTAAAATTATTGTTCATAAATTTTCAAAATAAAATATTAATTTAAAATTAAATTTATATAAATAAAAACATATTATTTTAAAATATAATTTTTTAAAACATAATGAACTCGAAATTAAATTTTATATATTTTTTATAATTCATAAAAATTATGTTTTATTAATAGTGGTTTTATAATTATTTAATTTTTATAATAAAAAGTAGCTCATTCGTTGTTTTAGTTAAGTGTTTCATATGGATGAACCTGCCAAAATTATATTATATAATGGGCATGGATAATTAATCCACATAGGATTTCAACAATATTATATTAAATTCCATTTACACAACATCTCAAATATTCTAGCAAGAATTTCATTTAAAAATACATTTTTTCAATTCAATTACATCTACAATGAAATATCATTTATATAAACATTTTCCCTTAGTATTGGAATTCACCAATTTAAATATAAAATATTTTCAATGTGTACAGAAAAATTAGGGCCTCATAGTTATGCAAAAAACAGTACCTTTTTTCTTCTTTCAAATATTTTTTAAAAATATTGTTTTCAAAACATGAAAAAAAACAAACCCTATTTGAAAAAAAATCATAAATTAATAACAGGGAACTTTCATGGTGTAGTGAAGCATACCAATGAATATAACCATTATGAATGGTGATATTAAACAAAAAAATGTATCATCCTAACCTAGGTGCCACACCATGGCTCTTAGAGACAATTCGCTACGTGAGATTAAGCACACCTCCCCGTACTCTAGATTCTTTCGATCAACACCTAGGGTCTAATATTAATCATGGGGAAACTATTAAATCTTTATAAAAGTATTAAAAAATAGATATTAATAATAATAGCCAAGAAATACTACAAATATCTATACAGAAATAGTATCACATGATAACCAAAACAGGAAATTCAATATAAAAAACTGAACTCAAGATATTTAATGCCTAATACGTGTCATGTGTCAAAATGAAATAACAAAATAATCAAAATGAAAACTCCCGAAAAATGGTAATGACACCATGTTTGGTTTGCCCAATCATGCTCCATACCAACCCACCCATCTATCATGGGGAACTTACCCATATACTATAATGCCAATATGATGTCTATTTGGGTACCAATTAGGTAGCCTAATTATGATGTGTGTTAATCTTGGTAGTTCACCACCAATGAAATATAAAAAAAATATACATTCAACAAAAGTGTATACAGTTATATGAATAATACATTATAATTTATAGGAAAATAGTTATCACATATTTTACCACGATGTGTCCCCTGGGTCCTGTATTGTGACTACCCCATGCGCACCTACCATAGCCTAGGGGTTGGTGACTTGCACCAAGTAAGAATATCCCAAAAAATAGGAGGCATTTTCCTATGTACTTCTAGACACACACACAACTGCAAGATACAGATGTTGAATAGTGAAAACACTAAGTTAACACACATGGTACGACTGTAGAAAAATGAAGGTAAATGATGCCAAAATACAACCCAACAAAAATAGAAAAGTAAATGTTATAGTCCTTGAAACATTTCTATAGAAAATACTACTTGAAGGGTAGGTACCATAATAACTTTCTGAAGCCGCAGAATCACATCTCACATTCCAGGTCACACTAAGCACCACCTAGCCCTAGTCCCCTAAGGACCCCATCAAAGTGACAATCATCATCATAGTACATGACATGTGAAAGAAAAACCTGTTTAGGGGTGAGTAAAACAATACTCAATAGGGAATCCAGACGCTAAGGGTATACCACGAACAAATACACAAAGCGTACTACCATAGAGGCATGTGAAGTGTAGCCTCTATGAAGTAATTCCAAGAGAGTAACTAGAGCTTTCTCATATAGGTATAAACTAAAGTGAGAAAAAATGACTACTAATCATAAAAACAAAACACCTTGTACTATAGACACACCCATCTCCGATGAGTCACATAGTCCCACTGGTTGACATAGACCTGCTCATCACATAGGCATGCTGGGTTAGATAAACCCGCTAATCACATATGCCTGATGGGTTACCTAAAACTGATCATCAGATAGGCCTACTGGGTCACCTAATCCTATACGTCACTTATCCCTTCTAGGTCACCTATACCTACTCATCAATTAGGTCAGCTGGCTGAACTAAACCTGCTCATCACTTAGGCTAGCAGGGATACATAGACCCACTCATCATAGTATTTTTATCACATCCATGCACAGGATTCATGCTCATAGTGAACTTGATTCTAGGAGAATATACTCCTCATACCATCATTGTTATCTCACCTTCCACTAAAACCACTTTGAGTATATCATTGTGCTGGCTCGCCGTGAGGGTCCCAACACCACAAATGTCTCTTCAATCGGGCATATTATTGTAATTTTATGAGACATTTTGTGAAAAGGGGAGGGTTGGGTTTGGTGACAGTCTGACTTGACCAGCCCCGAACCAGGTCCGACACGACCCCCTGAGTCCTACATAACCGACTAGGATGACCCATCCCGATGCACCTTTGTGGCCCATAGGGACTTCTAGGGCAGCCCAGCTAACCTAGTATGCATGGTGTGGACTGTTGTGGTCCACCGACCACAACCTGCAAGAAATCTGCCTACCACCCATGGATGTATATGTGGGTACTCTTCCGTTACATGAGTTTATCCACTAATCCAGCATGTGGTCTACTCTCCATGTTCCACTAGTCAGACATGACACCGACTTCATTTCCGGATTTCTCCACCTATTCCCACTTTGGTTTCGACCTGATAAAGCACTGTCCTGGGCGTCCTCAAATGATTAATGCGATTTTGGGGTTCTTAGGAGCAGCAGAGTGGCTGACTAAGGTCGTCTCTCAAAGGCGGAAGTGAATTAAACAGCTTATCAATGGTATTCTAAAACCAATAAAATATAATATGATAAAAACACTAATTGAAAGTATGGGGGTTGGTTATAGTTTATGAATCTAGAATAATTTTTCTGGAAGAAGATTGTATATTATTTTTTTTTAGTTTTGAAATTAAGCTCGATTAAAATGATACAACAAAAAGATGTTTTTAGAAAATATTTTAAAAGGCATAATCGATTTAACTCTACCACTTCAATGATTTATTATTCATTATAATTTAAATTGATATTCACTTAATTATGATCCCTTAATTTGTTAAATCCCGAACCCTACAAGAATTAACTTTACCACAAAGATGAAGTGAATTTAACCATAGGCTAACTTCGGAACATGCAATCGCAACACCCTGCTTTGATTGATGTTCTAAAATTAGATTATGTTCAGTGGTAAATTAAGGCACATAACCACTCTTGAAATGAGGATTACTTATGTTTAGGGATTATATTTTAATGCTACAAATTGATCCCGTGTGGTTTTGAATTACCGGTTAAGGTTGCGCTCTCACGGTTCACACAATTCCCGACCTCGCGTGTTTTGTGTTTACTATTCAATTGCTTGCTTAGTTTCATTTAAATTAAAAAATCAATTAATATATCATAATATGCGAATTACAGTAGCTCATTGATTCAAAATAAATAAATTAACAAGGATAGAGGTCGATCGATTACTAAAAAGAACTACTCTTCCTTGGGTGGCGTAATCATCGTAGAAGCGTTTTGCATGTTCAATTGTTTATAATGGGTATAACACAATAACGCTTCTACTGAAAAATTCCAGCCCAAAGAGGAAGATTAAGAGAATAAATTTAAACAAAAAATAATAAAATAGAAGAAATAAAATAATTACAACAATGTTTATTACATAAAAAATCATTACAACATCAAGGAGAAGAAGAAGGCTTCGTCGAAGGGATCCTTGCTTCAAGAGATACCCTTATTGAAATGGTTGGATAATTGGAGTGGATACACTTCTCCTCTGCCCTCAACTTCCCAGTACACGTCCCAACCCCCTAAAAATGTGCTAAACTCTAATTTATAGAGGGGAGCAGAGGAGAGGTTACAAGTGGTTTCAAGTGTGAATGTGGAAATTCAGCCAAATATTTTATTCCCACTTGGACCGCCCATTTGACCTATAAAACGCATGAATTGACCGACCTTTCAAGCGGATTATTTGTGCCCAATCATGACCTCGAGCGTTTCTCAAACTTTGGGCTCAATCCAAGCCCTTATGAAGAATATATTTCTCAAATATAGAACTCATGTCCATTTTGCCGAGTCCAGCCCACCATTGGATTAATGGCCCCTTTACTCCATCCAAATGTTTTCTTTATCTCTAGTGTCCTGCATAAAAGTTGTAGAAAATTAAGCTAGGAACACTGTTAAAAAATTTCAAATTCAAATAATATATAGAAAAATATTTATCTTTGAAATGCTACAGTGCACTATTAAGGGTAAAACTGGAATTTTCACCAAATTTTCAAATGAAAGTGCAAATCCCAAATATTTTATAAATAAACACATTTAACACAATTTGAGGAAATTATTTAATTTATTATCAATAAAATATTCAACAAAATAGTGTTTTATCAACTCCCCCACACTTACCCTTTTGCACTCCTGAGCAAAGTCTCATATCAAGTAAATATCAATATCAAATCAAAACCAATTTTAAAACACATATCTCTGAGATCAAATAATTACACCCTAAGAAACAAAAGATATCATGCCTCATAAAAAACCATTATTTCATGTTCTTCATTTATATCATTTAATATATTTCCACTTTATTTATCCTCCCATGCACAAAACACTTACCTCGCTTGAATTTTCTCTCATCACTCAAATATCAATTTTTTTGCAATGTCTTTCTAATCCAAACTCATACAAGAGTCACCATAGGCTTGATAGATTCCTAAATCGCCACCCTATGTGAGTCAAGGACATATGTTTATCATGAGGACTTTTCAGGGTTGTTCTATGTCTTCCGGTTGGTAGGATTTAGATGTGAAAAATTCTGAGGCTGAATGAGGAGGGCTTGACTCTTTTTGAAGAAAAATTGCATTAATCTAATTTTCACTTAAATATGGTCTTCTCCTCAATCCCAATAGTATAAATTCAGCTCCATCATCATAAAAAGTCATGAAACGTTTACACCATTCATCATTTTAGTATCAAAAATTCCAATCTTCTCAAACATGATTTTCTTGAAAGCTCCAGATGGGAAAAAATTCGACTTCAATTAGAAGCTCCAGAAAAGGCACAACTTCACTTGTCATGAAAGCTCCAGAAAAGGCACATCTTTCAAATAATTACTTCATTCAGTAGCAAAGACATCTCTTAAGAATTTAATTTTCCACCCAAAGTATCACAGAATGTGGCGGCACAACACAATATAGGTTCCCCCACTCTTAATGTCAAATAGATTATGAAATTTCAGTTCAAGAGTTTGTTGGATAGGGAAAATTAGCATGTAATGTGGCTAACCCAACAGGTTTTGCATGTATTCTAAGGGCTACAATGATTAAATATTCATGGTGGGCCATTAGAAAAAAGGATTCTTTGAAATAGGGTCTTTAATTCCAAAAAAATGCCTCAATCATTTCAACATAAGTACCTCAAACCCTCAAGTTTTGACAGGAATAGATCAAATTCTGGTTAAATAAATCATGGTTTGGTTCTCTCAATAATTGAGGTGAATGTAAAGAATATGAAAATAATGGTTCAGAAGCCTCACAAGAAAGTGATTTCAAATATAAAGACATTGAGATGTGGCATGGGATTTAAAATGCAGTGTACTTTTCATGAAATTACTAAATATGTGAACATGAAACAAAGTCATTTTTAGCATTCATTTAAGCTCAGTTTCAAGGGGTAAATTGTTTCAATCATTGATATGCATTTCAAAATTGTGATGAGAATCATTTTAGCCCAAAAATTTCTAAAACAAAAAGAAAATTGAAAAAAAAACACACAAAATTTGAAAAAAAACACAATTTTTTTGTTTTGTTCTTTTTTAAAAGGAAAACAATTGAAATTACTATACTAAAAGGTTCTCTCCCCCACACTTAAAATATTGTATTGTCCTCAATGTAAACCCATGATATGATATATGCACATGAAATTCAAAATTTTTAAATAGGACAAATAATATAAAAGTGAATGGGTTAGGAACAACCTGATGTGATCAAGTGATGATGGGGTCATGCAGTGTGATAAAATCCACTGCATCAGTAGGAAGTCCTTCAATGTATCTCTTCAAATGTTTCCCATTGACTGTAAAGCTCCTTCCAGTGTCCTCTTGTGTGATCTCCACTACACCATAAGGAAAAACATTTGATACAATATAAGGACCTAACCATATGGAACACAACTTACCAGACATCAGTTTGAGTCGCGAACTATAGATATGGACTTTCTCTCCAACATGAAACTGTCTTTGTTGGATAATTTTGTCATGAGCTGGTTTTGATATTTCCTTATAGAGCCTTGAGTTCTCATATGATGACAGTCGAATCTCCTCAAGCTCTTGAATTTCCATCTTTGTTTGAATTCCAGCATGGGATAAATCCATGTTACATTTCTTTATATCCCAATATGCCTGATGCTCGACTTCCACTGGGAGATGACATGATTTCCCATAAACAATCCTAAATGGGAACATACCAATGGGAGTCATGTATTCTGTCCTATAAGCCCACAATGCATCATCCAAGCTCTTCCTCCAATCCTTCCTATTTTGCTGCACAGTTTTCTCTAATATTTGTTTCAGCTCACGATTTGAAACCTCAGCCTGACCGTTTGTTTGGGGGTGGTATGGTGTTGTTGTTTTGTGTGTCACCCCATACTTTCGAAGGAGGGAAGCAAAATTCCTATTGTAAAACTGTGTCCCTTGGTCACTGATGATGGCCTTTGGTACTCCAAACTTGCAAAAAATTTGTGCTTTGACAAAGTCCACAACAACATGAGAATCGTCAGTCCTGGTGGCCTTGACCTCCACCCATTTACTCACATAATCAATAGCAACCGAAATATACAAAAATCCAAATGAAATAGGAAAAGGACCTATAAAATCAATGTCCCATACATCAGAAATCTCAAAGAATAGTATGGGTTTTTGGGTCATCTCATGTCTCCTAGAAATATTCCCCATGTGTTGGCAACCAGAGCATGACTTACAAAACACATGGTCATCATGGAACAAGCTAGGCCAATATAATCCAGATTCCAAAACCTTCAAAGCTTTCCATTGGGGTCCAATGTGTCCACCACAAGCATGTGTAAGACAGAAATGAAAAACAGACTCAAACTCATGATCGGGAACACACCTCCTAATGGCTTGGTCACTACACATGCGCCAGAGTTAAGGATCATTCCACACATAAAACCTAGACTCACTTTTTAATATTTGGACTTGATGTTTCTTTAAATTTTCAGGGATTTCCGAGGAAACAATGTAGTTATCTAAATCTGCATACCAAGGATGCATACCTGAGGTGGAATAAAGATTCTCATCGGGGAAAGTGTCCCGAAGTGGTACCTGGTCCAAGGTGTCATCCTCTAGTGTGTGATTAAGACTACTCATGTGGTCTGCCACCAAATTCTCTGAACCCTTCTTGTCCATTATCTCAATATCAAATTCCTAAAGCAGGAGCATCCATTGAATCTGCCTGGGCTTTGCATCTGGCTTCTTTATGAGGTACCTCAAAGCTGCATGGTCAGAAAAAACAACAACTTTAGAGCCCAATAAATATGAATGGAATTTATCTAAAGTAAATATGAAAGTAAGAAACTCTTTTTCTATGGTAGTGTAGTTTTATTGGGCTGAATCCAGTGTCCTAGATGCATAGGCGATCACATGTGAATGTCCCTCCACCCTCTAAAATAAGACAGCTCCAACAGAGAAGTTGGAGGCGTCACACATAATCTCAAATGGAAGGTCCCACCGCGGGGGCTGTATGATTGGTGGAGTGGTCAGACACTTCTTCAACTCATCAAATGATACCCTGAATGAATCAACAAAATTGAAGTCAATATCTTTTTGAAGAAATTGAGATAAGGGTAGAGCGATCTTACTAAAATCTCTGATGAAGCGTCTATAAAATCCAGCATTCCCAAGGAATGATCTGACATCACGCACACATGTAGGATATGGGAGGGATGAAATAATGTCTACCTTAGATTTGTCAACTTCAATGCCATGTTGTGAGAGTATATGACCTAATACAATTCCCTTTTTGACCATGAAATGACATTTTTCAAAATTTAAGACCAGATTCTTCTCAATACAACGATACAACACATCACCCAAACTAGAGAGACATTCACCAAATGAGCACCCATAAACTGTAAAATCATCCATAAATACCTCCATGAAGGTCTCAATGAAATATGAGAAAATACTCACCATACATCTCTGGAAGGTACCTAGGGCATTTCAAAGTCCAAATGGCATCCTTCGGTAAGCAATGGTACCGAATGGGAAGGTGAATGTCTTCTTCTCCTGGTCCTCTAATGCAATGGGATCCTGAAAATAGCCAAAAAATCCATCCAAGAAACAATTTTGTGTCTTCCCAGCTAGTCTCTCAACCATCTGATCAATAAATGGGAGGGGAAATGGTCTTTACGAGTGGAATGATTTAGTTTCCTATAATCAATACACACACACCAACTGTTTTGTAGCCTCATTGGAACTAATTCATCTTTTTCATTTTTAACAGCAGTAACACCAGTTTTCTTTGGTACAACCTGAACAGGGCTAACCCATTGTGAGTCCGAAATAGGGTAAATAATACCTACCTCGAGAAATTTTTCAACTTCTTTTTTAACAACCTCCACAAGGTTTGGATTGTGTCTCCTTTGTGGTTGCCTCACCGGTTCATCCCCATCCTCCAAGAGAATCCAATGCATGCAAATGGATGGGCTAATACCAGATATGTCTTCCAATGTCCAACCAATTTCCCTAATGTTATCTCTCAAGAGATTCAAAAGTTTTTCTTCATGTTCAAAAGAGAGATTGTTAGAAATGATAACAGGTAATCTATCACCACTCAGCAGGTATTCATATATAAGATTTGGGGGCAATGGCTAGAGTTCCAATGTAGGGGGGTGATCTATAGATGGATAAATTGATGCAACAGACATATTTGCACAATGAACATCAGTATCAGAATAAAAATCATCACAATTAGAAAATAATGTATCAAATCCATCAGCGTAGTCAACAGCCATGTCATAATTAGAGTTCACATGATCAAAATCAGAATATGATTCCATTTCAAAATCAAATCTTAGAGAGTCTTGTTCCTTAGAAACGGGTGTGGAAGTACTCTTAGACATCAAACTAGAACCAATACTCATAATCTCCCTAAACATAGGACAATACAATTCCATGGTGTTTTTACATGGTGGTTCAAAATGGGAGATAACAAAAGCAGAATGGTCCTCTAAGGGGTAGTTCATGGATTCCATGACAATAAATACCACTACTTCATCTCCAAACTCCATGTAAAGTGTACCCTCATTGAAATTTATGATAGTTTTTGTAGTTTTGAGGAAGGGCCTACCTAAGATATTGGGGGCATGAGAACTTACCTGATCATCCTCCATGTTAAGAACGTAGAAATCTGCGGGAAATATTATGTCTCTTACCCAGACAAGAACATCGTCAAGAACTCCTACTGGATATGTTGTAGCTCTATTTTCCAACTGCACCACTACTCTTGTTGGCTTTAACTCACCAACCTGTAAAGAAGAGAATACAGAGTGAGGCATCACATTTATTGAAGCTCTTAAATCACAAAGAGCATTAGAGAAGTGGAACTCCCATATGGTACATGGGATGGTGAATGTCCCGTGATCCTTGCACTTTGTTGGCATTGCTAGAGTTGGTGTAATGAGTGCTGAGACATTCTTTCCAAGGTTGATCCTATCATTTCCCTTTAGCCCTCTTCGATTGGTACAATGTTCTATTAAGAATTTTGCTTACCTTGTAATTTGCTTAATGGCTTCAAGTAGAGGAATATTGATCTCCACACGATTGAATGTATCCAAAACCTCCTTTTTCATTGCTTCATCAGCCATCTTCTTGGTTTGAACAACCCTTCTGGGAAAAGGAAGAGGTTTAGAAGGAACATTATCAATATTTTTCTTACATTTATCTTTCTCCTTGGATTGCTCATTAGTTGGTTTGGAATGCGGCTTCTCCGGAGTTGAGGTGAATCCCGGTGGAATAGTAGGTATAGATGTATTGTTAATTTTCTACCCACTTCTCAATGTGATGGCACCGACATTCCCATTTGGATTTGGAGTGGGTTGGGAAGGTAGATTTCTAGAATTCTTACTCACAAGTTCATGGAGGGCGGTGGAAATCTGGCTCATTTGAGTCTTCAACTCCCTCAGCTCCGATCATTGACTCTTCAGCTCATTCAGTTCATTAAGAACAATTTGCTTCAAAATATCATCAGTATTAGAATCTACCTTTTATGGAGGATTAATTTGTTGCTAACTTGTTGATGTTTGAGCTTCAAATCTCCTATGGGTTTGTTGGAAACCCTGTTGGTAAGGTGGAGGCTGCTGGAAGTTTGGTTAAAAAGGGGGACTTTGTTGTTGTCCAGAGCCACACCTCATGTCCGGTTGATCTATCCACCCTTGGTTGTATGTTGGAGAAAATGAATCAAACTTCTTTTTGGGATATAGTTGTTGTTGCTGCTGAAATGGTCTCCCTGGGAATACTACTACGCAATCCTCTGTCTCTTGTAGTTGTGGGCAACAGTTAGTTGGGTGGCTTGTCTCAGTGCAAATGCCACAAGGCCTTAAAGGAGGGGGTAGAGATGTCTTTTGTGCCAAAGCAATTTACCTCACCATAGTTGTCAATTCATCTAACTTGGTATCAATCAAATTATTCTCAAGAGAAGAAGGACTTACCTGATGTACTCCCCTGATATGTGGTGTACCTCGATCACCAAATTGTTGGGAGTTTTGGGCCATCTTGTAGATCAATGCACATGCTGCTGCTAGTTTCTTGTCGACCAACGCTCCTCCAAATGCAACATCAACCATGATTCTCTCCATGGGCGTGAGTCCTTCGTAGAAGTATTGGATGATGAGTTGCTCACTGATTTGGTGATGCGGACTTCTTGTGCACAACTTCTTGAATCTCTCCCAATACTCAAACATTGACTCCCCTTGTGTTTGCATGATCCCTGAGATCTCCTTATGAATGGAAGTGGTCCTTGATTCTAGAAAAAATCTCTGCAGGGAAAGATGTTTCAAATCGTTCCAACAAGTTACATCTTTGGGTTGTAATTAATACATCCAATCTTTCGCAGCTCCATCAAGTGAGAATCAGAATGCCCTTAATTTGATTTGGTCATCAGATACATTTCTTGGTTGCAAGGATGAGAAAACCAGATTAAATTCTTTCAAATGTTTATTGGGATCCTCACCAGAGAGGCCATGAAACTTTAAATGTACGTGAATTAACCCATATTTTAGTTCAAAGTCCTATTCGAGATTTGGGTATGCAATACAATTTGGTTGATAGTCAATTTCAGGTGCAGCAAATTCTTGAAAGGTTCTATTAAGTTAATTTCCATTATTTTTAGCCATTGGTTCTTATTTTATGTTTGAATTTGAATAACTTCCAATTCCAATGTTTCCAAAAGAGAGGAATTCACCAACTGGTTGAATATTGAAACTTCCCGTAGACTGAGAGTGTCTAATGTTTCCCTAAGGCTGCGTTCAATCTCAGGGTCATGATCAAAGAGATCTTCAGGATTAGTTCATGTCATCAATCAATGAAAGATGAAAAGAAGGAAATTGTACCATAGTAATATAAAAATTAGAAGCATGAGTTGATGGTCCAAAAAGAAGCAGAAGGAAATAAAAGAAGATGGGAAAAAATCAGATTGGGTAAAGACGGAAGAAAGAAGAGAGGAAGAGAATAAAATGTGAAAAAATTACCTCTAATTGGTTGAAATAATTACTTGCCTCCCCAGCAACGGCGCCAAATTGATAAATCGCTGTCGTGGGCGTCCTCAAATGATTAATGTGATTTTGGGGTTCTTAGGTGCAGTAGAGTGGCTTACCAAGGTTGTCTCTCAAAGGAGGAAGTGAATTTAACAACATATTAATGGTATTCTAAAACAAATAAAATATAATATAATAAAAACTCTACATGAAATTATGGGGGTTGGTTATGGTTTTTGAATCTAGAAGAAGTTTGCTGGAAGAAGATTTTATATATTTTTTTTAGTTTTGAAATGAAGCTCGATTAAAATGATACAACAAAAAGATGTTTTTTTGGTAAATATTTTAAAAGGCATAATCGATCTAAATATACCTCTTCAATAATTTATTAATCATTATCATTTAAATTGATATTCACTTAATTATGATCCCTTAATTTGTTAAATCCAGAACCATACGAGAATTAACTTTACCACAAAGATGAAGTGAATTTAACCTTAGGCTAACTTCGTAACATGAAATCGCAACACCCTGCTTTGATTGATGTTCTAAAATTATCTTATGTTTAGTGGTAAATTAAGGTACATAACCACTCTATAAATGATGATTAAATGAGTTTAGGTACTATATTTGAACGCTACAAATTGATCCCGTGTGGTTTTGAATTACCGGTTAAGGTTGCGCTCTCACAGTTCACAAAATTCCCGACCTCCCGTGTTTTGTGTTAACTATTCAATTGCTTGCTTAATTTTATTTAAATTAAAAATATCAATTAATAGATCATAATATGTGAATTGCAGTAGCTCATTGATTCAAAAAAAATAAATTAAGAAGGATAGAGTTCAATCGATTACTAAAAATAACTACTCTTCCATGGGTGGCGTAATAATCGTAGAAGTGTTTTGCATGTGCAATGGTTTATAATGGGTATAACCCAATAATGATTCTAGTCAAGAATTCCAGCCAAAAGTGGAAGATTAAGAGATGAAATTTAAACAAAACAGAATTAAATAGAAGAAGTAAAATAAGAACAACAAAGATTATTACATAAAAAAAATCATTACAACATGAAGGAGAAGAAGAAGGCTTCATTGATGGGATCCTTGCTTCAAAAGTTGCCCTTATTGAAATGGTTGGTTAATTGGAGTGGATCCACTTCTCCTCTGCCCTAAACTTCCCAAATCAGGTCCCAACCCCCTTCCAAATGAGAAAAACTCCAATTTATAGAGGTGAGGGGCGGGGAGGTTACAAGTGGTTTCAAGTGTGAATGTGGAGATTCGGCGAAATAATTTATTCCCACTTGAACCGCCCATTTGACCTCAAAAACGCGTGAATTGACCGACCTTCCAGAAGGGTGATTTGTGCCAAATCATTTTCCCGAGCTTTCCTAAAAATTTGGGCTCAGTCCAAGCCCGTATGAAGAATATATAGCCCAAATACAGAACCCATGTCCATTCTACCGAGTCCAGCCCACCATTGGATTAATGGCCCCTTTACTACATCCAAATGCACTCGTTAGCTCTAGTTACCTGAATGAAAGTTGTAGAAAATTACGTTAGAAACACTGGAAAAAAATATAAAATTCAAATAGTAAATATAAAAATATTTATATTCGAAATTCTACAATGCACTGTTAAGGGTAAAACTGGAATCTTCACCAAATTTTCAAATGAATGATCAAATTCCAAATATTTTATAAATAAATACATTTAACACAATGTGAGGAAATTATTTCATTTATTATAAATAAAATATTCAATAAAATAGTGTTTTATCACAACCCCATCGCTGCCTAAAGCTGAGCCACTGTGGGATTCACCAGCTGCCACTGTGGGCGGCTGACTTCTGTCGTACCAGTATGTGGCCACCACTGGCCCCAATTACTGGTGCTGGTGCACCAATGGACCCTTCCACGAGCCACCATATGCACTCTAGTGATTTAATATCTAATCAAAATGTTGTTCTAGAATCCTCGGGTCACCATCACCAATATCATGCGTTTGAATCCACTTTACGAACCACTTCATTGGAAAATGCTCGAATGGAGGTATCTCATAAGTCACGTCGATCCATCCATCACCATATCTATTGAATCTCTTCTAGGTCATCACAAGGATATATTTTTGGTTTGGAATAATTTACCAATAAACATTCATGAAATAATATTATGATCATAATTTTGGGAAGAAGGAGAAGAACATTATTGGGGAAAGATACATGAAAAATGAAAATTGAAGAATGATCATTTAATGTTGTTCATTATGGCCCTGCTCCTATCCCTCATGAAGGATTAATAAAACCAACTTAATCAGAACCATTTCCCCAAATTAAAACCCACTTATCGAACCCTCCCACAAGAATGATCAAACAACTGGTCATCCTTTTTAATGGTTTATCTGCATTCATCATTTAAATTCACAAATGAGGAATGAAATGATATAAATATCAACTCATACCTCAAGTATTGAATTAATTGTTGGTGAAAGAATAGAGATTCACTTCCATAGTTCATCGATCCTTCATCCACAATCCATCATCATTGGAGAAATCCTTCAGGGGGGTGTTCATTGTTCGTGATTCCCCATTCATTGTCATTCGTCATTCAATAATTTAATCCATTATAGGCTTCAGAGAAAACACAAAGGTCCCCCATTATAAGGACCCGATATAAAAGCATTAAATAATCATGATTTAAATTAATAGTTCACAGAGAGGTTCTTTTCAGTTTTAGAGTTTTAGAGAATTAATACATAACTATTACATCTCAAAAGATTACAAAGTAGACACTTCTACTATGTTTCCATAAAATAAAAACTCTTAAAAAGAAACATGTCTAGTTCCATGTTTTAGATAGCATGTCTTTCCTTGATCCCATAATTGAACCTATTCATCATTAAGTCCTGTGGAAAACATTTAAAAAACATGGTATGAGCATAAAAAGCCAAGTAAGGATACACAAAGAAGGAAAACTATTAGTTTTTTTTCAAAACAAAAATTAAATCATGAATACTTTATCATAAGTAATACCTTTCACCTTTATGAAGTAGTAAATACTCTTCAATGAATAAAAGATAATTACCTACCCCTTTTGTAACCAAAATATTACCATAAACCCCATATAAAGAACACATAACATATAAAGTTAACTTTAGATATAAACATATCTAAATGGAATAACCATACAGTCAACTTCTACACATATCACTAAATAGAATAGCCATACGGCCGACTTCCATAACCAATGCATTGGAGGTTATAATGTAACCACCCATCCTAGTATTCACAGCACCACCAATCATATTGTTTAACATGTAACCACCCGTCAACTGTCCAAGTACCATTACAAAATCATAAGACATAAAACTAATATAATGGAAAGAAAACATTTCCACATTTCAATCACAATATATCACTTAAATATATTAACATAAAAATCCATTACAAAAACCATTTTCAATACCAAAATACATAAAAGAGTATATGGTATTTATTTTCTTTTAAAAAAATTATGGCTTGTTAAGGAGGCCAAAGGTCAAATAGTACTCCTGGTGGTGGAAAAGGACGTTGTCACCGCATACGTTAAAAAAATTCCTTTTTGTCATTTAGTAAAACACTTCATAGAAAAAGATTCACTTTGAATGAAATTAAAATTCAATGGTGTTTATACAACATATAAAATAAAGTCCTGTATTAGAACAAAAATATGCCTCAATGAAAGGATATTGAGACGAAGACCCGTATAAAGTTAGTGTCGTTAGATTAAGGATAAATCAATTACATAATTATGTGTGACAAATATAAATACACCTAATATAAGAGGATATTAAGTATAAAACAATCTGAGTTCATCCACATATATTCATAGTACCACATAATCAAGAAGTATAGGTTTAACCCAAAGAATTGAAATTGGGTTAAGAAGTTCCCGTACAGAAATTCGACAACCTAACGACATCATTTTAAAATTCATAAAATGAGAAGATGAGAGATAAAAAGGGTATATAATAACATGGACATATCATTTACATAAATAAGGATATATAAGAACATATCAAAACATAAAAATATTTAAATTAAAATACCTAACAAAAAGAAGTATTTTAAAAAGCAGAGGGTGAAAGGATCCCTTACTGATTTGGGTAACTTTCGAAAAGTAAACACCATGAAATTAGGGTCATAGAATGAAGATGTAAATACCCATAAAAGAAAGTGTATTAAAAAAATAGTAGAATAATGGGCAGTATATGCTCCACACAAAATGAAATATTGGAAAATGTAGCATGAATCTCACGGTAATAAAAAGTGAGATAAAAACCTCTTACCTCATTGTAATCAATCGAGTCGTATGACAAAAGGATAATAACCACCAAATTAATTTTAGAAAAACATGAATATAAATAGAATCATGATAATATGTATCAATTTACAGAACAAAATACACCACATTACATAAATAAGAGGTGACCAAAGGAAATCTCATGGAATTAAATGTGAGATAAGAAATCCATTACGAAAATTCGGCAGCCTAACAGCGCCACATAAAAATTCTTAAAATGAATTGAAGAGAGTAAAAGAGGATCTATCATCATATTAAAATACTAATTACAGTAAGATGAATATAAAATAACATCTTCCAAAAAAGAACATGGATAATTAAAAATGACATAAAAGAGAGTACTTGAAAAGAAATAGAGAGGTCAGATTCCATATCTTAAGTCTGACTTGTCTTGTTAGTTTCTCTATATTCCTGAAAAATAAACTTTTGTAAATTTATAATTTCTTAAGGAACTAATTTAATTTTTATTATTCAGTTAATATCACATATTATAATGTTATAATAATTAGTTAATTATGAGAGTTCATATCAGACGTTATTTTCATGTTCGGTAAATGAGTCAAAAATGAACTTGTTGGAAAAGACTTGTCCATGTAGTAATAAGTACATCATCTCCAGAATAATATTAATGATTTAAATATCCTATATATCCAGTATAAATTCATTTTATGCTATTCCATGACATTTGGCAAAAGAAAATCAAATGCACCGTTCATGGAGACAGTAGGTCGTACGTACGCATGAACGCTAATTTCATTTCTTTGTCATATCAATGGAATTTAAACTAAATGATAAATATATATATATATATATATTATAATTCCAGAATGATATTTATAATTTATATTTAATATATATCATATATATCTATTATATATATGTACTTATAATATTACATAACATTTGGAGATAAGAAATGAAATGCAGCGTTCATGGAGACGGTAATCCGTACGTACGCATGAACGCTAATTTCATTTCTATTTCATATTTTAATGGAATGAAAAAATAATGATATATAGGTATATTATAATTACAGTATAATATCATATATAACATCCATAAATCCATCTTTTATTAATCCCACATATGGAATTAACATTTCAAATCACTTTGAGGGGGTGGTAGTCTGCACTTCTTAAATGAAATTCTCGCATTTACCCATTATGGAAACCATAAAGGTACAGAATAAATGAAAAATAAAGAAGAATAAGGAAAAACTAAACATAATATATATCATATATAAATATAGGGTCATCTTAATGACCACCATGAGAGGTGTTAAAATATTATTGAACAATCATCGTTTCGTGAGTCAGTAATTCACCATCCACAGAAACAGTATGTTCTTTAACCATTAGACGGAGGTGTGCGTAAGGGTATCTGGAATAAATCTCATAAAATCATCCTAGTATATTGAGGATACTTTTTTTGTTACAAAATAAATGAATAAAAATAGTTTAGGAGGTTGGAGAAGAAAAATAAAACAAAAGAACATAAGAGAAGACATTACCATTAAATCGGGTAACTCTCCTTGGTTTGAACCAAAAGGGTTTCTTGGAGAGAATTATGCCAACAGTAAGTCTTCTAGAATGAATATAGGTATGTGTAGAGACAATATGAGTTGGGTTTGGACCAGACAAGGCTTGAGAGGTGTGGGTAAGAGAGTAGAGGTTGGGGCCTTTTATAAGAGGGAGGAGGGGAACTCTTGGAAGGTCATGAAAGGTTACTTTATTATGAAATTATATTAGTATTTTAAAGGTCCAAAAATGAGATATTTTGAGTATAATGTTATAAGGGTTTTAAATACACAAATAAAATAGATTTTATATAAGATTATGTCTTAGGTTTTACCGTATCTTTACATTTTATTTAAATTGTTCGATACTGAGGTAATCACTACATCATCATTGTGTCATAAATAAATTTATTTATATAATGTCTAAAAATTATAATGAAATTACCATGATGTATGAAATATTTTTATCTTTCTAAAGAATATATATAGTCAAAATGATAACTTATATAACTCCATGTAAAAATTGTATTAGTAAAGAAATACATGTTTGTGACATTTTTATTTTAACTTTAAATAAAACGTTATTAATGTCATTTTCTTACCCAAGTGGCTCCATGGTGTCCCCAAGTTGACACATGTATTTTTTGGGTTGGCCATGACTCATCAAATAAGGGTTGGAAATGTGTAAAGGTAATTTATATTATTAAGACATTATTTAAACATTAAATTACACTAATTAACTTTAATCGCGATTAATAAAACTCAAAAGTTATTATTCACCAAAAATTATTTTTATCTTATTTAACCAAATTTTACATAATAATTTTAACCATGTATGTAGGATTTTTAAAATTCAATTCATATATGAGGTAAAATTTCATTTAAAAGAAATATTAGTTTTTTAACTACCCCTTACTGTTTTCAATATTCATCAAAAATTGAAGTTTTTTAGAAAAATACCAAAAATTCACCATAATATATATTTTATATTCCAAATTTAAAAATGATTTCCATTTTACCAAATTAATAATATATAAGTTTCATTAATGAATTTTATAATTAATTCCTACTGTCAAAACAAATAGCTTTTTTTAATAAACAATATCTATCAAAAGATTGATAGTTTTTTATGTCCAATTTCAAAGTAAAATTAATTCCAATGACCACCATTGAATTAAATGGTAAAAATATATTCTAATTTAACTTTAAAAATAATTAAAAATAAAATATAACCATATAAATAAATTCCATTAAAAGGAGGTTTTGAATTAAAATACAACAACATTCACTATTCACTAAAAAAATGAAATTTTTAGGAAAAATACCAAAAACATACAGAAAGTAAATTTTGATGTCCCAATTATAAAGAAGGATTTTATTTTGACAAATATAACATATAAAATTGTCAAAAAGTAGATTTAAAAATGGTTCTCCATCAAAAGGCGGTTAATCATCATTTTAAAGAATATTAGAATATTTAAGTTTAAAATTGGTTTCATTCACATTTTAAGCCTCTAATATTTATTGGATAAAGGTAAAAATATTTGACAAAAATATATAATCATTTTTTAGTTACTGTTGTTCATTCCTGCCATTACAACGGCTAGGTGTTAACTACCATTTAGAATAATATTATTTTATTATTAGTGTGCAACATAAGATTTCAAAGAAACTTGTTGTTGTGTATTGGGTACACCATCGATCATAGAATTCCCTTTAAAGTAATATTAACATTTTATTCCAAAATATAAATAAATATGAGAATGTAATATCCTTTATTTACCTGGGATGTTACATCCTTCCCCCCTTTTGAGAATTACGTCCCCACAATTTTAAAATTGGGCTCGAAAACTTCAATAAAAGCCCCACATTGGAAAAGGAGTAAATTAAAATATCACTTTAAAAGAATGAAAGAAAAGTAAAAATTTCACCTGAGAGAAAAGATACTAGGATTCCATGAAAACATGGATATGGTGGAGAAAACACACCATCATGTTCTGATGGAGAGTGATGGGAAAATATGTCTAAGAGAAAGATAACCACCCAAAAATCACAAACTTGTGATGGGTTTAACGATATTTAATTCCCCAGTAGGAAAAGTTAAAAGAAAATGTTTTTGTTTTAAGTTACATTTAATTGGGTAATTTATTTATGAGCTTAACTAAAACATAAGGAAACATACTTACTTGTTGTGTAGGCTTTCATCTCTTACTATATTTCTTACACAACCCTATATTTTCTACAAAAGGTGGGTATTTAGGATTACTTTTTCACATTAAGAGTGAAATAATCAACTTCTTGAGAATCAGATAATCATCAAAAGGGAACTATATATTTCCCATGTCTTTAGACCTTCACCAGAACCAAAATTTTAAGTATAAGAGCAGATAATCCCAAAAAAGATAATCATTTACAAAAATAAAAACTACTCTTAATCTTGAAAATTTTTCAAACAACCAAAATTTTAACAGAGGCCATTCAATAAAAAAATTCCCTTAAAATTATTCAAAAATAAACCAAATTATGATTGAAACCCAAACATCTGAAGGATTTAATCCCATAGTCTTTCAAGGTAAATCTTAACATTTATCTCTAAATAACATTGGTTACTCTTAAAGTCTCATACAGAGAAGTAATTAACCTAATCACATATCTTCCATTATAGGTTAATAATTTACATAGATAACCCAAAATTAACATATTCCTGATTCATAAAATCATGTAACTAAAAAGAATTCGTCATAATAACAAGGGACTTCACGTAGTCCCGTGGTAGGCGATAAATTCCAGCCGCACTTTGGTTGTGGGTTCGATTCCCGTAGCTTCATCTGGTGCGACGGGTTGTCACACGGTCTGCATGTTTTCCTTTTTCAAAAAACTATATAATTATTAAAACATTCCCCAAAAATATATAAAATCGTCAAAAATAACCATAACATAATTAACCTAAAGTTTATCTCTTGCCTTTAATTTTCCATCATAACATATAGTAACCCATAATTATCTCAAAAGAAGGATCATATAAACCATAATGGTTAGCTTTATAATTATTACCTGAACTTCCACATCGAGTTGGTTCTCTCGTACATGATGCATTATAGAACTCACCAAGGTTCATGTGGTTAATCATGTCTCCTGAGAGTTGGTTAATAATAACCACAAGAGTTCTCATTGTAGCTCCCATATCATTCAGTTGTTCTTTCAGAAAACCGTCACAGTTTTCTTCACATCGACTATTACTTTGGTGCCTGCTAGATCCAGCCATTTACTAAAACCAAAAGGTTCAGTGTGAGTATATCATTATAATTATCATATAATCTCTTATAAGGAGGGTAAATACTAAGATATAATTATTCATGTTATCTTAAACTCATTAACTTTATCTAAAACTTTTAATCTTACTAAAATCCTAACCATTATTATAATGTCACTTGTGCCTAAAGTATACCCTAACCTCTAAATTTATCTAAACCGACCTTTGATACCATCTATAAGGACCCGACCTTTAAAAACTACATAATTAGGAATTAAATGAATAATTCACATTGATGATCTTTTCAGGTTTATAGTTTTAGATAATTAGGACATAATTATTACATCATAAAAGATTACAAAGTAGACACTTATACTAAGTATCCAAAAATAAAAACTCATAAAAAGAAAAATGTCTACTTCCATGTTTTAGATAGCATGTCTTTCCTTGATCCCATCCTTGACCCTATTAATCTTTAAGTCATGTGGAAAACATTTAAAAAACATGGGATGATCATAAAAAGCCCAGTAATGGATACACTAAGAAAGAAAATTGTTACTTTTTTTTCAAAATAAAAAGTAAATCACGAATACTTTATCATAAGTAATACCTTTAACCTTTTGGAAGTAGTAAATACTATTCACTGAATAAAAGATCATTACATACCAATTTCGTAACCAAATAATAACCATAAAAGCCATATAAAGAGCACATAACATATAAAGGTAACTTGGTACATAGACATACTTAACTGAAATATCCTTACGGTCAACTTCCATACATATCACTAAATGGAATAGCCATACAGCTGACTTCCATACCCAATGCATTGGAGGTTATAACGTAACCACCAATCCTAGTATTCATGGAACCACATGTTATATGTTTTACCATGTGACCACCCGTCAAATGTCCATGTAGCATTACAAAATCATAATACATAAAACAAATATAATGGAAAGAAAACATTTCCATATTTTTATAAAAATATATCACATAAATATATTGACATAACCAATCCATTACCAAAACCATTTTCAATACCAAAATAAATAAAATAGTATATGGCATTTATTTTCTTTTAAAAACATTACAGCTTGTTACGGAAGCCAAAGGTCAAATAGTACTCGCGACAGCGGAAAAGGTCGTTGTCTCCACGTACGTTAAAAGAAACATTCCTTTTTTAAAAACACTTCATGGAAAAATATTCCCTTTGACTAGAATGAAAATTAAAAGGTTTTTATACATTGTATAGAAGAATGTCATGTATTATAGCAAAAATATGTCTCAATGAAAGGATATTGTCTTGAAGACCCTTAGAATGTCGGTATCCTTAGACTAAGGATAAATCAATTACATTATTATGTGGGAAAAATATAAATACCACCTAATATAAGAGGATATTATGTGTAAAATAACCAGATTTAATCCACATATATTCATAGTATGAAATAATCAAGAAGTAGAGGTTTAACTCAAAGAATTGAAACTAGGTTAAGAAGTTCCCTTACAGAAATTCGAAAGCCTAATGACGTCATTTTAAAATTCAAAAAATGAGACGATGATAGATAAAAAGTGTATATCATCACATGGAAATATAATTTACATAAATAAGGATATATAAGAACATATCACAACATAATAAGATGTAAATTAAAAGACTGAACAAAAATAAGTCTTTTAAAAAGAGGAGGGTGAATGATTCCCTTACCGATTTGGGTAACTTTTGAAATGTACACCCCATGAAAAAAAGATCATACAATGAAGATGTGAGTAACCATAAATGATATTATATTACACAAATAGTAGAATAATTGGAAGTAAATACACCACAAAAAAGGAAAAAGTGACAAATGTAGCTTCAATCTCACGGGAATAAAAAGTTAGATAAAAACCCCTTACCACGTTGTAATCAATCGAGTCGTATGAACAAAAGATAATAACAACCAAATGAATATAATAAAAGCATGAATATAAACAGAATAATGATAATATATATCAATTCGCAGTACACAATACACCACATTCCATAAATAAGTGGTGACCAATGGAAATCTCACAGAATTAAAAGTGAGATAAGAAATATCTTACGAAAATTCGGCAGCCTTAAAGCACCACGTAAAAATTCTTTAAAATAATTGATGAGAGTAAGATGGAGTCTCTAATAATATGAAAATGCAAATTATAGTATTTTGAATATAAAATAAAATACTCCAAGAAATGAACATGGAGGATAAAAGAAATGACATAAAAGTGAGTACTTGAAAAGAAAGAGAGTGGTCGGATCCCTTACCCAAAGTCTGACTTGTCTTGTTCGTTTCGTTATATTCCTGAACAATAATCATTGGTCAATTTATAATTTCTTAAGGACCTATTTTAAAGTTTTTTATTAAATTTATATCACATATTATAATTTTATAATAATTAGTTAATTATGAGAGTTCATATCAGATGTTTTTGTCGATGTTCGGTACATGAGACAAAAATGAACTTGTTTGAAAAGAATCGTCCATGTAGTTGTAAGTAAATTATCTTCAGAATAGTATTAATGATTTAAATATCCTATATATACATTATAAATTCATTTTATACTATTCCATAACATTTAGAGAATGAAAATGAAATGCACCGTTTATGGAGACGCTAGGCCGTATGTACAGATGAACACTACATTCATTTCTTTGTCATATCAATTTAATTAAAAATAAATGATATATATATATATTATAATTATAGGAAGATATTAATATTTTATATGTAATATATATCATATATATAGATTATATATATGTACTTATAATAGTACATTAAATTTGGAGATAAGAAATGAAATGCATTGTTCATGGATACGGTAATCCGTACGTAAGCCTGAACGCTATGTTCCTTTCCATTTCATACATAAATGGAATGAAAAGGTAATGATACATAGGTATATTATAATTACAGTATAATATCATATATAAATCATTAACTCCATCCTTTATTAATCCCTCATATGGCATTAACGTTTCAAATCATTTTGATGGGGCGCTAGCCCGTACTACCTAAAATGAAATTATAGCGTTTACCCATTATGGAAACCATAAAGTTATGGAATACATGAAAATTAAATAGGAATAAGGAAAACATAAACATAAAATATATCATATATAAATATAGTGACATCTTAGTGGACTCCATGAGAGGTTTTAAAATATGAATGAATAATCATCGTTTCGTGAGGCAGTAATTCACCACCCACGGAAACAGTATGTTCTTTAACCATTAGACGGAGGCGTGTGTAAGTGTAACTAGAATAAATCTCATAAAAACATCCTAGTATATTTAAGATATATTCTTTATTACAAAATTAAGGAATAAAAAGAGTTTAGGGGGTTGGAGAAGAAAACTAACATGAAAGAACACAAGAGAAGACAATACCGTTAAATCGAATGACTGCCCTTAGTTTGAACCAAATTGGTTTTTTGAAGAAATTTATGACTAAGGTAAGAATTTTAAGATGAACAAATGGATGTTTAGAAACAATAAGAGCATGGGTTTGACGAGACAAGGGATTGAGGGGTGTGGGTAAGGGAGTAGAGGTGGGGGCCTTTTATAAGAGGGAGGAGGGGCACTCTTGGAAGGTCATGAAATGTTACATTATTATGAAATGCTTTTCAGATTTTAAAGGTCTCACAATGATATATTTAGAGGATAAGGTTATATGGGTTATAAATACACCCATAAAATAGGTTTTAGACAATTTTAATTCTATTATTTTACCCTATCATTTCATTTTATTTAAATCGTTCATTAATAAGGTAATCGATTCATCATCATGGTGTCATAAATACATTTATTTATTTCATGTCTAAAAAATAAAAGAAATTACCATGATGTAGAAAATATTTTTATCTTTCAAATGAATATTTATTGTAAAAAAGATAACTTATATAAATCCAAGTTAATTTTTTAGTAAAACAATACATGTTTGTGACATTTTAATTTTATCTTTAAATAAAAAGTTATTAATGTCCTTTTCTTACCCTAGTGGATCCATGGGGTCCCCAAGTTGACCCATGGATTTTCATGGTCGTACATGACTCCTAAAATAATGGTAGGGCATGTGCCAAGGTAATTTCATATTATTCAAACATTATTTTTACCTTAAATTACACTAATTACCTCTAATCGTGATTAATAAAACTCAAAAGTTACTATTCACCAAAAATTATTTTCATCTCATTGAACAACATTTTACTTAACAATTACAAACATGTATGTTGGATTTTTAAAATTAAATTCATAGATGTGGTAAAATTTCATTTAAACGAAAAATCAGTTTTTTAACTAGCACATAGTGGTTTCACTATTCATCAAAAATTGATGTTTTTCCAAAAAATACCAAAAATTCACCCTAAGATATATTTGATATTAAGAATTCAAAAATGATTTCCATTTTACCAAATTCATAACATATAATTTTCATTAATTAATTTTATAATTAAATCCCACTGTCAAAACAAATAGCGTGTTTTTATGAAACTATGTGTATCAAAAGATTGACAATTGTTTATGTCCAATTTCAATGTGTAATTAATTCCAATGACCACCATTGGATTAACTGGTAAAAATATATTCTAATTTCACTATAAAACCAATTAAAATTATAATCTAACCATATAAATAAATTAGATTAAAAGGAGGTTTTGAATTAAAATACATCATCATTCAATATTCATTAAAAATGAAATTTATCAGAAAAATATAAAAAACATACAGAAAGTAAATTTTAATGTCCTCATTCTAAAGAAGGATTTTATTTTGTCAAATATAACATATAAATTTTTCAAAAAGTGGATTTTAAAAGGTTTCTCCATCAAAAGGCGGTTAATCGACCTTTTAAAGAATATTAGAATATTTACACTTAAAATTGGATTCATTTACATTTTAAGCCTCTAAAATTTATTGGATAAAAGTAAAAATATTTGACAAACATATATAATCATTTTATAGTTAGATCTGTTCATTCTCTCCATTACAATGGCTAGGCATTAACTACCATTGAAAATAATATTATTTTATTATTAGTTTGCAATGTATGATTTCAATGAATATTGTTGTTGCGTATTGGGTATTCCATCGAGCATAGAATTCCCTTTAAATTAATATCAACATTTTATTAACCAATATTGAAAAATATGAGAATGTCATATCCTTTATTTACACGGGATGTTACACCCCTAATCATGTATCTCTATTAATTCAATAATTGTAAGAAACATGTTTCAATGTTTCTCTTACACTGATTTGCCGCATCATTACCCCATTTCATTTGTGAAATTAAAAGTCCAGCTCTACATTATGTTGCATCAAAACTTTTTTGAGTAAAATAATATTTCTTATGTTTTTTATTTTTTCTGTAAAACACCCAAAAAATAACTTTTACCCACGACCCATGACAGTCAACGTTGGGCCTCGCCTAATGAAATAACACCCTCACAAGATCAATGATACACCTGGATTTCCAATATGAGTTACTGGTTTTTAGATATAGTATTTTAAAATAAAAAAATTATTTAATCACTTTATTTACGGTTATGCAATTTTTATGTTTTCTTAATGGAGACCCGCGCCAACTAAAGGTAAGTCTCACCTAGGCTAAACCCACCATCCCGAAGACAACAATATCCTAGGCTCTATGATTTTTCAACTTGTTAAAGAGATATTAATTTTTTTATAAAAACCATGCACGCGCGCTATTAAAAACATTACTTTTTTCATTGAACCATTTCAGGCACATCGGGCCTCAGAATCACAGGTCATCCCAACACCTGACCTCATAATTTTCTTATAAATTTAATAAAAAATCAAGAAAATCCATATCATTATATTATCCCTAACATAAGGATGTTTCTCCTGATATTCCAAACCTGAGATACCCAAATGGATGAGAGTACAAGCATGATCCTCCGCCTCCAGCTCCAATGTGATCTTCCAGTGATTCTCGTGCTACTACCAGGAACAAAATAATGGAATCAACTACCCACATAGGGTCTTATCATGCAAATACATGATCTCCATGATCATGATTCAAAGAAATAAACCCAGTCATAAACTCTCGCCTATCATATTTTATGGATTTGAGTTATCTCTTACATGTGGATGCATCCAAAGATGTCTACTAAACTATGCTCCCACAAACTAAGTAGTGGCCAACTTTGTGAGTTGGTCCACTATCACCCAGATAGTATCTTTTCCCCTAGATGTACATGGTAAAACCATATATATGTCTGTCGATATCATTTCTCACTCCCTTCTTGTAACACAAAGGAAGGAAATAGCAACCCTTTCCTAGAACTGGGGATCAACACAATGAGTTGAGAAACACAAAACTAAATTAATCAAGCCCTTATCTTTTATATAAATAGGTAATCACCCACATTAAAATGATTGATCATCCTCAATGTCTTCCTATAAACCCACATGAATATCTCGATGCATCTCACCACTCTATGTGTCCACTCCTTCTATTGTGCATCTTCTTAAAAGATTGGCGTGCTCCCCATCTTTTGGATATCCATTAGGGGAATTACCTATGGAAAAATAATCACGTAAAGTCTCACTATCGGTATCATCAAGTTCTGCATCACTGACTCACATTACTAGTGGAGGGGTAAAACCCTCTGTTAGGATGTAAGATGCATCATCTCTATCCCTGAATGATAACTGCAATGATGCCAACTGCTCTATTACATCATTTAGTAACTACAAATTGTATCTCATGATTAGAGAATATACTTATATGTTTCCCTTACAAAGAGTGTAGACTCTCTCCATGCCATATTCCAAGAGTAAATATTAACTAATTCCTCTATCTCAAATTCCGAACCTTTTAGCATAAGATATACTTGAGAGTCTTGTTGTCTGAGTAGATAATAAAACACCGTCCTATCAGGTAGTGTCACCACATCTTTAAGGTGAATAATACCATTTCCAACTCAAGATCATGGGTCGTGTAGTTCGATTTATCTGGTACCAATAGACAAAAACCATAGGTAATCATCACATGCCTCTCCATCAGGACACAACCATGTCTGGTCCCTAATGCATTACAGAACACTATGTGCTTGACTCCCTCCTCTAGAAAACTCATGATCGAGGTGCTCATCAAAATCATTCTTACCTAATGAAAATCCTATGAGAACCATTCTATCCCCGTGAATGGAGTCCCCTTTCAACTGATCAAATTTTTTTTAACCCTTTTGTAGTGTATAATCATTCACCACGATCACATGGTTAATGTTATAGAAATCTACACATATCATTGAACATTGGGACTTACTAAAACTATCCTTTTCCAGTCCTCCAACTATTACCTAAGCTCGAGAAGTTCTATTAATGCCATCTGATATACTGATTTTGATGTGAGTTCCATCACGGGGTGTAGAAAAATGTAGAATTATATCTCTCTATGCGGAGGTAAACTTGGAACATCTTTAGGGTAGACATCCTCGTACTCTGCTACCATTACTTGGAACTGAAAACCCACAATATCTACTACCTGTGGGGTAATGTTATCCAACTCAAGAGTGATCAGAAACACCCTCCAATGCATGAGTCTATCTCATGCTGCCAGGGTTTCCTTTATCAATGACCAAGTAAAACATCATCCCGTCATGGTGGACATACCACACCCTTTTTCCATAAAATAATCAATCTGTGAATGGACAGTCAATATAGAATCCATACCAAGAATAACATCGTAAGGCATCGATGTTACCACCAAGATGTTCCAACCAAAACTCTCATCTCAAGGTTCATATCACCTTGTCATCATAGGTGTGATTATCGAGTCACCTCCCAAATCTCTCTCCAAAAGTAAGGGTCATGTTAATATTTTAAACTGAAACTCTAGGTCTTGAACATGATCTATGATAAAGAAGGATGATTTACACATATGTCGATTAATACGAAATCTAAGAGGAGACATATACCATACATGTTATTATTCCTAGAGCCTTGGGTGATATACTATAACCAGATGTAGCTATCTCCCCCTATTTCATGTAGCTCTTTGACCCTCATGTGGACCTCATGGGGGTGGTGGTGGTAACTTTCTAAAATTCATACCACCTCCTTCCACTCTCCCAACCTCTCTTTCATGTATTCTTCCATACAGATGCATCTGTTTTTATCACCACCTCTTCCTTAGTGACCCTTCCACCATTTCCCTATAAACTAAACAACTTTCTAGAAAATATATAGTGAGATTTCCCTTGCCATATCATGAAAAGCCTTGCCTCTCCCTAGGCCAACTGGACTCACCCTATGAGCCCTGAGCTGTATATCCCCTATCCTAGGACCTATTAATAGAATATCTCACATATCCATGTTTCTAAGACTATTTTTAGACTCTTTCTATTTAGTTCACTCTTTCTACTTTCCTACTACTGACATACACTGACTGTATCAACTTATCCCATGGACTTTGAACCACAATGGTTCACTCTAGAACCCTATGATAAGTTGGAATGCACAAAGGAATAACATTTTCTCTTATGTCATTAATAATATATTTCTTAAAGGTGTGGCCCCTGAAGTACTAGTTGTAACGTATTCATCAAGTACCTGACAACACTAGTATGCCTCGATGAATACTCTACTACAAACATGTCATGATGCAGGAATTGTACATTCTATTTATAATGCATTTAAAATATCTTTTATGATGAGACCCAATCTCTATGAAATGTTATTAAACTCTATCTATGAATGATTCAAATAATTATAATATTGTTTTATCTAAACCCCTCCATCGCCTTACTAATCCATGTAGAATGATCACCCTCATGAAAACCATATGATCTAATAGTGTCCCGACTCGATAAAAAACTCTATTCGCACCACATGCCAATATTTAACTGCTTGTGAGTCGGGTTCACCTCGAAACCAAAGGGGTCACTATCACTAAAACTCAGGAAGTGTGCTCTGTATGTGCATCTCATCTGTTGGTACTAAGAGTACCATGTGCTACTCCATAGGTGGTGGTTAAGCAATTATACCACAAAGAGGTGTTATCTCTAGTACAAACCCATGTATGCATTTCTTCACCCCACACATCAACCCCTTTATCATGTGGTGGAATCCTCACTGGATTTATACATGGAAGTATCTTGAAACTAAACAAGTTGTTCCATGATCTATAGAGTATTATAGGTGATAGAGATAAATAAGGAAAAGAAAAAAACCCATTTTTATATGAAGTACGTACCATAATTTTTCCCTAAAATAGTGTTTCCATGTACTGAGTTGAAAAGAAAAATTTAGGGTCATGGTGTAAGGATTGGTGAGCTACTGAACCAACATTAGATTCCTTGGCCAGAAAGTCGAAATCGAAACACTTTACATTATTTCTCTAAACCAAACTCGTAGACTATAGTTTCTTAAGGTAGAACCGACCACCAATAATACCACTCTGTCACGACCACTCCCCAGGGCCCTTGTCATGACTACCCCAATCCCAGATCCCATAGGCCAGGGGCTAGAGACTAGTCTAGAGTAGATATATCCTAACCAAATTGGAGGAATTTTCATATGTACCTTCACACATGCATATAAATCTAAGCCATAGATGCTGGAAGGTGGAAACACTATGTAAACACATAAAGTACGATAGTAGAAAACTGAAATTAAACGGGGCCATAATACTTACCCATGTGAAATAGAAATGAAAAATTACTAGTCTCTAAAACTCATTTATAGAAAACCATACATGAATGGTTGGTATATAAACAACTGTGTGAAGACATAGAATGACATCTCGTATGTCAGGTCACTCTAAGCACCACCTCGCCAGAGTCCACCATAGAATTTTTCAAAGAATTTTTTTATGCAGATGACAAAACATTAGTTGGTGAAGCCCATGCAAGGATGAGTAAGGAAAAACATAGTGGGGACCAAAAAACACAAGGTTATACCCCAAATATATACACAATGACAACTGCCGATTAGGAACGTGAAGTGTATCCTCTATGAAGTATAGTAAAGAGAGTCACTAGAGTCATCTCAGAATAATTTCGCATCATTTATTCCTAATAAGTCACTTAGGCCCACTTAGACTCCTATACCTACTCATCTCTTAGGCCTGAAGGGTCACATAAGTCTACTCATCACTTATGCATGTTGGGTCCCCTAAAACCTACTCATCACTTATTCTTGTTGGGTCACCAAAAATCACTCAACACATAGGCCCACTAGTATACCTAAACGCACTAAGCACCGATTCTTGTTTGGTCCCTTAAACACACTCATCAGATAAGTCTGTTGGGTCACCTAGACCCAATCTTCATAGTCTTCTTATCACAACTAGTTGCATGTTTCCTGCTCAAAGCGTGCCTAATTTCATGAGAATATAATTATCAAGACATTAATACTGTCTCTACTTATATTAAAACACACTTAGTTTTCATTACAATACCACCTCAATGTGAGGGTCCCAATGCAGAAAATGGCTCATAAATTGGGGTTAAGGTTCGAATGTTATGATCCATTAGTGAATATGGGGCCGGTTGGGTCTGGGTCCGGTCCAACCAAGCTGGACCCACCCGACCCGACCTATCCCAGAGTCCAGCTACTTGAACCATTGAGTCTGACCTGACCCGCCATGTTGCCCTGGCCTGCTAGGTCCAGCCCGTTAGGCCCAACCCAAACTGGTTGGTCCTTCCAGTCCCATTGCAGTAGCCCAGCCAACTCTATCTACATGGTGGAGACTGGTTTGGTCAACTGAATGTAGTTATCCCCACATCAGCCTCCCACCTATGGCTATATTCATGGCTTCACCAACACTTCATATGGATGACTGGGCTGACTGATTATCTCTTATGTGGTCTATTGACAGTATGCCACCGGTCCAATGCAGTGTCATATGCGTCACCGACCCCTCCACCACGGCTTGACATGGTCGCACCCCCCGTCGCTGCCCACAGCTATGCTGCTGCAGGCTCCCCCATCCACCACTGTGGGTGGTCGGATTCTTTCACACATGCATGCAACCAACACCACATTCCATAGTCGGCACCGACACCCTAGTGACTATTCTACAGAGCCACCAAATGCACTCTCGTGCTCGGATGTCCTATTCAGATGATATTCCAGAATACTCGGGTCAATATCTTCACTGTTCTGCTTTCTAATCAACATTACTAACCAAATCCTTAGAAAATTATCCATTTCAGGTATCCCCCATGTCACATTAATCCATTCATTGACATCGCTATCACACCTCTTCTAGGTCATAATGTGGATAGATCTCTAATTTCGGATCATTCTGCCATGAAAAATATTTGCAATGACCATCCAAACATTATTCTATGAAGAATGAAATGAAAATTATTGGGGGAAGATACATGAAAAATAATATTAAATAATGATCCGTGTTCTTTGTTTGTTATGACTTCGAACTATTCTCATTAGATGGTTTAAGAAAACACACATAAGCATAACAATTTCTAGAAAATTAAAACCCGCATGTCAAACAATTCCACAAGAACGATTGGACCGTGGGTCAACCTGTTCATGGGTGGATCCATTCTCATCATCTAAATTCAAGAATAGGGAAATGAAAATATTTAAATAACAACTCTTACCTTGAGGATTGGATCAATCGATGGTGAAGAACAGATCCGTGCTACTTTTTTTGTTGATCTTCAGTCCACAATCCATTGTTATTGGTGAAATTATTCAGAGAGGAAGGGGGTGTCCCTTATCATTGGAAATTCTAAAATCATCATCTTTCATCATTTTACAACAGAATCCCATCAACGCTTCAGAGAAAACTCTAGGATCCTCCATTGATCTAGTATCTCTATTAATCTAATAAATGGAGTAAACATGTTTTAATGTTTTTTACACTGAGTCGCCACATCATTATGCCATTTTAATTATGAAATTAAATATCCCGCATGATCTTTGTTGTAGAGAAACATTTTTTAATAAAATAATCTTTATCAGGATTATTTTAATTTTTTGTTAAAATTCCCCAAAAATTAACATTTAACTTTGACCTGTGCCTATTGAGGTTAGGCCCTGCGTAAATAATGCAGACCCTCATGATTCAATGGCACTCTAAGATTTCCAATATGTGCTACCGTTTATGAGTTATAAAATTTGAAAATAAAATAATTTTTATTTAAATACTTTATTCATTATTATACCATTTTTGGATTTTATCACTAGAGTCCTAGGCCGACTAAAGTTAAGTCATGCCTAGGGTAAACCCACCATCCTGAACCCAATGGTCATCCAGAATTATGATCCATGCACCAATTTAAGAGTTATTAAATAGTTTTTTCTCAGGAAAAACACTAACATGCACTATTAAAAAAATTTCATTTTTAATCCACCCATTTTCAGCAGACTAGGTCATCGAATCACATACTGTCTCAGCACCTAGTCTCAGAATTTCCCCAGATTATTCTAAAAATTAAATTGGGAGAATTCAAGACATTAAATTATCAATTACTTTTTAATTAAGAAAATATACCCTTGGGTTCTCAAGGAAACGTGAATCATAAATTCCTACTTTGGTCCATGCGAGAGTATGAATAATATCACATATTCAATTCCCAATTCATTTTAACACATGGTATTTTATTATCCAATTAATTTCTATTCATGTTAGGGTTTATTGGAACCATCACCCAATTATAATATTTTTTGACTAATTATCCATGTCTAGTACACCATGGTTTTTTTAATCCGTAGTCCATGACCTATAACTAATTTATCAAATAGTCACACAAGTTGGATTTAAATGCAGAAATCTATGCCCCACAATGATATATCATTATTTGATTTTGAAGAAACCATCCATCTCCCATAGAAATTTTTTAATTTATCACTTTGGGATATTGAAATAGTATTCCATGTCCCAGACATGTACATAATATATATCCCAATATTACAAATATGTCATATATAATGGTTAATCGACATTAACCATCTTATCACATTTCACATCATGGTGTTCCATTTCAATTATCAATACAAACAATGATCAATCCATTAATCTCATGGAACAATATGAGAAGCCACCATTATCAAAATTATCAACATTTAATACTTTATACCATTAACCGATTCAGCTTAATCAAACCCACAAATAATCTCTATAAGAATTTAATTCATAAACATAGTAATTGACCAATTACACAAAAGATTAATTAATTCAAAAATTAATTATTCCAAATTCCAAAATCAATATACTACATTAATTATTTAACCAATTAATTAATAAAATTACACTATCACAACAATATATTAAATAATTAACCAAATAATCCATTAATTAATCAGTATATTAAAAAAGTACTTATTTAATTAATTAATTTTCCAATTCCACCAATTTCACAATCACACATTCCATTATTTAATTCACCAATTAATTAATCATGTTCCATGTTTCAATAAATTAATTAATAAATTTATTTTTTAAATCGAATATTTAATTTCCAAAAATCACAATTACAACCTAACGATGCATATATAAAATGGGAATTCAAGACATTAAAAATTTAATTTATACCACCTACCATAAAATTGACGATGAATGCTCACCAAAAGAAATCCCCAATTGATGTATGACAACACAAATCATGATGATGAACATGATATATATATATATATAATAAATTGAAATTCAAATAGATTAGATCTATATGAACGTAGATCTAGATATTTTACCAACAAAAGAAAAACATCCCCTCAAATGATGTGAGAAGGATGAGAAAAATATGGGAAACCAATCAAGAAAAAATTCTTTTTTGGGAGAGGTGTACATCTTTATTCCAGGATTATAATCTTCAATAAAAAAGTATGGAATGGTTTATAATAAATATAGGAACATTATAATTTTAGATAAAATGTTTTAGTGTCAAGGTAGGGCATTTTGGGTTATATGATAATGGTTTTGGAATTTTTTTATTAGATTTTGGGGGACTAATAATCAGTGCATATTCGTTCCAGCATGGGGAACACCATTTCCACTAATCATTCCACTAACCATGTGCCTCCTCGTAAGGGACACATACTTTCTACAAAGCTTGTGCATAGTTTGATAAACTATTCACCAACAGTGCAATTCCCCTCTACCTAGGGTTGCAAAGTTTGAGGGGGAAGGGGTCACAATTTAGGCTATCTATGCCCCAAAGATGCACATCTCGAAACCATTATCCCATTTTCTTATTAAAAAAATCTATCCCCAGGTTAAAACTGAAATAATATATTCCAAAAATGGAAAAATATTTTCAATAAACTAGCACGAAAAATCCTAGAAAAAGGTCAGGGTCTTACCATCTCTTCACCACATAACATCTCGTCTTGAAGATGTACTCCTAAGATCCTATAATATTACAAAGTGAAAATTTCAAGTCACTGATACCTCAGAAATTATTCTCTCTGAAATTAATTTTCCTAAACATTTCCATTTTTACACAGTACATGATTTGTCATCACATAATTTCCCTAAAACAATTACTCACGATGATCCAAAAAATGAATCAGATACTCCTCAATGAATGCGTTGGTCTCATTCTCATCATAATCCACATTTATCACTTGAGAATGGTTTGGGTGATACCACCGATGTAGTGACACATGAATAACATCATTCATTGCATTGTACCAATGTGGAAGATCCAATCAATACACAACTATTCTGATTCAATCTAAAACCACAAAATGTCTAACAGACATTGGTTCCAACATTCCCTATCTCTTTATCCTATGGTGGATCTATCTTCATGACACCATAAATAATAAAAATTCTCCATATAAAAACTCTAGGGGTTGTTGAAATCTATCAACATATGATGTATATCATCTCTGCTCCATATCCATAAACATACGAATAAGATGAAACTTCTTTGATGTATCCTACATGTGACTTGGTCTCAATAACTCATACTCACCAGCATCCTTCCAAATAGAGTTGATATGTACGGTCTACCAAAAGGTATCAAATATGAAACCCCAAGTATAGTTTATTGAAAAACCTTTTTTATATATGAGCTCTATCAAAGATAGGTTCTTCTCCCGAGACTCACTAATGTAAAGAACACATAAAAAGCATATCCTGAAGCACCTGTATATCATGCTCCAACATCCCATATTTATTTATGTGATAAGAATTACTTTGTAAAACTAGAGTACCGATCACCTTTTTAAATACCTACATGAGGTGTGATGTAAAATTTGAGTGAAAGTAAAAAAAATACACCACAATACCCCATCTAGACATAGTATCTCTTGAACATATAAGTACCTCAACTAATCTACTGAGTAAGTCTCCCATATAAGAAAAAAAATGTGCTATATTTTTCAAATGGTATATAATCAATCAGATGGAATAATTATTCAATGGAATCCTTGGGAAACCCTCCATGAATTCCCTAGAAACATTGTCCCACATCCATTATGAAATGGTAAATCAATGTGGGAAAATACCTTATTGTTGATGCTCGATATTCACCCATCAAGTGGTGTAGTATCCTGTTCTGAACCATTCAATATTGTTTTTAATTTATGGACAACAAAACTATCATTAGGTCCCAATAAATTTTTCTTATACCAGAATTCACCACCAACATTGGGGCATGAAATTCATGAATCCGATCCTCCCACATGATTATAGGAATAATAAAATTATTTCTAATATAAATTATCTCGTCCTTATCTATAGTTTAATTGGATGGTGATTCCCCACCTTCAAGGTGCTCCCTTGAGGAAACATATTCAAGACGTTGATATTTATTTTCCCTAATCTGACATGATGTTGTAGACTCCACTAAAACTGAATTGAGATCCATATTATCATAGATATCCTAGACCAAAACATTAATATATGATAGTAAATTCAATATCTTTCACTCATAACTAGAATCATGATAGCCATGAGTATGTGTTTTCCTAATTAAAGAGTCATTAAAACTGTTTCTCTTCCCATACATATATTCAAGATCCAAATAAAATGAAATAAAATACTAAAGAATGAAATCACACTTCAAACATATAATAATCAAGATATTGTGACAAATATACACAGTAAACTTTTCAGATAATAGATAATTCTACCAACACATTATAGCGTAAACCACTAAAACAAACTTAATGAATTTCATAGGTTAATTCAATTCATGTGGCCTCAAATTCCAAGAACCATACACGACAACGTGATCTCCCTAAATGAGAATTTCTCAAATAAGTATTCAATAATTGTCACAAAATATTGTATACTCCTCACCTCACTTAGGTAGGATCAACATTGGTTCCTTTTTTGAGTGATTATTTAACTCATGGAAGAATTTATCTAATATTCCATAAAATTAAAACTTTATCCTCATGTTTGTTATTCCTGAAATTTGTATTTACAATATGTAAAAGTGAAGGACGAATTTCC
This sequence comes from Viscum album, assembly GCA_963277665.1. NCBI lineage: Eukaryota > Viridiplantae > Streptophyta > Magnoliopsida > Santalales > Viscaceae > Viscum > Viscum album. The sequence continues at coordinate 720,830,677 of OY728164.1, read as the reverse complement.
AATAATATCCTAAAAAACCTAGAAATCAATAAATATCAAAAATATTCATAGGATTCTCTGAAGATATGACTACCTAAAACATCTCTGGTCCCACATGCACACCATCCTTGAACATGATGTGACCCAAGATGTGTACCTAATCAACATAGAATGGACACAAATATAGCTTGACATATAGCTAATGCTCTATTAGTCTACTCAAGACAATGTCAGAATGGTTTGCATGATCCTCGTGAGTCTTTGAGTACACAAAGATTTCATCCACAAACAGGACCACAAATTGATCCAGGTATAGAAGGAAGATTATATTCATCATGTACATAAACAATAATGGAGAATTTATCCACACGAACGACATCACAATGAAATCATAAAGGCCATATCTTCTATTCAAATTAGTCCTCAATATATCCGAATGTCAAACTCTCAACTGATGTCACCCGGATCATAATTCCTTCTTATAAAGTAAACATGATCCCATAAAATATTAAAATAGTTTTATGATACTTAGTATAGAATAATATTTCTTTACTATTTTCTAATTCAACATCTAATAATGAACACACTAGCACCAAGTCCCTTCACACATCATTTCAAACAAGTCTAGAGAACCGCAAGCGGATAGAATCCGATGGATAAATCCCATATCTCCAACTCCTCATACCGAGTATTAAGATATTAAAAAACTATTAGTTACATTATATATTGTGTAATATATATTGGTTCATCCCCTAACATAATCTCAATAGAAAATTCTTCATCTCTCTCAGGTGGAAGCCTTTAGAATTTATCCAGAATAACATACTATGGGGGGAAAGTCATCTACTTTATACCTCTATCATCTACAAAAAGAATAAAAATCTATATGGTGAGCAACCCTGGTTGCTGATTAATTAGACCAGCATATACCACATACATATCTCACTATCCAAGGTGAATATTAGTGGGTTTCTCTTTTCCAATCTCATTGTGATTTAGTTTTGATAATCACATCAACTAGTTAATATATTTTTTCTAATAATTTTGTTTAGTGTTTCTGATTTATTACGTAAAAGTATTAATATTATATCTGACTAAATAATGGTCATATTCTTATGAATATTATTCCATTATGATGATAAGAATATTATATTCATTTCATCTATTTATGTTTAAAGCAATTTCAATTGTTTAGATGGTGAAAAAATTCACTAAATCTATTACAAGAAATTCAAGAGATATAGCAGTTTTCACCTTAAGCTCAATTCGTAAATTTGATGATATATCATACTATGTTGAAAAAATTCATGGTTTCATTATACCCTTGGATAGATAATGGAATTATCAAAACATCAGTAGTTTTTGTGGATGTCTAGAACAGATTTTTTTAGTACTCTAAAAATTCACTGAATTTTCTAAAGAAGTTTTTCAACATTATAGTGAACATTTTTGAAATCCTAGAGTATTTATATTTATGCATGTTATACAGATGTTTTAATCTCTCATAACATTTGGAGATGGAAATAAAATAAGTTTATCTTGATTTCATCACTTTACAATGAAGGATAAAAAAGTCATTTGGATGGTCAATAAATTATCTGATGATTAGAAATATAGTTTTCCTACTATGGATTTTAGATTGTTATTTCTTTAGTTTTCAAAGAAATTGAGAGATATTAAAGTTGGAGTGATTCTCTTCTTGAAATATTGGAAATATATTGATATTTTCTAAAAATAACTATTTCTGAACTATGACTGAATCTGATGTTAAATGGCTCAAAAAATTCAGTGAAGTATGAAGTGAAATTGTTTACATTTTCCGGATACAATATTCATTCCCTAAATTGATAAATAAAATTTAAGGAATCAACCATACATTATGTCTAAAAATTCACATATGGATTAGATACCCAATGTTGGAGTTTTTATTAACTAATTTCAACCCTATGTTTGAGAAAGGTGAACGTATGGTAAATCAATGTTATGTTCAGGATTTTATACTGACAATTATGAACATATGGATCATCATCCTTACATTAGTTTTTGATCCCTATGTTACATACAGATGAAAGTATGGATAAGGAAAAAATGTCACATAGTTTAAACCTACAATTGATATTTTTTCATTACAAGATGAAACCCTAACTTTGATTGGTCTACAACATAGTATTACTTAAATATTTTGTCCATGATTTCAGGAACCGTCTTAAATGAAGTAAATGTCTTTATAAAGATTTTTTACTACTGATTCAAAGTCTCACATGGAACTGATTAAATCGTCCATATTTTAAAGGATGTTATGCATCAATTTGAATTATTTGATTTTAAATATTCATGATTTATTGTGCTTCTATTTTTCAGGAACTATTTCAGCATTATTTAATATAGTTTGAATAAATTAATATAAGAGTTTTAAATTCTTAAACGATGTTATTATTATACAGATTTTATTGGAGGAGTTATTCAAATTATTTTTAATGCATTTATCATAGATTTATTCTACATTAATAAAAAGTAATTGTGGCTTCTAAATTCATGGGGATATTTATGAAGGATATTAAGTCTATTTATATTGAGTATCCTATGGAAGGGGAATGTTACAACATCTGGATATTTATTCTATATATATATATATCTGTCATTAGAAGGAAAATAAAATACAAAAAAAATGTGGATATGTAAATTAGAAATTAATATTAAGGTATTGAAAATATTTATAATAAAGATCAATTCATTGGAAGAGAAAAAATATTCTTTATACATTCATATTCCCCCACTATATAAAGATGATTGATGCGTTCACAAAAATTGTCTGATCTATTTGAAACTGTATAAAGATAATGAATCCTACTCAAAATTGAAGATTAATTTTTATGTTATTGTTGTGCTATATTGAAGATCATATATATCTGTTAGTAGTTTCTATAACTATGAGGTACACCTATTTCACCACAAAATTCATCACATCTTTTTTCTTTTTGAGTGTCAGATACTCGGACTTAGTCATGGTGGAGTGTCAGATTCTCGGACTAAGTTGTGGATATTTAGGTTCCCTATAAAATAACAAGAAGGCCCTGTAAAATCCTTGTATGGTGTCAACTATCAATACTCAGTTGTGGGTGGTCTTATGATAAGAGGATCAACTAGTGAAAATCACTAAGATTATGGAGTAGAGCATTGGTGGAGTGTACTGGGGGATTTCTGTGCCCCAAACCACTATACATCCAAGTCTGCATTTCCTCTATTTATATTCGCTGCACTATCGATATTAATAGAGAAGAAATGATATCTTTATTTCAAGAGGGAAGATTTAATATTGTCAAGGTTTTTAAAAGGACACAATTAACCCCCTCTTGTGTCTTCATGATATTCAACCTGACCTAAGAAATATAATTGTAACCCTTAGGAGACATAAAATTTAATCTCTTATGTTAAAAATATATGTGCCCTGTGTATTATACTATCCATTAAATACCCAAAATTTGGTCAAATCCTAACATGCAAAAGATGAAATGATCCCATAGAATACAACACTTTTTATCCTCGAGAGAACACCTCTTAAACAATAATATGTCCCTCGACTGTACTCCCAAAGGAGTATCTAGCATCATCCCCGTGCCCATAAACTCTACTACCATTCTACAAACATCCTTGAGTTGTAAATATACAAAATAATAAGGGGCGCCAGTATCAAATAATTCATTAGAAAGAATATAAGATACATAAATAATACCTCTTATAGTCAGTGGTTCAGCATCACTATCCACTAGTGTGGGATGAATGATGTGAATCTATCTTTCCCCTCTTATCTGTGATGCAGTATGAGTCCTATGAGCTGATATAATATAATGATATGGTCTCCCATCCCCTGAAGTACCATGAACACTACCTCTACCACAATGGCTATTAGAAAAATAAATACCAGACTTGTACGGTGTTGAATCAACTTTTAACGTACTATTGTTCTTCCTAGATTATCCATCATTACACATATATCATGGATTCTTATAGATTATATATAGATAGACCATTCTGTTTCCTGTTGGACACAATACTGATGGATGGTGGAATATTCCACAGATGTTTTCCATCCTACTACACTAGTGATAGTTCACTAGAGTATGTTCCTGAGTGAATTACCCTTCACCCTATCAACTTTTCTTTCCACTGATCTGGATAACATAATCCGACTCTCGAGTGCCATACCTCTTAATCATCCATATGAAACAACCTATCCACCACTGGAGGCCTCCTACAGGTTCCCCTAAAATATAATATCCTAATTCACTACCTCTAAAATATTATTCATCCATAATATTTTCATCAAGGATATAATTTCCCATTTAATCTCTTAGGACCATGATTATGATGAAGGTGTTTGGTATTCAAGTGTTGTATTTTGTTGGCATGAAGGAGAATTAATGAAAGAAAATTAAGTGAATGGAAAGTTATGGTACCTTTCGATGCAATTGTGATGATTATTTTCTGATTTTTATTTCATATATATCATAATTAGAATTGAGAACTGGTGTGGAAATATTGATAGAATCAAGGTGGAGTGAAATAGATGCTTCCAATCCTAATAGAATCATATTCGTATATAATCATATCTAAATGGAAGATAGGAAGATGTTGTAGATATTTGTTTTCAAAATAATTGTATCTAGTTTGAACAGGTAGTGACAATTGAAGAATTCATACCAATAAAGAGAGAGAGAGAAAAAATACAGTTGTCTTTCAAAAAAAATTGATTCTGGGTGAAAGTAAAAGAAGTGGTACCAATGAAAGGTGGTGTCGATGGATGGTAGTACCGAATGAAAAGGTATGTCGATTGAAAAGTGGAGCTGATTGAAAATAGGTGTGGATAGAAGAGTAAGAGATAGTGGAAATTTCTTTTTAAAATGATCATACCTTGGTAAAAGTGAAAGAATATACATGGTACATATCAAACATCATTGTTTTGAGATTTTAATTGATTGGAACTGGGTGAAATAAATTACAAGATACGGATGAAAAATGATTCTTTTTTCAAAATCTAATTGATTATATCCAGGAAGATCATCATTTTAGGATTGTATTATATCTGGGAAGATCATTTTTCTTGGTTTTATTTGATAATATATAGGATGATCATAACCTGAATGATCTTAACTAGAATGATCATAACCAAAAATGATAGTATACAAAATGACCATATCCAGAATGATTATAACCTGAATGATTGTAACCTGAAATGATCATATCCAGAATGATCATATCTAGAATGATCATAACCTGAATGATCATAACCTGAATGATCATACCTAGAAATTATCTTATCCAAGATGATCATATATAGAATTATTGTATTCAAGATGATCATATCAAGACAATTGGTATTCAGAAAACATCATGATTGGGTTTAGATGAAAGGAATGAAGTAGGATTGAATGAAAAGATACCATAATTTTCTATTGAAGTCTAAAGGTGATAGTGCTAATCCTCAAGGAATTCAATGTCATGAAATTAGTCATGATTCAAGCACTAGTTTTTGAAGGAATTTTTTTTCTCAAGTGGTTCAAGAAAAAATAATAGAGAAGAATATTGTTGAATGATTTGTCAATGGGGATCTGAATATTCATATAAAAGATTTTGACTCAAATTAGTTATGGGAATCATATTCAACAATCAGCACAAAGAACCTATCTTAGTCGATCAGACCCATGTATTACTAATAATTGAAATCGGTCTTAGAAATTTAAATTGGAGATTGAAGAAGAATAGGTGAATATTGTGGATGTTTCGAGAATAATTAAGAAGCATTGAAGAAGTAAAACTGCATTTAAAGATTTCAGGGGAAATGGAATTTTGTGTGAATTTAAAGGAGTGGGATGATGTTATTGGATTCCCACTTAAACCTATTTTGGGTCACTTATAAAAGGTGAATGTTTTTGTAAATTTTGATTTTGTCATTATTCACTGTGAAAGAGGGAGAAGCTCTAGGTTTCTTGAGAGAAGAAGTGATCAATTCTATTCTACATGACAATTGTTTTGGGTGGTGTAGATTTATTCTTATACTGTTCAGCTTGACAATTTTATTTAGGAATTAATCTGGTGGTGAATCTACTCTATTGTTTTATATATGAAAATTGGACTGAGAGTATTATTTTTTAAGAATCAAACATGGAGAAATCGGACTCAGAAAATATTAAAATCTATGTTTTGTAACAAAGTCAAGGTTGTTCGTACATTTCTTCTGGGCAAGGAATTGATGGATTTCATTTCAATTGAATACATTTGTTGAATTGAAAATAAACGTAGGTAACATGAGTGGTTAGAAAGAAATTTTGTTTCCCTATTGTTCTAAGAGGGTTCACATGCACAAGTGGGATTGTTTCATAGTGTTATATGAGGGTAATGTTAAATCCTACTTGTTTTAATAAAAGAACTTATTTCTAGTGGATTATATGGTATTGGATCACTTCCAAACGATACCAAGGATGTAGATATTCATATTTAATAGGAATCATTTAAAATCATTGTGTTCCTTTGATGTGTGTTGATTTGTTTCCTAGTAGGGAACTGAAATCCTTAACCAGAGGTGAAGGTTATTTCAATTGAAAAGAAACATAAAGGGAAAAGAGTATCAATGATTCACTACCTCAACCTCTTAGTGTTACAATAATCTTCCTGGGTATTTTGAAATGGTATTAGAGTGAGGTACCCTTCACTATTTTTTGTACATTGTGAATGTGAATTGTGAGAATAATAAATGTATTTCTCTCTTTGATGGATAGAACAATATTATTTGGAAATATAGAATGATTCCATATCTTATGTCAATCAGTTAATATGTTCATGAAGCTGCAATAGTTGGGTTTCTTCCCATTGATGATAGTGCACCACTTACACCTATTGACAAGAATTTTATTGAGAATGATGGAAGGTCCAAGAATGCTATATTATCATCACTTTCTAAATGTGAATTTTTAAGAATGAAATATATTTCCACAGCTAATTTTATTTGGGATAAATTGGAAAACATATATGAAGTAAATACAAAATTGAAGAAGGAAAGGATAAAAATATGGAGATTGAAGTGTGAAAACTTAAATATGGGTGATATGGGTGAGAAAAAATATCTTACAGAATTATTTAGCAGGGTGAATGGCATTGTGAGTACAATCAGATGTCCTGGTGAAAATATGAAAAAATCTACATGTGAATAAAATAAATTTATAATCCTACCTCACAAATTAGATGCAAATGTTTCTTTATTGGAATATATATATCCTGAACCATTATCTCTTGATTATTTTCATAACACTCTTATCACTTATGAAATGATAAGAGATAATTATATGAATAGAAAAAAAAATTGAGAGAGAAATGTCTTTCAAGGCTATGAAGAATGAAAAATCCAAGAATATGGTTATTTAAGATAAAGATGGTGATTTTGACTTTGAAAATGATCTATGTAATAATCTCAATGAAATCATATCCCTGTTTTCAAACAATTTAAAAATATGTATAAGGAAATACAAAGGGAAAATTCTATTGAAATGTTTTGAATGTAGAGTTTTTAGTCACTTTACATATAATTTTTTTGAAAGAAAAAAAAGAAGAGGATAGTGATACTAAAAAATAAAGACATAAAGATCATTGATGAAAAAAGAAGAAAAATTAAAGGTAAAGAAATTCTTCAAATAAAAAAGAATAATTCTATTGTCTAATGAAGAAGAATATGAAGATAGTGTTGCTAAATCCAAAAAATCCACTGTTTATAGTATTGAAAATACATTTATTGCAATAGTGAATGATAATGAATTTTGAATTAGTAGTTCTGAAGAATAATAAACTCAACTTGAAAATCATTTGAAAGAAGAACTCAAAGAGTGTCTGAGCATGATTATAAGTCTTGAAGAGAAAAATAAAATCTTGGAAGATAAATTTTCTTCAAGAATAGATCTATAATGATTTTTGGATGAAACAGTGATACTAGTGAATTAAACTGATAAATTTAAGAAATCTCTTGAAGAAGAAAAGAATCATAATGAGAATCTAGGGGTGAAGTTGCAAGTAAAAAAAATAAGAGTTTGATCTTTCTCAACAAAAACATTACGAAGATGAATTGAGAAACAATTGTTTTCAAAAATATATCACCGAGTATGGTGAATGTATTCGATAAGAGTATCCAGATATGGTTCAAAAAAAGCTACCTTAAACGGGTGAGAAGAAGAGTGAAGTTGTTTCGAAAAATAATAATTCTAGAAGTTATTTATTCTTATGGAAACCTAAATATGAAAATGTTTTGATAAAATCAAACATGAGAATGTTTGAAATTTTTTGAACATAATAATGTTGAAAAAAATTTAAATAACCCAATAGATAACTTAAATGTTAGTGGCCCAGGAACGAAAGTGGCTAAGGAACATATTCATGTTCTTGATTAGTACAAAAGATTCAAAGGAAAATACTCTTTCTTTGGGTATTGCTGGTACTGTGGTGGATTTAGGCACATAGAAAATATGTGTTTTTTAATCAATATAATTTCCACTTTCCCACATTTTATGGAAGTCATATATTGAGGGGGAGTCAATCTGCAAATAAAAATGAGAAGGTTATATTGATGAAATATGAATATATTGAAGTGATGAATGAAAATAGGTTCCAATCCTTGGAAAAATTTTGTGAAAGATGTGAAAAACCTGGAAACCATTGAAAAGGATGTCTTGTTTTGTTACCTGACCAGGAAAAGAATCTCATTTCCCAAAAGAAGATGTTGAATAATGAAAAATGGAGAAAATGTGATTATTGTTGAAATTGCATTAAAATCCATGAAAGGAAAACGTCCCTGGATACATGATAGTTGATGTTCTACCCACATGATAGGAGACATGAAATATTTGAAGAATGTGATGGAATATAAATGAGGCACTCTGACATTCAGCAATTATGAATCAATAATATTAAAAGTTTTTGGGTCGCCATAATTGGAAAATAAAATATGAAATCTATGAAAAAATTGTATGTTGATTGGATGAAACACAACCTGCGCTATGTGTCTCATAATTGAGTGATGAGGGAAACAAAGTTTATCCTCATGGATGATGGATTTATTGTAAAGAGTGAAGAAGATGGAAAGATTGATACCAGAGGCCGACATACGAAATGAAAATTTGTTTTTGGGTGGTGATTCACAAAACTCTTGTCACATGAGAATGGTTGAAGAAGATGAATTATGTCATAAAAGGGTTGTACATATGTATCATAGGAACATGACAATGTAATTCAAAAGAGAGAGTTTTTAATACATTTCTGCTTTGAAAATTAGAAGAGATTGGGGTTGCACTATTTTCTAGAAATAACAGATTACAAATTATGTGCATATTAAAGGTGATATTTGTTTCGAACAACCCCTAGATCTGATACGTTCCAATATATGTGCGTCTATAAGAAAACAATAAAGCATAGAGATAATTACTTGATTATGTTCATGATAGTTTTACTCACATTACTCATTTTATTTACATGAAACATAAAGATAGATTTTTTTAAAATATTTAAATATTCCCGAATATAATATGATAATGAATGTGTGTATTTTGTGAGGAATTTGAGAACTGATAATGGCGGTGAATATAGAAGTAAAGTGTTCAATGACTATCTTGAGAATCTTAGATTTTGGCATGAGTATAGATCTCTATACACTCCCCAAAAAAATGGGGTTGGTGAATGAAACAATGGAAGCGTGGTGGAAATGGGAAGAACCATGTTACTTTAGCAGGGAATTTCTCATTAATTTGGAAGGAAATCAATAAGTACTTATATTTATATTAAAAAGCTTTGTTTTTATAGGCCAAAATAAGGTTTTACACTCATTAAATTGTTTTATTGAAAAACTCTATGATTGTACCACATCAGAGTTTCTGGGTGTCTGTGTATTACAAATAAGAAAGGTGGAAACTATGGTATGTTTTTTAAGAAAGGTAAGGATGGAATATTTCTCAGTAACTCTCTTGAGAGAATAGGATACATATCCTAAAACCAATAAACAAAAAGAATTTTTTATTCAGTTGATATAAAACTAATTGATATATCTGAGAAAGAGAAACATTGTAAGGCAGACAATGAAGTTGGGTGAGATAAAGTGAAAACATTCTAATAAGGATGCAAACAATTTTATTCCTTCTAAAGAAGAATAATCAGACTCAACTTTTTCCAGTAATGAGGAAGACAATAAAAAATACTTTTCAAGGATTTGGAAACATGTTTAAGAACAAAATATAATTGGTGATCATCATCAAAAGGTACAAATAAGAAGAATAACCAACTCCATTACACATACTACTATGGGTTCAAAAGTGGAACTGAATGACATGAAAGAAGATCTTAAGCATCTCTAATAGGTTTAACCCATGAATGATGAATTGGATCATATTGAAAAGAATAATACATGGGAACTCATACCCAATCCTAAAAAAACTTCAATGACACAAAATGGGTTTTTTGGAACAAGATGAATGAAAAAGGTGAATTTATAAGAAAAAAATCAAGATATGTCTGCAATGGGTATTCAAAGATTTTGGGTATTAATATTGATGAAACCTTTTCTCTTGTAGAAAGACTTGAATCAATCTGAATCTTTCATGCTGTTGTGGCATAATGAGGCAAACAGATCTTTCCAATGGATGTTAAATTTCCACACCTAAATGATGATCTTACAGAAGAGGTTTATATTGGACAACCTTGTGGAATTATTATTGGAAGAGATGAAGGTTGTCTGTGTATATTTAAAAATGAATTATATATTCTAAAACAATATTTGAGGGTATGGTATTCCAAAATTCGATACATGATTAAGATAAATTAATTTTATAAAATGAATAGTGTATATCAATTTTTAAATCACAAAAACTAAAGAGTATTCCATAATTTTAATTATTTATATTGATGAAATAATATTTAATGGGAATAATAAAGAAATCTATGAAATTTTTTTTGAATAAATGATGAATGTATTTGAAACGTCCATGCTGGGAGAAATGAAATACTTTCTCATGTTACAAATCCAGAACAAGATAGAATACATTTTCCTGTCTCAAGAAAAGTATGAAAAAGAACATATCAAGTGGTTTGGGACAGAAAATTCAAAACCTAATTCCAGACCCATATCATTATGAATAAGGATATTTAATTATGGAGATATAAAAAAGTGGATTATAAATATTATTAAAAGCATACTTGAATTCTATGGTATTTAACTAGCTCAAGACATGAAATTGTTTATGCTATTATCTTATGTGCATGATTTCAGATTGATCCAAGAGAATCACATCATATTATGGGGAAATGGATTCTCATATACATCTGGGAAACAACATAATTCAGAATTAGGATTGAAGCTCAGATAGTATTTATTTATTTGGGTGTTCATATGCAGATTGGGCATGATATTTTAAAGATAGAGGATCCACATGTGGTGGCCATTATTTCTGAGAAATAATTGTGTTAGTTGGAATTAATTGAAACAATATTCATTACTCTTAGTAGGGTTGGTACTGAAAATTTTGGTTCTACTCAAGACAGTACTCAACTTATGTGGATGATAACATATTCAGATGATTAACTTATTGAAGTGAAGTTACCCTTTCTATGGGGTTGTGACAAGAAATGTACCATCAATCTCACCAAGAATCTTGCGAAACATTCTCGTTCAAAACATTTTGAAATAAAATATCATTTCATCAATGATTTTTTAGAGAATAATGAATTGATGGTGGATGATGTTTCGATATCGTATAAGGTTTCTACTATTATCAAAAAACCATTATCGAAGGAATCATTCTCAAAAATGAGGTTCAACATGGGTGTAGAACCACTTTCTCTTCATGTTTTAGGAAAGTTTATCTATCCCCACTATCATCTATCATTTGGATTGTTTTTTCTAGGGGGAGAACTGTTTTGTTTCATAAATATTTTTCAAAAACGAGTGAGTTGTGGGTATGTTCTAAATTCAGTGTTGTTTTGTGATTAAACTATTCTACCATTTTTTTGGATTGGATGTATGAAAATAATTGTTTTCCAATTAACCAAGGAAGATAATTTTAATTGATGGGAAAGAAGAATGATTTGTTTAGGAAGACGTTTGAAAAAAATTGTCCATGCTATCAATGATTATTGTTTCCTACAATTATCTAGATCACATAGGATTATAATTATTGATTTGTAATCCATTTATTATGGTTACAAAGTTCAGGGATTTTTGAAACCTAGTTTACAAAAAAATCTAAAGGGGGAGATTTTTAGGGCCAAGATGATGATGAAGGTGTTTTGTATTCAAGTACTATCTTTTGTTACAAAGGATGAGAGGAAATAATGAAATATGAGCGAATGGAATGTTATGATACCTTCCGATGTAATTATAACAATGCATTGTTGATTATTATTTGATATATATCATGATTAAAAGTGAAGAATTTTAAATCAAGAATGATATAATAAAAGGGGAGTAAAATAGATGATGCCAATTGGAAATGAATCATATTCAGATTTAAACGTATCTTAATGGAATATAGAACGATGTAGTACATATCGTTTCTTAATACAATCGTATGCTGTTTGAATGGGCATGCAGATAAATGAAATCATACAAATAATAAGAGAAGAAGACAATATTGATTGTATTTCAAAAAATTGGGATTATGGATGAAAGTAATACATTTGGTGACTATTAAAGGTGGTGTCGATGGAAGGTGGTATCGATTGAAAAGTGGTGCGATTGAATAGTGGTGCTGATTGAAAAGGGGTACTGATAGAAGAGTAAGATATGGTGATGGTTTTTTTTTTCAAAATGACCATAGATGGGTGAAAGTGATATAATAATAATGGTACCAATCAAATATCATCATTATAAAATTTTAATTTATCAAATATGGGTAAAAGAGAAGATATGATAACAATCAAAAAGTAATCATATTCAAAATGCAATTGATCACATCCAGGAAGATCATAATTTTCTTATGGTATTGTATCTGGGGAGATTGTTGTTTTTAGATTGTATTTGATCAAATCTAGAATGATCATAACCAGAATAATTGAAACCTAAATAATCATAACCCTAAAGATCATAACTAGAAAATATAATATCTAGAATGATCATATCAAGAATGACCATAATCGGAATGATAGTTATCCAAAATGATAATATAAAATTTTATCTCATCTAGAATGATCATAACTAGATTTATCGTAACCATAATGATCATAACTAGAAATGATTGTATCTAGTATGATCTTATATAGAAAGATGGAATTCAAGATATCGTATCCAAACCATTTGAATTTAGAATAGATGATGATTTGGATGAGATGAAAATAAATAAGAAGGAATGAATGAAAAGTAACAATACTTTCTATTTGAATTCAGACAATGCTAAATCTGATCATAATGAAATTCAAAAGTCATCAAGTTAGTCATGACTCAAGAACTAGTTTATTAAGGATGTATTATTTCTCAAGTGGTTAAAGAGGAATGAAAAGAGTTGAATATTTATTAATGATTTGTCGATGGGGACATGAACATTCATTTAAAAGTTTTTGATTCAAATCATTTCTAAGAAATTTATTCAGCAATTAGCATGTGGAATCAGACTCAGTTGATGTGACCCATATATTCCTAACTATTGAAATTGGTCTCAAAAATTTATATTGGAGACTTCAGAAGAATAGGTGAATATTGTGGATGTTTCGAGAATAATCGGGAAGCGTTGAAGAAGTCAAAAATGAATTCTGAGATTTCAGGGGAAAGGGAATTTTGGGTGATTTTAGGTAATTGGGAATATGTTTTGGGATTCCAACACAAACCTATTTTGATTCATCTATAAAAGGTGAAATTAAATTGTATTTCTGATGATTTATATATTCTCAGCAAAAGGTAGAGAAGCTCATGGTTTCTAGATAGTATAATAGAACAATTCTATTTATCTTGAAGATTGTTTTGTTATGTGCCGATTCTTTCATAATTTATTAGTCTTGAAAATTGTATTTGGAAATTGAAGTGGTGCTGATTCTACACTATTGTATTCGATCAGTAAATCATATGGGAAATATTGTTTTGTAAGAATCGTAATTGGAGGAAACAAACTTAGAAAACATCAGACTCAGTGTTTTGTAACAAAGTCCACGTGGTTCTTACCTTTCTTTTGGGTAGGGAATTGATGATTTTTATTTCAGTAGAATGATTTTTTTGAATTAAAAATAAGTGCAGGTAAAATTACTTGTTACAAGACAATTTTATGATACTATTGTTTCAATAGGGTGAACACACACAAGTGGAATTTTTTCATAGTGTTATATGAGTTTAAGGGTACATCTTACTCTTTTAAATCCAAGTATTGATTTCTGGTGGATTGTATGGTATTGAATCATTTCCAAACTATATGAGAAACATTGCTATTATTATTGAATATTATACCTTATAATTCATTGTATTTTTTCAGATGTGTGTTTATTTGTTTCTTAGCAGGGAATTGAAATCCTTCACTGGAGGTGAAGGTTGAGTCAATTGAAAATCTATTTAAAATAAAAAGAGTATCACTAATTCTCCCCCACTGCCTCTCAGTGATAAAATTCTATGAATGGGCACTTTCATAATCCCATCTCGAAATAATTTTTCTACAGTAGACTCATATCCATCCAATTATAGATCAAATAACTATAAATCAATAATGTTTCCAACATAGTCCATTATAGAAATTATACACTGAGTCAACCTCATAAACTCAAATTCCTTGTCCATCCTGAGCATATCAGGGTAGAAATTCTCTAAGAACATCACATGAAATGTCATCCACTCCATATTATCTAGTTTCCATCTCAAGTCAATATGTCCCAAAAACTTCTCTATTAATCACATAAATTGTAAGTTGCGAATTTTACTCCCTTCTCATCAGGGGTCTCAAAGTGGTCAAGCATCATCTGGATAAACACATCACAGAACACAACTACCTCATGCATATCCTATCCGATAAATGATACTGGGAGCTACAACTAAAACACCCATTTCAGGTTAGAGACACTCTTAACAACCTATTCCAGTTCTGTTTCCATAAAATACATGAAACATGAACTGTTCTATAGGGTCTTCTATCCGACATATGTTATAGTATCGGTGCCTCATGTTCCACTACTGGTGGTTTATTCCATCCATAAACTATTATTAACTTCTCAACAAGCATCATCATGGAGGGATATATCTATAATTCCAAAAAAACATATCAAGACACATAACAAAAATTTATCATAGTTAACAAGTGGGATTCACACAAATTCATAACTCACCATTCCCCTTTTTTCAACCAAATTTCAAAAACAGAGGCACTATTAATATCTGTAACCATCCAATATCTAGGTCATTGTAAATAAGAGTAAAAGAATTATTATTTCTAGTTTCTCATTAGAAGCCCTTTTTTTATAATATTTTAATTTATAACATTCAATTAATTTTTAGGCGTCTTTTTTCATTTCAATCACACAATTAATAATAAAAATTCAAAATCAAAAAACATAAAAGAAACTTGATTTACCACGTCTTCCGAAAATGATTATGGTTACATAATAATCCCATGTTCCATGAGTGATGAATACACACTCAACTATCTTTCCATAACTGCCCATGAGTCAAATATTAGATAATATCCAAAACAATTTTCACATCACACAAAATGTTCATCACTCTAGGTGACGTATCATAAAACTATAACAACACACATCAATAATAATAATCCTACCTTGGGCACATGGATTTTACCCTCATACATGGGTTATGTACACCCATTCCTGAGATCTAAACCAAGGACCAAATCATCATATTAACCTATATACCTTTTCCCAGAATGCCTCCATGTCTTCCAAATGCTACCAACTAGAAGAGCGGGTCTATTATAGATTATGGTGATGCTATACCCACCTGTTCAAAGTAATAAATAATATAAATATATAAGAAAAAACATAATATATTACCAATAACCATACCAAACCAGTATCGTATGATAGCCAAAATAGGGAATGCAAAGTCCACAACTAAATAGTTGACCTGTCATACCAAATATGTGTCACAAGTCATAATAAAGACCCAAAAAATGACACCAAAAACTCCCCCAAATGGGTCTCAACACCATGTTTAGTTCCCTCATCCATGCCCCATCCCAAACTATCCATCTAACATAGGGACCCTGCCTTTATCCTATCACATAGAAATGAAGCCTATTTGGGAACGAATCAGATAATGTGAGTATTGTGTGTGTAAAACATAGAAAGACAACACCAGTAACATGTAAAATAGTATTAATTCAATAATAGTGTATACAATTGTAAATGTAATAATTTACAAAGAAAAATAAAAGAGTTGTCACATTTTTCAATTATTTATTAATTAACCACACAAAACCCCATGTATCTATGGACACCCGAACCATCAATACCTACATTCGTCCCTTCCAGAGTCTTAAAAATACCTCATATTAAATTCAAAATTCATTATAAGACATGTTCATTCATTATCCATTTTATGCCAAGTCATATTACTGCTAATTGGTGCCATGACCTAATGCTGACATTTTTGGACTAGAAGACAATGTATTGCACCCTTTGGGTTGTTAAAATAGTAGACTATAACCCATAAGTCAATTATCAAACACTCACACAAGTGGTCTTTTAATGTAGTAATTCATTTCTGAAACTCATTTATCATTATAGTCTTTTGTATCAACAGTTCATGCCCCCAAATGTTTATTCATGTATAACTATTAGCATTTAGAGAAACAATGCATGTCCCATACATATATGTCACTTATATCCTAACATCAAATATATCACATCAATTATGTGTAGTCTACATTTACCCTCTTATCACATTTAATACCATGGAATTAAATTTCAATTAATAAAACAAACCATATTAAATACGTTAATGTCTGGGAAAACTATGAAAACTAACCATTATGCAATTTATCAACATTTAATTATTTTTCCCATTAACTGATCACATTTAATCCCACCACTACATAATTCTGGTAGTCAATTAATTCATGAATATATTAAATGAAAAATGAAACAGTCCATTATTTAAATAACTAATTAATTAATAAAAATTACACAAGCCCTTCACATCATTAATTATTTCACCAATTAATTAATAAAGTTCAATAATCCAGAAAATTAATTAATTAATTAATTAATTCAACCATCCATTAATCAATCAATTCTAAAAATTACACATTCCATTAACTAATATTACAATTAATTAATCCAATTCCCCCAATTTCACAATCCCACATTCCATTAAATAATTAACCAATTAATTAATCCAATTACATATTTTCATAAATTATTTAATCAATTAATTTAATTAATTAATGATTTAATTTACAAACATTCCAACAGAAATCTGACAAAACATACCAGGAATTGGAATTCATGACTATTTGAATTGAATTTGGACCACCTACCTCAAAATTTTAATGTACTCTTCCCAAAAGAAATACCCAATTAAAGTAGAACAATCCAAATAATTATGAGGAACATGATCTAGATATAAAAACAATATCCAGAATAAAATGGATTAGATCTATCTAAAATAGTTCTATATCTAATAAAAACATACTAAAAATCACCTCAAATGATTAGTGAAGGATCAGAGAAAGACGGGGAACCAATCAAAATGATTTTTTCGTTCTAAGAGAAATTTAGATATTCAATTCGGGATTTGAATCATCATTAATAATATTAAAAAATGGTTTTGAATCCATCTATTAACCACCCTGAATATGTTAAAACATTTTAGGGTTGATCTAGGGATTTTGGGGGTATAATATAGGGGTTTAGTAGTTTTTTATTTATTTTTGGATTATGAAAAATCCTAGAAAATAGTTTTTTGTATGGGGTGAATAGTTTCCCCAAACTATAAGCCTCCTACTATGGGACACAAGGAAACTACAAATATGGTTCATTTTTTGAAAAACACTACACCAAACTTGATATTCCCCTCTTCCTAGTGTATCACCGTTTTCTAGGCCATGGAACATTGTTTTGGAAAACTTTACGCCAATTGTGTACAGCCAAAAACTATTCTGACATTTCCCAATTTCACTTAAAACTCCAAATGGCCAAACCCTAACAAGATATATTCAAAATAGGGTAAAAGAGTACCTATATAATAGACCAATACATCTCTAGAAAAGGGTGGGGTCTTACAAAAATAAAAGGTGGAACATAATGTATATAGGGAATCCTTAATAAGATAATATAGTCAGGTAGATATTAATAATGGGGACTCTATAGAATGTAACAATAAATGGTAATGTACATGGTATCTCAGAAGTATTATCATATTTTGTAATCTTATTTCAATTCCCTGTAATACACTTATATAAACATGGTCAAATTTTCCAATCCTGTCAGGTCACATAATACATCCTAGTTAACTACGGTAGACACATCGAGCCACAATCACCTGGACAATGAATAATAAAAACTAGTGATAACACTATTGTATGTTATTATATAGATCTAACTAGGTTTCCCATTATATATACGTCAATCTTGAGGTGAGAAAATCGGAAATAATGTGCTTCACATACTATAAAAATCATTATCCTTAACACACCTCTAAAACCCTTGAATTAAAAATCCCCTTTAAAATGTTTAATAATCAATAATAATAATTTATTAAAATTAAAAGTTGATTAAAAGTCGGATCTTAATAGGGTGAAAAAAATCAACAAAATCACATTCTAAAATTCTAATAATGCCATTAAAACTACCATGGATATCTATGCCCTGAAAAATCCATGGAACATAGAAACAGACAATTAATTCTGTTTTTTCAATTACATATGGGAATTTATGTTCATCATAGAAAGTAAATTTTGAATTTTTTTAAATCACATAGTGAGTCATAACATTTTTAATAAATCATTCAACCCTAAGGAGTCACATGAATAAATAAACATCATTTTAATAAAATAAATAAATAAAACATGGGTTCCATTTATTCGATGTAGGAACTATTATAACCCCTTTTATCATTAATTATACTTTATAAAATCCTTATAAGAATTTTCAAAATCACATAGCAGACAATTATTTTTAAGAAGGAATTAACAAAATTCCATTAAAAAACCATATTGAAAAGTCAATAAAAGCATGATATCC
Organism: Viscum album; assembly: GCA_963277665.1. Lineage (NCBI taxonomy): Eukaryota > Viridiplantae > Streptophyta > Magnoliopsida > Santalales > Viscaceae > Viscum > Viscum album. The sequence continues at coordinate 720,811,504 of OY728164.1, read as the reverse complement.
CTTTAAAAATCCACATAATTGTATATTATATTGATATAATTGAATATATAAAAAATTAAAAACCTCAATACCTTTATGTAATTAAAAAAATTAATTTCTGAAAAATATATACCTCAAATAAGAATAAACCGTTCATGTTAGATGAAGGAAGAAAATACATGAAAAAAAAATTACATTTAAAATCAAAAAACCCATATTTATGAGATAATTACCTTCCTAATCCCTATATTTTATATGTATTATTATTAAGGTTCACATGAGAAGGGAGACCCAATCAGAGTGAAATATTTGTAGATAGGTGAAGAAAATAAGTTGTATTTACCATTGACAACCACTTGAGTAAAAGAAGAGGAGTTTAAAAACTGGAGGAAAATGTAGCACTTTCTTTTTTGAGAATTTCCCTTAGATTGATGAATGGAAGAGGAGGGTTGGGATGGGAAAGAAACATAAAAATTACTCTGGGTAAAATCAATTTTTTCATTATGATGAAATATTGACAGTAAAATAGATCGATCAGACGGTTTTTTAATCAATTTGATGACCATGAAAAATACAATTAAATGTACCCTCACCCCAATCATGATTTTCACTCTTGAATCTTAGAAAATATGTGTGATTCATGTGATAAAAACCATTGTATATTACTTGGTTTTTGGGTATGATAAATCAAAATGTGCACCAACCATATATCCCCCACTGTAAAATAGTAATACAATGAATGGTTTCCCAACATAGTTTCTCCTAACAATGTGGTAATAATCCAACATATTAAAAATGATTAAAGTAAAATTTCAAAAAAAATAAATTATCAAAAAATGGAAAACCAACTGAATTAATAAATATATGAAGTAATAGTGGCTTGGGGTGTTATATTTCTCAATACTGTGATATTTCCACCCCCATAATGGAATATGAAATGTTGAAGAAATAATATATTAAAAATCTCAACACCCAACATTGGATATGGTAGAGACTGGTAAACATAAAGAGGTGAAATTATAATAGAGAACTATAAAACCATATCTCCATCAACATATGTAGAACCAATCTTCAAGATTCATTAAACATATCATAAGAGAACCCAATCCACAACAAGAAAACATGAAACTCAGGATCCCAAGTACCTACTACACATTTGCAAACAATAAAAAATTAATCAAATGAGGTGAGAAAAAATGAACATGCCAATAAGAAGTATATCACTAAAATAAAAACATCATTAATTATAACATAAAGAAAATGTTACTTTTCTATCAATCATAATAAATACCAAGAGAAAATTTCAAAATTCCAAATGGGATGAACCAAAAAAATGCGATACAAAAAAGTTTTTCCACAACAAGGACAAAAAACCATTGATTAGTCAATAAATAAGGGTGAAATTTAGTGATATTTAGTATCCCAAAACATGGAAGAACATGACTCTTACCTTGGTCTAAAATATTAACTGAAAGGTAACAAAGGAAATTTCTCATTGAGCATTGGCTCATAATAAACCAATAAATGTTCCAAATGAGGTCCTGATTTGGCATTAAATTATAGGTGTAAATATTATCATATCTACTCATTACCCACCCATGTTTTCCTTTTTTTAATCCATAAAAAAAATCTCACTATTTAGTTATCATGATATACAAATATGAAGTGTCATAAAAAACAATGAGACCTGAGTAGACCCATAACAACAATGACCTCCCCAATTAAGTAATGGATGAAACAAAAAATGTAGATTCAAAATATTTTAATGTAATAAAAATATATAATTATACAAAAATCACCATTTATATACATAAAAATAAATTCCAATTTTGATTACATCATTGAAAAATCCTCTAATGATGAAATAAAAGTCAATGAAACTGGTCCCTCGTCAATATGACTTTCCAACATGGGATAAAATATCCTATTTTAGAGATTCACGTTACAATACCCTTGAAACCCATTTCTATTAAATCAAATATCATATTCCATAACCATTTCCTCCCTTAGAGAAAAGATTATATCCTGATAAATTTTAAATTTGATGTAATGTAGACAATAATTCCGAAAATTCAAGAACATTGAGGAATTAGGTCTAACCACACTATTTATATTAATGGAAGAATCAGCAACTAGAGAAGTTAAAACTAAAAAATCAGTCAACATAAGGATCATTCTTTTAAATATATTTTATTTGTTTAATATGGCTCTTTATGGAAGAACTATTGAATTAAAAAACTATAATTTATACCACTTATGCTTCAAAAATCATCTCCCATGATCATTATATTCCACAATGATAAAATACAATAAAAAATTTATCTATATTATAACATACAAAAAATAATTATATTTAAAATAACTTATATTTTATAAAATATTAATTATTTCTTAGTAAAAAACAATTCAAAACATTTCACTACATTTATGAAATTCTGGAAAACTATTTCTTCTCTATTAAATTATGATATCTATACAAGTAATTTTATATTAAAAATAAATCATTATTGAAAATAATTTCCTTATATTAAAAAATATCACATAAAAATCATATTTTTCACCTTTATTTTAAAAATACTATATGATTTTAATTTTAAAATCCAAAATATCCCTTGAATTTCATTATGTTTATAAAAATTTCTATAGAAATCCAAATTCCATTCAATACACTAATAAAACACCATAATTAATTAAACCACTATTAAGAAAAATTAACTTCATTTAAAATTATAAAAAAATAACAACCATCATTTTTTAGATTTTATTATGTGAATCAAGATTCCATTTATGGAAAATATTTAAAAAATATTTAAAATACAAGAAAAATTAATTAAATTATCATCCCACAAGAAAACCATTATAACAAAAATATAGATAAATGAGTAAGGAATATATATATATATTTCAAAATCCATTATATTATTGACAAAAATATCACAAACCCTTTTTTAATCTATCATTAAAATTTTATGAATACTTCATGGGAAATGTGTAATCGATAGAATTTAAAATTATTAATCCAAAGGGGTTAGAGATTTTGGTGTGGGTTGGGACCCCAATTTATCTAACCATACACTAACCTTTTAATTTGTTATATGATGTCCTCAAAACTATCTCCATGGGCTCTACATGAGTTTCCAAACATTGTGATCTAATCGTGTGGCTCTAATTTGTTTTCCAGTTAATCAATAAAACTAAAGTATCCCTATAAAATAGAATACATAACTCATTATGGTTTTTATATCATATTCTAACATCAGTATTCATAACAACCTACAATGAATGAAATACAAATTCCATGAGTAAATCTTTAATACCATTAGAATATCTAATATTATTTAAAAACATGGTGATTAAGAACCCACACAGGACCCACCATTTGAGTGCTAACCACCCAATTTATTACACTACCATGATATACCCATGTGACAGGGGGTAGACTAATACAATATTGAAATGAATACACATAGAATTATAGTGAATCAATATCCAATCCAATAATCTCTATATCATAAAGAATAATCAAGATGTCTACAGGCTTGAAAAAAGTGACAAGGAATGAAAATAAAATAGTTATGAGAAAAGTTTCACCCCCGTTAATTAAATAATAAAAAATTAATGAAAAATACCCTGAATATCAAATGTTTCTCTGAAATATTCAACTACCATTCAACATATATAATAAAAAAGACAAAAAATAAACTATTAATGTAATGCAAAAAATTCACCAACACATGAGTATTAATAAATTAAAGTGATCATTTTCATATAGGAATATTCAATATAATAAATATAAAAACATATAATATAAAATGGAAGTACAAAATAAGATAAAAATTTCCAAATTATATTTTTAAAGACATATCAAAACAAAAAAAATTCATGAGCCATTTCTTGAACATATCTTTGTGATCTACGATCACAATCTATAACCCAACATGTCCATCAATGGAATGAAATTAACAGTGACCAATATGAGACCAAATAATGGGAACCAAAAAAAACATGGAATATGAACACACAAACACACACACATAAGTGTGTATATATATATTGTGATACAATAAAGCCAAAAATTATTTTACCAAATAGTTAATAAAATCCCATTCAAAAATCTTTTCATAATCTCAAGTAAAAATAGTATTTAGAAAAAATGTTATACAATTATAACACATTAAAAAATTATTATCCATTCAACCATTTATTTGGATGATGCTGTGGAATCTATTGTATCAAAATAAATTATTTTAAACCTAAAAAGGTTGGAATAGTAATTTTTAAGAGAAATAGAAAAACTTTTTCAACTTACATTTTAATAGAAATCCACATTTGATATAATTTGACAAGTAAACCATTTAATAAATAAAAAAATCATAAATTAAAAATTCACCATAATTGCAAGGAAAAAATACAAATAAACATCAATAATAAGAGTGGTACTATTAAAAAAGAAATGGGGTAAAACATAAATTATATCGAATGAATCCCTAATATGATATAATTAATAGGTACATATTTTTCATGGGAAAATTATATGATCTAATAATAAAGGTTCTATCGATATGTGTATCAGAACACATAGACATCTATGGGAAAATATATATTTTCATATTATTCATTTTGGACTAGCAGGGACACATAATCAATCACCATCAAGCAATATAATTCATCTCCTAATGCCACCACATACATTACATGGCACAACCACATAGACAAGGAACAATCTAAACATACAGAAACACAAATTCTAGTTATTTTACATACCTACACCAGGATCCCATGATACATAAATCAATGTGGGGGTGAGAAAAAATGAATTTTATCATCATTGATAACAAATTCATAAAAAAAAAACCTCACCTCTCCACTGACATCTTGGAACACAAAAAGCCCTTAAATATATAAAACTATAAAAAATAAAATTTATGGGTATTCAATTTGGAATAAAAGAGGATTCAAAATATGGTTCCAAAAAATTAACCAATACACTTTATAAAACATAAATACATATTTTAAAACAACTTTTTACATCCAAAACAAGAATCATCAACTGAACACACATACATATAATATGGAATCTAGTTTATCAAAATTAAAATAGGAACTTAAGTCCCCAAATTTTAAAAATATTCAAAAAAACCCATTTGAAAAATTAAAATATTCATAACTTTAAAAAACAAAGGCTTCCTCCATTATATGTTAACTGAAATCCATAAACATCATTTCTATAAAACCAACAATAAACAAAGTGTTAAATTCTTTAAAAGTAAAAACCTGGAAAAAATTGACTTATATCATCATAACCATTTCAAATGATCCCCCTATATTTTAGACAATACATTTCATAAAAAAATCTAATACAAAAGGAATTAATAAATATACATTATAAAACCCACTATTTCATATTTAAAAATAATGAAAAATGTGAAAACATTTTTATAAACCCTTCAAGAGTCTCATAAAATAATTATCTATAAAAAATAATTTAGAAACATGAGAAATATATCAAATTTTAAAAAAAATAATTACATAAAAAGGCCAACCTAAATATAGTATCAAACACTCTAAATTAACGTTGAAGGACTATCAATGAAAGGAAACATAATTTAATTTCCAATAAAATCCAATTCCCCTTTATTATTCCAATATAAAACACTAAATCAGACACAAAAATTGTATAGGGTTTATAGAATAATATAATGTATTTAGAAAAGGATGATTAAGTGAGAAGAGAGGAACAATGGAAGAATACACCTCCAATATTACTTTAATTCAACGCGTGGAGGCTCAAAATCAATGGGGAAAAGGAAGAGTTCCCATGAGCATGTGCCTTTTTTGGTTTAATTGTAGAGGATTAAATGGACATTAAAGACCCATATAAAATATTAGTTGTATATTCAAACTTTTATATTTTAATGAAATCATGTAATCTGAAATGTTTTATGACATGATTTACCATATAGTGGGAAAACACCATATACTCCACAAGAAAGTAGTTTCAACATTCAAATGGTTTCCTCAAATAGTTCTCCATAACCATGCAGAACACATTTTAAAAATCTATAAAAAAGAGAGTTTCATGGTTTGGAGACACTATTCACCAAGCAATGTGACAATTGGGTAGCCGCTATAGAAAACTATAGAAAACTACATAGTTTTCTCACATGGATTCTCTAAACCATGCAGTAATCACTCAATAATGTAAAATTGATAAAATTTAATAAATTTTTTATTGAAAATAATCAATAATTTAACATATCCAATAATTAGAATATATTTAAGGTAATAGTGGGATGGGGGTTTTAGTATGACAGTGTGTTTTCCCGTTAGTATCTTTGACCAATGATAAGGTTTTTGTTCAATTATCAACCAAAAATATCTGATTGTAGTAGTTTTAAAACACTTTACATCTCCATTATATTTGGGTAGTTTACAAATAAAGAAAATTACACTTTCTCTTGATTTATTTCTCTTCATTTTTTACCATTTATAATTTATTCATCATTTTCATCAATCCCATGTTTTATCTAATATAATGTTTTGTGTTTTCATATTTATAAAATAGTTATCCTGTTATAATTAAAACATTTAATTATCACTAATTTATGATCATATTTAAAATGCATATTTTTTATGATATGACTAGGTTAAAATGGCTAGAAACTTAAATAATGAAATACACGACCCATGGTTATAACACAACATGTCCTAAGGAATTGAGTTAGTAGCGGTAGTCTTCACATTAAAGATGTGGCCACACTACCTTATGGGTAAGTAGTTTATCATCTACTTCAATAAAAATAGTATCATATAATTCTTCTCTCAGAAGGATCCAAATTGGAGAAAGATGCAATGGCTATAGTTCCTCCAGAACTAATAATTTGATATTATCTATACCTATGGGAAGTGATACATGATGGTAGATTCTCTCATTAAGGGATTTCGTTTACAGTTTCTAAACGAGGCATCTGAGCTGTTGAAATTGTTATAGTTATCTTTTGGGGATAAAGATGGAGCAGCTTACCTCAAGTCGATGGTTGTCACCCCTCCACTCTTACAGGAAGTCTGTGAGGTACAACAAGTAGATACTAACTATGATACCCTACATGCTCATATATCAAGAGGACATGTGACTGATGGATTTTCACAAGGTGGGAATCACATTGTATTTCTAGTTGGTGTTGCTATAATATTTTTTGTAGGAGTTTCATACATCCATGTTGGTAGTACATCCTAGTGCGATGAAGTTGTACACGAGCCTCCGATGTTAGTTTTAGTGGCCATGGGTGAATAATTAGGTGGAACAGATTGTTTTTAGATGCCTTATGTGCCTGCAGGTGAAGGCTGAGTATCAGGTTCCAATGGGTAGAGCAAAACCCCTTGGGGTGCCAAATCATAATTGGGTTTTTATATCAATGGACATTGTGATGTGTTTTCAATTTACATCCGGGGGACATGATTCCATCTGGGTGATTCATGACTGACTCACCAAGTTGGCCCACTTTTTATCTATCCAAGAGAAGAGTTTAGTAAAGAACATGGGACACCTCTACATCACGGAGATAGTTCCTGTTCATGGAGTTCCATTAATGATTATTTTAGATCATGAAGACCATTTGACATCCCAATTTTTTAAGGTTTGTAGGTGGTATTTGGGACTACGTTATTCTTACGAATGAAATTTCATCCTTAGATGGATGGATAGATAGAGAGGACAGTTTAGGTACTGGAGGATATTCTATTGGCATGCATGTTGGACTTGAGTCATTTTTTGGAGGGTCACCTACCACTGGTGGAGTACTTGAACAAAAATAGTTACCACATAAAAATTGGTATAGAACCATTCAAGGATTTTCATGAGAGACCCTGCAGGTCACCACTTTGTTGGACTAATGTAGGAGAGTCAACTCTCCTAGGCCCAAATTTTATGCGAGTTACTACTAAGATGGGGAAGATCGTCCAGGATCATATGAAGACTGCACTGAGCTACCATAAGAAATATACCGATTGGTGATGGAGGCCAATGGAGTTCGATGAAGGGGACCATGTTTTCCTTTGGGTCTCACCTAGACAGGGATTTTAGTGAATTGGTCAGGGCGACAAGTAACCTCCAATGTTCATCAACACTTTTTAGATACTATGTAGATTAGTGAGGTGGTGTACTGCCTAGATCTACCCCAGCAGTTACACTGGGTACATGAAGTCTTCAATATGTCTTAACTGAGGAGGTATGTGCATGACCCACTACACGTCATCGACTAGGGTGCTCTGAACATCGAGGATGGATCAACTTTGGCTGAGTACCTGGTAGAGATTGGGGATTGGCAATAGAGGATTCTTCAAGGGTGAGTGATTATGTTCGTGCATGTGTGGTGGCTGCATGATAATATCTACGAGAGAACATAGGAGTGGGAGGCTCAAATTAATGCCCAGTAACCACATCTTTTTGGGTATTTATGTTTTTGGATTTTTGGGGATGTAAATCCATAAGGTGGGGATAATGTAATCTCCAAAAAATATTTGTGTATTATTTTTAAATAATATAGGAAATTATTTTGAGATCAGGCACTAAGACGACATGCGATTCTAAGGCCCTGTGTTCCCTGAACAATTATTTGGAAATTTTTTTGTTTTTAATAAAGCACGTGATTGGTTTTCCTGAAAGAGAGGAATAACTATTAAAAGGTTAGACGGATCATAAATCCAAAGGCACCATTGAGTTAAAAATGGTGTATTTACCAAAGGAATTACTTAACCTTTATTGGCAAGAGAATTTAGTGGAAAACCCCAAAAAGAACATACACATTATTAATAATTTAATAAAAAAATTATTTTTATTCAACGTTGGTTTTTCATCTAATATGGATTTTTCTTAAATTTAGGGTTTCCAAATAACACATGATTTACACTAAGGAAAAGATCTATAGGTATATCCAATAAACACTAATGGATCATGGATCGATGATCAACCATGCACCCAGACTCAAATGAACTTCGACACTGCTGATGATAGAAACAATCATTCATCAGTGACTATTCTGAAATGACATAGGGTGTTTTTCGTTGACTTTATTTCCTCATTTCGAGAATCAGCGATGAACACAGATCAACCAACCAATAGTTTTTCCCATGTTTTGATCATCCTTGCAGGAAGGGATTAATTTCTAGAAATAAGTAGGGTTTATATTTATTTGTTCATGTTCATTCATTCATTATTGTAATGGGAATATAGTCAGTCCAGTACAAAAAAACGATGAGGTTTGTTCATTATGTGATTTTAATTTTGATTTTCATACCCTTGTTCTTGGTGATCATTAACATTATAACCTCATGGTCTCTACACAACATTCATAGAGGCTAAAAATGTGATTAGACCCCGGATTGATGACAAGATGAATTATAGCCTAGAGATGGGTAGAATGAAACTTAAGGATCATAGAAGTGGATTCATTAAAAAAAATAGAGAATTGGAGAATGATTGGTGTCCCACATAATTAAGGGCATTTTAGGTAGTGCAGGAATTGGTGACTAGTGGGACGACATATTGCTGACCAGGTGGGATGCGGTGCTGCACCGTGGGGACTCGAGGGGTACGCTCCTAGGGTGGACCATGTGCTGCAGATGAGCTAACCCGCAACCATGTGGGTGAGACCAAGGGAACGAGGCCATACCAGGTGGCCTAGAAGGTATAATGAGTTAGGGTGGGCCTAATATACCTAGATGGATCAGTCCCAGTAGTTCGGATATAGTCATTTTGAGTTGATCAAGTCGGGTCATCCGGCGGGTCAGGCCAAGTACTGTGGGTAAGATCAGACACATACTAGACCTGAGTCATATCTTTTTAATAAAATGATCATAACATTCGAACGAAGTGTTTTTTTGATGCACCATTAGAATAATTAATACATTTGTGATGAGAAGGTCCTTGTGATGCCAATGGTGGGTCTCAGATAATAAACATATCCCGTACCATAGGTCATTTACACGAGAAGTACCCATGGAAAATGGGAACTCTGTGTTTGAATACTACTAACTATTCCCCCTATATTTTCTAAATGAATTTAATCCCTCATCCTTTATATAATGGGATAGTTTTATTAGGGTTTGTTCACTTTATCATTTCCCTGAAGGATTTTTTTTTATAATTTTCTACTCACAGATGTAAGATCTATTTAGCTGGAGTTCTCGGATAGAGTATTTGGAATCCCTCGAGTGGCCTGTAGAATATCTTCTTTTACAACTTCATTCATATGGTAGAGCCTTTGGTTATGTCATGATCGAATTCACTAGTAAAAAATCATCTAATTTGTGGGTTAATCTAGATTAAGTCGTTGGTATCAACTCATAGAACTATGTATAATCTTCCTGTTATATAATGTACACTCTTAATATCTTTCATCATATCTCTATAATGATGGTTTCTGATGAATAGTATGTATCCATAGATATCATCAATTTTATATGACTCAAGAGTGTGTTAACTCGAATGAGTGAATTGTGTAACCTTTAGATAAAATCCCAAGTCATGGTATGCGGTATATGTGGTTGGCTTCTAGATTGTATGTCTTGGTTTGTGTATATCTAGATTTTCTTATTACATGTACTATAGAAATATAATTTGTAGAGATTAATGTACCTTTATTTTGTGTATTTCGTTGTGGTTTTGGGGTGTGCTGCGGAGAATTTTTATTCTCACCCATAGAGAGGCTTTGCCTACACGTGTTGTGTATTTTGCAGATGAGTTTCCTTTTAATGGAGTCCTGGGTGGACGAAAACTGGATATAGCATTGTGAGTTTATTCAGGATGAGGAGTTCCTATGACATAGGGCTATGTTCAAAGTACATATATTCTTTATAGGATGAAATTTTTTGTTTATGGGCTTGTTATTTTAGTAGGATTATATTTGGTCCCAGTTTTCATTACTACACATTTCTGAAATGTTGTACTCTAATGGTTTGGATAGTGGTATGCATGAATTTATTTCGTAGTGGTTTTACATATTATCTTCTTTGGGTTTATAGATGCGTGTATGCATACAGTCACATAGGAAATGCCACCCATGTTAGTGATATGCCTCCTCGATGCTAGTCACTAGCCCTTGGCCTATTTGAGGTGAACTTGGGGAGTCACGTCATGTGACCCACTAGTACGAGTCATGATTTATTTGAACATAAAAAAATAGTTTTTGAATAATTAAGTAAAAATAAATAAGAGTTAGATTGGGGTAAAGATATAAGAGTAATGACCTGAAGAAAAATTGGAGGTTTATGATGGAATATTTACCATATGTTTGAATTAGTTCTCTTCAAAATCTCAATGTCTGATATAATCTGATTAAATCCATTATTTAATTAATTCTTCAAATTTTATACCTTTATTTCATTCAACATAAATATCTCATGTTAATTTATTTCCATTTTGATGCGTTATAAAATATAATTTCATTTTTTGGAGCATTCGTTGGCTTGGTTTTCATGATCAGTTACATGTATATATATATGGAAAGTCATGTAAAATGAGAATAGTTTTGTATAATTGTTGTTATATATTATTTATGAATACTAATAGTAATTAATGGTTTTAGAATTCATTTGTTAATTTTGGATTAGGATGAAACCTTAGAGAATATGTTAATGATAATTGTATAGATTATTTGGCCATTTTTTCTATCCTCAGAATGTAATTTTTTTATTGATTAATATCATGAATATGTAATAGTTCTGGACTATTACAGAGGATTTAGTTATTATATTATAAACTTTTTTATCTATAAAAATGGTTTTATGATATATCATGAGGGATGGAATTGAAATTGAAATCATTATTGTTATTGAATGTTATAAATTGACCCATCATGGACGATGTTTTCATTTTTATTTCAAAATGAGAGTGTATAAGAGATGATGATGTATTATATCATTAGCATCATAAAATTACATTATATGTAAGGTAACAATGTTATCATACTATTTTAATGAGGTGAGGTGAGGAGAAAATAAGAAAGAAAAGAGTGTAAAAAAATTAAAAAGATAAGAAAGAAGATTTTACCTCTAGAATTTATTCTATTAGAGAAACTACATATAGAAATTGTTTTGGTATTTTTATGATACTATAAGATCCTATACATGCGTTATAGGAAAGATATTTCATCATAACATGTACAAGGATAAAAACTTGATAAGTGTGAGGAGAAGATGTGGTGATGGTTGGTATTTATAGGGGTGGAGAGGGGTTCTATTTCATTATTCTATTCATTAGTTTACTATTATTACTCAATACTAAAAATAATTTGTTTATTATTGCCAAATATAATACAATAATTACGTATAGTTTGATATTTTGGGCTTATATCTACCATATATCATCTATGACTCCATAATTCATGTATTTAGCTTTTATCTAAAATTATCTTATTTCACTGTTCACTAAAAAATCATATATATTAAAAAAATCCTAGAAATTCACCCCAACCATTTTTTGATGTGTAGAATAAAAAAATGAGCTCCATTTTTTGAAAATAGTTTTTTATATATGTGAAATTTAATATTAATCTAAAACTATAATTTATTTGGAATAAATATTTTAAAAATTATATCATATTTTATAACACATAGAAAAATTTATTAAGGTCTTATAAAATCATTATTAAATTATAAGAAAAAATATATTAATTTATGAATACATATTATGAAAATTAACTTTCTTTTAAATTATTATATTAATCATAAAAAAGTAATTAAACATTCATGACTTATAAAAATACTGATAATTAATTAATAATTTTTAAAACATTTATTTTTTATACTATGATATAGTTAAACCATATTTCCTTTTATAACATGCCTAAATTTTATTTGTACTTCCACGGGTGAGGTTACTTTTCTAATAGTACATTTACTATGCATGAGGTTTATATTATTATTCCAGTGTTCAAATTATTATTTCATCTATATAGCATCATAAACTTTTATAAATACCTTTTATTTCATTTATTCATCATTTATAAAGTTTTTATTATGTTATTTATGAAAACTTGTGTGTTTTATACTATATGAAATAATTAAATTAATGGAATTTTTCTTGATAAAATTTAGGGTCATTATAATCTCTCCCGTTATGAAATTTCTCCCTTGAATTTTATTTTTACATAATAATTTGAAAAAAAGTTTGGGTACTTATCCTTCATCGCTTCCTTAGGTTTACATGTTTCCAATTCTTAATTATGTTTCAACCATAGTACTTTGACTAGGTTGGAGGTCTTATTGCGTAAAACATTATCTCTATAAACCAATATTGTCAGTGAATTCTCCTCACAAGTGAGATCATTCTCAAACTGTACCTCTAATAAATTTAGTACATGTGAGGGATGGTGAATATGGTATCTCAAGAGGGATACATGGAACACATCATGTACATTAGAGATTGTTTTTGGAAGTGATTGTGGATAATCCGTATTTCCAACATGATCAATAAGAATTAAGGGGAGAATAAAAATAGAACTCATCTTTCTTATCTTCCCAAATCTCAGGATACTATTTCATGGAGATTTGCAGAGTAATATCATGTCTCTATCCATAAACTCTATGTCCCATAAAAAATTATATGCATAGATCTTTTGTTAACTTTGGGAAATATATATGTGATCGTGAATGGTTTTCACATTCTACAGTCTTTCTACAACCATTTATATTCCTAGAATCTTATATTCAATGACTTTATCACAACATCTTGGGGCATTACATATTTTCCCACAAAGGGTATTATATGGATCCATTTTGATAATTGAGTAGAAACTATTTTTGTAACAGAATTCAACCAGTGTTAGAGGTTAGTCCCATCAACCATTGAAGTCCATAGAACACAATATCAACATTTCTTTAAATGTGATAATTGTTTTATCATATTGGGCATCAGTTTGAGCATGATAGGTCATAATAATGTTCAACTCAGTGTTCAGAGCATGTTGGAGTCTTTTCATAAACATAGAGGTAAATATGGAATCTTGATAAGATACAATATATAGTGGTACCCCATGAAGCATTATGACATATTTGATATGTATCTATGAAATTTGATCTACTGAGATGTCCTCATTAATTGTGATAAATTGACTTGTCTTTGTATGAAGATCCATAACAACTCATATTGAATTGTTTTCTCTTGATGTATTTGGATGTTCCGTGAAAAAGTCCATAGTGATGTTTTCCCACATCCATTTTAGAATGGGTAATGGTTGAATCATCTACTTAGACATTTAACCTTTAATACATCACTTTTTTACATTCCAAACATATTGATGTAGATTGGGTGACTTTATTTTTATATTGTCCCACCAAATATAATCCTTTGGATCTCGATACATATTTTTGATCCATTAGTTAATAGAGGTGTTCGAGCTATGTGCGTCATTCAAAAGATCCTTATTTTTATATTGATAAAATTTTACATATAGTCATGTCTCAAATCATATATATCGTTACTCATTGATATTAAATTCTTGTGATTTATCATTTCCTATAGATCATACCTTTTTTGAATTTCGTCGTCATTTAATTGAGAATCCTATATTTTACCCATAAGAGATTGTTGACTAATAATTTTAGAAAGGATTGGTTATGTAATTTCCTTAATTATTCCCATGCCCATCATTTGAAAATATAAGAAGATTGGATACTTCTCAATTCTTATTATTGATAACAATTCAGGATCCTATCTATATAGATAATCTTCCACATTTATTCATGTTGATGATTATAGGGGATTGTGTAGTGAGAATCCATGATGATATCTAACCATCTTTACTGGATCATATTAGTCTCCTTCAACATGAATATATATTTTAGTCTCTTTTTATCAGCTTATATTTCACACGTTACCCCATTGAGTTAATTTCATAAGATTTTAAACACAAATATCATAGCCACCAACTCCATATCCTGCATGGAATTGTTTTCCTCATGAATTTTCAAATAATTTGAGGACTAATCTAATACTTGATCATTTTAAATCAATATAAAACCTATTCCATTATTTTTATAGAGATTTTTTGACTTGTTGGTAGTGTGAGAACTAGGGTAGGGATAAACCCCTTTATCAACTTTTTAAGTCATTCTCTATATTCAATGGTCAAGATAAACATTTCTCCCTTCTAATTCAGCGTAGTTAGTGGGTTTGAAAATTACTATAATTTCTCCACAATTATTTGGGAATAAACATATATACGAAGAAAACAACATATAATTGTTAAATATATTGTTGTGGGCCACACTTCAATTTACATTGTCATGGAAGGGTTAAAAAATATCCCTTTTTTGGTAATGAGATTCCCCATGAATGATACTTCTACAATCACAAACTCACTTTTAACGTACATTTCCTATAGTTTCTTCCTTTGAAATGTCTTTAGAACAGTATTAAAATATTCCACATGTTCCTCACTTCTCTTGTATTATACTAAAATATCATCATAAAATACTACCACAAATCAATTTATGTAATCTCTCATGAATATTAATTAAATCCATGAATTATTCTAAAGCATCAGTGACTCCGAGGTGAATCACTATGAACTCATAGTGTCCAAAACTTATTTGCAATATAGTACTTGAAATAGCTCCTTTCTTTATATTTAATTCATGATATCCTAATAGAACAACCACCCTTGAGAAATACTTCTCCCCACGTAGACGATCAAATAGTTCTTCTACCAATGGATGCAGATGCATTTTTATATTCTAATTTTTTAGAGCTCAAAATAATAAAAAAAAGGAACACATATCCAACATTCTTCT
Source organism: Viscum album (assembly GCA_963277665.1). Taxonomy (NCBI): domain Eukaryota; kingdom Viridiplantae; phylum Streptophyta; class Magnoliopsida; order Santalales; family Viscaceae; genus Viscum; species Viscum album. The sequence continues at coordinate 720,795,733 of OY728164.1, read as the reverse complement.
TGATGAAGTGGACTAGTGCACCCCATAGTGAAGCACTCGAGAATATAAAACCCTTTTTCAGATTATCTTATAAGTAATTATTAATTTTTTTCCAACTTAATGGTGGTTATTATATAATATGTATTTGATATAAGAAACAGTTGAAGAGTATGTTCAATTGAGAATGAAACCTACCGATCCAGAGGGAGACCATAAAATTCATTAAGAAAAACAACAGTGTAGTCCCTCATAGTGGTTATGAATTCGAGCATGATTCGATAATTTTTCTCAATTATTTTTTCAATATATTCATACAAATAAAGAAAAAATATACATATTTTAGGTGATGCTTCAGAAAAAGACTCATCATCCCCTTACACTTGTATATAATTAGAGGTTATTGATGATATGAAGAGTGATCTACCTTTCCTGATTGTTTATGTTAGATTAATAAAAATATAGATAATCAGATCCCAATATAGCCTCAAAATCCGCCGAAGTAAGTATGATAAGGCTTACTGGGAGGTTCATTCTATAAAAATTAACTGAGGAGGTGTCATAAATGTTGGATGTAATAATTGTCCCATTTGTGGTTCTCAAATACTGTTGAACATCCAAATTTTGAGGTGGTGATTGAATAGTTATACTATAATTTAATGATATGAATTAATTGAAAGAAATAAACAATATAGTACATTCACTATTCATTAACGAATAACCAGCCTACCTACCACGACATCATTTTTATGTTATATCTCTGTAGTAGTGATAACATATTCCCTTCCTAGCTGCATTGGATTTTTTTATTGATTGCCTCCGAAAACCCTTGAATTTGGGGAGTGGCTTACATAATTCCATTATTAGTTATAGTTGAAACATTGAACTAAATGATGAGTGTTGATTTTATCCTTCCTTTTTTATTATGAGTTTGTGGGATTCTTCATATCCCTTTTGTAGTTATTAGCCATATGCCCCTCTCTTTAACATTTAATGCATCTTTTAGTTATCTTTAATCAGTTTCCAAGTTACTTCTTACCAAGAATTTGAAACATGGTATGTTGAGTCTTCATTCTATCGTGGGATTTATCTACTGATCCACCATATTAATCTCCATTATCCCCTTTTTTCACCGGTCTCATGATCCCACTATGAGTCTTCAATCTAAATTTCAATCTTATGGGAACAGTGAAAAATAGATTCATTACATTCAAAGTATCCAATCACCAAACCTTATTGTAGACTCGTATTTATTATGGTGAATAAGTGATCGTCTTTTCTTTTAGTTTTCATGAAAAATATAGTCGGGTATCATTCATGCCTTGGGATGCCTTCTTCTTTTACCCCAATAGACACTCCTTCAATCTTATTTAGAATAATGAATTACCATTCGATATTTACATAGAGGCTATGGGTAAAATATATATTAGAAAACATTTTTTAAATTCCTCATAATCTATGAAATCAATGTACTCTTTGGACTTTCTTTTCTTGATCACTGTCCAACAATGATCAATATCTCTATCAAAACGATATACCAACAACAGAAATTTCTCTTCTTCTATGCACCAAAGGGTAGAGAATATGTTTACAGTGGTGTTAATCCATTATTCTATGAAGAGGGGATGAAAGTATTCATAAAACATGTGTTTACTTTTTAGTATGAAGGATTCAATGAAAACATTCTATTTATTAGGATAAGGAGGGAGTTTCACATGAATCAAATTTTTATTCATAAAATGAGTTAGATGAAAAAATACATTCACAAATATTTGAGCACCTATTCTAATCATATTTTTAAATTTATAAGGTAAATCATTAAATTTATAATTAAATTTATTTTTTTAATGTGTTCTAATATTTTAAACCATCAATTATGGAAAAGAAAGTGAAATTGAGGGTCTTGAATACATAGATAATAAAAATGTATAAAAGAAGCATTTAATATAACTATATCATCTTGTAAAAAAACATATTTCCTAACTTTTTATTCCTAGGATTCAATATAGGTTATCTACGATATATTTCCTAATATATTCTCTTTGGGATATTTTTATCATCAATAATGTTTCATAATGGGATTATGAATTTACTAAAGCATATCTCCTGATATTCTCAAACCATGTTCATAGTAAGGTCTTTTATCATGTACGTATTATTAGAGTTTCTACCCCATGGTAGACATGTATTAGAACCGCATCCACAAATAGTATCCAGATATGGAAGTATTTCACTAATAAATCACATACTCTATACTTAACAAAATTTTGGGGAGTTTTATTAAAAATAGTATTTTCACTAATATTTTTAAAATTGTTTTCTAATCCTAATACACAAAATAAATGAAATTATCTTCAGATACAAACTATATAGACCTTAAACTTTTACTAATATTTTTACTTGATTTCAAGAATAGTAAAACAAAAAAAATCAATTTAAGGATCATAACTCATTGTTCTTTGGAGATTATGTACATAATTAAACCTCATAAAACCAAAAAAATCATTTATTTAATCTTCATAATTATCTCCTAACTCCATTAATCCTTTACAAAAGAATAGGATGACATGGGGAATACATGAACAAAATGTATGAGCTACATTTCTGACTAAGGTAACAACCATAGGAAAAAAAATTGCACATCAGTTAGATGGAATAATATGATAACATAATGAAATGAAACATGAAAAAACATAAGGAATAATAATATGTATGACATGGGATCATATGACTATGACATCATAAGAATGCGGCAAAAAAAACTAACATGACATAAAAATGAATCAATTATAGCTTCAATGACAATGTTGACATTGTCCCATAAAGGAATCGGGTTCACTCCTTGTGCCAACATGATGTATCATGAGCCTAAACCAAACCTAATGCATTGTATCGTGATTTGGGAAAACCCATAATAACATGTTCATGAATTTTTTTTCCTCATAAACAATCATACATAATGAATCATATATAATCGTAAGGGTTATGCATTGAAGGAATTGGGTATCATAATAATGTCAAAAGGTATAACATAAGAGAGTATCATAATGGTGTCTAAGAAAGGAGGGATTTAAATCATATATGAATACTCATAATGGAAAATTGACATAGATCATGATATGTTATGTCAAAATTAAATGAATATATGTGAAAATAGTATTAATGAATCTTTAGAAATGTAACATTTTAGTGCATATTATTGAAAATATTAATGATTACGTAAAATTGACAAGGAATAATTATTTTTATAAAAAAAACTTAACCAAGATAGTTCTTCATGAAAAAAGGGTGATTTTAAAAACCAATTAATGTAGATTAAATTATATTATGGATGGTACTTGAAAACATGTAATAAGTTGGGAAGATCCTTTTAATCGAACATTATTATCTAAATTAAATGAGAAGAGAACAATATGAACAATTTATTTTTCCATAATATAACGATGATGTAATATAGAAACATGACTCTGGAACATATAATTTTTTTTTATAATAATAAAAAAAATAAAAATTATTACATTGGCGTAAAGTGGGAGAAATTTTAAATCGAAGGAAAAAATGGGGGTTCAGGAAGAAACCCTTACCTTTTGTGCGAAACTGTTATGCACTTGATCATAATGTCTAGGATAATGGGAATAAAACATTTAGTTAATTAATTAAAAACATTTTATTGATTTATTTTATGTATTATAATTTTACTAATTTCATTTGTGGCACTTTTTATGCATTATAATATATAATTTCATCATTGGGAGGACTTTGTTTCATTGGGTTCAAAGATCAGCTACTTTTATACATGTATGGAAAATAATGTTAAATTAGAATTGTTTTCCAGAATTGAACATATAATTTATTAATCAACATCTATAAAATTAGATGGTTAGATAATTAATTTGGTAATTTCTGGTGAGGATGAATCTTTACTTAAGAATGTAAGGATAATCCTTTATATTTTTTTTTTTGCGATCATCATGAAGTACTTTTCTTTTATTGATTATCATCAGTTATATATAATTCATCCAGAACATTACATAGGATTTAATACATAAATTATAAACTGTTTTAACAATAAAAATGGTTTTATGATTATTCTTCATGGGAAGTGTAGAAGATGAAAATTGTGTCATCCTTGAATTTGTTAAATTAACACATCGTGGACGATGTTTTCATTTTTACTACAAAAGGAGAGGGAGAAAATAATGATATATTATTCCATTAGAATAACAGTTGTCTATTATTTGTAAGTTACCATCATTATCACACCATTCTTATGAGGGATGGTGAGGAGAAAATAAGAAAATAAATTAACGAGAAATGAGTTTAAAAGAAAAGACAAAAGATTTTACCACATGAATTTATCCTCCTTAAGAACAACCATAGGGAAATTTTTTTTTCATTAATGAGAAAAAGGCTCATAGATGTGGGATGTAGTATTTGTATGTGATTTGCGTATAATTTTTAGAAGGATAAATTATTTATAGGTGTTATGAGAAAATGTGTTGAGGGGTGGTAGTTATCAGGAATGAGAGGGGTGTTTTCTCATTATTTTGTACATTAGATTCTTGTTTTTCCTAAAGACTATGAATAGTTTAGAATTATCATCAAAAAAATTAAAATGATGAAACATAATTAGAGTTTCTGGTCTTATATCATACATAAATCATTTATTAATCTTTATTTAATTTATAGGCCTTTTATTACAAATTATCGTATTTTACTATTCACAAGAAATTCAAATATTTTAGAAAAATACTAGAAATTCACCATAAATTTTTTTCAACATATATAATTTAAAAATGAACGGGTATTTTTGAATATAAGTTTCTAGATATGGGAAATTTAAATTTAAATTAAAATCCACATTTACATGGAAAATACATATTTTGAAATTATAACTGATTTTATAACAGATTGAAAATTTAATCAAGGTCGCATAAAATTATCTTAAAATCATAACTCACAAAATATTTATTTATGAATATATATTATGAAAATAATAATTCATTAAAATTATTAAATTAATCATTAAAATTTAAAATAAATATTAATGACTTAGACAAATACATAAACTTAATTAATAATTTAAAAACATTTATTTACTAATACTATGATATAGTGATATCAAATTTTAATTTTTATGATTCCTAAACTTTATTAATAATATCATGTGATAGGTTATTAATCTATTGGTGGATTTACTATTCTTATGGGTCATATTACTATTCTAAATTACAAGTTACAATTAAATCAGCACAACTTTTGTAACTTCTAGAAATACATCATTTTCATTAATTATTAATTTATAAAGTTTTTACTGTGTTTTTAATGTGATTTTCTGTGTTTTATAATACATATCATAATTATAAGAAGTAAATTTTTATTGTTATAGAAAAGGGTTTTTATAACCAACACATTTTTAAGAAAAATTGATAATTTGTGTTGTAGGATTATGAGCTCTGAAACAATGCCTAACATAATGTATCAAGAAGTTCAAAAATTAATACTAAAAGATATTTTATTCATCTAATACAATTATATTATTACTGTTTGGGATCTATGATATCCCAGATTCTGTCATGAGTGGGATTCACCAAACATGTGATTGAATACAACCTAGTATACAGAATGTTAATTCATTTGGTGAGTTGGAATGCACATAGCTTGGGATTAACAGATTAACTAAGAGACTTCCCATATTAATGGAGTAAATATCAAAATTAGTCACATTCAATTTTATAGGGGTTCAATTTTTCGGTATTTGTCACATTTCTATTGTGATAATAAATTTGTTATCATTAAAGGTCTACACTTCTTTAGTGGATTAACTCTTGTCTCATTCAAAATTAATTTTTTTATTTTTTTATCAAATTTCATTTATTGGTGTAGGTTTATTATTTTCCCTTTCCCGTCCCATAAAACTTGATAATATTATAAACTATTTAATCCTATAAATTGTCAATCCACAAGGGATTAGAGATTCATCGCATGTATCACAAGGTTGATATTTGGGTCAATTTATTTACTTCCAAATATATTTATGATGGGATGTAGATTCTTTAATCATGTGTCATATTTCTTCTAAGGTAGTGAATGGATTTTATTTTTGTTGATGTTCTCATTTTTAATCCCATCATTCTACCTTGATTTTGATGTTTATTTCTTCTTATGATTCAATTACATTTACTTAATAAAAATGATACAAATTCTCAGTTTGATATATATATATATATGTATATATATATATATATAAACCAACCATATCATAAATCCAAAACATATTCCATCCATTAATTTTATTGAACAAGAAAATGTTTTATGATCCAAATATATTTAAATTATGTTAAAGTATTTATCCAATATTCAAATATGTATACATATGTTGAATCTCTCATGATACTCAAATGTTAAATTCAAAACAACTCAATCCACACAAATAATTAGAATACATTAAAATTTTAGTTATCAATCATAATTATATCTATTTATAAATATATAGAAAAAAATTGATTTTATATTACAATGAAATTAATATTTTTCTTGAAATAATTCATTTGAATGATATACAATACCTAAAATTAAAATTTAAAAGTCATGGTGTTAAATATCGCTCAAGATTAGGTAAAATCCAATTATATATATATACAATTTAAAGTTTATATTCTAAAATTTCCATTTTCAACAAAATCATAATTCATAAAGAAGTTGTATTATATAGTTATTAGAGTTTTTAATAAAAAATAAAAATTTTATGAAATGTGTATTTTTGTCAAATATATAACACACCTAATGCTATATAAACATCTACAATAATATATCATTGTTAATTATAAATTTTATAGTATAGTTAAAATTATATAGTATAAAAATATAACCAGTTCAATTGATACCTTTAATGATTCATTCAATATGTTATCTCATATAATATATAACAAAGCCTATATTTTTATATAAGTGGATCGCATATAATAGGAACTATTTAAAAGGTTAATATATCAATAAATATTTGCAATAAATTTGTGTCATAATGAAAATAAATTAAAATGTATTTTATGTTATGTAATTGCAAGATTTTGGTAGGAAAATCATGTCATTAAAAAATTTTAAAGGCTAGTATAGATTATCTGATGCAAATAATTAATATTTTTCAGAGGAAATATATTTTTGATCACTTTTAATAGACTATAAAAAATATACCATGTATATAAAAATATTAATCGTCACTACAGATCATGAAGAAATAAATTAAATTTATAGATATTTATATACACATAATGGTCGATTTTAAGGATTTATTTATGATCCAAATTGTAATATATGTAATTTTTTATTTATTGAATACAAAATTATGGCCTACTGATGGAAAAACCTGTTGAATTGTATAGACAAATAATTTTACATCATTTATCATAAAAAATACATCGTAGAGAATATATAATCTTCATAATGGTTTTTAATTATAGACCTTAAACAAATTTACTGTTATTTTCCACATTGTCTCTTATAACATTATTTCAATATTATATCAATATCTAAATATAGAATAAAACTTATAAAAAAGCCTCAAATAACATATCAAATAAAATATTATGTATCCTAAATTATTATAAAATTTACTTTTTTATAATTCTTACTAAAAATTTAAACTTTGAAATTTATTTGATTCACTAAAAATCACATGAATTTAAAAAATTAAGATGACTTAATTAATATACATAAATAATAATGAATCACTTCAATAAACTATAATCCGAACTATGTTGACCAATATTTCAAGACTCTAAAATAAGAAATGAGGGTATGGGAATGATAAAGCTAGGGGTTATGAAATTTATATAGAACTTCTGTATCAAAAGTAAACATTAATCCCCTATTATTTCATATTGCCTATAATTAAAAAATTATTAAGCTTTTATTTTGGTTCATGATAATTGTATTACTATTTTCCCGCATTATAATGTATAATATAAATCAAAACCTAAATTTTTCCTTCATTAATATAATTTTTAAATAATTTCATTAAAATTAAATCATTACCTTATATGTATCATGAGACAAAACATATATTTTTGAAGAGAAAATTTTTAACTCATATAAAACTCCTTTGAGAATTATAATTTAAATTTTAAGTTCATAGATATTATATAATTTTGTTTATTCATGCCATGTATATCTGATAATTCATGAAATGATACAAAATATAGTAGCATTATGTCATAAAAATATTCATAGAATGATATGTATATTCTAACCTATTTTCCAATAAAATATATTTTAATATACTTCATGTATCTCATTATGTGATTTTACTTGATATAAATAATTTTTTTTCCATTGTTTTTTAAGGGTTTAGACAACTTGAATTTCTTCTAAATACTATAGTTGATGGATATCTATAAATGTATTGAAATATAAAACGATCCCATTTAGGATTAAAATATGTATTATATCCTACTTTTGACACATTAAAATTATGTTATATTATAATAAATAGTTTTAAATTTATTATCCTACATGATAAAACAATATAACTTTTATTTATCATTTTTTAATTTTATTTATCTTGCATTTTTCATTCCATAGACTAGTAATAGTGGAAAGTTAAATATTTTATTAGTTTCTACAATTAAAATTGAAGTATATACCTTTTTATTATAATGATTATAATTATTTATGGTAAATTATAAAATATATTCCCACTAAAAGGATTTATTATATTATTAAATCATTTTTAAAATAACCCTTAGATCCAAATGGACATGTGAATTTTTAATATCAAGATTCTATATTGAATCAGGATATTAATGTTTAAAATTTATTCTAATAAAATTCGTTGAAACTATTTGTTAGTTTTCAGATAAATACATTCTAAGATTAACATTATTAGACCATCCTTACTCTATTTACATAGGTAATATAACATTATGGTTACTCAACCTTATAAAATTAAATTATAGAAATAAAACATTCATTTTCCTAAATGTGTTTTAATAAATATTCTCTGGGAATTGGAATTTTGTATTGACCTTTCCATTTGGAAGATTGGTCGAAAAAAAAGTTATAAAATGGTAAAATTCAAAAAAATTATATTAATGAGGTAATTTTTAAATATTCTCATCATTTAACTTATATATTTCTTGAGATGATGGAGTTTAACTATATTTAAACTATGCGAACATCAAAAATGTTGTACCGATTCTAGTGTAGAAAAATGGGTATGATAACATAATAAAAATTCATGATCACAAAAAAAGAATATAAATACCGATAGATAACTATATAATCAAACATGAAAAAAATTTAATGAATCTTTAACAAAATAAAGAGTCTTCTTAAACAAAAATCATGATCCATGTGATATAAACCTTGATAGAAGGAAACAATTATAATGCATATCAATCACTATGAGAATGAATCAGTATCTGGGGAAAAAATATTCACATAATAATTATAGACCTATTAATAAATACATGTATAATGAATAACCATATGATCAACTTCCTTTAGCATTACATTAGAGTTCTATCTTGGAACACACATTGTATAAGATATATCAGTCTTACCCAATGTTATCTGGGGGCAAAAATCAAATAACAATTTTTAAGAACCATATATAAAGTTCATAGATATTAAATTCCAACATAAATATCATAAAGGTAATCATTATTCCATTTGTATATTTATTAACCCTTTGAAAAGAAATATATTCCATGGTAATATCATAGAATAATAATTAAACTATGGAAAATAAACTGGTTCCCTACCCATTTTATTTGATACAAGATTAACAAGTCAAAAAAATAGGTTATCTGAAAATCATTCCAAAACATGACCAACTAGTGGAAAAGTAATAGGTTCCATAAGAATCCCTTTTTAGCATGAATAATTGGTGGAAAAAAAATTGTTTCCTTAACAATCTCTTTCAAAAATGAATAATCATTTTAAATGAAATAGGTTCCATGATGATCTCAACAAAACATAGTTAAACCATGGAAAATAAATTATTTACATAATAATATCATTAAAATATAATCATCTAATAAAAAATAATTAATTCATATAAAAATATCATTGAAAAATTATTAACCTCTGAAAAATAAATGGGTTCCAAAAATGACTATTTTAAATAGGATTAAAGCATTGATATTAAACGGGTTCTCTAAAAAACTCTAAGAAAACCAATTAACCCATGGAATATAAATGGATTTCGTATCTATCTCTTTGAGAAAAAAATATTTCATCCATATAATTTATAAATATGGAATTATTAAAATGTATCCTGATTAAATCAGAAAAATAAATATGTGTTTCTTATGTTGATGAATTTAAATACCATTAAAATAAATTTAATTTTTTAGTTAAATTAACTAATAATGTTACAAATCACTCTTAAAAAATTAAAATTCAAAAAAATTTGTGAGAATAAATTTCTCTTAAAAACAAATTTGTAAATATAAAAATGATTCTTCAAAAAATTAAAGGATGCGGTGTATGGAAAATCTGTTCATGTTATAAATATTTTAAATAAATAATCGTTATAAAAAAAATAAAAAAAGGAATCAAAAGTGACCCATTTGAAAATGTTAGGAAAATTCATTTTAAAAACATCTATAATAAAGTACATTATAATGTAAAATGTATTTAAGAATTAATTTATTCAAAAAAATTTGAAAGATATTTTGAAATCTAGGATATGGAAGAGAGATAAACTATTTTTAATATAAAATACATGATTAGTATCACCACAACTGAAATTCCTGAGATTTATTCAATTAATGAAGTAGGACATAGAAACCAAAAATTTAAACAAAATTAAAAAATTGTGTAAAATAGATAGATTTATTTCAAGAACATAATATCGTATGAATTCCTCCAAGGGATCCTTGAAAAAAAGAATCCTAAAATGAAGGAAATTATACAATAAATCCAGTTCCATTTTGGTAACTCTTCAATCATAAGCCCCATAAAATAATAACATGAAATGTTATATTAAATATTATCAAAATAAATATTTTCATGATATAAATTTACAAAAGGTTATATACAAATAAAAAAATAATATAGGTTCATATCATAGATGTATCTCTCAATGAAATAGAATTTGAGATGAATAACCCCTTCAGAAATCATACAATTGAATTTGATAGCTAATCATTGTATCCATTATGTAAATAAATTATTATACCACATATTAGTTGTTTAAATAAAATATTGTATAGTTTAATTTCATTAAGGAGATAATAATGAGATAATAATTTCAATAAAATTTATTATTACCCAATCAAAAGAAATTGTGATAAGAAATTTTTTACCATATCATAAATTTCAGGTCAATTCACATTGAATGAAATAATTAAAATAGAAAATTAAAAATACCACGATTTTTGAATGATTAATGATATTTATGATAAATGGAATGTATATACCCCATAAAAATATAAATCAATGGTCAATATGGTATATGTATCACAGAAATAAAATGTTAGACGAGAAAATCATATTTTTAAGTCAATACATTCCATGTGTGTCCTTAAAACACATTATAATAAGTTTATGTCAATAATTTTATTTATTAAGATCCATTTTAAGGTGTAATACATATTAATTAAATATTTTAGTTTATTAATTGTTAAGTATATATTAATATTCATAATCAATAATGTCTATATTGTGAGTTATGAGGATGTTTGATTAATGTTTAGAAAATGAATTTGTGGAATTGAAAAAGATCAAAGAGGTAATTTTTTTGACATTTATAAATTCTTAATCATGAAATAATTATCATATATAAAATTTAATTACACTTTTAAATAAAATCATGAATGATTTTTTGAAAAATGATCTACTTTATGATCACAGAGATGGTATGTCGTACATATTCACGAGTAACATTTCAATTTTCAATGGTCATTATGGAAAGAGGGAAAGTAATATTTTTAATTCCAAGAAATTAAAATCTAATAAAAAATAAAATATTATATATTTAAATATACTCATATTTACTTCATATTTTCTGGTGATGAATGAGGATTCATATAACTTTATAGAGTTGGTAGTCTACACATACGCATGAAAAATGTTATCATTTGTTAATGTAAGAATGAAAATAACATAATATATTTTAAAAATTATAAATATTTTATTAATATAATATTAATTTATTATATAGGACATATATTAATTTACACCATCCATATTACATTCAATGTAAAGTGTTCGTAAAAAATGAATTACATCACTCATTGACTTGCAGTTCACGACACGCACGAGCGACATTACCATATGTCCCATGGAATGAAAATAAAAAGTAATATATGAAATAAAAACTCCATAAGTATAAATATGTTATAAATATTATGTATATAATTTAAATCCATCATTATAACAAGGAGTGAGAAGTGATGATGAAAAATGAACTACATTGGTTCTCATGTTTTTGTGCATCTGACTCTTGAATGATGATTTCGTACCTCATTTGATGGATATAGAGATGTAATTATGTTATATAATTAAAATAATAACAAATATAAATGTGTTTGATACTCTTATTTTTATATAACCATAATTTAATAATTTTTAAAGTAGGTTCAGAAGAAATATAATAAAGATGCTCGGTTAGGCATGATCCTTCTTCTTTAGACAACATCTTTAGGTAATGAAAAAAATTATTATTATGATGGAATTATGATAAAATTATGTGATCTAGGATATGAATTTGGGGATGAATGGATGAATTCTTTGATGGAATTGTCCGAAAAAATTGGCATTGATGGTGGGGGGAAGATATGATAGGGGATGGCACTTTATATGTTAGGTGAGTTGCACATTTGTAATATTCTTAAAAGGGGTTTTAAAAAAAATCCATTTCTCAAAGGAACCTAAAAAGATAATTTTCAATAATCAGACATGATGAGTTTGAAATAAATTAAATTTTTCTATCTTACATATGTTTTTAGTTAATTATTATCCCTATATTTCTCGTTTAACCCCACAAGAAACTTTTTCAACCTTAACCATGTTAATCAATTTATACTATTTGTAATTTTATTTATTGTTAAGAATTAATTTTATCTTTTTTGATAATAAAAATAATTATTATTAATATTATAAAATATATTTTACACTATATAATTCACATTCATATAAAATATTAATTAAAAATTAAACCCACATATGTGTTGAAAAGGTGCATTTTCAAGAAATATATTATTCAAGAAAAGGCGATTTTATATAAATTATATGACTTATACATATCAATTTATTAATATAAATTAATATTAACTGACATATAATATATTTTATTAATTTAAATCATCTTTAATTACGAGTTTTTAATTAATTTAAAATGAGAAACATCATTCACCTTAAAACAGTTTTCATAAAAATTCGTTTTAAAACCAAAAAATTAATTATAATATAATAAAGTAAAATCATTGATCAATTGTGATTAAGGGTATTAAATATAATTAAAAAATAATTATGTTATTTTAAATAATATTTAAAACATAATTATACTTTTAAATATATTTAATTTATTTAAAATAAATGATATTTAAAAAATTAAGTATTTTTCACGATTAAATGAAAAATCGATATTTTTGAAAAAATACCAACATTTTTTCCAAATTAAATTCTTATATTCTGATTTATAAATTTATGTTCATTATAAAAAATTAATTTAGTAATATTTAATAAAATTAACTGTAATATTTTTTTTTGAAATGAAATAAAAAACATTTTGTAAGAAAGATTATTTTTAAAGAAAAAATTAATTAACAAAAAATTGATTCATTTCTTACTAAATAAATATCATTAATTTATATTGATCAGTAAATTTATGTATGTATAATTTGTAAATTAGTTAATACTAATCATACCTTACAACTTTGTTGAATGGTTATAATGCTTTTATATTTCATGAGTATTTTAAGCTCATTATTGTATGTCGAATATGAAATCGAACATTAATTTTTTTAAAATATCATTGTGTTACATACCCCTCCCATAAATAACATGCTCAGAATTTTAAATTTATTTCATTACTTAACATTTTAAAATTTCAAAATACATTTCTTTGTAACCTACTTAAAAAATGTGGATAATAAAACAACCAATTGATAAGTGAGAACAAGATGTATGGAGTTCATATCGAATAAAACATATTAGATTTAAAAATATGAGAACATGTGAGGTAAGTGATTATTTTCATTTGAAAGAATTTAATAATTCCAAAATAATTATTTAGAGTGTTAGATATCATCATTCATAAGAAACTGATTGTTCAAGAGAATTTTTACAGCCACAAAACCATAAACCAAAGAGGTAAGAAAAATTTCATTGTAATCATCAGAAATGTTGGTAATAGGGAAATTTTTTGATTTAAGATCCATTTTCTAGATTTAAGGAAGCAATTATCAATATAGACTATAATAATAAAGAAATATAAATAGCTGATAAGTTGATCTTATTTCTTTAATCAATTTACTAAACAATATCATATTTTTCTCCAAATTTTGTGAATTGATGATGAATTTTTTTCATGCATGAAGTATTAAAAGAATTTATTAATAAACCACATAATAATGAAATGTGTAATAATGATATTTCACCTTTCCTTGGATATTAACCAAAACCAAAATTATTACCAAAGGGTAAGATAATTTCTAAAATGGAAAAACCATTACATGATGAAATAATACCTTAGTCTCTGAAATTTCAAAGTAATATACAAGTTAAATATAAATAATTACATATATAAAATAACGTATACCCCAAAAAGATTAATAACCTAAAAATTGATTTGTGTTTTAACCTCAAAATTTATCTCATAACTTTCATGTTACATTCCAAATAATAATGTGATATTCATCAAAAATAAAATTAATTACTTAGTTCTCAAATACCATTACTATACCACAATTATCTATATGAAAAACCCCATGATCCCATATTTAAATCAATATCAATGATCATATATACGCAAGGGGTTATCCATAACATAAAAATATATCTAAACAAATTATTATAATACTTCACATTAAACAGAATCATTACATATACTTAAACCTAATAAAATGTTTCTTGAAGTATCATTGATATCTTTAAAACCTCGTCACTTTAAACCAAAAAAGGTGTGTTTATGAAATTAAAAATATGAAAAGACATTATCTTATAGTCTTATTATGGTTTCCAGAATTATTGAGATAATGTCACAAGAGAACATCATATACCTTAATGTTATCTAAACCCTTATCTGATAACCACTATAATAGCCTCGAACCAACACTCATAGTTATGTTTTTGAAAACATAAACATTATCTTTTAATATTATATACCAAATATAGCATCCCTCCTTTTTATCACATAAACTTTCATTACATTTTACAAAACCGAGGATCTTTAAGGTTTAGTGTCTTGGAGACCAGGAACATAAAACATGAAAAAAAACATTCTTCATAAACACTTGAAAGGATTCTTCTTATGTTCATCCTTGGTTTATTACTACATCTCAGAACCTGGGGACATACATCAAAGGAAAGGGTGAGCAGAAGGCCCAGTAAGGAAAACAAGAGAAACATTTTACATGTGAACTTGAAATACTTCAATAAGGTCATGAAAAGAACTTTAAGGCATGAGAAAAAAATCATGAGATATATCATAATAAAAGTAACCTTTTTCATAACTTGAAGATGTGGATACATAATTTAACCTAGACAATCATTAACATATCACCAAGGTCCATCCCCATGGTGTCATTTGAAAATTACCAAGGTTATTCACCAAGGTATCGTGAAAATTGTAATCTCTAGTGGTTACATCATTACCCAATGCATTGGAGTGCTATTAGGGCACACCCTTAAATTTTCCTTTATTTTCATGTGATCCACATATATAATCATCAAAAATTTCATAAATAACCCATATAGCATAAAATAAATGGGTTTCATTTCATAATCATAACGTTTAAAAAAACTGCTTTAAAGACATGATCCTTACGTCACTTTAAACCCACAGAAAGGGAAAGCGGGTCTCATGTATGTAAATCCCAGAATTTAAAATAGTACATTTTGATATATATGTGAATACCCTTGTATAAATAAGATCTTTGAGTATTCACTTTATAACATAAAATAATTTTGAGAAAGGAGAGTGGCATTTTGAGACGAAAATTCTGCAGCATAACGGCTATGTTTCGGAATTTTAGAAAACATTAAAAAGAGAGGGAAAATGGGTCAAACATTCCTAAATGACCCATAAAACGGTAGATGGACAGAATAAGAAGGATACATGATCATGGTAATGAAATTTCAATGATATAAGATTTGAAATGAAAAACATGGAAAGAAGACAAAAATTAGATTTCTCTTATGAAAGTTCGGCAGCCTAACGACGTTACTTAAACTTCAACAAAAATTATTTGAAAAGATCAAATAGGGTCTCTCATCATGTGAACATAAGAGTTCAGTATGATAGATATAGAGATAATTCCCCAACATAATTAAAAAGGAACTTGTAATACTTGACATGAAAGTAGAACTTTGAAAAGAATGAGAAGGGTGAAAGAATCCCCTAAAAAATTCGGCAGCCAAATGGCACCACTTAAAACTTCAAAATACTAAATTGAAGAGATCAAATGGGGTCTCTCATCATATGAAAATAAGACTCCAGTATGATAGATATAGAGATCATACCCCAACATAACAAAAAGAAACTTGAAAGAATTGACATTAAAGTAGAACTTCAAAACGAGAAGGGTAAAGACCACTTAAAAATTCGGCAGCCTAACAGCGCCACTTAAAACTTCCAAATACTGAATTGAATAGATCAAATGGGGTCTCTCATCATATGATCATAAAAGATCAGAATGATAAATTTATAGATCATACCCCAACATAATAAAAAAGGAACTTGAAAGAATTTACATGAAAGTAGAACATCAAAACGAGAAGGGTGAAGAACCACTTAAAAATTCGGCAGCCTAACGACACCACTTAAAACTTCAAAATACTGAATTGAAGAGACCAAATGGGGTCTCTCATCATATGATCATAAATTATCAGTATGATAAATTTATAGATCATAACCCAACATAATAAAAAAGGAACTTGAAATAATTGACATGATGGTAGAACTTCAAAACGAGAAGGGTGAAGAATCACTTAAAAATTCGACAGCCTAACGACGCCACATAAAACTTCAAAATACTGAAATGAAGAGATCAAATGGGGTCTCTCATAATATGATCATAAAATATCAGTATGATAAATTTAGAGATCATACCCCAACATAATAAAAAAGGAACTTGAAAGAATTTACATGAACGTAGAACTTCAAAACGAGTAGGGTGAAGAACCACTTAAAAATTCTGCAGCCTAACGGCGCCACTTAAAACTTCATAATACTGAATTGAAGAGATAAAATGGGGTCTCTCATCATATGATCATAAAATATCAGTATGATAAATTTAGAGATCATACCCCAACATAATAAAAGAGAAACTTGAATGAATTGACATGAAAGTAGAACTTCAAAATGAGATGGGTGAAAAACCACTTAAAAATTCGGCAGCCTAACGGCGCCACTTAAAAATTCAAAATACTGAATTGAAGAGATAAAATGGGGTCTATCATCATGTGATCATAAAATATCAGTATGATAAATTTATAGATCATACCCCAACATAATAAAAATGAACTTGAAATACTTTACATGAAAATAGATCTTGAAAAATGAGAAGGGAGAAAGAATCCGTTACAAAAATTTCGGCAGCCTAACGGCGCCACTTAAAACTTCATAAAACGAAATAATGAGAGTAAGAGGGGATATCTCATTATATGAACATGAAAAGGGCATTAAGATGAGTATAGAAGAACGTCCTCCAACATAAGAACATAGAGCATAAAAGGAATGACATAAAAGAGATTACTTGAAATGAAAGAGAGAGGTCGGATCCCTTACCTTAAAATGTAGCTCTTAAACCTCAAAGGAAGGGACCTTGAGGGCTTGGCGGCACCTTGGGAGGACTCCTTGGGAGGTAATGAGACTAGAAATTCGTTGTGGAAGAGTGGGGAGTCGAATGAATGAGAGGAGGGCTTGGTATTTATAGGGAAAGTGAGGGGACAAGGCATTAATGGCCAAGGGACACCTCAAAAGTGGTTTTCTCAAAAGCATGGGACCTCCCATGGTACTTCCCATAAAGTTAGGCCACATGGGGAACCCCACACAATAATTCATTACCCTTGTCCGACCAACCCTTAAAAAATCTCATGACATCATCATGACACAGTTATGATGTCATTAAACATACCGAAACCCTAAAACTGTATTTTCACTATTCACTAAAAATTCAACATTCTCAGAAAGATGCCAAAATTTCACCTTAATCAAATATCAATGCTCTGATTTCAAAAATGAACTCCATTTTATAAAAATCATTTTCTAAATATTTTTAATTTATTTTTTAAATAAATACACTATTCATCGAAAATTTATTTTTTTAGAAAAAACCACAAAAATTCACATAACATAATATCGGTGCTCTGAGTTCAAAAATGAAAATCATTTTATAAAAATAATTTTCTAAATATTTTTAATTTAATTTTTAATTAAAAAAACACTATTCACCCGAAAAAACTAATACTTGAATAATAGTTTATGAAACCATTATTTAACCATTTTATTGAATCACATTACTTAATCAAGGTGCCTAGATTATTTTAAAACTTTCTTTAAGTGAGATTACTAATCCATTTGGTCATATTACTAATCTTAATCATAAAATCACTATTCATATTTTACTATTCATCAAAAATCAATTTGATCTTATTAGACTCCAAATTTTGTACTGAACATAATTGTAGAGGACCATTTTTGGAAATTCATTACACATTTTTAATTATTTAAGGTTTACATAAACATTTTTAAAATATCCTTTTTCTAAAATTCATCAAAAATATGCATACTATATTTATCCGGTCATTTGAAAATTCATAAACTTCATCATAAGAAGAAATCCCAATTTTTATTTAAAACAAAGGATTACACAAGGCAGTTACGGTCTCCTTACATAGCCCCTTATCACACCAGCATAGGACCTAAGTGTAAGGTGTGCTAAGGTGAGAGAGTCCGAGGGAGGCTCGGCCAACATTGCCTGAGTAGTAATTTCTATCAGTTTGAACTTCTCACGAAGGCAATTCCGTTCAAGCTTCACATGATGAAGTTTGGCTTGGGTTTGGTCCAGAGAAAAGCCCAATGGTGCTACCTCCTTCCCAAGTTCTGTTATATGGGCTTCGATCGGTCCAAAGCTACTAGGTGAGGCCATCGAATCTTCTTTCTATAATAATCAACCATGATTACTTGTATTTAGAGACAATAATCAAAACATTTTGTTCACAGCGGTCATATTGACCAATGGTCATATAACAGTCAGAACCCAATGGTCTCATTTTAATTATAATCATGTTTATCAAATAAAACATTTTTGTTGAGTATAAAAATAAAATAAAATAACACATGAAATTAGGAAACAAGATTTATTCAAAATTTCGGGCCGTTACAATCTTCCCCCATTATGAAATTGCGTCCTCGCAATTTTAAAAAATTGGGTTTTGAAATTTCATTGAAAGTCCCACATTGGAAAAACAGTTCGTGACACCATTACTTTAAAAGAAAGAAAAGGAAGTACAAAGGCCACCTGAGTTTACTCATACTAGGATTCCATGTAGGAAACATGGACATGGAGGAGAAAACAAAGGGTCATGTCCTAAAGGAGAGTGATAGAAAACATGATTAGGAGGAAGTTAACCACCCGAAAATCCGAAAATTATGATGTGTGCAAGAAGTCTATGATTACCTAGTAGGAAACGTAAACCAACTACTTTTTTTTACATTCATTTTCATAAATTTGAGGAATTCATTTACAGTATAGAACAAAAACATAAGGAAATATATCTACCTTCATGTAGAGTTTCATCCTTTAATAAGTTTCTACCCAAAACTAATCTTTTCTCTAAACTATGAGCATTCAAAACTACTTGGTCTTATCAAAACACAAGAATCATCTTCTAGAGAATCACATAATACACAAAAGATTAACTATCTATTTCTTTTATCATTAAACATTATCCCAAAAACCAAAAGGGTAAGGTAAAAAAACTCTTCAAAAAGAAAGAATCCCATAGGAATGGAAACTACTTTTAAATCTTCAAAGTTCCATTGTACTACCCAAAGTTCATCATAGTCCATTCCATAAATAACGGTCCTTAAAATTCCTCAAAATAAACCAAACTATGATTGGAACCCAAATACAAGAAGGATTTGATAACATAGTCTTCCAAAATAAACTTCATTGTTCATCTCCAAACAACATCAACCACTCCTAACATCTTATTACAAAAGTATCTAACCTAAACATATTTAACCCAAGATAGGTTAATCATTCCCATAAGTAACCTAAATTACTATAAGTCCACATTAAATTCATCGATTCTTCAAATATAAGTCAACCTTAATCCTCAATGAAATACCGTTGTAATCTATTTACCTCGATCATATAGGGTCCCCAAAATAGTGAACGTATTCCAAAATAAAAATCATATTTTAATCCCCTAATCATCTCGGTCATATTAATACGGAAATTGTATCGTTTCCTATCACATTGGTTGTTGAGACATGTTCTTCCATTTCCTTCCATTAACTAAGAAAAGAAACTATAATTATGGGCTTAAATACTTAGCCAATAATCATGAAAAGAAACTTAAAGCATATAAGGATAACTTGTAGATGAAAAGTATACCCTAACGTGTAATCCCCTAGGTTCCCATCTAGGTTATCCAAGATCATATATTCTTATGTGAATCTTCATTTTATATTATCTTTGTTCCTTTATCAATGGTTTATACTAAGCTTATGAATTTACCAAATCATATCCCCCAGGAGTGTTGTAACCAAGAGTGAAGCAAGGCCCGTTGTCGTGTACCAGTTCCCGTTCAAGTCTAGCTCAAAGGGGAGTTTTCGGGTTTTACCCCTATGTACATCTGTGCCAGAGCCACCTCTACCTGCTCGTATCCAGACAAGGATGTATTTGCTTGGCAACCCCTTACTCAATACTCACCAAAATACCAGGAAGATTTCCTATACTTTAACTTTTCTATAAGATTATTCCTAAAGTTTTCAAATCCTAATTTCCAAAAATAACTAAACCATCCTTTGATACCAACTATAGCATCCCGCCTTTTTATCACATAAACTTTCATTAAATTTTACAAAACCAAGGATCTTTAAGGTTTAGTGTCTTGGAAACCCAGAACATAAAACATGAAACAACAAAAAAAAAACATTCTTCTTAAACACTTGAAAGGCTTCTCCTTATGTTCATCCTAGGTTTATTACTACATCTCAGAAACTGGGGACATACATCAAAGGAAAGGGTGAGAAGAAGGCCCAGTAAGGAAAACAAGAGAAACATTTTTCATGTGAACTTGAGATAATTCAATAAGGTCATGAAAAGAACTTTAAGGCATGAGAAAGAAATCATGAGATATATCGTAATAAAAGTAACATTTTTCATAACTTGAAGATGTGGCTACATAATTTAACATAGACAATCATGAACATATCACCAAGGTCCATCCCCAAGGTGTCATTTGAAAATTACCAAGGTTATTCACCAAAGTATCGTGAAAATTGTAATCTCTAGTGGTTACATCATTACCCAATGCATTGGAGCGCTATCAGCTCACACCCTTAAATTTTCCTTTATTATCATGTGATCCACATATATCATCATAAAACATTTCATAAATAACCCATATAGCATAATATAAATGGGTTTCATTTCATAATCATAACGTTTAAAAAAACTGCTTTAAAGACATGATCCTTACGTCACTTTAAACCCACAGAAAGGGAAAGTGAGTCTCATGTATGTAAATCCCAGAATTTAAAATAGGAAATTTTGATATATATGTGAATACCATTGTATAAATAAGACCTTTGAGTATTCACTTTATAACATAAAATAATTTTGAGAAAGGGGAGATGCATTTTGAGATGAAAATTCTGCAGCATAACGGCTATGTTTCGGGGTTTTAGAAAACATTTAAAAGAGAGGGAAAATGGGTGAAACATTAATAAATGACCCATAAATCAGTATATGGACAGAATAATAAGGATACATGATCATGGTAATGAAATTTCATGGACATACCATTTGAAATGAAAAACATGGAATGAAGACAAAAATTAGATTTCTCTTTTGAAAGTTCGGCAGCCTAACGACGTTACTTAAACTTCAACAAAAATGATTTGAAAAGATCAAATAGGGTATCTCATCATGTGAACATAAGAGTTCAGTATGATAGATATAGAGATAATTCCCCAAAATAATTAAAAAGGAACTTGAAAGACTTGACATGAAAGTAGAACTTTGAAAAGAATGAGAAGGGTGAACGAATCCCCTAAAAAATTCGGCAGCCAAATGGCGCCACATAAAACATCAAAATACTGAATTGAAGAGATCAAATGGGGTCTCTCATCATATGAACATAGGACTCCAGTATGATAGATATAGATATCATACCCCAACATAACAAAAAGGAACTTGAAAGAATTGACATGAAAGTAGAACTTTAAAACGAGAAGGGTGAAGACCACTTAAAAATTAGGCAGCCTAACGGCGCCACTTAAAACATCAAAATACTGAATTGAAGAGATCAAATGGGGTATCTCATCATATGATCATAAAAGATAATTATGATAAATTTAGAGATCATAACCCACCATAATAAAAAATGAACTTGAAATAATTGACATGAAAGTAGAACATCAAAACGAGAAGGGTGAAGAACCACTTAAAAATTCGGCAGCCTAACGACACCACTTAAAACATCAAAATACTGAATTGAAGAGATCAAATGGGGTCTCTCATCATATGATCATAAAATATCAGTATGATAAATTTAGAGATCATACCCCAACATAATAAAAAAGGAACTAGAAATAATTGACATGAAGGTAGAACTTCAAAACGAGAAGGGTGAAGAACCACTTAAAAATTCGGCAGCCTAACGACGCCACTTAAAACGTCAAAATACTGAATTGAAGAGATCAAATGGGGTCTCTCATCATATGATCATAAAATATCAGTATGATAAATTTAGAGATCATACCCCAACATAATAAAAAAGTAACTTGAAAGAATTTACATGAACGTAGAACTTCAAAACGAGTAGGGTGAAGAACCACTTAAAAATTCTGCAGCCTAACGGCGCCACTTAAAACTTCAAAATACTGAATTGAAGAGATAAAATGGGTTCTCTCATCATATGATCATAAAATATCAGTATGATAAATTTAGAGATCATACCCCAACATAATAAAAAATGAACTTGAAAGAATTGACATGAAAGTAGAACTTCAAAATGAGAAGGGTGAAGAACCACTTAAAAATTTGGCAGACTAACGGCGCCACTTAAAAATTCAAAATACTGAATTGAAGAGATAAAATGGGGTCTCTCATTATGTTATCATAAAATATCAGTATGATAAATTTATAGATCATACCCCAACATAATAAAAATGAACTTGAAATACTTTACATGAAAATAGGTCTTGAAAAATGAGAAGGGAGAAAGAATCTGTTACAAAATTTTGACAGCCTAACGGCGCCACTTAAAACTTCATAAAACGAAATGATGAGAGTAAGAGGGGATATCTCATTATATGAACATGAAAAGGAATGTAAGAGGAGTATAGAAGAAAATCCTCCAACATAATAACATGGAGCATAAAAGGAATGACATAAAAGAGATTACTTGAAATGAAAGAGAGAGGTCGGATCCCTTACCTTAAAATGTAGATCTTAAACATCAAAGGATGGGACCTTGAGGGCTTGGGGTCACCTTGGGAGGACTCCTTGGGAGGTAATGAGACCAGAACATCGTTGGGGAATAGTGGGGAGTCGAATGGATGAGAGGAGGTCTTGGTATTTATAGGGAAAGTGAGGGGACAAGGCATTAATGGCCAAGGGACACCTCAAAAGTGGTTTTCTCAAAAGCATGGGCCCTCCCATGGTACTTCCCATAATGTTAGGCCACATGGGGACCCCCACACAATAATTCATCACCCTTGGCCGGCCAACCCTTAAAAAATCTCATGACATCATCATGACATAGTTATGATGTCATTAAACATACCGAAACCCTAAAACTGTATTTTCACTATTCACTGAAAATTCAACTTTCTCAGAAAGATCCCAAAATTTTACCTTTATCAAATATCAATGCTCTGATTTCAAAAATGAACTCCATTTTATAAAAATATTTTTCTAAATATTTTTTATTTATTTTTTATATAAATACACTATTCACTGAAAATTCATTTTTTCAGAAAAAACCATAAAAATTTACATAACATAATATCGGTGCTCTGAGTTCAAAAGTGAGATCCATTTTATAAAAATAATTTTCTAAATATTTTTAATTTAATTTTTAATTAAAAAACACTATTCAACCGAAAAAACTAATACTTGAATAATAATTTATGAAACCATTATTTAACCATTTTATTGAATCACATTACTTAATCAAGGTGTCTAGATTATTTTAAAACTTTCTTTAAGTGAGATTACTAATCCATTTGGTCATATTACTAATCCTAATCATAAAATCACTATTCATATTTTACTATTCATTAAAAATCAAGTTGATCTTATTAGACTCCAAATTTTGTACTGAACATAATTGTAGAAGACCATTTTTTGAAAATCATTACACATTTTTAATTATTTAAGGTTTACATAAACATTTTTAAAATATCCTTTTTCTAAAATTCATCAAAAATATGCATACTATATTTATCCGGTCATTTGAAAATTCATAAACTTCATCATAAGAAGAAATGCCAATTTTTATTTAAAACAAAGGATTACACAAGGTAGTTACGGTCTCCTTACATATTCCCTTATCACACCAGCATAAGACCTATGTGTAAGGTGTGCTAAGGTGAGAGAGTCCGTGGGAGGCTCGGCCAACATTGCCCGAGTAGTAATTTCTATCAGTATGAACTTCTCACGAAGGCGATTCCGTTCAAGCTTCACATGATGAAGTTCGTCTTGGGTTTGGTCCAGAGCAAAGCCCAATGGTGCTACCTCCTTCCCAAGTTCTGTTAGATGGGCATTGATCGGTCCAAGACTACTAGGTGAGGCCATCAAATCTTCTTTCTATAATAGTTAACCATGATTACTTGTATTTAGAGACAACAATCAAAACATTTTTTTCACAGCGGTCATATTGACCGATGGTCATATAACAGTCAGAACCCAATGGTCTCATTTTAATTATAATCATGTTTATCAAATAAAACATTTTTGTTGAGTATAAAAAAAAAATAAAATAACACATGAAATTAGGAAACAAGATTTATTCAAAATTTCGGGCAGTTACAATCTTCCCCCATTATGAAATTGCGTCCTCGCAATTTTAAAAAATTGGGTTTTGAAATTCCATTGAAAGTCCCACATTGGAAAAAGAGTCTGTGAGACAATTACTTTAAACGAAAGAAAAGGAAGTACAAAGCCACCTGAGTTTACTCATACTAGGATTCCATGTAGGAAACATGGACATGGAGGAGAAAACAAAGGGTCACGTCCTAAAGGAGAGTGATAGAAAACAGGATTAGGAGGAAGTTAACCACCAGAAAATCCAAAAATTATGATGTGTGCAAGAAGTCATTGATTACCTAGTAGGAAACGTAAACCAACTATGTTTTTGTTTTAAGTTCCTTTTCATAACATTGAGGAATTCATTTACAACATAGAACAAAAACATAAGGAAATATATCTACCATCATGTAGAGTTTCATCCTTTAATAAGTTTCTACCCAAAACTAATCTTTTCTCTAAACTATGAGCATTCAAAACTACATGGTCTCATCAAAACACAGGAATAATCTTCTAGAGAATCACATAATCCACAAAAGATTAACTATCTATTTCTTTTATCTTTAAACATTATCCCAAAAACCAAAAGGGTAAGGTAAAAAAACTCTTCAAAAAGAAAGAATCCCATAGGAATGGAAACTAATTTTAAATCTTCAAAGTTCCATGGTACTATCCAAAGTTCATCATAGTCCATTCCATAAATAACGGTCCTTAAAATTCCTCAAAATAAACCAAACTAAGATTGAAACCCAAATACAAGAAGGATTTGATAACATAGTCTTCCAAAATAAACTTCATTGTTCATCTCCAAACAACATCAACCACTCCTAACATATTATAACAAAAGTATCTAACCTAAACATATTTAACCCATGATAGTTTAATAATTCCCATAAGTAACCTAAATTACTATAAGTCCACCTTAAATTCATCGATTCTTCAAATATAAGTCAAACATACTCCTCAATGAAAAGAAACATTTTTTACCCATAACAAGAATACCAAAAATGTGTTTTTATATTGGGACATCTATTTCTGACAGTTTTCTACCAGGTCATTCTTTTTTGTGCCACATGTATGGGAAACATCGGCTGGACATGCCATGTTGTTGTCCCATATTCTAACTTTCCAATTTCGGTTGACATCCATCGCCTTGTGAGGGATGTTTTCTGCCTAATCAAAAGGGGATAATGGGATATTGTTAGTTACTTCCAGGGATTCCTCCCCACAATTTGATGCATATTTTGGGTTCCCATTAATATTAATATGTTTTTCATGATTCTATTACCATTTCTATATAATTATGGATGTCTGTTTATTATGATGCATTCATCAGGACATTACAAAAGTGGTCATGTCAGGGCATTTAACTTCTATCAAGAGAGTATTCATGTTAGGCATCGGTGGTGTGTCTGGATACTGAAACAATAGAACACCTAGATTTCCCCATACAAGAGGGCTTCTCGAGGGCATAGAATCTTAAGGAATCCCACATAAAATGAAGGGAATCTTATGCTAGAGGCATGTATCTAAGGTTTTCCTTGTCTTCATATTTTTAACATGGGGTAGGCTCTGAGTTTATCATCTAGTGGAGAGAGATCATGCTTATCGGAACACTAATGAAAGTAGATCATATGGGAACATCCCTAATAGGGATAACCTTAAAAATTTACTGGTTGGATTTTTCATAACACCCAATAAGGACTGACCTAGGATAGTGTGTCCCACAAAGGGGATGGTTTCACACCATGAAACCTGATCTGGACACCATGAAGAGCGGATCAGAGGATTGTGGGTCATAACGAAGGAGACACCAATGTTTATCATTGTCTGGGATTGATCCTCATGGAATCTTATTACGTACCCTATTTTGAAGACATGGAAAAATAGAACATAGTTTGAGAGGGTGAGTCATGGGATAAGGGTGTACACAATATAAAAAAACTCAACGAAATGTTGAAGTTTACATGTGGTTAGTGGCTCGGGTGATAAAAATAGAAATGTGGTGACTGGGGATTACACATGGATAGCTTCTTATATTGATGGCATGATTTCACTAGTATGTGGTGTCCTGAGTAATATTATGATGGATATGGATGAATTGTCGAAGGGTGGAATGAATGTGGATAGAACCTAGAACCTGTATGAAGGTCACAATGTTGGTCTTGAACCCCAGGGAGGATTCCTACATATCCATGTGGTATGGAAAAAACGTCCATGTAGTTTTGGGATGGGGAGATGAGTCACTTGAGGAGTAATCTCATGATAATGGACTTGTTGAATGGGACCTTAAGGAAATGGAACCAATAGGTTAAGGCATGATCTAGCTGAGACACCAAGGCTCGAGGTAGAGACCAGAATGAAAAGATCATTGGTCTTGCACCTTAGAAAGGCATCCTACATACCATTATCAAATAGGGAAAAGATCAAAGTAAACTTAGTTGCGTAATGGGTCATATATTCTAGGTGTACACAAAGGATAACAGCCTAAAGAATTGTTGGGGCTTATGCCTGGTTAGCATCTCATCATAAGAGGGACACTCTTGGTTGGAGGGGTATGGATTTATAATGGGACTTATGGACTAAGATGACCTGGGAACTGATCTGAAACCACTAAAAGGAGGACCAAGGATGCGGGTCCCAACAAAGGGGACAGTGGAGTATACTTTTTATTAGGGTTGAACCTCAGGTAGTATTCCTATGGACCCAGTCTTGGTGATAGGGATCAAAACCAATTTAGTTCGAAGGTATATAGTTTAACATCTTGTGGGATGAGGTTAAACCAATGTGAAGTGGTCAGGACTGATAGATGTTGGGCTGGAACATCATAGCAGCATTCTATGCACCTTTCATGAAAATGGAAAAGATCAAGGTCCACATAGTTCAGTAGGGAGGGGTTGGTTTTTACACATTATGGTGTCATAAAGAAGATTCCATGGATGATACTTACTCTATGACCATGTGATTACTCATCTATCTGTGAAACAAGATGTAACAATTGACATGATGATCACATTCCAATAAGGTGCATCCGAAAGGAGTATATCGAGGCTTACACATTGTTAGCGTCCTAGGGAGATGAAGATTAGGAAACTCCAGGAGGGTGTCATGATGTATGAGGAGGATATGGCCATTGTATAGGGATCACCCAACCAAGGTGTGTCAGGGGTTACAAAAAGTATGCCTGAGGTGCACATGGAGACAAACCACATTGTGAGAGGATTAGTGAGAGGGTTCTATTACTCATTACTTTCGTGGTACTCTAAGGATTTTCACTCATGCGGTGATCACAGTTTAACTTCATGTGTTATGGATGAGGAGTGTCATGGTATTTTAACATCCTAAAGCTTAGAAGGTGAGAACTCAATCCTCACCCACAGGACATACAAAACATGCACCACCCTGCACTTGGGGATGGTAAGGCAAAACAAGGCCATTGATTAATGTGGTTGTGGAGTGATCCAATGGGGGTCAATGTTAGCATGACTATATATGGAAGTAATTTCCATTAGTGTGCCTATGCGAAAAAGCACAAGGCATTGCAACACAACATGAATCACTGCTTGATGGTCATTGAAATCACATCACACAAGCCAAGAGTGCCTCATAAGAGAGGAGTTTTCAAAGTAGGAGGTGTTGAGAAGAGTGGATGCATGATGATTTGGTGCTTCATGAAGAGGTTTTCCTTTATGAAGCTTTGTTTTTTCAGGAAAAGGATGGTATTCATAATGGATAGTGTCTTCACCAATGAATGAGACTTTGTGAAGGGAGGTTTTCAATGGAATAGAGCTTCACATTAAGAATTCAATCATTATTTGGAGAGTGATTCACGAATCCTCGAGTGCCTCAAAGGGTCTCCCAACATTGAGAAGGGTATAAGACTTTGCAAAGGGAATCCCCACCAAAGGTAGAGGCCATGAAGTTAATAAAGAGCCACAACTCACAGAGTATAGGTACCTTTGGTGATTTCTTTTTTGACATCATGAATGTCTTTGTGAAATAAGAGCTCATAAGAAAAAAGGGATACATAAAAGTGGTTTAAAGGGGGAGGGTGAGCCACTTATTTATATATAACAAAGGTTGGTGGTGGTTGTAGGGCTTGAAATTGAGAAGATTTGGGATTTCAAAGAGGAGGTGTCCTTGTGAAGAGGATGTGACACCACAAAGCCAATGGGGGGTGTTATACACGGTCAGACTCGAAGAGAGTCCATCATATTGATGATCGTAAAGGTAGGTGTGGAGAACCCATGATGTAATAGAGATGAAGGGCTCCATCAGAAATCATTTTTCTCACCAACGGTCTGTAATGTTATGAAGGGGGTCACTAAGGTACCCATCGAAGAGTGGTACAAATATAAAACGTGGCATCATGAAGGCATCCGAATTTTGGAGACCTATAAAGGGTTCATCGTAGAGGCTCACAATCTCAGAGGTGGTATAGATCTGTGGCAGACTTCATGAACCTGAGACTTTGGGATAATTTTGGGGGATTTGAAGCCCATATTGACTCTAGATTTAATATTAACCATCTTTATCATTGTTCATAACGCAAGTGGAAATAATTTCAGTGCAAAAAAAATCCCCCTCAGAATGGGAGTTGAAGGAAAAGAGGGTTGCATTTGGAGGTTTAGTCACTGAAAAACTAGAATGATTTCACAAAGACTGATCATGAAGATTGTGTTGGGGATGGATCAAAAAGTGCGATCACAAAGCGTCCTCACAATGTGGAACCCATAAATGGAATTGTAAATTGGTATCACTATGTGGAATAGATAAAACGATTTCATGATGTGCTGGCGACATTCACTATAAATTCTGGACACAGGACACTGTGAAGTATAGGCCAAACACGCCTATAAATAGATAAACATGAGTATTTTTTTCATACATGTATCTCTTGAAAGACTATTCCATTGCGTTATCTTTGTAATGAAAGTTCCCCATCAAACACCACTATACAAACTAGGTTCTTTGCTCTAGTGATCTGAGAATTATTTAGCGAATTGGTGCATTGTGATCTGCTGGTTCCTTAGAATGCAGGCCGAGATTAAAGAATATTTAAATATGGCTATATTTTTGTTGACCATCTATGTAAAAGGGACTCTGGAACCATCTTCGTGATCGAACCATTTTTTTATGTTTAGGGAAACAGATTATTAGGTAGTTTCATGAGAGCTTTGTGTTGATGCTGCTCAGAAGGAGGATATGGTGATAGACATTCAAATAGGGAATACATATGAAGCACCTTTGATCACCAATAATTAATGGAATTTTCGAAATAACATCACTAGGAATATTCATTGTAAAAGCACCTTCAACTATATGACATCGGCTTGTGGGATGATGTCTTCATCCCAGAGGCATGTAGATATGTACCAAAATATGGGTTCAAAAGCACCAGAACAATATCAATGGTATATGGATGTGGAAGACCATGTTGGAAAGAATCATACTCCTATCACAACGTACTATATCCACATACACATCTATAATATCTATGGAATGATGTTAGCGGCATAGATGTCTATGCCTCTATACTAGTTGATTATCAAGGTGGGGCTCTAGAATCAAGATAAAGGATGGTTTGAAAGCTGGGATCTACGCTAGGGTGGCAAGTTCACGGTTGAGTGGGAATGGGCCAACTATTTCTGCACATCCTTTGAAGATTTGGAGACTATGATGAGGCGGTTAGTCATATGAAATGTATCCTGGGTTTCCCAATTTTGAATTTCAGAAATAAAGGAGTTCATATAGGAACTTCTAAGTTGATGGTCACCAGATTCCAACACATTCCACATACACCATGAAGAGGTTAGTATCATCTTTTGATACCTTTATGAAATTTTAGTAATCCCGATCCTGGGAGGGATGAATGTTGAGTTCCTTCGTGTGATGAATTTAGGGGAGGTTGCAGGGATGATAAATCCTCTACATAAGGCACTACTAAATATATTACCAGGCATTGAAGATGATAAGAAGAAAACCCGAGATGACCACTTTAAGAAGCTGTTCAGCTAATTTTTTAAGATCCCACAAGATGACAAGACACTACCAAAAGGACCTATACATGGTTGAGAGTAGATTAGTGGGGGGAATAAGATTTATACTTGAGTATATTAGAGGATATCCATTTAAATCATTGGGTTAAAGTGTCAAGACTGAGAAATATCCAATAATCAGGCATGCCACATTCTTATTAGCATTGATCTACAGGTGGATGATACCAGTTAGATATGATCACATGGGAGTATGAACAAGTACATTAATTATGGCATCATGAATGGTTGGTGGAGAATGTGTCAAACTTAGAATAATGATGATGGAGATGTTATATCAACTACTTCATCACATCAGTGAGAGAAAGAGGTCATTGCAGGTATGGTGTCCATTCCATTTATATTATAGCTAGAATATAGAACATATGGGGTAGGGAATATATTAACCCCATTGCTCCACCTAGGATACACTCTTGACACGATATTATTAATTTCATAGGAAACACCCCACTAAAACTAGACACATCGGTCATGTTTGGATGTTGGGGAAAGAAAAACAATTCAACATCCACCCAAATCCTTTTCTAACAAGAGCATATATTGCTGAAGGAACAAATAAAATCAAGAAATGATCATACCAACTATCTGTTTTAGTGGTGTAATAGTGAAGTAGGTATATTGTGAACCCATACGAAAGACTTAAAAACCAAACCTATTTTTATGATAATACAGATGCATGTAGAGGATGACCCTCAAGGTGTTTCTGGGGTTGATCCCTAAGAATCACCCATGTGTGATGAGATGGTTGTAGATGATGTTTAAATGAGAGGATGGAATGGTGAAGAATGAGTTTCCACTAACCACTGCCACATTCAGGTTGATTTATCGACATGCATTATATTGGGTAGCTGGCTACCTGGGTGAGGCATGGAAGAAACAAATTGTCTAGGCTAGCAAAGAATCTGTACCCACACTTCAATGATGGAATTTAATGATTGGGGTACATAAAAATGTTGGTTAAAACATTATTCATGATGATGAGGTTGTATTAGTAGGGTTAGTGGGCCATGAAACTACTCTGATGGATGGTGAAGAAAGGGGTGCACCAAGCCTGAGCCCTGCTATTCCGACCAGAGGGTGTTCAAGGGGATTCTTTTGGAGGTTTCCTCAGGCCCTAGGAAAGTAGGTGTACCAACCAGTTATTCCTTCTAATAATTTCTATATAGATTCCTATAAAGATAGGTAATTCTGTAAACATTATGTTAATACTAATGAACATTGGGAAAACATAAATATGAATGTAATGGAGCTGGGTAAACTTGGTCTTGTGAAGGATTGTATAAATGTGGTCGTGCATGAGGGAAGATAATATTTATTGGAGCTGGAAACAATGATAAAGTCCAGGGGTACCCCTTTTCCATTGGAAGAGTGGGTGAGGGTCATTTTGAAGAAGACCACCCCCAGTGGAGTCGGTGGCACAAATGGAAGAATTATTTCCCCTTCCTGAAAACATAGATATCTGCTATGTTTAAGTGGTTTGTGAGGGGGATTTTTGGATGGGTGGTAAGGAAGAGACATCAAAGGGGGATTCACTAGAAGATGGTGAAATAGTGGCCTTGGATGGGTATTCTCTATGCAAGTTTATTACAACTCTGGAAGTAATCTCTATGTCATATTTTTTTCAACATTACCCTTCTTACTTTATTTTGGTATCTCAAATGAAAATATTTTGTGTAAGGGGTTCTTGAAGAAAGCACTACCACTGGTGGAAATGGGGGCAAGAGGACTAGTTATGAGAACTGAAAACCAGGACTTATGACTGGTGAGATGGTAGTTTCACAGTCTAGTTGTGCTGGGAAAGAGATGGTGGTATCCATGGAACCTTTATAGTCTATGGCCATTTATGGAGGATCATGCCATGGCATCTTGACAATGAAACACTTGATGTAGGATTCTGTGGCTTTTCAATGTAACTCCCCCACCTGCTGGGCCACATATGTCGTATCCATAATCAAACTGGATAGCATGACACATATCTAAATAGTTCTAAATATTTAAAGCATCCTGCTAGTGAAAATAGAAGGAGGAATCATGGATCCTCTCTAGAGAGGGACGATGGTCTATATATAACTGAGTGCCTGAGAGGAATAGAATGTAGTCCATTATTGGTGATTGATGGAGACATGTGATACTTCTAGAGGGACAGAGTCTGGAGTTGGCCTGGTGGATATCATTGAATTAGAATCATGAGATGAATATCAACCAAAAGATGATCCTACTACTGAGCTCTTAGAGGAATTTACGAATATGAACCATTTGTCCTAGAAGAGTATGATGAGACTGCTTCTGATGAAGAGGATATAAATGTTTTCTATTTACAGCCATAGAAACTGTTCAAATGCTTTGTCGACAAAACCCCACAATTAGAGCGCATATGCCAGATCGGAAAAATCATCCTTATATGTGAAAACTATTAGATGTAGGAATGTATGCCTGATGACCTCAAATGTTCATTCAAGATTAACTTTCCAAGAAGGTGTGGGAGAACAAGTCTTTCCTCAATTTTGGATGGCAGTAGATGAATAAAATCACACTTATATGTTTTGGGAGGCTGAACAGGAGATCTATCCCATAGGAATGCACCAATAAGAGTTCTCCTCATTAAATGAGACCCAAGAAGAGCTTGTACAACAATTAGGGGCTCGTCTGGCCGAAAATGAAGAGGATCAAAGGAAATAATCTTGTGAAATGTCTAAAATCAACGATGATAAGGATCAAGAACCGAACAGGGATAGTGAACTTCAATCTATGGTCAATAAATAAGGGTGTGAGCTTATTATAAGACATAAAATCATGGAGGCCACACACCGAAGAGTAGGGGAGTTTATACATTCCATAGAAGAGAATAACCCATAAATTATAGGGGCAAATCCCAGGGGGATATACATTTCATGAACTTGAAAACATACTTTCATGCACTCTTGATTATTTTGTTTGTGTACATTAGTTTCTTTATCTATACTGATTACTATTATTCAATTGTATCTAGGAAACTATCTGCAAACAATTTTTATGCGAACATGGTTCATGCCCAGTGTAACAAACCAAGGATGACCACATAATCATTCACCATTAATATGAGAGGGACAAAAAATTAAGAGACACTTGGGTTCAGAATGGACACTTGAGGATTCTAGGAGGAGACGAGGGACATGACTACATAATAGAGTTCTTAGAACAACCAAATTTGACTTTCCCAACATGCTCTAGAGCACAAGAGGGATAACAATTGAGGATTTAGAATCAAAATGAACAAATGGGAATGAGAAGTGTGAATCATGATACCAAAAATTCAGAACACAATGAGGGTTGTGTGAAGACAGATGATAACTACTAACCTATGGTTAAAAAAAGTATATATATCATGTTATCCTAAAATGGGGACAAAAAAATGAGGGATGAACACATACCAAATTCAAAACACATGGTCAACACTGAAAGTGTTGTCAATGTATTTTGGAACCTTGGCCTCGAATGGTAGGAAATCCTTTAGGATGTGAATTTCTACCATTAGGGGTCCCTTTGGATGTGAAAAATGATGATGATCTAAATAAGGGGTACAAAAACCATGAGAATAGAGTAAAGGGAAGATCAAATAGAGTCCATCACTCTTGAAATTACACCGCAATGATGAAATTGCACTGAGTGAGTATATTTCTATGAATCAAGATAAAAAATATTCCTAGAAAGGACACCTCTAGTGAGGACCTAGAATTACATATTCTTTTGCATCATGAAAATGAGGAATATAGACATACAGTTTAGTGTCATATGGTTAGGATGTTATACATTGTTTAAGGTCATATTGCATGGACCCTGGTTAATAGTTTGAAGTTGTGTTACATGAACTAGAGAATCATAGTTTATGGTTATAGAGGTTAAACCATAATTAGATTCAAGGATCTAGTAAGGTTAATTGACCTAGTGTTGGTCCCGTGGATAATTTCTCAGGTGTCTCAATGTATCCTGCGAGGGTAGGAGTCAATTGGTACATAGTTCTTGAATTACATGCTGTTTAACTTCATATGGTAAGGATGTGGGGACACTAAAGTAGAAATGTGAAACATTGTACATTACACAATGTGAATGGGGAAAAAATTTGTCCACACCATACCACACATTCCTAAAACAGGGCTTTGGATAGGAAGATAAATAGAATTAAGGGGTTTTTGAATGGACCATAGATGAGGAGTCTAAGAATCACTATGTATCCCCAAAGAAAGGGGGTCAAGACCTACATAGTTATTGAAGATTGAATGTTAAATAGGCAATAAAAACATGATTGATATCCTCTCCAGTGTGGAAATCCATAGTTATTAAATACATTAATGTCATGAGAACTAAAACACTAGAAGTTTTAGTATAATGATCGTAGAAATCATATTGTGGGGATGTATGGCTCTTCCATACAGGAACAAACCTTACCAAAATTCATATGCCTACGCGAGCCATGTTGAGCATGGTAAATAAGGGCAGATATGTTATTTACAACACATGGGAGTACGCAATAGGGAATGGAGATGAATAGTAAAGGATGACCCCATGAAACTAGATCATCCTCTCAAAGTGCAATGGTGTAGAAAGGAATGAAACTGAGGGTTTCATACACTTGTGAGAACATTATGAAATGGAATGGGATGTGAATAAAAAATATAATATTTATATTACAATGTGGTTGGTGTAATGATGGAATATAACTGTCGACCATATTTGAAAAACAACATTTATATCACGTGACCTGTGATGGTTTCAAAAATGTTATGTTTGGCCAACAACTATATTTTTTCCACGAGACCCATCGGAAATATCATTTGAGAACTTCTGGGATATTATCCAAAAACGTTATGTGGGCCATATGGTCAAGCATCCATATCGCTCGTGGGTCCTCACAAACGTGAGAGATGATGGAGACCCATGAAAATGGATTCATGAAGCATGGAAATGGAATGAGATCTTGTCCACACATAATAAAACATTCTAGGCCCAAGCCCATAGTGTGTGTGAGTGCATTGATGGTCATAACAGATGTCGAGGGGCCACATTAAGAGTAGACAACTTGAGAAGAAGTGTGAAGGATTTGGAAAAAAATAGGTTGATAGGCCCATGGATGGACTCCAACACACAATTCCTAGGAATTCCTCTGTACCCCATATGGACGTGAATCAATCCATACATATTTATTTAATTCCGTGCAATTTAACATCAAATTTTAATGACACATGAAGTGGAATGAGGTTCTAAAAGATATTTTTTGGTGGGATAAATGAAATATGACATTAATGGGGACATGAGAAGTCAAAACCACACCATGCACAATCCCTAAGGGGGAAATCAGACTAAGAGGATGGAAAATATTGAGAGACCTGGGGCTGGACACAAAGACTAAATGCATGGGTGTTCGAACATATCCAATAAATATGTGAATTAATCCATATGTTCTTCTTGAATTCTATGTAGTTTCACTTTGTTTGGAAAGGATGAAAGGTAAATGGGGGTCTTCTGAAGGGAGGGGAAAATGGTGTAGATGTTGAAAATCCAATGTGATTGAGGAAAAATGAAGGCCACATCATAACATATGCAACCCTTGAATAGAACTAACCTAGAGTGTGAACTAGGGAGATGGAAATATTTGCTAGGATAGACCTAAAGATTAAATATCCATGAGTTCCTGCATATCCAATAAGGATGAAAATCAAGACATACATCATTCTTATGATGCAGCGCATTTTAAATATTATAACCTAGCAGATGATGAAGGTTATGCATTTAATGTGTTGCAATTTTTTCTAAGTAGTTTTTAAGAATAGATATTAAATCTCTTTTTTTCCATGAATTTTAATGAGGTTTGGTTTTTGAATGAATTGGATCCTGTTTATCATTGAAAACGAAACCTATTTTTTGAAAGAATCAGTTCTTATTGTTCAATGGAATTAATAACTCATTTTTTATGAAACCAAAACGTGTTTTCAATAGAATTTAAGCCAGTTCTTCTATGGAATCATATCATGTTTTTTAGACAAAATAGGGCCTAATTTTCAGAAGAATCAGAGACTGATTTTCAAAAGAACCAAATACTGGTTTTTAAGAGAATTAGAGTTTAATTTTTCAATGAATCGGAGTGTGATTTCAATTGAATCCAATCCTGATTTCTAGATGAATCTTAGCCTGATTTTTAGATGAACCAGAGTTACTATGTCTACATTGTTTTATGTGTGATGCTTCTTTTCAAATTGTTATTTCTCATATTTAATGAGTGAATGTGATAACTCGTTATGCAATAATAATGTAAGAAAGGGGGAATAGAAAATATGGTTCTACGTGGAGAGATGGTACCGACTAAAAAGTGGTATAGATGGGAATAAATTTTTTTGTTATGATGGATGATGAAAAATTGATGACAATAAAAGTGGTGCTGAGTGAGAGGAATGTTGACAAGAAAGAGGGGTGCTAATGGAATATTAGATTTGATGGGAGAGCGGTTCCAAGAAGAGATAACATTGTTGAAAATTGGAGCCGATGAAGAGAGATGTCGATGGGATGATGAAAAGAGAATATGATGTAAGAATAGTACCAAGGGGAAAGTCGTGCCGAGATGAGTGCAGTTGTACCGATAAAGAAAAAGATATCAATTTTAAGTGATGCTAAGAGAAATGTTGACTATCATCATGATGATTATAATAAGAAATAAATCAATAGAAGACGATCATAACTCGTTTTGATCATATCCTAAATGACCCTTTCTCTGGTGTGTCTTCAAATGCCTTTATCAATTGGGTTATTAGAAGTGAAGAAGAAGTATGATGTTAGTCATGTGGTCAAGAGATGTAAAGAATAATTATTTTTTCTAAAGCATGTTAGGAGAGAAGAAAAAGAGATAGAGATTTCTGAATGATTTTTCAAGGGGGATTTGAACGTTCAAATACAAGATTTTGATTCAAAACAAATCTAAAGAATTATAATGAGAAATAGACATGGGAGAATTAGAATCTGATATTTAGACCCATGTTTTCTTGATGATGGTAATCAGTCTCATCAATTAGAGTCTAAAGAAGAATAGATGAAGGTTTGAAAAGTTTTGAGAAGAATCCAGAAGCATTGGTGATTTCATAATTGCTTGGAGATATATGGAGAAATGATATAGTGAAGGGAATTTAGGTATGAAAAAGTGTTTTGGGAATTCTCTCCAAACCCATTTTGGGAAACCTATTAGAGGTGAGAAAGTACATTGTTCATTGTACGGTCTGAGATAGAGTACTAGTCATCAATCAATAGAGAGAATATCAGAGTTTTTAGTGAGATAAATTGATACCGACATTATTATATTGAATAAAATTTATCTGAAAAAATGTTTTTTTCAGTTGATTGTTGTACCAGGCTAAGTAAACCAGAACATGGTTTTCATACTAGGATGAACTAATCAGAATGGGTTTTCTATACTGTGTTTCTCCATACAGGGTTCTTGCACTGTTGATGAATCAAAACATGGTTTTTTATTGGATTTTACAAGACTGAGCATTTCTGGAACGAGAAAGTACAACACTGAGTTTTAGCATACTCCGGGTTTGATGTTGTGCCAATTAAGCTATATCAGGAAGAATCAAATTTAAATAATCATACTTGGAAATTAGACTATATGATTCATGGCATAAGATTATAATTTTATTCCCTTTCTTTGGGTTGAATAATTAAAGGATTTTATTACAAAATCAAATCCAAAACATACTCATTCACAGTCATATGGAATTGTTAACAAACACAATCACACCCAAAACATACCAAGAGGACACATCGAGTGTTTTCCCCAAAAATGATTTTACTCACGTTACCCATGTCATGTATATAAAACACAAATATGATTATTTGAAAATGATTAAATGTTTCAGAATAATAGATGAGAATGAATGTGAGAATCCTATGAAGAAGTTGAGAACTGATAATGGTAGTGAGTATAGAAGTGAATAATTTGAAGACTATCTTGAGAATAATGGAATTCATCATGAATATAGTTCCCCATATAAATCCCAAAAAATAGGGTTACTAAAAGAAGTACCATATTCTTTGTGGAAATGGTAAGAACCATGTTACTTGAATATAACCTTTCTTCTTAATTTTGGAGTCAAAATATGAGTACTACAGTTTATATTGAGAACCTGTGTTTCTATAGGCCAAAATTATATAAGACTCTATATCAATTGTTTTTTGGCAGTAATCCATGTATGAATCATGTTATGGTTATTTGGGATTCCATTCATTATAAAGAAGAATGGTGGAACTGATGGAATGTTTATGCAGAAATGTGATGAAAGAATCATTCATGGCTATGATACGGAAGAAAGATCTTGTAGATTCTTCAACAAAATAAAGAGAATTTTTTATTCTATTGATGTAATGGTTATAGAAAATGTGGAAAATAAGAACGTACTAATGTTTAAGTGGAAGTTATGAATGTTTAATAAAAAATATTTCAGATTAGAATACAGAAAAATTTATACCTTCTAAAGAACAAGAATCAAACTCAGTCATTTATAGTGATGATAAAGATAATTAAAAGTCTCATCCTAATCTATGGAAATAGGTGGAAGCTAAGAATATAATATGAAATCACCATCAAAAGGTTCAAACCAAAAGAACAAAAAATCCATTTCACATACATCATTAAATTCAAAATTGAAACCAAATGATGCGAACAAAGATATTGAGCATTGAGAATGAGTTCAATCCATGAATGAGGAATTAGATCAAATTGAAAAGAGTAATACATGGGAACTAATACATAAGCCTAAGAAGAAAAACATTATTGGAAAAAATGGGGTTTCCAGAACAAACTAATTGAAGAAGTTAAATTTATCTGAAACAAAAAAAGATTGGATTGCTAAGGGTACTCTCAGATTGAATAAATCGATTTCATTGAATCCATTGCTCTTGTGTCCATATTGGAAACTACATGAATCAATATCTCTATTTCTGCACAATGAAATTATGAAATCTTTTAAATGAATGTCAAATTTACATTCTTGAATGGTGATCCTGAAGGGGACGTTTATATTGAACAACCTTGTGGATTTATTGTTGGTAAAGATGAGATTCATGTATGATATTTGATGAAAGCCTTGTATGTGATAAAATAAGCTCCAAGGTCTTTGTATTTTGAACTGAACACGTGCTTAAGGAATATGGAAATATAAAAAGGAAGAGTTGATAGTAATCTGTATATCATTGAAAATAAATAGTTTTCCATCATCATAATACTTTATGTTGCTAGTATTATATTTTTTGAGAATGGTGAAATAATTTGTGAACGATTTTCGGAATGAATATAGAAGGTTTTTTGAATGTCCATGTTGGTTGAAATGAAATACTTTTTTGGGTTACAAATATTGAAAATGAATGATTACATTTTTCTTTCCCATGAAATGTATGATAAAGAACTTCTCAAGAAGTTCATCATGGAAGACTCAAAACATATCTCCACACCAATTTTAGTAAGAACAATGCTGAGTAATTATATTGAAGGAAATGAAGTTGAACAGAATGATTATCGAAATATGATTGTATGTTTGTTATATTTGAATGCCTCAAGACCCGACATTGTTAATATTTTAACCTTGTATGCATGATTTCAAGGTGCTCCAAAATAAACACATATTATTGATGGAAAAAGTATTCTCAACTACATAAAAGGCACAATATAATTCAGAATCATGTTTACCAGTTCAGATAGTATTGACATGGTTTGGTGTTCAGATGAATATTATGTTGGATATGTTGATGATTCAAGATCCACATCTAGTTGGGTGTTCACTATGGAAATGAATTGTGTAGGTGAAATTAAATGAAATAAAGTTCATTTACTCTCAGTATGAATTAATTTGAGTATGTTTCAATCACTCAAGGAACTAAAAAACTTATGTGAATGAAGACACAGTTGGATGATTTCCTAGTTGAAGTGAAGTAACCTTTTTCTTAGGATGTGATAATCAAAGAACATTCAATATCTACAAGAATTTAATTTAAAATTCTCATTCAAAGCCTATTGATATAAAATATCATTTTATCAATGAAAATGTTGAGAATAAAAAATTAATGCTTGAATGTGTTTCAACATTGAATAAAGTGGCTTACATTATTGCAAAACCCATGCTAAAGGAATCATTCTCCAAATTGCGGTTGAAGATGGGAATCCAAACTCTTTATCTTCAAGGATAATATATGTTGTTATTTCCCCTCGCTATTCTTAACATATTGTTGTTTATCCAAGGTGGATAATTGTACTATTTCATAAATCTATTTCCTGAAATAGATTGTTCTGGGTAAGCAGTGATTTGAGCATTGTTTGTGTGTGAACTATTCTAACTGTTCGATGGAGTGCTTGTAGAAACGAAATTATTTTGTGTTTTAGGTGATGGAGTTGTTGGCCTAGAACCAACATCTTGGAAAATTATTCATTAATAAATACCTTATCACATCCTTATGGTTATTCTACTTTACAATAAATGTGATAATTTCCTAAGGATAACTGTTGCATTAAAGGGTCAGAGCCGATCCCTACTATGATGAGAACCATGAAGTACCATAACACTGTTCTTGAATATGTGTTCTATAGATGTTTGATTTTATTTAGGGGACACAAATAATAAATCCATTAGTGGTGAGGACTCATAAAACTTTTTTTTCACCTTCTCATGGTGTGAGACCTTGGTAATATCCTAGAGGATATTATGAGAATGAAACCTGCTAGCATGAAATCTACATTTCACAGTGTCATTGGATGTTCCTTTCTACGGATGTGTGTATTGGTCCTTAGACATTAAGATTATTTTTAATGGGCATTACAAATCATGCTCTTTGATGTATTGGAAAAATTGTGAAGGTTCATTGTTCACAACAAGATAATATAAGTTGGGATTGTCACGAGTAATACTTCATTAATGGATAATGCGAGAAAGGATTTTCCACTTATGATCCCGAACTAGATTTTATATCTCATGCCCTTTTATGAAATTAATATAAGCAAAATAAATCCTTGTCTAAGGTGAGGAATAGTAAATTTCAATTCCACGAAGTCAAAGAAATAATTATTGAGAACATGGGATGATGGCACCAGCATACAACCCGCTTGATTCAAGATATCGCGACAAAGGGATTGCATTACACAGTAAATGTTTGTAGAAGGTGACACATCATTTTGGTGTTAAATGTTTTCTATATGGATTCATTGTGAGTGGCTAGATGCTTACCTTGGACTTTAGGAAGTCTTCACCTAATTCCACTGATAAAGAGGCCAAGGGGGTCACAGAATAAGTGTGTCCGACTATCTCAGTT
The DNA here is from genome assembly GCA_963277665.1 of Viscum album. Classification (NCBI taxonomy): domain Eukaryota; kingdom Viridiplantae; phylum Streptophyta; class Magnoliopsida; order Santalales; family Viscaceae; genus Viscum; species Viscum album. The sequence continues at coordinate 720,752,943 of OY728164.1, read as the reverse complement.
AAATATTAATTTAACAAGTTGAATAAATTATATTTCTCATTTTAGTTTAATAATTATTCAAGGATGTCTGATCAAATTTATTTTGACACTAGTTATTTGAGAGAATATATTTTGGGTAAAATAATATATTTATTAGGGGGTAATGAAGTGATATTTGTTGGAGAAATAAATATCCATTATTTGAGGTCTAATAAATGTTATGGAGTAAATAAAGAAAATGGAAAAACAAAAGTACACTCTATGTATATTAATATTCATGCTGTGTAGTTTTTCGTAGGATTTCTGAGAAATAATATTATTTAGTTAATTAAATAATAGTATGGGTAATTCATTGGGTTCATGATAAGTAATAATAATATTAAACTATTATTATTATACAATGGTTTTATAAAGAAATAAATGAAACAAACAAATGCTTTCTGGTAACTAATTCATTTTATTATTTTATGTAATTATAATCCAAATTATATAATTCTCATTACCCTAGTCATTTAGGTGGTTGTGAACAATGGATCTAGAGAATGCTCTCAAGACAAGAGATAATTTCTTTTCTTTGAATAATTCTCTCAGGCTACGAGAGAGATCCACCTCCACCGGATCTAGGAGAGCATTTTACAAGTGGCTCAAAATCCAATCTAGGGCGGACATCACAAGAGATGGCTCTTCTGTGCATGCACCCAATGATCTCTTGGTGAAATCCAGAGATACGTGGAGCACGTGTGGATCATAGCTATAGGAATCATTGACTTGGATTCTATGATGCAATGATGGATCATATTGAATCCTGACAGGAAACATCTACGGAGAGAGAATTGCATCAGTGTAATTCTTGTATTTTTAATTAAATAAATGATAAAAAAACATATGATTATCCTTTCTATGGTTCCCAGAATACCTTCTATTTATTCTTTCGTTGTTCTATTATGAATAGTTTTCATTTTTTATGGTGAGAGATCTGAATTGACCATTGTCAATATAAAAATTAAAGTTGGGTACTCCCAACAACATGCTTCTACTACGTCCAGAACCTACATGTGGTATCAAATCAGTCATATAATTGATTATAATTATTTAGTTTTTCATTTATGGTTTACACATTTAATAATTTATTTCTTTCAATTCAATTTAATCATTCTACAAATCTAAATCTTGATATCTATTCCTCATTTCTCATTTCTCACCCACCTTAGAGAAACAATTTTTCATTTAATATTTTATTAAAATAAAATAGAGGATCTCATACGGATGTGCCAAATGTTCCTATCCATACAACACAAGAATACATGATGTGTAGTTGGTAGTATACATCGTGTATTCTAGGTTTAATGCATCAAATTAGTCCACCAAACCAGGTCGTTTCAATAGATCTTATCTAAGTCCTTAAGACTCTGTGTGTTGACAAGGAACATGTGGCACACGGTTTCCAGATTACATGGTATGTGGCCCATTGAACACGGCATGTAGTCCCTTTAGGTTTGGGGTGGACTGTGTACCTCGTACACACCTTTCCCAACTGGAAACTCTGTAACACAGATATTACATGTTCTGTGTCCCACTGAACATGCCGTGTAATCCAATGATTTACAATGTACATCTACAGGCCATGTCCCTAGGTGTGTAATTAGGATGGATGGTGAACAAAACTACACACAATGTTGTCAGAACTACACACTGTTTACTCATCCAAATTACATAGATTTAATGAAATTTATTATTATATTATACAAAACCTTGACACATGTACAATAGTGCCAGCATAATGCTAGGGCGCAACACATGATATTTGTTATATATATGTTTGTTTACTTTAGCATTTGTTTAATGTTCATTTCTACTAATTGGGTTGTTATGAAAGGGATTGCACTAGTGTTCCACAAAATTACAAGTTACATAGAAAGATAATTTTAAATAAATTTATTAGTTTGAAATTATGATGGATGAGAATATCATGGAAATTCATAAAAAGGGTTTAAGATAAAATGATTAATTAATTAAAGATTATTAACTGATTCGAGAATGATTTATCTTGATGAATAACAATGAAATAATTGAATGCTAGTTTTATTTATGTTTAAATATCATCTTATGTATGGATGATCTTGAGCTAGAACAAGACCTTTTTATGTGGTTGGTTTATTTTAATTTATTTTTTTAAATTAAATTTGTTAGTATGCAATTATTATCCTCATTAATATCTATTGCCTGCATGCCCAAGGATTATATTATGTAAAACCCCATTTTACCCCTCACCTGTGAGTGGGATAAAAGCATATGTAATGGATGGAGCTCTTATTATAGTGGAGGCGACTCATGTTAGAAGCCATGGTGAAACCAATCCAAGGAGATATAAAGGTGAACATGTAGAAATCAATAAACACGATCCTAAAATATTCAAGGTGTTTTTCCCCTAGGACATAGGTTAGTTAATCAACCACAAGATAAACTGACCAATAGAACAAGCTCATTATCATACCATTTCTTTTATTTCTGTCAGTTTCATGGTTTATTTATTGTGGGTGTGTTTTCACGATCACCCAATTAATAAATAAAACAAGCTTGCAAGGTGGAACTAAAATAAGACACTCTTATGCGTAAATATAATCTTCAACATGGTTAATCACTTATGTATATCCCACTTAATATTATCATTCATAAAAGAAAGACAATAAAATGGAAAATTAGATATAAGGATAAAATACATCAATGAAATATTAAGTCGGTACAGCCTTCCCTAATATTGGTTAGAATAAATCCATAGATCAATGTGCTTGATCAACCCAAGTTGGGGTGCTTTCAATTATCATAGAATTGTAATTCATGGTTTTGTGTTGACGTAATTTTGTTCCAATAAAGGACTTACTACCACCGTAAGACCTGGTGTGACGAAGAGGTAAAGGTTGAAGAAATCTAAAATAAATTGATTTTTGGATTAGGGAGTCCACTTAGAGGATCAAGAAGCTACTAGTCAATGCAGTTGGGATTTGGAATGCCTATATAAACCCATTCAAGTTTAATGAAATACCATAGTTTGGGTAATGCAAATTGGAATATGGATCCTTTACTCTATAATATTTAGGCAATATAATATTAAAAAGTCAAGGGTGAGGGCTATTGGATTTCAATAAAATAGTGGGATACTAATAAGTATTAATTTATTTTTTGTCTAAGATTTATCAGGATAAAGCACTAATCCTTTGCTCATCATAATTTTTAGAAATGGAAAGAAAAATGACTTCAAACATATCATTGTGAACTATACTCGATAAGGAAAACCTTCTCTCTCTTATGAATTTTCCAGGAATATTATAGGCATTTACGCATCGAACTTTACCATGAGAGGAAATTGTATGTTCCTAAAGAGCACGTTCTAGTAGTGCCTGGATAAGACGCCAGTGATGATGAAATATCTCTCTATATGAATCATATGGATGATTCCATATATTTCCAATTATTCATGCTATTCGGCATGTATAATGATCTCTTGAAGAAACATGAAAACATAGACATGTATATCATGGTGTTTCAACTTAATGGTCTCTATCAAGAGAGGTAGAGACATGAGAGGTATGAGATATTCAATGATTTTTTTAAAAAATAAGCATGGAGAGTCTGCGCCATCTGGGCCTTATATAATCAATCTTATTAGATACATTGAACTCATGGACAGCAGGGGGATTAAGTTCTCGGATGAGTTGAGTACATATCTCATCCTATCATCACTACCCAAGAACTTGTCTCGCTTAAATGTCATCTATAGCATGAGAAACAATGAGAAGATTCTATTAGAAATTTTGGATGTAATTATCCAAGTAGATAAGGACCTAGGGAGTGACAATCCGACCATCCTTATGTTGAATAAGAAAATGAAGGACCAGGTGAACGTTCCAAGGATTTATAAACGATCTAAATCCCCTGATCAGCATCCCTCCATAAAGGGGAGCATCCAGAGGCATGGCAAGAAACAGGTGGAATTATGTTTTTCATGTGGAAATCTAGGATAGTGGAAGAGGAACTACAACTAGAAGCATGGGGACACTAAATCTGATTTTGTTGTCAAGTGTAATATTTCCATTTATACAGTTTAGGTATTAAATACATCTTATGGGACTCATATATGTATTCAAATGTATGAACCAAGTAGATTTATAAATATTTCAAGAGGAGCGGTGGACCTTTGAGCTGCCAATGGCCCGAGGCTGGCTGTGTTCGCCATTGGAAAATACCATATCTCATTGAAAACTGGAATGATTTTTGGTTTTACGTAACTATTATTATGTTCCTAGTGTTACAAAAAACAATATTTTTGTATCTTGTTTAGATATGGATGGATTTATTTTCATGTTTTGAAATAAGGGTTGTTTCTTTTAAAAGAACAACATATGGTATGGTATGTCACATTTAAAAAATAGTTTGTATGTATTAAATTATGAAAACCCAGTGTTGAAAATTGATAACGAAACTAATTCACATGACTCATACATCACCCAGTTGTGAAATCACCATCTCGGTGATGTAAATGAGAATCACTTGATAAAGATCTTCCAAGATGGTTATTTAAACTCTACTATGCTAAAACTGCTTGATAGATGTCACGCTTGTTTACAATGTAAAATGACAAAGCCTCCTTTTCGTGGATAGTGTGAAAGGGCCATAGATCTTCTAGGATTCGTGCACACAGATGTGTGTTTACCACTTCTAGAAGAATCTAGAGGTGGATATTATTTCTTCATTACTTTTATTGATGATTTGAGTAGATATGGATTTGTCTACTTAATAAGGTATAATTCAGATTCCTTAGAAAAATTTAAGGAATTCAACAATGAAGTATATAATTATCTTGGAAAGAAGATAAAAAAACTTCGATCGGATTGTGGTGGTGAATATCTGAAACAAGAGTTCATTGTACATCAATAGATGTATGGGATTCTATCTCAAATCACTCCCCCTTATACACCACAGTGGAATGGTGTTAGTGAAATGAGGAACCAAACCTTGTAGGACATGGTGAGGTTGATGATGAGTCATACAGATCATCCATTATCTGTTCAGGGATATTCATTACAAATTGCAGCATACACATTAAACTGAGTGCCAACTAAGGTGGAAAATGGGATTCCCTCCAAGATAAGGAATGGAAAGAAACCCGTTTTTTCATACACACATGTATGGGTATGTGAGGAATTTGTTAAGGCCTTTTCAGGTAACGAACTAGCACCCCGGGGCATGAAGTGTACATTATTTGATCTCCCAAGGAAACCAAAGGATATTACCTATATAACCCTTCAAACAAGAAAGTCTGTCTCACCAGACAATTGGTATTTTTTTAGGAGTAAATATTCAAAAATAATAGTGGGGGAATGATTTTATTCAATGAAGTCGATTCTCAAGATACATAGGCGCTGGTACAAAAACAAGTTCCATAGGTCCCAGTGGAATTGGTTCCAGAAACACTAGTTCTATGTTGGAACTCAAGATAGGTATTGGAATCAAAGAGATTTGGTTACCTAGTCACTGAGGATAGTGAATCATTATTATTGTACAATGAATAACCACTCTTCTACAAGGAAGCAATAGAACACCCTGATGTTTCATGATTTCTTGAAGCTATGAATTATGACAGTGATTCCTTATATCAAAACCAAGTCTAGGTTTTTGTTGATGAGCCTGTCGATGTAAATCATGTTGGATGTAAATGGTATTCAAGAGGAAAATGACATGGAAGGCCAAGTTAGCACCTATAAAGCAAGGATAGTGGATAAAGGATCCAGGCAAAATTAAGGAATTGACATTAATGAAACCGTCTCTCTAGTTTCCATGTTTTAATCCATAAGAATCATTCTTTCCATAGCACCTTACCATGACTACAAGATTTGGAAAAAGGATTTAAAAATAAAGTTTCTTAATGCGAACCACCCTAAAGATGTCTATATGACACAACCAGAAGGGTTAGTGACACTTGGTGAAGCCAAACAAGATTTCAAGATGCATAAAATGCATTTATCAATTAATAAAAGCATCCAGGTCCTGAAACATTCAATTTGATGAAGCCGTAAAATAATTTTTCTTAATTAAGAAATAATGTGATCCATGTGTTTATAAGCGGTTTAATGGGAATGTGGTTGTTATCCTTGTATTATATATTGATGAAATATTTATTATTGGAAATGATGTACCAATATTATAGTCAGATAAGGACTAGTTGAACAAGTGTTTGTCTATGATGGACTTGGTTGTATCAGCCTACATTCGAGGGATCAAGATAATTCATGATAAATCAAAGTGGATCATTGGACTTTGTCAGGGAACATACATTGACCAGATAATAAATAGATTTAGTATAGAACAATCCAAGAGGGGACTGGTTCCAGTGTCAGACAGCCTACATCTTTCTAAAAAAATGTTTCCTCATACACAAATGAAGAATGATATAATGAGTAAGATTCTATATGAGTTGACAATAGGATCCATCATGTATGACATGTTATATACAAGGATTAATGTTGTCTATTAATTGAGCATAGTTGGAAGATATCAAGTAGATCAAAGAGAAAAACATAGGACTGGTGTTAAGACTATTGTTAAGTATCTCATAAGAAATAAGGATATGTTCCTGGTGTATGGAGGAGAGGAAGAGCTTGTCATCAGAGGGTATGCTTATGCTGGTGTTTAGACAGATCATATTGATCTGAAATCACAACCAGGATATGTTTTCTATCACAATGGAGGAGCTATGATCTTGAAGAGTTCAAAGTCACTAGTTGTCGCCGATTCAACAGAAGATTCCAAATATATAGTGGCTTCTGATACAATCAAGGAAGCTATCTGGATCTGGAACATTTTCTAGGATCTTTATGTGGTGCCTAGTAGTAATGGTATTTTCACGTTGTATTATCATAATACTACATCTGAGGCTCTTGCAAAAGATCCAAGGTCACATCAATGGACAAATACAATACTCCCAAATTATCACCTCATTATGAATTTCTATCAAATTGGTGAAGTTACAATGGGAAGCAAATGCATGAATATCAAGTGGGAGATAATGGGTTAAAGGTTGTTTGTAGTCATCTCTAGTTAAAGTGGGAGTCTATTTTAGTTGGGGTCATATAACTAACTACTTTGTAATTTATTCATTAATAAATACATTATCACATCTTGATTGTTTTTTCTGCCTGACAATATATGTGATGATTTCCAAGGGATAGCTATTGCATTAAAGGGTCATAGTAGATCCCTGCTATAATGAGAACCCGAATGTTCCATAACACTATTCTTGAATATACATTCTACGGGTAGATGATTTTATTTGATGGACAAAAATAATACAATCCATTAGGGGTGAGAACACATTAAAAAAATTAATAACGTTCTCATGGTGTGCACCCTTCATAATATCTTGGATGATATTATGTGAGCAAGACCCACCATTAAGAAATCCATATTTCATAGTGTCATTAGATGTTACTATCTGCGAGTGTGTGTATTGGTCCTTAGACTTTATGATTATTATTAATGTGTATCACAACCCACACACATAGATTTTTTGATGAAAACTATGTTGACACACTGTTTGTAGTGAGATAAGATATGAGAGGTGTGTATGAGTAATACTACATTAATAGATAATGCGAGAAAAGACATGTCACTTTTTTCCATAAAAGGAGTTTATATATCATCTTCTTTAATGTAATTGGTATAGCCTAAATAAATCCATGGCCATAGAGAGGAATGGGCATGTTCAATTCTGGGATGTCAAAGAAAGAATAATCAAGAACATGGGATGATGGCACTAGCATGCAACCTGCTTGATTCAAGATATCAAGATAAAGGGATTACATTATATAGTAATAATTCATAGGAGTCAATATGTCATTGAAGAGTTAACTTATTTCTTTATGTGTGCCCTGACATGTTACTAGATGCAAACCTTAGACATTAGGCTAGCTTGGATGGATGCAACTGAGAAAGAGGCCTAGAGGGTCAAACACTAAGTGTTCCCAAGTATATAAGTTAAATATTAATTTTACTAGTTGACTAAAAATTATTCTTGATTGTGGTTTAATAATTATTCAAGGATTGTTGATTGCATTAATTTTGACATTAGTTATTCGAGTGAATATGTTGTGGGTTAAATAATATATTTATTAAGATGTAATGCAGTGATACTTATTTAAGAAATAAATATACATTATTAAGGGTCTAATAAACGTGGTGGAGAAAATAATGAAAATTGACAAACAAAAGTACAAGCCATGTATATTAATATACACACAGGGCAGTTTTCATGGGGATTGGTGTGGAATAATATTATTTATTTAATTAAATAATGTTAGGTGTAATTCACTGGGCACATGTGAAGTAATAATTATAGTCAAATGTTATTATTTGCCATGGGGTCTTACTAAGAATTAAATGAAATTAAAAAATTATTTATAGTAACTAATTCATTTTATTAATCTATGTAATTAAAATCACAAATATATAATTCTCATTACCCTATCTATTTTGGTGGTTGTGCACAACGGATCTAGAGAAAGCTCTCAACCCAAGAGAGAATTTCTTTTCTTCCAATAATGCTCTCAAGCTACATGAGACATCCTCCTCCACCAGATCATGGAGAGATTTTTTTACGAGGCTCTCAAGGTTGTCTAATGTGGACATTGCAAGAGAATTCTCTTCCATGCATGCACCCAGAGATCCCTTTAGCGAAGTCTGGAGATATGTGGAGCATGTGTAGATCACTTCTAGAGGAATCCTAAAATTTTATTCTATAATGCAATGACAGATCACATCAGATCATGACCATAAACATCAATGGAGAAATAATTACATCTTGATAATAATTTTAGTTTTATTTAAATTAATTATAATCAACATATGATGATCCTCTCTATGGTTTCGAGACTCCCTTATTTTCTTTCATTCTTCATTCTATTCTGATGATCCGACATTTTATTATCTTGAAGGATATCAGAATGATCATTGTTAATGGAAGAAATTAAAGTTGGGTACACCCACCAACACGCTTCAGCTATGCCCAAAACCAACACCATGAACGGTGAAGAATATTTGTGATAGGAAAGAAGAAAGCGAATGTCATAATCACTAAATTTGTATTGCATGGATTTTCATTAAATGATTATTACTTCCGATAATGAGTTAGCTCATGTAGGATTGGAATTTTTGATTAGTGATCCATTTCATGAAGATTCAATGTTTAGTGATTTAGGAAAACATGGATGACAAAACTATATAAAGGAGGAGATTGTTATGACCAAGTTAATGATGAAGGTGCTGGTTTTCATGTGTTGTGTTTTTTCTAAGAATGTTTGATGAGTGTAAATCAACTATAATTTTTTTTCCAAGAATTATAATGAGGTTTGGATTCTGAATGAATTGGATCCTATTTTTTGTTGAAATCGGAACATGTTTTTTTGATGGGACTTGAGACTGTTCTCGATGAAATTAGAACCATTTTTTCAATGAAATCAAATCCCATATTTTGAATGAATAAATGCCATTATGATGTAATCAGAACCAGACTTTTGAAAGAATCAAAGATTTATTTTGAAATGAATCAGAGCATGATTTTTTGAATAATCATTGTATGATTTTCAAAAAAATTAGATTCTGATTTTTAGATGAAACTGAGCCTAATTTTTAATGAATTAGATCCTGGTTATTATATGAATTAGAGTCACTAAAACATTGATGTTTTAAGTATGATGATGTTTTGTTGATTTTTATTTCTCCTAGAACATGAGTAAAATTGAGAAATCATGATTCAAGCCTAATGGGAGAATATTGGAATGTAAAATATGGTACAACTTGGGGAGATGGTACAGATTAGAAAGTTTTACCTTTGGGCATTGATAATGTGATGCAGATGGATGAAGAAAAAGTGATGTCGATGGAAGTGGTGCCATGTGAGAGCAGTACCAATGAGAAAGAATGATTTAAAGTGACAAGTTGTACTAATGGGAAGAGATACAAAAAATAGATAATTTTTTTGAAAAGAAGTTCCACTGAATAGTGTGCTAATGGACTGATGAAAATAGTATCTAATGGAATAACAGTTCCATGGGGAAATCAGTTCCAATAAGATTGAAGTTGTGCTGATTATGTAGAAGATTTCAATGAAATGTGATGCAAAGAGAGAGGATTTTACATGTCAGGAATATCTTAATAAAAAATAATCATACCCCAGATGATCTGAACTAGATTTGATCTAATATTGAAAGACACTTTCTTTAGTTAGTCTTCTAATTCCATCATCATGTGTGTCAAGAGAATTGAAAAGGAAGTTTGACATTCCCATGTGGGTCAATAGAATTGAATAATAAGTATGATGTTAGTCAAGTTGATCATGAAAAGCAAAGAATAAGTGAGTTGTCCCAAGTTGTTTAAGAGAGAAGAAAAATAGATGGACGTTTCTGAATGCTATGTAAAGGGGGAGATGAACCTTCAAATAGAATATTTTGATTCAAAATGGATCTATGTAATCAGATTGATAAATCGGAATGAATGATCTGTAATCTGATGTTTGGACCCCTTTTTTCTTTGATGATTGTTATTAGTCTCAGCAATCGGAGTCTGAAGAAGAAGAGATGTAGGTTTTCTAAGATTGAAGAAGAATCATGAAGCATTGACAAAGTCATAATTGCTCTATGATTTTAGGATAAATGAGGATGTGGGTGAATTTAGGTGAGTGAGAAAATGTTTTTGGAAGTCCTACCTAACCAATTTTGGGTCACCTATAAAAGGAGTTAATGTACATTTTACATTGTGAGGTCTGATGCAGAGCACTATTCATCCGAGAAGAGAGAGAAGCTTTGAGTATTCAGTGATAGAAAGTGATAGTATCTGTCTGGTATTGAATATAATTTGTTTGTAATAATGTTGTATTTGGATGGCTGTAGTACGAGACTGAGTCAATCAGAATGTGGGTTTCATACTAGAATGAAATAATTAGAATGTGTTTTCTCTAATGGGGTCTTCGTACTGTGTTTCTCAAATTGAGGAAGAATCAGAACTGAGTTTGTGTACGAGGTTTCACTGTAATGAGGATTAATAGACTGAGGATGTACTGTACTGAGTTTTAGAGTACCCAGTGATTAAAGTGGTGTGGATTCAACAGTATCTAGAAGAATCATATTCCAAGAATCACACATAGAAATATGACTCTATGTTTCCTAACAGAAGTTCATAATGTTTTTAACTTTCTTCTGAGAAAGGATTTGAAGAATTTTTTAACACTTTTATAATCTTTTTGAATTGAAAAGATGCATAAGTAACAAGATTTTTTACAAAAAGAATTTTTATTACACTATAATTTTTAAAGGGTGCACACACACTATTGGGATTGTTCCATAGTCCTACTATAGTGTTAGGGAATATTCTAGTCATTGTAATCCAAGGATTTTTTCTCTAGTGGATTGTATGGTATTTTATTACTTCCAACCATACTAAGGCAATAACTATTCTTATTGAGTATTAAACCTTTTCAATACCCAAATTCTTGTGGATGTGTGTTTTTCTTCTTTTCAGTAGGGAATTGAATCTTTAATAGGAGGTAAATGTTGCTTCAAATAAAAGGGAATTTAATTGAAAAAAAGAGAATCACTCATTCACCCATTCCCATCATAGTGATAAATTATACTAACTAGGAACCTATATTAATAACACGTTGTATGGATGAAAAAGATCATAGTTTATGGTCATCAAACTCAGATTGTAGATGCCTAGTTTAATGTCATGGGCATTGGATAGAAGGGTAGAAAATGTGTAATCTCTACAACCGATATTTTAGACACCATGGGGATGAAGATAACAATAGAGGATAACTACGGACCATATTCGTAACAAAATATCCATATCATGTGACCTGGAATAAGAACAAAAAATTGATTATTGACCGCTCACCATATTCACCACAAAAGACTGGTATCAAATTACCATTTGGGATCCTCTAGGATGTTGGAACAAAATGCAAGGTGAGCCATAGTGGAATGAGACCAGGCCACTTCGGGGGGAATTTTGGATGTGAAAGACGTTGAAGACCCAAATGAAGGGAATGCTTGAAGCATGGTAGTACCCATGTAGTCAAACATATTGCAGAGACAGTGATGGAGATATTAGTTTTTGGTCATAATTTTGGGGCAATGATGTATGTTTACCACATGTAGTCTATTATCAAGAAGGATGTGGGTGCTGGGTTATCAAATGTCATGAAAAGTATGGATCACACTATTTAAAATAATATTGTATTGATAGATAACATATTTGTTTATTTTCATTGTACTCAGACCGTGATGTGTATTCACCGTTCACAATTTATCGTCATGAAGGATGAATGTGATCTTAGTTTAAGATTGTAGATCTTTGACCGTTGACATTTATCTTAATGTAGGATGAAATGGTCCACACATGTTATGTCTTTCTTGAGGAACTTATCAAGGTTGGAGTAGTGATATTCTCATCATCCATAGTGAACAAGGAGTATTCACCATTAGTGTAAACACTATGAATGATATAGCATCCCCCTCCCCATTTGGGTTACATATTTGGTGGATTCCTATAGGGCATCAGTTGAATAATTAGGGCCAATAATATATCACTATTAAGGATGGAATGGATGTGAAAATTGTTATTGAATGGTACGAAATCTTGTTCTAATGCCTCCACAAATTGCGCATTGCATAAAGCCAGTTCTCATCAATGGATTTCAGTTCATCATGACAAATTTTTTCTACATTTTTTGAATTTTTTTATCATAGATGGCTATGTTGAGTGATTAAAATTGAATCTTGATGGGTATAATCACCTCTGTTAGGTACAATAAGGATTATTGGGTAACATGGGTGGAATTACGGGTCGTTGTCCAGTATTCCCCAGGATCATTAAAAGGCCTATTTGGCCAACTCTTCTTCTTTTGACTAACAATAATATACAATATATTAAAGCTGGTTTTGTTGTATGCCTTGATCTGCCAATTTTCTTTCACATTATTGTGAGAGGTATTATTAGACTGGATATTGTACTTAGCATAAAATTTCTTCATCTCTTCTACCTGGAAGTTTTTGATGTTATTAGTGAGGATGGTGTGAGGGACACAAAATCAGGGCATGATATCAGAGATCAAGAAATAAATGATTTAATGGGTCTTGAAATCCTTGATAAGAATTTAATCTACGCACTTCGAAGAGAAATATGTAGCGGTTCAGATGGACCTACACAAGAAACCTGTTTCTAGTGGATACGGTCCCATGAAATCAATTCCCCAGACTACAAAGGCCCAAGAGTACTTTGTAGTATAAAGAGGCTCTTGTGGACAATAAACAAGATTGACATGAACCTGGAATGCGTGAAACCTCATTACAAACATGATATATTCATGGATCTTGCTGGGAAAAAAATATCCCATTATTTAGATCCGATGATAGTGCTTTGGCCCTACCTGAGGCGCTCCACATGAACTGGCATGAACTTCCTACATGACCAGGGAATCTCATCTCCTTGAATTCAGCGGATGAGAACCCCCATGAAACCCACATTTGTATAGGATATGCTCAATCCTGGGACCAATCTGGAGGTTCAACTGTATTGTGCACTGATAGATCCACTAATGTTTGGCTCTTTCTGTATAGATATTTCTCTGTTGGAGGTACTCAATAAAAGGATTTGTTCAATGGAGGGTCTCCTCTAGTACTATTGGTAAGGTGGCATACCATCTGGATATCATCACTGTCTAGAGTGACAAGAGTGGTGACTCTTCGATGTTCCACATAGATGATAAAATCATCAGGTTCAGGCTCAAATAGTGATTTGACAAGGATGGAAAAGGAATCAAAATTACCGTTCTCTAATTTAGTAATATGAACGAACTCCAGCCGGGGAGGGAATTGGGCCATTAGATAGCGAGTTCACTCTAATAGGGGTAGAACCTCTAGCTTTCTAGTGATTTAGTCATTTTTTATCTTCTTGATGACTGTTTCAGAGTCCCCATTCAGATGCTTCTGGGGACCGTCTATCCCAAGGGACAAATCAATACTAGTGATGAGGGATTGATAATCGGCTTAATTGTTAGTGCAGTCTACTAACAACATGAAAAAATAGGGCAAGAAATCCTGTGCCAGCATGGTGAAGATGATACCGAGGCCCAGTCCATTAAGATTGTGTCATTGAGTCTTCTACCAAATTTTATTACAGAAGAGATATAAAAGTGAAGCTTCCATGATGGTATGTGTTGATCCAATGAAAGTATAGATGCTTCTCAGAAGTAGAGATCCCTTGATTGGTATGTGGGTGATGGATTGGAGACAACAAAACCTTCTAGTTCTTGACCCTTGAAAGAATTATATGGAATGAAATTAATTCAAAACTGCTGATGAATAACTACCCATGAAGCTACAAGGCCTCTAAACATGAGGCAGTATAGAATATAATTTATCTTGTCTATGTCAGAGACCAGTTGTATCTCATGGGGATTTTGGTAATATCAAAATTTCGGAACCATAAATACCATCATGGGATAGCTTTCCCCATAGTGCAATACTCTATCTCTATATTGAGAAGCATGTGACTGAGATAGTATAAGCTATTCTCTATCCCATCCTTGTTCATCTAGATGGGAAGGGATATGAGGGACCATTCAAGGTTGCACATATAATGGACCTGTAGGATTCTAGATATGGGTGGCATAAGAATTGGATGTTATAGAAGGTACATATTTTTCTATTCAAAAGTGATATGACACTCTTCATCCAACTTATAGTCAGAAACCTTTTTTATGAGCCGAGAAAATGGATTACACCTGCTATAGAGATTCGCAAGGAAATGTTTTATGTAGGATATGTGGACATGAAAGCCTTAGAGCTCCTGATTGTTTCTCAGAGGAGGCATCTGACTGATGGCCTTGATCTTATCTTGATCGATCTGGATGCAACTATATTAGAAGACAATGATGAGAAACATTCCAGAGGTATCCTTGGAGGCACCCTTCTAGGGTTTCATCTTTAGATCATAGGAGCATTGAAAGCCCAACACTCTCTAAAGATCTCTGAGATGGTCTTGATGTTGGTGAGATTAGACAACATAATTGTTTACATAGTATTCCACCAATTTCATGAAGATCAGATAAAATTTTTGGGGGCATGGAATGCTGGTAGGTGTCTCCTACATTTTTCAGACCGAAAGGCATTACATGGTAACAGAAAATACCTCGTGATTCCTTAAAGATAGTAGAATCTTCATCACCAGGTTCCATTTGAATTTGATTATACCCTAAATACCCATCCATCAAAGAGAGAGCATGAGATGTAGTAGTAGCATCAATCAACAGCTCTGTCACAGGAAATGGAAAATCATCCTTCAAACAGTGATGGTTTAGATCCCCTAAGTAGTTGGAATTTTGATATGTCCATTCTTCTTTCGGAGAAGAACGATGTTGGCTAGACATTTTGGGTAACAAAATTCCTTGATAATGTTATATTTAATCAGATTATAAACATTATCCTCGACCATGGAACAATGATAAAGTTTCATCTTTTTAGGAGGTATTTGTAGAATAAAGGCCTTTAGCGACCGCCAAAAATAGTCGCTAAAGGTGTTTAGTGGCCACCTAGTATCCGCCAAATGGAAGATGCTTTAGGCCCACCACGGTTGCTGATAACATCTGTCAGATGGACATCTCTATAGACAAGTGGAATGGACTATAGAGACCGCCAAATGGTGATCGCTATAGGTGATATTGGAGGCACATAAAGCATCCACCCAATAGTGGATGTTGTACCCCATTTTAGATTTGGCTTTAGCGACTGCCATTTGGTGTTCTTAATAGGGGCTGCTAATATCCCCTATAAGGACCGCCAAATGGTTATCACTATTGGCATTTTTATTTCGTTAAAAAAATTATATCAATACAATAACAAGCCATATATTTCAAAAATACCCTAAAAATACACTTTTTAAAATATCTAAACTCATACATGCATAAATATCTTTAGCTCATTGTCTTCCAAACGTCCACATCCATCATCACATATAACGACATGAAAAAATTTAATAAAAACATTAATACTGAAAAGACATCCATACAAATAATTGAAATTAAATAACATGTATTTCAATTCAAGATTACTATAACAGATCGAATATATTTTATTTTGAAAATATATTAATAATTTCGAATACCATTTTAAAAATGTAAAATAGTTAATTCTATGGTTCTAATCTGACCACATTTCCAATTGATGTGTCCTATGCTAACACGCATGACAGAAAATAACTAGAATGTTTTCATGTGATTTCAAGTCATTTCGATGTCGTTCGGTATGCATTTGACCGTTATACGCCTTTTTTGGTCGTTTATGGAACCAGAACTCTGTTATTGGTCACCATGAACACACGACACCTCCAATTGATGGGTGTTCTGCATGACCATTTCACAATTTAGTTGTCAGTTGTTTTTGTCTGATTTCATGGAAGTTCGAAGTCGTTCGGCTCGTTTGGACTACCCTACCAACCTTTCTCAAGTGTTCCAAACTATTAAAAAAACACATATTTATTCATACCGTGCAAACCGCACATCTGATTGACATATCGTATCTATGTACACCTCACACAAAAATAATTATAAGTTATCATGTGATTTCAATTCATTCTGATGTTGTTCGGTGTGCATTTTACCTTTAGACGACTGTTTTCATCGTTTATGGCACCAGAACTATATTTTCGGTCATCAGGGTCACAAGACACCTCCGATTGATGTGTGTTCTACCCAAATTTTCATCAATTCACATTCTAGCTGCTGTTTTCTGATTTTGTCGCATTCCGAGGTCATTCGGCTCATTTTGTCCAACCCACCCAGCTTTTTCAAGCACCCCACACACAGAAGAAACACATATTCCACCATACCACACAAATTTCACATCTTTTTGACATTACGTTTTAGCATACATGACACAAAAAATTATTAGAATTTGTCTTATGATTTCAAGTCATTCCAATGTCATTTGGAATGCATTTGACCATTAAATGCCTGTTTAGTTTGTTTATGGCACCAGAACTATGTTTTATGACACCGCGGTCACACGATACCTCAGATTGATGGGTGTTCTACTTCACCATTTCACAATTATCTTTCCGGTTGTTGACGTTTGATTTCATGACATTTTGAGGTCGTTCGACCAGTTTTGACCACCTCACCCTCCTTTCTCAAGCATGCCAAACCCTTAAAAAATACGTATTCACACATAACACACAAACCGAACGTATGATTTATGTTCCATATCTGAGTAGACGTCATGAAAAAATAATTATAAGTTTTCCTGTGATCTCAAGTCATTCTTATGTCATTCATAATGAAATTGACCCTCAGACGCAGGTTTTGGTCATTTATGGCCCTAGAACTGCGTTTTTGGTCACTACGGTTGCACAACACCTCCGATTGACATCTGGGACACTCAACCATTTGACAATTCATATACTGGTTTTTGTCGTCTGTTTTCATGGCATTCTGAGGGAGTTCGGCCTGTTTTGACCAACCCACCCACCTTTCTCAAGTGCGAAAAACTCTTAAAAAACACATATTCAGCCATAAAACACAAACCGAAAATCATATTGACATGTCCTCTCCATGTACATGTCACAAAAAAATAAATAGAATTTTTCCTGTGATTTCAAGTCATTCTGATTTCATTTGTTATGAATGTGACTGTTAGATGCATGTTTTGGTCATTTAAGGCACCAGAAATGCGTTATCGATCACCAAAATCACACAACACCTCTGATAGACGTGTCTTCTACCTGACCATTTCAAAATTCATTCTCCTGTTGTTGTCGTCTATTTTCATGGCATTCTAAGGTCGTTCGTCCAGTTCGGACCACCCCACCCACCATTCTCAAGCACACCAAACTCCTAAAAACACATATTCGACCGTAATATGCAAATTTCATGTACTATTGATGTTTTGTTTCCACGTACATGTCACACAAAAATAATTATATGTTTTCAGGTGATTTCAAGTCATTCTGATGTCGTTCAGTATGCATTTCACCATTAGATGCTAGTTTTGTTCATATATGGCACTGAAACTGTGTTTTCAGTCACCACGGTCACACGAAACCTCTAATTGACATGTGGTCTACCTGACCATTTCACAATTTACTAGATGGTTGTTTTAGTTTGAATTCATGGCATTCCAAGGTCCATCATCTAGTTTTAACCACCATTCTCACCATTCTCAAGCATTCCAAACTCTTAAAAAACACATTTTCATCCGTAGTGTGGAAACTATACGTCTGATTGACATTCAATCTCTGTGTACATGTCACACAAAAATAATTAGAAGATTTCCTATTATTTTAGGTCATTCCAATGTCATTCAGTATGAATTTGTCAATTAGAAACCTGTTTTGGTCATTTATGGCACAAGATCTACGTTTTTAGTCACCATAGTCACATGACACCTCTGATTGACGTGTGGTCTACTCGAGCATTTCACAATTCACTCTATGGTTGTTGTCGTCTAATTTCATGGCATTCTGAGGTCATTTTCCTTGTTTTGACCACCCTGTCAACCTTTTTCAATCACTCCAAACTCTTAAAAAACACATATTCAGGTAAAACATGCAAAATTCATGTCTGATTGATGTTCTGTCTCCGCGTACACATCACACAAAAATAATTAGATGTTTTCCTATGATTTCAAGTAATTCCGATGTTGTTAGGTATGCATTTGACTGTTAGACGTCTATTTTGGTCGTTTAAAGAACTGGAACTTCATTTTCAGTTACCGTAGTCACACGACCCCTCTGATTGACCTATGGTCTACCCAAATATTTCATAATTCGCTCTCCAATTGTTTTTGTCTAATTTCATGGAATTTTTAGGTCATTTTCCATGTTTTTACCACCCCGACCACATTTCTCAAGCACACCAAACTCTTTAAAAACACAAATTCGGTCGTACCACATAAATTTCACGTCTGATTGATGTGTCGTCCTTATTTAGAAGTCACAAATAATAATTAGAATGTTTTTTGTGATTTCAAGTCATTTCGATGTGACTCGGTATGCATTGGACCATTAGATGCTTGTTTTGGTCACTTGTGGCTCCGGAACTGAATTTTTAGTCACCGCGGTCACACGAAATCTCCAATGGATTTGTGGTCTACCCGACCATTTCACAAGCGCTCCAAACTCTTAAAAAATACATATTCAGTCGTAACGTGCAAACCACAAATTCAAATGACGTGTTGTCTCTGTGTAGACATCACAAAAAATTAATTTGAAGTTTTCCTGTCATTTCAAGTCATTCCAATGTCGTTCGGAATTAATTAAACCATTAGATGCCTGTTTTGGTCATTTATGGCAGTAGAACAATGTTTTCGGTCACTACAGTGACACGAAACCTCTGATTGACGGGTGTTTTGCCTGACCATTTCACAATTCACTCTCCAGTTGTTGTTGTCTGATTTTATGACATTCTGAGGTCGTTCAGCCAGTTTTGACCACCCCTCCAAACTTTCTCAAGCGGGCCAAACTCTTAAAAAGCACATATTCAGCCGTAACGTTCAAACTGCACGTCCAATTGATGTGTTATTTCCTCGTACTTTCCGCACAAAAATATTTAGAAGTTGTCATGTGATTTCAAGTCATACTGATGTCATTCGATATTCATTTGACTGTTAGACACATATTTTTTTCATTTATGGAACCAAAACTACATTTTTGTTCACCACTATAACACGACACCTCGGATTTACGTGTGGTCTATATATCACCCTAAGCTTCCACAGTATGCTTCTCTTTTAATAATATAAATGCATGCGTTGTACGCAACTTGGAGTTCTAACACACCATAACGAATCAAACTAGCCGTTATGAAAAGTAATACCAAATTTATAATTTTTTAAAATTATATATTTTAAAATGGACATCATTTCTGGATTAGGAGTATCAAAATTAAATTATGATGAATTTTTTGTATTTTTCTAAAAATATTCAGTTTTTGGTAAATAGTGAAAAATACTGAGTTATAGTTTAAACCAAAATTTTATTTAAATAATTATTTATTTTATTTAATTTTTTTGGGTCAAAATAGATACATAATACCTATATAAGTTCAATGTAATTCAATGGAGTCATTTTATAATAATTTTAGATATATATAAATTTTATTGAACTTTTTACCATCTTTTACCCATCTCTTATGAGCATTTTCAAATTTACATAAACCTTAATTTTACAGCTTCTGTGAGTTTAATTTCAAAAAATTCAAGGGACACAGTTGATATCAGTAAGTAAAATGTGGTTCAATAAGATGAAAATAAGTTTTCTTGAATAGTCACTTTTTACTTTTATTTACAACAGTTAAAAGTAAATCGGTTAATTAAGGGTAAAAATTATATTAATATTACCCTAAAACATGTCCTAATTCTATAATATAAGTGTAATTCGACCAAAAACAACCTTAGTAATAAAATGTGATTCTTTATGTCCACTTAGATTATATTATGACATTTATTATTATTTAATTCAAAGCTGAGTTAAAAGTGTTAAATTCAATGTCTAATAACTAAACTATTTTGAATATAGGGTTACACATAAGATAAATTATTCTTTAAATATTCATTAGAAAGATAAAAATATTTACTTCATAATGGTATTTTATTTATAATTTTTATACATTATATAATTAAATTTCTTTATAACACAATGATGATGCAGTAATTACCTAACTAATGAAATATTAAAATAAATGATATTATAAATATCCAAATAAATTTAATTTGAGACTTTTTATGAATTAAACTAATTTTATAGGTTAACTTACATGTTAGGGTTGGTTAGATGATTTTTTGAAGTAATAATGCTGTTATGAAGTTATCAGAAACAAAATAACAAGTAGTGTCAAATATGACATAAAAGAGTTTTAAAAGAAAATATTATTCTATTAATTGATATTCTACTCTTAAAAATATATGGTTCGGCCAAAAGACCTATGTAATTATATTCGTATCATTAATGTACCACTTGGGGATATATTGAATGTTTATAGAGTGTTCAGAACTATATAATATAAAAATACAAAGAGTCGTAGTAAATGTCAAACTATTTAACTAAGAGTTAAATATAAAATATAGAGTTAATATATTGACTCAATCCTATCTAAGATTTATTTTTTTAGTGGTATTATACCCTTCCACACCTTAAACCTCAAATAATTCATTTTGGAGCAATTATAAACTGAAAATGATTTTATTATAAAATAATATTTATATCTTTTCCTAAGGTGCACTCACCCCTCTTACAAAAGGGCACAAACATTCTCTTTAATTAACACATTCAAAGCCATTTGGCTCAGCCAACCTCTACCCAAATACCCTCCCAACTATCATTTCTTTATCATAGAGGCATTCCTATTGTCAGAAAGCCAACCTAAGGAGCCCTTTTGACCAAATCAAAAGGAAGAACTTGAAAAGGAGGTAAATATTGAATCACCACTTTAATGTTCTTTTCTTCTTAGACTTCCTAATTCTTTTTTGTTTCCATTCTAAAATAATAAATTCAGTATCTTCTATCCCTCCTTTTAATGACATGTCACCATACGTGTGTAAGTATGGCTTACTGTCTCCAAGTCGTGGTGTAATTGTTATTCAATACATTATTATTTGGATGGGTATAATAATGATGTGTAGTTGACTTAAATTATAAATATAACATGATAATTATTCTTTATATATGATGTACCATCCAATTATATATTATTTTAATATCAAAATAATGATATTGTCCATCGTGCATATGTACGGATTACCGTCTCCACGAACGAGATGAGATTCATTCCCCATCGTAATCCAATCAAGACTAATTTTCCTTAGATGATTAAAAATAATTTTTGAAGACATAATATCATTATTAATATGAATAAGATACATCCTATCCATAAAAAACACTACTTAAATAACAAATCCTATAATGGAAAACGAATCACTTAACAACCGAAATGACGATAATACAAAGATATTATTAACAAAGAAATGATAAAAGATCATATATGATATCATATTAATTTACATGATTCATGTATAATTTAATTAAAATTATTTCCTCATTATATAGGAGGTTAAGCTACCATCAACCAAGGAAAATTATAATGTAAGGGTTAATTTCACAATCTCTTTATTATCAGAGATTGTTTTCACATAAGTATCTACTAGGATGTCTTTATCATCCACATCCGTGTTTTCCAAAAAATTTATTTCAAAACATTTTTAATATTTACTAGATTATGGGATAAATTCATTTATACCCTTGTTTGACTATTAATAATGTTTTTTAAATGAATCTTTCGGTTGTTTTCCAAACAATGTAATTTAAAACTTTTTTGACAAAACTAAGGTAAGAATATCTTTTTAACTTATACGGCGGGTGCATCCATTTTCCACCCCTATAACGTCATCAAAGCTTCTGTTACATGATTATAAGAATATTTCCAATTTAAATGTTTTCTTTTATAATTATATGAATTTTAAAAGATTTCAAAATAGAAATAGATATCTCTCTAAAAAGAATTTGATTTCATCTATGTCAACATCCTTTGATGGATTTTATGCTTATTTGAAGTTGATTTATTATGATAAAAAAAACATCCATAATGTATTGACTGTTTTGTGATATGTTTGACTATGAATGTGTTATTTTTACATGATTCATGGTTTATGGATAATGTTTTGACATTTCGGATGCTAGTTTTAATATGAATGTTTATGTTATGTTTAAACCTTTTCATATGAGGAATACGTTGGACTTAGTAAGTGATAGGTGGAGCCCTCTATAGCTCTTTTGATGCATCGGTAGGTCTCATTAGACAAACTAGTGTCTTCACCCAAGGCCTTGAAAAAATATTATTTGTCGTTTTGGCACAAGGCCTTGACTATGTGGTTATGAATGTCTGGAATTTTGCATTCCATCATTATGAAAGTGGCTATTGATATTTCATTTGATTACTAGAATAGTAGAATATCCATGTGAATAAGTAAATGGAATTATTAAATTTTTATATTTTCCATATTATGATGAATTTCATGTTTAAAAGGCTTTTATTTTAGTCTTCAAAATTTCTTTAAATGTTTATGCTTATTTATGAAAGTTTCTGCTATACTATTATCCTTACTGAGCATCTGAGCTCACCACTTTCTATGTTTTATTTTTCCTAGGATGCGAAGAAGTATATTATGACTGACTTGTAGGGATAGTCTATGGGATATCAATTATGTCTATGGAAACAATGTTATCGTAGTTTTCTATTTTAGGATGTAATGTAAACCTTATGAATGTATCTAGTACTTCCAAGGCTACTAAACTAATCGGTCTTTCGATACATGATCTTTTGTGATCATGATGATGTTGTGTAATAATGCACTGACTCTAGGTAACTAGGGTTGGGGCGTTAAAGTTGGTATTAGAGGAAGTTTAGTTAAAACCTTGGAAAGTAGATTTAGAAAAACATTGATTAGAGAAAATAGTCCTAAGATAGACTTTGAAGATTAGTGTAGAAGAACTTCCCTAAATTTTGGTATTGTAGAGATTTTGTGAGTTTTAAAAGAAATACATCCCTATCTAGATATGAGCAGGTAGAGGTGGATCTGGCAGAGATGTACCTAGGTGTAAAACCTAAAAAACACCGCTTTGAGCAAGACTCGAACGGGAACTAGTGCACGACAACGGGCCTTGCTGCACTCTTAGTTACAACACTCCCGGGTATATGATTAGGATAATTCACATTTTCTTTACAAACCATTATAAAGGTTTTATGAGTTTATACTTCCTAAATGAAAACATTTTTTATAAATATGGATTATATCCATAAACTGTTCAGTTTATGTTTAGTGTTTTACAAGTTTGGATTTATGTATTTTGATTCAGAAACTAATTTAGTTGAAGTAATTGTTTAGAAATGGTGCCTATTAGAAGGAATGAAACCATATCAATGCACGCACTGCATATAAGGATTTCCCTCCTGCTGAAGATAATTATATAGGAGCTAGTGATGCAACTAATGCTGATCATCTTATCACCAGATTGGAAAAACTCACTCCGGTTGTGAATAATGTCCTTACCCGTATAGAGGACCATGATCCACAAAGTAGAGGATTAATGTTAGATAGCTTCATGAGGAAAAAAAATCACCAACATTAAATGGGAGTACAAATCCATTAGTGGCTGAGTAATGGATAAATTCCTTAGAGAAAATATTCCAATCCTTAGGGAGTAACGAAAGGGAAAATGTTGTAATGATAGTTTAATGCCTCACTAGAGATGCTGATCAATGGTTGTCATTGATTCAAAACACAATGGAAGAAGAGGAAGTATAAAATATGTAATGGAGGTTGTTTAAAGGGATTTTTATAGAAAAATAATTTCCTCATGACCCTCAAGCAGAAATAGAATAGCAATTTCTGAGTCTAAGGAAAAAATAGGATGAGAATATCATAATGTATGAGGTTAAATTTACAAGGTTAGCAAGGTATGCAGCTGATTATATATGTAACCCAAGAAGTAATATTGATCGTTTATGTCACGACCCGCCCTCGGGGCCCGTGTTGTGACTACCCCAAGACCGCCTTCCATAGGACAGGGGCTGGCGACTAGCACCAAGGCGTAAATACCGACAAATAGGGAAGGCATTGCCTTTGTAAAGTAAACAAGCACCACAAAGTAAGCAAGCGGAAAAGTAAACACTAAGTAAAAACAGAGTACAACTGTAAGTGCAGAAAAGTAAATGGGCCAGTATACAAACCCAAACTGAATGTAAAGTACTACTTGAAATTGAAAACAGCAATTGAAAAGTAAAAGCTACTACACCGAGCTGTCCACTGGAAATCCCACCTGAAGGGTGGGTACAGATAGCTCCACTTCTCCTCGGGTCCCGCCGTCCAATCCGAGCACGTCCCGCCTAGTGGTCCACCTCTAGGTACCGTCCTTCTCTGCAAGCCTCAACCATGATCAACGCTATCCGTCATCTCCAACCAACACAATGTAGTGCGAGCATAGCCCATGCAGGGGTGAGTATAAGCTACTCAGTAGGGACCCCGAGACCCCCGAAGGTCTCCCAAAATCCACAAAGGATAAAACACAAAGTAAAGATAAAAACACGAAGTAACAACCGACACTGCTTAGGTATATGCACATACATATACCTAAGTCATCAATTCCAGTACGCTCCAACCTCCGAGCCAAAGTACAACTCAGTCCACACAGGAAAGTATATGTATTCCACACAGGAAAGAAAAACGTAATCCACACAGGATAGCACAACACAATCCACACAGAAAGGTAAACAGGGTTCAACTCACACAGGTATAATTCTTCGAAAGACGATAGAGATGATCACTGATCCGTCTAAGTCATTGGACCCACAAAGGATCGATAGGTACTAACCCCCACAAAGACCCACACAGGATCGGACCCACACAGGATCTGTAGGCGCTGGCTCACACAGAACCACTGAGCACAGACCCACACAGGATCAGTAGCACTGATCCACACTGGATCGCTATGTGTTGAAGTCATCATCGTCGAATCAACTGATGATCTCTGCACAGTCGTCGTCGCTGTCACAGTAGTAGTCACAACCAGCACTAGGGTTCCCGCACACAACAAGCTCGTTCGGGAGGGTCCGCTCCACGAGCCGAGAGGCTGATACATCAACTGTCACAAATTTCAGAGTTGATGTATCCAAAAGTTTAGTATCGTCAACAGGAACTCAACATCGCAGACGGCGCGTCAATCGGACGCCCGGTCTGAGAGTTATTGGCTTTTTTGTTCTAGGGGCTCGGTTGGTTTTTAAGGAAAATCATACCCGACCACACTCCACCTGCGTCCAAACCTTTGGAGGAGAATTCCAAAAGATCTGTCTCACTAAGAGGAACTCAAAAAGGTTAACGGCACGTCAATCAGACGTCCGTAGATCAAGATATGAGCGTTTCCGCTCTGAGAGCCCGGTTGGTTTCGTGTACGAACCTACCCGGCCGAACTCAATGTATTCCGAAACCTTGAGTGTAATATATCGAAACGACCGTCTCGATCGAAGGATCTCATCTCCACGGCGTGTCGTTTGGAGATCCGTAGCCCGAGTTATGGGAATTTGAACCCAAACAGTCCGATAACAGGGGTTTGGGCCCGGACAGACCGGCCCGAAACCCCCCCCCCCCCGGCTGGCCCGACCCGGGTCGACCCGCCCCGGACAGGGTCGACCCGGCCCGGCATAGCCCGTTCCGGCTGGGCGCGGCCCGGCCCCGCGCGGCCCGACCCCGACTGGGCTCGGCCCGGCCTGGCAGACCGGCCAGGCGTCGGTCCGGCTGGACGCAGCGTGCCCAGGGCGCTTCCATCTCGTCCTTCAGCTGAGCTGTTGGAAAAACGGTGGGCGCCTGCCCCCTTGTGTAACCCCCCCCCCCCCCTCATTATGGGGGGCCATTGATGCCGGCCGGGGGAATTTAATTCCCCCAGATTTCTCTTTTCCGGTCGGCCCGACCTGGCCGACCGGCCCCATTCTCAACAGGACCAGCGGTGGCCGGTGCCCTTCCGGCTCCGACACCGACGGCCCGGCTGGCCACCGGTCACCATGCTCCGCCGCGGCCCGGAACCGGCCGCGGCTCTTGTTGTCTGGCACGGTGCGACGAAACCCTGCCCCTCTGCCATGGCTCTACTTCGGCCGCGACACCTTCGACTTCCTTCGACGCGGCACGACGGCGCCGCGTTCTTGTTCGACTTCTCGGCGTGGCGCGACAGCGTCGCGTAAAACTTGCCGAGCGATTCTCACGTGGTGTGACAGCACCACGCCATCCCGTTCCGTTCACAAAGAAACAATCATGAACATAGGAGGGGGTTAAGCCGTGTTTGTGCGGTCCGACCCCCTCTCATTAAACGATAACATTTAGTCGATTAACAATGAAGTTCGACATTCTATAATCAAGAACGGAATTGATTTAATAAAATAACAATAATCCCCTACCGTGTTTCAGGAACGATGTTCGTCAACGACCTGTGGAAGACTAGCGTCGCGAAGGTCGGGTGTCGCGGGGAAAGAACGTCGATGTCGCGAAGCGAGGATTCAAAGTCGTTGACAGAGATTTCGTCGCAGAAAATCGTCGTGGAAGAGACGACGTGGATGAAGAACGTCGCGTCGTGGATACGGCGTCGCGGAAGAACCATTTTCTTCAGCGGAAAAGTTCTTCGTTGAAGAATGGTATTCTTCGCGTTCTTCGTCGAGGTTGAAGAAGAAGAAGAAGAAGAAGATGCTTTCCCAACTCTCTCAAGGTGAAAAAACTCTAACCAAAAATAAAATAAGAGTCTTTCTTATTTTATTAACACAACAACACATTTTAATTTCAAGAGTTTGAAATTCAATAACCACACACAACTCACCTCATTAAACTCATTACATTTAAGTCATAGATTATAACTTAAGATAACATAATTAAAGTGGGAGTTGAGGGGGGGTTTTAGAGGATATGAAGAGATGGGGTTCGTGTGGGCCCCACCACCCTCATAACCTCCCAAGGGAGGTTGGGTGGTTAGACAACTTCCATCAAGAGCTAACACATAGAGTAAAATAATAAAAATAGCAGTGTAATTATAAAATAAACTTCCACATTTTTTATTATCAACACTCGTGTAAACGCAACTCCGGAACAGGAGTTCCTAAGAAATAACCGGCGCTGCGGTTCCATCGGTGCCCTCAGAATTCGATTCTGGGTACCGGTTCAAAAGTTATAAATTCTCACTCTTTCGTTCACTGAACGTACCCAAGCCAAACTTCAGAATTTGATTCCGGGCACACTGGGCCTCGGAATCAGGTGCCGTCAGAAACCGCGCTGTTGTAAAATTCCAAAGAAAATAAAGAAAAAAAAATTTCCTTGAATTTTACGGGTCATTACATTACTCCCACCTCAGGGCTTTACGTCCCCGTAAAGATACATCAAAACTAGGGAAACAAATGAGGGTACTGAGCAGGCATCTGAGCCTCCCGCTCCCAAGTGCTCTCTTGGAGATTCCCATGCTGCCATCTGATGCGCACTAGAGGAATCGAAAGTCCACGTAGGATCCGCTCCTATCGATCCTCGATCTCCACAGGGACCTCCGTAAAAGTCACCCCATCGTCAACATCAAGCTCTCCATGGTCAATGATGTGCGTTGGGTTGTGCACGTATCTCCTCATTTGAGATACGTGGAAGACATCGTGCAGCCGGTGCAACTGAGGTGGTAGAGTCAGACGATAAGCCACCTCGCCAATCCTACAGAGGACCTGGAATGGTTCGATGAAGCGTAGAGATAACTTGCTTCCTCGGCCAAATCTCAGTAAACCACGTCGAGGTGAGACACCCAAGAAGACATGGTCGCCATCCTCGAACTCTAGTGGCCTCCACCTCCTGTCAGCGTATGACTTCTGCCGGCTCTGAGTTGCCCTCATCTGCTCCTGGATGACCTAGACCTTCTCTGTCATGGCCTGGACCCTCTCCGGTCCCACATGTGCTGACTCCCCAGGGTCTGTCCACCACAATGGAGATCTACAAGGTCGGCCGTACAACACCTCGTACGGTGCCATCCCGATGGTGGAGTGGTAGCTGTTGTTGTACGCGAACTCTACCAAGGGTAGGTGGTCCTCCCAGCAACGACCAAAGTCGAGGACACATGCGCGGAGCATATCCTTGAGATTCTGAATGGTCCGCTCTGTCTGACCATCCGTCTGAGGGTGAAAGGCTGTACTCAGACGTAGCTGCGTCCCGAACACCTCATGCAACCCCTTCTAAAGCCGAGAAGTAAAGCGAGCATCTCGATCAGAGACAATAGATGATGGAACAACGTGAAGCCGAACAATCTCCTGAACGTAAAGACGTCTGAAGCTCTCCACTAACCTCTGCTCTCTGATGGGTAAGAAGTGATCCGACTTGGTGAGTCCGTCGACAATCACCCAGATGGAGTCGTGACCTCTGGAAGTGCGTGGAAGTCCAGTCACGAAGTTCATAGATATGTCGTCCCACTTCCACTCCGGAACCTCCAAGGGCTGTACCAAGCCTGCTAGTACCTGGTGCTCATCCTTCACCTGCTGGCAGGTGAGGCATCGAGAAACGAACTCTCCCACAGCCTTCTTCATGCCCGGTCACCAGTGCTGTCGTTTGAGATCCTGGTACATCTTCGCCACTCCAGGATGTACCACTAAAGGAGAAGTGTGAAACTCTCTTAGTACCTCCACCCGTAAAGAGACCGGTACCATGATACGTCCTCTAAAAAGGATGTCGTGCTCTGCCCCAAAGGAGAAACCATTAGGTGCCTGTCCTGAGGATATCTGTGCAAGCCACGTCTCACAGTCGGTATCCCCACGCTGTGTCTCTCTAACTCGCTGCAGTAGTGGAGGAGTGACTGTGAGAGACTGAAGGAAGGTTTCTCCATCTCTATCCAAAAAGGATATCTGCAAAGAAGCTATCTGCTCTGTCGCCTCCTCAAGTAGTTGAATGCCCATCCTCCTACTGAGGGCATCGACTACTACGTTCCCCTTCCCAGGAGTATAGACTATCTCAAAGTCATAGTCCTGGAAGAACTCGAGCCATCACCATTGTCTCAGGTTCAGGTCCTTCTGCGAGAAGATGTACCTGCGACTCTAATGATCAGAAAAGACTGTAAAGAGCTCTCCCATCAGATAGTGTCGCCATGTCTTCAGAGCGAATACCACAGCTGCTAACTCCAGGTCATGGGTAGTGTAGTTCTTCTCATGCGGCCTCAACTGATGTGTTCTATAGGCAATCACTACCCGCTCCTACATCATAACACAACCGAGTCCGGTCCCTAATGCATCGCAGTAGACTACGTAACCAACTCCCTCCTCAGGAAACCTCAAGATAGGTGCGCTGGTCAATCTCTGCCTCAGCTCCTAGAAGCTCTGCTGACATCTGTCTGACCACACGAATGGTTTCCCCTTATCCGTCAAAGATGAGAGTGGTGCCGCAACTCTGGAGAAATATGGCACGAATCTCCGATAGTATCCAGCTATTCCCAAGAAACTCTGAACCTCCGTCACGCTCCTGGGTGGCTCCCAAGATAGCACTGCCTCGATCTTCGCAGGATCGACTACAACTCCCGTATCAGAGATGACGTGTCCCAAGAATTGGACCTCACATATCCAGAACTGACACTTCAAGAGCTTACCATAATGCTGGTGCTCTCGGAGTGTGTCTAGTACAACCTGTAAGTGGTAGGCGGGCTCCTCCTCAATCGTCTAGTAAATCAAAATGTCTTCGATGAAGACCACGAAAAATCGATCAAGGTATGGCTGATAGATCCTGTTCATGAGGTCCATGAACACTGCTGGAGAATTGGTTACGCCGAAGGGCATAACCAAGAACTCATAGCGGCCATACTGACATCTAAAGGCCATCTTCTACACATTCTCGTCTCGAACTCTGAGCTGATGATAGCCTGACCTGAGGTCTATCTTCGAGAACCACCATGATCCATTGAGCTGATCGAAGAGGTCATCAATCATCGGCAGCGGATACTTGTTCCTCACTGTCACCTGGTTCAGGCGACGATAGTCAACACAAAGTCTCAAGCTCCCGTCCGCCTTCTTGGCGAACAAAATCGGGGAAGCCCAGGGTGATACACTGGGTCGGATGAACCCCTTGCCCTGTAAGTCCTCCAACTGCACCCGTAGCTCTCGAAGCTCGGCAGGGGAAATATGATATGCTGGACTCGATATCAGAGTTGTCCCGGGGTACAGGTCAATATAAAAGTCTACCTCTCTGCGAGGAGGTAGTCCTGGAACGTCGTCGGGAAAAACGTCCGAAAACTGATCCACCACTGTAGGAAAACCCAGACTATGCATGTCAACTGCTTCTAGGATGAGGCTAGCCAACTGATGAGTGATGGTTTGTCCTCTCCCCTGCGAGAGTCCATCCTGTGCTGCAAAGGCTCCCTTCTCGCAGGTGAAGGTGAACCCGCTCCCGTCGGTGCGTACACATCGCACCTTGCGCCTAAAACAGTAAATCTGCGCATGGACCGTAGATAACCAATCGATGCCCAAGATGACGTCGTAAGGCCTCGACGCTGCTACAAGAAGATCCCAGCCGAAGCTCTCGCCTCCTAGAGTAAGATCACACTGCCGGCACCATTGCGTAATCATCGAGTCTGCTTCTGTAGGAGTCTCTAGCCGAAGGATCGAGCAAACGGCTCTGTCTGAATCTCTAAGCTCCGAACAAGGGCAGAGGCTATGAAGGAGTGACTCGCTCCTGTGTCTATAAGTACTCCAGCAAGGGTGGAATAGACATAGATAGTACCTTGAATCATCACGGGCGCGCCGTGGTCGTAGTCCTCTACTGCCTGGAGCTGTTCCTGTCTCTACCCGCCAGCTCCCTGTGGTCGAGGTGGACCTCCTGGTGGTGGTGGTGGTAGATCCTCAAAGCGTCGCCCACCACCTGCTGCTCGGCCAACTCCCCTACCTCGTCCGCCTCCTCCCAGCAGACCACCACGGTTGACCCTCTACCTCTGCCTCGGTGGTCCCTCAACCGTCTGATGCTCCTCGGCATGGTGGGTCAGGCAGTCACGAGCCATGTGGCCCTGCCCGCCGCACGAGTAGCACTGTCTGCCTCTCGAAAGACTGGCTCCACGCTGTGTGCCCCGAACTACTGAGCTAGTGTCCTGAGGTCGTCTTCCTAAGGGTCTAGTCTGCCTAGACCCATGAGTCATTCGTCGACTACCTGCTTCATAAGACTCTGCTACGTGCCGCCCTGCAGTGGGTCTCGGTGCTGGTGTAGACTCAGCAAGAAAACTCTCGATCAAAAGGACCAGCTCCAGTACTCCTGTCTGAGTCGGAATGCTGAGGAAGATCAGTGATTCCCTGATCTCGTGTCTCAATCCCTGCTCAAAGGTCCGGGCCCAGAAGAATGGGTCTCGTACCATGTCGTTCGAGTAGCGCGAGATATCAGTAAATCTCGCCGAGTACTGAGCTGCCGTCATGCTGCCCTGCCGCATCTGAAGAAGCTCCTGAATGCGCACTGCACGGAGGGTGGCTGAGACAAGCTCTAAGCGGAAAAGGCTCTCAAAGTCTGACCAAATTTGAGATGCCTCATCGTGAACCTAGAGGATCAAGCTCCACCATCGGCCCACTGCTGCGTGCAATAGGCTCGCAGCGAGGATCACCATGAGGTCTGCTGGTGTCCTCACTAGCCTGAAAACTCGTACGACTGCCTCCAGCTAGTCCTCTGCTGCCTGAGAGTCCGTCTCCCCACGAATCCTGGGCGGTCGCTAGCGCTGAAACTCATGCGGTGCGTGGAGACGACGTGCATCATCAGTGGCTGGTGCTGGAAGCATCGGTGGCTCGGCGGGTAGTGCTACCGCCGGTGCCATTTCTGACAAAGGGCCATGCACCGAGGCCTCGTCGCTCGGTGGGCTATCGCCACACTCGACTCTCGGAACCCTAGTTGGTTGCCGTCATGGGGCCATCCTGAAAAGGAAACATGTGTGCCAGGGTCATAACAGTATACCTGGTGAGCCGATAAAAAGTAATCACAAAGAAAACATGAAACACACAGGCAATCAATGTTTTCGTGCATTAAGTCAGAAATCAGAAGTCAGGGTCCTGGTGTACTGATACGTCGGTCGCCGCACCAACATTGGAATCCCTGGACTGATAACCACACTGAATACGCTAAACACTATCGCTTCACATAGAAAAGTTCATAGTTCGCGGTAGAACCGAACTCTTCTGATACCAATTTTTCAGGACCCGCCCTCGGGGCCCGTGCCGTGACTACCCCAAGCCCGCCTTCCATAGGCCAGGGGCTAGCGACTAGCACCAAGGCGTAAATCCCGATAAACAGGGAAGGCATTGCCATTGTAAAGTAAACAAGAACCACAGAGTAAGAAAACGAAAAAGTAAACACTATGTAAAAACAGAGTACAACTGTAAGTGTGGAAAAGTAAATCGGCCAGTATACAAACCCAAACTGAAAGTAAAGTAAAACTCGAAAGGGAAAACAGCAACTGAAAAGTAAAAGTTGCTACGCTGAGCTGTCCACTGGAAATCCCACCTGAAGGGTGGGTACAGATAGCTCCACTGCTCCTCGGTTCCCGCCGTCCGCTCCAAGTATGTCCCGCCCAGTGGTCCATCTCCAGGTACCGTCCTGCTCTGCAAACCTCAACCACAATCAACAATGTCCGTCGTCTGCAACCAACACAACGTAGTGCGGGCATAACCCATGAAGGGGTGAGTATAAGCTACTCAGTAGGAACCCCGAGACCCCCGAAGGTCTCCCAAAATCCACAAAGGATAAACCACAAAGGAAAGATACAAACACGAAGTAACAACCGACACTGCTTAGGTATATGCCCATACATATACCTAAGTCATCAATTCTAGTACGCTCCAACCTCCGAGCCCAAGTAAAACTCAGTACATATAGGAAAGTATACGTATTCACACAGAAAAGCAAAACATAATCCACATAGGATTTCAAAACACAATCCACATAGGAAGGTAAACAGGGTTCAGCTCACACAGGTATACTTCTTCGAAAGACGATAGAGATGATCACTGATCCATCTAAGTCGTCGGACCCACAAAGGATCGATAGGTACTAACCCCTGTAAAGACCCACACAGGATTGGACCCACACAGGATCGGTAGCACTGATCCACACAGGATCGCTGAGCGCTGTAGTCGTCGTCGTCGAATCCACTGAGGATCTTTACACAGTCGTCGTCGCTGTCACAGTAGCAGTCACAGCCAGCACTAGGGTTCCCGCACACAGCAAACTCGTTCGGGAGGGTCCGCTCCACGAGCCAGAGGCTGATACATCAACTGTCACAAAATCCATAGTTGATGTATCCAAATGTTCCGTATCGTCAACAGGAACTCAACGTCACAGACGGCGCGTCAATCGGACGCCCGGTCTGAGAGTTATTGGCTTTTTCGTTCCAGGGGCCCGGTTGGTTTTTAGGGAAAATACAACCCGACTGTACTCCACCTACGTCCAAACCTCAGGCGGAGAATTCCAAAAGATCCGTCTCACTAAGAAGAACTCAACAGGGCTGACGGAACGTCAATCGGACGTCCGTAGCTCAAGATATGAGTGTTTCCGCTCCGAGGGCCTGGTTGGTTTCGTGTACGAACCAACCCGGCTGAACTCAATGTATTCCTAAACCTTGAGTGTAATTTATCGAAACGACCATCTAAATCCAAGGATCGCATCTCCGCTGACGGCGCATCGTTTGGAGGTCTGTAGCCCGAGTTATGAGCATTTGAACCCAAACAGTCCGATAACAGGGGTTTCGGGCCCGGACCGACACGACCCGAACCCCCCCCCCCCCCCCCCCGGCTGGCCCGAACTGGATCGACCCGCCCCGGACAGGGTCGACCCGGCCCGGCGCGGCCCTGCCTGGCCGACCGGCCAGGCGGCGGTCCGGCTGGACGCAGCGTGCCCAGCGCGCTGCCAGCTCGGCCTTCGGCCGAGCTGTTGGAAAAATGGGGCGCGCTTTCCCTCCTTGTGTAACCGTTCCCGCCCCCCCCCCCTCATTATGGGGGGCCGTTGATGCTAGCCGGGGGAATTTAATTCCCCCGAATTTCTCTTTTCCAGCCGGCCCGACCTGGCCGGCCGGCCCCCTTCTCAACGGGACCGGTGGTGGCCGGTCCCCTTCCGGCTCTGACACCGGCGGCCCGGCTGGCCGCCGGTCACCATGCTCCGTCGTGGCCCGGAACCGGCCGCGGCTCTTGTCATCCGGCGTGGTGCGACGGCACCGCGCCCCTCCGCCGCGGCTCTGCTTCGGCCACGACGCCTTCAACTTCCTTCGACGCGGCGCGACGGCGTCACGTTCTTGTTCGACTTCTCGGCGTGGCGCGACGGCGTCACGTAAAACATGCCGAGCGATTTTCGCATGGTGCGACGACACCACGCCATCCCATTCCATTCAGAAAGAAACAATCATGAACATAGGAGGGGGTTAAGCCGTGTTTGTGCGGTCCGACCCCCTCTCGTTAAACAATAACATTTAGTCGATTAACCATGAAGTTCGACCTGCTAGAATCAAGAACGGAATTGATTTAATAAAATAACAATAATCCCCTACCTTGGTTCAGGAACGGCGTTCATCAACGACCCGCGGAAGACGAGCGTCGCGATGGTCGGGCGTCGCGGGGAAAGAACGTCGACGTCGCGAAGCGAGGATTCGAAGTCGTTGAAGGAGATTTCGTTGCGGAAAAACGTCGCGGAAGAGACGACGCGGAAGAAGATGATCGCGTCGTGGATACGGCATTGCGGAAGAACCGTGTTCTTCGGCGGAAAAGTTCTTCGTTGAAGAACAATGTCCTTCACATTCTTCATCGAGGTTGAAGAAGATGAAAAAGAAGAAGATGCTTTCCCAACTCTCTCAAGGTGACAAAAGTCTAACCAAAAATAAAATAAGACTCTTTCTTATTTTATTAACACAACAATACATTTGAATTTCAAGACTTTGAAATTCAATAACCACACACAACTCACCTAATTAAACTCATTGCATTTAAGTCATAGGTTATAACTTAAGTTAACATAATTAAAGTGGGAGATGAGGGGGGTTTTAGAAGATATGAAGAGGTGGGGTTCGTGTGGGCCCCACCACCCTCTTAACCTCCCAAGGGAGGTTGGGTGGTTACCCAACTTCCATCAAGAGCTAACACTTAGAGTAAAAT
This sequence comes from Viscum album, assembly GCA_963277665.1. Taxonomy (NCBI): domain Eukaryota; kingdom Viridiplantae; phylum Streptophyta; class Magnoliopsida; order Santalales; family Viscaceae; genus Viscum; species Viscum album. The sequence goes on along the minus strand of OY728164.1, from coordinate 720,717,218 downwards.
AATAAAAATTATAGTGTAATTATAATATAAACTTCCACAATTTCTATTATCAACACTTGTGTAAACGCAACTCCAGAACAGGAGTTCCTAAGCAATAACTGGCGCTGTGGTTCCATTAGTGACCTCGGAATTCAATTCCGGGTACCGGTTCAAAAGTTAGAAATTCCCGCTCGTTCGTTTACTGAACGTACCCGAGCCAAACATCGGAATTTGATTCCGGGCACACCGGGCCTCGAAATCAGGTGCCGTCAGAAACCGCGCTCTTGTAAAATTCCAAAGAAAATTAAGAAAAAAAATTTCCCTTCAATTTTATGGGTCTTTATAGTTTATTTGATGGGTTAAAATTATTTCTCCGTCGAGCATTAGTGTCATAATCTTTCTCATCATACGAAGATATTGTCTCATGTTCTATAAATACAAAAAAAGTATTCTCTAAGTCTTATTACTTTAATGCAAAGCAAGAGAAGAAGAGATCTACTGAACACTCTGGAAATGGAAATTAGGGGAAGAAGGGAAAAGTTGAATATCCATCATGTAGTAAATGTTGGAATAAACACCTTGGTACTTTCCAGAAGGGAATGGGATTCTGTTACAAGTGTGGTGAAAACGGCCACTATGGTCGGTATTGCAAGGGTAAGAAAGAGGCTGTTGATGTTGAATGCAACAATTGTAGAGAAAAGGGGCATTATGCGAATGAATATTCTAAGTGCCATGGGAACTTACCTTAGAAAAGGCCATGGGATACATGTGAATATTATGATATCACTGCTTTTAAGGTTGACACTCTGAACGATGTAGTGGCATGTAATTTAATGGTTTTCTCAAGATTAGAAAATGCATTATTTGATTTTGGATCATCACATTGTTTTTTATCTTCCTAGTATTCTATGAAATTTAGATATTTCAAATTTTATTTAACAAGGGAGTTGTCCATCAAAATTTCTAAGGGAAGTATCATTGTAACAATGTTTTGTGAACAAGTCCCCATTAGACCATTTAAATGTTGTTTATTTGTTGATCTCATCATCATACCCATGATTGAATTTGATATAATCCTCAGTATGGATTGTCTTTCAGACCATGATGCAAAATTTTACTTTAAGATGAAGGAGGTTACTGTTATTGATGATGATGATAAAGAACACCTTATATTTAGAGTAAAAATGTCACCACCTAGTTTTTATCTAGATCCACCCCTAATATCTCATGTAAATTAAATTATTGGGGAGGAAGAGAATGAAATAACTGTGGGTGAGGAAAAGAATGTTCAAATAGAGGATGTAACTATTGTTAAGGAATGTGTTGATGTGTGTCCAGAAGGATTACCTACACATCCTCCAGAATGAGAAATTGAGTTTTATATTGATTTAATCTCTAGTTCAAGTCCCATATCGAAGAACCCATATAGAATGGCCACTGTGGAATTTTTATAACTGAAGAAACAACTATATGAATTGAGTAATAAAGTATTTATTCATCCTAGTGTTTCTCCATGGGGATCCCATGTCCTTTTTGTTAATAAGAAAGACAAATCTATGAGGATGTTCATTGAATATGGGGAGATCAATGTTATAACAATAAAGAACAAGTTTCTCCTACCTCGCATTGATGATTTATTCGACCAACTTCATGGAGCTCAATATTTTTCAAAGATTGATCTTCAATCTTTATATCAGAAGTTGTGTGTGAAGAAGGAATACATTCTGAAAAAAGAATTTTAAACCACGTACGGGCATTACGAGTTTATAGTAATGCGTTTTGGTTGGACTAATGCGCCCTTTGTCTTCATGGATCTAATGAAGGAACATTTTTGGTGGGACAACATGAAGAGGGAGATTGCTGATATTGTGTAAAGAAGTATGGTTTTTCAACATGTGAATGATCGAAGGCAACAGCCTCGAGGAGTCTTGAAACATATTCCCATACCTGAGTGGAAATGGGGTAATATTACACTGGACTTTGTCATGAGACTACTAAAGACTCATAGAAAGAACAATGTAATATTTTTATTATTGATCATCTTACCAATTCAACACATGTTCATGCTATAATAGTAAATATACTACTTGAAAGTCTATCAAGACTATATATTAATGAAGTTTTGAGACTTCATGGAGTACCCATTTCTATTGTTTTTGAGCATGAACCATGTTTTACATCAAGATTCTGGAAAAGTCTTCAGAAATCCCTGGATACTGAACTTCGTTTGAGCATTGACTACCACCCCAAACTGATGGACAGTCACAATGGACAATTCTAACCTTAGAAGACATGTTGAGATCTTTCTCACTTGAATTTCAAGGTATGTTGGATCAATATTTACCTATGGTAGAATTTTCCTATAGCAATAGCTTCCATTCAAGTATTCAGATGGAACCATATGAAGTGTTATATGGAAAAAGATGTCACAAACCAACCTGTTGGGATTATGTTCGTGAAAGAAAACTCATAAGCCCAGAACTAGTGGAGAAAATGATGGAAAAGTTGAAGGTAATCTAATACCACATCAAATAGATCAAAGTAGGAAGAAGAGCTATGTCGATAATCGAAGGAAGGATTTATAATTTTTTGTAAGAGATAATGCTTTCATAAAGGTATCTCCATGGAAGGGTGTTATACGTTTCGGTAAGATGTGTAAATTGAGTCAAAGGTACATCGACCCTTTTGAAATTCTAGAACAAATTGGGGATGTAGCTTACCGTTTGGAAAAGACGCCAAGTCTCTCCAATGTTCATGATGTGTTCCACATATCACTATTGAGAAAATACATGCCTTACCCAACACATGTACTTACTAATGAGGAATTTGAACTAAAATCCAATTTTTCTTATTGCGAAGATCCTATCATGGTTCTTGATACAATAGAACAAGTTCTGAAAAGCCAGAGGACTAGTCTGGTAAATGTTCTATGGAGAAACCATAAGATGAAAGAAGCAACTTTGGATACCAAGGAACTTATGATGAAGAACCACACACATCTTTTTATGTAATAATATTCTAGAAATTTTAAGGACAAAATTATTTGAAGGAGTGGAGCATGTGACACCCCAAGCTTCCACGGTATGCTTCTCTTTGAATAACACAATAACATGTGTTATTTACAACTTCAAGTTCAAACACATCATAACCAATCAAACTAGCAGTTATGAATAGTAATACCCACTTTTTGAAATTTTATAAATTTTATCATTGAAAATGGAATTCATTTTTGGATTCAAAATATTGAAATTACCTTAGGGGGAATTTTTGGTATTTTTCTGAAAACATTCAATTTTTGGTGAATAGCGGAAAACACTGAGTTATAGATTAAAACATAATTTTAATTTAAATAAATATTTATTTTAATTAAATTTGATTTAGGTCAAAATAGAGACATAAAACCTATATAAGTTAAATATAATTCATTGGAGTTAGTTTATAATAATTTTAGATATTTTAAATTTTTATTGAACTTTCTACCATCTTTTACCTACCTCTTAGGAGAATTTGCAAATTTACATAAAACATAATTTTACCACTTCCCTAAGTTGAATTTCCAATATACGAGGGTCACAGTTGATATCAGTAAGTGAAATGTGCTACAATAAGATGAAAATAATTTTTGGTGAATAGTAACTTTTTACATTTATTATCCATGGTTTAAAGTAAATAGGGTGATTTAGGGTAAAATGATATTATGATTACCATAAAACATGTCCTAATTTTATTGGATAACTGTAATTAGACCAAAAGAAACGTTAGGAATAAAATATGATCTTTTAGGTCCACTTGGATTAGATTAGAGCATTTATTATTATTTAATTCAAAGAAGAGTTAAAAGTGTTAAATTCAATTTTTAATAACTAAACCATTTTAATATAGGGTTACACATAAGATAAATTTGACTATAAATATTAATTAGAAAGATAAATATATTTACTACATAATGGTATTTTATTTATAAATTTTAGACATTAAATAATTAAATTTATATTTTACACAATGATGATGTAGTGATTTCCAAATTAATTAAATATTAAAATAATTGATATTAAAAATATCCAAATAAATGTGATTTGAGACTTTTTAAGAATAAAAATAATTTTATTGGTTAAAATGACATGTTAGGGTTGGTTTGATGAATGTTTTAGAAGTAATAATTCTGTTATGAATTTAGAAAATACAAAATACCAAATGGTGTCAAAATTGACATAAAAGAGTTTTAAAAACAAATATTATATTATTAATTGATGTTATATTACTAAAAATCTATGGTTCATCCAAATGACTTATTTAATGATAGTTGTATCATTAATTAACCACTAGGGGTTCACCTAGAGGATTATATTGATTTTATTAAGCATATAATATAGAAATACAATGAGACATGGTAAATGTCAAACTATTTAACTAAGAGTTAAATTTAAAAGATAAAGTTAATATCGTGACCCAAGCCTCTCTAAAACCTATTGGATGAGTTTTTTTCTACCAATACCCACCTTATCCTATAAATAATTCATTTTGGAGCCATTAATAACCTAAAATGCTTTTATTATAAAATAATATTTCTATCTTTTCCTAAGGTGCCCTCACCCCTCTTATAAAAGGGAACTCCCCATTCACTCAAATTCATACCTTCAAAGCCATTTATCTCGGCCAAAATCTTCTCAAATACACTATAAAATATCCTCCCTTAATCCTAGAGGCCTTCATTTATTCATAAAACCTACCTAAGGATCCCTTTTGATCAAATAAAAAGGAAGAACCTGAAGAAGTGGTAAATATTTAATCACCTCTTCCAAGTTCTCTTTTTCTTCCACGTCCTCTTTCATTGTAGTTTACATTAAGAAATAATAACTCAAGTATATTATATATATTGTGATGTTATTATAAATATGGAACAACCATATTAATTATTTTATCCATCCTTTGAATGACATGTCACCATAGGTGCGTACGTTCGGCTTACCGTCTCCACGTCGTGGTGTAATTGTTATTCAACACATTATTTTTTGGATGGGTATAATAATGATGTGTAATTGATGAAAATAATATATATAACATTATAATGAATATTTATATATGATATATCAACCAATTATATATTATTTTAATATAAAAATAATGATATTGTCACTCGTGCGTACGTATGAATTACCGTCTCCACGAATGCGATGAGATTCATTCCCCGTCGTAATCCATTCAAGACTAATTTTCATTAGATGATTAAAAATAATGCTTAAATACATAATATTATTTTTAATTTGAATAATATACATCCTATCCATAACAAACATTACTTACTTAACAAATCATATAAAGTAAAACGAATCAGTTAACTCCCGAAACGACGATAGTACTAATAAATTATTAACAAAGCATTGTTAAAAGATTATATATGATATCATATTAATGTATATGATTCTTGTATAATTTAATATAAATTTTTTACCATTATAAATTATGTTAACCTACCCTAGACGAGGTAAAAGTACAAGGTAAGGGTTAATTTCCCAATCACTTTATTATCCGAGGTTATATTTACGTAAGTATCTACTTGGACCACTGTATCATCCACATCTGTGTTTTCTTAAAAATTTATTTCAAAATTTTTTTACTATTTACTATAATATGGGATAAAGTCATTTATAACCATTTTTTATTTTTCATAAGATGTTTTTGGAAGGAATATTTCCATCATTTTCCAAACAACGTACATTATATCCTTTTCAAGAATACTAAGGTATGAATGTCTTTTTAACGTATACGGAGGGTCTTTCTATTTTCTTCCATTATAAAATCATCAAATATTCCCTTACAAGATTATAATTTTACATATAATGTAAATTGTTTCTATTATAATTATATGAATTTGAAAATATTTCAAAATAGAAAGAGCTATTCCTTTAAAATGGATTTGATTCTATCTATGTCAATATCATTTGATGGATTTTAAGCTTATTTGAAGTTGGTTTATTATGATACAAAACTTCCATATTGTATTGGAGTTTTTGTGATATGTTTGACTATGGATGTGTTATTTTTACACCATTCATGGTTTATGGATATTGTATTGACATTTCTTATGCTAGTTTTAATATGAATGTTTATGTTATGTTTAAACCATTTCATGTGAGGAATGTGATGGACTTAGTAAGTGACTGGTGGATCCCACTATAGCTCTTCGATGCATCGGTATGTCTCATGATACAATCTAGTGTTTTGGAACAAGGCCATGACAAAATCATATTTTTAGTCTTGGCACAAGGCCTTGGCTATGTGGTTATGAACGTATGACAATATGCATTCCATCATTTTGAAAGTTGCTATTGATATTGCATGTGATTATTTGACTAGTAGAATATATATGTGAATAAGTAATTGAAATTATTTGTTTTTTATCTTTTCCATATCATGTTGATGTTCATGATTAAAACTATTTTGTTTTAGTCTTATATATCACCTTAAATGTTTTTTCTTATTTATATATGTTTCTGCTATATTGTTATCTTTACTGAGCATATGAGGTCATCTCTTTCTATGTTTTATTTTTCCCAGGATGCAGAGAAGTATATTATTACTGGCCTGTAGGGATATTCTATGGGATCTCAATGTTTTTTATGGAAATAATGTTTTTGTAGTTTTCCATTTTATGATGCAATGTTACCCTTATGAATGTATCTAGTACTTCCAAGGCTACTAAACTAATCAGTCTTCTGAGACTTGATCTTTTATGATCATGCCAATGTTATTTAATAATGAACTGAATTTGGGTAACTATGGTTGGGGCATTACTATCTAACTGGCCATTTAAAATTCACTCACCTGTTGTTGTCATCTGATTGCATTGCATTTCGAGGTCATTCGTCCAGTATTGACCTCTCCGCCCACCTTTCTCAAGCACTCTAAACTCTTAGATAATACATATTTGGTCATAACGTGAAAACCAAACATCAAATTGATGTTCCTTTGCCACTTACACATCCCAAAAAAATTATTTAGATGTTTTCCTGTGATTTTATGTCATTCTGATGTTGTTCGAAATTCATTAGATCATTAGATGCCTGTTTTGGTCGTTTGTGGCATGAGAAATGCATTTTCTGTCACTACGGTCACACAACACCATATATTGACGTGTGTTTGGCCTGAACACTTCAAAGATTACTCTATGATTTTTGTGACCTGATTGCATGTATTTCCGAGGTTGTTCGTCCAGTTTTGACCACCCCGCACCTTTGTCAAGCGTGCCAAACTCTGAAAAAACACATATTCAGCCGTACCGTGCAAACCGCACGTCCGATAGATGTGATGTCTCTATGTACACATCAAAAAAATAATAATTAGAAGTTTTCATATGATTTAAAGTCATTATAATTTCATTCGTTAAACATTTGACTGCTAGACACTTGTTTTGGTCATTTACAGCACAAGAACAACATTTTCGGTCACCGCAATCACACGAAACCTCTGATTGAAATTTGGTCCGCCTGACCATTTCACAATTCACTCAACGGTTGTTGTCGTCTGATTTCATGGAATTATAAGGTCGTCAGAATGGTTTTGACCACCCTTCCCACCTTTCTCAAGTGCGCCAAACCCATAAAAAAGACAAATTCAGTCGTAACTCACAAACTGCATGTCCGATTGACGCTCCGTCTCCGCGTACACATCACAAAAAAATAATTTGAAGTTTTTGTGTGATTTAAAGTCATTCCTATGTTGTTAAAAATTAATTTGACCATTATATGCATGTTTGGGTATTTATGGCACCAGAAAAGTGTTTTTGGTCACCGCGGTCACATGACACCTCTGATTGATGTGTGGTATACCTGAACATTTCACAATTCATTCACCGGTTTTGGTCGTCGAATTTCATGGAATTCGGAGGACATTCAACCAGTTTTGACCACCCCGCCCATCTTTCTCAAGTGCTCCAAACTCTAAAAAACACACATTGGCTGTAACACACAAACCGCACGTCTAATTGACGTGTCGTCTGCCCGAACATTTCACAACTCACTCACTGGTTGTTATCCTGTTATTAAATTGATGTTTTATGTAATATATAATAATTAAAAATTAAGTAAAAATTAAAATAATCAATTAAATTTCTAGAATTAAAACAATGAAAAAAATATCTGTAAATAAACATAAAGGATCGAGAATAAATATTAATTCCTAATTAATTTGTGATTGTAAAATTGTAATGTAAATTACCTAATGCATGTTAATCCCCAACTGGATCACCAATATCACTATGATGTCCACCATCTATATCTGGAGCCTACAATATATATCAATATTACATATCTTAAACATATATAAATATAATTCAATATGAGTATGGATTGTTTTATTGTGTACCTGTGGTGCCACTTATGTACCATCAACAGGATTTTGCGTCATCACTTCATCAATATGTCCTCACATATGTGATAATCTCTTCTCATACTCTGCACATAACTGCTGAAACTACGCATCAATATTCTATTGCATAGCCTGCATGGCAGCCACTATCTCAGTTTGTGTGTTCATCCCTACATCTCTGCATGCACCCATCGCCTCTGCTCTAACAAATTCACATTGTGGGACACCACCACCACAAGTCAAGGAATAACCATGACCATCGTTCCCCTTGACACGCTGAAATATCCCATCTCTATGCATAGTACTACGATGATGCTCCTCTAGATGCTCCGCTAACAGAGCGGTAAACTGTGCCTGAAGCATATAATGAATAAATGAACAAATATGAATTATTTTTATAAAATTAAAATACATTTGTTAGAAAATATTTTGCTTAAAATAACACCGGCAACATCAGGATCTCCTGCCCTATGAGTCCTCACCCATATGGACATTTGATCGATCATCTCACCTCGTTGGTTTAACTATAATAAATGGATTCACCATGTTATACAATATTATTTTTAATATATTAATGAATAGTAAATTCGAATCTTACATAATCTCTAAGCAGTGACACTTGTGTTGTTCCATGTTTGGAAGGCATGCCCTACATCACCGGATTACACGAATGACGAGAAGTCTTGGTCTACAATCAATGAATTAAGTTAATAGACATATGAAAAGTTATTCATTTATAGATTAAAATCAATAAATCTTAGCATCATTTCCTCACTCGACCAAAACGCTACCAAATCCCACCACTACATAAGAAGAATGCCTAGAGGGACTCATTATAGAATGTCTGGAACACCCGAAAAGTGTATCCAATGATATCTCTTCACCCTTCCTTTGTAATCCTTCCATAATTTTCAGCATATGGCCATACATATGGCCCGAAACGCATCTGTATAGGATGTAAAATTGTCCTGTAAAAAATAATCCATAGGTGCCATAATAATATAAACAATATCTTGAAATAATAAACATTGAATTTACATAAACCTCCCTCCATAATCTGTCAATTGTATCCTGGGGTAAATAGGTCCAATCATTAGTCCTCAAGGGAAATCTATGTGGGTCTTATATCATATGCCCAAACTGATGAATCAATACCGTAGCACCTTCTCCGACTGGGTGGAATGTCTAATCTAATAACACATCCAATAGGGCTCCAATGTTCTAGGATAAAAACTCTCTACCATGAACTCTCCTTCTACTGGAAGACGCACTATATCCTAAAAATAGAAATTCATAATTCAATTACAATATAACTGAAGTTTTTAAAAATTAGAACCAACTAGGTAAATAAACACAGAAAATTACAATCAATGAATTTAGAAAAATGAAAACATACATACCGCAACATTAGGTGAACCACTCTGATCACCCTATGACACACCAACATTAAAAAAATTTATAGTTAAATCAAGCAATTAATATACATATATAACTCATAAATAATTTTACAAACAATATGGGGAAATAATTACAATTCTCACTAATCAAGGAAGTCTATTGTATCTCCTTCAATTGTCTCTCTGGACCATTGTATATCTTCATCTCATATTTTTACAGTTGTTTGTTCAAGTGTTTGATCAGGAAATGCGACAACATCAGGTTCCTCTTGATCAATCAGAAACACCCCTTTCTAGACATTTTCACCACAACTTCCCAATCAGAATCAATGTAGACAATGAAAACATTCTATACCTGGGATGTCAATATGAAGGGTTCATTTATTACTCGGTCATATTTAGACAACATATTGTTAATTTTTATTGACGTAAGTTTTATGATATCAACTTTCATTCTACTAACTGGATCGACCCAATCACACATTAACAATATGTGTTTTAAGCCACGACCATAAATAACCTCAGTAATATCCCTCAACAATCCATAATAATAACCCACACAGAAAATTGAACAACCAACACCACAATTTTGTGTGGCTTGATTCATTTCAACATAGCTAATATGAAATAGGAATCCGTTAGCAACCAAAGACTTATAGCGATGAGCTGTAATAAATGGGCCATCAGCTAGTTGGTAGAGTTCTTCACTCACAATATGGGTACATAAATCACGTATCTTTTGAAACTAAAAATTTCAAATAGTTCAATGGATTAAGGATTGTGAAAATAATACTAATTTCACTATGAAAATATTAAAGAAATTATTTATACATACATGAATCTTAAACCACCCCTGAAATGCATTCAAATGATGTTTTGAGATTTTATAGTCAATTTCACGGGGCATTTCACGTTTCAACTCAGTGATATGTGTCCAAAATCACAACACACTAAAATTTAAGTAATAAAATAAATATATAAATAGAAGTAACATGAACTATGAAACTTATTATTTCAATGGAATTACAGATGGAGTGTTGAACAACACATATTGATGAGCTTGAACCCACTCATCATTGTGCATATCAAATGTTATTCCTTCTTCAATTGGAACCTCATTATTCTAGGAGGGTTTATATACCTTTGGTACAACGTCATCAATATATGAAGTATATAAATTAGTACACTCATCTATTAAATATCCCCTGGCAATTGAATCTTCCGGATGAGCTTTGCTGTGCACATACAATTTCAATGTATTTAAGTATCGCTCTATTGGATACATCCACCTGAATTGCACAAGACTGCCAGCAATGACTTCACTAGTTAAATGCACATTCAAGTGAACCATGACATCAAAAAAAGATGACAATAATTGTTTCTCTAGGTTGCATAGTGCAAGTACAATATTATCCTATTAATTTTTAAAATCATGCATGTGGAGTTTTCTTGATCAGAGAAGTCTAAAAAAATTAGAAACTTTAATCAATAGCTATGTCACCTGGGTAGGTAAGAAATCACAAATTTCTATAGGAATTAAATGTTGAAGAAGAATATTATTATCAAGACTTTTAAACCCTAGTAATGTCATTCTCTTCATATTGACACATTTGGAAATATTAGAGAAATAACCATCTAGAACCTTAACAGTCTTCAGAATTGATATAAATATTTGTATCCCTTTTTTACTAATTGTGTACTATACAACATGAATGTATGTCTGATTAACTTCACCCAGTAGTAAATGTAATTATTTTATCAATCCCTTTTCTTGAAAATCATGTCGAGCATTAGAACTATCCTTTGATTTCCCCTGGATGCCTAAAAGTCTACGCAATATATTATCACATACATTTTTTCAATGTGAATCATATTCAAATTATGTCTTAAAATATTATATTTCCAATATGGAAATTCAGAAAAAACCCTCTATTTCATTCAATTTTGAATGCACTGTCTATTTGTGGTAGGAATAGAAGGAAATGTAGGAGCCAATAAATCGTGAAAATCATACATTTTAGGAATGTTTTCTTGATCTAGTTGTGCAAAAATTTGAACCCCATACAATAGTTGTGGTGATGGGTCATACTCTCTATTCCAATCCAATGACACATGATATTTTCTAAACCTTTGCAATAGAGGAAGAAAGTGTCTGTGGCCAGGATATTCCCACTTTCTACTGTGCTTATTTTATATAAATGTTTTACTCTTATTAAAATAATGGAAGGAAAATTCCCCTTTTGTACTCCATCTTGATAAGTTAGCATACACTGGGAAATCATTAATTGTCCAAAATAAAGCGGCCTGGAGTCTAAACATTTAATTAGCTACCGAGTCAAAAGTCATTAAACCATCAGGCCCAAAATTATTGCAGCTCATCAATCAAAGGATGCATATAAACATTGATTATATTACCATATCCTCTTCATCCTTCATTTAAAATAGACCATAACAAAAATGGTTGTTTCATACATACCCATGGGGGAAGGTTGTTTGGAACCAACACCAATGGACATGTACTATATGTTGCACCAACCATGGTCCTAAATGGTTTAAAACCATCTGATGCCAAACCTATTTGAACATTACGATCATCCTGGGAAATGTATGAGTGTCATTGATCAAACTTTTTCCATTCCACAGAATCTACCGGGTGAGTTAATTTATCAACCTCATTGTTTCTCTCTGAATGCCAAGTCATCAATTTAGCAATTTTAGTTGAGACGACGAATCTCTTCAATCTCGATTTTAGTGGAAGATAATGCATCTACTTCGCAACAACTTGTTTTCCTTGATTTAAGACTCTATCTGGAAGAATCTGACTACATTGATTAATCTCATTGGCCTTCCACATGGATGTATAGCAAATAGTATAGTTATTTAATTTATCATTCTATTTTCTAAACAACATAAAATTATTGCATCACACATCAATGGTATCATATGTAAAACCAAGATCATCGGTCAACTTGTGATCTTGATAGAATGACTCTGGAATCTTCACTCCAGCAAGGACTACATTCTTCAACAATGTCAGCAACATGTCAAATGAGGTTTCTAAACCTCGGTTCAAGTACTTTAGTTTTAACAATTCAACGATGAACGAAAATTTACTAAATTTAGAGCATCCAAGATATAATTCAGAATGCGCATCATCATGAATCTAAAACAATTTCAATGATTCTCAATTTACAGAAGAACGAGGATTACTCGATCCAACGTCGTCATTTATGACATTACTATATTCAGGTTAAAACTGACGCCTCATATCACTGAGAATTATGTTCATCAGATCAGCTGTTCTCGAATCAACATCCATATGAATATTTTCTGATTGATGACATGAAACAGACTCTTCTCAATAACGTTTCCATCTCTTATACTTTTTTCAAAACCCGTTCAAAAATAGAAGTTCTGTAACACTATCTCATTTGAAGTGATATCATTTTGCACATTTTCTTCATGGAGAACTAATAAAATATCTTCGAAATCCAATTTTGAAATCCTCAAATCACTTAATCGCCTCATAATATTTGCAAAAAACCTATCATGCATATCATTCCAACTCTTATCCAATCATGTATTTAATAGAATGAAAATATTTGAAATATCTCATTTAAATTCTAAAAAAACTCATATAATTAAAACCTAAAAACCAATGAGTTAAAATTTATTTTTAAGGACACAAAACCAATCATGCAGGTTTAGTCCTGAATAAAAAATATTCCCTCTGAGAGGTCTCTCTGAGAAATAAAATATTCACAAATAACATACATAATATATTGCAGATTTCAAAAAATAACTTACCTGCAAAGGAATCGACTGTGGGTAATGGGGTGTGACTCAATTGTGGATCCATGATGGCACAACCGCTTGATGACAGGGGTTCGACGACCAGACTCAAAAGGGGCGGAACTACTAGAAAAAGGAAGGGAGTGGTTCAAAAAGGAAACTAAATAATTAAAAAAATACACATTATAATATAAAAAAATAATTATTTTTGGTGAATTATAGGTTGTATAAAAAAGTGTTATATTTTAAAAAGGTTCTTTGTGAAATAAGAGAAGTGGACCAAATGTTTTAGTAATGAATGGATGTGATCATAAAAAGGATTAGATCAAAATGAAAAGGATTGGAAAGTCTAAAAATATTATTTTGATAATAATTTATTATCTCATATTTTCAATTCATGTAACTATATTGATCTGAAAATATCTTATCACATGAATTAAATATGAAATTAAAAGAGTCCTCAAGTTAGAAAATGATTTGATGAAAGTGAAATATGATGACTCTTGTGTTGTCAATTCATGTTTACAACATTATGAATCATAGAGAAGCCATCATTCATGCCTATGATGAATTTGCATGGATTAGAATTTTCATAACACTAAAATGGAAGAAGATATACTCTATGCATTTCTTGATGAAGAAGATGGATTCGCTAAATTTTAAAGAATAATGGAGATGATGTTACAGTGATGATAGTTTTTTCCATAAGGCTTAAACTTACTATGGTATAAGCCTATTTGAGTGAGAATAAATAAGGATTGATGATCTACTGGTGTTTATAGATTCAACTGGATTCTGTACAGGTATTCATGAGAAGTTTCGAAGTTGAAGAGAGTTTCTCAATACTGCAATATTATGTTGTATGATCTTCATATAGCTAGGGAGATTGCAGTGAAGTTACTGTGAGATTATTTTCTCAAACAAGAAGATGTCATGCTTATTGTAGATATACCTGAATATATATTCCTCCACAGAGAGAGAATTAAAGTGAGACCCAAGGAAAAAGTGGCTAGTGTGACTCTATTCAATAGAAGATCAGTGGGACTCTGATCTGCTGCTGGTTTTTAAAGCACCCTCAATTATATTTAGAGATTCTTTATAATTGAGAATCCTTGATTAGGGTGTATAATCAATCTAGAAATGGAGTAGGTCGTAGTACCAAACTATGTAAGTCTTTGTATTCCAATTCCTTTATTTACTACATTATTAAGATGATATCCACAAGATATAGTGGATCAAGACTAAATAAGTATAGTGGGATAAATTAAAAAGGAAGAATTTATAAAAGATCTAAGTGACAGCTGATTCAACCCTCCCCTCTCAATGGTGGACCGATCCTATGGGAACTTCAATGGTATTAGAGTATAGGTTATCTTCAGTAAAAACTAGATGAAGTATATATTTGAGATGGTTAAAGACATTTGTCATATCAAGAATTCAATATCTTGTCATATTGAAACTAAAATGGGTTTGTTGGATATGACATCACAAAATAGGATAATGAAATAGGGAATGAGAATATAAAATGTGAAGAAATACAAGGATAAATAGCTATTTAAATATGTTCAAGGTGTTCAGTTCTTATTAAATGACGTTGTTGTTAAAGATCCTTTCGATTATTCTAGTTTAAGTTGTGCAGAATGTAAGGAGTGTGTAGAGATTAGAGTGGTTGAATAATTATACTCTCATGTTGGAATGTATCTGAAGAAGGTTTTTTCTGAGGTTTTTTCCTACATATTTAATATTTTCCAGAACCTATTTGTAGTAAAATAACTTTTAGAAGAAGTGATAGATTCAATAGAAGAGGCATTGGTTGAAAAGGTAACTTGTTTTAACTACCTTACTAAGAATATGAAATCCAAGGAACAATTTTTCATAGTTTACAAAAAGAAATTCTATAATTGATGAAGAATTGAAATTATTAGTTTGTTAGAATTATGTGTTCAAGAGTGTCTTTAATGAAGTATTCCGTGCACTGGAAAAATTAAATAAAGTCAAGGTGAATGTCAAGGATACAGAGCTGATTATAAAGGTAAAAATGATGAAAGTGCTTTTCCATTCACATCAATAGTTGATAAAGATGCTTGGTGAGTAGAACCGGATGGTGAAAAGATATTGGGAAGAGTTGTGAAGTTATTTGAGGTAAACAAATATTCCCTGAACATGAAATCCTTAGATATTGGAGAAAAGTGGAGAAATCTAGTAGCTCAATCTGAATCCTCCCTATATGCTGGATGAACAATGGTTTCCATAAGTATATAATATAATATTCCTGGTTTTAAGAAGCCTCAAATTGATGGTAATGAGAGCTTGATAAGTGTTGGGATGTTTCTATCTCATGCACATAGATGAAGATCACCCACAATAGCAAAAGAGATGAATGCACTGAATTTTATTTATCAAACAATGATGGACAGAAGTCAAATTCTATACATACATGGGAAAAGATAAATTTTGAGAATCCTACTACATTATCATGGTTATATTTGAGTATGAGTAGGAAGATTTTTTCCATTATTGGATTCTAAAAGAACGGGGTTTCCATCTAAAAAGTACATGTACAAAAAACTAGGAAGATTCCCATCAAATAAATGAAAGGGTGGTGGGAGAAAGGATGAAATTATGAATAATCTTGTTGTAAAAAATCATACATTACAGATGAAGAATCATTATCCACAAGGAATATATTTGAATACCCTGAAAATATCTATGAGATGTGAAACATTGGTGGTCACATCTATGAAGAAGGACAATACCATTTGGGATAAAATACAACTCACTGGAAGGGTACAATGGGGCGGGGAGGGAACGATAGTGGTATTTTCCAGCACAGAGGTGGGGGGTTGGGGTTGCTAGGGTTTATCTGAGTCACAGGAGGGCACAACGTGGAGGCAAGGGGGTGGGGGTTGTCGGGGTTGTCGGGGTCACGGGGGGCGTAACACCGAGGCAATGGGGTCGGGGTCGCCTGGGGTCGTCGGGATCACCCGTGGTCACCGAGGTCATCAGTGTCATCGGGGTCACCATGGTCACAATGGGGTGGGGTTCGTCGGGGTCGCTGGGTTGGGGATGGTATTGGATCACAGGGTCGAGGAGGGTAAATGAGGGGGGGGGGATATTTTTAGTTTTGGTGTGTAAAAATACAGTGATCGCCAAATAGCGATCCATTTATTTACCCCAGCTCAAAAAGCTAAACATTATACTAGTGAGGCTATTTAAACCCATGATGGTTTTTTGTTAGACCAAGGTGGTGGATGGAAACATGAGGATCAGGTCCTGAAATCTCGTCATAGATCCAGGAGAATACATATTTATACTTCTTCAAGAAACACACAATCTATTACTACACCTCTATAGTCATGGTTTCACTAACTGGCTTTGTTTTCAGATTAGTCTTAGTGATGAGATTAACCTATACTAACTCATAAATGGTGGTGGAGACACCTTCCTCAAATATAGAAGGGGAATCTTCCAAATCCCCTTGATTTTCTATAACAAGATGATCATTGATATTGGGAAATTCTTCTGAGTAGGTTGATTCTGACCGAATATTGTTGTTTGCCCGAGTTACAGTGAAATGTTAATTTCGAGACTCCAATACTACTGAAACTCTGGAAACTAAATTTTTTGAACTTATTCCATCTAGCCTTGAACCCAATAGGCTACACATAATAATATCAAAGCAGTAGTGGTGAGTCAGTTTGATCTGGTTCTAGAATGACCTATGAAAGAAGAAAGTATGATGTACAACTATAACCATGGGGCTAACATCTTGATATAATATAAGGGTAAGGGGTTCTGGGATCATTCGATCCTGATTCTCATAGGAGTATAAAGTGATATTTTTTATTCCTTATGTTGGTGTATAATATTTCCACTTGTACAAGAGATGGAAAATCAGTGTCCCATGTCTCAGGTTGAGGCCTCCCATCGATGAATTAAGAAAATATAAGCATCATCCTATTTTGCCCATGGGTTTTCCACAATATTCGTATGCTCATCTTCATTGGCCTAAACCATATATTCCATGCTCCTATAATAATACACAACAAGGTAGCAGTAATAATAATAGGAAAATGGAGTCCCATCACCATGGATCATGAGCACTCCAATATTAAGGGATTACATAAGGTTTTGGTGATAGGAGGGGACTTCAACATATAGATTGATTAAGGGCCTACCCATATGTTCATTTTTGGTGATGTCCTGGATGACAAACATGAACTATGTAATGGTTATTAAGACACAAAATGTGGTCTTCAAGTGTATATTCTTACATATATCTACAATTGTATGTCATATCCTTGAATATTCAGGTCACATGGATTCAGATATGCTTCAAACAACCCCATCTTGTAGAGTTTCTGGGTTTAGAGGAGATTAATCTCATGGACCATGTTGATGAGACATTGGTGGAATTCTACACCAAAAATCTGACCTGTGATGTACTATGTGTATATTTTACCCTATAAAAGAGAACATTCATATTATCTTGAGAATGAAATGATGACCTAGCATTCTTCAAGCTTGACTTCATTATCATGGAAGGCTCTTATGACCACTACCTCTATCTCAAACTAGAGGGGCTTATTAAAGCCTCTATGAGGGAATCATACATGTCCACTGATAGGAGGTGAGAATCAAGGATCAATAGACTTGTGGTTGTTTTGGAATTGTCCATAATTTCATCATACTTCTTTAGGAGAGGTACACATCTTCTGGTAAGAGGTTTTTCCATGCTAGGAGGTGAAGTGGGTGCAACATGTCGAACTAGCTAAATTCAGCTGGTGCTGGTGGTACCCCATAGCTCACTAGCTGAATATCATAGAATGATTAATGGATTATTTTATAAGGACTGTGGCCTATACTCTATTATACATGGCTGATCATAGCATGGTCGGGATAGATCTACCTAGTGGAGTAGCACATATGATGGGGAAATTGGATCTGATGAAATAGGGTTAGAGGATTGTGCATGATGAGTATTTCCATGAGGCTATTTTCTAGTCTCAATTACATTCACAACTCATTTATAAGTGTTGGATGACACACTTTGATTGTTCTCATATCTATGGTTTCATCGATGCTGGTGTTGGCTAGGGACATTAGGAGGGTCTACCTCATGAATTACTCAACATTGTTAACAATGTATAGGTCCACCAGCTCAACGGTGTTCACCATGGTGTACTCCAGATCATCACTTGCGGAAATCACTAATTCTGGGAAGACACTAGGGACAATCCCCATCCATATGGGAATGAAATCTCTAAGAGTACGAGATGACTTTAGCACTAGTAGGGGACTCTGCTTCTTTTTCTGTCGTTGACGCCTGCTCTCCCGAGGTGGTGGAAGCCGAGATGTTTATGAAAAATTTCTAGCTAGAGGTAGAATAAAGACTTCAAAAGGTTCGATTTGATTCAAAAGGGTATATATAATACCATGGTAATGACCAAATTCCTTTCATGGTATTATATTGTCATTCTTTTGAGACCCACTATGGGTGACCTGATTCCATTTTCACTCTCTGTCACTATCAACCATTACAGACACAAATGCCACATATTCCAAGGCTAGACTCAATCATTCCTTGTTGTTATAAACCTATTCCTAAATAAATTTGTTGAACATATAACAATATTTGAATGTGTGTCCAAGGAACCATGGATTTGGTATGTAATTGGGGTGATCAATGAGATCCACCACTTTTGGGCCTTTTAAATTCTAGAAATTATAGGATTCCCGGGTCCAAATAACTCCAAAAATAGTCAAGGACCTGAGCTTTCTTGAATAAGTTAGTTTGGTGTATTTGATCCATGAAATGGAATCTTGGTTCCTATCCCTAACGAGGGGATACATCCTGGAGAGGAGGTGTAACTTGGTTGTCTCACCTAGGATGTAGTGGTGTGTTACACGGTGGTTGCTACTGGTTCCGAGCTGGGAGATTCTCAGTCGTAGACTAAACCTAGGACACTAGTTCTCAATGAGTCTATGTATGTGGCTCTACTAGTAACTATTCCAGTTGTCTGGGGGCCTCTATCTGTGGAATAGTAGTGGTCTCTTCTTTGGTATCTCTTCTTATGGGAGATGTTGGAGGTATAGGGAATACATGATTGGCTTGTAGAATTTCATCATCTAGATGTTGATCTATATAAGAAAAATCATGGAATCCACCAAGGAATTTATCAGTTATAAGAGATGGAATTAGTTTAGTCATAATTTCCTAATAACATTTTTAGCACTTGTTCCGAAGTTAGCGACATATCATGTGAGTATGTGGGGCCCTTCCACCTAGAGACAATGTCTACAGCTTGCTCATCCATACTTTTCTTGCACATGAAAAGGTCATAAATACTAATTTGGAAGGTGCTGGAATTGAACTATTGGAGAAACTGTATGTTATGATCCTCCCAACCAGCTATGGATCAGATGGAAAAGTAGATGTACCTAAAAAATACCGGCCCTTCCACTGTCTGTAGGAAACATCGATGCTTATTGGCTTCCTATTGTGACAGAGTTCCCAGCATGGGTCCATGTCTTGAAATTAAGTGGGATAGATGTTTCAATGGGTCTCCAATCCCATTTAAAGGGGTTAATATTGGCTTTCCAATTCCCGAGGGTGCTGGAATAACATCCAACCATTCCAGATATGGTTTCCCAAAATGTGGGACTACCACCTGTCAAGTTTCAAGAGCCTCAAGGAAGGAAATGAAAGCATCCATTGGTTCATATGGACGTTGATTACTATATTGATGAGGATTCATGATTACCAGACCATTTAATTCTTCTTAAATGTAGTAATATCACTGGTAAACTCATGAATCTGATGGAGGTAGGACTTGCGGGGCAGCTGGAGGAACGACCTGCATAGTAGCAAGAGGAACGACCTTTGGGGATGCTAGAGGAACCTCAGCTGGGTCCTAAGGTGGATTCTCATATAGATTCGTAGGATTTAAAAGTGCATATCGTGATCGCATGCCAAAAACACAGGCTTATACCCTATTTGAACTTACAGGGTTTATCGAGATCACTAGGACCCACCTTCCTGATGGGGAGCTATGTCCACCCTTAATGCCCTTGTCAAGGGTTACGATAATCTGGTCATCGTTCCACCACATGTTCAGAAAAGATTGAAGCAACAATATTCATCTATTCTATGAGATAATAATGATGATGAACCTTTTTAGGATCCTATTCAGTGTTTTCCACTAACCCATACTGATCAGAAGGCTTAACTATTCTAATGTGTGCTTTTCCCTTGTTAGCATCTCGACCCAAATAAAACAATTCATAATGTTACTGAAGGCCAAGCACCTGTCCTTGATGGAAGGTGTGGATACCTATAGGGTCTATTGGGTGTTGTGATACCCTAGTGGGCTATTCTTATTTTGTAGACCCTATGTCAATTCAACCTTACTGGTATATCTGTAGAACAACCATGTTTATAGTGGTGATGCTCAATGGCATATCCTCGATATCACCAGTTGAACCAGGTTGGATTTTGATAGAATTGAAATTAAGGGAAACATACTAATCCCAACCATGGATCTACACATATAGGGAAGCCTCCTTAATAACAATATAAATATTACTAATGATTTGAATGCATTGTTGTGGGAGGGCTAGATGAAAAATGGTCGATGTAGAGTGCTGAGCACTATGTTGTGAAACCAACTCAACTAGGTGGAAATGTTGGACGATGTATTCAAACCCTTATCAACTTCTGGGTTAAGTAAACTATTGATGACATAAATAGAAATTAATCGTCCCTATGGTTTGGTGGAAGTACGCAACCTCGTCCAGGGTGAGGGAATCTGGAATAAAGAAGCTTGAAATTTCAATTGGCTAGAACATCATAGAGATATGGTACACTGAATGAATGTCTGACAAATATCATGGCTCATACTCAATATCCAGCCCATTATTTCCACATTCATTGAATGGGAGAAGTTGTGGGATTGATTAAAAAACTGATGTGGTCCTTTGCAGCGGTAGACTGGTCAATGTAGAGTATGGTGCGTGGAATGACAAACCAATTCATCTTGGGCTATCTTCCGGAGAATGCCATTATGGAATCACCACATCCCTATAGGATAGGGAACTAAAGAATGTTTCTATAATAGGGATAGTAGTCAATGGAGGTGGTTCAGGAAGGATATCAGCATCAACTAACACCCAGAACAATTCTCCTCGATCTCTTTTTGAAGTAGATACTGATCATGGTGATGGAA
This sequence comes from Viscum album, assembly GCA_963277665.1. Taxonomy (NCBI): domain Eukaryota; kingdom Viridiplantae; phylum Streptophyta; class Magnoliopsida; order Santalales; family Viscaceae; genus Viscum; species Viscum album. The sequence goes on along the minus strand of OY728164.1, from coordinate 720,695,458 downwards.
AAGAGGATTTCATAGAATGACCCTGGAAAGAAGCCAAATATTTATCCTATTATATGTATCTATAGATGGATTAATGGATCTGGTGCACCTCAATTTCTAAGAGGAAGATGCTGATACATAGAGTTCCTACCCCAGAACACGATACAAGGGATTGGGGTGAGGTCTCCATCGTGGAGTTGCACTCTGATTTTGAGTCTAAAGAGTGAAAAAGTTTGACTACAGTCTTGAGATTCTGTACATCCTTCTTTTGGAGTAGGTGACCCAACATGTTACCATGAGATAGTTCTTCAATGTTGGGTAGATCTTAAATATGGTGAGGATCTTCATGCATGTTGTTATTGGAGTGGGGATGACATCTAGATGGATGATTTGGTGTGTGAGGTGCACCCAAGAAAATGGAGAATGTTACACGGTTTGGAACCCCATGTTGTTGAGTGACCGAGTGAGGAATACCCTCAATATGGTTAGTCCCACTATGATGGGGTACCCTAATTGAGTTTTTTATTATGTGATGAGGCCCTATGCATTGATTAGATGAAATATGGGGAAATCCTTCATGCAAGGCATCGTGAACTTCTGTAGGAAATCCATTGTGACAGATAATGGTGGTATGTGGAGGAGCTCCATACTGAATGTGTGAGAGGGGAGGACCTTAAATCTAGCTAATGATGGTACATTCGCGACCTCCCTGAAAAATTTCATCATCGTGGGTGACCCATGATTGCTTCTACGTGCCTCGGAAACTGTGGAAGTCAACCAAGCTTGCCTGTGGGGTGGTTGTGGCCTCAATCCTAGCCAAGCATAGTGGTTCCCCAATTCTATAGTAATAGGTAGGTTAGAACACACGTCGATTGTTTCATGGTCCACTGAAGCCATACATAATGAATCCCCCAAGTAGGCATCCTCTTGATCTTGCGCCTGATGGATGGGGTGTTAGGTTAAATGAGTTAGGGGTGACAATGTTGGGGTATAGACCACGCACTCTTCGATCTGAAGAACTGGATGGCAGAATTGATGTGGCATGGGTGGATACCTCGAAGGAAGTCCTATGGTCTAAGTCACAACTGGGAGGACATAGAAACCCCTTACTTCATTGATTTAAGGGATTGAGTAATAAAATCATTATAGAGTGTGGATCCTAAAATGATTGATGAATAGAGTGGTGAGTAACATCTCCCTTTGCGGCCATTATGGGAAGTGGTGATGGCAGGGAATTAAATCCTCCATTTACTGACTAGACATGTCCCTTATTAGGATGATCCCACATATTCGTATTGATGGAAATGAATGTGTATTACCATATTTTGGATAATTTTAGAAGGAGAAAAGGGGCGGGGGCAGCCACTAGTTATTATAGTGGATGATGCTATGGAAGAGTCAGAGTTGTGCGAGACTGCCACATCTGTATTGCCCCTACCCCTTCCCCTGTGTCTGAAGGCATGAGGGGATTGGTTTCCTACTATATTACCTTTGGTCTTCCCAAGTAGTAAGACTCAACCATCATCACAGATATTAGGAAAGTAATTCCTAGTTCCCTAGATCATTTTAGTATTCCATTCCTAGATATACATATCCATGCTAACAACACTAAAGACCAGAATAACCAACGATTAACAACCCCAAATACTAGGGAGCTTCAAAACAAGGCCAATATTTTTTTGGTGGGACTTTTCACTGAATAGATATATCCAGTGACACCCTTATATGCTGATGTATTAGATTATATTAATCCCCATAATATGGAGAATAAATTCACATCAGGTTCACTGTTTTTGTTTCTGATGATTTTTATTGGGGCACAACTCATCATACCATGTGTGTGGGATGATTTGGCTAGACAGGTTGTTTTTTTCCTCAATGCATCTCTTTCCAAAGGTAGGCCACATACATTTGCATCATAGAGACATTTTCTCCTTGATCAAAATTGGATGATGGGATTCTAGTCTCACCTTCTATGGATTCCTCCTTAGAATTCAACGCATAGATTGGGTATCCCTTAATGATTAGGATTTCATTTGTGAAACTCTTCTTGGTGTTATATCATTGGGAATGCGAATTAAGTACATTGCTTTTGTCAAGACATTCCAAAGGGGTCAAGTGAGGTTATCGATCCTCAGTCAGGATAGTAGTCACGTTGGGCATCACTGGAGTGTCTGGATGATGAAACAGTGGTACAAATAGATTTTCTATTATAAGAGGGATTCTCTAGTGAGAGGAATCCTAAGTCATCCCATATCAAATATGGGGAATTGTATGATAGAGGCATGTCTCTGAGGTTTTCATTGGCATCCCACATCTAACAGGGGGTATGTCGCAAGTTTAGCATCTAGTAGAGATCGATCATAATGATCAGAACACTAATGAAAGTGGATCATATGGGTACATTGTAGAGACCCGAAGCTTGACGTACATGGACATTACATTACTTTTGCGGAATACTTAGTAAATAACAAAAACACACACACATGGATCGTAATAGTTTAGTGTCTTGGGAAACTCGGAATATAATATTCTAATCGTGGTGAAATATCTTCAACATCTCCCATAAAGATCTTCCTTTTTTTACCTAAAACCTATATTTATATCATGGGGAAAAGAAAACATAAAAGGGTGAGCTCAAATGCTCCGTAAGGGTAAATAAAAGAAATATCAATCACATCATATTCATAAGAACATAACATTTTGGAAATCTTAACCTGCAAAAGAGAGCATAATTTCATAACATGGGATAAATCATAGTAGTGAAATGAAATCCCAATAATCATAAATCAAATCATGAAACTTTGTGGCATACACACATAATAATAGAGAATCATTTCTTATTAGTCAAGACCCATTGCCAAGACTATCTTAGTGGAAAAAGTCCATTTCTGAACCGATTCACCCTCGTTTCAGTCCAGTTACACTGAACCGGTATAACCTACCGTTCCATCCATGTCTATCTCATGAGATATAAAATCATTACCCAATGCATTGGAGGGAGATATAGGTCCCACCCATCGCATAATGATACCATTCTTATGTGTGCCACAAAATCATAAACCATACATCATAGCATAACACATGTAATAAAAATGGGAATATTAAACATCGTGACATCATAAAATAATTCATATAAGATAAAGGAATTCATAAAAATATTTCCATCACAATATAATCAAATCAATGTAATAATAGCGATAGAAACAGATCCCTATATTATCTTAGATGGAAAATAATTTTGATAAAACTCTTGAACTCCATTCTTGAGGAAAATATCCTTTCTACTTCAAAAATATTTTTCCTTTCTTAACTTGTCATAGAATTTTAAAGTAAAAGAAGTTGATAAAAAATAAGCTTGAAAAATTGTAAAGGAAGATTCTTGGAAAATTTTTTAAAAAAATTCATTCATGCCGTATAAGTTAAAAAAACATTCTTCGAACTTTTTTCGGAAAAGTCAAAAAGTACGTCGTACAAAAAACGACAAAAGATTCCTTTCATGTCTTTTACTAAAAACTCAACAAAGGGTAAAATTGGATTTAAACAATTTTAGGTGGATGGAAATAATATTACATATTGAGGAAACATGGATGTGGATGATAAAATACACCCTAGTAAATACCAAAGTATAAAAAATCTCGGATAAAAATGAGATTGTGATATTTCCCTTACCTTAGGTCCGATATGCTCTGTACGTGTCCGAAACTCCTGTATAATGATTTAAATAATGTTATTGACTTTTTCCAGAATCATACTTATTTTTATGATATCATATATTGTCATATTCTTAGCTTCTTAGTAGTAATATTTCATTGCTACTTGTTATTCGAGTGTTTATAACTTTTTGTTCTTATGCTTGTTTTGTCAAATAAATTCTTATTCTTCTCTTTAGGTTATAGATACCTCATTTACAGAATGGTATTATTTTAATATATATCATATTAATTCATTCAATTCATTTATATAATCATTATGCAATGAATATCATGTAGAACGAATCGCATAACATCGTGGAGACGGTATTCCGTACGTACGCACGAGTGATGATATCATTTCCATGATCGTGGAATTGTATTAGAGTGTATGTATACTATTTCAGAATCAATATCACATTAAAATAATCATATATAGTTATTATGTACACCATTATACCCATCCAAGTATGGTGGTGGTGGAAAATAGATTACACCACGGCGTGAAGATGGTATTTTGTACGTACGCACGCGCGGTGATTTCGTTTTCCGTAGGATGGATAGATGGTGAAATAAGGTTGTTTCATAATTATAATAACATATCAGTATATAAGTGATACTGATTTTATTACTTCATAATGAAACAACCTAAGAAGAAGAAGTGTAATAAGAAAAAAAGATGAAAGAATCGGTAACGCACATTACCTCTTCTTTGAAGCGCCTCTTTGAGATCTCCTTTTAGAGCACCAAAATTGGTCTTTGAGGAAGACAAGAACCTCTAGGATGTTTCTAGGGAAGTGGAGAAGGGAATTTTCGTAGGGGTTGGCCGTGATTGAAGTCTCAAAGTGGTGTGAGGAAGAGAGGGAGGAGGTGCCCTTTTATAAGGGAGGAGAGGGGCAACTTTGGAATAACTAAAACTATTATTTTATTATAAAGTAAAATTCGGTTTTAAATAGCTCCAAATTGATTAATTTAGATGAGAAGGTGAGGATGGGTTTAAATCCTCTCATACAATAGAATTTAGACATGTTTAGGTTCCTATTTTAACCTTATAATTTAGATTTAACATTAAGTACAATAATTTTACTTTTACCGTGTCTTCTTGTGTTCTTATACTATAAGGTTAATAAACTTACTATATCAAGCCAAAAGAACCAGAAGTTGTTAATTATTAATATATATAACCTTATCTAAGTCATTTGGCCTATCTTTAGATTTTTAGAAATAAAATAACAATTAATAATATAATATTTGTTTTAGAAACTATTTAATGTCAAATTTGACACTATTTAGTAATTGATTTTTGTGAAACTTATAAAAGAATGATTAGTTCAAAAAAAGTTAATTAAATCAATACTAACATGTAATATTAACCTATAAAATTAGTTTAATTCATAAAAAGTTTCAAATTATATTTATTTTGTTATTTATAATATCAATTATTATAATTTTTCACTATTATGGTAATTACTGCATCATCGTTGTGTCATAAATAAATTAAATTATAGAATGTCTAAATTTTACAAATAAAATACCACTATGTAGGAAATCATTTTTGATTTATAATGAATATTTATTGTCGAATTTATCTTATGTATAACCCCATATTAAAAATTATTTACTTAGTAAACATTAATTTTAACTATTTTAACCCTTTATTAAATAAATTAATAATAAATGTCCTAATCTAATCCAAGTGGTCCTAAATGGTCATATTTTATTTCTAAGGTTGTTTTTGGTCGAATTAAACTTGTCCAATAGAATTATGATATGTGTAAGGGTAATAATAATATCATTTTTACTCTTAATTACCCTATTTACTTTTAACCGTGGTAAAAAAAAGTAAAAAGTTACTATTCACCAAAAATTATTTTTATCTCATTCAACCACATTTTACTTACTGAAATTAACCGTGTCTCTTGGATTTTTCAAATTCCACTCACAGAAGTGGTAAAATTAGGTTTTATGAAAAATTCATTTTTTTAACTACCACTTTGTGGTTTCACTATTCATCAAAAATTGAAAGTTTCCTGAAAAATACCAAAAATTAGGCCTAAGCTATATTTGATATTATGAATTCAAAAATGATTTCTATATTACCAAATTCAAAACATATCACTTGCATTAATTAATTTAAAAATTAAATCCCATCGTCAAAGCAAATAGCATGTTTTTAATAGATAATAACTATCAAAAGATTGACACTTGTTTATGTCTTTTTTAAATGTGAAATTACATTCAACGACCAACATTGTATTAAATTGTAAAAATATATTCTAAATATATTTTAAAACCACTCAAATTAATTATTTATCAATATTAATTATTTCGATTGAAAAATTTGTTTTTAATTACAATTTAGTAAATTTAACTATTCATCAAAATATAAAAGTTATCCGAAAAGGACCTAAATTTCTCCCTAAGCTAATTTTGATATTCCGAATCCAAAAAAGAAGTCCATTTTGAAAAATGAAATTTAAAAAAGTGGTTATTACTATTCATAACGGCTAGTTTTAATAATATTTTAATAGCATATCATTGTTTAGTGAAACTCGGTATTGCGTACTACACACGCTATCGAGGAAGGTCGCGATTGCGTGTAATGAAAGGCAAGTCAAGTATGTGTGTTGTGCAAGCTCCTTTTGATGTAGCCTACAACACAAGACATTAATGAAATAAAAAAGAATATTTTTCATAAAATCTCGGGGTGTTACATTCTACCCCCCTTAAAATGAATTTCGCCCTCGAAATTCGTCGGGGTTATAAATAGTTTACTATTCGAAAGTTTCTTTGATAGAAACCCACTTCGTAAAAAGGAATACCAAAACCAATCATTAAAAACAAAAGTATGAAATGTAATGGTTACCCAAATAAACTAATCACTGGGTTTCCACATAGGTTAAAATATGGATATGGAAGAGAAATCTAACCATCATGTTCTGATGGAGAGTGGTAGAGAACATGGCTATGGAAAATCCAGCAATCACAAAGCCATAAATTTGTGATGATCTAAGGTACCATCTGATTCATCAGATATAAGAGCACTAGGACAAAATTTTTGGTTTTCAAGATCATTTCCCTAAAGTTGATGAAATTGAAATTAGAAGAAATACTTTCCTAATTTTGGTATAGTCTCACCGTTGGTCGTTCTTTAGACAATTTCCACTTCATCTCTTAGTGAAATGAAGTTTAATTTGTCATTTGTGATGTGTTAGCAGATCATGTGATAGAATGATGGGTCATTCCATCTGTCTCAATAAAAAGGTTAGAACAGTTATCAAAAAAATACATAAGTCCATCTATAGTAAGATTAATCATATATGGTTCCTAAAATGGACTTATACTTCACATATCATACTTCTTAATATAATAAAACTAGTTTCTAATAAATAGGGACTTCCTGTAGGCCAGTGGTAGGCGATAAAGGCCAGTCGCACTTCGGTTGTGGGTTCGATTCCCACAGCCTTGCCCGACGCGATGGGTTGTCGCCTGTCCTGCATGTTGTCCTTTTTTCTAAAACTACATTACTATAAAATCCCATCATTAATATCAAAAAATGTTCTATCCTTAAACAATACTAGCATATGTCCAACATAATCCATTCCAATCATTAGGCTTATCTAAAATACTTTGGTCCAAGATCATAGTATAAATAATATTATTACTTGAAATGGCATCATCCAAGCATGTGAATACCATCATTTATCCCCCATATATGTATTGTTGGTCACATTCCAATCATGTGAATACCTTAATCATGTCTTCTCTGAAAAAAATGAATACCCATTGAACCTTAGTGAAAACATGAATGCTGTCAAAAGTTAACTCTTTCCACATACCAAAATCCCAAAAATTCTATATACTCAAACCAGGATATAACCTTCTACTTATATCAGTCATGAGCTCATGAATACTATCAAAAATTTAATTTTCTCCTTATCCCTTCATTATGCGCATATCATTTACATTCCGAAAATAGCTGAATAACCTTTCATGGATACTGGTACCATTAATCATACACTTTCAAAACTCAAGGAAAGACAACAGTGTAACAATCCTTAGATGTCTCTTTATTCCATAGTACCATGAGATTACATATTCAACATTACACATGATAAAAATGTAATCATTCCACTACATTGTTAAACCATTGACCGAGCTTCAACAAATCATTCATCTCACATATCATTTGTAGACTCTTCATTATCATAAAGATAAATACTACCCATACGACCATTCTGATTCTCTTCATGAGTCTTTCCCTTATGGCATTGGTTTTCATAATGCCCGTACATTCCACATTTAAAACATTTAACCATTGTAGATGTCGTAGTAATACCATTATCCTCATCCCAGGTGTTAACTGAACCTTTTCTTTTGCACTTACTAGCTTTGTGTATTTCTTTTCCACACCCAAAGCATCTTCCAGTTCCTTTGAAACATTCTCCTTGATGCCTCTCCCACATGATTTACATATGGGAAATTGAACTTTCTTTCCTCTATGATCATCATGAAACTCTATCTTTCTCTTATTAGCCGAGTCAGGAAACTTACCAAATTTTACTTTATTGATCATATTATGAGATTGCTGATTCGGTATAATAATGATGTTTGGACTTCCAAATCCCATTTCAATTGGTTGCTCATGAAGAATATCATTCCATTGTCCATCATATCATCCATTATCGTGAATCATCTTGTTTCCAGCCATTTTCTAAAACCCAAAGAGAATAGTGTGAGAGGAAAAAATCGTAATAAAGGGGGAGTAACTTCAATATCTAACATCTTTGGATTAATCTAATATTGTTACCATAGTTCTAGGACTATATCCTATATGTATACTTATCCTTAGGGGAATACCGAGACATACCTTAGAAATATCTCTAGGGATCTCACTAACGTTTTCGCATCCTAGTTTCCAAAGGTTGACTAAAAATTTCCTCTGATACCAACTATAGAGACCCAAAGCTTGACGTACATGGACATTACATTACTTTGGTGAAATACTTAGTACATAACAAAAACACACAAACAAGGATCATAATAGTTTAGTGTCTTTGGAAACTCGGAATATAATCTTCTAATCATGGTGAAAGATCTTCAACATCTCCCATAAAGATCTTCCTTTTTTAACCTAAACCTTTCTTTATATCCTGGGGAAAAGAAAACATAAAAGGGTGAGCTCAAATGCTCAGTAAGGTTAAACAAAAGAAATATCATTCACATCATATTCATAAGAGCATAACATTTTGGAAATCTTAACCTGCAAAAGAGAGCATTATTTCATAACATGGGATAAATCATAGTAGTGAAATGAAATCCCAATAATCATAACATAAAAGATGAAAATTTGTGGCATACACACATAATAATAGAGAATCTTTTCTTATTAGTCAAGACTAATTGTCAAGACTATCTTAGTGGACAAAGTCCATTTCTGAACCGAGTCACCCTCATTTCAGTCCTGTTTCACTAAACCGGTATAACCTACCGTTCCATCCATGTCTATCTCAAGAGATATAAAATCTATACCAGATGCATTGGAGGGAGATATAGGTCCCACCCATCTCATAATGATATCATTATTATGTGTGCCACAGAATCATAAACCATACATCATAGCATAACACATGTAATAAAAATGGGAATCTTAAACATTGTGACATCATAAAATAATTCATATAAGATAAAGGAATTCATAAAAATATTTTCATCACAACATAATCAAATCAATGTAATAATAGGGATAAAAATAGAACCCTATATTATCTTAGATGAAAAATAATTTTGATAAAACTCTTGAACTCCATTATTGAGGAAAATATCCTTTCTACTTCAAAATTTTTTTTCCTTCCGTAAGATGTCATAAAATTTTATACTAAAAGAAGTTGATTAAAAATAAACATGAAAACTTGTAAAGGAATATTCTTGGAAATTTTGTTTTACAAATTCATTCATGCCGTATAAGTGAAAAAAACATTCTTTGTACTTTTGTCGGAAAAGTCAAAAAGTACCTCGTACGAAAAATGACAAAAGATTCCTTTCATATATTTTACTAAAAACTCACCAAAGGGTAAAATTGGATTTAAACAATTTTAGGTGGATGGAAATAATATTACATATTGTGGAAACATGGATGTGGATGATAAAATACACCCTAGTAAATACCAAAGCATAAACAATCTCGGATAAAAATGAGATTGTGATATTTCCCTTAACTTAGGTCCGATATGCTTTGTACGTGTCCGAAACTCCTGTAAAATGATTTAAATAATGTTATTGACTTATTCCAGAATCATACTTATTTTTATGACATCATATATGGTCATATTCATAGCATCTCAGTAGTAATATTTCCTTGCTACTTGTTATTCGGGTGTTTATAACTTTTTGTTCTTATGCGTGTTTTGTCGAATAAATTCTTATTCTTCTCTTTAGGTTATAGATAAATAATTTACATAATGAAATTATTGTAATATATATCATCTTAATTCATTCAATTAATTTATATTATCATAATTAAATGAAGATCATGTAGAACCAATCGCATCACATCATGGAGATGGTATTCCGTACGTACGCACGAGCGATGATATCATTCCCATGATCGTGGAATTGTATTGGAGTGTATTTATACTATTTCAGAATCAATATCACTTTAAAATAATCATATATAGTTATTATTTACACCATTATACCCATCCAAGTAAGGTGGTGGTGTAAAATAGATTACACCACGGCGTGGAGACGGTATTCTGTACGTACGCACGCGCGGTGATTTTTTTTTCCGTAGGATGGATAAATGGTGAAATAAGGTTGTTTCATAATTATAATAAGATATCAGTATATAATTGACACGGATCTTATTACTTAATAATTAAAAAACCTAAGAAGAAGAAGTGGAAGAAGAAATAAAGATGAAAGAATCGATAATGGACATTACCTCTTCTTTGAAGCACCTCTTTGAGATCTCCTTTAAGGGCACTAAAATTGATCTCTAAGGAAGAACAAAAACTCTAGGATGTTTCTAGGGAAGTGGAGAAGAGAATTTGTCTTGGGTTGGCCGAGCATGAAATCTAAAAGTGGTGTGAGGAAGAGAGGGAGGAGGTTCCCTTTTATAAGGGTGGAGAGGGGCACCTTTGGAATAACTAAAACTATTATTTTATTATAAAGTCAAATTCGGTTTTAAATATCTCCAAATTGATTCATTCTGAAGATAAGGTGGGGATGGGTCGAAATCCTCTCTTACAATAGAATTTATAGAAGTTTAGGTTCCTATTTTAACCTTATCATTTTGATTTAACATTAAGTAAAATAATTTTACTTTTACCGTGTCTTCTTGTGTTCTTATACTATAAGGTTAATAAACTTACTATATCAAGCCAAACGAACCCCAAGTTGTTTATTATTAATATATATAACCTTATCTACGTTATTTGGCAGAACCTTATATTTTTAGGAATAAAATAACAATTAATAATATAATATTTGTTTTAAAAACTATTTTATGTCAATTTTGACAATATTTAGTAATTGATTTTTGTGAAACTCATAACAGAATGATTAGTTCGAAAAATGTTAATTAAATCAATACTAACATGTCGTATTAACCTAAAAAATTAGTTTAATTTATAAAAAGTCTCAAATTATATTTATTTGGGTATTTACAATATCAATTATTATAATTTTTCACTATTATTGTAATTACTGCATCAATGTTATGTCATAAATAAATTAAATTATTTAATGTCTAAATTTTACAAATAAAATACCACTATGTATTAAATATTTTTATATTTCTAAGGAATATTTATAGTCGAATTTATCATATGTATAACCCCATATTAAAAATGATTTACTTATTGAACTTTGATTTTAACTATTTTAACCCTTCTTTAAATGAATTAATAACAAATGTCCTAATCTAATACAAGTGGGCCTAAATGGTCATATTTTATTCCTAAGGTTTTTTTGGTCGAATTACACTTTTCCAATAGAATAATGACATGTGTTAGGGTAATAATAACATCATTTTTACCCTTAATTAACCTATTTACTTTTAACCGTGGGAAAAAAAGTAAAAAGTTACTATTCACCAAAAATTATTTAATATCATTGAACCAAATTTTACTTACTGACATTAACAGTGTGTCTTGGATTTTTGAAATTCCACTCACAGAAGCGGTAAAATTATGTTTTATGAATTTTTTTTAACTACCACTTAGTGGTTTCACTATTCATCAAAAATTGAAAGTTTCCAGAAAAATAACAAAAATTAGGCCTAAGCTATATTTGATATTATGATTTCAAAAATGATGTCTATTTTACAAAATTCAAAACATATCAGTTGCCTTAATTAATTTAAAAATTAAATCCCGTCGTCAAAACAAATAGTGTGTTTTTAAAAGATAATAACTATCAAAAGATTGACACTTGTTTATGTCTGGTTTAAATGTGAAATTACATTCAATGACCAACATTGTATTAAACTGTGAAAATATATTCTAAATATATTTTAAAACCACTCAAATTAATAATTTATCACTATTAATTATTTCGATTGAAAAATTTATTTTTTTAACTACCACTTTGTGGTTTCACTATTCATCAAAAAATGAATGTTTCCAGAAAAATAACAAAAATTAGGCGTGTAATGCCCCGACCCTAGTTTCCAAGAGTCGGTGCATTATTACATACCATTGGCATGATCACAAGAAAGATCAAATCTCTAAAGACCTATTGGTTTAGTAGCCTTGGAAACACTATATATATTCATAAGTTTTACATTACATCATAAAATGAAAAACTACTACAACAACATAATGTCTCCATAATCCACACTCTTATCCCCACATAATATCCCTACAGGTCATTCATAACTTACTTCTTCACTTCCTGGGAAAAATAAAACATATAAAAGGGGTGAGCTCAAATGCCCAGTAAGGATAACAATATAGCAGAAACTTTCATAAATAAGAATAAACATTTAAGGCAATGTATAACTAAAACAAAAGCCATTCAAACATGAACTTTCAACATGGTATGGCATAAATAAAATGAAATAATGCCATTTACTTATTCACATGGATATTCTACTAATCGAAAAATCACATGCAAAAAATCAATAACCACTTTCATAATGTTGGAATGCATAATGCTGAACTTTAATTTCTTTGTCAAGGCCTCGTCCCAAGACCTTGGGGCTAACTGTAACCGGAACCCAACCCGGAGTGCCTCTAATAACCGGACACCAACCCGGAGTGCCTCTAATAACCGGACACCAACCCGGAGTTCCTCTAATAACCGGAGACCAAACCGAAGTTCCTCTAATAACCGGAGACCAAACCAGAGGGCTTGCTTTTACCGGTCCCCAACCCGGAACATACTTGTCTAACACATTCATCTGAATGAAAGGTTGAAATATAACATAAACATTTGGATTAAAAATAACTTATGAAATGTCAATACTTTAAACAAAAACCATGAGTGAAAAAAGAATAATGTATCCACTGTGAAAAATATCACAAAACCTTCAATAAAATATGGATGTTTTGTATCATAATAAATCAACTTCAAATAAGCTTAAAATCCATCAAAAGATGTTGACATAGATGAAATCAAAACTATTTTGGAGAAATATCACTTTTTTTTAAAATCATTTTAAAAGTAAAATAATTATAAAATAATAAATTCAATTTGAAAATATTCTTATAAGCTTGTAAGGGAAGCTTCGACGATTTTATAACGGCGGAAAATAACCGCACCCACCGTATAAGTTAAAAAAAACATTCTTACCTTAATTCTGTCGAAAAGGTTAAAAAGCACCTTGTTTGGAAAACAACGACAAGATTCCTTTATAAACCACTTATAAAAAGTCAAACAAGGGTATAAATGACTTTAACCCATATTCTTGTAAATAGTAAAAATGTTTTGAAATACATTTTGAAAAAAACATGGATGTGGATGATAAAGAGATCCGAGTAGATTATTACGTATAAACAACCTCGGATAATGAAGAGATTGTGAAATAACCCTTACCAATTTGGTAACTTATGAAACATACAACCCATGAAAGAGGTATCATACAATGAATATGTAAATACACATAAATTAAAGTTTATTACACAAAGAATATAATTATGGGCAGTACATACACCACACAAAAGGTAATGGTGGCAATATGGCATGAATCTCACAGGAATAAGGAGTGAGATGAAAATCCCTTACCTTGTACTTTTCCTTGGATGGGGTAGTTTAACCTCCTGTATAATGGTGAAATAATTGTTATTAAATTATACAAGAATCATATATATATATATATGATATCATATATGATCTTTTAACATTGATTTGTTAATAATATCTTAGAATTATCGTCGTTTCGTGTATTAACGTACTCATTTTCTTTTATATGTTTTGTTATATAAGACATGTTTGTAATGGATATGTTGTATATTATTCATATCCAGAATTATATCAAGTCCTTAAACATCATTTTTAAATCATCAAATGATAATTATACTTGAATGGATACGATGGAGAATGAATCTCATCGCGTTCGTGGAGACGGTAGTCCGTACGTACGCACGAGCGACAATATCATTATTTTGATATTAAAATAATATATAAATGGATGGTATATCATATATAAAGAATCATTAACATGTTATATTTATTATTTACATGAGTTACACATCATTATTATACCCATCCAAATAATAATATATTGAATAACAATTACACCACGACGTGGAGACGGTAAGCCGTATGTACGCACGTATGGTGACATGTTATTCAAAGGGTGGATAGAATACTGAATATGGTTATAAAATATTTATAATAACATCACAGTATATGTAAGATACTTGATTTATTATTTTAGAATGGTAAGAACAAAGAAAGAAGAAGTGGAAGAAGAAAGGAACTTGAAAAGGGGTGGTGAAAACATTACCTCTTCTTCGGGTTCTTCCTTTTGATTTGATCAAAAGGGCTCCTTAGGTTGGCTTTATGATCAAACTAAGGCCTCTAGGTTGTAGTGAGGGACTTTGGGAGAGTATTTGGGCAGAGTTTGGCCGAACCAAAAGGCTTTTAAGGTGTGAAGAAATGAGAAGGAGGAGTGCCCTTTTATAAGAGGGGTGAGGGGCACCTTTGGAAAAGCTAGAAATATTAATTTATAATAAATTCATATTCGGTTTATAATGGCTCCAAAGTTGATTATTCAAAGTTTAAGGTGGGGATAGCTCGAAAACCACTCAACAAATAGAATTTAGACAGGTTTGGGTACTTATATTAACATTATCTTTAAGTATTAACTCTAAGTTAATTAATTTCACTTTTACAATGTCTCTTTGTATTTTTATATAATATGGTTAATAAACATACTATATACATCCAAGCGATTCCCAAGTGGTCCATTAATGATGAAACTATCATGATATAAGTCTATTGGCAGATCCTTAGATTTTTAGGAATTTAATATCAATTAATAATATAATATTTGTTTTAAGAACTCTTTTATGTCTATTTTGACACTATTCAATAGTTGATTTTTTTGAAACTCATAACAGATTTATTAATTCGAAAAAAGTAAATTAGATCAATCCTAATATATCATATTATCCTATAAAATTAGTTTAATTCATTAAAAGTTTCATATTATATTTATTTTGGTATTTATAATTTCAATTATTTTAATTTTGCACTATTATAGTAATTACTGCATCATCATTGTGTCATAAATAAAATAAATTATTTAATATATAAAAATTATAAATAAAATATCATTATGTAGGAAATCTTTTTATCTTTCTAATGAATATTTATAATCTAAAATACAACATATATAACCCTATGTAACAATTGTTTTTCTAAAAGATATATGCTTGTGTCATTTTTGTATTCATTTTAACTTAATTAAAATAAAGTGTCATTATCACTTACAAGTGGATCCATGGGGTCCCAAAATCGACCCCAAGATGCCCATGGTCGACCATGTATCAACCAATAGGGTTAGGACACGTTTTAGGGTAATTTAGTATTATTATAATATTATTTTTTAACCCTTATTTACCGGATTTACCCTTAACCATGGTAAATAAAATATTTACCGCAGTAATTATTCAAAATGTCTAAAAATAAAAGTTACCTATTTACACAATTTGAACATACTGATTCCAAATATGGAATCCATTTTTCTAAATTCAAAACACATAAGTGACAGAAATTAATTTAAAATTAATTCCCGCTGTCAAAACAAAAAAGCGTGTTTTTAAGAGATAATAACTATCAAAAGATTGACACTTGTTTATGTTCGGTTTAATTGTAAAATTATGTCCAATGACCAAAATTATATTAAATGGTAAAAATATATTTTAAATATACTTTAAAACCACTAAAATTCATAATTTATCTCTATTAATTATTTTGATTAAAAAAGTTGTTTTTAATTAAAATTTAGTAATTTTCACTATTCATCAAAATATGAAAGTTATCCGAAATGTACCAAAATTTCACCTTAGGCTAAATTCGATATTCCGAATCCAAAAATGAAGTCCATTTTGAAATATAAAATATATATAATTTCCAAAATTAGGTATTACTATTCATAACGGCTAGTTTGATTGGTTGTGGTGTGTTTTAAAACTCGAGGTTGCGTACAACACACGCTACTGTATTATTCAAAGAAAACGTACCGTGGAAGCATGGGATGTTTCATTTTAAATTTTTGATGTCCCCATTTAGTCAAAAAGTTTAAAATATTGTATTTAAAAAAGGTTCACTAATAAAAGTTGATAAAAGTGCAATACTGAAAATGAATTTGTTCTTGCATTATTTCTAAGATACTCATAATATGGAAAAATTATAAGGATTATATAAAGTTTAAAATTTATTTAATACTATTCATAACCTCTTTTGAATGTATTTTTGGTAAGTCATTGTGCAAGTAAACTCGGTGTTGCGTGTAGTGCAAGTTATTGAATTATTTTGAAGAAATAACACATTATGAATTCTTGGGGTGTTACATTCTCCCCTCCTTCAATAAATTGCGTCCTCGCAATTTGAAATTGTTCTTCGAAAATAAAAGGTTGAAAGTAGGAAATATATTTGTGGGAAAACCCACATTGGAAATTGGGTTACTAAAATTTAGTCTTAATATGTGGAAAAGATAAATCAAAGGGTCACCACCAAATTATGATCTCGATTAGGAGAACATTGGTGGCAATTAGAGACATATAATTGGAAGAAAAACGTAAATATTTATAGGTAGTGATTGATGTCATCAATCACAAACAAGTGTAAAATTGAGGTCCTTAAATTCATCAATCTATGATGATTTGAAATACCATCGGTTAAACAAAACATATGGTATTAGGATAACACATTTTTGACGTTTCAAAATATCTTAGTTGAAATCCCACATCGAAAAATGAATTAATGAGGCCTCTATTTAAAATAAAGAGTCGAAAGTATGAAGATTACCGAAAATAACACATACTAGGGTTCCATGTAGGAAAATATGGATATGGAAGAAAAATCTAACCATCAATTATCTGATGGAGAGTGGTAGAGAACATGGCTATGAAAAGGCCAATAATCCCAAAGCCATAAATTAGTGATGATTTAAGGTACCATCTAGGAAAACATTTTTGTTCTACGTTTCTTTTCTTAATGTTGAGGAATTTATTTATGAGATTGGCTAAGATCATAAGGAGATATACTTACTTTATAATTAGAGTTTTATCCATTAATAAATTTCTACCACAAACTCATCTTTCACTCTAAAAGATAATAGAATGTAAAAAAATTCTATTTACACTATTCGTATAGGGCTCCAAAATAAACGAATTTATAATTCATCTACATGATATTTTAATAAAAACTACATTATTTAATCCAGGACATCTCATGGGCCAGTGGTAGGTGATACACCCTTGTCGCCCTTCGGTTGCAGGTTCAAGTCTCGCAGCCTTGCCGGACGCGATGGGTTGCCGCCCGACCTCCAGGATGTCCTTTTATGGAAATCCAAAATAATCCAAACTAGAACTATCCAAAATACTTCTGTCCAAACTCATAGTCTAACATTTATAAGGAAGGTAAACATAATATAGATCCTTTTTACCCCGTAATAACATATGAATACCTTCATCATGTATTACCATATTCCTTATTGATTACATTCATGCTCCCTTATTCCATATAGAATGCTGGATATACTTCATTAATCCAAAAAAAATTTATACCACAACAATGATGGAATATAAAAATCATTAATCAGTTCCAAGGTAGTCAAGAATATCCAATATAATTTATCCAAAACAATCACATATTATTCCAAAATCACTACCTCAGTATCAGAACTATATTATGATTTATCATTCTCTCAACCATATATTTTCCAAAAATCTATCCTGCTATTGAGTCACTTTTCTTTGTTCCACACAATCTCAAGTCCTTAATGAAATAGTACTGCAGTACAATCGTTATATAATCCATAATTATTATAACAAGTACATTGTTGATACAACACTCAATTGACATAATCAACATAAGAACTCTAATCATTCCTCTTCATCTGTGGTAGTATCATAACTTGATTATTATCCAATAACATCATTTGTAGCATAGTCTGATGACTGGGACATAGGTTCGCATAGTGTCCAAACTCATTGAAAATGAAGCATTGTACATTTGAAACCATTTTCTTACCCTTGCAGTCACGTACTTTGTGCCCTTTTCCTCCACACTTATAACAAACTCCCATTCCTTTCAGGCAAGTTCCAGGGTGTTTCTTTCCACAGTTACCACATATGGGAAAATTCTTATTTTCCCTCTTCCCTTTATCCATATTTCTCTCTTCCATCCTTTTCTTGTTTTGCTTCCCTTCAAAGCCATAGGACTCAGTAAACTCTTTACTTATCTTATCAACACATGATATTATTTCTTCATATGATGATAATACATGGGAGACTATTTCTCTTATAAATTCTAGCTTAAGACCATGAAAGATATGATCCTTCCTTCTCTTTGGATCATGTGCATTTCTAGAGTTCTCATTCCTTTTACTGGGCGCCATTTCTAAACAATGGCATACACTAGATCAGTTTATGAATCAAAATACATAATCCCATACATATAAAACACTTAACATAAATTGAACTATTTATGGATATAATCCATAATCATAAAAATGTCTCCTTTGAGGATGTATATACTCTTAAACCCTTCATAATGGTTTGTAAAGAAAATGAGAATTATCCTAAGCATATCCCCCGGGAGTGTCGTAACCCAGAGTGCAGCAAGGCCCGTTGTCGTGCACAAGTTCCCGTTCGAGTCTAGCTCAAAGCGGTGTTTTCGGGTTTTACCACTAGTTACATCTGTGCCAGAGCCGCCTCTACCTGCTCGTATCCAGACAGGGATGTATTTCTCGGAAAACTCACAAAATCTCTACAATACCAAAATTCTAGGAAGTTCTTCTACACTAATCCTCAAAGTTCATCTTAGGTCTATGTGCTCTAATCAGAGTTTATCTAAATCTATCTTCCAAGGTTTGTATCAAACTTCCTCTGATACCAACTGTAACGCCCCGACCCTAGTTGCCCAGAGTCGGTGCATTATTACATAACATTGACATGATCACAAGAAAGATCAAATCTCGAAAGACCGATTGGTTTAGTAGCCTTGGAAACACAAGATATATTCATAAGTTTTACATTACATCATAAAATGAAAAACTACTACAACAACACGGTGTCTCCATAATCCACACTCTTATCCCCACATAATATCCCTGCAGGTCATTCATAACTTACTTCTTCACTTCCTGGGAAAAATAAAACATAGAAAAGGGGTGAGCTCAAATTCCCAGTAAGGATAACAATATAGCGGAAACTTTCATAAATAAGAATAAACATTTAAGGCAATGTATAACTAAAACAAAAGCCTTTCAAACATGAACATTCAACATGGTATGACATAAATAAAATGAAATAATGCCATTTACTTATTCACATGGATATTCTACTAATCGAATAATCACATGCAAAAATCAATAACCACTTTCATAATGTTGGAATGCATAATGCTGAACTTTAATTTCTTTGTCAAGGCCTCGTCGCAAGACCTTGGGGATAACTGTAACCGGAACCCAACCCGAAGTGCCTCTAATAACCGGACACCAACCCGGAGTGCCTCTAATAACCGGAAACCAACCCGGAGTTCCTCTAATAACCGGAGAACAAACCGGAGTTCCTCTAATAACCGGAGACCAAACCGGAGGGCTTGCTTTTACCGGTCCCCACCCCGGAATATAGTTGTCTAACACATTCATCTGAATGAAACGTTGAAATATAACATAATCATTTGGATTAAAATAACTTTTGAAATGTCAATACTTTAAACAAAAACCATGAGTGACATAAGAATAACGTATCCACTGTGAAAAATATCACAAAACCTTCAATAAAATATGGATGTTTTGTATCATAATAAATCAACTTCAAATAAGCTTAAAATCCATCAAAAGATGTTGACATAGATGAAATCAAAACTATTTTAGAGAAATATCACTTTTTATTAAAATCATTTTAAAAGTAACATAATTATAAAATAATACATTCAATTTGAAAATATTCTTATATGCTTGTAAGGGAAGCTTCATCGATTTTATAACGGCGGAAAATAACCGCACCCGCCTTATAAGTTAAAAAAAACATTCTTACCTTAATTCTGTCGAAAAGGTTAAAAAGCAACTTGTTTGGAAAACAACGGAAAGATTCCTTTATAAACCACTTATAAAAAGTCAAAAAAGGGTATAAATGACTTTAACCCATATTCTTGTAAATAGTAAAAATGTTTTGAAATACATTTTGAAGAAACATGGATGTGGATAATAAAGAGATCCCAGTAGATTATTACGTATAAACAACCTCGGATAATGAAGAGATTGTGAAATAACCCTTACCAATTTGGTAACTTATGAAACATACAACCCATGAAAGAGGTATCATACAATGAATATGTAAATAAACATAAATTAAAGTGTATTACACAAAGAATATAATTATGGGCAGTACATACACCACACAAAAGTTAATGGTGGCAATATGGCATGAATCTCACAGGAATAAGAAGTGAGATGAAAATCCCTTACCTTGTACTTTTCCTTGGATGGGGTAGGTTAACCTACTGTATAATGGTGAAATAATTGTTATTAAATTATACAAGAATCATATATATATATATGATATCATATATGATCTTTTAACATTGATTTGTTAATAATATCTTAGAATTATCGTCGTTTCAGGTGTTAACGTACTCGTTTTCTTTTATATGTTTTGTTATATAAGACATGTTTGTAATGGATAGGTTGTATATTATTCATATCCAGAATGATATCAAGTCCTTAAACATCATTTTTAAATCATCAAATGATAATTATACTTGAATGGATACGATGGAGAATGAATCTCATCGCGTTCGTGGAGACGGTAGTCCGTACGTACGCACGAGCGACAATATCATTCTTTTGATATTAAAATAATATATAACTGGATGTTATATCATATATAATGAATCATTAACATGATATATTTATTATTTACATGAGTTACACATCATTATTATACCCATCCAAATAATAATATATTGAATAACAATTACACCACGACGTGGAGACGGTAAGCCGTACGTACGCATGTATGGTGACATGTTATTCAAAGGGTGGATAGAATACTGAATATGGTTGTACCATATTTATAATAACATCACAGTATATGTATGATACTGGAGTTATTATTATATAATGGTAAGACCAAAGAAAGAAGAAGTGGAAGAAGAAAGGAACTTGAAAAAGGGGTGGTGAAAACATTACCTCTTCTTCGGGTTCTTCCTTTTGATTTGATCAAAAGGGCTCCATAGGTTGGCTTTCTGATCAAACTAAGGCCTCTAGGTTGTAGTGAGAGATGTTGGGAGAGTATTTGTGTAGAGTTTTTCCGAACCAAAAGGCTTTGAAGGTGTGAAGAAATGAGAAGGAGGAGTGCCCTTTTATAAGAGGGGTGAGGGGCACCTTTGGAAAATATAGAAATATTAATTTATAATAAATTCATATTCGGTTTCTAATGGCTCCAAAGTTGATTATTCAAATGTTAAGGTGGGTATTGGTCGCAAAACACTCAACCAATAGAATTTAGATAGGTTTGGGTACTTATATTAACCTTATCTTTAAGTATTAACTCTAAGTTAATTAGTTTCACTTTTACAATGTCTCTTTGTATTTTTATATAATATGGTTAATAAACTTACTATATACATCCAATAGACCACCAAGTGGTACATTAATGATGAACCTATCATGATATAAGTCTCTTGGCCGAACCTTAGATTTTTAGGAATTTAATATCAATTAATAATATAATATTTGTTTTAAGAACTCTTTTATGTCAATTTTGACACTATTCAATAGTTGATTTTTGTGAAACTCATAACAGATTGATTACTTCAAACAAAGTCAATTAAATCAATCCTAATATATCATATTATACTAGAAAATTAGTTTAATTCATTAAAAGTTTCATATTATATTTATTTGGGTATTTATAATATCAATTATTTTAATTTTTCACTATTATAGTAATTACTGCATCATCATTGTGTCATAAATAAAATAAATTATTTAATATCTAAAAATTAAAAATAAAATATAATTACGTAGGAAATATTTTTATATTTCTAATGAATATTTATAATCTAAAAGACAACTTATATAACCCTATGTAACAATTGTTTTGCTAAAAGATATATGCTTGTGTCATTTTTGTATTCATTTTAACTTAATTAAAATAAAGTGTCATTATCACTTACAAGTGGATCCATGGGGTCCCAAAATCGACCCAAAGATGCCCATGGTCGACCATGTATCAAACAATAGGGTTAAGACAAGTTTTAGGGTAATTTAGTATTATTATAATATTATTTGTTAACCCTTATTTACCGGATTTACCCTTAACCATGGTAAACAAAATATTTACCGTAGTAATTATTCAAAATGTCTAAAAATAAAAGTTACCTATTTACACAATTTAAAAATACTGATTCCAAATATGGAATCCATTTTTCTAAATTCAAAACACAGAAGTGGCAGAAATTAATTTAAAATTAATTCCCGCTGTCAAAACAAAAAAGCGTGTTTTTAAGAGATAATAACTATCAAAAGATTGACACTTGTTTATGTTCGGTTTAATTGTAAAATTATGTCCAATGACCAAAAATATATTAAATGGTAAAAATATATTCTAAATATACTTTAAAACCACTCAAATTCATAATTTATCCCTATTAATTATTTTGATTAAAAAGTTGTTTTTAATTAAAATTTAGTAATTTTCACTATTCATCAAAATATGAAAGTAATCCGAAATGTACCAAAATTTCACCTTAGGATAAATTCGTTATTCTGAATCCAAAAATGAAGTCCATTTTGAAATATAAAATATATATAATTTCAAAAATTAGGTATTACTATTCATAACGGCTAGTTTGATTGGTTGTGGTGTGTGTTAAAACTCAAGGTTGCGTACAACACACGCTACTGTATTATTCAAAGAAAACGTACCGTGGAAGCTTGGGATGTTTCATTTTAAATTTTTGATGTCCCCATTTAGTCAAAAAGTTTAAAATATTGTATTTAAAAATGGTTCACTATTAAAAGTTGATAAAAGTGCAATACTGAAAATGAATTTGTTCTTGCATTATGTCTAAGATACTCATAATATGGAAAAATTATAAGGATTATATAAAGTTTAAAATTTATTTAATACTATTCATAACCTCTTTTGAATGGCTTTTTGGTAAGTCATTGTTCAAGTAAACTCGGTGTTGCGTGTAGTGCAAGTTATTGAATTATTTTGAAGAAATAACACATTATGAATTCTTGGGGTGTTACAAGGCGTAAGCTATATTTGATATTATGAATTCAAAAATGATGTCTATTTTACCAAATTAAAAACATATCAGTTGCATTAATTAATTTAAAAATTAAATCCCATCGTCAAAACAAATAGCGTGTTTTTAAAAGATAATAACTATCAAAAGATTGACACTTGTTTATGTCTGGTTTAAATGTGAAATTACATTCAATGACCAACATTGTATTAAATTGTGAAAATATATTCTAAATATATTTTAAAACCACTCAAATTAATAATTTATCACTATTAATTATTTCTATTGAAAATTTTGTTTTTAATTACAATTTAGTAAATTTCACTATTCAACAAAATATAAAAGTTATCCGAAAAGTACCAAAATATCTCTCTAAGCTAATTTTGATATTCCGAATCCAAAAATGAAGTCCATTTTGAAAACTGAAATTTAATAAAGTGGTTATTACTATTCATAATGGATAGTTTTAATAATATTTTAATAGCATATCGTTGTTTAGTGAAACTCGGTATTGTGTACTACACACGCTATCGAGGAACGTCGCGATTGCGTGTAATGCAAGGCAAGTCAAGGATGCGTGTTGTGAAAACTCCTATTGGTGTAGAGTAAAACACAAGACAATAATGAAATTAAAAAGAATATTTTTCATAAAATCTTGGGGTGTAACATATATCCCTATGAGGGAGAAACTAGAAAATTTACTATATGGATGGGTTAGAACACCCAATAAGGATGGACCCATGATGGTGTTTCCCACAAAGGTGTGGGTTTTTTCAAACCTGGAGGTTGATCTAAAAACCAAGTAGGGAAGATCATGGGATCGTGGGTCCCAACCAAGGGGACACCAAGGTTTAATATTGGATAGGATTGAACCTCATAGAGGCTTATTTCATACACTCTTTAGAAGATATCGATCAAAATTCACAAAGTTCGATATGGTGAGTAATGGGTTCAGGGTTTACCCAATAGAAAACAACCTGATGATATTCTGGGGATTATGTGTGGTTAGAAACCCATGTATTACAATGAGAAATGAGATGTATGGGGATTACACATTGTTAGTTTCTCATATAAATGTAATGGGGCATCTTGTAAAATCAGGATGGATATGGATGACATGTCAATGGGTGCAATGAATGGATATGGAACCGTTAACCTATGTGAAGGTGAAAATATTGGGATTGAAACATTGGGAGGTTTCTTATGTATCCCGTTGTACTAGAATGAATGTCTAAGTATTTCTGGAATGGGGTGTTGACTCACCTGAGGAGGCGGCTTGTGAAAATGGATGTGTGGATGGGGACCCAAATAAAATGGAACCAACAGTTTAAGGAATGATCAACTTTAGAAACCAAATCTCAATGGGAGACTAGGATGAGGAGTGGGTTGGGATTTAACCTTAGGGACGCTTCCTATGTACATTTCTCAAAAGGGAAAATATCAAAGTCCACATAGTTCAAAAATGGGGAATACAATCTGGGGGTACACATAGGACATAAACCCGAAGACATGCTGGGGATTATGCATTGTTACCAGCCCATCACAAGAGTGATTCTCTTGTTTCGAGGAGTAAGGAGTGATTGTGGGACTAATGAACTGATATGGAACATGAAACTGTTCTGACATGACTAAGGGGTGTACCATGGATGTTGGTCCCAACAAAGGGGACATCGATGTTTATCGGTGTTTGGGATTGAACCTCAAGGAGGATTTCTACATTACTTGTATAGAAGACATGGATTATAACTTATGAATTTTAAATTTATACACTTTAACGTTAGATAGGATGAGGGTGAACTGATGTGAAGAGGTTGGGACCGATTTGTGATGGGCTTGAACATTATAGTGGCTTCCTACATATCTTTCTTCATAAGGGAAAGGATCAATGTAAATGTAGTTTGGTGGAGATGGTGTTGGGTATTACCCACTAAGGTGTCCAAAAGAATATTCCATGGATGATAGTTACTCTAAGACCATGTGATTCAAGATCGATGTGAGAAACAATATGAATTAAAAAACCTGACAATAACGTAGCAGAAAAGGGTGTCCTTGAGGAGTAGAACAGGGATTATTCATGGTTAGAATCCCAGGGAGAGGAATATTGTGATACTCCAGGAGGGTTTCTTTAAGTATGAGGAGGATATACCCTTCGTAAAGGGGGCACCCAACCAAGGTGTTTTGTGGAATACAAAAAGGCTTTTCAAGGCCCAAATTGTGATAAAGCACAATAGGAGAGGAGTGGGAGGGTGCTCATGCCCATCCCATTCTTGGTCCTCTCATGCTTTTCACTCATGCAGTGATATTAGATTAACATCATGTGTTGAGAGAATGGAGTTTCATGGTTATTTATTTTCCTAGTGTACATAAGGTGAGGAATCACTCCTCACCCCTAGAACTTACATAAAGTGCACTAACCCTCCCTTGGGGAGGGTAAGTAACTAGAAACGCATGGAATAATGGAGTTATGGAGTGATCCATTATGTGTAGGGGGTCCATTTTAGCATGAATATGTGACAAAATAATATCCATTAGAATTATTATGTTAGGAATCACAAGACAGAGTGACACAACATGAAACTCCTCTTGGGGGGTCCCTGAAATCACATCGTAAATGCCTGTACGGCCACACTAGAGAGGGGTTTGCAAAGAAGAGACCTTACAAAGACGGTGTTTGTGAATATTTGGTTCTTTTAAAAGAGGATGACCTTCGTGAAGCTCTGTTTCTTCATGAAGAGGATCGTATTTGGGACAGATAATGTCTTTATAAAGGACAAACGATTTGCAAAGGGAGGTTTTAAACAGAATAGAGATTTTCCTTATTAAATTACTCTTTTTTTAGAGCGCATCGTGAAGGATTAATTATTCATGAAGCCTTGAGCACCCCGAAGGGGATACCAACATTGTGAAGGGAATAATTCTTCACAAATGGTTTCCCCTCCATAGGCAGGCACCATAAAGAGAATAAGGAGGAATGGCTCGCATAGGCCATATACCATTAGAGATCCATTGCTTGACTTCGTGATGGTCTTTGAAAAATGAGATCTTGTAAGGTGAAAGGGCAGAGTAATAATGGCTTAAAGGGGGGGATTATGTTTATAGTTAACAAAAGTTGGAGGGGTCTCTGAGCTCGCCCTGGAGTACATACTAGCATTGTGGTAGCCATCACAGATCGGGCCACTGATAGAATGTGCCACCATGAAGGCATCATAATTCATTAGACTCATAGAGGGTCAGTCACAGACAGTCACCATCATAAAGGTGGGATGACTCTACCAATTTCTTTGAGAACAAGGCCCTTTGGGATAATTTAGATGGATTTTAAGGCCATTTTGAGTCTATGTGTACTTTTATATAGCTGTGATTTCATTTATACCTCACGTGGAAAAGCTTTCAGCGCTATTAACATCATCATCAAAATACTCCAATTTTAAAATTTTTAAACCCTTACAGATGGAATAATAAAATAGTATACTTATATACCAAATTTTTTGTAGTTCTACCTATGTACTCCTATCATATATGTTATATAAGTCTTACATGAAATCATATTTGTGAACCAATCATATAACAATCCCGAGAACTATAGATAAAGACCATAGATCATGTATTTCATTGTAAACTCATATAAAAAATTATTATTCATTTAATAACATGATTAACCTCTTGAAATAAAACTGGTTTTTTGAAAATAACTTTGAAACATGATTAACCAATTGAAAAGTGAGAGGTTCCATAAAAACATGTTTGAAATATTTGTATCCTATGGAGAAGAAACTGTTTCAATAGAAACCACTATAAAAATTGATTAACTCTTGGAAATGAAACAAGATCCATAACAATGTCTTTGAAAAAAATTATCCAATTAAAAATAAATGGGTAACAATACAATCACACTAAAATATGATTAAACCATGGAATGTAAATGTGTTCCATTATAGTCCATTAGAAATATGATTAACATGTAGAAAAGAAACGAGCTCCATGAAAATCACATTGAAAGATGACAAACCCATGGAAAAGAAATGGTTTCCATAAAACTGTCTTTGAGAAATGATAAACTCATAGAAAAAAATCAGTTCCATGATAATATCATTGAAGTATGATTAACCCATGGGAATTAAACCATTTCTATAAAAATATATTTGAAACATTATTAACTAGTGAAAAAAAACTGATTCTATAAAAATAACTTAAGTAATTCATAATATATCTATAGAAAAAATAAAGGTATCATGAAAATTTATTCCATTTGGATAATAATTGAGAAAAGGGTCGTTGATGAAGATGAATGGAAATACCCTTAAAGGTTGATTTATTTTTTCAGAAATGTAACCTTTTTATTTTGTAATTTTCATTTAAAAACAAAACATTCCACAAATATATAAAAATTAATTTTCTCTTAAAACTAAATTTTGCATCATTAAAAGTATTATTCAATGAAAATAATGGACATGATGGTGGGAAAAAATGTTTGTATTATAAATTTAAAAATTAAACACTCATTTCAAGACATTTTGAAAAACAGAGTCAAAAGTGACACATTTCCAAGATGATATAAAATTTATATCTAATTCTTTAGAAGGTAAATGATCATGTAAAAAGAATTTAGGAAATCATTTTTTTAGAAAAGAATTGTTTTTGAAACATTTTAGAAACAATTGATATGAATGAAAAATATACCCGATTTAAAGTAAAATACAAGATTAATATAACTATGAAACACTTTTCATAATAACTATTTAATAAACACAGATGTAAATAAAAGAAAACATGTTTAAAAAATTACTATCTAGTGAAGAGAAACATATGTGGTTGATGAGAATAATAACATAGATTTTCTCAGAAGGAAAATTGATGACAAATAAACCTTAAATGAATGAGATTATAACAAAAAACCTCTTCCACTTTGGTACCTCTTCAATCATAATCCACATGAAAGAATAATTTCAAATGAAACAAAAAAACATTTAATTAAGGAGTTTTAGGTTATAAAATTTCAACATGGTAGTAAAAACACCTCACAAATGAATATATGTGAATATCCTAAATGAATGTCCCAAGGAATGATAATTTTAGATGGATTACACCTACAAAAATTATACCACTAAATGTAGGAATTAATAAATAAATCGATTATTTCTATCAAATTAAAAAATATAATAATTTTAAATTCATCATAAAATAAAAAAATCATTACAAACATAATCATGACATAATAATTTCAATGACGAATTAATATATTCTAATGAAAATAAATTTTGTGAAGAAAATATTTACCGCTTGGTAAATTTCAAATCAAATCCCATTGGAAAAAATTATTATAGTAGAAATATAAAATACCATGATTTATAAAGGACATATGATATTACATGAAAAATGTGTATTATATACCTCACACCCTATAAATAATTGGTGAACAAGGTGTATGTCTCACGAAAATAAAATTTGAGATGAGAAAACCCATACCACGAGTCTAGAGTTTCCATGTGTTACCTTTAACTCAGATATAATATTATTATATCAAATATTTTATTTAATAATAAAAATTATCTTTTTTAAAACATTATTCTCAAATAAATTATTTTATTTAAATTTAATTAAATGTTAATATATTTAATCAATTATGTACATGTCAGAAGTTTTGAGGATGACTTGTTAATTATTTTAAGATGGATTCAGTGTATTGACCTTGGTAAAAGATCTATTTTCTTAAAATATAAAGAATAATAATAAGGAAATAATTATAATTTCTATTCAAAAAAAATACTTTAAAAAAATCACGACTTTGGTTATAAGAATATTACTATATTTTAGTCATATATATTCTAGGTCATAAGTACGAATAATAACATTTCCATTTTCACCCATAATTATAGAAAGAAGGAAAAAATATTATACCTCTAAAAAATGATCCTAATATCATAATTAATGTCTTAATTATTTAAATATATATATATATATATATATCATTCTTTTGTTCTAGTGAGGGAAAAAAGAGTAATATCAATTTTTGGAGGTGACAATCCTCCCATATGCATGAATGATGTTTTCAATTTCTATGTTAGAAATAAAATGATATAAAATCTATTCACAATAATAAATTTATATTATATATCATAAATATTTCATTTATTTACTATATTAATCATCAATTTCCTTATTATATTCCATGTAAAGAGTTAGTGAAAATTTAATTATATCACTTCGTGAGACAGTAGTCTAACTTACACCTGAGTGCCGCTATCGTATCCCACATGGAATGGAAATTAAGAAGGTATATGCGATATAATAACTAAATAATTATAAATATAGTAAAATTAATTATATATAATTCAAATACATTATTATTACAAGTCATAATGTGCGATGATGGAAAATGATGTATATCAGTTCTCGAGGCGGTAGTCCTCTGTACACATGAATGATGATATTGTATCCTATTTGATGTAAAATGAGATGGGTGTAAATTATTACATTAACATGATTTTGTATTTTTATATTTATGACATAAGTGTTATTATATAATGAAAATTCTAGAATATTTGTGTTACATGGAAGAATAAATAATATAAATAAGGTTGGTTAAGCACGACACCTCTTCTTTGGATGACCTCCTCAATTAAACATGAAAAGGATTATTAGGGTGGATTTATGATCAAAATAATGGATCCAAGAAGAGGGGGAGTAGTAAATACATTTTTTATTTTAGTATCCTATGTAAAGGGATTTTATGGTATTAATTAATGAGGATTTTTTTTGGGTTTTATAAGTTTGGTGAGTGAAATAATTTAATTTTTAAAATGGAAAATATGTACCCTTGTTTTTCACATTACACTTGGTGAAACATTGTCCATTATTTATAATAAGACATTATATGGCCAAAATACCATCATAAAATATTATTTGGAAAATTTTTGATGCCATTTTACCCTTATTATTTTATTTTAACCCCTTGAAAAATTATTTTCATGTTATACACAGTTATCAGTTTTTAATATTTCCACTATTAACTATGGTAAAAAATTAAGATAAACTGGTCAGATAATATAAATTAAGATTATTGATAGATGGAATCCATTTTAATAAATTAAATTAATAGAAGTGTTAAAATTTAATTTAAAATTAAACCCAAACATGTGATAAAAAATAGGGTTTTCAAGAAGATTATTTTTCAAGAAAAAATGAATTTATACCAACACTATGACTAATAATAATATTTATGTGTATATAAACTAAAATATTTTGATATTTAATATATTAATTTCAATAAAATCATTTCTAAATAATTTTTTAATTAAATAATTAATAACGTAAAACATTATTCACCATAATATAGTTAAAAAAATGATTATTAATACAAAATTTAAACTAAACTAAAATAAAATTTGAAGATGATTAAAATGTAGTTGAGTGGTGTAAACATAACTAAAAAAGTATTATATAATTTGAAATAGAATTCAGAACATAATGGTACATTAAAATTTACAAATTATATTGAAAAGAAATAATATTTTTATGAAAATTATAAATTATTAACTATTCACTAAAAAATCAATATTATTTTGGAAAATAAAAAAACAACACAAGGTATATTGGGATATAATGATTTACAAATGAATATTATTTTGTAAACTAATTTTTTAAAAGGAATGAAAATTAAACTATAATATATTTTATGAAATAGAATAAAACCAATTCTAATGACTCTAGCCTTATTTCTTTAGATTCACTTTAATTTACGTAAAATAAAATAGTTATGTTCTCATAGAAGGATATTGGGACTCTTAATTTGGATATTTATTTCAAATTTGTTGTTATGTTATCAAATATTACCCATTAAATAAAATTTCATAGGATTTCTCTTGAAACAATTGGACAATATATTAAAAATATGAGATTATTGACTCCCAGCATATCATGAATTAATTTTTCAAGGAATATTATTATTATATATTTAGGATTAAAAGTATGTAAAATTTAATTATTTATTTCATTAGTTTCGATAAATTTTATTCAAATACTGAAAGAGATATTGAATCCCTAATTGTTTTCTTCTTCTTATGATTTTATGTTTTTCTAATTTTGGTCTTTATATCAGCTACCCTATAATAAATTAAAATAAAGTGTTGGTTTGCCTTTAAAAATTTATCATCCACTTGTAAAATATAATTACCCTATATTGTAGTGATTTCTAGTAATTTAAAAATTTATAAACGAATACCTTATGTGACCAATATTTTAAATGGGTGTAATGGTTTTCAGAAGAAGGTAGAAAATAGAAATCATTTTGATTGCAACATTAATGTATTTAGATTTACTTAAATTTTTTATTCTTAAGGAATAAAGAATTTTTAAATTTAATTTCAATATTTCATCATTGTTAATATTGTAAAAAATATGTGACAATATATAGAATAGAGAATTTATAAACCTATATATATATAGGTGAATTAATATTGTTTGTTATTTTTCCACACATGATTATAAGAGATTCCAAATTAGTAATTATTTATTTGGTTGTACAATAGAAATAAATATAAAGTTTCTAAGGATTTAAAGTTATTTGACTAATAATATTATTTTTAAAATGCTTCAAAAAATAATCATTAAACTAGGGCATGAAAAATTAAATAATTACTAAGATTTATTATTATTGTTAAAAAAAATATTATTAGAAATTAAAAAAAGTTATGTGGAAAATTATTTGAATCAAGTGTGTATTTATTTGGTTATTAATTGACCTAAAGTATAATCAAAACTCTAAAAAATGAATTTCCATTCATTATAAAAAATAATTTGTTATTTATTCAAATAATTAATTTCTAAAATTATACATTTAATGAACTTATACTTTATCTAGGTAATTATCTTGGAAGATGATATTATGAGTGGATACACATATTCACATTTTGGGATTGACCCCACTTACCAACATGTAATAGTTCTTGGGTAATAAATATTTAGTTATCCATATTGGTCACAATTATAAACAAAATATTGTATTTTCCACAATAAATTATAACATTAGGAAATCTTTGATAGAGTGTGATTTTGAAAAATAATAATAATAATAATAGTTTGAGATAGGTGTCAAAATTCCACATCCCTGTACTGATAATAACATCATTAGTAATAATGATAATAATCTACACCTTGTCAGGTTCATCATATTTCACTCCTCCCCCTCACCAAAAGTCCTAATACCCAATAGTTATCTTATGGATTCTATGTTATGACTGAAAATATTATAGGATTACTTAATATAGCCACCCTAATAAGTAGTCCATTAGATAAAATATTTTCTACCCCTTGCCAACAATATAAATATTAGATATATATTTGAGTCAAACACGAGACAATTAAATTTAAATTCACACAACTCAATGCCAACTAGATACCTCATCAACAACAGAAAAACAATAACAATAAGTAAACTATTATTATAAGAATTTATTTATTTTAATATTTTAATAAAAATTCAAGATAATTTGTTGATTAAAATGAGAATTCCATCACCACACATTTATTATCAAGTGTACCCTTATCCACCATTGTTTCATAGGATGGACGTTGAATGTTAATTCCCTATGAGTTTTATAGGAAATTATTTTTAATATAATAACTATTTTTAAATCAATTTAATTCAACATTAGTGAAGAAATATTATTTTTATTTCAAAATTTGATACAATATTAATTATTATTCAAATATTAAAAACTTTTTTATTACTAGAAAAATTATTACTCACATTAAATATTAAACTTTGAAGAAATTTTAGTGAAATTTTAAAATGTTTTTCTATAATTCTCAAAATCTATAGAATCATCACATCAATTATATTTAGTTTATAATAAATAATTTGATTCAACATAGTGGGATATTTCTGCTTCATTAATAGAGAAAAAAAATTATATCATGAGAAACTATTAAACATATACTAAAAATCTATGAAAAAATTAATATAAATAAAATTATAATATTATATAATATTTAAATTGGCTAAATTATTAAGTGAGTATTAATCCTCATTAGCACCCCATGAAATCCCTTTTTTGTGAAAAATATTTTAATCATTAATTTGTTCAATGTACCAAGAAAATAAAAATATATAAGGTAGTATATATATTTATCTACATATATGAATACTTATTTTTATCACATCATAGATTACACATATAAAGTTAGAATATAATCTATAATTTTTATCAAATTTGAATAATTTAAATATGTTATCATTTATTTTTCCATACATAGCTATATAAAGACATTTTGATTTCATATTACATAATTATGAGTCTAAATCCTTTTCAAACCATAGTGAAACAAATTAAATCAATAGTCTTTATCATATATAATTTAAGAAAAAAAATATTTGAAGTGATATAGGACCTTTAATTTATACCCTTTTTCATTTATTTAGTGTTTTGAATGAATGAGGATAAAATCCATTTTCTAATGAACCCTATATCAAGATATGAGTTATCAATTTTACTAAGAATGTTAATGACTTATACAAATTTTATATAATAGAACAACCCATTATAGTTTAGAAGAAAAAATTTTAATTAATGATTGTATAAATGGATACCAAGTATATTATAAAATGTTTAATGAATAATATTCTAAAAATATATTAAACATGGGGTGAAACATGCACCATTGATGATAATAATGAAGAAAATATGAAATATTCTTTGGGATAAGATATCAATATTGAAAATGCGGGGACACCTAATATACACAATCTTATCCCACAATCTATGTTCATCGAAGTTTCTACCACTCCACATATACAATTCACATGTGTGGAGAATTTATAATGACTACGATGTATTTAATTAATCAATGGGCACAAATTTTTGTTTGAAATTATTTTTCTCCATAAGTTAATATTCATAGACGTTAAGTAAATTTATTTAATAATTCACCTATATAATTAATTCAATGATGTATTTTGATATAATACATTGTTTTATGGTTTTTAGTGATTAAATTAATTCTCTTATACCCAATTCATGAGGTGTTATTTTTTAATTTAATTAAAATTTTATGTCTTAATATTCTCATTATATAGTGAGTATTTCATAACATATGGTTTATTTAACACCATTTTTCCATAGTTAATTTCATCATATTCTTCCTATTATATTTTAATATGTATTCATTAATATAAATTGTTAAATGTGAAAGTATTATACTGTTATAAAAAGAATGAAATTTTTTTAAATGGTAACATATATGAAATTTATAAATTTTTATTAGGTCCTGAGATATTTTCATAAATATCTATGGAGATATAAAATTAACATGACACCAAATTATTGAAAATATGAAAATATATATTATTTAATAT
Organism: Viscum album; assembly: GCA_963277665.1. Taxonomy (NCBI): domain Eukaryota; kingdom Viridiplantae; phylum Streptophyta; class Magnoliopsida; order Santalales; family Viscaceae; genus Viscum; species Viscum album. The sequence continues at coordinate 720,660,493 of OY728164.1, read as the reverse complement.
TATATTCTATTTTAGAATTTGTAAATAATATTGAATGAATTAATCTATAATATTATTTCAAATTTTATTTTATATTTATTCTTATAATATAATATTTATTCACCAAAATAATCTTTTTGTTGATGTTTTATTTTTAAAATATGATAAGGGTATATTATTTTTATGTAAATGTTTTATGGTTTCAATACTTTATAGTCATTAATTAAATAGGGAATGTGTAACATAATATATCAAAAGTTATTAGGGACACATTTTTTCCAATTTATAAACAATGCAATATAAAATTTAACAAAAATGAAAAATAATGAAAAATAATAGAACTTTTAATCATCAAACCAACATTGGTAATGATTTAATTTTCATTATTACATAAGTCAAGTCACACTGCTCTTATCCCTTGAATATTTTTCGACATGATTATAGTGTGATCAAGAGTTATCCTAACATTAATAGGTAATTGGAAGTTTGTTTATAAGAGAATATATATATATATATATATATATAATATGGAAGTTATCTAGATTGATTGTTTTATAGAACATTTAATTGGATATTATGGTTGTTATATTATTTTTTTAGACACATAATTTTTCTCAGCCTTATTTTTTATAATATTAGGTAAATATATTTGTTTTTTAGGGATGTTTTAAATACTTTAGGAGGATTTCAATAATTATTTCTAAAAAATTATGAATCTTATGTTAAATATATTTAATATATATGTCCATATTTAATATAAGGAAGTTCCTCATATAGTATTAGAGTATCAAATATAGAATATATATGTAAATAGATCCATATCCAAGAGCGATGTGAGGGAATCAAAAACAGAATATACGGATCGAGGTAAAGGGATTAATAGCATAGAAAGAGATCCATGACACTTATAGTGATCAAAATTAGGTTTATTTATTAAATATGAAGGTACATATAAGGTTAATGTTTGTTGAAAAATTATTCAGTGAAGATTCTTTAATAATATTGTATCAAACATATGATGATTGATTTAAGGGAAGCCATGTTTGGAGATTGTTTTTTTCAATATTTTTTCATTGAAAATTATTTCTATACTATTTTTTGGAATTTATATTTTGGAAGATTTTTAATCTATTTGATAATGGATTAAATATAAAATATTATAATTTTCTATTCATTTAAAATAAGAATTTTTTTAATATATAGAATTATTTTCATTGAAGAAGATGAGAATAATGTTCACTGTTTATCTAATATACCATGAAATAGACAATGTTTTTCTCTATTATGATCTATAATAGAGGTTAAAATAAAAAATAAATCGTGTTAAAAAGATGATGATATTGAAAATATATTATTGAAGTTATTTGTTTTAATTTTAATTTAAATATAATTTTACTAATTATTAATGAATTTTGTATGAAATAAATATATATATATATATATATATAATTCATGAAATATTATATTAGTGTATAAAGGGAATACTCACTGTTGATTTTATTGTTAATATTTTTAGAGAATATTTAAGGAAGGGAGGATGTTAATTTTAAACAGACGGGATAAAACTTGCAATAGTACATATTCAAAGAGAAGAATAAAAGTAATACAAAAAAAAATTTAAGTCAATTTTTAATACATTCCATTTATTCAAATAACATAATTTTATTATTACATAAATTTTTGATATACTTATATATATATTGTATACATGTAACATAAGTATAAGGATATTCTAGGATCATTTATTACTACATGTTGATACTATAAGGTCCTATAGGCTCATTAAAATGTGGATCATTTAAATGGTGATCCATTTAAATATGTTGTGATTCTTGGAGTGTGTTTTTGTATGTATTGATAGTTAAAAAAATTTAATAGGTATAATTAATTTTTAATAGAAAAATGATAAAAAATAATTTACAATCATTGATTCTCCCCTATCTTAATTATTCTATTGATATTGTGGGTTTTTCATGATATATCAAATATATTATTCGTTTTATATTTTATATGATTGAGAGAGATAATTTAATTTTTGGGTTTTATTTTATTACAGAGTTTCATATTAATTTCTAAAATTTATAATGTATAATTTAAATAATGTGAAAAATAATAGAATTATAAATTTTATTGGAAAGATGAACATATACTGAAGGATATATCTTCATCTTATCTTTTATATTGATTTTATTATATATTAGAAGAGAAAAATATTGTAATCACCATTATGCTGAAAGTGCTTTATGGAATTAAAAAATTGTTGAATCTTGAAAATGATGAACTTGCTATGAATGTTATTTTGTATTCCCTTTCATGGAATAATATTTTGAATGAAAAGAAATAAAAATATAAAATTCTATATGTGACATGATTGAGAATAAATTTTACGATAAAACATATCTTAATTATGGAAGAATATAGATTAGGTGGTCAAAATACAAAGTCATCTGTATGCTTGTTGATAAATATAAAGATGGCATATTCAAAAGGGATAATGTAATTTTCAGCATGATGAAATGCTTTAATGGGAATTTTGAAGAATCTGTAGTTGTAAAAATCATCTTCAGTATCATATAGTATAAGTTTCATGAAAAAATATCCACATTTTATGATAAAGATCTTAGAATGTTTATGGGAAAGATTCCACTGAAATGCTTCAAGTGTGGACTCATTCAGAATTTTTCTTCAAATTGATTAAGATTAATATAATATGAATCCAATCAAGATAGTGTAAATGACCAAGAAGAAAACTCATGAAGAAAGAGAAAAATAAATACAATTCCTTATCTTATTCTACGTAAAAGGTAAGTAATTAATCTAAATACATAAATAGAATCCATTTTTATAATTTTTAGTACATCAACATTTATTTTAAATAATATGAACTTAAAACTTATAGTGAAACTGAGGAAGATATTCTTAATAATTTGATAATTTATTATAATATCAAAAATTATAAAAGTATTAATTATGTATTTGAGGTAGATGAATAAGAGTTTTAGTATAAATTTATGATATATTTCAAATAATTCCATTCCAATATTTAGTAGATGGAAAAATAAATCATAATTAAAAATAAATATATCAAATCCTCTTATAGAAAGTAATTTTTTCATTATATTTTTTATATTAAATTCATGGTTAAATGAAATATGTTTATAACAATACTAAATTTGGAGTCAAGATAGAGGAAATAGTTATTTTAAAGGATAAATTTTATAAACATATTCAAAAAGAGATGGAGGTGGATATTGATGTGAATAATTTATCATTTTGCATCAATATATATATATATAATTTTGGAGAAATATGTTTAGAAATGTGTTTGAGAATGGTTTAGGGGGTGATGAATTTATTTTCAAAATTTTATCATATACATGTTGTTTATAGTTTTAGAAATACTGGTGGATTTCTTGGGAAGAAAAATAAAGTGATGATAAAAAAAATTCTAAATAAATAAATGAAATCCCAGAAATCTGAAAATTACAGGAAATCCAACTTATATATAGAAACAAATATTACTTGTGAAACTAAAAAGGGGAAAAGGAATATTAAAATGAAGATGATTTTTAGGTGTAAGATGAAACATTATATCATAAAATAGATCTAACTATGGATAATCAATGATGTTTCTAATATATGCATCAAATTATATGTAATATTATTTTAATAAAATAATGTATTAGTTATATATATAATTTTTTAGTATTGTAGATGCTTTGTAAATATATAAAATATATTTATTGAATCATAGATATCATAATGTTTAATTGCAATCATGGGGGAGAAATATTAAGTGGTACTAATGTTTCTCAAATGAATAATGTTACGATACTCATAAATATTTATGGATAGGGAAAAAAGTAAATGATTTATTTGCTTCAATAAGTATGTGGAAGAGTTTACTAACACATTTACCATAAAAATTAATTTCACATCCATTTACTGAAATTAAAAAATATAAGTTACCACACTCAACAACTTCATATGATTAGGAGATATGGAATATTGGATTATTTGGTTATATATATACCACTTAAAGAATAACAAGGGGTTATTCCATGGATTGTGTATAGTGGATTTCATTATCATTTGAAATGGGATTTAAAACAAATAAAAAATTATCTAAATTGGTATGGATTTTTTTTGGATTTTTAAATTGGGGTCACTCAATATGAAGGTTTTTTATTATCATTGTTTTGGAATGATAAAAAAATAAAATAATCCTACATTTTTTTAAGGAACGAAAAACAATATTGTTACTATGTCTTATTTTATCTATGAATTAAAAAATGTGACCCTTAAAAAAATTATTTTTTAGTGAATATGATATATGATGTGTACATCGTGAAAAGAAAAATTCCACAATGGAATATCATTTTCATTTGGGTGATGTACGATATTATTGTTACTTTAAAATGAATGAAAAAATATATTATAGAATTAAACGCTTCCTCGTGGTGGAAAAACATGTAGAATCTCACATGGGGAGGTAATAATTGAGTTGGTTCTAGGAAAACATTTTGATGAATTGGATGTTTTTATCATTCCAAAAGGTTATTTTCTAATCTCTTCACACAAATAGGGGAAAATTCAATTCACAAAACAACTGAAGATATTTAATTTAGATACTTGTTAGCCAATGAGGAACTAATCATTAATAGTGATAAATATTTTATTTCTATTAATAACTAATGTACAAAGACTATATTTATAATGATTGTGAAACATAAATCATATCCTCTAAAGACTCATAAAAGTATCATAAAGAGTGAATATAAGGAATATGGGTTTCCTTTTAAAAATAAATTAACACATAATGGATTTGAATATACAATGTGAAGAGTTCATTCCTATCAGGATAAACAAATTTATAATAAATCAACATTGAACAATACATAATCATGTAAATTACTTTAGAATTCACTTCATTAAATTCACAAATATATTTCTATTTTAATGTTTTAGGAAATTAGAATATAATTTATAAATATCAACACACAAGAATACCAGGTTGGTAGAACTAAAACAATATCCATTTTTTCATAATAGATAACCTGTTATTAAAAACATGAAATTTTCATGAGAAATCCTCATAACATTCATCTTAGATTGTCCTTTTCTCTTACCTATCCTTAATCCCCTAGAAGAAAATTTTCTAACATTGGATTAGCACAAAAATCATAGTAAAGTATATAATAAATAGTGGGAAACCATAAGTACATGAATACTTATGAACATATGAAATCATTTCGACAAAGACTTACTTCTCAACTATTAAGTATCGAATAGTTATTTTATCAAAACATTATATTTCCATTAAACATATAAAACTAAAGATAAACCATATAGGTAAGTCAAGGGATTAATTACTTAATATTGTAACCACTGTGGGTACCCTGTGATTTGTAACCCTCAGGGCCACCATACAATGAATCCCTCACGACTACATTATATTTTAATAATCACATTTTCACATGGAATAACCACACATCCGACCTCCAAATTAAATAAAACCAATTAATATGTTGGATATATAGGTCCCACACTTCATCATAAAAAATTCCCAATAACCACATCATAATCATCAAACATTTACACTTTCATAAATACATTTGTTTTGAATTTTGTAAAAAAAAGGGTTTTTAAAATTTGACTCCCTTACATATACAATATCATTGAAGAGAGAATTAATAAAAATGAAATGATCATATATAGTCTATATAAATACAAAGAATTAAATATTACATATTTATCATTTGTATCACAAAGAATCGTTTCGTGACCAAATCAATGAAGTAGAAGGTTAACCCGATGAATGGAAATCGGTTTAATAATTCCCTTACCTCAGATTCATCTTACATAAAAAATTTTCAAACAATATGTATAGTGGTTAATAAAGAGTTATTAATATTTTATATAAAAATATTAATTCCTATAAAACCTTATATGATTAGTTTATAACATCATTCGACCAATTTATTAACAATATTTTTGTTATTTCCATTGATTTAGGTGCATTCTGTACATGTTTTCCATGCTCGGTTTGTAATTGATTTTCTTATCAAATTGAAGTGAAATAGCAGATGTTAAATGAAATGGTATTAATTTGTTTCTATAATATTTAATTATAGCATAAATCTTTTTATTTTATGATTTTATTATTATTAATTAAACGAATCATTAATGATATTTGTTTTGATAATTTTTTCGGTTCTTTAATGATCACAAATTAGTTTCAATATATAATATAATATTATTTATATATTAATTATAGAACATGAAAGAGGTTATATCATAAAATTTAAATTATTTTTCAACATTTAAAATGGTTTTATGACCATCTATGGAGGCGATAATGGAAATTAAAAATACATCATCCCTGATATTGATAATTTAACACATTACAGATGATGTTTTTATTTTTTTTTAAAAGAGAATGGGAAAGAAGTTTGATGTTGAATTATTCCATAAACAGGATAAAATTATAGAATATATATGATAGAAGAGTTGTCATTCCTCTTATATAAGGGTATGTGAAGATAGTATAATAAAATAAAAGGAGTTGAAATGAAAATAAATGAAAATGATAGAGGAATTTTTACATCTTGAATTATCCTCCATGAGAAAATCATTAATGACATTGGTTTTCGCCTTTCTATGAGACTATAAGGTCTTAGAAGTGAGGAATATGATCGGAATTGGGATTGGGTTGAAATTGGACAACGAAAAAAGCTCGATAGGTGTGAGTAGAATAGGTAGTGATGGGTGGTATTTATAGTGGATGAGAGGGGGTTTTAAATTATATAATTACTATTTTATTATTTTTTACAAAACAAGAAATAATTTTAGTTCTTATGAACAAATATAGTAATTAATGCATGTAAGTCCTATCCAAGGATGATTACCTCATAAAAACATCATCTATGACTTAATAATTCTTGTATTTAGTTTATTTCGTAAATTATAATATTTCACTATTCAAAAATACTTAATTTATTTAGAAAAATTACAAAAATCCAGCCCAACCATTTTTGGACATGTAGAAATAAAAAATGAACACTAATATATGAAAATAATTTTCTAAATATGAGTTGTTTGATTTTTAATTAAAAATATCATTTACCTGTAATATGAAGATTTTAAAATTATAAATAATTTTTAACACTTTGAAAAACTAGTTAAGGTCTCTTAAAATTATCTTAATATCATAAGACATAAATATATTAATTTACTAACTCATTTTTTGAAAATTAATTATGTTATAAATTATTAAATTAATCATAAATTGTAATTAAATATTTATGACATTTAAAAATGCCAACAATTAATTTATCATCTCGACAATATTTATTCACTTATTCTATGATAAAAATATATCATGATTACACTAATAAGATGAATAAATTTTATTTGTACTCTCATATGTATATTTACAAATCTGTAGGCCAAATTATTATTCCTACTGCTCAAGTTACTATTCACAAGGTCAAGTTTCTAGTTAATGAGTAAATATTCATTAATTTCAATATATACAACTTCATTCCATATAAAATCTGAATGAGTTTTACTATTTAATTCTAGAATCAAAAGATATTTTTTTTGTGGTACATGGGTATTTACATTGTCCCCACCTTCTAGAAATTGTATCCTAAAATTTTTTATTTACTCATTAAACAAGTGATGGTACCTTACCCTCATAACATAATCAGATTCCAATGTTCCTTCTTCAACCATGTGGTTTGGGCATGAAACCATAACTTAGTGTATTTACTTATTCCTCAATACTTCTCTATCTGATTAAGAATACGAAAATGCTTCTATTCATTCGAATGGTTCTCTTCCAGGTGAATAGCTTCTGGGATCAAAATATGAGATTAATCTACAACATAGTTTCTCAACATTGAAACATTAAAACTAGTTTGTACCAAATATAAATTGGGAGGCAATGAAACACATTAGTCAATTGGTCCAACTTTATCTAGGATTTAATAAGGTCCAACTTACCATGGTCATAGCTTTCTTTTCTTATAAAAATACATAACACTTTTCCAAGGAGAGATTTTATGGAAAAAATGATCACCTACCTCAATGAAAGTCTTTATTTATATTATCTATATAAGTTTTGTGTCATCTCTAAGGTATCATAATGTGATGCGGGATCATCTTCTCCTTCTCATCCACTTACTCTACTAATTTTTTACCCATCAACTCTCTTTACCTAACACCATCCTAAAATGATATTTTTCCACACCACATTCAATATAATTCCTTAAAAGGTGACATCTATAAATAGGAATGAAAACTATTATTATATGAAAACTCTAGTAAATAAATATTTTGATCCCAAATTCCATGGTAATCCATTGAACATGATGGAAGAATATCCTCCAATGTCAGAATTGTTCACTCGATCTATCCATTAGATTGAGGAAGAATGTCTATGTTAAAATTTAATTTTCTTCCCAAAAACATCTGAAGGTCCATCTAGAAGTGAGAATTGTTCCTGTGATCATGATTAGATACAATAAAAAGATGAAATCCATGCAACATATCAATCTTATTGAACTAAATTTGAGAAATATGGTCATGATAAAGTGTGTCTTGAATAAAAAAGAAAATTTGATGTATTTTTTTGTAGATCAATAAAAACCACAATCACATTGTTCCCTCAAGAAGTATTTCGTAGTTCAACCATGTAGTCCATCAATATATTTTTTCATTTCCACTCTTCCACTAGAAAAGGATCAAGTATCCTCTTTTTTAGTTTCATTCCTTATTTAACTTATTGACAAGTCATATATTTCATTTCATAATCAGAAATACCTATTTTTATTCCATCCCAGATGTAATAATCATGATGGTATCTATACATAATAGTAATGCTTGAATAAACCAAAAATAGAGAACAATGAGCTTGAAATAACAATTATTTATTCAGTTGGGCATCACAAGGTATGCATAATCTTTTCCAATTCTAAAAACACAATCGTTATCAATATTAGATTTCAGGATATTGCCATTTTAAACTAATCCTCCTTTTATGAAACTGAAAATCTTCCTCCTATTCTTTAATTCTATATGATAGATATGAATGCACTGACACATGAAACAAAATAGAAGAATTTCCTGCACCTATAACATCCAATACAAAATTCATCAATTCCCCAATCAAGGGGCCTTGTTTCAAATGTTACATGGTTAATAAAACATTTTTGTAATGACCCGGACTCGAGAAACCACCCGAATAGTTCCAAACGGGTCAGGTGTTAATACCTTAGGAACACCTCCCCAAACGACAAAGGCTTCCAACTAGCAGTGAGGGTCTTATAGGTATAGTGTGGAGGCTATACCCTATCAGAGGATAATAATGTTACTAGTCCAAGTATAATAATAAGGATGCAGAGGAACAAATGACTCATCAGACTCAAACAAGAATTGCAGAACGAAAAGACATTCAATATTGATAATCAACGAAAGAAATAAATATAAAAACAACAGTGAAAAGTAAACACAATAGAATGTGGAACACCACTTGTAACTAGTACTAAACAAAAAACATGCATCCAAAATAGGTAATACATGTATTTATAAATAAAAAGGTGCCAAATTCAAACCAACTATAGCTACATACCAAATTATCATACTAATACAAGAAAAGAAACAAAACAAGATAAAATACAGCTAGGAAAGACCACAATGTACATACCATCTCCATGCAACAACTAAAGTAGCCCAACTCTTGAAGTTGGCATCATTCCTGCACAAAAATCCATAAAGTCTACACGCGTCCCGAAGGGCCTGTGAGGTTGTGAGACAATCTCAGTATGATACCACCCAACGTTTTGTACCTAATATAAGTGTTTAAGCATGCATGAATTTATAAAGAAAATAGTAAATAGTATAATGCACAAATAAATACAAACTCCACTAGTGCTCAGGGTCCACCATGGAGGGTCACCTGCTTTGGTCAATGCCAGAGTCTATGTCATGTAACCTGAAACCATGTACCCCTAACACCGCATGTCTTAGGTAACAACATCCCGAAGGCACGCCCATGAATAGTATCCCGAAACCTTGTGCCTCCTGACACCTCATGCCTGAAGTACCGACATCCTGAAGGAACTCCCAAGAAGTATCCTGGAGGAACAACGATTCCTGTCCTAAAATAATAAAACAGAGGGACAATGATGTCTTACATAAAATAAATAGCTGGAGGGACAGCGATACCTGCCCAAAAATCATCTAACCCGAGGGATGGTGATATATGCCCTAAAATAAGTAACTGAAGGGATAGAGATACCTGCCCTCAAATCATGGCGAGCCTCAGCCCCCAACCCGATAGCCTCAAAGATATCCCATGGAGGTTCCTCACCTTCAACGTGGGTTCCTACAGCAAGAACTCCCATCCAATGTTCCTAAACCGTATCTACCTGGGCCTTTACCCACATGAGTGGTCAATACCACCTCATCACGGAGTATCCCTATGTGCACAATACTCAATGTTCCGGGTGAGCAGTAATCACCAAAATCATACCTAAGCCACTACACATCTGAAACATCATGTCCCTGTGACCTTGTCGCTCAAGTATGATGGCCTTGCCATCCAAGTAACTCGAAAAATGCCCAACCTGATAGTCGCACTACCTCAAGAAGACGTCCATGACGCCCAGTCCTGTGTTCAAAACCACCCAATGTAACCCCAGGCAAAGCCCATCCAATGATCCGAATCACTAAACAGTCCCAATAACAACCCAAATGTTCTAGTATATATAATTTAGCAATTACATATATAACCTTTTTAAACAGAACACGTAAACATGAAAAACCATATAAATAGATTAATTTCACTATGCAAGTGTTGTCCCATACCAGATATAATGTTTCTATGGTATCCAAAAATTCATATCAAGATATAAATAACTAAACCTAATAGTTTAAACAATAACCATTCTAGTATTTTCATTTTGGAAACCCCGTCCAAAATGCCCCATCTGAGCAACAAACTCTCACCTAGAACTGCTCAATCAAGGCAGGACAAAGGGCATACGAAACAGTATCCCATATTTCTAATAAAAAATTTAAATAAGCAGTTGCAGGTAAATTAGGGCCTCTCTCAAAATACCCAAAAACATGTTGAAGGCCGCGCTACCCAAATGACCACAAAAAAACAAAAAGTGGTATGCACCACCTACCTTGTATGTGTACGATGTTACTGATCTAATGACAACCTCCAGTTAATTTTAAAATGTGGTAGATATACAAAAGAATACAAACATCTCAAACCCCAAAAAAAACTCGTTCTTGAACAAAAATCAATAAAAAAAGCTCAAGGTAAACCAAGGACTTTGTGAGGGGCTTCTAACACATAAAATGTTGTTTGAAACAGGGTTATGACGAAGTCCGGGAAGGATTTGATGGTCCGACTGGCTCTCCCCACGCGAGCCACAAGAGGGAGGAAGAAAAGAAGGAATAATGGGAAATCCTAAGGGCCATGAACTTAAAAACCCTAAAATTATGTATATGCATGATTACCCCGCATAGTTTGGAAAACCGGGCAACAACCATGCGGTGGTCACTACATCACCCAGAGACTTTGCATGGCTTGTTCGTATAGTTTGTTCAGACTGTGAACCAAACATTTGGTTGTTACTGTCTCACCTAGGTACTTCGTAGGAATTTCCCTCACAGTTTGTTCAGACCATGCACTAACTGTGCACACCTACATAACCTCCCTAAATTTTTAATGTTTTCCCCAGAAACAAGTAAAAACATTCAAATAGGTTTGGGATTTTGACCCGTCCTGAAAACTCAGGTTCTTACAAACTCCCCACCTTAACATATCTCGTCCTCAAGCTATTAAACGAAACCTAGAGATGGCATAAAATAGACCACCCCAATCAGTGTAACCCTGAATTCCCTGGTCTCAAAGGTCCTAGCTAAATTCTTGAAGGGACTCCCAACCTTAGGAATCTCCTAACTCAGTCTCAACCCGAGAAAACTCATAAAAAGCAAAGGTTCTCTAACCTGATTTAGGACTCAAGGTCCTCTTGTGATGCATCATCACGTTTATGCCTCATTGGGGCCCCCGTGCCACTTCCGACATCAAAATGCATCCCGCACTGCATCGGTGTCCGCCTCTATGAGTTCATGCATCACATGGATGCACAAAACGAACTGGGTGCCTAGCACCTCACATAACTCGCATCCCCGATGCCCCGATGCCCATGGAACCTCAAGTAACCTACATCCTCGATGCCCCGATGCCAATGGCACCTCATGTAATCTTCATCCTTGAAGCCCCGATGACCATGGAACCTCATAAATACATATATATAATTATATCACGCACTTGATATGGTTCCAATCCCACTAACCATCATCTAGTCATTTGACATAAATCTTGTACACCTTGTGCACTCAAAACAGAAATGCCACTATAAGTCATGCCAAAAGATAACAAGGAAATCACTACCACACCTGTGGTGTACCTCTAACCGTTATCAACTCACCAGCCTGCTCAGCCTCTGGTAGCTCCATGACATGCACCTGGCCGGAAACCCAGCTAGCTGATGCTTGACCTCCCTATAGTGCTGCTTTGGTCACTGGTTAAAGACCCCTCATCTGGATCATGCTGTCTCTGTCACGTCCTTATCGTGCCACTGAACCTCAGCAACCATGTTCTTGACCAAACCTAAACCAACTCCAGATGCCACCTTCTGTCCTGGTCCCTACCTGCTAGCTGTCTAAGAAGGCTATCTTCAGAACCTCTCCAGATGCTCGACCTGTCCACATGCTCATCACACCTTTAGTGGCCTATCTCACTGAGTCCGAACATTTCCATGCTTCCCACACTGATTTCAAACCCATGAAGAACTTCTACGAGGTGGTGTAGCTGAGTATTTGGCTTGACTACCATGCTGGAAATCATCTCTTCCTCACTTCCAGCGATCTGAACCGTCACTTGAATATATTCCCTAGCTGACCTATGGTCTATACCTCTAGTTTCCCTCTACTATAAGCTCTAGATTCACCACATCAGAAAAATATACCATCCTAAAGATATTAACCTGGATCCGAATGGTGTGTCAAAATACTTCCTCGAAGTGTCTCACCCTATCCGCGTCATCTCTTACCATACTAGGTGCAATGTGAGACAACATGGTGAATGTAGCTACATAGTCCATGATAGACATGTCTCCCTGATGAAGACTCAAGAGCTTATGAGCTCTCTCTGCCCTCAGTGTCTCCGTGTAAAAGTTCTTGAAGAACCTGTCCTCTAAGCCCTTCCATGCCAGTCCCTCAAGGCTATGAGCCTGAACCTAAAAATCCCACCCTCACTTTGCCTATCCTCACAACATGTATATCTCTAGCTTGACCCTCCACCTTGGAGGCATCTCAAGCTGCTCGAAGATCAACTGGATTCTCTCGATCCAGTTCTCAACCACCTGTGGACTACCCTCACCCTGAAAAAGCGACGGGTACTACAACTGGAACTCCCACGTCCGATATGAAATAGATGTATTTTTCCCCTATGCGCCTCTGTCGATCCCTAGAAAGAAACACACTAGGCTAGGTCAGAGTTGCTCATTAGGCAATGGCCTTATTGATGCCAAACCTGGCTGCTGTGCTGCCTGCACCAGATCATGAACCTGATCCTGTCCCTGAGCCTATACCTGGGGCTTCTGCTCTACCTGCACTGAATCTTGAACCTAATCCTCCACCTGTGGTGTTGTACCATCTCCTGTCTGATGCTCCATCTGAGTCACCCAAAAAGGAACCTGCTGTATAATATAAATGGTAAGACATCCCATATATATATACCAATATATATTCAACGTAGATAAGAAAGTAGTAAAAGGCAGTGCATAACTACTACCCTTCCTTTCCCCCCACTGCAACCCATGCCCCATGACATTCTGACCTCATGGAATCCTTACCCGCCCATATCATGGCCATGTTTCAAATGTACCTTGGTCCATGACCATCCTGACAACAAACGTGGCCTCAAACCGAAGACCGAGTCACCGAATCCTGGTGATCAAAATAACCTCCATGATAGTACATGCCCGCTCGTACAAGATCCCGACCAAAATATCCAGCCACATGCAATTCTACCAATATAAATCTCGGAATACACATTTCAACAACAAGAAATTTTATCAAGAATTTCACCTATTCACATTTCAAAGCATATAAAGCATGGAAATTGATTTTTTTCTTCACTTGGTATTATCACTTCACAAAGAATACGTGCAATTTTGAAATTGAAATACCCAAAAAACTGTGCCTATGAAAAGCCTAACAAACAAGCCTTGTCATATCATGCCAAGGTCTAATTCTCCCTTACCGCACCAGTTGAGGGTTACATATCGCACTGAATAACATAACACACCATATGATCCATTGAGGTGGAAATCATATAAACTGTAATATGAGAAAATGAAAACAAAAATTCCCACCCATGGAAACCTGGTACATCCCTCAGACTAGGAGCAACAAGCACCCAAGAATAAGCTAGAAAACCTGTTCCAGTAACAACCTATCTCCAGTCTACCATATCCCAAAAAGTAAACTAGAAGAAACAAAAGAAATCTTTCAATCTCATTTGTAGAAAGTAAAATGCTGTTACTAAATACCTATCATGTACTGATCTGAAACCACTTTGTAACGACCTGAGCCCAAGAAGCCACCCGAATAGTGCTAAATGGGCTGAGTGTTACTACATTAGACACACCTCCCCAAATTCAAAAGACTGCCGACCAACATCGAGGGTCTTATTGGTATAGTGGGGAGGCTATACCATCCATAGGATAATAATGGTACTGGTCCAAGTATAATAATAATGATGCAGAAGAAAAAATGACTTCGAAGACTCGAACCAGACCCGTAGGGCCGAAACACATTCAATATAGACAAATAGTAGAAGCAATAAATATAACAATAGCAGTTGAAAGTAAACACAACAGCATGCTGAACACCACTTGTAACTAGCGGTGAACAACAAGCATGCATCCAAAATAGGTCATACAGGTAATTATATATCAAAAGGACACAATGGCTAAATAAATATAGCTACATAACAAATAAGCATGCTAATACAGGAAAAAAACATGAAAATACCCAACTAGGAAAGATCTCAAGGACCATACCATCTCCTTGCAACAACTAACACAACCAAGCTCCTAAAACTAGCCTCTTTCCTTCTCCAAAATCCATAAAGTCTGCACGTGTCCGGAAGGGCCTGTGTAGGGTGTGAGACAAATCTCAAAAGGATACCACCCAACAGTGTGTTCCTATTATTATTGTTTAAGCAGGCCTAAACTTATAAAGAAAATGGTAAATATTATGATGCACAGATAAACAAAACCTCCACTGGTGCTTAATGGCCACCATGAAGTGTCACCTACCTCGGCCAATGCTAGAATATCTGTTGTGTAACCTGGAACCATGTGCCCCCTGACACTGCATGTCTCAAGTACCGATGTCCCAAAGGCATGCCCAAGAATTGTAACCTGACACCTTGTGCCTCCTGACACCTTGTGTCTCATGTACCGACGTCCCGAAGGCACGCCCAAGAAGTAACCCACAGGAACAATGATGCCTATCCTCAAATAAATAACTTGAGGGACAACGATGTCTTACCACAAATAAATAGTCAAAGGGACACTGATACCTGCCCGCAAATCATCTAACCAAAGGGATGACGATATACACCCTCAAATAAGAAATCACAGGGACATCGATACCTACCCTCAAATCACGAAGTGCCTCATCCCCCAACCTGATAGCATCAAAACTATCCCCTGGAGGATCTTCACCTACCACGTGGCGTATTACGGTAAGAACTCCCAACCAATGTACCTAAACCACCTCTACTGTGGCCTCTACCCACACGAGTGGTCAAAATAACCTCATCATAGAGTCTCTCTGTGTACACATTACTCAAAGTTCCAGGTGAGCGGTAATCGACAAAATAGTAACTAAGGCACCACACATCTGACACCTCATGTCCCTGCGACCATGCCGCTCAAGTTTGATTGCCTCTCCATTCATATAACCTAGGTCATGCTCAACCTGACAATCGTACTGCCTCAAGTGGACGTCCATGATGCCAAATCCCATGGTCAAAACCGCCCAATGTAACCCTAAGACAATCCCAACCCATGACCAGAATCGCTCAATAGTACAAAGCACAACCCAAAGGTTCCATTATATGCAATTCCAAATTACATATTTAACACATTTAAACAGAACAGATAAACATGAAAAACCATCTAATAAGACGAATTTCACTAAGCAAGTGTAGTCACATACCATCACTGAAGATTTTATGGTCTCCAACAATTTATATAAATATTTAAATAACTAATCATAAAAGTTCAACCCAAAAAAATCAAGTATTATCATTTTGGAAAACCCTAAAAAAATTTCCCATGTGAGAAATGACCTCTCGCTTGGCCCTGATCAGTCAAGACAGGACAAAGGGCATACCCAAAGTTATCCCATAGGTCTAATAAGAAATTTAAATAATTTGTAGCAAATTAATTTGGGTTTCTCTCAAAATACCCAAAAAAGTCACCGAAGGCCGCGCTACCCAAACGACCATGAAATTACAAAAAGGGGTATGCACCACCTAACTCATACTAGTACGATGTTACTCCTCTATTGACAGCCTCCAATTAGATATAAAACACGGTAGATCTACGAATGAATCAAAACTGCTCAAACTGCAAAAACTCGTTCTAGATCAGAAATCAATAAAGACGGCCCAAGGGGAATCAAGGCCTTGCTGAGGGTGTTCTAGCACATCAAACAATGTTCTGAAATGGGTTCGGACAAAGATCCGAGAAGGATATGAAGGTCTGGCCGGCTCTCCCCGCGTGAGCCATAATAGGTAGAAAGAAAATAGAGAAGAACGTGAAATCCCGAGTGGCCCGGAACATAAAAACCCTACCATTAAGTGGAATTATAGTTACCCCTAACGGTTTGGAAAACCGTGTTCCAAAAGTGAATTTTCCACAGCCTCACCCAGAGACATTTCATGGATTGTCCGCATGGTTTGTTCAGACCATGCAACAACTATGCGGTTGCTACTGTCTCACCCAGGGACTTCACCTGACTTTCTCGCATGGTTTTTTCAGACTGTGCACCAATCGTGTGCACCTGCACGACCTCCCCTACATTAAAAGTTTTCCCCCAAAAACATGTCATAAATTTCAAATAGGTTTGGTATTTTGACCCATTCTAAAAACTCAGGTTCTTACAATGTTGTTTCTAGATCATGTCATCTACCACATTATTTTACTTTCTATGATTGTAGTGGATCATTCTATCATAATACTTTATAAGTTAAAGAAAACTTTTCTACCTTATGATTAATTCTTTCTAAGTGAATATATACATTTGAATTTCATCGTTAATATATATTTTACATTTTTCTCCATATAAACGATTCCACATAATTTTCAATGAAAAAAATATCTTCACATTCCTAATCATGTGTGAGATAATTTAACTCATGATTTTTCTATTGTCTTGAAGAATATGCGATTAAATGAAAATTCTACATTATAACACAACCATGTCAACTAAATGAATCATCACTGTAGATGAAAAACTCACTATTTCTAGATAGAAGGTCCAAAAATGAAGCATTTCACAATATCTTATTTAGTTTCTAAAGAAGAACATCACATTATTCTTTCCAGATAAATTTAACACATTTTTGTGTTAACTTATTTAGTGGGAAGAAAACCATGAAATGTTTTTAACGATTCGTTGGTAATAGCCCACTAATCTAAAAAACTATAAATCTCCCTATAATGGTAGGTCTTGTCAATTCATCAACATCTTTTTCCCATTATCAACTATAATTCCAAATTTATTTAAAATGTTCCCAAGAAAATAAATTTTCTATAACAAAAAATCACAACTTCTAAATTTATTATATAACATACCTTCTTTGATAGTTTTTAGGATAATACGTAAATGTTTTTCATGATCCTCATAACCTTTTGAAAGACATAAATATCATCAATAATAACTATATAAAATGTTTCCAAATATTCATTGAATATTCTATTCATAATATACAAGTATACAATAGGGGAATTTATCCAACCAAATGGCCAAAAAAACTCATAATGCCCATATCTAGTATAGAACACAATTTTTGGGATGTCATCCCCCTTCACCTTTAAGAGAGGCTACCCAGATCTCAATTAATTCTTGAAAAAATAATGAGCTCCCCGGAGCTGGTAAACAAATTCATCAATAAGAGGAAAATGATACTTATACATAATAGTAATGTAATTCAATGTTCTATAATCATTGAAATAACCCATGTAACCATATTTCTTTTTAACAAACAAAAAAACATCATATCATAGTGAAGTGCTAGGAAAAATGAATTCTTTATCAAGAAACTCTTGTTACTATTTTTTAATTCAATATGTTCTAGATGATCTATTCAATAGAGGGGTTTTGAAAGTGGCAAAGAATCAAGATCTATGTCAATGGTAAATTAAACATCCCAATTAAGTATAACATAAGGAAACTCATTAGAAAAAACATTAATGTATTCATTTACCATTGGAACATCATAAATCTTTATATTTCCATTATTTTTAAAACTATGAGGAAGGTAACATTGAATTATAAATTTTAATAGATTCATAGATTCATAAAATATTATCAATTTTATGTGTTCATTGTTTTATAAAAACTGAAATAATTAATAAAGAACAAATTTCTTAGCTCTAAAATCAATCTCATCATGATAAACAGAGAGAAAATCCATACCCAGGATGATATAAAACTCTTCTAAGGGTAAAACAAAAAGGATTTCTAGTAATTTCCTTCCACAGATAACAATATAAGGATTATTATAATGACTTTTTAATATAATATTCCTATTTTATTTTTAACCATAACCACCAATCTCATTTCATGAGGTGTAATTTCCAATTTACTAGAATATTTTAATGAAATAAAAGAATGTGTTGACCCCATATCAAACAAGACATTATAAAAATACGAGTAATCAAACAATGTACTAGATACGACATCATTGGATTTCCTGACATATTCTTATGTAGTCGTAAAGGATCTCACTTCACCTTTCTACTTATAATATGGTTGTTTTGCATCATTCAGATATTTTTTGGGCAAATATTGGCATAATGACCCATCTCACCAAATATAAAACATTTTATAGTATTTTATCAAAATTTATCAGAATTTCATTTTCATTACAATCTTGGGTCATATATCCAATTTTAGCACAATTGAAAACACATCCCAATTTTTTTAACGCATTCCCCGTGGTGCTTTTTACCACACATTCAACAAAAAGAAAACTATAATTTCTTACCATCAGATTTATTTGGATGGTTATTATCATTTTTTTCCATCCGAATCATTTCTAATACTTTTATTTAAAGAAGTATGTCATCCTAAAAAATTATGTTTTACCCTATCATCACATCAAACGTGTTTCTCCTAAAATTATAATTCTCTATAGGCCAATTCCCTCTGTTATCTTGGCTTTAACACTGAGAAAACAAAATTTGTTTTACTATTAAGATCTAAAATAAGATACCTATCTAATTGGGTGATGTTTTCTTCATAAGAAGCCCTTAAATATTGCTCATTTTCATTCAATTATAAGAGTATATTTTCCAACCTATGTCATACCATCTTAGGAATATACTTTTGAAGGCAAAGTTTTTGAAATTCATCCCATTCTAAGGTATCGATCTCATCACCATCCCTAGGATTATTAAACATAGATCATCACTAACCACCTTCACATTTAAAAAGATTAATTTTAATACAGAACATTTGAATATCTAAACCCCCTTGAAATTTATTATCATTTCATGGAATTTAATCCACACTTTAGCCACCACTGGGTTAGAAGATCCATTTAAATTTAGAGGGTGTTGCATCATAACATTTTCGACAATCATCATGTTTCTTTTGTGGTGATTATAAATTTTCTCTTGCATGGATAACACCTCCATTCATTTTCTCTATCAAATGTGCCATTAAAAAACAAACTTCTTTTTCATAATCCCTACCATTTTATTTTGGAAATTTTGAAGATATTTGTATCCAGTTCCTTCTAACATCATATTCATTGTATCTTCTACAGAAAACCATTCTGAATAAGTATATCACAGATAAAACAACATGGTAGTCATAAAATACTATATCATTTCACCATAATATTAAGTTGAAATTCATTTATATTATTCTATTAAAATAATCCAAACCCATAATTTTATCAAAACAATGCTCTTATACCAAGTATAATGGCATGACTGTAAAAATTACATAATCTCATAAAATCATTTAGAATTCACTTATTTACATTCCCAATGATATTATCAGATTATAGTTTCATAAAATTAAGAAATAATTGAACCATATGAACACATAATCTTATAATTTGGGTACAACCAAAACAATATCAATTTTTTCCTAACACAAAATTATTAATTATAAATATGATATATTTTCATGAAAAGTCTTCACTACAAACATCAAGTATTATCCTTTTCTCATAGAAATACTTAAATACTATGATAAAAATTTTAAAAAATTGGATGATAAAAAAAATTACTGAGGTTTATAAAAAAAGAGAGAAAATTTTAGTAATTGAATACTCATAAACAAATTAAATCTTTTCCACGGAGACTTATTTTTCACCAAATAAGTATCGTATAGTTACCTATTGAAAACATGTTATTTCCACAAAACATAGAAAAAAATAAATGGAGAATATAGGCAACATGGTTAGTTACTTAATTAATATTTTTATCCTCATTTCTACCTAATTATTTGTAACCCTCATGACAACCTTACAATGTAACCCCCACTACTACATTAATGTGTAACCATCGTTGTTACACTTGGAGTATCCATACAACCAACCTCCATCATAAAAATAACCAATTCATTAGAGGGAGATATAGGTACCACAATTTATCATAAAAAATTTAAAACAACTGTATCATAATAATAAAACATTTAAATATTCATAAAAACAATCATTTGAAATTTTCTAAAAATATAAAATTATAAGATGATTTTTAAAGATGAGTCCCATACATATAGCATATCATTGAAGAGAAAATTAATAAAATGAAATTAATATGTATAGTAACTAAAAATAAACATAATAAAGTATAATATATTAGAAATGACTATAAAAAATAATCTAATCAAGAAAAAATCTATATAGAATAAGGTTAACCTAATGGATTGATATTGGGTTAGGAATTCACATGCGTTGGGTTCTACTTAATTATAATGAGTTTAACCCTCATGTTTAATAATTAAAAGCGTGTTATTAAAATTTTGAAGAAACATATTAATTATTATAAAATATTATATGATAATTTTACAGCATCATTCCACCCATTTATTAATGATATTTTGTTATTTCCATTGTTTCGTGCACTTTCCTTACATTGTTTTCAGGGTCACTTCATGTTGGATTTTTTTTGTTGAATGTAAGAGAAACTAAAGAAGTATATTTAAATGGTATTAATATATTTCAGAAAATTTAAATTATACCATATATCATTTTTTCAGATATGATGATGAATCATTATAAAAAATTATAATGATATTTGTTTAGATCATTTTTCCAGTTCTTCACTAATCAAAAATTAGTTTCATTAAAAAAATTAATATTATGTATATGTGTTAATTATCAAACATAAAAAAGGTTAAATCATTAAAATGCAATATGTTTTTCCCATTTAATTTTTTTGACCTTCCATGAAGGTTATAATGGAAATTAATAAATCATTATCCTTGGCATCAATAATTCAACACCTCATAGAAGATGTTTTTATTTTTCAATTTTATGGGAGAGGGGTAGAAGTATGAGGATGATTTATTACATAAAAAAAGATAAAAATTAAATAATATATATATGATATTTTCATTCTAATGCCTCTTGGATATGGTAAGGTAAATAGATTATATGAAATAAAATGAATTTAAATGAAAATAAATAAAAATGAAATATGATTTTTTACCTATTGAATTATCCTCCTTGAGACCCTCCTTAAGGACAATGTTTTTGGAATTTTTGTAAGAATAATAGGTCTTAGAAGTGGGTAAAAGGATTGGGAATAAGATTGGGTAGAAATTGTAGAAGGAACATAGCTTGAGAGGTGTTAGTAGAAGAGGGGGTGAGGGTGGAATTTATAATGAAGGAGGGGGTTCTATTATATTAATCATTATATTATTATTTTTCTAAAGACAATAAATAATGCTTGTTCTTGTGACTAAATAAAATAATAGATAAATATTATTTCTAACCACAGGTTATTAACTAGGAAAAAAGCATCCAAGACTCAATAATTTATGTGTTTAGCTTATTTTGTAAATTTTCATATTTTACTATTCACAGAAAAATTGTGTAATATAAAAAAAAATAAAAAGTAACCCCGACTATTTTTCAATATGTATAAATAAAAATGTAACATTATTTTATTAAAATAATTTTCAATATACTAGTAATTTAATTTTTAATTAAAATAATCATTTTCTTGGAAAATACTGATCTTGAAATTATAATTGGTTTTATAACACCATAAAAATTACATGAGGTCTCATAAATTTAGCATAAAATCATAAGAAATAAAAAATATTAATTTTTTAATTCATTTTATGTAAATAAATTTTATTATAAATTATTAATTTAATCATATAAATTTAATTATATATTTAGGACTTATAAAAATACCCGTAGTTAATTTATCACTTACAAAATATTTATTCACTTATTCCATGATATAAATAAATTGTTATTACATTAATAAGAAGAAAAGGATTTATTTATTAAATCATAGACGAGGTTAGTATTCAATTGGACATATTACTATTCTTAATGGTCATGTCACTATTCTTATGGTCATGTTACATTCGTATCTATAAACATTCCTCGATTTTAATAAATACCCCTTATTTCATTATAAATGTATATAAAATTCTATTATTTAATAATATAATGAAATGAAATTATATCATATGTACATGGGTTGTTATAATGTTATTCACCATATACATAGTAGACCATACAAAAACAAAAAAAAATTGAGTGTTTCAAATAAAGAATTTTTTCAGAGATAGATTTATGTTTGATAAAAGAGATTTATACCTCTTGATAATTTTGGAGACACTCTAGTTTTATATATGTTCACATTAATTTTTTTAGGATAAGAAATATTCAGAATTGTATCCATATGATTCATATAAAATTAATTTTAAATGTCTAAAATATATAAATATATATGGAAGAAGTTGTTTTATAATTTTTGAAGGTGAAATTTTAGACATGATGGAGAAGAATGACATTGAATGAGTATTCATTATTTTCCCCTAAAATTTAAGAGGAGACAATTTTTACCTTAAATTGCAATGAAATATTTTATTTCATGAAATATTAAGGTTTCGGAACACATAATGAAAGAATTAATTCATGATATTGAATGTTATCAGAGGAATTAATAGATATATATAGATATATATTTATATATAGACTATTTGGTGACGTTCTTAACAATTACAGAATTTTAGAATATTTTCAATGTGATGTATATAATTATGTTGTTTCTTGGGATTAAAAATTACAACATCTTTTACATTCGTGGATAATATATTAATTTAGGTAGATAGTATCCTAGTAGAATATAGACATATGATACAGAAAAAAATAATAGCGAAGACAGAATCACATGATGCACTTCTTTCACTAGTCAAAATAAGAAATGTAGAAAAATAATTAGATAATAAAGTGTGTGTTAATTTTTAGAGGGAATATTCAAAAAAGATATAGAGGAATGAATGATAGATTATGGTACCCATCTACTTATAATATAATGAAATTAGAATAATATGGTGGTTCTAAAATTAATTAAAGGAGAATGGATGTGTTATGAAAAATACAGTTACAATTGTGTATGAGAGTTATTTTATAGATTATTTGGTATACATTGTTGAGGAATTTTGACTATTTTTATTGCTTAAAAGAATTATAAATTTTCTTATTATCATATCCCAATTAAAATAAATTTTTTGTCAGATGGATGTGAAGTGATTCTTTTTCCATGGTGTTTTGGAAGATAATGTATAAATAAAGAAACATTATAGTATATAAATTGGATAAAATTTGAATTATAATTTTAATTTATATAAAAATTTAATTATATTAAAAAGACCCTATGTTGTTGGTCTCAAATGATAGACAAAGACTGGCAGAATTTAAAATTCTGAAACAAATTATTATAAAATAACAACTATATTAATGTTTTCAAAGAGTTATATATAATTAATAATGCTTTTATAAGAAATCGTATTTTTTCAAATTATTAATGAGTATATATGAAAATGATCTATAGAAATTAAAATTTATTTTGAAATGTAAACATTTGGATATATAAATAAATTTATTGGATTATTAACTTATCTTCATATACATCAAATATTTTTTTCTCGGGATATGTATGAAAGTGGTGTTATAATGTAGTTTGAAATAGTTTTTCAAGGGTAGATTCAAATCCAATTTTAGTGGAAACTGAGAAAAATAAATATGATTGTGGAAATTAATTTGATTCATGTTTATTCAAAGAGTTTATTTCAATTATGTTATACATGATAACTTTTAGAATATATAGAGTATAATATCATTTATTCTATTGGGTAGAAATTTAAAAATATAGTCTTAATAATTTTATGGAAATATTAATATTAAGTAAATCAACTAAATAACATGTTTTAGTTTCATTTATGACATTAATGGGAATCTTAATAAATTTAGTGATGTAGATATAGTGTATTAATGATGTGTTGATTATTGGTTGTCTACATTTAAAGTGTTTTAACACCTATAAGATTTTTTTACTTGCTAGAACAGAAATAATTAGTGTTGGTTCCCCTAGAGATCTAATAATGTATAATATGTGGCTTAAAATAAATCCAAAATCCAATTTAGGGGTATATTTAGCATGCAATAAATATAAAAAAAATATGAAATAAAGGAACTTATTAGAGCATGAAAACATATACACATTATCCATTTCCAATAAACATTGGGCTCAAAATGAACATTTTCTTACATTTGGAATCAAATTCTCATCCCAATGATTTTCATTAAACATTTCATATGAAAAAATAAATTTAAATATAAAACTCATAAATTTTTTTATTTAAATCATGAAAAAATACATTTCTCATATTGCTATAATTTTTACCCTTAGAAAGTAAGATATATGTTCCTTTAAATATAATATGATAATATTACCTTGAGAAATCATAATATTACCTTAAAAAACTATAGAGTGAATATATAATACATTTATGCTACTTTTGGCATAATTTCCATATTACTCTTACAATCTATCTTAAAAATTAAATAACCATAATTTTTACTTCTACTCATAATGTATTATAGGTATACCATGGTCCCAATTTCCCTTGTAAAATAAAAAACCTATCAATGGTTATAAATATTAGCATGAATTTTTGGTTTCTAACATAAACACCCATACATGGTGATAATGGGTCCACTAATAATCATATAAAATTCTTAAGAACCAAATCATAATCAAAACCCATAAATATTTGTATCATAATTTTTTTACCCATAAGAATGAATCATCTGATATTAATATAACCAAATTCCTAAAAACTCAATTTTAAATACTAAAATTTCCATAAAAATGGATAAAGGGGTTTCCTTGAAGAAAATGTGCAAATTATTATGTGAATACACAAATTATATAATGGTTATGTTGGAATGAAATTTTTTTGTCACCATATTGGTTAAAATATAATATTTTTATCTTCGTAAGCAAAGTCAAAAATTCAGAGTAAAATATGTAAAAATATTCCATTATTAAAACATTTAAATATATAAAATATAGGAAGATCATGTGCTTTATATTTATTATATATATATATAATTATATCTATAAAATATTTTCTAAAATATGTATATGTGTGAAAATTTATTTGAAGGAATCATTAATTTTTTTTAAATAAAATTCATTTACCTTCTCATCATCTTGTCACATTTGTACCTTATATTCCTAAAAAATAAAATTATATTAATTAGTTAATTAATTAGCAACCTTTTAAATTTTTATTATTCCTTTTATTCCATTCATTATTATTCCATATAGAAATTACATTATCATTTAAGATAATGTCATGTGTATGGAACATATTCACATTATATGTCAAAAAATACTCTAGTAGGTTGACTATGGTCAAAGTGGCCATTATTACATCATATGAGAAAAAAATTGTCATAAAATAATAAATATTTTTAAACATAAATAGTACTTTCATTCCCAATATTTAAATGTAGTTATGAAAAAATAGCAATGATTCAATCACAGAGACTATAGGTTGTACATATTCATGATAAACATTTTCATTTTCAATGATCATCATAGAAAGAATGTAATTATTATTTGAAAATTTAATAATAATAATAATAATATAATAAATAGATTTTTTTTCTTTATATTGAATTATATATATCAACCATGTGATGTGGTGATTGAAAATGAATCACATCGCTTCGTATAGGTGGTAGTCCAAACATAAGTAGGAATGAAATTATCATTTTTTGTTGAGTGAAAAGGTAATAAATAAAATTATATATTATATTTTTATAAGGATATAAAATTCATTAACATAATATGTATACAATAAATTGATCATTAAAAACATCCCTATGAGGTGAATATTGAAAATGAAGTACATCGATTCACGAGGAAATAGCCTGCATGTTCCCGTAGATGATGTCTTCATTCCAAATTTGATGGAAGATGAGATTGATATTGGTTATTAAAATAACATAAGGAAAAACTAGTATATGGGAGATAATTATTTTATGATTTCATTCTGGTGAATGAATATTTGAAGTAGTTATAAAAAAATGAAAATATATTGTCAAGAACTATGCCTATTATCCAAGAAGCCTATAATGGTTTACACTAAATTCATTATTAATATGGTTTATAAAAAACCATATTATCTATGAAACATGGGGGTGGAATTTAAAAAAGGTGTTCATGTTGGGAATGGATGAACCAAATGGCTTTGGAACTGTAAATAAAGGAGGATAAGAGGTACCCTTCAACAAGTGGTGACATTTTTTTACATGCCCAAAACAATTCAATAATGTTGTTACACTCTCATTCCAAGTGCCTCTATAATAGGAAAATAATTGAGTGGTGGAATGAGAAGATTATTACACATATCAAAAATAAAAAAAACATTAATCATGTTAGTCATTAAAAATAATGGTTAATCATTTTTACCATTTTAGTTTTCACCTATGGTAACTAGTTTTTTAACACTGTAGGTTTCAATATGTTGAAAATAAAAGGTCATTTGTAATATAAATGGATATTTTTTTATATTTATAATAATTTCCAAATAAAATTTATTAATACACGTTTTTTGAAATTTTATGTCATTGAATAAAATATTATTTATTACAAAGTATCATTAATATAAAATTTGATAGTGCTCATTTAACACAACATTAGAAACATAATGACCAAGATGGATTTATAATATATTACTTTAGTAGCAATTTAATAGATCATACATATCTATAACATTAATGTAACATAATAATTCATTAAATTTATATTAGTTTTAATATATTTAGTATCATCAATTTCAATTTTCCATTTATTAAATAATTACTATGTCATTGTTGCATAAGATCGTAAGGTATTAATATCATGATAAAAAATTAGAAATAAATTACCATTATAAAACATATATATTTAAAATTACAATTTATAATTTAAAATATGTTTTTTATCCCTATCATAATTTATTATTTAAATTAATGATAAAGAAGGTATTTTTTTATATTCTTTTTAACTTAAATTATTATATAGGTCACAATCATGGAAATTGGTTCCAAAATGGGTAATTTCCCAAAAATTGATGATATTGGTTACCAATATGGAAATAAAGTTATAATTGGATGGGTTTAAACGCCATTATAACCCTTATCTCCATTTTTAACACCTAGTTAATGCTTTTTACCCATAAACATGTAAAAAAATTCATAAATTTTTTACTATTAACTATGAAAAAATATTTTAAATTATAACTTAAAATTAATTATGAAATTAACAATATCGAACCCATTTTATCAAATTATACTCAATAAAGTGGTATAATTTATCTTAAAATAAAACTAATAGATGAGGAAAAAAATGGTATTTTAAAAAAATATAAATGTTAAGAATTAGATGATTTTACTTCAATTATATTACTAGTAAATATTATTATTTGAATTTAGATTCATATTTATAGATATATAATATATAAATTTCATTTAAATAAATACAAAATAGTAGTTTTTATAAATAATTATACTGGTAATCTATTATTAACTTCAATTTTTTTTAATAAAAATGTGCCTTCAAACATAAAAATAATATTCTATAAAAAATCATGAAAATTGATGATTCAAAAGGCAATAAAAAAATTATCTCAAAATAAATTGGTTCACATTTCACCATAATTACAAATTAAAAATATTATATAAATTTTAAAAAAAATTATTTAACTAAACTAAATATATGTATTTAAAAAATAACATATTTTTTAATATCTACTGAAAAATAAATTGTTAAAGAATAATATGAAAAATTTATCCTATATTATTTTGATATGATTACATCAATCATTAGTGTCATTTATTTACATTAAAATGGTATAATTTCAAAATTAATCATTTTAATAAAAATATATAAGAAAAATATATAATTATAATACTTATATTTTGTTTTAGAAAAAATTCGTAATAATTATTATAAAATTTCTACCCAATTAATAAATATTAATTAGCATGAAAATTACGTAAACTATCATTAACTATGATTTTAAATTATTTCCCACTTATTTAAATTACACCTATTTGAATTTATTTATTTATTAAACAAGTGTGGATATTTTTTCATCATATCATTCTCATAATATCAAGTTTCTTCTTCGACAACATGGTTTTTAAAAAAAACTTTAACCTAGTGAATCAATTTTTTCTCTAAAACTTGAACTTCCTGATCCTGAATCCTTACTATTTTATCCCCATAAGAAATATTATCATCTAAATTAAATACATGATGTCTCAAAACATGTGTAAAATCAAAAATATATTTTTTAATAATGAATCATGAAATATATTGTTTACTAAAGATAAAAATAGTGGAAAATCCACTTTCTAGGAAACATATCCTACTTTCTATTGGATTTCATTTGGTTGGATGAACTCTGGAATTAAAATTCTATTTTTACCAAAATTTACAACATATTTATATTGAAATTCATAGATCATGAAAATATAACCTACTATGAAAGAAAAATCCTTTCTCTTGTAATCAAGAAAAGTTGTTTTTCTACAATGAGATATGCTTATGTACATTGAATCATCTTGACCTTCTTAGCCACTTATGCTACAAAATCTATTCCCATCAATTTCTATTCTAAAACCACATCTAAAAAATCAAAATTTTGACACAAGATTTCATAAAATACCTCAAAAGGGGACTTCTGTATATTGGAATTTGATGTATTATTATAAGAACTGTCAACTAATTTAAGACATTGATCCAAAATCCGTGGTAATCATTTGAATAATATAAAAAAATGTCTTCAAATTTGTGAAACGTTTTATATGAATATCCATTTATTTAGGATGAAAATTTATACTGGAATTTATTTCAATACCTAATGATTTTATAATCCCCTTCGAAATATTTGAATTGAAATGGGATCATGGTTATATATAATTGAAAGAGATACTACATATAAGGTGAATATCTTTTAACATACAATAGAGAAAGTTTATCCATATAAGATATATCTTAAATGGGATAGAAATTTATAGATTTAGTTAATCGATCATTAATAACCCATATAGTATTATCACATTGAGATGTATTTGGAAACCCCAGTATTAAATCTAGTGGTTTACTATTCTATTTTAACTCTAGTATTGGGAAAGGTTGAAACATCCCCATTTATAATTGTTTTCTTTATTAAAATATTGAAAACTCGACCATTTCATGGTAAATTCAGAAATGTCCATTTTATTTCCATACCTACAGTAATACTCCTAATGTTATTTGTTCATATTAATAAATCTAGAATGAAAAAATGAGGAATTTAGAGATTCACCCCTCATTTTTTTCATCAACTATGAAACATATGATAAAAATATCCTATTTCTAAATCTTAAAAAACCATATTCATCAAAATTAAATTTATGAAACATACCCTTCATAACCAATTATACATTTTCATTCAACTCATGTTCTTATTTCTTATAATTTTTAATTCTTTCAAATATATGTGGTTGTACTTACACCTAAAACAAAATAGACAAGGTTATTTCGTCCAAAAAACATCTGTAATAAAATTCATTAAATTATTAACTAAGAGTACATCATAAAAAAGTAAATGTTTAATATGACATTATTTATTAATCTATAGGCATTGTTAAATTTTTTCCCTTATAGTATGATAATGAATTGTGTAGTCTTAGTTCAGGATTAGTTCTGACCACATTCTCTAACTTATGTTCCATTATTTTAGATTGGTAATATACTTCAGAATTTTGTGATTAGTATATATTTTACAGTATAATTCAAATTATTGATTCCACTAAAATATTAAAACAAAAATTAGAACATCAAATTCAAAATCAACTTTTGGGTAAACTGACTCATCGTGTTTTTGTTGATGTGAAGAATACAGAATTACTTAATCATTCTTCACTAGAAAATAACACACTACATTCATCGAAGAATCAATGTAGATGAGAAATTAAGCTTTTTGGGATTAGGAAAAACTGTATAATTCAATACTATTAATTTTTTTTTGGAAGACAATCATCTCAATTTTCGGTCCAGAAGTGTTTAACTCCTTTTTGTGTTAATTTAGTACAATAATCCATAACAATATTTTTAACAATCCACCTACAGTAACCCATTGATCCAATAAAACAATGAATCCATATGACATTTGTATGTCTATGAATTTCTCCAATAACATTTTTTTATATTTTTGAATAGTAATTCCATATTTATAAACAATATGTCTATTTACTGAAGTTATTTACTAATAAAAATTATTATATATTAAATTTTCCATATAGTTTATCTCCTCCCAATGTGTAAAAAAATATATAGGCGAGGCTTATGTTCCTCCTATATTTTTAAATATACCAATTTTTCATCAATATATTAAACAAAAAACTTATCCATTATTTAATTTGAGGGTTTATTCATGAGGTCCCTAAATACATCATCTGTATTTGAAGAAATAATAACAATAACGAGAAACTCATAATTCCCATATCTAATATAAATTATTGTCTTCATAATATCTACCTAATTTACATTATAATGATGGTACTCTATCCTAAGGTCAATATTTGAGACATGTTTTTCTTCCATGAACATATAAAAAAATCATTGATTTGTTGAAAATAATACATTTCGATTACAATGATGTTATTTAACGCTCAATAATCAATACAAAATCTCATTGAACGACGTTGGTTTTTGAAAAATAAAATTGGATATGTCTGTTTGAAGTGCTAGGATGAATGAATCATTTTCCTATCCACCCCTTCAATAACATCTTAAATTCTAGAAGTTCAAAAAGAGCCCTTCAATAAGGGGTTTTGAAATTTTCTTTTCTTCCGGTAGCAATTCAATAGTAAAATAAAAATCCCAATAAGGAATATACTATAGAAAATCATCAGTAATACTTAAGGATATTTATTTCCTAAGAGGGTTATAATAAAATTAATAGTATTATAATAAAATGAACATTTTATATCATTTAAAAAACATAATTCAAGTAAATTTCCCACCTTTATCTAAAAAGTTTCTAAACTTCTTAGAATGCTGTCAATGGTATGAAATCATTAAACAAAATATTCTTGTATCTACAATATATCCTAGAATGATAAACCAAAATCTATTCTATATATAAGGTAATATGAATATATACCATGATAATTTCAATAATATTTTTAGGAAATACCACCATGGGTCGGTCAACATGACATGTATGAAACAAAATACCAATTATCTTAATAGGATGTTTCTATAAACGTCAGTTTCTTTAATATTCTCTCTTGAATATTGCACATATTTTATTAACTTCTAATCATGGTTAATATTTTTATTTTTCATTATATTTTAATAAAATTGAAGGAATGTGAACATACATATTCAAAAAGAGAAATTGAGTTATTTAAAACACCAACTAACATAACTATCACCACTTAATTGGACTGTACAATATCAAATATAGTGGTATAAAAATATTTTTCTACCCAATTTTTGTTTTTATCTTAATGAAATACTCCCTCAGTGACTAAATTCTAACATACATTAACATTATTTCCCAAATATTTGTTATTAAATCATCTCACCATCGTCTTTTAATTATTTTTATTATAAATTTTTATAGAGTCAGGATCTATATGAACAAAAATTCCACATTAAATTCATTTACTAAATTTCATATGAAATTACCCAGGGATAATTATAACACACATGTCTCAATACGAGAACAAAAGTTTCTTACCTCTATATTTATTTGATAAATTCCTTTATATTTATTATTATCCATTAATTTTAATAATCTTTGTTATCATAGAATACATGTTCATCAATAAAATAATTTTTTTCCTCTTCATCAAATCGATCATTTTATCATAAAATTTGAATTCATGGAAAGATAATTCTTTTGATATATTGGTTACAACCCTTTGTAAAATAAATTAAACATTATATCATAAAACAAGATTATATTTTGAACCAACCATTTTAATATGGTGAATTTATCTTCATATATAGTCTCAAAAAATTTTCCCTATTGGCCTCAATTACATGAATTTATTCCACATCTAACGTGAAACATCATTAAGAAATTATTTTTCAAGGAAAATATTTTTAAATTAATCATACTCTAAGGAATAAATATCTTCTCTATCTTTGATATTCCTAACAATTTACAACCACCAGTTATTATAAAAATAAAAATTTTAAAAATCAATAATTAGTTTTTTTGTATCAAAACAACCTAAGGCATCGAAGAAATTTTATATATGTTTATACCAAAACTTCTCTACAACTGGATATAAATATCAATTGAATGTTAGAGTATTTTATCTCATGAAATGGTAAGAATATAAAAATTTTCTCTATATTAATTATATTTTATCCATTTAATTCATACCACCTTTATTTACATATTGAAAAAATTGATCTATCATAGAAATAAACTACTCAATTCCAATCCCAACCATATTGAGTTGCTGATTTTAATTGATATTGTCATCTTGTTGCCTTCGTATTACTAATTCCATGTTTCCATTATGTATACTCATTATAAAAAAATATTATTGATGAAGAAACATAGTAATCATCAATTTATATACCATTTTGACTTAACTATAAAGTAAAATCTTATAATGGAATTAAATTAAAATCATCTTAACCTCTAAAATTATCTTAACAATTCCTCTAATAAAAAATATAAGGACCTAGAGTTAAACATAAAATTGTCTTGTATTTGGACAAGATTTCCCATTATTTAATTATTTGGTTCATTTTAGGGTTAGTGTTATGTGAATTAGGTCCTAATTTATACATAAATAAACAATAATTTTATAAAGTGGAATCTTCTAATAAGTATCTATTTTTTCCAAAATATATAATTTTTAATAAGAAACAATTTTTTTCATGAAAAATATTCACGACATTCATCATACAATCTTTTTTTATTATTAATAAACCATTAAAAATATTATAAAATTTTAAAACAAGGTATGAGAACAAAAATATCATTAACATACACAAAAAGAAAAAAGTATTAAACCTTTTATTTCATATTATGTAATAAAACTTTTCCTTTTTAAATATCATTAAGGATATAATGTATTTTTTTACCCTTTAAATCACTTTATCTTCCAAAATATTTTGATAAAATATTTTGAAATAAATATATAATGAATATATAGTATCAATTTGTTTTTTGATATCATGAAAAACTCATAATTGGTTTTTGAAATTTTTTTAATTTTCACAAATAAAAATTATGATATACATTCCTTTAAACAGAATATCATTATCTTAGGTTTAGAAATAGTAATATTCCCATAAAACAATATAGAAATTTTTAGATAAAACAATTATGTTCCTTGGGACATATTTTTTACACTTTAATTATAATCAATATTGCAAATGTAATAACCCTACATTCAACATCCATAACAATTTCCTTAGATGGATATCACAGAACCACCCATCCATTATTTATAACGGAACCAACCATCCATGGTTAATACCATAACCTACCATACATGGTTTATAATGGAGCCATCTAAAATTAAAATTTATTCTCACGAGCCATAACATTATTATAACACATAAAACCATGAAGTATAAAAAGTTATTTGCACCCCTAAGAAATCTATTTTTAATATTTATATATCTATTTTATTTTAACTCAATTTACAAATTTGTTAAAATACCATGTAAAAGGTTTTTTAAAGATAAAATGGATTTTTATAAAAAATCCAAAATCATACAGTGGTAATGGTAGTGTGAGAAGCTGTTGTCAATGTAAACAATTAAAATAAATCATTCTTTTTTTTTATTTTCAAGAAGATAGTCAAATATTTCTATATAAAATTTGTAATTAGATAATATTTGAAAAACACTTAAAAATTTTAGAACGTGACATTAAAAATTATTTTATATTTATTTTTTAACAAAAAAATATATCCCTAAATTATTGGTAAGACTATTTATATGAAGGAAAAATAATTTTAAGGGAAACCTTAAAAGTGGAATTTTAAAAGAAAGTATCTTACCTTGTGTTTGACTTATCACAAGTGTTCCTTATCATCATTTATAATAAAAATATATTTAGTTTTTTTTTTGAGAAGAAAATTTTTATTTATATTTATACATTTTATTCAACTCATTACTATGTTATACCCAATTACATAATCGTTTATGTTCACATATAGTTTTTTGATGATATTTAACTCATATGTTCAAAATAACATTGGTAGGATGATAATGATCAAATTGGTGGGAATTAAATATTCTGTACAATAATAATATAGATTTAATTATCATTATTACACATCATTAATAATATTAAAAGCAATCTTGAAATATTTTTTCGGAAAAATGAACTAGTTAACAATCATGGAAACAAGAGGATGTATATACACATGAGTAACATAATCGGTCTTCACCGATCATCATCGAAATAAGGAAAGAATAATTTTATCATAAAATAAATATCATAATATCCTAAATAACTATATATTTATATAAATAGTCTTGTATATACAATATATGTGATTTCGTTTTTGATAAATAAATCATATCGCTTTATGGAGGTGGTTGTCTTCATGTATGCATAAGCAATGATATCATTTTTCCATAAGAAAAATTTTATTAAAGTAAAATAAATATCATTTTTCAAAATTGATACATATTTCACTAATGTCATATTAATACATTAAATAAAAATTTTCAACCATTTTTAATAGGAGATGATGGAAATTGGACAACATCAAATGGTTATGATGTTGTTTATTTGTTCGCATGAATGATGGTTTCATTCCCCATTAGATGGAATATTAGATAGATATAAGATATTCTATAAAAATAATAACATATCAGTATATTTTATATACTATTTCAATATAATCATGAATTAAAAACATTTTACAAATCTATAAAAATAAAAATTAAATTTAAATGTCAAGAAAAATGATTATTCTTCAATAAACATCAAATGGATTACACTAGAAGTATCCCAAGGATGGTTTTTAGAAATAAAATTTATTCCATAAAATTTTATGGGTTTAATTTAGGTATTTGGTTTTCTATTTGATGAACTAAGGTTTTTTATTTTTGAATCATAAAGGAGACTAGGATCCCTTTTATAGGTAATAAATAGTTACATTTTTGGAGAATAAAAATCAATTTAATAATTTAGAGTCACTCCCAAAACCCATGGAACAATAATTTAGAAATAATTGAGTGAAGGGAATATAATATCAATACACACCTCATCTATAAAAGAAGAAACATATTTTAAACAGGTTATTCTGTAAGCCCAACGTTAACTCATTTTTACCATTTTCGTTTTGAATTAAAGTACTATGTTTTTTTATTTATTTGTGGTAAAGATTGTTTTTATAAATAGAAAATGTAAGATAATTAGAACATTTTTGATATTTTAATCCAATGCTAATAAATTGTAAAAATATTAGTTTTTTAAATTATATCATTTAATTAAATATTATTTATTAGAAAATATCATTGCATCCATTTATGATATTATTCATTTAATTTGACTTACAAACATAATGAGATATATTATTTAAATAATATTACAATAAAAATGATCTAAATTATTTATATTATATATAAAAATTTTGTAACATTATAATTTATTCAATTTATATTACTTTATCTATTTTGAAAATCATTTAATTGATTTTAGTATTAATAAAATAATTATCACATCATCATTGTGTAAGCTCTTTTGATAATTACTACATCATCCTAAATGATAAATAAATAAACATCATAAAAATAAAAAATTTATATTTAAAAGTAATAATTAAAAGTCATCATATGTTGTATTTATTCCAGTAAAAAACTAGTATATATATTAAAATCCATGAAGGATCATTTTTTGTCTTTTTCATTACAGAAATTATTATATTGGTCATAATGATAAATGGTGGCTCCAAAATGGTATCTTTAAATAAAATATATGATATAGGGTCTAAATATGTCCATATAATTGTAATTTTACATGTTTTATGAAATTATAATCCTTTTCTTTTTAGTTTATCCCATACTAAACCTGTTTTACCCTTAACCATGATAATGTATTTTTACAATTTTTATATTCACTATGAATATTAATTAAGTTAACCATAATAACTAGAATTATCTATTATTATTAATAATATTATAGAAATTTTATTTTATTCATCTCATAGAATTTTCATCATTAAATTTAAAATTAAACGAGAAGACATGAGGTAAAAAGGGGATTTCAATAAATATACTTATAAAGCATATAATGATTATATATTAAATATCTGACTAGTAATAATCAATATATAAACAAAAATTCAAATTTAAATATTTATAATTCATAATTATCATTTAAATCATTCATTTATATATATTTTCCTAATTTATTAAAATTGGGAACCATTATACAAATTTATTTTCTTCGGGAAAATGTGTTTTTAAGTATAAAAATAGTCCTATAGAAAATTAAAAAAATAGATCAATAACAAAAATTAAGTAGATTATTATAAATTATGGGATTCAGATTTCACATTAAGAAAAAAATTTAAAATATAATGGGATAATTAAATTAATTTATTTAATTATAATAAAGGATTGTATTTTAGAAATAAGTTATTTTCACTATTTTCTAATAAAATGAAATTTTTATAAAAATTCAAAAAATTAATCCTAGGACAAACATGAAATGATGAATTAGAAAAATGATATTATGTTTTTAATGTTCATATAAAATAATTTTAAAATTAAACAATAATATAAAATATTATAAGAAAATAATTATATAAAATTATTTATTTTTTATGTAATAAAAATTATTCCACATTTTTATAATAGGAGTATATAATTCATAAATATTAATAAAAAAATTATGTATCCTATCATTACATGGGTTAATAATTTCTCACCCCCTTTTTGAAATTTTGTATTTATAATTTTATTCACTTATTAAAAAATTGTGTTTATCATTCCCTTATAAAATTTTTATATTCTCATATTTGTTCTTCAACCATATAGATTTAACAAAAAAACATAACCTGTTAAATCACATTATTTAATAAAACATTCTATATATGGTCAATAATCGATACTGATTTTTCATCATAGGAAATGTTATCTTCTAATTAAACTACATCAGGTATTAAAACATTAGATTAATCCAAAAAATATTTCTTGATCATTGAGACATTAAATACATTATGTACCTAGGTCAAAATAATAGTCAAATCTAGTTGACAATAAATTAATGAAACTTTGTCATGGATTTCATATGGTCTAATGAACCATACACAAAACTTTCACATTTAATAAAATCATATAACTCTTTAACTATGATATACTTTGAAAAAAACATGATATCCTACCTTGGATGAATATCCCATTATCAAATTATATGTATAATTGTTTTGTATGCTTTGAGCCATCTATATATACTATTTTGTCCTATTCCACTTCTCAAATACTCAATCTACGAAATAGATTCTAATAAATATCCATTTTCATGGATTATTATAAAATATATGAGTTTGTCATCACTTTTTATATAATTCCTCAAAAGTATACATTTGTGTACTAGAATCAAAACTATTATTTTAATAAAATTAAAACTAAAGAAAAATGTTAATCCCCAATTCATTGTTAATTTGTTAATGAAACTTGAAAAATGACTTCCAATGAATGAATCGTTCTCTCAGACTATCCATCATATTGTGGAATAAAATCTCCACTAAAATGTAGGTTAATACTGAATGATTTCCAAAGAGATTTCTAAAAATTTGAAGTTAATCATAGAACACATCTAGATACAATAATGAGATTTTATCCATATAACCTAACTATATCATTGATATATTTTTTTAAAAGCTGATTCAAGGGAATTTTTTCTCTAATGACGAAGAAATATGATAATTTGTTCAATTGATCAACAATGAACAAAAACAAAAAATTACAATAAGATGTCATTGGAATTCCCAATAATAAATACATGTATATATTCCAACATCTGCACTCCTGTATTAGATAATTTTAAAGAATCCAATTTTGTAATTTTTGTTCTTATTTAAATTATTTTCATGTCAATCTTTTCATGGTAATGTGAGATATAACTCTTTTTATTCCATCATATCAGTAATACTACTAACAGTCTTATTATATATTAGTACTACATGGATGAATAAGAAATGGGGAACTATGGGCTTCATTGAAAAATAATTTAAAAAATAAGGAACAAAATACAAAAATAACCACTTAAAAATCATAAAGATCCTTCTTTATCAACATTATATTATGGGAACAGTCCCTCATTATACTATTCAACATTTCCTATAATTCATTGTAATCCTTTAATGATTTCATAATTATTTTTGATAGTGATGAATATACTAACACATGAAAAAAATAGAGAATGTTGATGAATAATAAAATTTTAGGGAATTTTATATTCAAAATCATTTACCAAATAATCTGTTTCCAATGGTAATATGGTTAATATAAAATTCTTTTTTTCAACTCAAGGAATCTACTACATAGTTTTCCGGTCCATGTTGATAATTATTAATTAAGTCATAATCCATGATAAGATTAATCGACCTTCTAGGAAACATGTTAAATTCATTATAAGTGATTATTTTCTTGAAATATTTGTAACCCTTATATGTTTTAGATTTTACTCCATATAAATTATTCCTCTTAATTTGTAAAGAAAAAATTAAAAAAGATAAATTCCAATCATGTGTATAATAATATTACAGATTCAATTTATGTACATGTGATGAATAAGAAACTACCTGATCATACTTCATTAGGACAAAATAAGTCTATTCCATTAGGTCATGAAAAAAACCATCACACAATTTCATACATATTAATGTAACTACTTTCGGTGTAATATAATTTATAGAATAACCAACCAACCAATGTTTTAAACAAACTACTGGTTGTGACATGATTATCCAAGGCAACTATGTTTCTCTCTGAAATTTATATAGATTTTAAATTCATCAACAACATTTGTTTTGTATGTTCAATTTTAATCTTTAGAAACAGTATATACATGTAACACAATTTTTTGAAACCTAAATTAAAACATATAAATTTTCCAAAGCGTTTAGTTAAAATTCTTTTTTTCCAAATAAATCATTTGGTTCCATTCCTGTTCAATGATTATTTTTGAATACAAGAAAATACCATAAAAATACAACCAAAAAATTATCTCTAATATCATGGAAATAACTACTTAGGATTTTATAAAATACATATGGTGTATTAGAAAACCCAATATACATAACCACAAATTCGAAATGACTATGTCTTCTATGAAACTTTTTATTTTGAATTCCATCCTCATA
Organism: Viscum album; assembly: GCA_963277665.1. Lineage (NCBI taxonomy): Eukaryota > Viridiplantae > Streptophyta > Magnoliopsida > Santalales > Viscaceae > Viscum > Viscum album. The sequence goes on along the minus strand of OY728164.1, from coordinate 720,620,235 downwards.
AAACATGAACAGATTATACCCCTACCTGATATCTATATTCTATATGTAATTTACTCCATATTTTAGATCAAATGAATCATTGATATGATGAAAATGATACTTCTTGTTAATTTTTATTTTATTCATTTCTCAATAATCTATTTAAAGTCTCACTAACAAATTTCTTTCAAAAAAATAAAATAGGATCACCCCATGGTGAGTTTCTAGGATTAATGAAATTCTTATCTAGAAAATCATTTAAATACATATTTAACTAGAAAATTTCATCTTAATCTATTCAATAATAAGCTTTTTAAATATTCTTACCATAGTACACTACGCCAAATGTAAACTTAGCATCTCAGTCAAAAACAACAACAAGAATGTCATTAAGAAATACCTTAACATATTCATTCAGTAATATGGATTTAGTAATTTATAAATTTTCTTTACTTTCAAAAACATTATCTAAATAACTTTCACAACTATAGAAAATTAGTTTCTCTGCTTCATGGAAGGTTTTCAAAGGCAAGAAATAATTGAACAAAATAGTATTGGATTTTAAATGTTTTATATCATTATAATATATAACCTCATCCTTGCCAAAAATTAAATCAAAAACTTACCTTGGTAGATTAATAAGATTTATAGGAAATATTGACCCACTGATAATAACAGAATGATTCTTATAATTGTTGGCTATTTTAATATTTCCTCCTAATGCTTTTATAAAATATTATATCATCATTTCATGTAGTGATATTTCCATTTTAAAAGAAAAATTCAATGAAATGAAGGTGTGTGAGTATCCAGAGTCAAAACCGGTATTGTAATAATATGAATAAACAAGTAACATACCTATCAAAAATTATTTGATGGACCAAAACCAACTATAGTACCACAAAAAGATTTTTTCACAACTATTTCATTTGATCAAGATGATATTCACTATAAGTTACTAACTTCAAAAAAATGTTTGAAAAATATCTCAACTAATTGTAATTAATAAAATCTTACCATGGTTTAATTATTTTATGAAGATTTTATTTTAAATTCATGAGTTATATTCCCTAACATTCCACTTGAGAACAATTACTAAAATTTTATTACACATTCTCTAGCATACTTTAAAAAAAACATTATCATGATATTGTTACATGTATTACATACCCCAAGATTTATTTGAGGAATTCTTATCAATTTCCTAACATCTATATATTTTCAATTATTTGTTTTCATTGAATACATATTTGTCAAAAACCTCTATTTTTACATTTTTAGCACACTGAACATGATTATTCTAACATTTTTATTCCCAAGAAGTTATTTCAATACAATATCTTTATATTAAAAATGAGTAAAACATATTAATCTTAGTATCATGATCCTTTATAAAATTTGGTACATAACATTCCAATTGGGAGAAGGTTTCTTTATATTTATCCATAAAATTTTACTCCTTCAATCAAAATTTCATAAACGGCTTCTCTATCCAAATTCAAAGAGACATTGGGCTATTATTTCTCTTGGAAAATATTTTTAAGACCATCCCACTCAATGGAATAAACAAGATCACTATATATGATATTCTTAATCATTGTAGACCACTGTTTGGCTTCACCATCAAATATATAGACAGGTAAAATTAATTTTTTTTATCCACAATACCCATAATATTAAAAAACATTTCAGTGTTATAATCCATCCCTGAGATTCCACTGGTTATGAAGATCTACTAAATTTTCAATGAAAAATTATAATGAAATAATCTACTATCGACATGTGTCTCTTTGGTAAATATGGTTTCCCCCTAAAATGGATACCACTAATATTTAGAGTTTTTTTTCTATTGATCCATAACAAAAAAATTACTCAGTTAAAATTAAAACCAATATGGGTTTCTAATTTGGATTGATATTATCCTCTTGGCACATTCCTACTAAATATTCATTATCTCTTCTATGAATTTTTTTTTTCATAAATATCATTTAGATAAATCAACATGTTAATATTTAAATTCTATATTATTTCAACTTGATCATAAAGTAAAATCTATAAAGGGAATCATATTAACCTTACACTAATCTCAAAAATTTTCTAAACCATCTCCATAATAACAACTATAAAGAACTAATGATAAACACAAAATAATCATGAGTTTTAGTTAGTATTTTACATTATTTTATTTTTATGTTCTTTTTAGGTTTATTTTGTTAGATAATTAGGTCCTAATTTATACATAAAAAAACTAAAATTTTATAATGTGGACACATCATGTTTGTATCCTTTTTACCCACAATAAAAAACATTTAAAAAGAAACAAATTTAATTTTCAATAAAACTAATCAAAACCTTAAACATAACTTATTATTTGTTTTCCCCACAATAAAAAATATTAAAGGAAAAATATAATAATGGTTTCTATGAGATTAAAAATTAATCATAAAATATTTTTCATAATGTTATACTTTTCACCCTTAAAAAGTACATAAAAATTTATTTAAGAATAATTACATTATCCTAATTTATTAATTAATCTGACTCCCTTAAAACACATAGAAATTATAGATAATACAACCAGGTAACTTGGTAAATAATTTATTTATTATTATTTCAATAACTCTTACAAATGGAATAAAAAAAACTATGAACTTATATAATTAATTTATTGAAGTGATATCAAAGAGACACCAATTCTTTGTTTCTAATGGAACCATACATATTTAGTTACTAATGTGAGCACATTTCCTTGGATAATAATAGAATTACCAATACATGTTTTATAATCGGAACACCTATAATCATAAAAATTACCAATGACTATATCATACTTATAATAAAAAAATTATTATAATTACATTCATTTCTCCCATAGGAAATAATTTTCGGATTTTGATTTATCTTTTTTCACTAAATCCCATTCTTCAAAACTAAAATATAAATAATAAATGGAAAGAGTTTTTTATTTAAATATAATATGGATTCTTTTATAGGTTTCCAAAAATCAAATAAATTATACAAAAATATGATATTTTTTTGCTAATTTATATGTTAAAATAAACCATTCCTTTTTTATAAAGAATGTCAAAACGTACTATATACAAGAAATAAAAAATTAATTGTTAGAACTATTTAACTAATATAAATAGGGAAATAATATATCCTTTAAAATAATTTTATGTCAAAAGATATACATCTTGGAAATAGTTTTAATATTTTTTACATGGAGGAAAATGAGTTTTATGGGAAACATTAAAAGAGTTTTTTAAAAGATACTCCCTTAATTCGTTCCTGACATGTCAAGTGTGTTATTTATATTCCTGAATAACAAACTAATGTTAATTAAATACTTTATTGAAATATATTTTAATGACTATTTTCAGTTATATTATACTCATTACTATGTAATTTATAGTTTCATAATCTTTTATGTTCATATCAGGTATTTTGTTGATATTCGACTCATATAACTGAAATGACTTCTGTAAATTGACAATGGAAAAATGATGTCATTATTCTATAATTTAAATAATAATAATCATGGAATAATAAAAATTTATGTACATAAATTAGTTTTATAAAACCAATCATTATATTTTTATTGAAAAATAACTATGATATAATCTTAGGGCTGTAGGTTGTACGTACATATGCATAATGTTTTTTGTTTTAAAAAAATCATCATGAAGATATGGTAAGTATTAATTTACCATTAAATAATAATAATAATATCATAAAACCATTTAATTTCTTTTAATATATTTATATATATCATCCATGTTATGTGGATTGGAAAAATGGATCACATTGCTTTGTGGTGGTTGTAGACCACACGTACACATGAATGATGATATAATTATACATTGCGAGAAACGGTTAAAAATTAAATGATATTATATATTTTATTAATGATAAATATTATATGATTATCTTATATATATATGAAATTAATCATTAAAAATTGCTTTTAGAGGAGATTATTGAAAATAAACTACATCATAGAACAAGGAGTTTGTCGACACGTTCCCACGAAAGATGTTTTTACTTCCCATATGATGGAAGATTAGATGGGTGTTGGTTATTTAAATATAAATATAAATTATCAGTATGTTGAAGATATTGGGGTTATTATTTCATCATGGTTTAATAATATTTTTATATTTTTGAAAATAATGGAAATGCATTGTTATGAACAAAACCACTTATTTGGAAAACATGTAATGGTTTACACTAAAAAGATTTCTCAGTTGGTTTTTTAAACAATCCAAGGTATATAGAAAATATATAGAGATGTATTTATTTTATATGGTTTGGTATTTTATGAAATAAATGTCTCTTGATGTGTTAATTTAAGATAACATGATTTTTCCATTTAATAGTGAGAATGAGTGGAATATTTGTAATTACTGAATACTAATCAATAATGGGGAGTCACTATCATAAAAAATTTATCTAAATCTAAAAAAATAATATGTTAAATAGTTCATGTCTTGTATTCACTCTTCCAACAAAAAAATAGAAGTACTTTTTCTGCATGTTATTCCTTTAACATTATCGTTATTCATTTTTACCATTTCAATTTTCATATATAGTAACTCTATTTCATACTAATTCGTGTTAATGATACATTTTATAAAAGGAAATTGAGCACATAATCGTACCATCGTTGAAATTTTCAACTATATCCTATACACTTGGATGAAGATATTATTTAATGAAATTTTGGATCTTTTAATAACAAACTATTTTTTATAAAATATCAATAATGTGAATTGGGACACTAAAAATTTAATTTTTCTTTGAAAGCATCATGAAAATATTGGATTTATAATATATTACATTAAAACCAATATAAATATTCTAATGATATAAAATATTCAATGCACACATTATTTAATTTAATTTATAATAATTTTAATATTTTTAAAAACATTTTTTTATTTTTCTGTTTATTAAATAATTATGTTATCATTGTTCTATAAGCTCTAAATGTAATTATTTGATCACTAAGAATTAGAAATAAATTCCCATGAAAATAAATTGTCATTTAAACCTCTATTTAAAAAAATGGTTTTCTATCCCTATCATAAAATATTAGGAATATTAAAATCAATGAATGTTCCTTTTTTCCATTTTATTTAAATAAATTATTATATAGTTCTTAATCATAGAACGTGGCTTCAAAATTGAAACATTCATAGAAATAGATTATAAGTGGTTTAATAATAGAAAAAAAAATTAATTCTTAAAGTTTATATTCATCATAGCTCGTAACGTTTTTAAATTTAACACTATGAAACATGTTTTACCCTTAACTTTGGTAAATTTTTTTTACTATTTTAATATTCATTGTGACCAAGAATTAATTTGACCATTTTACCTAATATTAATAATAAATATTCAAAATATAGAATAAATTTTCATTACTTAACTAATATAAGTTCTATAATTTAAATTAAAATCAAATCCTATATACATGGAGAAATATTATTTTTAAAAAATTATAATTTTCAAGCAAAAGATTATTTTATATTAACTCCATAACGATTAATATTCATTAGATGAATTTGATTATATATATATAGTATATAAATTCGATTGATATAATTACCCAATAGTGTTTCTTTTAATAAATTTTAATGTAGAATAATTATGCACTTTAAAACCGTTTACATAAAAATGTGTGATTAAGAAAAAAATTATTTACCAAAACTCATGAAAATTAATAAATAAAAATTATTTAATAATATAATTTTAAATAATATGTTAACTATTATAATTTTAAAAAAATAACATTATAATGTTACATTTAAATATATTAATTTAATTAAAAGAAAATATATATTTTAAAAGAGGGTATTCACTATTCAATAAAAAATCATTTGTTTTAGAAAAATCCAAAAAAATAATCCAATGGTAATTTTTACATGATGAATTCTAAAGTAAAATTAAAATTTTCAAACTAAAATTATATAATTAAAAAATAAACTTATATGTAAAAAATTGTTAAATAACAGTTTAATAAAAATGTATACATTTCATTAAATAAAACTACATAATTTTTTTATAAGATAACAATATAATTAATAAATATTAACAAAAAAGAAAACTTTTTATCCTATCATTAACTAGGTTTTTAAAATCATTCATATTCAAAAGAATTTCAATGGAGTCTATAGTTTTAATGAATCGAATTTATTAATGGTTTTTTATGGGCTAACATTATCATACCAACACCTTGTTCCATCAAATAAAGAATTTACAACATCATATTTTCAACTAGTTTTATTCTTTTATCATTCTACGGTAGATCAAGATACCTTTTCTAGATAATATTCTATGTATAACTTTAATAAGTAATTTTTTTATCCGTCGAATATATGAACCCTTAATAATCCCAAATTCAACACCATCATCCATAGATAGAAAAATCCCACTGAATTCAGTGATGATATAGATCAAATACCTCGCACATTATGAATTTAATTTTCTATGGTATGATTTAGAATTAAAATATTTTATTTTATAAATTTTTTTATATCAAAACAATATTAATTTTATTGATAAATATATAGAACTTAATGAAATTAAAATGGCACTAGTAGAATTAAAGAAAGTGAAACTATTGAATATATATCTACAATTTAGAATCCACAAAATCAATTCACTAACCCAAGAAATGTACCCACTAGAAATTAAAATATATAGATAGAATATATACTCTAAGTGGAACATAAAATTAATATATCAAATTAATAATTAAAAAAGGTAATGAATTTATGTGGTTGTAAAATCTTAAAATATAAATAAATTAAGACATTTACTTAAGAGTTAAACAAGTTTGATTCAAGTAGAATATCAACTTTAAATCACAAGATAGCATAATCACTAGATTATGTTAATTACTATATCACACTACCTTGTATAAATATCCCTGTATAAATAATTTTTTTTAATATTTTGATAAAACTAGTTCTAAAATCGAATGATATTCATCACATTAATTTCTCATGGACTCAATATTTGTGATCACTAACCCACTCGTTTAAAGTAATCTTCCACATCAACTAGATTACCAAGTGAATAGTAGAAAGTTGTCGAAATTCCATGGAATGATTATTTTTTCCTTCTTAGGACATGTACATTTCATTTATAATGAATCTTATGTAGTGTCATTAGGCATCCTCCAAATCATTGCCATATTCGAGAACCCATCATACAGTTTCAACTCTTCCATATTCTAACACCACCACCACACCACCAATACTTCAATATATATGAATTATAATTTGAGGAATTGAACCCAAAAAATTAGTAAATATTTAATGAATTGAAAGATGCACCTCTTAAATTACATCTATACATTGTCTGCAAATCGATTCACATTGAAATCATAAAAGTAAGATTTGTTCCATAGAGGGAATTTATATATTCAATAGTTATAATCTCATTAAATAATATTTAGAGATATATAGTTTTATGTAATTTTATTAAAGTTTATAAAATTACTATATTAATAATCTTTAATGTCTAATATTTCATAAGTGAATTTAAATGATAAAATCATCATTGAAACTCATGATTTGGTATGTGCATAACTAAAAAAATAAGTTACATATTTGAATAATTATCTATATAATAACTATTAATTTTGAAGGCTATATTTTTATTGGGAAACGTAATATATAATATAAATTTTTAAATGTATAATTATTTTATATATTCTAAAATAATATTGGAATTCATTATAAATATATCTATATAGTAAATCGTAATACTAATATCTCATAAAGTCAGTATATTTGCCTATTTTAGATTCCATACATTAGAATTACATGTTAGCTATCTCTATTAAATGTGTCAAAATAATTAAGATAAAATATTAATTCACGAGTTAATATATTTTATTTATTAAAAATCATTTCATATGAAACTTACACAAATCCCATATGTCGAATTGAATGAATAATAAATAAATTTTCTAAAATTGTCCAATCTATGATTAATTTTTATGTATCACGAAGAAAACCACCATAATTTATGTAAAACTATTATATTATAATAATGTTGATAATTATAATGTTATAAAAATAAATAATTCAATTCAATTAAATTTCAAACAAGAAAATAATAAAAAATAATCACTAATTCATATAGTACTATATAAATCAAAACTAAATCATTAATAACTTTAATAATATTGATAACAATAAATAAAAATGTATTGTACATTAAAATCATGTGGCCATTTCCATGGTCATCAGATAACTATCAACACACAAAATACATAAAGATAAAATCCCTCTGATATGAATCCTTATGATTGTGCTCATATCTAAATAAAATTAATTATCCCTCATTGATCTAATTTATCTTCATTAAAATTTTATATAAAACCATTCTAGTGTTTCCTTTTCAATTTAGTAAATATATATATATATATATATAATGCTAGAAAACATCTCCAATGAACCAAAACCAAATATCTAATTCATTAAGAATAAATAAATCAACAAATAATTATTTCTTTCTTAAGATGAAAAAATGATGTACATGTCACTTGTGATCAAGGGGTACATGATTTGGATTTGGGTGTGAAGTCATTAATTTTTAAATTTTGGTTATAAAGATAGAATGTTGAGACTATTTGGTGGAGAAGGAAAGAGATCACATAATGATGTGTGCATTAGTTTCAAAGATAGTGAAAAATAGTTGGTCAATTGAGGTTTGGGATGCAATGTTAATATGATTTTGTGGTGGGAATGGGTATCTAATGAGAATGAGCTGAATAGAGTGAAAAGATGAGTGGATGTGGAATCATGGAATGATTATAAAATAAATCCGAGGAGGGAGTGGGGAATTTGATTCTAATCCTTTTATATTTTTTCCATCTTATTATTTTTATATATTATAGAGCAACATCAAAATAACCACGGAAAATTAAAATAATTCTAGTTATAAAAATAATTATAATATTGTTCTAAAATAATAATAATAATAATATTTTTAGTATTAACCCTGATAATATTTAATATGGTGATAATTTTTGGGGTATAGAGTAGTAATGAATACCAACTTATTAAAAAAATATGAATTTTTTTTGACTAGATGACTACTATAATAATTTTATCTATCACACCTAACCAAAGGGAAAAAATGAAATCCCTTATGAATATTAATAATATATATATTCAACTTGATTCTTTGTGAAAGATCCATTAACGTGATTCGCAACCCTATTGTAGTCAGATATAATCACGTGACTAAAATTAATATTGTTCTTAAATTCTATAAATCGTTCATGAATAATCTGTATAACATTTTAATGATATTTATTAAAAAAATATACAACAAAAATTGAATTAATTTCAATCCACATGTTATAAAAACCAATAATTATAGTATACATAATTTCATTAATGACTTTAAATTGATCAAACTAAAGAGAAAAAATCGCCCAAGCTATTTTTATAAAGAAAATTTAATGAATTAATAATGAGTTTTAATGCTTCTTTCACAACCTATAAATCCTTGTTCAATAAGAGAATATTTATAAATGATAAATTAAATTCAATGTGATAATGTATAAATCATATAATTATTAGTGATTTGGTTTATTGGATTGATTTTAACACACCATGATTGATTAATAACCACCACATTTAGTGTGTTATAGATATACTCATCCTTGGTCACTATCTTAAGATAAACAACCCATTGTAAAGGATGATATTGTTTATGATGAACGATTTTATGAGGAAAATATTTAAAACATGTTTAAATTAAATTCCAAATAAACTGTATCATGTTCTATATAACATGAATTTTTATTTAAAGTAATAAATTTTGAATCATAATTTAATTTTTTATGTTATGTGATGATGTCACGGGTGTACCAAATTATATATATCTATAAATATAAATATCTTCCACTAATTTAAGTAACATCAATTATAATTAACATAGACCAAAAAAATCATAAGAAAATTTCTCATTATAAAGAGTGACACTCAGTAATGAAATCGAATGGGACTCAATACTTTTAATCAGATTAATAATGTATATAAAATACTTCCATTATTAAAGAATAATCTAATAAAAAAAATATTCCTTCAATTTCTTATTTATAAAAAATAAAAGATAATACCAGACATAAAATAGGCATTCTAGATCATAATATACAGTTTTATGATAACTCCATTCATCTTTTATAATATAACATATGATTTTTCACCCCCTTGAAATTCAAATTTATAAAAACAACTCCACATACCATAATACATAGACTACATTTCTATTTATTTTAATCCAATATACAATGAGTACCTTTTAAACAATACTTATAGGGACATTATTATTTTTAAAATTCCAGTTATAAAAAAATATTTTAAAATTATAGATCATTTTATGAATTGTATATAAGTATTTTTTGTTAAACATTATAATACATGATTCAAAGTAAAATATATGTCTTAGTTTTCTAAAATTAAACCACCTTAAATCTAGGTCTGAAATAGTTTTTACATTACATAATGGTGTAAATAAATTGATTGATCAACTCATGGATTTATATTCTAATCTATTAAATCTCTGTAATATTTTGTTTTGAAATAGGAATCATATTTTTCTGAATGTCATATGTCATTTTCAATTTGAATATATTGGAATGAGAGATCGAAAGTGGTGAAAAGGTTTTATGAATTAATTTTTTATCCTCATTATATTTAGGGTCATTAAAAAAAATATATAGATAAGTGAGATTCCAAAAAATATTTAAAAATAACAATATATATTCTATATTGTGAAACTAAATAAAATAGTTAATCTAATTGTAAAAAATAAAATTAAACACATATTTTAAAATGATGTGAAAATCTATGTGAATGAAGTCCCCAAAACAAATAAATTTCAACACATTGGAACAAATAATCAAAAATGAAACATGTATTCACACACTACCATATATAAATAAATTTATTTAAATATTATTATTTTTTTAAATAATTTTATATGATAAAATATCAATCTTTTTTAATGTTTAAAATTTCCCAATAAAAATTATCTTCCACTTCAATTATTTTCAAAATAAATAACTAATTTATTTTAGCAATATGAAATACATTATAATCAAAAATATTACTAGAAAATATAAAAAATTATAGTTTTACACAATAATTAAATACATGAATGAATTTTATAATATTTTCTTCAATTTCGATGCTTTAAAATTTAGAAATAAAATATTCCATAAATTCTGAATAAATCTTTTTATTTGATTATAGTTATTATTTTTATTTTTATTTTTTTCCAAAATAATGTTTTTGAAAATATTTAAATATAAACTTGATATATGAAAAAATAGTGATCCCCTTATTCCATGAACATAAAAATTACTGCAATTTTTCGTATATTAAGGACTATAATGATACAAAATCCCTATGAGATACATAATGGGAAACATTAATATCAAATATATTATGAAGGAAATCTTATTTGGAACTCATATAAAAATGAATAAATAAAATATAAAAATATCACATCATGTAAAACCTAATAATCACACTTTGGAATGGAGTAATCTTCATAATAATATGAAAAATAATATATAAACCTGATTTTAAATCTAATATCAGGTTAATTTGGGTATTAAAAACATTTCATCCCCTAAATTTAGGTGTTATTACAATTATATGTGTCCTTATAAGAGTTGGTTTTCATATATTAACTAGAACATTTTCAAAATTTGGTGACATAAAATAATATAATTTTCATACAGTAAAATATATATGCCATGAAAATGGAGATTTGATGAAAAGATTTATTACTACCATAATTAGATAAAAATTACCCATGTAAATCAAATAAATCATTGTCCCTAAAAACAACTCATCCAAAAGATCTATTATCTATACATATATTTAAAAATATATATATATACCTAAGATATGGTCAATAATTTATAAAAGATATTTTATATTTTAATATAGTATTAATCAAGGATTTTATGGGTTATATGATGGTAAAAAATCTTGTGGATGATTAGTGGGGGAAAACAATATCAATAAATAAAAAACAAAAAATCACATTGTAATTTGTAATTAATAAAAAAAGTATATTTTATAAAAAAAAGTATGACATGTTCTTAAATTTATAATTTATCTAAAGATTAAATAAATGGGAAGAAAAATTAAAAGTTGGAAAAAGTTATGAAATAACAATGATTTTTATAATTAAGATGTCTAAAAAAAAGAAGTAAATGTGCAAATTAATGTCCCCTAACTAGAATATGTTAGAATTTTTTTTTTAAAATCATAAATGTGTTTCATATATCAATAAATATATTGATATAATGAATTTTATGATATAGAACATATAAAATTAATAGACTAACAAGATCTAAGAAATCGCTATGTGGGTGGTGAGTGAGAAACAATGATTACAAATTCCATTTTAGGATTATTCACAAAACAATATTTACCACCCCTAAACATAATATGTACATTGGATATCTACACATCCTTTCACACACAAAATGTGACACAAAAAATTAATATGGTTCAAAAATAAAAAAGAATTTAAAATTATTAGCATGATTTAGATTTTGGTAAAATTATATAACCTACTGATATTAATATTTTTTTTAAGAAAATAGGAAATAACATTTTATTAATATTACACATATCATTATTATGTTTCATTGGTTTCCATATTTATGTATTGATAGATTTTTGTCATTAATAAAGAAAACATTTTTGTAATAATTGTACATCATTAGTGTTGTTTCAGAGCTACTTCACTTATTATTCTTTATCTTCACATTCTATTGTTCTTTATTTATCTCTATATGAATCAAAGAACCTATTAATATTTTTATCTATAAAATTATTCTATATAAAAAATATAGTGATGAATCATAATTGATTCACATATTATTTTATCTCTACGTAATTTATCTTATATAAGACATAAATCTCAAATAAATTTGAAAACATATTCTTGGATTACTCCCACTATACAGTATTTATCTCCCATTGTGATTAAATTGATAGAGTTAACATATAAATAGATTTATGAATTTAATTTTTATCCCCTACTATAAACAATAATCAAAATGATAATACTATTATAGGGACTAAATCACGATTCTGAATCCTTTTGAGGAGTGAGCTTGAACATCCATTAACAAACATAGTCAATGAATATAAGGACCCCAACCCTAGTAACTCAGTATTAGTGTCTTACATTATTTCATTGTCAAAATATACAAACAATATAATTTCTAAGGACCCAATCAATTAGTAGTCTTGGTAAAAATGACACATAAATTATTCTTAATTATATTTTTACACATAAATTTGAATATATATTTTTTTCAATAATAGAGTCATTCCCTCAAGAATTACATTAAATATCATTATTATAACACTTCCTGGATTCAAGGAAAGGTTTCAAAATAATGGTGAGATCAAATACATAGAACAGGCTGTGTGCATATGATGATATAATGAATCAATATGAATAATCAAAATGAGAAGATAAATAATGTATTGCAAAATTTATTTAAATTACTTTACAATCATCATAAGTTAATGAATAATCAATATGGAAGCTGTAGAACTGAACACACTTTCAATTTAAATAAAATTACTATCATTATAATATTAAGAATAGTAAACATTGAATGATAAATAAAATAACAAAAATTTCATATAGATAACACGAGTATCTTTATTAAATAATGATTAATCATTGTTTCGAGGTAAATAATTGAATACTCATTCCACTTAAGTAAAATTCATATTTTGATAAGATGAGGATTAGTCAAATTTTAATGGTAAATAAAAAAACACACATTATATTTACATAGCATGAATATCTTGACTAGACAAGGGATAATCAATATTGAAAGGAAACTAAAAACATATTTCATTTAACCAATAAACACGTAATAAAATGAATAAAAAGATAATATCATTGTGAAAATATCAAGGAAAATAAAAACTGAATTATAAATGTTGGAAATTATTAATGATTGGATTTCATGTTCTTATGAACACGATTATTCTACCCATAAGGTGATTCAAAATTCAATTTAAAACCACTAGTAGAAACCCATTTAATGCCAGATCACTAATTCACTTTATGAGACTACTAATTCAAAATGGAAATATCTATCATTGTGACCCAATAATATCTGCATGATCAATTAATTCCTCATATATAGAACAGTATATTTAAATATTTAAATTATACCTTACTATTAAAATTATATATTGATGAAGAAATACATATTATAAATATTTACATATTAAATCAAATAATGTTCATGGTAAAACTTAGTATCTATATATTGGATAACGGTTATGAAATAAGAATATATATGGTAAATAATATGGATATTTAATTGAATTATAATGTCCAATTATCACTTGAAAGTGATTAATTTAGGGAATTTTATTAACTAATAAAATGAATCAAGCATGTGAATGAAAATACTATCATTCATCAAAATAATCATCAACCGTATAGGGGAAGCATGATGATGGAATAAACAAATATTCCTAGAATACTATATGTAAAATAAAGGTTTCTTTTCATTGATGAATATAAAAAACACAAAAATATCATGAAATATATTATTGATCAAAATATCATTTTAATTATAAAAATTTAAATCTAAAACTAAATTTTCACCAATCTTTTTGAAAAAAACCATTATTTTCAAATAAAAATCGAAACATATAATGTAACATATAAAACATTGAGTGTTACTTTTGGGAGTAAACTATATACATGTCCTAATCATTAAAACCATGATTACTTTCAGTTTTACAATAAAATTCTAATGGTAATTGTTTGGACAAAAATATAAAGATTCGATTTTATAAATCTAGTAAAAGGTAACAAAATGGCTAAAAAGTATTTTCTATAATCAAAACATTATTTTTGAGAACATTTTTAAGAAAAAATTATTTTTAAGAATAAGGTTTTTTTAACCAAGGAGAGAAATGATGTTAAATTATACTAAAACCATTTTAATAATCATTTTATGTAAAAAAGTGTAAAAAAATGGTACAATTACTAGAAAATTTTATTAATAACCATTGGATAAAAAAATAAAATTGTTTTATTAAAAAACAATCAAATAATATCCTTCAATTTAAAATCAATTATAAATTACCCATATTAAAATGAAATTATGAAATGAACCCTTTAATGATGATAATGTTAAATTGAAAATTAATAAGTGGATCATTTATGTGTGTTAAAATTAGGTCTGTATAAAATAGGTGGAAATAAAAGTTAATATATTAATGAGTAGTTACACAGATAATTTTATAGTATCAAATATAATGAATAAGTAATATAACTCAATTAATTGAATTTGAGTAATAAAACTTTTTACCACACAGTAACTTTCAAGTAAAATCCTATAAGATGTAATAATTCAAATTTAAACATAAATAACCAATAAATATTAATTATTTGTTATATTACATGTTAATGGGGTATTATGTACACCATATTAAGGAAATTAGTTTTTCAAGAAAAAAATATACCTCAATGACGAGAAATTGAGATGAAGTCTATTACCATTAGATCTAATCATCCCATACGATATTTACCTTCCTAAAAAATAAAATTATATAAATTATAAATTTTATTGATTTTTTTCATGTTTATTGTTACTTTTTTTCACTTATCAATATGTAATATAAAATTACTTGAAGAATTTTATTTACATCAGGTGTTTTAATGGTATTTGATTTATGTGTCAAAAATGGATATGGTAGGTTTACTATTAGAATAATAGTTATGAATTTAAACATCTATAGGATAATAGTTTTTAAATAAATATCAGGTTTATTCATCAATACAACATTTAATAAAAAAATATGATTTTATAAATGAAGTGTTTTATGTTCAAGGAGATGGTAGTATGTACATTTTCATGAGAAACATTTCCATTTTTCAATAATCATTATAGAAACTAGTTAAGTAAAAAAAATTCAAAATTTAGATAATAATATCTTAAATACTGTTTTTTTTAAATATAACTATATGAATCATCCGAGTTGTGTGGTGATCAAAATCAAGTCACATCGATTGTGAATCTGCTAGTCTATACATATATGAATGACGTTATAATCATTTGGTTGGTCAAAAGGGAAGGTAGAAAATATTTTGTCTTCTAATGAAAATAAAAAATTCATTAAGATCATAATTATTAAAATTATATAAAATATTTTTTTAACATTATCATTATTACATTTCTTGTAAATCATAAGTGAAAAATGAACCATATCTCTTTGCAACGAGTAAGTCCATAGTACACACGAGTGATGCTATAATATCCCCTATGTAATTAAATTAAAATAAATTGATTATATTATATAATTACTTAAATGGTAAGAATATTTCATAAATATATGATTTGTATTTTATAAAAATCTTTTTACACAACCTTGAGAGGTGTTGATGAAAAATGTGTCCCATCAGTTCGTGAGGCGGTGGTCAGCCATACACAAGGGTGACGTTATTGCAAGACATTTTAGGGAAGTGGAAATAGATATAGTATGTGAAATTAACATAATAAAATATAAAAATATCAAAGATACTTATTTTTGTTATATTCATAAATTAAGAATTCATTTTCTAGATAAAAGAAATAACTAACAGAAAACAAATAGTTTAGGGATTTTTCAACATTTATGAACACCTCTTCAAAAAAATTCCTAATGTATTCTTTTAACTGAATTAATAACATAAAATTATTCAATTTGAGTTAATTTAATATCATAAGTGATTTTGGGTAGGGATAGGCTGATCAATAAGGTGTCAATATTGTGAAGATGAGAGGAGAGGGGCAGGCTTTTATAATTGAGGTAAGTAACACACATGTAATCTTTGAAAATTAAAAGGTGCAAGCATGATTTTCACATGTCTAAAAGTAAATATCTATTTTATTATTGATCGTTAATAATTAAAATATGTCAAAAAATTGGAAACTTTTCTTGAAATTTTACCCACTATAATTTTAGTTTAACCAGTCGATAAACAAATAATTACATTATCCACAATTTCTACTATTTAATGTAGAAATAGATTTATAAAAAAAATTTATATAGAATAAATTATTAAAATTCTAAATATTTATTCTATTTTTAAAAGTTCCATTCATGTAAGTGTCAATATTAATTTAAAATTAACATCGCACATGTCATAAGAAAGTGGGTTTTCAAAGTGAAAATTTTCAAAAGATTACAATGTTTTTATATGAAAATAAAATATAAAAATGATTCCAATGAAATAAATTGTATTAATGGATATATAATTTAAATATTTTATATTAAATTAAATTATTAATGTAATTTATCTTTTTTAATTTTTTAATCTAAGTGGAATTTTTCCATAAAAAGAAATTTTTTTCACTTTTCATAGAAAAATCTAACATTTCAAAAAAAATCACAAAAATTAACCACTAAATTATTATTATAAAATTATTTACAAAAATAAATTTTAATTTTTAAATAATGTTTATTAAATTGTTAAAAATTAATTTTAAATATTGTGTGAAATATTGACTACACTATCTTTTATAAAAAAGGATTTGCCAAAAAACTTTTCTTTGTCTTTTAAATGTTTTTGTATTTCATTTCTAATAAATATTTAACAAATAGAATTTTCCATTACATGTTTAAACCATAATGTTTTACAATTTTATTACTATTCATACCCCACAAATTTCGGGGCTACTTTATAACAGTAAACTATATTACTGTTCATTAACATTCACTGTTACATATCCTGTAAGCAATTATGGAGGATAAATTTAAAGAAATTTATTTTTCTGGGTTTTAAGATAGGGTTTTAACATTTCATACACTTTCTTATTCAAATATCTTATTTTATATTTTTTGTGTCTTATATTTATCCTCCCAAAAATTAATTACATTCTCTCAATTTGATTTTGCGATTTGATAACAAGTGTTTGATATCTAAAAATTAATTTATTAAAAACCCACATAGTAAAAATAATTTGGAAAATATAATATTCTTAATGAATAATGTTATGTATAAAGTTCATATATGATAACAAATAACTAGTTTTCTATACAGGTGAAATTTTTTTGCATTTGAAGATATCGACACGGAAGAAAAGTTTAAATAATTATAGAGAGTGAATAAGGCCATTTATTGCAATAAATTGAATGATAAATTTAATGTTATAGACCTCAAAACCATAAATATTTGACAAATTAAAAGACAATATAATTTATCAGATATGAATTTAGCAGGATAACATTTTTTATTTTTTATCATTTTTCTATAATAGAGGGATTCTTTTATTATATAATATTATTGGTAAATATACTTAATTAATACATTTATATTTAATAAGAAAAATTTTATTAATTTTATTGTTCTTTGAATAATTTCTAATTAATCCCTTACACTAATAAATGAATAACACAAAAAATTTATTTTTTATTCCTAAATCACTAAAATTTACTTTTCATGAATTTTAATTTTTATTAAAGAGTGAAGAGCCATTCCATATATCTCAAACTACTTTGTAAAACCAATATAGTTAGTAATTTCTATCCAATATAATAAATTAATCTATATACTATAATAATAAAACCACTAGTTCATCATTCGAATTTATTCATAAAATAATTTAACTACGAACAGTGGCATATTAACTAGAAGATCATGTAAGCTAGTGGAAGGTGTTAAACCCATATCACCATTAAGTTGTCGGTTCATATATAGTGGAATTCACTGGGTAAAAAAGGTTTATTTTTTGTAAGTTATATTAATATAATTCTTATAACCTTCCCTAATCATGATGACCCATTATTTCTAAAACATAAAAGGCAAGAAAATCCTTAGAGGTTACAAATAACATTGATATTTCGTCAAAATATTATAAGAAATATCCTATAAATAAAAAAATTATATACTATACCAATGGATTATATTCCCATAGATGTTATCAAAAAACATACTTAGTCATGTTAGAATCTCATCACATAAAACATAAAAATGTGTGTTTATGAATTTGTACATATGATGAATCATAAACTCATTAAACCATTATAGTACCCCTAACTCTTATATTAATCAAGATGTATGTTCTTTTGAAACTAAACATTTTCCTCAGATGTTTCATGATTCATATAACCAAAACACCATTGGTAAAAATACTTCAATAATTTAATTCTGGGTACATAAAAGATGAATATTTAAACCATTTTATTTCAATATATTCCCTTCATTGTTCTAGGGGTGAACCTTTTGAAGGGACAATTGACTCAGAAAATTCCTAATTTTTCCACAGTAAGGAAAATTAAATATATATGGATCCCAAGGAATAGATTTATCTCCATACATATTACTCAACATTCTTCATTGTTAATTCAATTCTTTATGAAATTATTTTACACATAAAAGTCATTTTACCACTCACTTGAGACTCATTCCAATATTTATCATTACCTATTTCTCATATGATAGAAATCAATTATTCTTTTCTCTATAGTCTCCACCACTCGAGCTCTAAGAAAACACCCCTATTATCTTCTTCAGTGAGTCTTTGAGTTTGTTAAGGTATAGGTTATTAATCATATTTTTGGATAACTGATGAGGAATAACAATGATATATATAACTCCTTTCATATTCTGATTTTGTTTTTCAAATTCACTAAGTAATCCTTTATGTTCAATGTTTAAATGATACATTGGGGTCTCATCCACCAACTAAATCTGAAAAAACATATTGTGAGGAACAATAATTATAATAGGGAAAACTTATTATAATTAATAAGATATTCAATTTATCATACATTGTTTTAAAAAAAATCTTCTAGATTAACCGAGGTTATTAATTTTTATCATATATTTAAATCATTCATAATGGTTTCTAAAGAAAATGTGATTAATCCTACATAAATCTCCAAATAGCATCAAACCAGTTATGTAGTAAGGCACGTTTTCATGCACCATGTGACAATAATTTTGAGACCAATGTTCCATTTTCATATTTATTACCCCTCGGTACAACTGTTTTAGAACCACATCCACTTGAAGTACCAATAATGAGATATATTTCATTGAAAAAAAACATCTAATATCTTCATTATAAAAGATTTAGGATGTTTTTATATATATATCCTCAATGTTTATCAAATTTTTATATACCCTAATATATGTTTTCCTAAATCTATTTCTCATGGTTTGACTAAAGGTCATCATATACTAGCTATAAAAACACTAACCCCAGTAGACTAGAGTAAATTTTTTAATTTGTTACATTTACATAAGAATTAAAGAATAAATTCTTGAAGGACTAAATAATTTAGTAGTTTTAGTAAAATATTTACATACATAACTCCCATATTATATATTATGTCATATCATAAACCGAGTGCCACACACTAGTTCCCTAAGATATTCATTCATAGGTCCTCAAGCACACATCCCTGTAAGAGAGAGGCTTCTGACTAGTTATGAGGCTCTAATATCTATAAATTGGAGACTATACACTATTTTTTATTAGTGTAATAAACCTTGAAAATAAATAAAAATTAGCAATTCAAAAATAAAGTGATATAATGACAAAAAAATTCTAGTTTATCATGAATATAAAAATTATAAATACAATAAAAAAACTAAACTGTTTATATTCCATGCAAAAATATGTGTCCATCGTCAAAAGAAAAATTAAATGTAAAGAAAATGAGAAATATTAAGCGGCATTGAAACCATTTATTATTCCATCATCCATGTACAATCTTAAAATTTTTCCTCTTAAAAAGGTTCATTTCCCTTAATATTTCCTAAAACAAAGAAATATCTCCGAGTATCAACGAGGCATCCTGAGTAGTGTGTGAGTTAAACACAGTAGGCTACCAACAATGGTGTCTAAAACAACATACATTTAATAATAGAATATTAATTTTTATAAATAAATAAGCACAATGCATATAAAAACTATTATCATGTTGTAAAATTATGTTTTATTTAATCACATTAATCTCCAGGTTTATAAGAACAGGTGAACGTCGATACCTTTTTGGCATATGCCATAGTCTGACTATCCCCAAGGGATAAAATATATTACAATTATACTCTTAACATTATTTATCTCTTTTTATATATCATAATTCAACTAATACCATTACATATTTCAATTATCATATGAATTGAATTTATACCATATATCATTACATTAATTAATTCAACATTTATTCAGTCATCTGAATCTCATGAATTTACTCAATAATTAATTGGTCTTATCAATATCGTAGTTAGCTCCACTATTAATTTATCATCTAAATCCCCTTAATTTACCCAAAAATTTATTAATCATATTAATCCCATTAATTAACACTATAATTAATTAATTATATCAATATTATTAATTAAATCAACAAATAACTAATAAAAAAATCACTTTAATTAACTCAATAAATATTTAACCATCAATATCCAATTAATTAATTCAACTATTATTTAATTGACTCAATCATATTAATAAAAACAATAACTAATTAATCATATTAATCATATTAAATAAATCAATAATTAATTAATCCCCTTATTCCTATAAATTCTCTAAAAAATTAATTAATCATTTAAATACTATTAATTTAAACAATAATTAATTAATCTTATCAATCCAATCAACAAATTAAATTCAAAAATAAAAATATCCCATAATTAATTCCAAAATTAATAACTCAATAATAAAATTTCAGTATCCCCTAATTATTTCTAAAATTTATTACTCAATTAAAAAATCTCAATATACCTTAATTAATTCCACAATTAATTGTTCACAATAAATAATTCAAATATCCCAATTTCCCATTTTTCTTTAATTAAATTATTCACCAATTTAATTGATTCACTCGTGAATAAAATTTCAAAAAATATAGTAGAAAATCTAAAATTAAAAACACATAATTGAAATCATGACATTGGAATTTGAATTATAGACCACCTAGCTCATTTTGTAGACAACCGATTGCCCAATGGAAGTTCACAAAATATGAGCAGTATATGACCATAGAAGGGGATCAGGATCAAAAACCATAAATCAAGATATATAAATCAATATTCTTTAATTCTAGATCAAGAACCATAATACTAGATATATATCTAATAAAAGCTGGAAGAAAAACCCTTTCATGTATGGGAGATGAAAGGAAGAGGAATTGGAAACCAAGAAAGATAATATTGTCTTATTTGGAGGGGTGTAGAACTTCCATCAGGGCTTCGAATCATGATGAACGGAGGTTGGGAAGTATTGTAATACATCCAGGTGGATCTGAAATCATGGGGTGGTGATTCGGTCTGAGTTAGGGTCTAATGGGTAGAGTTTCAGGGGTTATATATATTTAAAATAATATTTTTGGATGAATTTAAAAGTCAAACATGGTTTTTTGGGCAGGGGAACATGGTTTCCCCTATTTATGTACCATAACTATATGAAACCTTTCGGGGATAATGGTGCACATTTTTATTTTTTTGGTGAATGGTTTGATATACCATGGGAAAACCATGAGAATTCCCTTTCTTTGGGTTCACATAGTTTACTGGGTAGGGGATCACAGTTTGAACACATATCTTCTTCTCTCTCCCATGTGTTTTCATGAATGTGGCCATATTACCACAATATAGAAATATCAGCATAGTCATTCCCCAAAACACTTTCAAACATCTATCCAACATATGAATCAGACATTTCTCAAAGTGAACATCTATCCCTATCTCAACATCATCCACATTGATCACCTTAAAAGGGTCAAGGTGATATCTCAAAAGTTGTGACACATAGAAAATGTCATTCATATCAATATATTTATATAGAAGAGATAATTTTTAAGCCATCAAACTAATTCATTCAAAAAACTCAAATGCTATAAAAAAACTGGGAGTCAGCTTTTCCCTGACTTCATATCCTATGGCGACCAAACCTAGGTGACACCTAAGGGAATACCCGATCTCCCTCTTTAAACTCTTGGGGTCATCAACATCTATCTTCAAACAACTTTAGTACACTCTTAGCCATATCCATACACTTTCAAATTAGCTATGCATGCTTTGATGTCTCCTTTAGGAGACTTCGTAATAAAAACATTAATTCACCTTCCCCAACCCACCATAAATGTGACCGGAATGGCATACCAAAAAGAACCTTATATGGTTTAATTTGAATTGTATCCAAATAACTGTTGTTATAGGAAAACACCACCAAATCTACATTCTTCTACAATGATCCACTAAAGTCTAAAACACAATCTCACAACATATACTCATGTAACTTTAGAGTATTCTCCAACTACCAATATATATGTGGGTGAGAAGATGTACTAAAAAACCACTTTCCAATTTCCTCTTGTATGTCTTGAAAAAAGATAGATGTAATGTGTGAATTGAAGTCTAAAATAGTAGTACATAGAACCACATGAATTAGGAATATCCATTGAATATACATTTCCCCTAACTATTATGCAGAGAAATACTACCATATTACAAATAAATTAAATACCTTTATAATTATATACATAAATACCCAGTAATCTTCATTCTTCGAAGACATCCATAAGATACCAACCACAACGTTAATGGTAACATCATCCCACTTCCATTTCATAAAGAAAAATGTATCCAACAAACCTCAAGGTCATTGATACTCTACATTCTTTAGAGGATAGGTGTAGCATCGTGTCATGAACCCTACAATATCATATTTCATTCACCTCCACATAAACTATCATCATATTTCATGTAAAATTTTGGTCACACTTGGATATACCACCTACTTTAAAGCATGAGATTCCCTTATCGACACATTATTCATACTCGAAGGTAGTATAATCGGATTCATAATATATATGATCTCATCCTCATCCATAAACCATTATTAAGGTGTCTCCCAATGTTCATGTCTTTCTCATAATGATAAGTATTATGAATCCTTATACTGCCTCTATCTAAGCCATCTCAAAATTCTAGACTCCACAAAAACTAATACCACAATCATCTAATTATAATTCCTAAGATCCATCAAAATCATATCATCTTGTAGAGTAATCATATTCCACTCAACACTGGTCTCTTGAAAATCATGAGTCAGAGATTTTATTCTTGAATCACCATAATCAATATTTTCATTGCGGGTTTTATATGATTTCATGAAATCAATTGACTTTATATACATAACCCATTGTAACTTTAGAACTTTCAAATATATTTTCAAGAAGATAAAACATAGGATCTTATAATTGGGTTACATATTAAACATCTCACCCAAAAAACAATGACACCAACACGTACAATCATAAACCACCATAGCAAACTTGAGTTCTTGCATAAGGTAATTATGTTCTAGTGGCCTCAACTTTTGGGACCCACATACCACAAATCGATCAACCAAAATCACAACCCCTCCAATAAATTTCCAAGAGGATTCACAAAACACAATGTACCCCTCACATGGATTTTTATGGATCTATATTGGTTTAAATGTCAAGCACTTATTCAACAACTAGAAATCATCCTCACACAATTGAGACCATTACGACTTTATCCCCTTCTTTGTTACGCCCAAAAGCAGTGTTTCCAAATGGGAAAGTCTTGGATAAACCTCTAGTAAAATACAAATAGTCACCAAAAGCTACAAATTTGAATGAAATTATTGGGAATATCCTATGATACAACTACATGATCCTTTTTGGTGTCCAGTGAAAGACCTTTTTCTGAGATTATGTGACCTAAGAAGTGCACCAGATCGATCGAAAAATTACACTTATATAACTTGGTGTATATCTGATGCTCTCTCTGTGTATAGAATATTATTTTTATGATGATATTCATGACCATCATGAGTCATGGATTACACCAATATTTCGTCCACAACACTACCTCAAACTGATCTAGGTACAGATGGAAGACTCAATTTATTAAGGCCACACACACTGTGGGTGCCTTCATCGACACATACCGAATTATGAAGAACTTATTTGGCCAAAAATATTTCTATAGGTAGTCCTAAATATATCAATATGTTGAACTATAAAATGATTATAACATGATATTAAATAAATGTTGTAAAAGAGACAATCTCTTCTCAACTAGAAAAAATGATTCTCAATTCACAGAAGAGGATACAAGTAATTCATGGTCATCCAGTTAAACTTCCGAAAATCTACACAGATGCAAAAACACCCATTAAACTTATTTTAAAACAACATAGTTGATCCCCAAGGAAATTTATTAAGATATATACATGAATTATCCATCAACTCCTTCAGTTGAGTCTTATGCTCTTACAAATATATTGGTTTAGTTCTGTATGGGGGAATAGAATCTAGTTCATCTCCCGACATGAGATCAATAGTAATATCCAAATCTCCCTTAGGTATAAACCATGAGAATTATTGGGAAACACATCCTAAAACCTATCAACTATAGGTGAAAATACATTATATATTACACCTTTATCATCCTATAAAATACTAGAAACATGGGACGTGGGATTTCATTATTGTTGAGTAGTTGGACTTACTCGGCCTTCCTAGATATCCCACCATCCAAAATTAATATATCTATCACCCATATGATTTGTAAAAGTCACTCTCATGTGGTAAAAATAAATATGGTGTTTTTATACTACTCACCAGTCTATACCCAAAATTAGTTCAACGATTGTCAGGTCTAGGATGTAGATATCCCATTAAAAAATGATACTCACCAACCTCGAGAGAACATCCCTTGTTAGGGAAGATGTCCCTAGATCATACTCCCAACAATGTATCTATTATCAACTCCATAATCACAAACTACACCACCCTACATAATCCATTTACATGTTGTGATGAAATATAATAATGTGAGGTACCAATATTTAAGTAAAAATTAGATAATGAAAAATCAACAAGAATAGTACCTCTAACTATAGATGACCCAACATCATAATCCACAAGTGTAGGTTGCACCACATGGAACTGTCCTACCCCTATTCCCTATGATGCAGTCTGAGTCACCTAAGCAGCATCACTATGAAGATACTAGAAATAAGGCCTAGAAGCTCTATGTTCAACGTCTCTACCTCCACAGCTTATAGTACTCCCACAATTATCCAAATGTGGTGTATAAGATTTATTTAATACAATTGAATTATGTCCAGTTTCTACATCATTAATAGTATGTTGCGAGTTGAACTATAAAACCTACATATTTTCTATCAAGATGCAAGATCATCACTCCACAGGTCATTAGGGATAGCGTATATGATAATACCATGGACTAATACATTGGTTAAATTACTAGAAAATGGTCCTTTGTGACATAAATTTTCCCCGACACATCTTTTTTCTATTTCTTTGGATACAGTTTGTATAATGATCCTTCTAGCTATTGGAAGACAAACCTTATGATCATCTAGTAGTAACCATCCATCATGCATTGTAATCCTCCATCAGGTTACCCTCAGTTATGATAGCTAGATTAACTATTTATTCAATCTTATTAATCTTAAATATGTTTACCTGAGACGTAATTTCACACTAATGTCATTCTTGAAATCATTTTTCTATTGTATCGACATCCACTTCCTACAATGGATCAAAGAACTTCAAATATTAAGGAAGTCTTACATAGTCCATTACAGAGATACTCCTTCAAGTAAATATCATAAACTCCACTACTCTACCCTGCCTCGGCTTCTCTAGATATAAGTGCTCCAAGAACCTCTCAAAGGAGACCATTCATAACATACCATCAACCTTTCTAGTTAGAACCTCATGGTCCCACTAGTGCTTTACTAATCCGTATAGAATATATGCATCAATTCTGAACATATTCTTAGTTTGAGTCTCCAAATAGTCATGTGTAGTCTGGATAAACCTAATATTGAACTCATCTCCCTTACATCAGCCATCTCTATCAAAATTCGGATGGTGCTGCAAGTGAAAATCCCTTTTCAGTTATAAATTATATTTACAACCTTCCCTTGGTCAATTACCATTAATTTCATGAACCTATGAATGTTCTCCCGAAACATATTTAGATCTTCTTCACTCGGTAGTATTGGTATCTTGGGTTCCATTACTGTAGGACCATCCCTAGAAATTTCCTACTTTAAACCTATCAGAAGGAAAATTATTTGATTCATAACTCTACAAGACAAAAATAGCTTTAGGATGAATTTATCAATATTAATAGATTTACAAGAAAACAAAATAAAGAACATCATGTATTTTTACCCGAACCTCGCGACATTGTAAAGGTTGAGGCGCTATAACTACCCTTAACCATCTTAAATGTTGGTAAGTGTTAACAAAGGGTAACTCATCTTCATCATTCATGTTTTTCATCTAGACCCCCAGTTAGTTTTCTCTCGTATCATTTTACCACATTAAATTTTTAAATAGGCTATATTTTCAATTAAATTTATCAATAAATTAAAACAATTTCATGTTAAAAAATGTATTGAAAACCCAAATTCCCATGTTTTGTCATGACCCTTCCCTTAGGGCCTATGCCATGACTACCCCAAGCCCGCCTTCCATATGCTAGGGGCTGGAGACTTGCACTGAAAGGCGTATTCCCTAAAACTGGGATGGTATTGCCTTTATAACCTATAATCACACGCAACTAAGCACACAACAAGATATGAGTACAAGTAAACTGTATAGAAAAAATATTGATGAATGTAAGAGGGGCCTGAATACGAGCCCTATATTAAAGGTACAATTACAACAGAAAATGAAATACAACTATAAAAAGAGAAAAAAAACTACTGGGTCTTCTTATGAGTTTCCTACCTGAAGGGTAGCTATAGATCATCTCCTCAACACTCTATGTCTTCTCATCTCCTCTGCATACCAACAAGTCGTATGGTCAACCTTCGGGCACCTTCCAATCCAGGTACCCTCAGTCTCGATCAGCATTGCCCGTCATCTGCACGAAACACAACAAGGTGCGGGCAAACCCCATGCAGTGCTGAGAATAACGATTCTCAGTAGAGACCCCGAGAACCTCTATGCCTCACAAAATCCACAAAGGATAAACCACAAAGCATGTAAAACACTAAAAACCCTAATTTTATATATTTCCATACATATATCTATATTATAAAATATTATCCATCTCATACATGAGGAAACACAATGCCCAACTCCTTAGCCAATGTGCAACTGTTCCACATAGGAAAGATTACCACGAAGGTAAGTACCACACATGTATGCCACATAGAAGAATACCACAAATCCAACACCACAAAGGTAGGTACCACTCATCCACGCCACACAGAAGAATACCACAAATGTAAGGACTCAGCTCAAACAAGGTATATCTTATGTATTGTTATAGATATGGGTAGATGTAACAATTGAATCATCTTACTCTGTTAAGAGGAAGGCCCACATAGGATCCTAGTACATCATCATACCCACACATGATCCAAGTACAGTAGTCCCACATAGGATCCTAGTACATCATCAAACCCACATAGGATCCAAGTTCAGCAGACCCACACAGGATCCTAGTACATCATCAGACCCACACAGGATCCTAATACAGCAGACCCACACTTGATCCTAGTACATAATCAGACCCACACAGGATCCTAGTACATATTCAGACCCACACAGGATCCTAGTATAACAGCCCCACATAGGATCCTTGTACATCATCAGACCCACACATGATCCTAGTACAACAGACCCGCATAGGATCCTCATATATCATTAGACCCACAAAGTCTCCTAGTACATTAGACCCACACAACATCCAAGAGTATTCCAACATGGAATCCTAGAGGGGATCCATGTGGGATCCGAAAATATAGACCCACAAAGGATCCATTTCTCATGTTACAGCTTTCTACTAGGTTCCCGATAAAAACACGCTTGATTCTGGGAGGTTCCACTCCTCATGCCACAAGTTGATTTACCAAATACCATGAAATCCCATGAAAATGTATTCCAAATAACTTCCATTTAATAGGGGTCTCAAAGAAAAATACGGTGCGTCAATTAGACGCCAGGTCTATAAGTATTATCCTTTTAGTCCTGAGAGCCCGGTTTGATTCATGCTCGATCCAACTCAACCATATCCCAACTATATCCAAATATCAAGTTGGGTATACCAAAAGGACCATCTTCCTTAAATTTTTCTAGTGTCGTAGAAGGTTCATCAAACGGATGCCTGGTACCAATGTTATGTCCAAACCAATATTATGGGTCGAACCTGGTCCGTGTCTGGTCGGACCGACCCAACCCAATCCGACCCGGCCTTGGTTGACTCACCTGGTTCGGGTCGACCTGGCCTGGCCCCAAGCGAGGTGGCCCGACCTGGGCAGCCCGACCTGGCCACATGCGGGGGGGGGGGGGGGGGGGAGTCGTGCGCCCCCTACAACTCGCTGAATGTCTGAAGCCGTTCGATTCCCAGGCAGCACACATGACCCACCGTGGCTCCTAATAGGTCTAGTTTGTCTAGCCGAAACTATAGTCCCTTTGTCCTCTAGGTGGGGCATCGTGCATGGCCATGCCTCTGCCATCCGTCACAGCCAGTCGAGTCACAACCCCTTTCCTTGTCAGTCGTGCGTCATGTGCTGCCCCTCTGTGGCTGACCAAACTCTAATCACCCTCTATCCACCACCGCATTCGATGGACCACAACTCTTCTTTGGAAGTTTGGTCGCACCGCCTCCATCTTCACGACAATCCGTGGTGTTAGACACCATTCCCGAGACACACTGTTGTCAGATACTGTCCTCCCCCATTTCAAAGAACATACCAAGAACCAAAAATATTTTTTGTAGGAGTCGGGACATGTTCGTTTGGCCCGTACCCTCTGCGTTATGGCCATAGCAAGCCGTTCAAATATTTCATGAATCACAATGAATTTTCCAGAATAAAAAATGGGAAATTTAAAAAAACTTTCCCTATATCACATATTCCATTGGAGATCAATGAGGAGGGAAGGAAATACATTGGTTCGTTTTCGTCGAAGATGTCGTCATTCGATGCCTCCGAAAGGTGCTTCCAATAGGGGATCAAGGTCAGTTCCTTGTTCATCATTGGAGATGACGCGTTCTTTGTTTGAGATGAGTTTCTAAAAATTTATCTCAATTCTCTCTTCCACCAATGATTTCTCCTCAATCCGAAATGAGGATCCAACACAAATAAAATAAGTTTGTTAAATTTTATTTTGAGTTAGCATCATTAAACTATTGACAAGACAAAATTAAAGGGGAGAGTAATTAATGGGGAGTTAAAGAGTTTTCTCTATAATAGTGGGGTTCGGGTGGTCCCTAACACCATAGGTTTAAATTGGGGGTTTTTCTATCTTGTGTGGTCCCCACCATTGAGCATTCAAAAAGGAAATTATAAAAATAAAAATAAAAGTTTATTTTATTTTTATTTCCATGAAAAAGCAAAAAAACTAACTTCCATCATCGATCTACTATGATCGACGTAAACGTCTCTTTAAGTGAATATTGGCACTATGAGTACAACAAAGCCCTAAGATTTCAATTCTGAGCACCGGTTCAAAAGTTACAAAAACTATCTCATGCGTTTATTGAATATTCCTAAAAAAATTTCATAAATTCATTCTGGGCACACCGGGCCTCGGAATCATGTTCCGTTAATTTAAAAAGGCTTATAAAATTCCCATATAATTTAAAAATAATTACATGGAATTTCCGGGTCTTTACATTCTCCCCAACTTTGGGATATTCATGCCCGAACACCATATCACAAAAACATGGAAAAAAGTGGGAGTACTGAGCCCGAATCTAAGACTCTCACTCCCATGTGGTCTTCTAGAAGATCTCATGCTTCTATTGAACATGCACCAAATTTATCAACTGCCCATGAAGGACCCGCTCCTATCGATCCTCAATCTCTACTCGAACCTCTGTAAATTTCACCCCATCATAGAGGTCCAACTCGCTATGGTCAATGATGTGAGAAGGGTCATGCAGGTATCCCGTCCGTTGGGATACGTAGAAGACGTTGTGATCCCAGTGCAACTGAGATGAAAGATATAGGTGGTAAGCCATCTCACCAACTCTGATGAGGACCCAAAAGGGTTCAATGAACCTCGAAGATAACTTTTCTCCCCAAATAAATCTCTGCAAACCTCATCGGGGTGAAACCCATAGAAAGACATGGTCACCATCCTCAAACTCCAGAGGTCTCCATCTCTTGTCGGCATAGGACCTTTTCCTGCTTTTTGTAGTCTTCATCCTCTCCTGGTTGATCTGTACCTTCTCTGTGGTAGCCCATACCATATTTGATCTCATCAGTGCTGACTCCCCAGGGTTAGTCCATCACAAAGGCGATATTCAAGGTCAGCCGTATGACACCTCGAAAGGTTCCATCCCAATGGTGGAGTGATAGCTGTTGTTGTATGAAAACTATTCAAAAGGCAAGTGATCAACCCATCTGTGACTGAAGTTGAGGACGCAAGCACGCAACATGTCCTCGAGGGTCTGAATGGTACTCTCAGTCTAGCCACCCGTCAAATACTGGAAGGCAGTGCTCAAACAGAGATGCATCCTGTTAGCCTCCTGCAACCACATTCATAACATGGAAGTAAAATTTGCATCATGATCGAAGACAATTGTCATGGGTACTCTATGTAGCCACACAATCTCCTACACATAGAGGCATCCATGCTCTTTACTAAACCCTACTCTCTGAACGGTAGGAAGTGGGATGACATGGTTGGTCGATCGACGATCACCCAGATAGAATCTTGACCTTAGGATGAACATGGAAGCCTTGTCATGAAGTACATGGATATCCCATCCCACTTCCACTCTAGGACCTCCAAAGGTTGAACAAAGCCTGATGGTACCTGATGCTCTGCCATCACTTGCTGACAAGTGAGGCACGGAGAGACAAACTCAACTACAACATTCTTTATTCCTAGCCACTCGTGATGTCACCGGAGGTCCTGGTACATCTTCGCCTCTCCTAGATGTAATACTAGAGGGGATGCGTGGAAATCCTTCAACACTTCCTCCCAAGGAAAAACATGTACCATAGTACATCCTCTGAAAAGGATGACATGCTCCCCACATTCAGAAAATCCATCTGGTTCCTATCCTATGGATATCTGAGCATGTCGAGCCTCATATTCATTGTCCCCATGCAGCACAACCCTTAATCACAAAAGTGGGGAGTGGTTGTAAGAGTCAAAAGAAAATCTACTCCATCTCCATCAACAATGGATATCTACAAAGCGGTAAGCTACTCTATCGCTTCACCTAGCAGTTGTATATGAGATCACATTCATAGTGTATCTTCTATTACATTCCCCTTCCCAAAAATATAGACTATCTCAATGTCATAGTCCTGGAAGAACTCTTGCCAACTTGGTTGTCTTGGGATCAGGTCCATTAGAGAGAAGATATACCTTAGACTCTTCTGATCGGAGTAAACTAAAAAAACTCTCACCCATCAGGTAATGTTGCCAAATCTTCAAGGTGAAGACTATTGCTGCAAATTATAGGTCATGGGTACCGTAGTTCTTCTTCTGATGTCTCAGATATCGAGAACCATACGTGATAAATGCTCTCTCTTGCTTTAGGAAACATATGGGTTCGGTCCCTGATGTGTCGCAGTAGACTAGGTACCCAACACACTCCTCTGGAAGCCTCAAGATTGGGGCACTAGTTAGACTCTGCCTTAGATCCGGAAAAATCCGCTGGCATCTCTCCAACCACACGAAGGGTTTCCCCTTCCTTATCAATGATGATAAAGGTGATGTAACTCTAGAGAAATCGGGCACAAACATCCAATATTATCCAGCCAAACCCAGGAAACATCATACCTCTATCATACTCCTAGGTGGCTCCCAAGCTAGTACTGCCTCAGTCTTCACTGGGTGCACTGAAAATCCAGCCTCTGAGATGACGTGTCCCAGAACGTGAATCTCTTCAATCCAGAACAAGCACTTTGAGAGAATACCCTAAAGCTGGTGCTCACGGGACGTGTCAAGAACTATCTACAAATGATATGCATTCTTATCTTTAGTAGCTGAGTAGATTAGAATATTGTTTAATGAATATTACTACAAAGTGATCAAGTTATGGATGATTGATCATGTTCATGAGTCCCATTAAGGTTTCTTGGGTGTTAGTCATGCCGAAAGCATAACTAAGAACTCGTAGTGGCCATACCGACATCTAAAAGTCATCTTCTGTACATCCTCATCTGGAACTCTATATTGGTGATAGCCTGAACTGAGGTCTATCTTCGTGAACCACCATTATCCCTTCATGTGATCAAAGGGAACGTCAATCCTTAGGATTGGTTACTTGTTATTCATGATCAACTGGTTCAGGCACCGATAGTCGATACAATGTATCAATCTCCAATCCTCTTTCTTGGTGAACAAAATCAGGGCTGCCTAAGGAGAAACACTAGGCTGAAATAATCCCTTCCACTGTATGTCTTCTAGTGGTAATCGCAATTCATGATACTCTACTGGAGTCGTCCAGTACGTTGGTGTAGATATCGGTGTCGTACCAAGGTACACGTCAATGTAGAAGTCTACCTATCTATGTGGAGGTATAACTATAACATCATCAGTGAAGAAATTCGTGTAATGGTCCACCACTACTAGATATCATGGACTCTCCACGTCATCCCCAATGAGGGTAAGGCTTTCCAACTGATGTGTAATTGGCTGCAATCTCTTCTAGGTAAGTCCATCCTATGCTACAAAGGCTCATTTCTCGTTGGTGAAGGTAAAAAAAGTCCCATCCATGTGGAGACACCATAAATTGCCCCTAATATAGCCAATATGAGCATGAACTATAGAGAACTTGTCTATACCCAAGATGATGTCATAAGGACGCAATGCCACTACTAGGAGATCCAAGATGAAACTCTCACCACCTAGAGTAAGATCACTCTACTATCACCAGTGTGTAATCATCAAATCCTATCCCATAGGGGTATCAAGCCATAAGGATCAAGCCAATGACTCAATTGGATTCTTTGAGCTCCGAACGAGGGAAGTTTAAATAAATGAATGACTGGAACCTATGTATATAAGTACAACAACTAAGTTGGAGTAGACAAAGATCATACCTCGTATCATCTTTGGAGCGCTGTGATTTTAGGCCTCAGCTGACTGGAACTGAGCTCTCCCCTGTCCACCTGCTCCCTTTGGTCAGTGTAGACCACATGGTGGTTGTGGTAGTAACATCTTGAATCGTCACTCACTACCAGCTGCACGACCAGCTCCTCTACTATGTCTTCTTGGTCCATGAAGACCTCCTCGGTTGAACCTCTATCTCTGCTTGGGTGGTCCTTCGCCTGTCTGCTTATCATCCATATGGTGGGTCGGGCATTCACGTGCCATGTGATCCTGCTCGCCACCGGTGAAACACTACCTACTCCTGGCATGACCAGTTCTGTCTCCGGTGTCCCACCCAACCAACCCTAAATCCTATGGTTGTTCACCTATAGGACGAGTCTTCTTGGACCACTGTGACATTGGACTGTGGACTGATTTTGAAGACTCCACTATGTGACGCCTAGTGATGGGTCTCACTACTGGTGACTACTCGACAAGAAAACTCTCCACTAAGAGGGATCACTCAAACAACCCTGCCTACGTCGGGATGCTATGTGAAATCATTGAATCTCTAATCTTTATCCTGAGTCCATGCTCGAAGGCTCGGGCCTTGAATAATGGGTCTCGTACCATATCAGTGGAGTAACGTGAGAGGTCAGTGAACCATGTTGAGTACTGAGCCATAGTCATTCTACCCTACTACAGATGGAGAAGCTCCTATATGCGCACTGCACGGCAGGTCCCTGGAACAAACCAAGCCCGAAATAGGCTCTCATAGTCTACCTAGTGAAGTGTCACCTCATCGTGAACTTGGAGCATCATGATCCACTATCTGCCTCCCGATGCCTGTAGGAGACTGGTAGCAAGGATCACCATGAGATTTTCTGGTGTCCCTACTAGTAGGAGGTCACTCACTATGACCTCCAACCAATCCTCAACCGCATGTGGGTATGTCTCTACCCTGATCATGAGTGGCCTCTGGCACTGGAACTCAGGTAATGTGCTCAAGAGGCATGTACTCTCTGCTACTGGGGCTGGTGGAATCTGTGGCCCAATGGGTAATGGCACTGTTGGTGCCTCTACTGGTGCCTCTACCGGAAGTGGGCCCTACACCGAGGCCTAATCGCTCGGTGGGCTATCCTCGTGTACTCTATATAGAACCCTAGCTATTTTTATGCATATAGGCATCCTAAAAAAGAAACAGGTGATCTAATGTCAATAATTTATAACTGGTGAGTTGAATCAAAGTGTTCACAAAGAATAATTTTCAAAACACACATGAAATCATTGTTTTAGTGCACTAAGTCAGAAAGCAGATGTCCGGGTCCTGGTGTATAGATATGTCGGCCTCTACACCAAGAATAGATTCCTAAAACTGATAACCACACTCACAACACTATCACTATTTCTGTTAAAAATATTAGAGTCCATTGTTTTATGGTAGAACTGAATCCTTTGATACAAATTTTTCACGACCCGTCCCTCAGGGCCCATGCTGTGACTACCCCAAACCTACCTTCCATAGGCTAGGGGCTGGTGACTAATTGTGAAAGGCATATTCCCTAAAACTAGGAAGGCATTTCCTTTAAAACATTTAATCACATGCAACTATGCACACAACATGATATATACACAAGTAAACTGTATAGTAAAATGAGTGCTGAAAGTAAGTGGGTCCGGAATTCAATCCCAATAGTAAAGGGACAAGTAAAACTAAAAATGCAATAAAACTGAAGAATGAGAAAGCCAAAAACTTGGTCCTCCTCTGAGTTTCTTACCTAATGGGTAGTTACTGATTGCCTTCTTAACACTCCACTTCCTCCCATCTCCACTGCGTACCAACACGCCGTATGGTCCGCCTCCGGGCACAGTCCAGTCCTGGTACCCTCAGCCTTGATCAGCAATGTCTGTCATATGCAGCAAACACAACAAGGTGTGGCAATGCCCATGATGAGGTGAGTATAATGATACCCAATAAAGACCTAGATACCCCAATGTATCACAATATTTATAAAGGATAGACTATAAAGCATATAAACTAGTGAGAACCCTACTTAGGTATATGCCCATACATATACCTAAGTTATCAAATATTACCCATCTCCAACATGAGGAAACAAAATGCCCAACTCATTAGCCAAAGTACAACAGTTCCACATATGAAAGATTACCATGATGGTAAGTACCACATAGGTATGCCACATAATAGAATACTACAAAGGTAACACCCCGATGGTACGTATCACTCAGGTACGCCAAAAAAAGATTACCACCAAGGTATGGACTCAGATCACACTAGGTATAACTTAGGTACAAAAGTAGCGATTATTAGGTGTAGCTAATGAATCATATTACTCTGTTAAGAGGTAGACCCACGTAGGATCCTAGTATGTCATCAGACCCACACATGATCTTAGTGCAGCCGACCCACACTGGATCCTAGTAAATCATTAGACCAACATAGAATCCTATTAGAGAAGTCCCACACAAGATCCTAGTACATCCTCAGACCCACACAGTATCCTAATACAGTAGACCCACACAAGATCCTAGTATATCATCAGACCCACATAGGATTCTAGTACAGTAGACCCACACATGATCCTTGTACATCATTAGACCGACATAGGATGCTAGTACATCAAAACCACATAGGATCCTAGTACATCATCAGACGCACAAACGATCCTAGTAATGTAAACCTACACAAGATCCAAGTGTAGTCCCACATGGATTCCTAGAGAGGATCCTGAAATACAGAACCATGAAGGATCCATTTCCATGTAACAGCCAGCTACTGGGTTCCGGCACTATGCTCGCTTGATTCTGAGAGGTTCCACTCCTCAGGACACAGTTCGATGCACCAACTACCATGATGTCCCACGAAGAAGAATCCCCATGAACTGCCCTGTAATATGGGCCTCTAATCAATAGACGATGTGTCAATCAGATGCTAGGTCCGTATGTTATTGGCCTTTTAGTCCTGAGAGCCTAGTTGGATTCATGCTCGATCCAACCTGGTCATACCCCAAATTTTTCCAAATATAAATTGGGGTATATCAAAAGGACAATATTGCTTCATGGTTTCCAGCACCGCAGACTGTTCATCAAACGGACGCCTGATGCAAATGTTATGGCCAAAAGGACGATTATGGGACGAAGATGGTCTGAGTCCAGTTTGACACTGTTGGACCGACCCGACCCGGCCCAACATAGCCTGGGTCATCCAAAACCAGTTCAGTTCGACTTGGCTCGTTGGTTTTGGCCTAGCCTGCACTGGGTGGCCTACCTTAGATATCCCATCTTGGGCATCTTCTCCTGGCCACGTGTGGGGGGGGGGGGGAGTCGCACGCCCCCACTCCTACTCGCAGAACAGCCGAATTGGTTCTGTGTCCAGGTAGAACGAAGGAATCATTGCGGGTCCTGCGATGACTACCTCTCAGTCTAGTTCTTCTAGCAGAAACGACCAGCCCATGGTCCTCCCAACGGTGCGTCCTACGCCGCCGCTCCATGGCCGACCGAATGCTAACAGCACCTCTGCCATCTGCCACGACCAGGTGGGCCACGATTCCTTGCTCCTATGGCAGCGCATCGTGCACCTCCTCTCCTCAGCTAGAAGATATTTGTCCACCCTCTATCCACCACCAGGACCAACATTATATGGTTCTAATCTGGTAGAGCGGTCGCGCCGTCGCCGTCTTCGCGGGCTGCCGTGGTGCCAGCCGTTGTTCTCAGGCACCACCGGTGTTAGATACCATTCTCCACCATCGTGAAAATCATACCAAGAACCACGAAAATTATTAGTAGGAGTCGGTCCATGTTCATTTGGTCTGTACCGTCTTCGTTAGGGTGGTAGCAAGCGGTTCAACAATTTCTTGAATCACTAATAATTTTTTAGAATATTAAAGGGGAAATTCAAAACAACAATCCCGACCTCGGAGGTTCTATTGAAGATCGATGAGGAAGGAAGGAGGGGCATTGGATCATTTTAATTGAAGACGTCAGCATTTGTTGCCTCTGTAAGGTGATTCCAATCATGGCTCAAGGATGGTTCCTCATTCTTCATTGTAGATGACACGTTATTCACTGGAGATGAGTTTCTCTAATGTTCTATTAATTACTCCCTTCTGCAAATGATTTCTCCCTAAGACAAAATGAAAATCCAACCAAAATAAAACTTGTTTGTAAATTAAAAATATTAGTTGGTATCATTAAACAGTTGATGAGGCATAATTAAATGGGAGAATAATTAATGGCGAGTATAATGGTATTCTCCATAAAAGTGGGGTCTGGGTGGTTCCCACCACTATTGGATTAAATTGGGTGTTTTTCTACCTCGGTTGGTTCCCACCACCACGAATTCAAAAAGGATATTATAAATATAAAAATTAATGTTTATTTTATTTTTATTTGCATGAAAAAGCACAAAAACTAACATTCACCCTCAACCTACTGCGGTCGAGGTGAAAGTCTCTTT
Source organism: Viscum album (assembly GCA_963277665.1). Taxonomy (NCBI): domain Eukaryota; kingdom Viridiplantae; phylum Streptophyta; class Magnoliopsida; order Santalales; family Viscaceae; genus Viscum; species Viscum album. Next base: position 720,581,664 of record OY728164.1, on the reverse strand, counting down.
AAGCTAATACCGGCGTAGCGAGTTAAATGGTGCCCACATATTTCAATTCTGATAAGAAATGTAAATGATAGAAAAAACTCACTCGTACGTTCACTGAATGTAACTAAAAAATGTTTAGAAATTCATTTCAGGCATACTGGTCGTTGGAATCACGCGCCATAAATTTTCACGGACTTTTAAAATTCCCATATAATTTAAAAAAATTACATGGAATTTCTAGGTCTTTAGAAGTATTCCTAAAATGATGCATGTTTCAAAATAAACTTGTGTTCCTAGAATGATGCATGTCAGAAAATAACCCAGATTGTCTAGAATAATTCATGTATACTCAACTCTCATTCCTTACCGGGAGACAAGTAAAATATTAAATAATCAATGAAACTATAAAAACCAAATAACCAAACATGTTTGTCACCCAAGGTGAAATACATTCAACTATAACAAGAATAAAAAATTAAAACAATCCCACCCGAGTTACTTGGGTTATCCCTCATACATGGGTTAACTACTCCCATGCGGGAGCTTATATCTATGGACTCATACTTCTTAGTCTCCAATCTAACATTCCCAAAAATTATGAAAAATAAAAATAAATGAAAACAAGGCTCTGATACCACTTTGTATCAACCCAACATGGGTTCCACATGATGGTTCCTTCAGCCCGTTAGTTACATGAAATCTAGTGTATCTCCCTCTATTCCAGAGGCTGATGAATTGTAGTGAGGGACTAATATCAATCATGGGTTGAATGTACCCTCATTTTCATTATTGTAATACACCATTATAAATATATAAACAATATTAGCAGAATAAAAAAGTAATATCATAACCAGAACATTACAAGTATAAAATGATTATAAAAACTAGAAATACAATATCAAAATACATTAGATATTCCGTTACAAAATATGTGACCAGTGTCAAATTAAAACCCCAAATTAAAGACATATACAACTCCCAAGAGGGTGTCATACCACAAATGCTTTATTCATTTATTATCCATCCCCAATCCATTCCTATAACATAGGTACTTTTCTCATGACCATTGATATGACCATGAAATATTTCCAGGTAACAATTACGCATCATGAGTTGGATATGGGTACAACTCAGTAGGCCACCACCAATGATGTCTAAAATTAAATCTAAGTAATAACAATTTTCACTATTTTATAAATAAATAATAAAATGTATAAATAAAAATTTATCACATTATCATAATATTCCTTATTTAACCTCAAAACTCCTGATGGTGTTGAGGAAAACCAAACCTCAATATCTACTTTGGAATAGACCAGAGTCCAAATTATCGCCAAGTGGTTTTAAATTCTATAATGCTTCTATAACCATTCTATATCACATTTCATATCTCATAATTCTATTCTTTTCCATCCAGTTTTCAATTCACATATGAATTCCGTTTTTACCATTCACTATTTCATTAATTCATTCAACAATAAATTATTTGTCTCAATCTCAGTAAATAAATTAAAAATTAATTAATCTCATCAATGTAATTAATAAACTCAAAAATTTATTAATCATGTCAATACCATTAATTGACTCAAAAATTAATAAATCATCTCAATCCCAGTAATTAACTCCACAATTAATTAATCTTGTCATGACCCGTCCTCGGGAACCGTGCCGTGACTACCCCAATCCTGCCTTCCATTGGCTACGGGCTGACGACTACCAACAAAGGCATAAATCCCTACGCTGGGAATGAATTTACTTTATAAAAGTAAACACACACAACAAAGTACAAAACTGGAAGCAAAACACTAAGTAGGAATTGTATACAAAATTTGTGAGGGAATGTAAAAGGGGCCAAAAATACAAGCCCAACAATAAAGTACAAGGAAAAGTCAAACAAGTACAACTATAAAAACAAACCCCTGGAAGGTTTCTAGCATCTCATGGATCATCCACCATAGATCCTAAATGAAGGGTATGTATAGATAGCTTCCTCAACACTCCATGTCCATCCATTTCCTCTGGGTACCAAATCGTCGTGAGGTCCACCTTCGGGTACCGTCCAGTCCTCGTACACTCCGCCCTAGTCAGTGTGTTCCGTTGTCTACATCCATCACAACAAGGTGCGGGCATAGCCCGTGTAGGGGTGAATATAACAATACTCAGTAGGGACCCCAAGACACACAAGGTCTAACAAAATCCATCAAGGATAAACCAGAATGTATGAAATCAATGGATAACCATTACTTACGTATATGACTATACATATACTTAAGTTATCATGTAACTCATCTCAATCATGATGTAAACACAATGGTCATTGACTCAGATCAAAGAAGGATTTTTATTATCAAAACCACGACTACTGGAGATCTCCTCCTCTATCTTGTACAGTGGACCTATCGTGACACTAATGCACTTATCACTAGACTTAGACTGCTAAGGTACTCCTCCAGTCAAGTACTATGGGTCTTCTTCCAACTACCTGGTGCCCCGTCCACTTTGGGTCTACCGCGAAATACTATTCTCTCCCCCTAATATCCTACAGTGGTACTCATCTTATCTAGTATGTTGGGTCTACTTCAAACTACCAGGTGCTTCGTCCACCATGGGACTTCCACCAAATACCGAGTACTCCCCACTGGGCTTGTTGAATCACTCCGAGTCGAATCGGTCAACAGTCATCAGGTCTGTCAGCTGCTAGGTCTCCACACTCTGCATGCTTGTTTCGAGGAGTATTCGCTCCATGAGCTACTGGTCGATACTCCAAGTGTCACAAAGTGTCACGTGGAAGTACCTCAAAGGCTCTCCATGTCATAGGGGTCTTAACGCAATAGACGACGCGTTAATCGGATGCCCTGTCTGTGAGTTATTCGACTTTTAGTCTTGGGGGCCCTGTTGTTTTCGTGCACGAATCAACTAACCGTATCTCAACTATTCCCCTAACTCCTGTGGGGTATTCTCAAAGGGATGGCTTCATTCCATGAATATCAGTGACACTGACGATTCGTCAAACGAACACCCGTAGCCTAAGTTATGGGCGATTAGGTGTATTCGGGTCTGATGGGTCCAGGTCCGGTCTGACCCAGTCAGACCGACCTGACCTGACCTGATTCTGGACCAAGTTTCGACCCGGTCTGAAGGGGTAGCCCGGCTTCAAGGGGTGGCCCAGCCTAAAGAGGTGGCCCGACCCGATGGCACGGCCTGGCTCGTGGGGGCGACCTGTCTGGCGAGCTGCGGGGCCCTATCGGCCAGTCGCGTGCTTGTTGGCCGTGTGGGCCAGCGGGTTGGTCGTGTGTGGGCCAGCTGGGTGGCCAGGTTGGCTAGCTGCGTGTTGGCCAACTGTGTGGCCCGGCCAGCGGGCCATGCCATGGGGGGTGTGGGAGGTGGGGGTTCCATGCTCCCTATTATCAGTAACGGAAACGACGCCTAATTCCAGTTCAGGTAACCGCGGGAGCCTTCGAGACCCGCTTGTTGTGCGCAAAGGTGGTCATATCGGCCCTCCACCCTAGTTCCTCCACTAAGGTGAGATGAAGCTATGGTTCTGAAGGGATCAGAATGGTGTGACTACGTCGCCCCACCTCCTCCACGGTCCGGCCTTGCAGAGGTCCCTGGTTCCTCCGCTCGGCGTGCTGGTGCTGCGCTCCTCGTCTGAAGGTCGTGGCCCTAGTGCTCACGGCTCTTCCATCTGGAATGGTGCAACGACACCGTGGTGGCCCGTCCAGCTGCGACTTTGTTCATTGCACGGCATGGTGGTGCCGCACCCTTGTGGGGACCTAGTCGTCTTGTGCCGTCGACTTCTTCGCGCTCTGCCTCCGTCCTCAACAAAAAGAGAGTAACAAAAGGGGGGAGGGCATGGTCGGACCATGTTCATGCGGTCTGATCCCTCCACAATAAAATGATATCAATTGGAAACAAGGAACTCAAAAAATGACAAATAATGGAGGTTAAATTCATAAAAAAAATAACCCCTACCTCGCTTGTCGGTGATTGATGACGGAGTCACGCAAGGAAGACGTCGTTGCTTCAATGTTAGAGGAAGAAGAGGGTGCTCATCATTGGAGGACGAGTGTTCGATGGTGACAAAGTCGAAGACGACATCGGCGTTCATTGTGGGCGTCGCTTCCCTTCCTTGGCCCGATTTAAGAAGGAAGAAGATGCCAATGGTTCTCTGTGTTCCTCATTGAGAGGATGTTCTCTCAATTTCTCCAAGGATCCACTAGATGAATGTTCCAACAAAATAAAATAATAGCTTTGCCTATTATTTTATTATTGTCATGAATTTGAAATAATTCAAAAAATTAATTAATTAACCATTAATTAATACATGTGGAGTTGTCACATTAATGAGGGTATGTGAATAGGCTCCCCCAATTAATTGGTGGTTCCAAGGGGTTAAAGGCATTTAAAGCCCATGTGGGCCCCACCTTAATAATATCCTCCAAAGATAGATTATGATCTGGTGGGCCCCACCACTATAACCTCCCATGGGAGTTTTGGGTGTGGAGTCCCCCACCACCAACCCCCCCTTGGTAGTTTCAACCACTAAAATAAAAATCATGTAAACACTTTATTTTTATTCAATTCAATTAAAAACCCCCAGAATCTAACTTCAATTCTTTTTAGAACACAACTACGATGAAGGTATCACTATGAAATCGCCGACGCTGTGAGTTCAATAGTGCACACAAATTTCAATTATGAGCACCTATTCAATATATATGAAATTCCACTCACACATTTTGTGAACCTACCCGAAAAAAATGTTAATAAAATTACTATCAGTCACCCTCAACCCACTGCGGTCGAGGTTAGGCTCTTCCTAGGTCAAACATACCCTAATGAACCCAACAGTACTCTCCTATTTTCAATTCGAATTACCTTTTATAATTTATGAATTTTTCAATAAAATAATTATCACTTAATTAATTTATTTGCAGCCAAAAACTAAATTTTTTTGGTGGCATACGCCGACCAAAGTTAGTATCTGCTTAAATAAAGAATCCCATCATGAGTTTAGAAGTGGTCTCAGATTTTTAATCAGAGCTACCATTTTTGAGTTTTAAGAATTTGAAAAATAAAATAAGTTTATTTAATTATTTTATTTACAGTTATGCCACTTTCAATATTTCTCACAGGAGGCACGTGCCGACTAAACTTAAGTCATGCCTAGGGTAAACCCACCATCATGAGCTCATTGGTTCCCTAGGATTTCTGATCCATGTAACCGTTTAAGAGTTATTCCACTTTTTTAGGAAAATTGCTTATGCACAATAATTTATGCTTAACCAAACTACGAAGGATCATTTAGGGATCTCCGGGCCTCAGAATCACATTCCGTTAGATTTAGAGGACTCGTAAGATTCTTATATATTTTAAAAAAATATTTACATGGATATTCTACATTTTTACATTCTCCCACTTCAGGGAATTACATCCTCATAAGCTAAATCTCAAACTAAAGGAACAAATGGGGGTACTGGGCACACATCTTATTCTCCCGCTACCATGTTCTCTCCTAGAGGTTTTTGTGCTACCAACGAACGTGCACCAGAGGTATCGACTGTCCACGTAGGACCTGCGTCTATTGATCCTCAATCTCCATAGGAACCTCCATTAATGTCTCCCTGTCATCGATGTATATCTCCTCGTGGTCGATGATGTGGGATGGGTCGTCCACATATCTCCTCATCTATGAAACATGGAAGATGTCGTGCACCTGGTATAACTGAGGTTGAAGAGCTAAGCGGTAAGCCACATCTCCTACTCTGCTGAGGACCTGGAAAGGTACTATAAACAATGAAGATAACTTTCCTCCCCGACCAAATCTATGCACACCTCGTCGAGGTGAGACCCGTAGAAAGACGTGGTCTCCATCCTCGAACTCTAGAGGTCTTTGTCTTCTGTCAGCATACGACTTCTATCTGGTATGTGTAGTCTTCGTCCTCTCCTGGATGATCTTAACCTTCTCCGTGGTAGCCCATACCATCTATGATCCCACTAGTGTTGACTCCCTTGGGGCTGTCCAGTACAATGGCGATCTGCAATGCCTACCATACAATGCCTCAAAAGGTGGCATAACTATGGTGGAGTGATACCTGCTATTGTAAGAAAATTCCACCTAAGGAATGTGATCCTGCCAGCTACGACTGAAGTCAAGTAAACCTGCATAGAGCATGTCCTCGAGGCTCTGAATGGTCTTCTCGGTCTAACCTTCTGTCTGAGGATGGAAGGCAGTGCTCAGATGTAGCTGCATCCCGAAATCCTCATACAACCCCTTCCATAGCCGAGACGTAAAACGTGCATCATGGTCGAATATAATAAAAGAAGTTACACCATGTAAACACACTATTTCAGCACGTAGAGGCATCCCAAGCTCTCTAATGAGCCCTTATCTTTTATCGATAGAAAGTGGGCCGAATTGGTGAGTAGGTCAATGATCACCCATATCGACTCATGCCTTATGGATGTATGTTGATGTCTCGTCATGAAGTCCATGGATATCCCATCCCACATTCACTCTGGGACATCTAAGGGATGTACCAAGCCTACTGGTACCTGGTGATCTGCCTTCATTTGCTGACAAGTGAGGCACCATGAGACAAACTTTGTTATGGCCTTCTTCATACCAGGAAACCAATGCTATCGTCGAAGGTACAAGTACATATTCACCGCTCCTGGATGTACATCAAGAGGGGAAGTGTGGAACTCCCTCAACACCTCTTCCAGAAGTGAAACTGGTACCATGGTACGTAATCTGAAGTGGATGACGTGCTCCCCACCATCAGAAAATCCATCAGGTGCCTACCCTATAGATATTTGAGCACGTCACATCTCATAGTCAGTGTCTCCATGTTGCGCCTCCCTAATTCGCTGAAGAAGTGGAGGACTGATTGTAATAGACTGAAGATAGACTGCTCTGTCACTATCCATAAATGATATCTGTAAGGCATCTTACTACTCTATCACCTCTCCAAGCAGTTTAATTCTTATCCTCCTATTGAACGCATCTACTACAACATTCCCCTTCCCGGAAGTATATATTATCTCGAAGTCATAGTTCTGGAGGAACTGAAAATCAAAAACTCCTACTTCCATGACGGTAAGGCTGGCCGACTCAAAAGTGATCGGATTCACCCTCCTATGCATGAGTTTAACCTGTGCTATATGGGTTTCCTTTGTTCATGACTACGGAAAAACTCATATCAACATTGTATATAAACCATGACCTTTTTTCCTATTGTTGTCAATTTGTTTATGAACTGTGGTTTCCCAGTCGATACCCAAATTGACGTCATAATGCCTTGACGCTACCACCATGTGATTCAAACCGAGACTCTCACCTCAAGGGTCAGATCATACCATCATAATATGTTTGATTATAGAGTATCCTCCAAAAGGTATATCCATACGTGAGGGTCAAGTCAACAGTTTAATCGGGAAATCTAGGTTTGGGACAAGATTTGTGGAAGGAATGATTGGTAACAATGTATACTGATACAACAGCTAGTAGTAGACACAATATGTACCTCTAATCATTTCTAGATCCCATGGGTCACACTCTTTGACAGCATGCAGCTATTCTCTTCCTCTTCACTCCAGCACCCTGATCCTGGCAGGGACTACAAATGTGGGTGGTTATAACATGAAAAATTGAATACCACCTCATACTGCTCTCCTAGATCTGCTTCCACGTCTACTACCGTGCAGGTTCATCTGTTCCTATCACATCCTCTTTCTAAAATTGTTTACACACCCAAGACTATGAGACTGGTCCCAGTTTCCTACTTTCCCACTACTAAATTCACTGGTTGTATCTGCTTTTCCATAGAAAATTCAACCACAAAGGTTATCTATAACATCATAGCATAAGTAAGAATACACAGAGGATAAAGAAAGTGTTGGCTCAGATGTACCTAAACACATCTCACTCGGAGGTCCAATCTCCGAAGCATTGATCATATCGTATTCATCGAGCATTAGGAATAATCAGTTTTCCTCGATGAATAATCAGCTACAAACATGTCATCCTTCCAAAGATGAATATGTTCTAGAGAACTCTAAGCCACCTCCTTAGGCCAGACCTTAGCCACCAGTAAGTCGGGAACTCTTCAGAACCTAAGGGGTATCAGATGCTGAAACACATGTAAGGCACTAATCCTACATGTGTCATAAACTGGTACCACAGGTTGAAAATCCTAGCCAACGAGAAGTGATATATCATACACACTACCTAAAGGTATAATCCTGGGAAAAGGTCTACATACCAAAGCATCATCACTATGTGAACCAACCTCATGGTCACTCACTGGGAAAAAATAGTATCTATGATCACCATATACTATACAGGTGTCTCAACTAGGCAGAGAACTCTAACAATTGCCTTCAGTTAGTCCTCTGCTGCCTGGGAATCAGTCACACCTCTTAACCTCAGAGGCCTCTACCGCTAGAACTCGTGCAATGTGCTCAGTTGGTAAGAGGCTTCTGCCAGTGCGGCTAGTGGCATCTGCTTCCAAATCAGTAGTGGTGATGCTGGTACACCACCCGATGGTCCCAACATAGTAAGAGGTCCCTGTACCGGATCCTTGTCGCTTGGTGGTCTGTCATCGTGTACTCTCTCAGAACTCTAACTAGCTGTCTGCGTTGAGGCATCCTAAACAGATATGACACTGTCAAAAGAATATACTTCTTGAGATGACTTAGTTGAGCTAACGTAATGAAAAACTTTTGAAACACACATGCAATCAGTGTTTTCATGCACTATGTCAGAAATCAGTAGGCAGGGTCCTGGTGTACGGATCCATCAGTCACCGCACCAACACTGGACTCTCTGAACTGAAAACCACACTCGATACCCTTAACACTATTTCTTCACATAAAAGAAAAATAAGAGTCTTTTGTTTTGTGTTAGAACCAACTTGTTTGATACCAATTTGTCATGACCCATCATCGGGACTCATGTCATGACAACCCCAAGCCCGACTTCCATAGGGCAGGGGCTGGGGACTAGCACCAAAGGAGTAAATCCCTAAGCTGGGAAGACATTGCCTTTACAAATGTAAACACACAAAATAGAGTACACAACTGGAAGAAAAAAACTAAGTAAGAACTGTATATAAAAGATGCGCTAGAATGTAAAGGGGCCAGAAATACAAGCCCAACAGTAAAGTATAAGGAAAAGGCAAAAAGGTACAACTAAAAAGACAAATAGCTGGAAGGTGTCTATTAGCTCCTGGATCGTCCACAATAGATCCTACCTAAAGGGTAGGTACAGATAGCCTCCTCAGCGATCCACATCTATCTATCTCCTCCAGGTACCAACTCTTCATGAGCTCCACCTTCGGGTACCGTCCAGTCCTCGTACACTCCGTCTCGGTAAGCGTTGTCCAATGTCTGTATCCAACACAACGATGTGCGGGCATAGCCTGTGCTGGGGTGAGTATAACGATACTCAGTAGGGACCCCGAGACTCTCAAGGTCTCACAAAATCCAGAAAGGATTAACCACAATGTATTAAATCAATGGATAACCATTAATTAGGTATATGCCCATACAGACACCTAAGTTATCAATTATCCCATCTCAATCAGGAGTTAAACACAATGGTCATTCACTCAGCTCAATCCAGGATTTTTATTATCGAAACAATGGCTACTAGAGTACTGCTCCTCTATCGTGTATAGTTGTCCTATCATGACACTGAGGCGCTTCTCACTTACCTTAGATTACTGAGGTGCTCCTCCAATGAAGTACCGCTAGTATGCTGCCAACTACCAGGCACTCCGTCCGATGTGCATCTACTGCCAGATAGTGGGTGCTTTCCCAAATAGCCTTCATAGTTACTCCTTTTTTCGAGTATCACGTGTCTTCTACCAACTACCAGGCTCTCTATCTTCCATGCGTCTTCCACAAAATACCAGACGCTCCCCACTGGGCTAGTCGAATCACTCTGAGTTGTATCGGTCAAGCAGTTGCCGGGACTGTTAGCTACTAGGTCTCCAGACTCTTCCAGATTGTTTCCGGAAGGATTTGCTCCATGAGCTACTGGTCGATAATCCATGTGTCAGGAAGTCTCTTGTGGATGTATCTCAAATTTATTCCACATCATTGGGGTCTCAACGTAACAGACGACACGCCAATCAGATAACCAGTCTGTGAGTTATTAGCCTTTTAATCCCAGGGGGCCTGGTTGGTTTTGTGCATGAACCAACCTAACCGTATCAAAACTATACCCTGAACTCCAGTGGGGTATTCTCAAAGGGAAATCTTCATTCGAAGAATATTGACACCATTGAGATTTCGTCAAACGGATGCTCGTAGCCCGAGTTATGAGTGATTAGTTGTATTTGGGTCTGACGGGTCCGGGTCCGGTCCGACGTAGTCAGACCGACCCGACCGGAACCGGGTCTGGACTAGGGTACGACCTGGTCCGTGAGTCCAACCTAGTCTGAAGGGGCAGCCCGACCCGAAGCAACGGCCGTACATGAAGGCACAACCGGACCCAAATAGGCGGCCCGACCTGAAGGCATGACCTGACTCGAAGGCACGTCTCGACCCGTGGGGGCGGCCCGGCTGGCAGGCCGCGTGACCCAGCCAGCTGGCCACGTGCTGGCGAGCTGTGGGGCCCAAAGGTTTGGCTGCGTGCGGGCTGGCCATGGGGCTCGGCTGGATGGTTGCATGCTGGTGAGCCGCATGGCCTGACCGGTGGGCAGCGTGGCCCGACTGGCCATGCCATGGAGGGTGGTGGGTGCCCCTCCCCCTGTTGTCCATAACAGAACCGAAACCAAGTTCTAGGTCAGGTAACAGTGGGACCCTTCAGGTCCCACCAATAGCGCGCACCGACAGCCGGCTCAGCCGGCCGACCTGGTTCCTCCACCACAGTGTGATGGCGCCGCAGTTATGTTGGCCTCTGCGAGGCGTGACAACACCACGCCACCTCCACAGCGGCCTGAGCTAGCCGCGGTCCCTGGTACCTCTACGTGGTGTGATGGCGCCACCCTCGTCGTACGACTTCCACGACCCTCCTAGCTACATATCTTCCTTCTGACATGGTGCAATGGCAGCGCACCCCTCCGGCACCATGGTGGCCCATCCGGCGGCGGCTTGGTTCTTTGCGTGGCATGGCTATGCTGCGCCCATATGGTGACCTGGAAGTCTTGTGATGTCGGTTTCTTCATGATCCACCTCCGTCGTGAACAAAATGATATCAAAAATAGGGGGAAGGTTTGGACCATGTTCGTGTGGTCTGATCCCTCCTCGTTAAGATGATATCAATCCGCAACCTGGTGCTCTACAAATGACGAAGAACGGAGGGTAAATACATACACAAAATAACCCCTACCTCACGTGTCGGTGATCGACGACGGGGTCGCGGAAGGGGTGCGTCTTTATGTCAATGTCGGAGGTGGAAGAGGGTACTCGTCGTTGGAAGATGAGCATTCGAAGGTAACGAAGGCGAAGACGACGTCAGCATTCTTCATGGGTGTCCCTTCCCTACCTTTCCCCGGTTGAAGAAGGAATATGATGTCGATGATTCTTTGTGTTTTTCATTGAGAGGATGTTCTCTCAATTTCTCCAAGGCTCTACTAGATGTAAGTTCCAACAAAATAAAATAATAGCTTTTCCTATTATTTTATTATTGGCATGTATTCAAAATTATTCAAATAATTAATTAATTAGCCATTAATTAATTCATGTGGAGTTGGCATATTAATGAGGGTATGTGAAGAGGCTCCCCCACTTAATTGGGGGTTCCAATGGGTTAAAGGGGTTTAAGCCTGTGTGTGCCCCACCTTAATAATAACCACCCAAGGGAGGTTATGCTTTAGTGGGACCCACCACCATAACCTCCTATGGGAGGTTGGGGTGTGGTGGCCCTCACCTCCAACCTATCCTTGGAGGTTTCTACCACCAAAATAAAAATAAAGTTAACGCTTTATTTTTATTCATTTTAATTAAAACCCTACAAAATAGTACTTCCGTTATCGTTAGAATGAAACTATAATGAAGGTCTCACTAAGAAATCGTCGACGTTGTGAGTTCAACGGTACCCTCAGATTTCAATTTCGAGCATCGCTTCAAAATATATGAAATGTCACTCGCACGTTTATTGAACGTACCCAAAAAAAGTTTAGAAAATTATTATCAGTCACCGTCGACCCACTGCTGTCAAGGTTAGGATATTCCTAGGTGAAACATGCCCCAAAAAACCCAACGATACTCTCCTATTTTCAATCCAGGTTACGATTTAGAAGTTATGAATATTAAAATTAAATAATTTTCACTTAATTATTTTATTTGCAGCCAAAAACTAACTTTATCTGGTGGCCCGTGTCGACCAAAGTTAGTATCTGCATAATTAAAGCATTCTCTCACGAGTTCAGTGGTGGTCTTGTATTTTTAATTCATGCAACCGTTTGTGAGTTATAGGAATTTTAAAAATAAAATAACTTTATTTAATTATTTTATTTACAATTATGCCACATTCAGGATTTCTCACAAGAGGCCCGTGCTGACTAAACATAAGTCACTCCTAGTGTAAACATGCCATCCTAAGTGCATCAGTGGAATCAGACATCTGATCCGTGCAACCGTTTAAGAGTTCTTCCACTTTTTGAGGAAAACTGCTTACACACATTAATTTATGCTTAAAAACTTCGATGGATCATTCGAAGAACTCCGGGCCTCAAAATCGCGTTCCTTCAAATTTGGTGGCCTCGTAAAATTTCCATATATTTAAAAAAATACATGGAAATTCCTAGTACTAGAAAATCTTCTCAATCATATTAACTAACCCAATAATTAATTAATCATCTACATCGAATTAATTCACACAATAACTAATTAATCATCTCAATCAAATTAATTAACTCCAAAATTAATTAATCATCCCAATCCTATTAATTAACTCTAAAATTAATTAATATTCCTTGTCCTATTTATTATTTCAAAAAATAATCAATCATATAAATAATAATAATTAACATAATAATTTTTTAATCTTGCCAATATAATTGAATAACTATACAATTAATTAATAATATCAAACCTATTAATTAATTCAATAATTAAATCATCATATCAATCCAATTAATTTACTCAATAATTAATTAATCTTTTATTTCCCATTAATAAGCACAATTAAAAAACATCCATATCACCTAAATTTTTCCATAGTTAGTTTCTAAATTCAGCAATCTCAATATCCCCAAATTAATTACCTAGCTAATTATTCATAATATACAAAACGACAATTTCCAATTTTTACCTAATTAGTTAATTCAAAAATTAAATTTATTTAATAAATAAATAAATTTCTAATAATCTAATAGTTGTTCTAAAATTATGTATGCATAATATCAATTAATACATTGGGATTTTATTTATAGACAACATACATCTATTTTTTAATGAATGATCACCCAATAGAAATCCATAATATTTGTGCAGAAACTCATATATAATGAGTTCGAGATCTAAAACAAAAAATAAAGAAAAAAATTACATATCCTTCATTTCAGGTTATATCACAACAATCCTATATCTAGTATTAATAAAAATACGAAGAAAGACCCTTCCTAGGATGGGAGATTAGGGGAATAGGAATGAGAAATGAAGCATGATTGGATTCCCTTACAATGAGGGGTGAAGATCTTCAATAGAGTATTAAAATTGTGATTAATAGAGGTTTGAAAGACTTGAATCTATCTATGAGGTTATGAAATCATGAAGTAATGAGTTGGTTAGAGTTAGTGTCGAATATGGTAAGGTTTGAAGGTTTGGGGTATTTAGAATCTAATTTTCAGGTGATTTCAAAAAGTTTCACATGATTTTATGGGAAGGGGTGCACATATTTCCTTTACCATGGTCTATAACTATGAATCTATATTATGTTGGGGGGCATAGTTTCTCCTTTCAAGGGGCATGGTTTAAAAAACCATGCACCACCCTTGTGAATCCCCGATGTTCGAGTTCACATGGAATGCTGGGATTGGGCACATGGGTTTCACAAACCATGAACCAACCATACTCTACCCTTATTATCCCATTTTTTACAATTTTTTATCAATACACACCATAAAATAAAACCAAAATGAATAGTACTCAACACAAGGAAATATAGTGCCGATGGAAAAACAAGAGACATCCCAAGAAAAGGTCAGGGTTTATCATCTGAATACAATGATTATAAAATAATTTTTTTTTATAATATCATTATTTTCATTAGTATATCATTATGTATCATTTTAATTACTCTTCTTCGATTATCAAGAAAGGAGAAAAAATAGCGGTGAGATCAAATGCTCAAAAAAGGTTAGGTACGATGAAACCTATCATTAATCAACAATCATAACAAATAAGGAATTGTAAACATTTGAAAAAACATGCAATTATTATGAAATGAGTCTCATGATAAGATAAGTAATAATAATATGGAATGGAAAATAAATTAACAAACATTCCATTTAAATAAACTGACTAGATTGATTAGATAGAAAATAATCAACAGGTAATGCTAAGTAACTAAATAAATATTATATTTAAATAACTGAACTACCAGGATAAGATAAACGATAATGAATATGGAACGGTAACTAATTGAATACAAATTCAATTTAACAAACATGAATATCATGAAGAGATAATGAATTATGAATATGTAAAGGTAAAAAACTAAACACACATACCATTTAAATTACTTGAATTTCTTGATAAGATAAAGCATAGTCAAGATGGAATGGTAATTAAAAACACAATCCATCTAATTAATATAATATAAATGAAATGCATCCAAATATATCATCATAATAAAAATATCAATGTGAATAATAACTAAATTCTTAATTTATTGAGATGATTAATTATTTGAAAAAATGCGTATAAGCACATTATACCTCTACGGTCAAGACCTTTCACATGATTGAATATAATCACATGTATAATCCCATTTAATGCTCACTTGCTAATTTTCCCCATGAGACTATGGATTCATCAAGGGGATATATATAACTAAGGCCACCCATATCTTCGAGTGTAATGAATTCATAATATATCAACCAATTTATTTAATTCATGTACAATATGCCTTACCATTATATATCCATATCAAAGAAGGAACTAAGATTATAAATATTTCCCCAATCAATGAAATAACATTCACAGAAAAAAATATTACATGTATAAATAACATATGATTTATGATGTAAGAATATCCTTGATAAATATATGGAAATTTTTGGAAACTTTGAGGTCTGATGATCATAAGAGTATTAATAATTCAAGTAATAATTAATGACTATAAAAACGAATCAATGAAGTTAGGGCCAATACTATCCGTAGTAAAAAAAAATTATATCCTATTTATAGTATGAATAGTTATTGTACCAATATATCATATCCATAATATAGAATATTATAAATAAATGGTTGTGGCTTTTGATAAATAATTATGTAATAAAAATATATTTAAAACATTTTTTGGATAATATCTAATTCTTTTTTATAATCAACTTTTTTAAAAAATAATTTTTTTTGAAAATAATATTTTAAACAATGGCCTTTGAAACATATAACAGATGATTTTTATAATTTATTGGTCATTATTGTGGAAATTATATAAATTACATAAAAGTTAAAATAATAATTTCATTCATTTTTTTTAAAATCCAATCAATCATTGTTTGGAAAAAAATTATGATAACATTGGATATATTTTAAAAAAAAATAATAAATAGTTAAATATTTATTTAATATACCATTTCTAAATAATTTATAAATATTTTATGATTTTTTTATCAAAAATAGATTTGTATGAAAAGGGGTTTTTGACCGAAGAGAGTAATGTATTAGAATTTTACTAATAAAGTTATCAATAATTTTATGTAACAAAGAGTCATAAAAATATACTAATACTTTAAAAAATTAGGAGTAAACATATTATAATAAACAAAATGGTTTATTAAAAATTTATAAAATAATTTATTTTGGGGGAATCTATTGTCTACATAACCCTGATTAAAATTAGGCTTTGGAATAAAACCTTAAAGAGATCATAATGTTAAATTGAAAATTAATCAATGAGTAAATTTTTAAAGTAAAATTCTATTCTATATAATAAATTTGAAATAAGACATAAAATAATAAAAATTAATTACACACATAATCATAGAATATCAATAAATATGATGAAGTAAAATATCCTAATGGAAACAATTTGAGTTATGATATTCATTACCAATATATAACATTCGATTCAAATACCTTTGGAATATATATTTCAAAATGAAACCTAAAACACCATGAATTATTAATTAATAATGAAACTACATGTATATGGGGAAGTATTTAAACAATATATATGAAATTATGATCCCAATAATATGATTTTCTTTAACGAAGGTAACTTTAGATAATGTATCTTACATTGAGTTTAACACATAACATATGTACTTTATCTTAATTAATAATAAACATATGTTAATTATTAAATATCATAATAAATTTATTTATGTTTATTATTCCTTTTATTTTACTGTTTATGATGTTATATAAAATTATATAATCAATTAAGTCTAGGTCAACTGTTCTTACAATATTTGACTTACATGTCAAAAATGACTTCAATAGGTTGACTATTTCTATAGTAGGTCAATATTTCCACATATATAGAATTATAATAATGATATAATAATCTAATAAATGTATATGAAATTCATTTACAATCATGAAATATTTTTTTTTGAGTAATGAATTATGTTATAACTATGAAGACGACATGCCAAACATATGCATGAGTAACAATACTGTTTTTAGTGATAGTAATGTAATGGAGGTAAGTAATATTTTTCACAATCTTGAGTGATAATAATATCATGAATAAAATATAATTTTTTAAAATATACATACATTTATATTAATGTGGAGTGGTGTTGAAAATAGAGTCACATCACTGTGTGAAGTTGGTAGTCCACACATACATGAACAATATTATCATCTTTTAGTGAGTAATAAAGGATAAAATAAAATGACATATTAACATTTTATAATGGAAAATATGTCATAAATTTCAAAAATATATTTTTAATATCACATATATTCCTTAAATATATCCTTATAATGTTCAATGAAATTTATTACTGAAAAAAGAGTCACATCACTTCTTGAGGCGGTAATCCACTATAAACACGAGTGGCGTTACCAAACCCCATAGATAGTAGAAAGTTAAAAAATAATATATTATATAATATATATATAGGTATAATTATATTATAAATATTATATATAAAATTTAAATCCATCATCATAGACATCCATGAATGATTTTTATTGAAAACATCTTACATTAGTTCATAAAGTGGTTGTCCACCGTACACATGAGTTACATTATAATTTCTTAGTTGAGGGAAGAGGAGATGTATATATTTATTTAGATTAACATAATAAAATATAATTATATATAATATTTTGGTGTTACTATATAATAATAAATGTAGAATATTTTATGGTGGTGGAAGGATAAATCCAATAAAAACACATTGTTATGAATTTTAATTATTCACATTCTACCACATTAAGACAATGACCATGGTATTATGAGAATGGATTTATGAAAAAAAAGGATTAGAGTATTAGGGGATGTAATTTGGGAAGATATTTTGGAAGGTATTAGCTGAAAAATGTTTTATGAGGATGAGATGAAAAATGGACATGGGTGGAAATTAATAGTGAGTTGGGTAGCACACATGTAATTTTTTAGGGGAAAATTTATTTCCTCGGTTTTTCACATGAGAAAGGGACCTAAATTAGGTTTTACCTGTAATAATACATCATATGGTATAAATATTTCAATGAAATATATTTTAGATATGTTTGAGGTCATTTTAATACTTTTCTTATTTTTTTAAGCAGCTTATAAACTCATTTTTACCATAATAGTGGTAAATTATTTTTAATGTTTTTACTTTTCAATATAGTCAAAATAAATTTAACCATATTAGATAATATTTTTTTAAATAAATTCTTTATATTTAATCCATTTTTCAAATTCTATTCATAGAAGGGGAAATATATAATTTTATATTAATTCATCAGAATTGATAAGAAAGTAGGTATTCAATGAGGAATTATTTAAAAGTTTACAATGTATTATATATTTAAGTTAAATATAAAAATGATTAAAATTTTATAGTTTATATGATTAGATATATAGTATAAATATGTTTAGTTTCAACTGAATTTGTATTATTCTTTATAATTTTTATATATTTTAATGAAAATGATGTTTTTAATATAAAGAATTATTTATCAGTATTCATTGAAAAATGTAAAATTTTAGGAAGATATATAAAAATAACCCTAATATATTTTTTTAATAGTTACATTAAAACTGAATATTATTTTTTCAAATTAATTTTCTAATAAATTGCTTTACATTGAATGTTTTTAATTGTGTAGACTATATAATTTTAATAATTTTCATATTTATATTCATACACAATACAATTATAGTTATTTTATAATAGTGTACTATATTGAAATTCATTTAAAATCAGGGTGGTGTGTTCCCAATGCTATCAATGATATAAAATATAATGAAATTTATTTCATTGGTTTTTTCAGATTGGTGTTGTATTTAATAAACTATATAGAATAAAATTAGATTATTTTATAATTTCAAGGTGATAAAATAAAAATTATCATTCTATATAGTTTAATAGTATTATAAACAACATGATACATTCTGAGAATAAATTATATCTTCAATAAATTCATTTCCACAAGTTGATAGTTTATGTGATTTTTAACATAAATGGAAATTGATAATGAAAGATGAAATGAATTTATTTAATGTTTAGAAAACATTGTTTATCTCATTAAACAAACTTTGATAAATTCACATAATCATCGATATCACAAAATTGTGTTCCCATACTATAAAGACCCAGTTTTTACACATATGTTATAGAACATTAATTTTGGGTTTAAATCATATTTTATATCCTTATAAGTGGATATAATCACATAGAGAAGAAATAAAGAGTCTCTAATTATTTTTCTAAGACTATATTATCATGTTATAAACAAAGTGTGGAAGGCACACAATTTGACCAAACCGATTACTAGAGGTCCCACAGTTTTGGAAAACTGTACACTGCGATACAGGGATCCATAAAGGGGAGTGCATGGTCTGAAAAATATTAGATATTCCTTGATCTAGAATAATGAAATTCATTTTTCTATA
Organism: Viscum album; assembly: GCA_963277665.1. NCBI lineage: Eukaryota > Viridiplantae > Streptophyta > Magnoliopsida > Santalales > Viscaceae > Viscum > Viscum album. The sequence continues at coordinate 720,562,448 of OY728164.1, read as the reverse complement.
GACAATTTGTGGTTAATATTTGACACACAATTTGGCCAATTGTGCTATCAAACCATGCACTTCTTTAATTTTGTAAGAAAATTACATTTGACCTGTTATGTTTCAAATGGAAAAGTCATTTTCCTCCTCCATCCATTATCTAGTGAGCTACCTGATATAGAGACCTCTTCCCACTTCACCTAATATTTGAATTCAATTCACCATCTGACCTCAGTTTGTGACACCTTTATTCATGTTGGATCACCACCGGTAAGAGCTATAATATTCTTCCTCCCTTCCTATGATTATTTCAACACTTTTAGTGATTGTTTGATACAGTTTCATATTCTCTATTTTAAGGAAATTTTTATATATTTTTTTCTTTTGATCTCAACCAATCCAATAGTAGACACTGGTAGTGTGATCCTCTATAGGAATTTTACAGGTGGTCTTGTAATTATACATGTTTTTGTGTATTGATATTATGTGTTGTGAAGCTGTATTACATATTATCCATCTTTCCATTAAAAAATAATATTTCTCTTAAATAACCAGTTATAATTGAATGAAATTATAACTCTACACACATAAATCATTATATATTCTATAGTTTCACCCATGAAATATCTCTCTTTATAATTTAATATATTTTAATGTTTAGTGAATTTGAGAATAAATACATAACTAGTACATAACACAACCATAAAATAAAAAGTGGACACATCCTAATAGTATCCATTTTCCCGTTATCCAAAAAATATTAAAATATAGAATGATCTATTTTATGAATATAAAATATGAATTTCAATATGAATCCTTTAAATCCCAAATTCATCTTTATGTCATGTGAAAGGGTAAAAGTAGGTTGATCTTAAAAATCTCATTAAGGGATATAAAAATAATGAATACATTAGTATATTAATAAACATTATAATCCATGAAAACATTATTATAATGTAGTAATTTTCATACTTAAGAAGTAGTAAGTACTTTTATTTGGATATAATATCATTTATTATTGTATATATAATTATATGAATACCATTAGACCCATATAACTTATAAAATATACATAAAGGTATCTTGGGAGATCATTATATATTTCACTCTTATAAATAGAATAAACATGTTATCAAATCCCATACATGACACTCATAAAACTTAATAACCAATAGGTTGACGTCCATAAACAATGTTTTGAAGGGATATCACAGACCAACCCCTCATCAGTTTATTGTAGAACCTCCCTTCATTGGTTTGTTACACAACCACATATCAAATATCCAAGTACCATTATATAATAATAACACATACAAGAATGAAATTTTCAACATGTCACTCATAATATTTCATTTTTACTCCAATGAAAACATTTCTTGTTATTGAAATAATATTTCTATTTGAAAAACCAATTTTCAAAAAAATATATTATAAAAAACTAAAGAATTATTTTCATTTAGAAAAACATGTAAGCATAAAAAATCAGATAGAAATAAAATATAGTCATGATGGTGGAATATTTTCTATCACTATGTATGTTATGAATATAACATCTTGTTGTTGTATAAAAAAATCCTTATAAAACACATATAAATATTCCTTTAGAAAACCATTGAATGAAATTATAAATAGAAATAAAATTTTCATTATAATCAATTTATATCCATATAAATAAATATTTCAAATTAATGTCATTTATTATTTCATGGATAAATTCGTTTTGACATTAATTCATTTAACATTTAAAGTTTCCCAAAACTCATGGAACATTTAATTAAAAATACCATTTTTAGAATAATATTTTACATAAAAATAACATAAAAATAAGTAAATTAATGATAGTATATATCTATTGGGTAATATATAAACATCCCAAATTAAGGTTGGTGTTTAATATCAAAATATGTCTCAATGAAATGTAATTGAGACAAAATACATTTCCTTGAGCCAGACATCTGACATATTAATTTATCTTCTAAAATATTAAACTTATATAAATGATTTATTTTCTGAAAAACATTTTTAATGTTTATCATTAATTTTAAATCACTTTTATTTTCTTATACAACTTCTTTAACAATTATGTTTATGTTGATTTTTTGATCACATTTTTCTTATGTGTCCAAAACAACCTTGGTAGTTAATCTACGGTCAAATGATTCATTATTAAAACATATATAAAATAATAATCGAAATATCATAATTATATTTACACATAAATTAAAATTTTAAAACTAATCATGAGTGATTTTTTATTAAAAATTAACCAACGTTATTGTTAGGGAGGCACCAAGCCATACACAGGAATGAGTAACATTACGAATTTTAAATAATCATTACGGAAAGAATTTATGAAAAATTTATCTTTCTATAATGACCAATATACCATAACTACAATAATAATTAATTATATAAACATATAAATATCATTCTTTTGATGTAAATAGAATTACTTCAATTTGAGGAAGAGGTTTTCCCCACATGCACGAATGACGTTATCAATTGTTTATCATGTGAATGGGTAATAAAGAAAATTATATATTATATTTACCAGAAGATAATTATGTCATTAATTTCATATAAAATTTTTATATATCATATATTTTTATTAAATAGATTCTTAATAAATTACATGTAATTCATGTACTAATCACATTGATTTGGGGAGGTAGTAGTCCACACGTCGACAAGTGATGTTGTCGTATTTCCACAAAATAAAAAACATGACGGTATATGTTATATAATAGTTATCAAAGAATTAATATATTATAAATATCATATATATCATATAAAAACAGTATTATCTTTATGATTATCCACCAATATATATGTTAATGGAAAAAAATGAAGGACATCATTTCGTGAGGCGGTTGTCACGGTACACAGGAACAATAATTTCGTTACACATTTAATGGAATTGTGTGAATGTGTAGGTAGAATTCCTAAAATAATAACATATAAGAATATTTATCATAAATATTAAATTAAATAATAACTAATTTAGAATAATATTATTGGTTGAGAATGAAATAAAATAGAAATGCATGTTGAAGAACATTATATCTTTTTCGGGTCTCACTTTTGGGTTTGCAACATGGTCATTACTTGGATTGATTTCTGACCTAGTTGTGGCTTATTATATGAGATTAGGGATATTTGGAAGTTATTTTTTTATGGTTATTATTATCTAATTTACATTATATCTTTGATGAAATTGAAGAGGGTGAGTTCCTTTTTATAGTGGTGGAGGAGTGTTATTCTTGTAAATATAAAAAGGTAATGACTATTAGGAGGTATTAACTACATCAGGTACATCCAATATTGATAAATATAAGATCAGAAATGATATATTTGTGAATAAGGTCCATTAAATTCGTTTTGGACAAGTTTTTAGGTGACATGGACAATTTTAATAAAAGGCTAACCACTGTGTAAACAAATTTTTAACTTAATCCCTGTAATTATTTTTAATTGTTTTCACTAATATTTGTCAGAAAAATATATTTTTAAATTATTATTTATTATAAATTATAATTTTTAAAAATATTTATTCCCTTTTGTCATGAATTTTCAGTCATATATGTGGCTGAAATTTATAAAAACTTAGTTTTACAAACAGGAAAACGCAGTGGGTTTTCAAAGTGAAATTGTCCTACTGTTTGCTATGTTTTTAAATCCAATTTCAATGTATAAATTATCCATATGAACCACAATAAATTAATTATATACCATTTTTCTAAATATATGTCAATACCAATTTAAAGAATTGTTAAATTATAGATGGAAATTAGGGAAAAAATTAGTTTTCAATTGAAAACTCATGTTTACACTATTTCTCAAAATATAAAACATTTCAAAAAAATACCAAAAATTCCCCAAAAGGTAATTTCGATATTACTATTTAAAAAATTGATTTTTTATTGATATATAAATAATAAAAATTTGGAAATTTATTTTTAAAATATGTTCCCCATTAAATAGAGATTAAAATTTTTTTAGAAAAATTTAACTTTTAAGCATAACAATAATTTAATTTCATGTTAAACTATAAAATATATTGGCTGAATGTAATTTATTTAAACATTTGTTAATAATATATAGTTATTTGTATTCATTACCTCTAACACATAAAATTATAGATGACTTATATATTGAATAATAATATTAAAAGTGCATTATTGTTTTGTATAACTCAGTCTTGCGCGTGACACAAGAATTTTAAGAAACTCATTGTTGTGTATCGTGTAAATATTAGAAATTGATTCCCTTTTATTTTAACTTTATTATATAATTAATGAATATAAATAAATATAAAATGTTGGATTTTATCATTATCTGTATTATTACAATCGTCACACCGTTATGAAATTTCCTTGTTATAATTTTATTCAATTATCAAACAAGTGGGAATTTTTTTCCCTTATACAATTTTTTGATTTCAATGATTCCTCTTCAACCATATGTGTTTTCAAAAAATTATAACTCATTGAATTGATTTATTCTTCCACACATTCTCTCATCGATCATTCTTTTAAACTAGTTGTTCCTCATTAGAAATATTATCTTCCAGATAAACTAATTCTCGGTTCAAGACATGGGATGTATCTGATACATACTTACTTAACATTGGAATGTTGAAATAAGTTGTGTTCCTAAGATAAAAGTGGTGGTAAATCCACATGGAATTTAATTGAACTAGTATTTTTTAAGATTTCATATGGTCAAATAAACTGTGGAATCAATATCCCCTTCTTACCAAAACACATCACAATGTTCCATAGAGATACTATTAGAATGTCCTGATCACTTACTTCAAACAAATATCTTTCTTCTGGTTATTTGGATATCTTTTTCTGACTAATATGAGTTGTCATAATGTGTCATTAAATAAAATACACTTTTTTTCCTTTTCATTTATGAACTCTAGTCCCATCAACTTCTTTTCCATGGAATCATCACAAGACACTAGTATTCAACACCGCATACAATATAATTCCTTGTGATATGACACATATATAATAGAATGAAAACAATAATTATAAGAAAAATCAACCAAAGGAAGATTTTGATCCAAACATCTTTGGTAATCTCTTTAGATAAAACAATGACTACCTTCCATATCTTGAATAATAAATTTAGGATTTTGATCATATTGAGGATGGAATGTTGTACTCAAATTTCATTTGTGTACCCAAAAAAATATATGTCCTTTAAAAAAATTAGATGCGATTCTCAAATCGCAATTTCAGGCATCATATAAAGGAACTCATTGTAACTTCAAAATATATTTTTGATAGAGTTGAGAAAGATGATATTATGAAATTGTATCTCGAATATCATAAAATTTTTTTAATTTAGTTTATATATTAATAATAACATAATAATATTATTAATAAGTGGTGTATTTGGAAATAAAAAAATGAAATTCATTAATATGTTCACCCATTTGAACTATGCAAATGGAAAATTTTGAAGTATCCCATCTATTAAATGTCAATCTTCTTTAACCTATTGACAAGTCAAATTCTGAATGTTAAATTCAGAAATATCTCTTTTCATTATATTCCACCAATAATATTCTCGATGTTCTTTCTACATTTTAGTGCTTCCTAAATGAATGGATAATGGAGAAATATTATCATCAATCAATAACTCGTTCCTCAACTATGAATTTCAAGGAATATATAATCTACTTCCATATCTAAAAACCCATCTTTTTCAGTATTAAAATCATGAAACATATTATTCTTTAGAGATTCCAACTTTTCAAGAAAAGGTTGATCCATATTCTAATCCATCTTCTAATCCATCTTAATTATCTCTAACAAAGTAAATTACATAGAAACTGAAAAAAATATAGGATGTCATTTCACCCAAAAATTCTATGAAAATTTCCATTAAATCATTAACCAAAATGTCACATTAAAGGAATAATGTGGTTAATGTAGAATTAATTTTTTTGACTAAAATAATTGACCATTTTTTATGATTTTCCAATATTATAATGAACAATGAAATCATAATTCTTTATAATTTATATCAAAATTATTTTTCTCATGTTAATATTTCTGAGTGAATGTATTCTTCAAACATTTATACTCTATATATATTTAACACATCACTCACTACAAATGATTCCATAAAATTAATAATGCCAGTACAAAATTAGCTAATTTATTATATAATATAAGGTAATTTTAATAGATATTTCTCAATAGATTTGTGGAATAAGAAATTACCATTCCATATTATTTCAGGACATATCCAATTACTATTAATGAAGTATCATTGTAGATGAAAAAACTAGTTTCGGAAGGAAGGTCCAATAGTGGGGCATTGACCAATCATATTTTCATTTCCTAAAAACAAAAATGACATTCCCATGTCCAGATAAACCAAATCCAAATTCACATTAAATTAGAGAGTGGTCTAGAATAATGAAAAATGATATAGAAAACTGTAAATAATAAGTAATTAATCATAAAAAACCAAAAATCTTTGGGACATTGTTCAATCTTAGAAACTCTTCAACTATTGGTTTATTACGTTCAATAGTTACACCATATTTATAAACAAAAAGCCCAGGAAATATTTTTTTTTCAAACCAAAATTCACTCTTAATAATATTTCAATATAGTTTCAATTTTTTAAGGGTTTCCATATAATCCATAAGCTCCATCCATGTTCCTAATAGATTTTATAATAATCCAAAATATATTCTATAAAAATAACTGCATAATGATCCACAAATTGATGGAAGACCCTATTCATTACATTATTAAAAAAGTTAAATAGATAACCCCAAGGGAATAATTATAAATTCACAATGCTCATATCTCATTTGAAATACTATCTTCATAATTTCATCATCCTTTACCTTTAACTAATTATACCTGAATGTCAAATTAATCTTTTAATGTCATTATGCTCCCCAGATCTAAAATAATCAGCTTTATGAGTTAAAGAATACTTTTTATTAATAGTAATTTTATTAAATGCTATATAATGATCACAAATTCAAATGGAACTGTCTTTAATTTTCCCAAATAAAACTGGAGCACCTCGTGGTGATGTTATATGTAAAATGAATGATTTATAAATAAATTATTTAAATCCTTTTTTTGATCTAGCTTGTTTTAACCAATAAATTAGATAACGAGTTTATGAATTAATATTTTCCTCAAAATATAAATCATCATAAATTAAACATATCGAATATGAACAACACTGATAAAATCATCATGAAAAACATTAAAAATTCACTTACTACTGAGACATAACTAATCAGAACCGTTTCATTCTTTTCATGAACATAATATAGAAAACATTCACTTCCATATTTAATTAATTTATCATCTTCTTGTCTTATTAATAAAGGTATGAAATAATTGAATAAAACATTCATGGGTTTGCAATCTATTTTATCATGATAAATTGAATGAAAATCCATTGCCATAAAAAAAATCAATATTCACTACGTGTAGTTAAAAATGAAATAAATTCCATCAAACTAATGACAATTGAAGGATTCATATATGTCATGGTGGACATAATTCTCCCAACTAGAGTTTTTACAAATAGTAATATCATTTTTATGAGGTAATATTCACCATTATCTAGAAAATTTAATAGAAAAGAAATAATTCAATTATATAGAATCTTACATGGTATTAGAATAATTTGAAAAAATATAATTATCATCACATCATTTGATTCCTCAAAATCAATAGTAGTAGTAGGAAAAGAGGTTTACACACCCTTTTTATTCCAATAATGATGGTTACCAAAATGGGTAGTCAACTTTGTACACAATTGGAATAATTTCTTATCTCAATATAAAAAAAACATATTACCAGTGTATATTAGTTTCTATCAACATCACCTTACATGAAATCATAAGACATATGAACAAACATTCCCCATCAGAAGAAAATTGTAGACTGTGAATAAAATTATCTACGTTTATTTTTACCACCCTTCTCAAATGATGATAAATTTATTATCTTTCATAGTAACATTTATTATGAATTCATTCCCATTACCTAACAACATGGCCACTTCTTTTTATTGCATTTATGTAACACATGATCTTTGGAAAACTACATTTTTACATTCTCAGCACACAAAAAAACATTCTCCTAGATCTTGAACCCACAGGAATCCAATTCCGTTTGATATATTGGATTTAATTCCTAGTTAAACAGATCTATATTACTATCAAAATCATGGATAAAAATTTGGATATAACATTCAAGTTGATTGAGTATTTATTTAATAGAATCAACCATATATTCCCCCTTTTTTCTTAATTCCCAAAATTGTTTTTCTATCCTAATTCGAAAAACCATAAGAAAATATTTCTCAAGGATAATATTCTTAAATTACACTAATTACAAGGATTAAAAACCATTAAATTCCATAATATTCTAATAAATTGACCACCACTGGTCGAATTCTAGTTCAAAATATTAAATTGGAAGAGTTACCATTATTTGATCTAAATAACCAATGAAATCAATTATGTTTTCTAAATATTTAATCCTTTATTTAACTATAAAAATGTCATATGGTCCTCTAGATTATGGGGGATGTTATCATATAAAATGATCCATTATCATCATTTTTCTCTATATTAGATTTGGTTTCTCAATTGTATAGAAACCATGCCCATTTATTGATAATTTCAATTGAGCCATCACTTCAACTATCTACTCAGTTCCCATTCCAACAAAATTGGATTGTTGATTTAGAAGGATATTTTACTCTCAATTCCTACCCACTATAGTTTCCTTGTTTCATATGACGAAAACCAATGTGAACAGAAAACAATTATTGGAAGAATCATGATAGTCTTCAAATGCTATATAAATTCACATTAACAATATATTGAAATATTATATGTGAATGCTGTATATATTCACCTAATATCTATAGTTATCTAAACACTTCTTTTGATTAAAAAATTCCCTGACCTATAGCATTGAATAATCATGATATATAGTCAAGAAATATATTTTTTTTATATTGAGGATATTTTCAGGTAGAAGTCTTAGAGAGTTTGGCCATAACTGAAATATAAAAAAAATCATAAAATTCAAAGGGGACACTTCCGGACAATATCAATTTTACCCATAATCTAAAAAATTAAAAATATATCATGATATATTTTATGTAGGATCTTTATGACAATCAACTATATTTATTCCAATAACTTATTCATCAATAAGTCCGATAAAAATATTTAAAAACATGCAATGAGAATAAAAATTCCATTAAGGTATATGAAAAGAGATAAATTTTTTGTTCATTGATAAATAATAAAAACCATAAAAAATTTAACAATAAATATATATTTTCACCCTTAACAAGTAGTAACTACTTTAATTTAATAATTATATTATAGGTTGCCCTATTATTAATAATAAAATTACTATGAAACCAATACCAAGAATTGAAAGAACATAAAGGTATCCTGAGACATAATTATACTTTTCACTCTTATAGATGGAATAACCATGCTGTCTACTTCCATACCTATCACTCATAAAAATTGAACAATCATATGGCCGACTTCTATACCGAATAAAATGGAGGGATATCACAAACCCAAACTCTGTTGTATTATTACTGAACTACCCATCATTTGTTTATCAAATAACTATTTGTAGGATTTCTAAGTACTATTATATAATTATAAATTAAAAAAAAATTAAATATTCAACATGTCACTCATAATATTTCATTTTCACTCCTAAGAAATCATTTTATGTTATTTAAAAAAAATATTTTCAAATCCCATTTTAAATATTAAATACTGAAAAATAAAATTAAGGATTTTATATAGAAAAAAATGAAATATTTCAAAGGAATATAAATATAAAATAATAGTCATTATAGTATAAAATTATTTTTCAAAGTGTATGTTAAGAATAAAACATTCTTTTTAAAATTTAACCTAATATTCCATATAAATAAAATTCCATTTTAAAAATGTAGAATGAAATTCAAAATAAAAATAAATTTTTCTTTATAATCCATTTTTGTCTACATAAATGAACATGTAAAAATAATATCCAAAATATTGACATGTAGAATAAGATTTTAAAATTAAATATTTAAGCATTTAATGTGTCCCATATCATATTGATTATTGAAATCATTAGGGCTATGAAAGAATTAAATTTAACCAACATATTAAATACCCTAATAATGAGTAAATTCATGATAGAATATGTCAATGGATATGTATGTATTATTTATAAAAAATGTTGGTGTATAACATCAATATATGCTTCAATGAAAGAATATTTAGACGAAATCTATTACCTTGAGTCTGACATGTCATGTTTGTCTTTACCTTTCTGAACAATAATCATTTTCTAATTATTTACAAGATTAAAAACATTTTTCGGTTTTATCACTATTTTTTTTGATTTTTACATTAATTTATACAGGCACGTAAAAAATTATGTTTATGTTTGGTGTATTCACCGTATTGGGTTTCTGTGTCATAAAAAATAATGGTATCTCATATATAGTCAATGAGGTCATTATTAGTATATATCAAGAATAATAATCATATCATTATAAATGTATTTATACATTAATTATTCTTTTAAAATCAATGATGTATTTTGATAATGAAAAATGAATCGAGGTTAGAATCATGGATATGGAAGGTTGTATATACACATCAGTACCATTCAAATATTTTAATAGTCATTCTGAAAAGAGGGTAAATCAAATATGCCATTCTATAAAAATAATTATACCATAAATTTCAATGTAATTAATTATAAATATACATACAGTATCATTATTTTTTGTAAAAGGATTCACCTCACTTTGAGGATGTTGTGGTCCACACATCCACGAATGGAGTTATCACTTTTTCAGCATGCGAATGGGTATTAATGAAAATTATATATTATATTTGAATATAGTTAATTATTTCAGTAATATAATACATATTTTATTTATATAATATATTTTTATTAATCAAATCATTAATAAATTCCATTTAATGTGTGAAATAAGAATATCTCTTTGAGGAGATAGTAGTCCAGACGTCCACAAACAATGTTATCATACTCCAATAAAATGGAAATTATGAAGGTATATGTAATATAAAATTTAAATAAGTAAAAATAAATTATAAATATCATAAATAAAATTTATTAATAGCATTTCCAATTCAAATTCGAACCATGATTTGTGTTAAAGGAAAAAAATAACATTGTTTTGTGAGATGGAAAAACGTTGTACACACAAACAGTAATTTTACAACCCATTTAGTGGATATGTGTGTATGTGTAGGTAAAACTCTTAACATAAAAACACCTAATTATATTTATGATAACTATGTTATTTTATAATAATAATATTAATTGTGTATAAATAAATACGACAGAAATTTATGTGGAAAAACATTACCTCATTTTGGGTAACTCAATTTGGTTTTCACAAAAGGGATTACTTGGTAGGATTTATTACAAACTCTAGGGTAAAAGGATTATATGAGGATTGTTTTGATCTAATTATATGATAATTTTTTGGATAACAAGGTCTTAATAGGTTGAATATATGGGTGAGTTTGAGTTCCTTTTTATATTGTAGGAGGAGTGTTATTCCTATTAATACAAATAGATAAATGGTATTAGGAGGTCTAATATCCATCATTTTCCTAAAATAAATCTCCCAATTCTAAAATTAATGTTATATGGTAAATTAATTAAAATTAAATTTGTTTTGGTCAATTTTTATGATGATTTAGACTCTTATTATTAATTCTTATCCACTATGTAGAAACATTTTCACTAATATCATTATAACAAAGAATAATTATTCTCCCTTATTTTTTTTGGAAAACTCTATTTTAGAATCATTATAAATTATAAATTATTATTATTCTAAATATAGATTCTGTAATTCTTAATTATAATCATATATACGGTGGAAATTAATTTAAAATAAATCTAGCAAATGGGATGACAAACTGTTTTTTTAATGTGAATATGTTCAATAGTTTACTAAGTTTTATATCAAATTTCAAAGTGATAATGATCCCAATGAAATGAAATTTATTAATATATGTTAAATTAAAATAATTATAATATAAAACCAATATAAATATAATTTTAATATATAAAAAATTTATACAAAAATGCAGTTTTCAATAAAAATCATCATTTTTCATTATTCATAAAATTTTAAAACATCTCATAAAAATACACAAATAATCACCCAAAGATAATTTATATATTATTATTTATAAAATAATGTTTATTTTTTCAAATAAATATTATTATTGTTTTAAAATTTTGTGTTCAAATAACTATTTCATTAAGAGGAGATAAATCATTTTTAAGAAAAATTAAAATTACCAGTGTGAAATTGGATTTATTCTTATCTTATGGATATAAAATCTATTGGATTATCAAATAAAGTTATAAAAATGCATAAACATAATATATCTAGTAATATTATTTACTACTGAAATAAATTTCATGAAATAACAACCATGTTAAATAATAATATAAATTGTATACTATTGTTCTGTATAACCCCATATTGTGTGAAACAAACGCTTTTGAGGAAACACTTTGTTGTGTGTCATGTATGTTTTTAATTTAATGTATTTTTTATGTAAAATTATTATATAATCCCTATAAATAAATAAATATAAAAATATATCATTCTATCATTACCTAGGATGTTACATAAATAAACTTGTGCAACCATATTATAGTTTTTATATGCCCCTATCGACTCATGCCAGACCTTGAGGAAAGTCTACAAAAATTACCAAAGATAATATAAATGATTAATACACCAAACCAACACTTAACTGGGTTTGTCTTTATTTTTATTTGAAATTACTATAATTAATTAATTGGTATGTTTGTGGTGTTTCTATGTCATATGTTTTAATAATATTACACTTATGCCCTTTCTAATGTGGGAAGCCAATAAATAACAAACCATCTACTGACTGAAATCCATATGAATGATTTTACTATTATGATAATTTGGAAATAAAGACCCTTATGGTTTATGATTCATTTATCACCCTAAGTCATTTGAATATTTTACTTTTAAAATAAATTTAATTGTATTGATAGCTTTAAAAATAGGAAATATTGAGTTAGCTTTCAATGCACACAACACCCGGTCGAGAAAAAACATTATTTAGTCACATTTTGAATAGCCAATTTAATTATAACACTATTATATAAATAATATAGTAAATTTATATGTTTTATATCCAATTTTTTTAAACTCATACAATATATTCAATTGGAATATGATAAAAGAACCCCAATATACGTATAAAAGCATATATTTATATAAAGGTTGTTTTACCGCATTTTATTGGAGATCCTATTTTAATTTTAATTTTTGGAAAACATATATAGTAAATTTGTCAAAATAATCATCATATTTAAAATCAATGTAAACAAATCAGCTTAGGGTGAATTTGTTTTATTTTTCTATGAAGTTTCATTTTTTAATGTATATTAAAAAAATGAATTTTAATTCGAAACATATTTTTCGTATAATTTATTTATAGTTTTAAAATTTAATTTATAATATTTTTGAAGTATTATTACATAATTTATACATATATTAATCCAATTTTTTTCATTGGAATTAATTTCAATTTTGAAATAATATATAAAAACATTGTAAACTTGTGAAGGTTTTTACTTTGAAAACCTACATTGTCATCTTATTTAAAGGATTAGATTTATTTTAATTTCATAAAAATCAATGATTTTATATAGAAAAAATTAATCCAATAGCTAAAATCATCATAATTTATAATTTATAACATGGTCAACTTAGTATTTTAATAAAATCATAGTGATAGTGATTAATATTAATTACAGTGATTAAGAGGAAAATTTAGATTAACAGTGTACCAAGCATTAAACTAAAGGCCAATAATTACTTATAGACATGTCAAAAATCTATTTTATTTCCATATTTAGACCAAATACTGAATTGGATTCAATATTAATAGTATTGTATCCAATTTTCATCGAAAATATAGGGGGTGAAATTCCCTTTCTAAAAATTTAAAAGAGTGATACTCATCTTACACTATTAAAAGGCACTAACACCTCCAACTTACTCAAACCTCCCAAGCCTCATTTTCTCATCCAGTATCTTCCCATATATATCATAAACATACCTGTAATCACCCTTAATGCCTCCCATTGTGTATAAATTGATCTACTAATCCCTTTTTTGAAACCAAAATGCGTTGCGTGAATAAGAGGTAATATCCTTCCCCAAGTTCTTTAGTAATACTTATTTCTACACTCATTGTATTATAAATATTCCAGATTATATGAAAATTTGTATCCTTAATATAATGATATTTATTTTATGTTAAGGGTTAACACTACACGTAGACTCACATCCATTTAATAAGTAAAAATATATCTTTCTTGTGTATAGAGAACCACCACCTCATAAGAATGAAGGTGTTTATTTTTTTCCTTTGAACCTCTTATACATAGGAAATCTGAAGGGCCCTATGATTATTTATGATATATTTTATATTTTTATATAATTTATACATCTGAAATTTTTATATATAACACAACATTTTGCTTTCATTTTTTTGGAGTATGATAACATCGTTTGTTGATGAGTAGACTATAGCCTCCCCAAAGTGTTTTGATTCGTTCACAAAATACATGGAATGTACAAATCATAAGTTTAATTAAAAATTTGTTACATAAATAAAATACATAAATAAAAAATAATTAATTTTCTTTCATAAAATATATTATATCATTTTATTTATTACATATTTCAAATTCTAAAATGTGATAAAGTCGGTTAAGGATGTGTGGACTACGACCTCTTCGACAGGATGTGAATCATTTTTCATTACAATAATTATATATATAAGTACATAAAATTAAATAAAATTTTATTTATGATATAATTATAATAATTGAAATATATATTTTTACTCACCTTATTTTTATAACTCTCATTAAATATGGGAATTTCACTCATGCGTACGTATGTCCAACAGTCTCCATTATTAAAATGATAGATCATTTTTCATAACAATATTTCATCATTTGTTTTAAAAGTTTAATATATGTATTAATATTATAAAAATTTAATTATTATTATTATGGGGACTTTTATATAGTGACAAATTTGACCACATTCAACCAAACAAAGGAATTTTAACATATGAACTGAATATGGCGAAAACAAAAAACATATACATAATTTTTTTAGTAGTTTTTTACAACATTGTAATAACTGGAATAAAAGTACATATATACTTGTAGAAAGTGAAAATGAAATTAAATAGTTTATGTAATTTATTCATGAATATAAAAATTCACTTGACATGTTGGATTGAAGGTAAAGTATTTCAGCTCAATTAACATTACAATGAGACATCTTTGGTATTATACACCAACTGACTTTGACATGGTGTATATACTACACTTCGACATGTAATGTGAAGAACCTTGTAATTCCAATGGTATTATTAGTTTAATTTAATTAAAGGGTCCTTATGATTCAAATATTACCACGTTGTGTGGGATATATTGTATAATTTAAATATTATTCTTTCCCTTAGAATGTTTTAATGCTATTTTTATATTACTTCAATTCAACAATGATAAAAATCCTTGTTATTACTTTTTATCTATTGGGGGATTATAGATAAATAATTTTTATTTATTCAATAGGCATTTTATATAAGGAATAATTTTTATTCTATATTAGGATTATCGTGGACATGAAATAATGGGTTGGTATGAGAATTTTTATAGCCCCACAATGCATCAACAAGTTCTCATAAGACAATTAAGTTAGAAATATTATATAGATTTGTAGATGTAGTTTTAAAATTTATATTTGTTGGATCTTGATAGTATAAGTTCCCATGTTCTATATAAATGACATCCATGAATAATTCATTTAAATCATATAAATTTCATTTATCTATGTAATTATACATGTGGGTTTTATATGAAAATTCTATGGATTAATTTTATTCTCGTTTTATTATATAAAAAGCATGTGTTTTCAATTTATTACATGTTCATGTTGAATATTCCTTATATATTTATTCGAATGGAATTTGTTATCTGTTATTTACCTTTAAATTTTTATTAATTATCGTTGATTCATAATTTCTTATGCTTTATTATCTGTTACAAAGAATTTATAATCACCATTATAATGTTTAATTTCCCCATGTTTTGAAGAATTATCATTTTAATATGTTTCAATGATCTTGTTACATCATTTTATTATGTATCAGATTTTTCTTTTATACATTCCAATTTATTATGGGTATTATGTAAGTAATATAGATTTCCCTAATTATTAAAGCAATCAGTTTTTCAGATTCAATTCCATGTAATAATGATAACGTAATAAAATAGTTCACTGGATTAGGGATTTAGGGTTGGGGTGTAACATTGGCTATCAAAGGTAGTTGAGAAACCACTATGAAAAATAGATTTAGAATATTAGATTAAGGAAAAAAAATCCTAATATAGTTCTTGGGGATTTGTACAAAAATAACAAACTAGAATTTTTTTAAGGTTTATATTATGCTGGTATTCATAGTAATATGATACGATATTGATACAACAAGTGGGCACGATTCTAGCCCAAGTGTACCTAGGAGTAACAACACTAATAAGGTTTCTCTGGCCTGACAGGAATAATCTAGTATATGAAATCAAGCCTTACTATGCACTTGGTTTGACACTCCCTTAGGCTATAATTAGTATATTTCATATTTTCATTTCCAACCCTTTATTTAAAGGTAAATATATCACTAATTTTTGTATTAATATTATATTATCTATGAATAAAAGTATCAATTAAAATTAATTGTTAATAAATATTTAGTATTATACAATTTTTATAATTTAATGAGATAATCTAGTATATACAATTAAATAGAAATGTAATATGGATGGATGAATGGTATCAATTATCATTGAAAAATATAGAGATTTCCCTACTAAGGAAGGCAATTCATATGTTTTTAGAACAATGAAAATTATGTATATATTAGTGAATATTGATAAGGTTATGAAAAATAACATTTCCCTAATGAATAAATATATCCCCATGTGAGAGTCAACGTTGATGAATAACTTTACACCACAAAATCTCTCATCATTTAGTGGGACTACTAATACAATTGTATTTAAGGAATGGACTAATTATCTAGAAAAACTATTTGGTGCCCTTGGATGCACTGTAATGGAACCTATTATACATTTAGTCTATTTATTAAATGTTTATGATGATAAATAGTGGACCCTCATAAAAATACTATGAAGGAAGAAGAAATATAGATCAAGGAATGGAAAAAATTTATGGATACTTTCTTTGATAAATACTTCCCTCATGACCGTCAGATTGAGATAAAGAAAAAGTTCATTATAATAATGAAAAAATATTTGAGTATGGAATATTATATGTTTACCTTGTAATTTTATGTTATTTTTGATACACACTATATATAAAACAAGAAGTACCATATCAACCACTTATTTTATGGTCTTAAGATACATCACCTAAGGGAACCAGTATCTTATAATTTTTCATCATATGAAGAAATGGTTTTACGGTCCATCCAAATAGAGAAAGAATTTTCTGGAATCAATTTATTTAAGGTAATACAAGATAATATTAGACTACGTAAGCATAAAAATAGGAATTAATACAATAAGTATAATAAAACTCATCATTTTGAATCATGTAAAAATTGTGGAAAAAAGAACATTGGAAAGTGTGTAAAGGGTATAGAAGTTTGTTATATGTGTTAGAATAGGGGTAATCAGGCTCATGAGTGTAATGGTAAGAGAAAAACACTATTTTAAATGTTTTTATACTTAGGTAGATGGGGGTCTATTCAAATTAAATCCCTGGGAGATGAGGGATTCCATAATAGAAAAGGCCAAATGAGAGATATCATATCTTATACGATCACTACAATAGAGGTAGAAGCACCAAATGATATAGGGGAAGGTACATTAATATTATCCTCAAATATAAAAAATTCCTTATTTGATTATATATTATCACACTCTTTAATATGCACCATGTTTTTTAAGAAAATTAGGCATATTTCTTTTGATTTAATTTCGTTGTTTTTAGTCAAAACACAAAACAGATGTATCCTTATAACAAACATTCGTCATGTAATCCTCAATATGAACCATAAATGTCAATTATGTGATAAACATTTTATCATAGTTATGGTTGATGTTGATAAAATACTTTGTATAGAATTGATCTGAAAATATGATTCAAAAATTTATTATTTGAAAAAGTAAATTATGAATTGTGAGGAAGATATAAGATCCCTTATCATTAGAGTAGAAGATTACTCACCAGAGTCTTATCTAGATCCACCCCAATAGCTCTATTAGTGAAATTATTGGAGAAGAAAAGAAAAAACCTATTAAGGAATAAGATAATCTTAATGTTAAGGAGGTAACTATTTTATAGGAATAAATTGATGTATTTCCTAGAGCATTACCGAGAAATCCCCATAGCATGATGTTTAATATTCCAATGATTTAATACCTGATGCTATGAAAATTTCTAAGACGCCCTCTAGAATGGATATGATAGAATTATTAGAGCTGAACAAAAACTAGTGTATTTTGATCATAAGTTATTTATTGTAACAAGTGTTACACCATGTGGATCCCCCATTATATTTTTTCAGAAGAAATATGGATCCATGGGGTTGTTACTTTATTATAGGGATAAAATTTAATTACAACTAATAATGAGTATCATCTACCTTGAATTGATATCTTGTTTGATCAACTTCATGGAGCCTAATATTTTTCAATGATTTATAGTTTTTCTCAGTATCACCAATTTTGAGTGAATAAGGAAGACATTTTGAAGGCAATTTTACAAAGAGGTATAAAAATTAATAGTTAACAATAATTCCATTTGTATTGAATTATGTATCATTATTTTTTATAGATGTAATGGAAAAAATTTTCAGCTAATATCTGGATAATTTTTTGGGGTATTCATTGATGATATGGTAGTGTATTCTAAAATCCATGAGGGCTATGAAAATAATGTGTAGACCATCATTACGACTCTTAAAATGAAATTGTTATATGGGAAATTTAGTACGTATGATTTCTATAGTAAAAAAGTTTCATTTCCCAGTAATATTGTCTTTAATGATGGGATATTGGATTATCCCACAAAGACAAATCCAATCATATAATGGCCTAATCTACATAAACATAACTATGGAATGTAGTTTCATTGTGTGGCTATGTCTCTTTTGGCGATTCATCTATAATTTTTCATGATTCTATCACCTTTTTACTATGATTACCCTTAATGGGGATATGATTTTCTATAAAAAGGAATATAAAGAATCTATTTATGAACAAATGATAAGATTAGTACAATCTGATATTTTGACTTCCCCACCCGGGAGTGATGGGTTTTACATATATGTCTATACATAAAAGAATATATATGGTTTTTCAGAAGTGAAAAATTATAAATTTATTGCTTATGTATCATGGAAATGTAATGATCCCAAATAGAAATATACAACCCATGATATCAAGATAGTAACTATGATCTTTGATTTGAATATATGGAAAAATTATATATATGGTGAATTATGTGAAATATAAATGGAATATAAAAGTATGAAAAAACTTCTTCTCTAAAGAAGTGTTCAACACTGGAAAATATAATTACCTTGAGTTACACAATGGTTACAATTTCTATATATTCTACAGCACTTGGAATAAAAATAAGGGAAAAGATACATTGAGTTGAATAGATCATGGATATCTAAACTAAATGGGGGTTGAGAAAGGTCCAAAATTCACCGGTCTATTAATGATGAATATAGGAATTCATAATGAATGGGGGATATATATAATTTCTAAAATGATTAAAAACCCAACTTTATTAGAGAGGATAAATAATTCACAATATGATGACAAGGCCTTTCAGGTGAAAATAAATGAGGTGAAAGATGAAAATATAGTAGACATTGTTTTTGAAGAAGGTGTTCTAATTTTAGGAAAGAGGTAATGTCTTCCACCAATAGTTGTGCTAAAAAGGGAATTTTCAGATGACTCACATAAATCAAATTTCTCAATAAACCCTAGTAGAAAAAACAATATAAAGGGAACTCAATGAACTTTTTTTTGGAATAAAGCTGAAGTGGGAAATTGGTGATTATGTTTCTAGATGTTTAGCTTCACAAAATGTTAAAGTTGTGAGGTTGAATCCAAAAGCAGTACTACATCATCTTTGTATTTATAAGGAAATGGGTTTAAATTACTATGTACTTTGCACGGGGGAAACAATGACTCCAAGAAGAAATGATGAAATATGAGTTATTTTTTATCGAATAAAAAAATATGAAAATTTACATACTATAAAGGAAGAACCACCTCTTGAAATACACAGAAGGCTATATTTTAATGAAGCTATAATACATTACGAAGCACATCATCAAATTGTTTCTGATCTAGATTCATGCTTTACCAAGAACTTATGGAAGATTCATTGAAGACTCTTCAAAATAGGCTTAATTTGAGGACTTCTTACCATCCTCAAATGGATAGTCAATACGAAGGAATGATTCAACAGTTGAAGAAATGATGAGGTCATACGTACTCAGCTTTCAAGTTATGTGGTATAATCATATACCTTTGGTAGAGTTTTCCTATAACAATAGTTTCCATTCAAGTATTAAAATACCATCATATGAAGTGGTATATGGAAAGATATTTTTTACACGATCTTTTTATGTTGAAGTTGGTTAAAGAAAAATCATAGGCCAAAAACGTTTTTAAGAGATGATGAGAAAGCTATGTATATTCTAGCTCATATTAAATAACCTCAAATTAGGGAAATGAGATATGTAAATAATCAAGTGAAATGTTCAGAGTTCCAAGTAGGAGATGATGTTTTATTCAAAATATATCCATGGAATGGTGTAATTTTGATTGATAATAATGTGAAACTTAGTCCCTAGTAAGTTGGATAAATTAATATTCAAGAAAGGGTTAGAGTTTTCTCTTTTCTTTGGGAAATGCCACCTAATATCTCAGAGTTACAGGATGTGTTCAATTTATCTATGATAGGGATGTACATGTTTGACCAAATTCTTGTTCTTGTCTCTGATGAGATATAGATGGAACTAAAACAATCATATTGTAAAGAACCTATCCATAATATGGATACTGGAGACCATGTATTGTGGAATCAGATGACTCTACAAGTGTATAGTCTCTAGAGAAATCACAAAATTGAATAAAAAACATTGTAACAGGGGGATTCTAAAATGGATAATTACCTACATATTTTTAAGGTAATATCACTAAAATTTTAAGAATTTTTTTTAGAAGTGAATAATGTTAAACCCATATTCACTACCATATTTATTTTTTTATAACCAATTCATTTTTCAGGATAACTTCCAAAACATGAAATACTGAGTTAGTTTTCAATACAAGAAAAACATGGTTTAAACAAAAAAATAGTCTTGTTTCACAAATAAATTAAATTCAAAATATAATAAGTTATATAGATTAAATATAAATATTTATATCAAATGAAGTATTTTTTATATACATCCAATTGATTTTATAGGAATATGATAATAACAAAACCGATATTACAAATAATAACCTTTATTTTTATAAAGGATGTTTTACTGTAATTTAATGTTTAACCAATTTTAATTCCAGTAATTGACTATTTTTTAAATTTAATAGGTTAAAATTGACATAATCATCAAAATCAGAACATAAAAATTTTATTATTTTAAAATTTTTGTATTTTACTATGATGTTTCATTTTTTATTATTATTAAAAAATACTGAATTTTAATTCAAAACTGATTATTAATCTAATTTATTTCTGGGTTCAAATTAACTTTGAAAATATTTTTAATGTAAAATTATATCAATAATATATCAATTTATCTAGTTTATTTCATTTTAATCGAGTTCTATTTAAAATTGGATATAAAAACATGGTAATTATTTGAATGTGTTTACATAAAAATCCCATAATGTTGTCCAATCTGTGGGATTAATTTTAAATTGATTTGAAAAAGATATGTTTATAATTAGTAAATATTGAATAAATATTTTTATTAAGTAAAATTTATAAGAAATAATAATTTAAATATAATTTTTGAGGAAAATTACTAGTGAAAGTGATTTAAATTAATTATAGTAATTAAGTAAAAAAAGCTAAGTGAATGAATAAACATTAAAATTAAGGCCAAAAATTAACTATAAACTTCTAAAAAGAAATTTTATGGAAATATGTATACCCTATAATTATTTTTATTTTTTTACCATTATTTTATCAACTTTAAATGGAAAAAATGTTGGTATAATTCCCTTTCCAAAACATTTCAAGACTACCACTCCTTATCCACTATAAAATGTTGTTACCCATCCACATCCTCACTAATCTCAATACACTTCTACTCAAATAATAGATTCCAAAATTGGTCTTCAAAATACCTAATATCATCCTATAATGCTCCCCTTCCACATAAATCTATCCAAGGAATCACATTCCTATAACTAATAGAATTTACCCAAATAGGACTTTATATACTTCCTCAAGCTCTTTAGTTTTATTTATTTATACTCTATTAAAATTATCATTATTTCATCATTATATAACAACCACGGAATAAAAAATATAATGATATATTTATTATGTTATGGATTCAATCTAAAAGTACACACACTTCCATCAAATGGGTAACAAACTTACCTCCCTTGTGTATGCAAATCTACTACCTCAAGAAATGTAGTTGTTCTTTTTTCTATTACAACCTATCATAGGATGAAATTTTGATGAAAAATATGTTTATATAAGATATATATGAAATTTATAATTTCTCTATTATTCGAAAATTTTTATATAAAACAATAATTTATACATTCCATTTTGTGGGAATATGACTAAATAGTTTATGGAAGTGTGGAATACCGCCTCCCCAAAGCAATGTGATCGCTAATTATCTACAAGGAATGTATAAAGGATGGTTATGATAAGTAAATATGTGAAATAAATTATATATCTATGACATTAATTACATAATTAACTTTTTTAAAATATAATATATCATTTACATTATTACCCCTCACACACAATAAAAATTGATAACAACGGTCGTGGACATGTCTGCTACCAGCTCATCGACATGAAGGGATGGATTTTAAATCCCCTGAATTATATATATAAGTAATTATGTTTAAATAACATGGTATTTATGTTAGAATGATCATTATTTAATGATTTACTATAAATTACTTTCTTTATATAATGATCATTGAAAACAATGAGCATTATTCATTCGTACATATGACCTACAGTCTCCATGATTGCAATGTTGGATGATTTTTCGAACCAAATTTCCTGAATGGTGTAAAAAGTATAATATAATTATAAATATCCTAATTATTTAATTATTTATATTCTATAAATGTATATATAATTAACCCTTTGAAAATAGTTGACATACCAAAGTTGTTTTAACACAATAACCAAATTTAGTCAAAATCGTCGATGTGGACGTATAAGTTTATGAAATTAATAAAACAAATTAAGAAGAAATATAAAATTAATGAGAAATATTAAAAAGGTACATAATCCATAAAACAATGAACATAAGTTTATTATTCAGTAGTATATATACAATCGTGAAAAGTAGGACTCAAGGTAAGGGATTTCGTCTCAATTTTCATTTTATTAAGATATGTTTGTTCTAATACACAATATCACTTTCATATGGTTTATATATTAACTTTTAAAATGTTATATCCTGGTTATTATTATTTTCATGGTATTCTATGTTTCATTTAAATCACATGGAATTATGATTCAAATGTTTCCAAGTGGTAAGTGACACTTTGAATTATTTGAAAATTATTTCCCCTCATGATTGTTTTAGTGATCTTTTAATAGTATTATGATTCACAAATTCCAATAATAAATATGGTTTATTTTAGTACTATGAAGAATTAGTTGTAAACATATATTATTTATTCAATATAGATATTCGATAAGGAATATTGCTTATTTGAAATGAGGATTTTTCGGGACTTGCAATGACGGGTGGTTCCTTGGCTTTATATATCACCTTAATGAATTGATGGTTTCTCATGGGACATTTAAGTTAGAAAAGTAAAACACAATTCAATATATAGTTCTAAACTACCTGGTCGATGAATCTTGACACAATAGTTTCTCATGTCATATAGAAAATATTTCAAATAATTATTCATTTCCTTCATTTATACATCAGTTATGATTGTTATTATCCCTGACATTATCATATGAAAAAACCTATTGATGCATTTAATTTTTATTTTATTAATTAAATGGCATGGATTTTATATTTCAAACATTTTCATGTTGATTATTCCTTAGTGATTTTAATAGGAGGTGTTATTTGTTATTTACCATTCCATGTTGATTAATTCTCATGGATTCATTGTTTATTATTATTTAATAAAACATACTATGAATTTGAGACCACCCTTATTAAGATTACATTCCCCAGGTTATGAAGAGGAATCCATTGAATGATTTTCAATGAAAATTTTTATATCATTTCATTATATATTATGTATCTATTTTTTATTTTCCAATATGTTATGTGTATCATATATATATATCTATATTTCCAAACCAACTGATTAATTTGGCCTTTTGAGATTTGATTCCATGTAATAATTCCAATGTAATTAAATAATGAACATTATCTAGTTATTTGGGTTTGGGATGTTACAATTCTAGGGCATAGTGGTGAATGTGTTTTGTGATTTATGGTTATGGATACCCATATGTATAATGAGACTCATAAGTGGATCTCATTCTATTATGATACTTAGGAATAAAGTCCCTACTGATATTAAATCCAAGCATGGAGTCCCTACTAATATGAAATTATGAATATTTTTTCATATAACTGTGGCATTGATGCATAGTGTCCCATGAATTTGTTATAATTGGGAATGACATCCCTACTAACATGATACTCGGGAATGGGGTCCTCTTTGATATGATACTCAGGAATGGTGTCCGATAAACTAGTGATACTTGGGAATGGTGACCGTTATGATATTTGATAAATGGTAAAGGAATCCGTTAATACATTATGAGATACTAATTACAACACATTCCATACAAAATTTATATTTTTTGATGTTTTCTAAAAAATTTGTAAACTAAAAGTTAAGAAAAATGTTTTTTGAAACATATCAAATTTATTGAATTTTCTGTAAAAAAACTAATTAATACATATTTTTTGAAAACATCACTAAATTTGAGATTTTTTCTTAAAAACATCACAAAATTAGAGACCTTTTAAATAATGTTTTCTAAATTAGTGACATATCCTAAGAAAATACTGTGAAATTACCGATGTTTTCATTAAACATTTCTACATTGGGGGTTCATTTCTAGGAATGTGGCTAAAAATGTATATATTTATATAGCTCATATCCCCACAAATATGTAAATAAATATGTTGACATACATATATATATATATATACTTATATTAACACAAAAACATATACATAAACCGACCCATGCATAGATATATATTTGTTAACAGACCAACATAAATATATATGTACAGATATAAATATATATGTATACCTTTATTTATATATTTAAACACACATTTATTTAAATTGTAGAAACATTTTGAAGAGAAAATAGTTATTTTAATATCGTTTTTACCATTTTTTTAAAACATTTCTAATTATATATATGTTTATTTATAAATATAATTATTTAAATTTATATATGTAAAAATATATTTTTTACATATAGACTCACACACATATATATAAACATATATCTTAGTATAAAAATATAATATTTTTAAAATATATATACACATATATATATAAACATATATATATAATATAACTACACAGATATATAAAATAAATATATATATATATAATATAATATAAAATATAATCATATATATAAAATATAAACATATAAATATTTAAACACAAAATTTTAATTATTAAATATATATATATTAATATATATATTAAATATATTATTTTTCATCAATACTGAAATATAAATATATATAAGGAAATAAAAATAAATATTCAAAATTTTGGTAGATGAGTTGGTCAACTTGATAGGTTTGATGATAGAGGTCTACAGTTCAATTCTTGGGTGTGGATATGTCTAGGAATATTATAGTGTTGTGGAGAGAGGCCGGGTCATGCAGTGGTAGGGTGTATAAAAGTTCTTTGTGGAGGAGAGAGGACATGGTGCACAATGTGTTGGGTTGTGGAGACAGGTCGGGTCATGCAGTGGTGGGGTGTATAAAATTTTATATTTTTCAAAAAAAAATTAATTCCACATTTTTGAAACATATGTAAATGATGTTTAATTTACCGACAGTTTTAAAAAATATTTTTAATTGATTTAGAGAAACCAAAACATCTTATAAATTCATGTTACATCATTTTTATCTATATTAATTACAATACATGAATACATGCATGAGTAATATAATTATTTTTTGTTTTTGGAAACACAGAACACAATATTCTAACTTATAGATAGAAATCCAATGTTACCCATAATGATATTCCATTTCATACACATACTTAAAATATTTCATCATAACCTATTAAAAGTAAATATATTATAGGTGAGCTCATGTGATTGTTAATGGTAAATAAAAGAGATACATAATCATAACAAGAAGATAATGGTATGAGTATGATATTTAAAGAACATACCCTACATATCAAAGATCATAGAAATAGGTAATGGTATAAATTTTGGCAGTTCATAATACACGAAACATAAGAAAATAGATGAAAATGAGTCATGAGAGAATAAAATTGGCATAAAACAAATACTTGTGGAATGCACCTAGGCATAGAAAACCACATTTCAAGGCTTTTCAGCAGGACATTCACAACATGTTATGCTTAGGCTGACCAACCATGTATATATATTGGGAAATTGATAATATCATGTGTATCCCTTTGTTTTTTAGAATGAAAATACAACTATTCTACCTTCTTATTTGTATGATTCAGCTAACAACATAGGTACCCTCTTGTTTTCAGGATTTGGCTTACAACACTTGTATCTTATTGTTTTCGGGTAACATCTAACAAACTGTGTACCCTCTTGTTTTCATGAATGGGTTAACAACCCATGTACCATCTTGTTTCATGGAATTGGATAACAACCATTCTATCCTCATGTTTTCAATCATGGAATTCCAACAAATATTCCCTTTTGATTTTTGGTTATTGATAAAATCTCATGTACTCTCTATGCCTATATAACATTTATCCTTACCCAATTAATTAAACGTAGATATATGTGCCACACATCACATAATGAATACCATATTACTGTGTTGTACAAGATAAAAAAATTCATCATATCATAAACAATTAAATTAAATGAATGTTGTAAAAATTTAACAATACCATAAAATGTTGAAATTTTATAGGTTTCATTATCATTTAATCATATCACAACCCATGAAAAGAAGTGGATTATGTCAATGTATAACCCTTGAATGAGAAACAGGTTACATAAAAAACATTTCATCTTAAACAAATCCCAATTAAAGAATGAATAAGAAAGGTGTCCTCAGTTTATATCCCTATAAATTCATTAAATATATCAAAGTATGTCATATTATATAGAGAGTGATTTTTAATGATAATTTAAAGGATTCATTAATGAAAATAACCATTATTTGAAAATCTTTTATTAACACATAATTTTTTTCAAATTTCCATTATTTTAAAACTTATGAATTAATCATTGAAAATAATTTAATATATTTCCTTGTAAAATTACCCTTTCTACATTAAAAGATTGTTTTTCATTAAAAAAATGATAACAATTTTTCTTTAAAAATAATGTTGAAAACTTATAATTAATGATTTTAAAATCTTTTAAAAGTCATCTTAAAATATAATTTTTTTAAAAAAAGATCTCCCTTGTATATAGAATTAAATAATCAATTAATAAATTTGTTGAAAACATTTTTAGAGAACATGGTTTTTGAAGAAAACTTATTTTTTACTCAAGAGAGGAATAAACACGGATATTCATAAAAACATTTTTTTAATTATCTTAAGTTTAAAATATTTGAAAAATTCTTCCATTACATGAATATATTTATAATAAATAGTGTAAAATAAAAGTATTGATAATTCTTGATATATTTATCATAACTCATCATAAATGAGACTGTTGTCAAAAATAATCATTATAAACGATGAGATTGTATCATTAAAATATTACTGCATTGATATCATTGAATCATAATACCCATAAAATATTACATTACATAAATCATATAGTATCATTAAATTATGAATATTCAAGATATAATATTTCATTGGTGTAGTATAAAACCATTGTAAACGAATATTGGTGCATAACATAACATGTGTCTAAAATAAGTCAAATTGAGGCAAAATTCTTTTACCACTTTTCAAACATTTTAACCATAAAAACATGAAACAGATACCCAAAAATGGATATGTAAATAAAAATAATTCTTAACATAAAAACCAGAAAAATACTTCCATAAACTGTATAAAAACCGCATACATGAAACCGGTGGTGAGCATGGATTTTGACTTTTGGAGAATAAAAGTGATACAAAAATCCCTTACTAGGTAAAGAAATTTTTAATCATGATATTCATGAAAAAATAAATACAATTTAGTCATTTAATATAATGAAGTAAATAAAATATATTATATAATATGTAATATGGAATATATACCCCATAAAAATAAATGAGTGGTGAATATGGAATTAGTCTCTGAAAAACAAAACTAACACTATAAACAACCTTACCTTAATTCTTTACTCTCACCATACTATTCAAAATACGCTATAATTTAAACATTAGTTTATTATAAATATATTATGGACACATATTAATATATATAATGCCACATAATATTTAGTTTTGACTTTATATTACCAATTTATTAATATTTTTATGTTTATGATATCATTCTCGTAAGAACCATTTTAATTTTCATATATATTTTGACTTGTTATTCTTTTTCCACTTAATTAGTTGATGATTTCATAATATATATCATTATAAACATGATATTAACATCACATATATTCTATATATATATATATATTTATTTATTTATTTATGGTTTACTGTAAAATTTATTGATAGGAAATGATATACACCATTCTTGGAGATGGTAGGTTGTACGTACAGATAAAAGTTATTTATATTTTATTGTCTTATAAGTAAAAAAGAATAATACATATACATATATAATAATTATAGTATAATTTTATTTATATATATGTGTGTGTGTGTGTGAATTCGTTCTATTAAACCCATCTTTAATACATTCGATGTATTGCGTGAATGAATTAGATCACTTCGCGAGATGGTAGTCCGCCGTTAACACGAATGATGTTATCATATTCTTAAAAAATTGAAAACATGATGTTATGTATGACATAAAAATTAGATAATCATAATAAAATAAAAAAATAATAAATATAACATATAAAATATAAATCCAACATTATTCATAACCATGAAAGGAGGTAATGGTACAACAAACAACTGTGGGTTGCAATGGAGTAGTCCTCCATATTCCCAAATGATGGTTGTATATCCCATTTGAGAAATGTGTGTAATGTTTTATGTCTTAACCTTAGCATTATAAAATTTTGATATATTTATGATTTTTTGGTTATTATATAATCATGATATAAAAATACTTAAATTTGTTTGATTAATAAATAAAAAAATGGTTTTGATGAACATTACATCTTCTTTGTGATGCTCCTTTTGTATTGAAAAATTTACTTGCATGGATTGATTTATGACCTACGTGAGGCTTATAGAATTATTTTTGGGTTATTTTTCATGGATCTATATATGATTTGGTTGTTCTAAATAGTTTTATTGTGTGAATTTAGGGGGAGTGGTGTTGCCTTTTATAGGGTAGGTTTGTTGAAAACTACTAAATACCTAAAAGTTTACATTATTGGGATTTATACCTTTCCTAATGTGCCTCCCACAAGGAAAAAAATTCGAACCAATATTGGATATGGTCAAAATATTTCCATCCAATAGATTTTTACATGTTTTTAGAGCATTTGTTTTTTTATGTTTAATTTTTACTAACCTAGTAATATTGTTTTTCTCTTAATCACTATGATTAATTTTTAATGTATTCCCTAAACATTTTGGTCTAAAATAATGTTGTTCCTATTAAAAAACATATATTTTCATGCCTCAATATATATAATCCATTTTCAAAAACTCCAATCATATATGTGGATGAAATTTATTAAAAATTAATTCAGTAGATGGGATGAGATAATGGAATTTTATAGTAAAAAAGATGAGATGTTTGAAATGGTTTTATATCCAATATGAAAGTGAATTTAAATCCAATAACCTAAATAGTATTTAATGATGTATAATTTTACTTATTATACTATATAGCCAAATTATTATATAATTTATATATATAAATAAATAATATGAATATTTTGTTTGTAATTAAATTTTATTATTCTTCATTATTTATAAAAAAGAAAAGCGCTTCTGAAAAATCCAAAAAAAATCAAACTAAGATAATATTCAAATTTTTATTTAGAAAATGATGTTTAATTTTTCATATAGAATTTATAAATGTTTAAAAAATTATATTTAAAATAAGAATTCCATTAAAATTTCATAAAACAACCATTTAGAAATATATTTTTTTTATTCATAAAATTTGATTTAATCTAATATTTTTTCAATGAAACACATAAAATGAAGGTCAAATAGTTTATTGAATATATATCATATTAAATTAACTAAATAAATTCATCAATATTGGTTTGTTTAATATATTGAGATAAAATGTTGTTGTGCAAGTAAAATTACTTCTTTAGAAAAGAAATTTTTTTTCATTCAAGTTGTTTTTACCTTAATTACAAATTACTACCTTTCGAAAAAATTTCCCATAAAACAAATTTTCATAATTTTTTTATTACGTTACGTACATTTATTCCTATCTTTTATGTATGAAATATATAAATATTTTAATAATATGTCATCTTTTGTTTAAACTCAGTGTCCCTTGTAAAACAAAATATGATCAGTGTTATGTGAAACACAATCAAAATATGGAATTGTCTATAACACAAGGAAAACATAGTGTTACTTCTAACACATGCATATCTTGATGTATCATAGAACCAAATCCTTACATTGTGTAGAGTGAAATTTAATACAATATTGAAATTTAATTCAATAGGAAAAGGTTATAAAAACATGAGGGTAACATGATATGTCTCTAATCAGTGATGTTTATAAACATCGATAAATTGGATATGTTTACAAACATCACTATTGGCTATTTCTGAGTATATGGGTGAGCTATAGAGAGGGGTTATGGAATGCAGTGGGGTGGTTTTTGGGTGATCTATAGAGAGGAAACGACATGCGGTGGAAAGGGTTGGGGGTACATGGGAGTTATTGAAAGGTGGGGAATCATCTAAAAAATATTATAAAAAAATATAGGTGTACAAATATTATGAATTTTAAAACACTATTTTTTTATAAATATTGGAATATAATAATTTTTTTGTTGTTTCTTAATAATTACAAAACAAAATTAGAAACAATTGAAAATGTTCGTAATTTATGTTT
Source organism: Viscum album (assembly GCA_963277665.1). Classification (NCBI taxonomy): domain Eukaryota; kingdom Viridiplantae; phylum Streptophyta; class Magnoliopsida; order Santalales; family Viscaceae; genus Viscum; species Viscum album. The sequence goes on along the minus strand of OY728164.1, from coordinate 720,530,699 downwards.
TTTGGTATGGATGGATGACTGAGTTACACCTCGGGTCCAAGATAACACAATATATGTACATATATAGATACAAAATAAACATCCTATATAGTGAATATATTTAAATAAATTCATATAATTATATATTTATATTTACGTGTATATATATATGGTGAAATATGTTCAATTTGTTTCCCAGAATGAGCTAATATATGTAGTGTCAGCATGGAGTCATTCATAAACTAGAGCGGACAATTTATAGTTTATGTTACCTCGTAAAAATATTATGTCTTCACAAATATCATATTATATGAATAGTCTGTCCATATGTAGACAACATTCTTTTTGGCCTACTAAGTATATATCACACCTAGTTAAGGCAATCATTTGGTTCTAGAAAACAATGAATGGATATAGGTATGTACTGGGGAAAGCACCATGTTTTCAATGATTATTATTATTATAGAAAGGGAGTCGGGATACCTAAGCCAAGATATGTACGATAATTATATCTATATATAGTCTTTTTTCATTTTTATTTCTCTTAATATACCTGAATATATGTGTTCCAACATACATATTATCATTTTTCATTTAATTAGGTATATGACATTCTCGTCATTTTGAATATGGAGCCACTATATGGGTAATTTTTATTCTTGTATGGATGCTTTAGATATGATGTTATACTATTTATATAATAATTATATTGTTGATTTTTTATCTCACCATTTTTATACTCCCACACAAGAGGTTATAGTCTCGCCATTGTATTTTTAAAGACCATCGCTACTAGTTAGTAGACTTTAGCATGCAGGGATGGACCCTTGAGGTCATGTGGCCCCCAGTTCAATTACCGTTATCAAGTGAGCTGGACCTGGATGATACAAATTGGTATTATATCATCATTTATATTCTTTAATATTTAGGTATTGTAAAATGAATTATAGTATGTGTCATAATTTTGATTTTAGACTGTGCCTTGGAGTAGCTAACTCAGGTCCTAATAAAATCCAAATTACCATGGATTAGAATTAATTCCCTTTTGGAATTCAATTTATTACAATTGATTTTATTCCTCTATTGGGTTGATTCACATGACTTGTTATTTTTAATATTATTAAGATTTAGAATTCAATTTTTCTCATATCCTAGTATAAAAATGAATTCTCATCTTATGACAAATTTTAGGCATATAGGGATTCACATGTTATGCATTAATCCATGTCATATATGTGATCCTCATTACTTGTATTGTCTATTATTTTCATGATTTAATGAATCCTATATATTAAAATTTTCTAATTATTATTATTGGTGAATAAGAAACATAATTTATTTACCAAATGTGTATGTGTCCTCCAAATAGTGTTTTCTTATTTTTACTCATCCAAACACCTTATGTAGTCAATTATGACACGTTTTTCCCTAGAAAATTGGTCCCATGGTCTAGAACATGTTTATTATAATTAATAAATGGGTCACATAGTTCAATTTAAAATGAGTGAAAGCCTTTATAATTAGGAAATGGTATTCATTTATATATCTCTCTGATAAAAAATATACGAACATAAATTAATGTAAATTATGAAATCAAATAGCCTCTAATAAATAAAGATTCCAATTTTAAAATAAAGGGTGCATCCTATATAATTTTCAATTGAAACACAATTTAGTTGTACCATTGAATTATAGTAGAAAACTGGAACATTAACTGGCATTAGCAATGGGTTGTATAGGGTATCTCTTAAGATTCTTATGATCTATATAGTTCCCATTTCTGGAATTATGGGAAGGTATTGAGGTGTTACTTTACATAGGAAGTCATTGACTTTGTTTTATTCCTATACCTATGGATTAATCCATTATTAAATAAAATATAATGCATGTTCATAGCTTTTTTGGGGATACGAAACCATTATTTACATAATTTTTTATATTGGAGGGTTGTTTTGACGAAGCATCGGTGATGGTGGGCCCTAGGCCCTTAATGTTTCCTCTAGTAGTTCTACTTATGACACCTTTGTTTATCCTGATTTTTGAAATGATAATAAACTTTAAGAGGGAGTTATTCATCATTTAAAAAACCGTGAAGGGAGACATGTGGCATTCCATACCAATGGAATAGTTGACTTGAGTGTTTTAGAAGGCATATCCACCGAATTTCATATGTGATGGTTGTCCAGATGACGAGTCATTTCTTGTGGCTGTGATGACTATCTTCAAGAACAATGAGAGACTTCCTGAGAAGATAGTGAATCTTTCCAGATATATGTTTTTTGATTCTTACAAATTATGGTTGGATGTTATCACCACAGATCATCTTCATCAGGGTATGTCCTTGGATAGATTTTAGGAAGTCTTTCATTATTATTTATTTTTTTATATGCTGAGAGTAGATCAATATATTGACATTATGAAGATATATCTAGTATTATGACTATCATGGACTATTTTTCTTATTTCATATATCCTCGTCATTTCATTATGAATATTTCTAGTGACACATTTGTGATATAAAAACGTTTTTAGGATGGGAATGTATACACCATAAAATTCCTTGTGAATGCATTTAAGTTAACCATAATTTCAAAAATTATAAACAAGGCCTTCAAAACGAAGAAGAACATAAGGCAAGACAATATTATTAGGTAAGGTGGTTCAAATATGAAATAATTATGTGGTTTCACTAGCGACCAGAAACATCTCATTGATACTAAACATATAGGCATTGGTAGAAAGGATAATCCCACCGATAGTTATCTAGTTTGTCACTATGCATATTTCAAAGGCATATTAACCCTCAATTTCCCAAAAAACTCATCTAATGTATAGGCTATTGTGATTGAATAATGTTCAATATTTTTTATAGACCCTTCCAATCATTCCATGTGGATGATTTTCGATATTCAACATACCTTCGGTAGAGGGATTAGAAAACCCATGCCAAGAGGGTATCTTGAGTGATACTAATAGTTCTAAAAGAGGAGGAGGTTGTTACTGAGGTATCCATATGTTCTATATATAAAAAAATAATGCAGGACCATCTCAGAAAAGTTAGGTTTTATCCCAGGGCCACCTATTTGGCCAGATAGATGAAGTGAATTCTATCATGGAGTTATATAGCACCGAATCATCTACAGTTTAAAGTACTATTCAAGTATCCAATACATTAATTTAATTATAATTCTATAATATAAAAACTCATTATCTCATATCAATGACAATTTAGGGATGTATTGAAATTGAAATTTTTCACCTTTATGGGGTGATGAAGCTTGATTCAACCTTGGGTATACATTTGAGACTGTATTAAATTGTGCAGAGTGTCCATTAAGACATGTCCATACAATTTTCAGTAGAACCTTTTAATCCTTGAGATGACTATTTTTCACATCACTCTCTACTTGGATTGGTTGGTTATTCCAATTAATACATGGGTTTGAATCACTGGAGGTTGTCTATTTCCTTACAAGGGTGTGTCAGTTATATACCAATGGGTGAATGAAATTTCCAAGAGAGATTTTATAGACGAAATCATCATGAACTGAGCAGAGAGAGTCTCTATATTGATATATTTTCTCAATATGATCATGTTGTATGCCAAGATGATTTAGCTTAGGTATTTTATCACTTTATAGACATCTTTTCTGGAGAATATTCTAGACAATATCCTATTTTATACACAAATTTTACTACGGACCTAGTGTTAAGAGATAGATAGTTATCCATACAACCTTACATGATGGCTACTGCTATGTTTCTTGTAGCTCATGAAGTGTCTAGATGAATTTGAGGCAATGGGTTTTATATATCCAAAACATCCCCACAGGGTTCACTTGTCAGCTTCTCAATGATTTCAGAGGATACTCTCATTCTTTTTATGTATTATTGTTAGATATACCATCTTATAGTAATGAAATTGTATCCACTACTACACTTTCAAAGCCTCTATGATTGGATCCAAATATAAAAGATCTTATCAAAGATAAATTTGGGGTTTGTATAGGATCATGTATGAGTATGAAAATTGGATATACCACATATGTGTTTTTGAATTATTTATAGTATATTTTAGTACATGGTCATGTAGTTCAGTATCATTAATTCACCTACTATCTTTATGTTAATAATATATTTATTTTTATACTCATTTATGGATTTATTTATGTTAGTATTCCTGTAAAATATCATATATATTCTTTCAATTTTCATAACCATGTCATTTTTGTGTAATATTTTTATATTCTTACTTTTACATTCATTTAGCCTTAGAAATCTAAAACAATTTCTTAAAACATGTTTTCTTTCTTTTTTATGTCCCAAGTGTTTTAGTATGTTCTTTCCAAAAAATATTAAGTTTTCATATTCATAGAAAATGATATAAAGTATTTATGAAAATCAATTTTTTTCATCATTATGATAATAAAATTAAGATGGAATCTAATAATTGGATCCATCATTAATAATTCTAGAAGCTATAATTTTGTCTTCTCTTTCGTAGTGAAAAAATGCAGGACTATCAAAATGATATTACTGTCGATATATCATAATGACTCTCATAAGGATTATCGTATTTATAATAGATAAGAAAGACCATAATAATGACTTATGTTAATAATTAGAGTACAAAAACTATATTTTATCTTAAGGAATATATTTATCATTGTAATTGTGTTTATCAATATGATGTCGGGCATTCTGTAACTAGTGAGCTTTCAATCAGCAACTATCTGAGGCCACTGATATAAAAATGGAAATATGATTTTCAGAGGATTTCCTATACATATTGAGTCATTTGAAGAGGTTATAGGTGATCGACTACTCACTTCTAATGATTACTCTACAGGAATTGCGCATTCTTAACTAGAGTGATTATTTAGAGAGTTATTATAAATGAAACCTTGTGAATTTGTTTATGTTATAACATTTTTAATTGAAATCTATATCCAATAATTATTACAATTGTGGTATTTCAGGGATATGAAGATGGTGAATACAATCCATTAGATAAAGGGCTATTGGTTCTAGGAATATACAGAAAATACAAACATTATATCAAGGGCTTCTGTGGATAAGATAACAGAGAAATTCTGATCATCATATCATGGCCATTCTTGGTATGGACTATAATTATAAAATACTAAATACATTTAGTCCAGGTTATTTAATACTTAACTCTTCTAGTAAAAATAGGTAAATATTTTAATAAAATATTTTTAGTTATTCTTACATTTACATAGTTATTGTTTGATCAACATAGTTTCCTAAGGATATAGGGTGATTATGTGGGATTTATACATGACCATTAACACATAATGACTCCTATTGATGGACTGATTAAAAAGGGTGTGAATTTCATATAGTTAGAGACATGAGATATAGAAATTTAGGAAAAAAGGGACACTAACATCAGTGTGGATACATATTATTCCTAAGCTAGGAAGTATCAATATAATTGTTTTTGTGACAAATCATGTTTATATATTAGAGAATTATTTATGTAGGAATATAAATTTCTAGCATATGTGTCTCATCATTTGAGACTACATGAGAAGAATTACCCATAACATGATCTTGAGATGGCAATTGTAGTTCAGGACCAACATTATATGAGTAATTATCTTTTTGGAGAGTGGATTATTTTGTTTACAAACCACAACGGCTGGAAATATACATTCACACAACATTTATTGAACCACATAAATTCAATGTGTGTCGAATAACTTCATTCCTTCTACATTTATCTTTACTTTATTCCTAGAAACGGAAACAAATTTTCTGATGCTCTCAGTTAAAAGACCCAGACACAAGATATTCAAGAAAGCAATGGTGGATTGAGGTTTCTGGATCTTCTTACAAAGAAAAATCTTGAGTTTTGGAAACTTTTGGAATAGACTTTTCTTGTGGAGTTACAAGTTACCTTATCACTTCTATATGTATTGAATCTGAGGTAGTTTTCTAATCCTAAAGGATATGATTTAAGGGAGTGAATTTTATGTTGGGATCAACCCTGAGGATGGTTAATTGATGGAGATGAGATCTATATTTTTCATGGAAATGTGTGTGTGTGTAAATTAATTCAAAGATGAATTGATATGAGAGTCTATTGATTCAAATTAGGAAGCACACATAGGGACTTATAATATGTACTAAGACATACATTAATAGTATTAGTGGCCTAGGATGAGACATCTGATTTTAGGACTTTTCACTTGGTGTTCCAGCTATAAACATGTGAATGTGGATAACTAGTTGGAAACATAATTTTTACAACCATTACAGGTATTGGGATAGAAATAAGATATTATCACTATATATTTTTTTGACTGTTTTTCTTAGGATTCCTTGAGGTAGCGACATAGTTTTGGTAGTCATGGAAAAGATTACGAACATCTCCAAATTTATTACTATCAAGGATACCTTATCAGTAGAAAATATATGGATACTATATTTCTATGAGATTGTATAACTACATTGGGTCCCTCACACCATCATTTCATATAGGTATTATCATTTTACATCAAGGTTCTGAGAATGATTATGTAGTGAATATTTATCTAATGAGATGTAATATATGTGAGTGAAATGTTTGGTTCTTGAAAGTTGAAATCATATTAGAGTTGTAGTTATCCTTGTGAAAATTGGTTGAGAAATATTTAGGGAGAACAATATGGATAGGCCTATTTATGAGAGAACACCATGTAATTTAGGTAAACCACAAATCTAGTGGTTTCTATGAAATTATATCCGATTTGGGATAAAATAAGTTGATGTGGGCTGAAAATTGTTTTACCTAGGGGTTATAACTCCAAAAATGGTGCATTGTGATAGACTCGATTATCAAATTGTGTTCCAAAATACGAGTTCCTACATATATGGTTTTAATATCCAGGGGGATTTGGTTTTGGAATTCAAAAAATCTGTATAACCCATAATAATGGTTGTTAATATATATTTTCTATGAATTTAATATGTTATAACTAATGTTTTATATATTGAATAATGGTTTTCATGATTCAGGAATACCATAAATGTTTTTTTATTCATGATTATGTGGTTTCCCAATATGATAATTTTTTCCCACAAAATGGTTTGTAGTTTTATTAGATACTTGGAACTAGAAGAATCATCATAATAATGAATGTGGTTGATAATGAAATAATTTTCCACCTATGAAACAAAGAATTATTAAGAGATGAAATGAAAAATCTCAGTATTATTCTCTCCCAACACTCTCAAGATATAATTCCTGCTGAACATCAAAATTAGAAAATTATGGAAAAATATTCTATTAATTCATTCCTGAGGAAACATACAGATTTATTTCTAGGTTCCACTAATCCACTATTTTTTTAGATATTTCAAAAATAATATGGAAAAGATAATTTTTGTTCACTTGTTATTGGATGGGAAAAAGTATTTTTTTACATCCTATCATTTGCAAGGTGTGGTGTATCAACAATGTACTCATATCAATAATTCAAGAAAACATAATGAAATTGTCTCCATGTAATGGGATGTGTTTAAGAAATTATTTTCCATAAGAACATGGCTCATATTCTTCCCATGATAATAGATTTGTAATTACTTAATTAAATGTTTTATTAAAATAGATGAGACCATGCCCAGAAAATCAAAGATCCTTTATTAAACAAAAAAATAACTTCCACCTGTTTGAAAATAGGATTCGTATCATAATCTATCTTAAAAATAGGTAAAAACTCATAAGGAAGATGATCATACCAAAGAAAATCAACACCTGAAACACCTTTATTTTCAAGTCCATCCACCACCGAAATTGCTTCTCGATAAGTTTGATCGATGATGTAATGCATTGAATGAAGAGAATCCAAGAATTTGATCCAACGATTAGTGATATTCAATGATAAATAATGTGATCCCAACATGATATTTGAAACAATAATAATATAATCACTCTTAAGCAAGAGATTATTACACCCATGTCTCTTATCTTGCTCCACTAAATAATAACACCAAGCACATCAGCATTAATTGAAGAGCCAACTCTATGAAAACCATGAAAACAACCAACAAAAACTCTTTGGTGATATCTAAATATAGAACCTTAGTAGGAGGGTCCTTGATTGTCTCAAAAATCCCCATAAAAGCCGACTTTAATCCATCCAATAAAAGGTTACTGCCAGAAAACACACAATGTACCATACGAATACCTAAAAGTGACTTTTAATCTAATTCGATTGGGAACTATTAAGTCATGAATTGGATTGGATCAGAAATGTTTACATAGAATTATAGCCTCTCGAAAAGCCAGATAAATATGAGCAAGAGCATCGTGGGATTAGAAGGACTAACTAGAATAATGTACCTGATGGCATATATACCATATGTAATACAATAACTCTGATGAAACAATAATGAATAAATCAAACAGGTCACTGGAAAGGGAGAGGGAACCCCAACTCTGAATGAAATCTCGAATGATAACCAAATGTGGTAATAATATTTAAAATAAATCTCCAATTGTATTCCACATCAATGAAGATGCAACACATCTAAGAAAAAGTTTATTTTCATCTTCCCTATGCTGATGGAAATGAACACATGGGAAACATAAATATATTCACCAGTTTTTCATATAACAATATTTTTGGATTTTACGATGAGCAACATTCCATGAGATTAGAGATTGGGATGGCCTAATGAAATTCTTGTAAAACCCCTTCATCCATCGGTAGTCCACATTTCAATTCAAAGAGAACTAGTATAATTACTTAGAATAAAAAAATTAGTAGAAGGTTTCTAAGCCTAGAAATACTACATGTTTTATAAACAATACCTTTTAACAAGATTGAAAATTTTCTACAGAATGCCCTCCATGATAACTAGATAGACCTAGACAGTTATATTTAAATCCAATAATGTGTCTTACCCCCCCCCCCCCAAAGTCAACAATAGGAGTTCCACACAATATTTACTTCCAAAAATCAAGAGATGAATCCTTGGAAACAATACATTATGAGTGAAGACCAATAAAATAAAATTTTTTTTTAAGGCATTCCAATACGAACAAAAAAGATGATTAAAAGAAATTTTCATAAGCATATTCATCAATTTATCTTGAAGTAATGCAAGAACCATGTAGTTAATATTGAAGAGTCTCTACATAAAATATGCTTACAGGTAATTTTTTAAGAGCTCAAGGTTTTTTATAGCTAATCCCCCATCATCAAATGGATTACATTAGTAACTCTAATAAACGATATCAAATTTCCTCTCAAGAATGATTCCATTCAAGATAAACTTCTTGAGAGAAACAATGATATTATTTATGAAATAAATAGACTATTTGTACACCATAAAATAATAAAAATAAATGGATACCATAATAGATTTAACAATCAAAACCCTGCAAATAACGAAGAGAGTTTTTCTATTCCAAGAAGCAAGCTATATTCTGACCATGCTATGAATCTCTGAGAAATAGAAAGAATTAGGCCTCCCCCAAAACAAATTCACCCCTAAATAATTAATGGGAAGCGCCCTTCATGAATTCCTTACTCTCTAACAATATAATTCTTGTTAGGAATAGATATTTTCCTATTAAAGTAAATGAATGATTTTCCCCAACTTATTTCATGACAAGAGCAAGAAGAAATATGAGAAAAGGGTATTTTGATATTCATTACATTTATTTAATCTGATTGGGTGAAAATAATAATTCCATCAGTATAAAAAATGTCATTTGGAGTATCCAAACCCCAAACTACATTATTCTCTATCATTTTCACATTTCCTGCCACAATGGAGAGAAATCTACGAAGGTAATCCTCTAAAATTGAGATAATAATAGACAAAAGAGAATCACCTTGTCTGAACCCTCTTGAAAAATCAAAAAAACCCTCAGGGGACCCATTAATAAGGACATAGATAGTAATATATCATAAAATTTAAAGGATCCAATCAATAAATACACCATTAAGCCGAAACATTTCATTAAAGTTGAAAATAAATCCATTGATTTAATGTATAAGGATGATGAATCTATTTTTATATATGATAAACTATTACAATGCATGAGTGGTATGATTTCAGTGTTATCATCCAACTTTAATGTAAGGTTGATTGAGTTTTTAGTGGATTAAAAAATTATATGAAGGTATCAATGAAAAAGGGACCCTAGTAGATGTGAATAAATAATTTTATGAGCTATCAAGGTGGAATTAGATACTGTAGTTACTGATCAATCTTATCATTTTGAAAAAAAATTATGAAAAATTTAAATGAAAAATCTAAAAACAATAGAGAGATAAAGATATGATTTCCTAAATGCTGAAAGTGATGAATGAAATATGGATGAAATTTTCTTTAGGGTAATATTATATTTTTAACTTGTGTAAAGTAATTTCCTCCAAAAATCAATTGAACATGTGATTTGAAAATTCTAAAAAATGATTGGCATATAGGTAAATCTCCATGGAATGCATGACCATCACTCCAGTGTTTCAAAAGTATAGAGTATGGTAATTAATGTGATAAGTTCCAAAATATTAAGGTTTGTAAGAACCCGTGTTTTTCCAGATAGTCTTTTGGAGCAGAAATTTTAATTTTTCCTGTTGGTTACTCGTGAGGGGTAAAAATGTCATTTTTTCCCAACCCGCTGATCGTGGATAATTTTTATGATAGCTCTGTTGGCCCCGAAATAGGGAGTTTACCCTTGGAAAAGAGTTTGGAGGAAACTTGAGTTATTCGAATTTTTGGCGGAATATTTAATATTTAATATTATTAAATTAAATATTAAATTATTCGCATAGGTTTGTTTGGAAATAATTTTTAAACAGAGCATTGGATTGAGATTCGGTCTATGATGTTGAGTCTGGAATGGGGTGTTTAGCCTAGGGAAGGCATAAACTCATGTCGGGCACTGGGACCGACCCGGGACCCTTTTTCTTCCTTTTATTTTCTTCTTTCCTTTTCTTTTCTTCTCTCTTCCTTCCTCCTCCTCCTTGCGCACGTCTCCTACACCGCTCCTCCTTGGACATGACCTATGGGGGAATTTGGAGGTCGAGATAACTAGAGATAAGAAAGGAGTGTGTGGTACCGATTCGAAGCCCTCGACACGCTTCGTCGGCGTGCGGTATCCGGGAGCCGTAAAATCAACCAAAGCATTGGCGGTTTCCACCCGAAGGTAGGGTTGTTCGTTTTTTCTCCATATATCCCCTTTAAACTTGTCGTTGTATTTTATTTAAGCATTATATTTCTTTCTTGTGGCCTCTTAAGGCTGGATCTAATGTTTCGGGGGTGAAAACGGGAGTTTAGGGTGATTTCAAGGTTTTCCCGTCAGAAAAACCAGAATACACGGCATGTATTCCAGGGGTACACGCCATGTGATATTCCCATTCTAGGAAGAAAAGGTTTTCTTAAGTACACACCGTGTACTTTGAGTACACATTGTGTAGTGGGTGTCCGTGTGGCTGGCCGTGTGGAGTTAAACACATAATAGTGTTTTTCTAGGACTACACATTGTGTATTTTAAGTACACGCCATATAATGGTACATGGGATTTTGTTCGGGTGAAAACGGACACATCATAACTTTTTATGAATAGTACACGCCATGTAAAGTAATGTACACACCATGTAATATTACACAGGAAGGCCCATTGTGCTATGGCCATGTACTCTGGCCTTGCACTGCTTCAGTATAGTAATTTTGAGATATCTTGGTCTCTAGAAGTCAGAATTGGGCATGTTAGTAGTCTATTTTTAGCGTTTTTCTGCGTAGATCGCAATGGTGGAATCCTTTGGAATTTGAGAGGTTATATAAATAGAGGTTTTGGGGTTTCTATATAAATGGAGGGGTTCTTCCTCTACTTATAAATTTCAGTTGTCACCTGAGAGTGAGAAATGGTGTAGATAATAGATTGGGTGTTCGGACCAACTTATTTGAGACATTTAATTAGAGATGAGCTATGATCTATCTCTCGTAACCCATGCTTTATAGCACAATTCCCTTATATGACGTTCCCTTCTAGACTATGAGGACATGAGACCAAGTACTTCTAAGGATCCCCTGAGGGACACATTTACTTTTGTGCTGACCTACGGAGTTCCTTATAGTATATATCTCTTATTCCTCCTTGGACAGGAACCATGTTACAGAATGCCTATGTTTTCCTTCCTTTGAGGATCCCGTGTAGGATTCCTTGCTCACTATTTGCTAGGGATCCTGCGTAGGATGACTTCACTCGTGTTTACCTGGAGGATCCTGAGTATGATGTCTCCTCAGTGTTTGACCTGAGGGACCCAGTGGGTGCCTGTTGTTTGACCGAACCTGAGTTGTTATGTTAGTTTTGCGTAGAGATGGTGATCAGGTGTCACTTATAACCCGTGCCAAACAATTAATCCCTTTGGGATTTTGATGTTTGTTGGGTTAGGCATTCGGGCCATCCTCACTGTTCATTTATAACTGACTTGGTTTGCTGATGCTGTAGCGTTTACCAGATGTGCTTCCTGGTTGGTGGCTGATAAGCCTGACGCGATGTGTCTTTCTTCATTGTTTGGATTCCTACTATTTCTTGTGTTCCTGATTAGAGGTGGATTGATTGTAAATTGTGTCTTTTACCTTGTTGTGGATGTGTTTACCCATGTTACAAGATTTTGACATTTAGGTCTAGCATGCATGTTAGGCTGTTGTTTTCATGCCATGCTTGTCTGCTTTTGTAGAGGAAAGTTGATCATATTTGAGGATTATTGATGTGCTTGGATGTTTTTCCCATTCCTTGTTCTATTTATGAACTTTTGTTCTGGTTAGCATTTGGCAGTTATACCTGTTTCCATGCCTTATGACCGTAGGATGGAATGATATTCTTGACATGCGTGTTTCTGTAGACTGGTTATCCAAGTAGCTCTATAGGTGTACTTTGGCCTTATAGCATTATTATGCACTGAATGGCATGGGACTGTGAGATCCTAGTGCTATAGACTATAAGGGATAGACCGAGTGAGCTTCCTAGAGAGTCTTGGATATTATAGACTACAAGAGGGTAGACCAACTGTGCTTCCTCAGAGAGTCTGGGACATTATCGACTATAGGGGATAGACTGAGTGAGCTTCCTAGAGAGTCTTGGTTATTATAGACTATAGTAGGGTAGACCGAGTGAGCTTCCTCTGAGAGTTTTACTTTTTTTGAATCTTTTTAAGAACCTTCCCAGCTTAGAGGTGGAATTGACCAAGTGAGCTTCCTTAGAGATTTTGTGGTATACATGAGGCTATAAGAGGAATTGACCATGTTAGCTTCCTCAGAGAGTCTCTAGAACATGGGGATAAGAGGGTTAGACCCGATGATCTTCCTCAGAGAGTCCCTAACTACCAAAGACTATAAGGGGAATTGACTGAGTGTGCTTCCGTAGAGAGTCTTATAATTTTGTATGACCAAACCTGAGTGGTTAGGCTGAGTGCACTGCACAGAGGGTTGTTGGTACTTCTTGGATAGGACCAGAGGGGTTGGCTTCGAGTACATCCCAGAGGGTTTCTTATTTTGTTATCTTCTTGGTTTTGTTTGATTGGTTGAACTAGTGGATAACTTGTCTTTTTTAGCTTGTTCATAGGCATATCTCGACTGTTGGCCGAAGAAGGTACAAGTCTATAGGATTACAAACCCATAGATCGACTTATTTGATATACGGATTGAGTGGCACTATGTCTAGCTCAAGGCCCTTGGATAGGATGCCCAAGATATTGGGGTTATGGTTCCATGAATTGACTACTAATGTTGTTTCCTTTTATTTGAATCACATCATCATGAATATTCATATTTCTGTATATGTGTATTGGTATGGGACTGTACATATGTACGTATATAGATATGGACATCCATGGTGGCACTTTCCCATTTGATAGGGATTACATACCCTGTGTTCAACTGTGTTTGCACGTTTGGTTTACTTTCATTATTTGTGTTCCAGCTAGGCTGAGCACATTGTTGTTGAATACACTTTTAGCAGCACAGTTATAGGTTTCTTGTCGGGGTTCCCTACTGAGATTATTTCTCACCCCCTACATGGCACCTAGGTGTATGTATAGACCTTATGTCTTCTTTTTAGGTTTAGAATGAGTTTCATGGTGGATAGGGATAAGGCCCAGTGTTGCTTGATCGAGCGAAGCTGCATGAGTGGTTTTACTGACCGGGCTACTGGAGTTCGATATTGTCTGGAGATAGGGTATGGATTGGCTCGGAGTTAGTAGCAGATCCCTATACTTTTACATTCAGTTTCTTTGTACTTGTACTTGTATGGTCGGGCCAGTGGGTCACCAGTGTTGTATTTTATTTCATATTTGTTTCGGCTTTTATAGTATTTTACTATTACAGCTTGTTCTTTTTCAGTTATTTACTTCTTGCGCACTCTATTTAATTTCTACTTTGTATGATAATTAGTTATTTCCACTCGTTTCTTACACTGTTATCAGGGTATAGTCTCCCCACTATCACACCCAAGGCCCTTGCTGCTAGTCTGTAGCCTCTGGCGTACGGGGAGGCGCGCTTGAGGAATTGTGGTGAACCATCTCGAAGCATCGTTTTAGTGGACTCTGGGTCAGGACTTTACAAACTGGTATCAGAGTAGTGTTTCCTTCTTGGTCTTTACTATTTGGGATATGGTAGTCAAGAGTATTGGGAATCTGTCAGAACCTGTGTTGATATCAGGATAGTGCGTCACAAACACTTGTTCCTATAAGAAGTCCTGGTTTCCAAGGTTTGGGATTGTTGTTCTGATTTTCCGATGTTATGGTTGTATATGATTTTCACCTTGAGTGACTCACATGTTGGGTGGTGTTTTTATTTACTATGGATCTCTAGCTCTTGGACAATGGTATGGTTCCTGGGATATATTTTGACTCTTGGATGACAAAGGTAAGAGGCATCTCATGCATCATTCTAGGCACGTAGTATTCACAACATATAGGCCTACTAGTGTGTGTTTTTACTGACAACTGAGACCTTTGGGTCTACTTACACATAATTTTTACTCTGATGGCAGGTTATGTGGATCCACATTGAGGTGATGCTGTGAGGATGATGACTCGGTCCTCAAACACAGGTGGTGCCGTTACCCAAGTTGGTCTATGTGGCACGTGATGTGTTTATGATCAACATTTTTTGGGTGTTCTTTTCTTAGTTCAATGGTTATCTAGTAGAATTGATGAGAACGATGTCGATAGATACCAAGGATTTTCTTGTGAACTGGACCACCTTGGGGTATTCCCATATACGGATGTCTGATGGGTGTCTGTTCAGTTTCTCTTCTGCTTGGGTTGTGATCTTCAGGGAGTAGTTCCTTATGAGGATGCTCAGAGAGGATCAAGGATCTTGTAGGTTGTGTATCAGTTTCTAATTTCTTTTGTTCGTTGTGATATTTACCATCTTATGAGAGGTTTTGGATATGTTGGGCTAGGTGGTTAGACCTTGTAAACCAGTTGGGAGTAATTTTCTGTAGGGTTAGATGGAAGACCTAGAGACCCTGGGTTTTGACTCAAACCCTTATCCATCAATGTCTGTTCTGTTTTAGGGAAACCTGGGTGAGAATGTTGGCCAGCATTTCCCAATTCCTTTTTGGCGGTGTTTGTTTTCACTACTGGTTTTGATGAGCATGCCTTTTCGGGTGTCTGGCCTAGTCGACCATTGTTTTTGATGTTGCTGTTATAGAGGTGACTTTGTTAAATTTTTGGTTACCGTGAAATGGTTGACCATGGTTGAATCCTGGTCAGGTTTTGGAAGGATGTTAACATGGCTTGGAGGGAGATGGATAGGCCTTCGGTTAAATCATATTGTACTCTTGTAAGAGACGATCATGCACTATCATGACTCGTCTTGAGTATGATGATATATCTTAGACCCTACATCGAGTTCCTTTTTCATTCCTAATGTTCATCCATGTTGGGAATGGTTCTTTTTGGGTTGTGATCTTGAAGCGGTGTAAGGGAATCCATATGGTGGGAAGTGCACCTTTGGCTTTTGAGGGTGGTTATCCTTCTTTAGGATAAACTTCAGTGTTCTTCAGTGGGCTTTTGAGCTTGGAGTTTTCTTTTAAGATGACAACATGGGTGTTCCTATGGTGGGGAGTACTAGTTTGGTCGTAGTTGAATTTCTTCGGTGTAGAAGGTGTCAGTTAATTATATATGTAAGGTCATTCGACTGTCTAGATAGCTTGGTTGTGTGGATGCTCGGGTTATGATAATGGTAGTTTTTTGCTTCACCGGGCTTCTCGGGGAGTATAAGGATTATGGTGGGGAGTTTGTAAGAACCCGTTCTTTTCCGAATATTCGTTTTGGGTAGAAATTTGAATTTATGTTGTTTGATGCTTATGAGGGGTAAAACGGTCATTTTTCCCTACCATCTGATCTTGGATAATTTTTCTAGTAGCTTCACTGGTCCTGAAATAGGGAGTTTATCCTAGGACAAGAGTTTGGAGGAAACATGAGCTGTTTGAATTTTCTGGCCGAATATTTAATATTTAATATTATTAAATTAAATATTAAATTATTCTCATAGGTTCTTTTGGAAATAAATTTCAAACAGAGCATCGGATTGAGATTTCATCTGTGCTGTTGAGTCCGGAATTGGGAGTTTATCCTAGGGAAGTCATAAACTCATGTCTGGCATTGGGACCGGCCCAGGCCCCTTTTACTTCCTTTTCTTTTCTTCCTTCCTTTTCTTTTCTTCTCTCTTTCTTCCTCCTCCTTCTTGAGTACGTCTCCTACACTGCTCTTTAATGGCTGTGACCTATGTGAGAATTTGGATATCGAGAAAACTGGAGAGAAGGAAGGTGAGAGTGGTACTGATTCGAACCGTCGATGCACTGAGTCGGCATGCGACATCTGGGAGTCGCGAAGTCAACCGATGCTTCGGCGGTTTCCGCCCAAAGGTAGGGATATTTATTTTTTCGACATATATCTCCTTTAATCATGTATTTTTATGTCTTTTAGGCAGTATATTTCTTTCTTGTGGCCTCTTAATGTCGGATCTAATGTTTCGGGGGTGACAAAGGGCGTTTCGGGTGTTTTCAGGGTTTTCCCGTCGAAAACCCAGAATACACGCATGTATTCCAAGGGTACACGCTATGCGATATTCTCGTTCAGGGAAGACGAAGATTTCTTAATTACATTCCATGTACATTGAGTACACAACGTGTAGTGGGTGGCTGTGTGGCTGTCCGTGTGGAGTAGAACACGGAATAATGGTTTTTTAGGACTACACGTCGTGTACTTTAAGCACACACTGTGTAGTGGTACATGGGCATGTGTTCAGGTGAAAATGGACATGACATAACATTTTATGAACAGTAAAATCCATGTACAGTAATATTGACACCGTGTACTATTACACAGGTGGGCCAATTGGGCTCTGGCCTTGTACTGCTTCAGTTTAGTAATTTTGAGATATCGTGGGCTCTAAAAGTCAAAATTGGGCGTGTGAGTAGTCGATTCTGAGCACGTTTCTATGTAGATTACAATGGTGGAATCATTTTGACTTTTATATGTCACCAAAAGGTGGTTTTTGGGGTTTATATATAAATGGAGGGGTTCTTCCTCTACTTATCGAGTTCAGTTGTCACCTGAGAGTGAGAGATGATGTGGATGATAGTTTGGGTGTTCGGACCAAGTTAGTTGAGACCTTTAAAAAGAGATGAGCTATGAGATATCTCTCACAACCCATGCTTTAGAGTACATTTACCTTGTGAGACTTTCCCTTCTAGCCTATGAGACATTGATACTAGGTACTTCTAAGGATCCCCTGAGGGATGCCTTTTCTTGTGTGCTGACCTAGGGAGTTCCTTATAGGATCTCTCTCTTGTTCTTCCTTTGATATGAACCATGTTGTAGAATGCCTATGTTTTCCTCCCTTTGAGGATCCCGTGTAGGATTCCTCTGTTACTCTTCACTAAGGATCCTGCGTAGGATGCCTTCACTCGTGTTTACCTGGAGGATCCTGAGTATGATGCCTCCTCAGTGGTTGACCTGAGGGACCCGGTGGGTGCCTGTTGTTTGATCGACCCAGAGTTGTTATGTTAGTTTTGGGTAGAGATGGTGATCAGGTGTCACTTATAACCCATGAAAAACAAGTAATGCCTTTGGGATTTGGATGTTTGTTGGGTTAGGCGTTTGAGCCATCCTCACTGTTCATTTATATCTGAATTGGTTTGCTGATGCAGTAGTGTTTACCAGAGGTGCTTCATGGTTAGGGGATGCTGAGCCAGACGCGATGCGTCTTTCTTATTTGTTTGGATGCCTACTATTACTTGAGTTCTTGATTAGAGATAGCTTGACTGTAAATGGTGTATTTTACATTGTTGTGGATGTGTTTATCCATGTTACTTGATTTTGACCTTTGGGTCTAGTTTGCATGTTAGGTTGCTGTTTTCCTGCCTTGCTTGTCTGCCTGTGTAGAGGTAACTTGTTCATGTTTGAGGACTATTGATGTGCTTGTATTTTTTTCTCATTCCTTGTTCTGTTTATGACCTTTGGTTCTTGTCAGCCTTTCACCGTTATACCTATTTCCATGCCTTGTGACCGTAGGATGGAATGATATTCTTGACATGTCTGTTTCTGTAGATTGGTTTTGCAAGTAGCTTTATAGGTGTACTTTGGCCTTAAAGAATTATTATGCACTTACTGGCATGGTACTGTGAGAACATGGTGTTATAGACTATAAGGGATAGACCGAGTGAGATTCCTAAATAGTCTTGGATATTATAAACTTCTGGAGGGTAGACAGAGTGTGCTTCCTCAGAGATTCATGGACATTATAGACTATAAGGGATAGACTGAGTGATCTTCCCAGAGAGTCTTGGATATTATAGACTATAAGAGGGTACAGCGAGTGAGCTTCCTTATAGAGTCTTACTTTGTTTAAATCTTTTTAATACCTTCCCAGGAAAGAGGAGGAATTCAGCGAGTGATCTTCCTCCGAGAGTCAATTGTATACTTGAGGCTATATAAGGAATTGACTGAGTTTGCTTCCTTAGATAGTCACTAGACATTTGGCTTAAAAGGGTTAGACTATGTGGTCTTCCTCAGAGACTCCCTGACTACACTAGACAATAAGGAAAATTGACAAAGTGTGCTTCCTTAGAGAGTATTAAAATTTCGTATAACCAAACCAGAGGTTTAGTCTTAGTGCACTGCCGAGTGGGATGTTGGTACTTCTTGGATAGTACCAGAGGTGTTGGCTGTGAGTACTTCCCAAAGGGTTACCTGTTGTGTTATCTGCATGATTGTGTTTGATTAGTTGAACTATAGGATAGATTTTCATTGTTTATCTTGTTTAGAGGCATATCTCTATTTTCGGCCGAAGTAGGCAAATGTCGATTGGATTACAGACCCATAGATCGACTTATTTGATATACAGCTTGAGTGGAACTACGTCTAGCTCAATTCCCTTGAATAGTATGTACAAGAGATTGGGCTTATGGTTCCACGGATCGACTGTTAATGTTATTTACTATCATTTGAATCACATCATCATGAATATTAATATTTATGTATATGTTTTTAGGTATGGGACTGTACATGTGTACATATATAGATATAGATATCCATGGTTGCACTTGCACCGTTGACAGGGATTACATACCCTGAGATCAACTGTGGTTGCATGTTTAGTTTACATTATTTAGTTGTGTTCTAGCTAGGCTGAGCACATTGTTGTTGCATACACTTTTAGCAGCACAGTGTTGCATGATCGAGTGGAGTTGCTCGAGTGGTTTTACTGATCGGGCAGTTGCAGTTCGATATTGTCTAGAGATCGGGTACGTGGATTGGCTCAGGGTTAGCAGCAGAGCACTGTACTTTTACATTCAATTTCTTTGTACTTGTATCTGTATGGTTGGCCCAGTTGGTGACCAGTGTTGTATTGTATTGCATAGCAATTTGGGATTTTACTGCATTTTACTATTAATGTTTGTTCTATTTCAGTTGATTACTTCTTCCACACTCTATTTACTTTCTGTTGTGTATGATACTTAGTTATTTCTGCTAGTTTCTTACTCCGGTATGAGGACATGGTATCCCCACTATCTCACCCTAGGCCCTCGCTGCTATTTGGAAGCCTCTAGTGTATAGGGAGGCGCGCTTGTGGTCTTTTGGTGAACTAGCTCGGTGCACCGATTTAGTGGCTTCCGGGTTGGGACATTACAAGGATGATGGTGATGATCGATGTCGATAACCTGTTATTCCATGTAAAAAATGGAATTATCAATAGATCACTATTTTAATGAGGGGTGTGACAACTACATGGTTAAAGTTAAACATATTGTCCATTATAAACCTCCAAGTTTCATATTTTATAATAGGTATACCAATTATATTATAGCTAAATAATTTTTGAAGGGTTTCCAAATTTAATCCTAGAGATTAGATTTTGAATTAGTATTGAAAACATCTAATTTTATGATGATTTAAAATCATTTCTATGATTATTATAAGGTTTACTTTTGTGGGAATATGATTCCATCAAACCTCATTAACAATCGACTTTTTGAATATAATTTTATTTGAGGCATCTATTTGCTTTATATACAAATTCCATATCCATTTGAGAGGGATGGAAGCCATAATTGGAATTAAGAACCAACCTATGATTTTCTATCAGTAAAAAGATAGATATGAAATTATAATGGAGATCATATCTATTGTACCTATATTTATTCCTAATAAAGAGGAGTTCTTATCTCAAATGGTTGTGGAGAATGTAAATATCGATCATATATCTATTTTGTAGGATTTTCATGATGTATTTCTCTAAGAGTTGAATATTCTTAAATCGAATCATGAAGTTGAGTTCTAAATTTAACTCATACCTAGGGAAACACATATTTCAAATACTCCCAATAGAATAGCAATTATTGAGTTATAAGAATTGAATAAAAGACTCTAGGATAATCCTGATAATTGATGTATTGTTCCATGTGTGTCACCTTGGGATACACCTATTCTTTTTTTATGGAAAATTGGATTTATTTTACTATAGAGTGATGATTGAGAGGGGAACATGATAAAAATAAAGAACAATTATCCCATACCCAAAAATAAGACTTCTTTGATCAACCTTATATAGCACAATTAGATTCTAAGAATGATATTTGATCTATATATCATCAATTTAAGTTAAAGAAGGAGGATATATGAAAAACATCATTCCACACAAGGTATAAACATAATGAATATATGGTAATACCATTTTATGTTACTAAGGCCCCCAATATAATCATGGATTGAATGAATAGTGTTTTTAGAAATTATATAGATCTGTTTATGGTAGTTATATGATATTATTAAATATATAAAATGAAAATGTGCATGAATATAACCTCATAAATATATTGATGCCCTTGTGAAGGGATAAAATGTAAGAAAATTTTAAAACTATGAATTTTGGATACAAAAGGTTACATGTTAGGGTTATATAATCTTAAGATAGGGTATATTGATGGATCCCTATAATTAAAATTTTATTAAATGTTACCATATAATAAAAAACGAATTATATATTATTTTTTATTTTTTAGGAAGGATATTATCAATGTATTTTTTTGATAATTTCGCATGACTATATAATCAACTAATCATGTTAACTCAGAATGGATCCAAGATCTTATATTCAGATGAATGTGAGGAAAACATCAATTAATTTAAGGGAAAATTATTCATCACTTTAGTGTATAAATTATTATATAGTGTTGATGTTTTTTCATTTATAGAGATGTATTGATGAAGGAACTGTGATGTGTTATCATGTAGAATTTCATTTTTATATCTTATTCATCATGATAATTGCAGGTTCATGATAAAAATTACACAAATATGTATTTGGTGTTTGATAAGGTAATTATTTCATTAATTATGTAGAAGAATTATTATTACGGATAAAGGTTTGAAATATTTAAACTGATCATAAGGGTCAAATATATATAGTCAAAAATAAAGAGTTGAAACAATGATATAAAATTTGGTTATTGGTACTACTAAATAATAACTACCATGGGGAATTGAAAAATGTGGCCAATTCCTTGGTTTGAAAGGATCATGACATATTATTTGTGATAAGGGAAAAAAATTTCCATTTTATTTATATTTTTAGAGGATATATCTAAAAATCATGGAAAAAGTGGGAAAATATTATCATTCTCAATGAATCATTAAAATATTTATCAGTGTTAATTTAAAAACAAATGTGTAGATGGATGATGTAGTGATGTAGAACATGGTTTGAAATGTTATTTTTTTTGTAAAACTGATTATGGGGAATGATATGGTTAATGATATTTGTATGTTTTCAATATATACGTAAATTGAAGATATCTTTGTTAGTGGATGCTAATAATTCTTCATTATCTATTCATCTTAGATGTAAAAAGTCCTGTAGATATTTGAAAGAGTGGTTTTTGTTGGATAGAATGAAGATAAATATTGAATAGTGTTTATAATAGAGCCTTTTATATTAGAAATATATGACTTAGTGAAAATATTATATGAGTATGTTACAAACATTACCCATAACATAATGTATATGTGACAATACCATTATGGTTGTTCTCATAAGTCTCCCCAAAAAGTCTGAAGGGAAAAATACTATATGGTTTGTAGTAAATCTACTTACAATGTCACACACTAAAATTTAATTAGAGAATATTTATCTGTTGATAATATTTCCATGTTATGAACAATATATGTGATAAGGATTCATTTTGTGCAACATTATATTTTTTTATATCAGGATATAAGGTTTACTTAAATGTTCTGGAGACATATCCAACACCCCCTTGATATAGAATTATGTCTTAGAAGGGTGAATAAACCTCATAAATATGGTCAATATGAGATAAAAATTCACACCCTAGAGAATATTATGAGATCATTCATTATTAGAATGTTAACATTAAAGTTATATTGATAATCATCATCTTTTTTTGGTGTTTGAAGTTGGTGAGATGGGTTTTATTAAAATTTATTTATAGAATATGTTTTTGATAGTTTTTAATAATATAAATGTTACCAATAGGTATATATTCACCTTCTAGATATTAATTGAGCATGAATGGTTGTTTATCACTTGGCTCTTCCATTGGACCTCTCTCGACTCCATGATATGCTCAATGTAACTCTCTCGAGGATGTACATACTTGATCCTTTATATGTACTAAAATTCATTTTCAAACCATTGGATCATGATTTTATCTATGAAGAATAATATATGGATATCCTAGATAATATAATAAATATTCTATGTAATAAAACCACGAACATGGTCAATGTTTTTTTGTTGAAAACACCTACTTGGGGAAGCTATATGGGAAACTAAGGATACATTTTGGACTATGTATCCTTAGTGGTTTATAATAGAGTGATTGAAATTCAAAAGAAAAATTTATCTTAATTTTGAATAATGTAATAGTTCATGATTTTATGATATATATTTTTAATATAAATATTGTTTTTTTGATAGATTCAGTTTCAAACGACATCGAGTTTTAAGGAAACTGTCATATACTTTTAATATTATTATTTAAACATGTATGTTATAACATAGATATTAAATTTAAAAGTATCATTATGAATATACAAATCTATAAAATTATTCACTTACTTTATTGTATACATAAAATATATATTTTCAATAAGTACATAATTTTTAGTGAATTCAGTATATGCATCGAAAATACATTTTTCTATAAAAAATAATTTTAATGGATTTGGTGAAAAAATAATAAAATGAATTTTTGATAATTCTGTAAAAAAATTTTGAAAATATTTATCTAATTTTTTGAATCATCTTGTAAAAATCAGATTTGGATTAATTTATTAATTTTTTATGAAAATTTATCTTTTTTAGTGAATAATAAAAATTACTTTTTTTAATTTAAAAATTTATCTTTATTTAACGTATTTAAACATTTAATCATGAATAAAAATTTTATGAAAATAAAATTTGTTAAATAATTTTATTTATAATATATTTATTTTAATTTATCAAATCATTGTTGTCATTATATATTAAAACATAGGATATGTTTGTTTTTTTGGGAAAAAATTTTCTTCGTCATGTGTATGGGTTTAATTTAAATTGATATTTCACCAATTAGTATAATGTAATTTTGAAAAATATATTCCATATATAGAATCAAAATATTTAATATTATATGATAATATGAAATTAACTTTTAGTCAAAATGAATAGTAAAAATAAGAAAATTTATTTATGGTGGTAAAGGTTAATGTCGGTTTATCAGGGATTTATACTAAATAGATAAGATGTAAAATAACATAAAATACTTTTAAAACAACTATTTCATAGCCATATTTATACTTTATTACGTTTTATGTCTGATAATGTACCAATTTATAGTATTTTTTAATGTTTATTATCTAGGTAAACCTTTTTTCCCTTAAACAATTCCATGTGTTTTTTCTCCCTCACATATAAAAGGGAACACTCTCTCCTATAATATTTACAACCAAAAACATTATTTTCTCCCAATACTTAACCAAATAAATTACTCATGTACATACTGACATTCTGTAGGCCTTATTTTTATTAGAAAACCCTTGTATTAAGGTTTTTGGTGCTAACCTGAGATGATTGTCTTAAGAAAATGTATGGTTCTTAGCTCATAATTTTTTTATATCTTCTTACACCTCCATAAAATATTATTAAAATATTATTATATAGTATCAAACATTTCTACCATATAATTTTTTTATTATGTTAATGTAATAACCTACATATATTTCATCTTCTATAAATTGGGAAAAGAAACTGTTGATCATATTTACAATGGATTACCACCTCATGTAAAGATATAATTCATTTTCCACCACTGCCTCTCATGGATATATAAAATGAAATAATTAAATTATATATATATTTATATTATTATTTAATTAAATACACTAATTTCATTATAACATCAAATCTATCTTCTCACTTTTAAATTATTTTAAAAAACTGTAATGTTTCCCTTGCATACAAGTGGACTATCAGTTCGATGAATAAATGTGATACACTATTCATTTTTATTTTACATCGATGATAATAAGGAATAATTTAATGAATATATATTATATATATGATGTAAAAATTATTTTTTAATGTTTAATCAAAATTTATATTTTTTTGGATCTATCTGTAGATAAAATGGAAACAACATTCAAACATATGTATGACTTATGGTCATGATGAACAATGTAATTAATTTTTTATATATAAATTCAATATATTGATATAAATACATATATCATGAAAAAATAGGATGTATTTATATATCATGGATAACAATATATAGATGATGGAACCATGATCTATGTAAAATAACCAAAAATAAAAAACCAAAACATACGTGAAAAATGTAGTAGTTATTACCTGAAACCTGATTTAAATAATGAATTTTGAACAAAAGGGTAATAAAAGGTAATAAGTAAATCAGGTATGGTATGATATACATGATTAAAAATATGGTATATATTTATAATAATCTAATATTTATAATTCACGAAATATAAACATGTTTGATGAATTTAGAGACTTGTAGCATCATATTTTTATCTCAAATTGTTTTCTTTGGGACACATACTATTGTTTACAAAAATAATTTTTATGATTTTTATAAATATTACCTTTTATATTTATATCATTAATCAACCAATTTTTAAAATATGTAAATATATATTATATGTTATCTTTAGTGAAGATTATGATTCAAAAATTTACAATAGCACAAATGGATTTTCACCTGACCTTTATTTCTTTGGGAAACATGACTTATATGAAACATGTTTACTTTTTTTCATTGTATTCGATTAAAATGAATGTTTTTTAACATTATTTTCCAGAAATTGTTGGATATACATATCCATATATGTTCCTTTATTTCACGGGACTTATAATTCAAAAAGATACCAAAGTGATAAGGGTAATATGTTACGACCTCATTGTGTATTAGCGTTGTTCATGGTTAGGTTCCAATGATGAAATATTATGATATATCTCACTGGAATCTCATGATTATTTTATCATCTTTTTTTATATAAATAATATGTTTTTTTATTTTATCACATTAATATACTCATGTGTTCAAAATAATATTTTTTCTAAAACCAACATTATTTATCACTATTTTTTGAAAAAATCATTTTCATTAATGTCAATGTTTTAAGATAATGTTTTCAATAATGTTTTAAATATAAACCCTCAATATTTAGAGAAATGTTAATTTTTTAGTTAATTTTATAAAATTTAAAAAAAATCAGTCATTTACGAATCTACGAGCTTTTTCATTTATAAAATACAAGAATTAAATATTATTTTTAACATATATGACATCAATGATATTTCCCACCACTATGACCACTAAATAATTTTTGTATTCATTTATAAGTTATCAGGGATATTTTTGATAATATATCTTCATTAATATTTTTTTTATTTTTTAGATTTTAAAGAATAGATTTTAAATTGAATGGAATATAGTTCTCATAAATGTTACATGTAATCATTCAAAATAATATTCAATATAAGATGGAATTCATTGATTTTACATAAGATTTTCCATGGATTTGATCGTATAATACAATTTTTATTATTTATATATATGATTTGTTTTGTAAGGTAACAACATTTTTATGAATACATTTCTACTTCTATGGGTTATATTATTATGAAATGATGAAATGATGAAATATTTATTAAACAAGTTTGTTTTCACACTGGTTTTTATATGATGACACATTTATAAATCCAATTTATTTTCAAGAGTTCTGATATGGTTAGTGTTTTATGATTTATGGAAAACTAATTATGTATTATTTGATTGGTGGGTCTTGTATCTATTTCCAATTACTTAGTTAAAGATTTATATTTCATGAGTTCAATATGATTACAATGGGGAGTGAACCATGTTCAGTATGGGACATTATCGACTAAGTTAATGATTTGAGAGAACTAATAACTACTATGATTTTTTGGAGAGTTAAGCCATTATACTATGATAGAATATGGTGTGATCCATGGATATTATGATGGTTTTGGGAGTGAACCCAATAAACAATTAAATTCATGAAAACAAGCCTTTACTAGTAAGTATATGGTTTTCTATACTAATATGTATACCCTAATTTCATGTATATATTAGGGTTATTCTTTCTTGGATAATGTTAATTGATTAATTTATGATTCGTGTCTTAATAATTTTTAATAAATATTCCATGAATCACGTTTACTATTTATGATATTCATGGTATGATGATGAAATATTATCCACAAGTTATCATATCATTATTATCATGTTATGTTGATATCTCCCTTGTTTACCCTAATTGATAATCTAATCTAACCCTTTTTTATGTTCACTTTCCAAGGGTTATGAAGAATTTAATTACGTCCGATATTTCATAGAAGGATCATAGTTATGTATAAATTAGTGGGAGATGATATTGTTCACTTATAACGTAGATGTTAATGTATTTTATTTTTTAAGGGAACTAGAAAAATACAATTAGAACATGGATTGTTATATAATATAATGATTTATAATTATATAAACCATAGTATCTATGTATGAACGTTTTGTGTATTTACAATTTCATTACAAAGTAAAAATATTAAATAAGTATTAGATATTCTTCAATCATTACTATCTATAAGGAATCACACACCATATCGTATAAAATCAAATGTTCTTTAATCATGGTTATTCTAGAAAAGGATTTATGAATAAACCCTGTATTTTTTAATATAATATAGATTCTAGTTTATTTAAACATTTAATGGTGATTATATATGCATAAAAATCCACGCCTCTAAGTATAAGTCTTTAATGTATGAGGAATCATTTTATGGATCCATTTCCACCACTATTTATAATAATAAACTTCTTTGTCTCTATGGAATCCATTTAAATATGGGTTTAAGCTATACCAACCATTAATATCATTGTTAATGTGGTTGTTTTATTTATATAGAAGAATATATTCAGTAATTATAATGTTTCATATATTCTTACTAATGATTAGGGTATAAACATCAAATTAAATTTATTTTGATTATTTATTTAAACAAATTGTTGGATGTGAAACAACAGAACTCATATCATATGTCTAGTGTGAAATTGGAATTATCCAATTTGGAAATTATATTTTTTTAAATTTGATTGTTTCCTAAAGGATGTATTTTATAATGAACATTTAAATACCCAATTTTCATATTGCGGAGTAAAAAACTTCCATTTGTATATAACTTATAGAGTTTTTTTATAGGAATCAATTTAATCTACAATAATAATTGGATAAAAAACATGGTGGCTATTAAAGGTATTAAGTTTTGATCTTAATATATTAAAGTAGAATAGTATTTATTAGTATCATGAGCTAGATAAGATAATTAATTCTATATAAGACATCTCACTCAACAATTGTTAGTAGAAAAAAGAAGTTCATATATATATGATCAAAATGAAAAAGTTCATCCTATTAGTCAAATTTTGTTACTTTATTTATAGAGAAGATAATTTCCATGATATTTGAATTATTAATTTTATATTCCAATCAATTTTATTATTTTATTTATTAAAATATTATTAGTGATCACAGATGAGAACAAAAACTTCTTAAAATTAAATAGAATGCATTAATGACTATATAAAATCAATAGCTACTGTAGGAACCATACCCATAATAAATTTAACATGTAACAATATGTTAAGGTATATATAGAAACCATTGTTAAATATACCATTCATAGGGAGGTAACACATAAGTTAATAAAAAAATATTTCTTTCATATGATTTAAGCATTTTAGGAATAAAGCTAGTGTGTTATATTATTGAATTTATTTCATATTTTTTATAATTAGAATGTATAAATGAAGAGTTTTTAATTTATTTTCATCAACTGAAGAATTAATTTTCCATATTTGATTGTTTTTATCCACTTTGAAATAATTAAGAGGTTAGAATTTAAATTCATTTGACACATACAGAATTTAAAAAACAACAATATCTAAAATAAAATTATAGAAAAAAATATATGACAGGTTTTTGGGATTAAAATCCAATAACATTACTATGATATTCTGAGAGGCAACTATGTTTTTTTAAAACCACACTTCTTGATTTGGTTTCATATGTGCATAACATATACACATCATTAGAATTATGAGAAGAACCCAAGATCAATAATTTGATGTATTTTGGAAAATTCTAGAAATCTATGTTCATGATATAACATACATTTCATATAAATAAATATCAATTCATTACATTAGACTATATATATTTCAATATAGATATTACTAAGGAAATGAGGAAATAATTAAAAAGTGGGATCCTAATGTCTTTTAGAGGGGATGATCATTATAAATAAATCATAGTCCATAAAAAATTATAGAATATGATCATTATATAATTGGCATGATTAAAATAATATAGTCATGAAATCAATATCATCTATCATGGTATAAAATATATAGAATAGGGATAAAAAATGAATATCTTGTTACATGTCATGAGGATAATAATGAATATGATGAAAACCAGTAATAATTAGAATAAAAGATCAAAATGTGGAACAAAGATAAGAATATAAAATCATGACATTTTTCAAGTGTTTCTTCCATGACATCATAAGTATTATCCTTTTATCACCAGCAATATATCATAATCCTCAATTAAGGTTCATCTACAATATTTCATACACATAGTCATTGTAACACCCCAATTCATTTAGACCATATAGTAAGGACCCAAAAAACATTTCAAAAACATGGCCTTAGGCTATTGTCCAATATTCCATAGACAGAAGAATAAATAGATTTCAAACGTGTCAGAAACAATAATAATTTCGTACATAATTTAATCATTTAATCATATGAATATTTTAGGCATCACTACTAATAAATCATGACATTATGGATGGGGATAATTAATCCTAGACCATACCTATCATTTTGGACGAGGCTTGACATATTTATCCAATTCATGACATTATGGATGAGGATCACTGCACTAGAATAACACTTGACATTTTTAGCTATTCCAAATACACCAAAATCATTCATAATATTATATATGAGTCAAAATACACATGGAATCCTCATGATTTTCTATGTAAATTGACATAATTAACCTACAATTGAGGGGATTTATAATTCCAATCCAAGAAATAATTAAATCAAATCATGTATATGTGAGATAAATGGATATAAAATAAAACATAAATATATAGAAATAATATCCTGATAAGACATTACAAATTAATAGAACATCCAATAAAATAAAGTATCCATCAAGGAAAATAAAATAAAATTATATTGATGATGTATACAATATTAAAAGCATATATAATAATAAGTCTACAATAATGTCAGTAGTATCTCAAGTTAATATAATGTTTGGGTACCATGCTGAATACTCTTCAATCAAATGAAAAAAGTATGTGTATTCCATAGAGAAAAAAATTGTAATAATTTTTATATCCAATCAATGTAGAATGAAAATAAAGGAGAAGGTATTAAGTGATGATTCCCCAAATATAGATTTCAGATCCACCACACCACATTTATATAGTCACATGGATATTGAAATAGAAGATTTTAATGACACAATACCCCCATTGGAAAAAAATCATTTCATAGAAATAAATATTAAGAGGTATATAAAGGGTGTAATATCATTGTGTGAAGATATATAAGAATATAGTATAAAATGATATAATATAATTAATTTGTTCAAATAAAATTACTCCATACACTTTAGATGACATATAAAATGGAAAATTAATCTTTAAGAATGAATATATTTAAATGAAAATGAAAATTTAAACAAAATGAAAGATGATTGAAAATTGTAACAAAACTTATTCTCCTGAGGAAGAAATCATAATAAGATAAGAGAGGGAAATAGAGTATAATTCTTGAAAAGGGTTTTCATTATATTTAATTTACTTTTTCTAAACACAATTAATTAATTTTATCTAAAAATTAATTTTTGAAATGGGAAATGTAATCTTTAGAAAGAAATAATAATTAGGGTTTTTATAATATATCACTAAAAATTTATTTATTTAAAACATAATAAAAATTAAAAAAATGATAATAAAATAATAAAATTTTATTTTATAAAAATGAAATGGTTTTAAAGAACTGTACAATGGAAATAAAACTATAATGGAATGCTTATATCTAAAGAAATTATAGATATGTTAGTATAAATAACATAAATAATTCATACATCAAATATTAAATATAGATTATTTATATATGGAGAGTGATATAGAGAATAACTATGATAAGAAAATAATGTGGAAAACACTGTTTGGGAAAAATTAAGGATTTAACTATATGATGACAAGAGAATATAGGATATAAATAAGAAATAAAATTATAATAGAAAATGGAAATATATAAATTAAATAAAATTTATCCATGAAATATAATATTAGATTGTAATAATTGTAATAAAACCAAAAAAAGAAATGAGATATTAAGAGTAATCCTTATCTCATGTAATAATATATTTGATTTGTCATATATCCTATTTGATGATCATTGAATATAAATTATTTACCTACTTAAGAATTATGTTCATTTTTATTATATTTTTATGATTCTATTTATATCTAATATTATAATGTTTCACTAATTTAATACATTACCATGGTGTTATTTGTTTTTTAAGAAGTTTTTATCACAGTTACAGTTAAAACACGGATGCAGTAGTCATACTCAAAATTTGTTATAAAATTAGTATATATGATAATGAATAATCAATAGATATGGTATATATCCTTATATAAGTGATGGAGTTCGATAAATTAGTTGATAGGTAAAAGTTATGAGAATCTTACATGATAAACTTGTTTTAGAAAATTTATGTTTATTATCAGTATTTCCACATAATTTCCTCATTATAGAAATAATTTTATTAAAAAAAGATCATATAAATTTTATTAACATCTTGTTATGTTAAATAAAATAATTGAAACAATTTTCATGGAATCCATAAATGTAATAAATGAGAAATAAAGTATCCTTTCTCACTTAGTTAGTTTAAACCCATGATGAGTGAAACATTGTTTGTATGATTGTTTATTAAAAATAATTAATAACATAGTTTATATTTTAATTTTCTATGCAAATTTATGTATTTTAAATACTCTCTTTTCAGTTAATTTTTTTATTAATAAATATTATATAAAAGATAAATGTGTGAATAAAAATCAAAATATTGGGTTTGAAAAATTTATTTTTATCCTGAAAACTAATTACTAAATTGTGTTCGATGATAGGTATTGGGTGATCACTAATCATTTGTACAAAAATAGTTATCGTAATAATAATTTAATAATGGAAGAATATAAATTGAGGGAATAAAATATTTTCCAGTCAATGATATAAGGAAAATGAAAAGAGGAGTGGGCTTAAATATCACTCGGGACTTTTAGTTGACACCGTTGAATTTAGAATAAAAAATTTAGAGGGGGATACTCTATTTTTAATATGGTGTTAAGGAAATGTGAAATAATCTATGAATATGGAATCATGAAATTATGTTGTAAATGAATAATTTTTAGGTGATGAGAATAAGGTTTTGTTGGGGGTATATTTAGCCCCAATAGAGGGGTATATTATATTATAGTGTTGATGAGTTCATCCTTTTGGAATAAATAAATAATTATATTCCTTGATATGTCTTAATTTGTTTAGGATTGAAATTGGAGTGTTTTTTTTAATTTAAACAATAAAACTGGAATAGAGTTTTAAAATTTGTTATTAAATTTATAGAAATATAAATATGTATTTATTAGAATAAAATATAACAAATTAATCAAAAGTTCTATTATATATTTATAAATTAATCCAATAATTTTTAAATTCAGTATTTTACTCCACAAATAAATTTTATATTTAAAAATGGTTATATGAACTTTTAATTTAATTACACTAATGATGATTTCATAAAAGTAAGGGTATTATTCAAAAATGTATTTTATATTTTAATGACCAAAAATCAAAATTTTTAGTCAAATATCAATACATTTCCTAAATATAATTTCAAAAAAAATAATTCTAGAATAAACATAAACATTGAAATTATGATTAATTGTAGTCAACGATCATTAATAATTATATCGTAGAGTAATGGGTTCACTCCCCAAATTGTCATAGTAGTCACCATTCACCCCGCATTCTAGTCATGTTTATAAGATGAGATTTTAAATTTTATGTAATGGATTAAAGGGAGATATAGGTCCCACAAGTCATATAATGAACATCATAAATTTGTGTGCTATAAGATCATAAAAAATTTATAATATCATTTCCAATAAATAGAAATGTATTTCCTCATTTTTTTAATTATTGAATAACCTATATAAAATTAACAGGTTTTATAAATATCTTGTCCCCATTAATATAAACCAATTAGAGAAAGAATAATAATGATATCATGAATCATATATCTAGTAAAGACTATATTACATAAAACATTATGATCATAGATGGGAAATGATTTAAAAGTATTATACATAACCTTTCCTAAGGAAAATCATCTTTTATCATTTAAAATTACATTTTAAAACTAAAAGTTAATACAAAGATTTCAAAATTATATTATTTTAAAATAACAACGAAAAAATATAAATGATGGTTTAAAATTATTTTAAAACATTTATCGATGAGAATATATATTACACATTAATGGAATCTCTTTAAGATATAAAACTTTTTAAAAATCATTTTTTGATGAAAATAAACTTTTAATTTTATAATTAATTCTTAAAAAATAATTAAAAATCATTTTTCATTAAAATATTCATTCCACATTAAATTCTTTTTTAAAACATATATTTTTTAAAAATATATTTCATTTAAATTGAACATTAAAGATTTATAAATTATGATTAAATGAAAATAATGGTGAATATGGTGGAAATCTAATTCAATTCATACACTTTTAAACAATTACACCTTTCACATTTTTGGTAAAAGACAAAACATCCTTGTTTGGAAAATAATAGAAAGGTACATTTAAAAAAAATTAAAATGTCAAACATGGGTAATTTTTTAAATAAATCCTATAAATAATATGAAAATATATTTTTATTCATTTTTAGAAAACATGGACATTGATGAAATAGGGTTTCTGACTAAAGAGAGAAATAATAAAATTTTTCATAAAAAATTATCTTCTTCCCATTAATCCTTTAATAAAGAAAACTGAAATTAAAAATTAAAATATTATAAATATCCTAAGGAGAACAAACAAAATTATTTTATTGATATATATTTAATAGGATTTTATCATAGTAAGAATAATCTTGAATAATCCTAAAAACGATTAGATTGTAACATAAAGCTATTACCACTTCGGTCACATAGAATCATTAGACCCATAGAATGGATTTTATAAAATGGATATGTAAATACACATAATTTTATGGATAATTATTATAGAATACATTCATAGGTAGTATATAAATCACATTAAAGAAACTTGTGGTGAGTATCTCATGTGTCTCAATTGAAAATATAAGCTAGAGGAAAGTCTCTTACCTTAAGTCTTAACATTCATTGTACACATTTAGTCCTCCTATATCATAAAGATAGGTTTATTATAAATATATTATAGAAAAATTATTATATATATATATATCATACAATAAATGAATAGTTATGACCATTTATTTCAATTTTAACAAGAAATACATGTTTAAATTGTGTTTTGGTTAACATTTGAGGTGTTTTTCATGCTTCTTTTAATTAACTGATTTTTATAAGTTTTAATTTATAAAAATAAAAAACCTTATATTTTTTTACCATGATATAATTATTATATATATTCATTTTATATTTTTTATATTAATCACAAAATTTAATTGATCTAAAATGAAATACAACGTTCATGGAGATGGTATGCCAAATGTACCCATGAACACTGATTTCAATATATAACGGATGGAAAAGAATAATGGAAAAACATAATTGATTTTCTATAGTAATTATGATTTAAAATATATCACATAAAATTATAAACATTATCTTTATTAGCTTACATGAAAATAGTTAATGAAAAATGAATCGCATCACCTCATGTGGCGGTTGTCTTCCTTACAAATGAGGGCCATTACCATATCTACAACAGAATAGAATTTAATATAAAATATCTGATATTATAATTACATGAGTTTTATAATTTATCTAATAAAATATATATTCTATTAATATATTCATATTACCATCGAAATTAAAAAATATTACAGACACATCACATTTGTTTGTGAGGTCGTATTCCCTCGTACGCATGAGTGATGCTATTGTTTTCCCATAGGTTGAAAGGTGAGATGACAAGTTTGATTTTAAAGATCCATATGTAAAATAATATAAAAATTAGAATATATATATATGTTATTCTTTCATTATATCCATCAATGAGTGGCAATGATGGAAAATAAATAAAATTTGTTTGTGAGGATGTAGTATGTCTTATAGACGATCGAAAATTATGTTTCTGATTTGAATAAATATGATATATATTTTGGTTATTACATAAAAAAAATAACATATTTAAATATGGAATATTATTGTGTGGTTATCTCATTATATTTGTATAATAGTTTTTTGGGATTTAAAGAAATAAATAAAATGAAAATGAATGTTTTAGGACTATAAATCTTTTTTGGAGAGCTTCTATAGCTTTATGACTAATGATATCATTAGAGGATCTATTAATATTAATAATAACTATATTATAATATTAGTTAGTCAATTAATCTATTTTTTTCTATTTTATAAACAAAAAGGTATTGGAAGTGTGAAGATGAGAGGTGATATGGTGACCTTTTAGGGAGAGCGGACACACATGGAATCTTTGGAATAAATAAAGTATTACCATGATTTTAACTTTACAAATTGATATAATTTGACTCCTTCACACACCATATATGTTATATGGTAAAAATATTTGTATAAAAATTCGTTTTAGAATGGTTTCTTTGTCATTTTAGTTCTTTTATTTTTAATTTAACCACTAGTAAATCCATTTTAACCTTATCTTTGGTTAGTAATTTATACTATTTCTAGTACTAAATTGGGTTAAAAAATAAGATTATATTAACATATAATATTAAATATAATTGTTAAAATTATTTAATATATTTTTTAAAAATCAATTCATATATTTTTTATAATTTGATTTAAAAGGAAACCTGGATATGTGATGAAAAAGCTATTTTACGAATAGAAAAGATTCCAATGTTTGAAAAGATTTAAAAAATATATTAAATATGAAAATGATTATAATGAATTATATTGGTTTAATTATAATATAATATAACTAATATTATATTAATTCCATTTTAATAAAAAAATCTAATAATATAAATCTTATAAACAAAAGCGAATTTTCAATAAAACCAGAAATTTTCACTATTTGTTGAAAAATTGGTTTTTTAGAAAAATATACAACACTCACAATATGATAATTTTTACCTTATGATTAAATAAATGAATATCATTTTCATGAATAAATTTTCATGTTTATTTTAAAAAAAAATTATTATTTATTCAAGATATCAAAAAATTCATTTTATTTAAAATATATTATTTTCAAAACATATTATTATTATCCAAAATATTAATTAGTTTTTAATTATGTTTATTTATATGTAATAATTATAATTTATAGTTAAATTATATTAACTCCAATTAATAATGTCATTTTAATATCTAGGTCACAACATCGATGTTCAATAGTAATATAAATAGTATTTTTTTATTTTTTATAACATAGTGTTTCATGTGAAACATGTCATCTAATAAATTTGATTTACTCTATTTTTTATGATAAATTATCATGGTATTAATTTCAACCCCCTACACCAAAAAAATTTCTCACTTAAAATTTCTTTACCTTGGTATAAACAATTGGTAACAGTTCAACCTCATTAAATCGTTAAGTTCCCATGTGGATTCCTCAAAATGGTGGTTTCTATGAAACAAATTGAACATGTTAGTGGAATTATTTAAACAAACAATATCTA
Organism: Viscum album; assembly: GCA_963277665.1. NCBI lineage: Eukaryota > Viridiplantae > Streptophyta > Magnoliopsida > Santalales > Viscaceae > Viscum > Viscum album. The sequence continues at coordinate 720,493,655 of OY728164.1, read as the reverse complement.
TATAATCCAAATTTTCTACTAGTTTTTCTTCATATTGAATATCTTGATCTTGTGGCATGACTTATTAGTTTTGTAAATTTGATATATTTGTTATGAATTTTCTCTTGAGAGATACAAAGAAGACTTTGCAGACAGGAGATAGGTTTGGGGGAAGAACCAAATGATATGATACCTTACTAACTAGATAATTTATATCAAAAGGACTGATATACCAATGTATTAGTCTCATATTATTTCTAAATATCAATACCTTCTTCTATGATGATATACTTTGAAACACCTTTTCACCATCATCAAATTCTAGATTAGGTCGACTGTTCTGAAAATATATTATTTTTCATCTTGGGATAAACATATTTATAGTTGAATGGTTATAAAACCCAATTACATTGCTTTAGCTATATTATAACCAAATGTATCTATTTTTACAACATATGTTCATCATCCTTGAACTCTATACCTATTTTAATAAAAGGATTCATTTGGACCCATTTGGAGAATTGCATGAAAGCTATTATTTTATGAAAACTCAACTAGAGGAAGGTGATGATCTTTACAATGTTTATAATCCATAAAAATTCATCTCAATATATCATATAGGGTTTAATTTATTTAATCAAACTTACCATCTGTATGAGGATGATATGTAGTGTTGAAAATCACCTTTATATAAAGAACTTACTGAAGTGTTTTCCATAACATTGAGGTTATCCTTAGATCCTGATCACTAAAAATTTATGGTGGTACTCTAAGATGCATTACTATTTTCATAAGGTATATCATTCAAATCTTATACAATGATAAATCTACTCTATTGGAGATGATGTCTGCTAAATTTTTAAGGCAATTGATTAAAATCCAAATATCATTGTTCCCTACTTCTATTTTAGAGAGTTCCATGACAAAATCTAGGTAGAAATTTTCCCATTTCAATTCTAGTATTGTTAATGGTTTTAACATCCTCATATAATTTTATCTCCAATCCTTAAATTACTAAAATTACAATCACCAAGATACAAATTTTGGGATATAAAATTTTATTCCATCCCACCATAAATCATTTTCATGTCATTATACATCTTCATTCCTCTAGAAAAAATAGGGAACAAAGAAATATGGTCCTCATATAGAGAAACCAACTTCAAATATAGTTTGGGTGGAAAAGATACAAAATTCACGACCCTGATCATTATTTATAATATTTTATAAAATCACCAATATTTATATCTTCATCAGAAGTTTTACATCTTACTTTAAAACTTTTTAAATCGTCACCTTGATTGATGGTTGAAGAATTTTTTAGAAAAATAAGTTTTTCACATCTATTCATGACACCTAGATCCACCCTTTCGAACTCTATAAATATTTTGTCTTTTGTGATCCACTTTATATATTATCTAGTATGATCCATTCACATGAAAACATCGAACCCCTTGTTATTTTTCTTATGGTGGAAATATTTTGCGCAATCATAATCTTTAATAAACTACCACAATCTTATATCGTTCATGGTAAACTCTTTTGGTGTAAATATATTTTCTAAACCATTATGATTAGTATATATATAAAAACATTCTCTATATAGATAATGCCTCCTTATATTTAATATAAAAATTACCAAACGAACTCCAAATGTGGAGTTGCGTAATGTCACTCACAAACATTCATTTATCATCAATAATAAGATATAACTATATAATTTGTCATAATAACACATACTAATACTTAATTGTGTGATTCAAAAAATATTTCAAACCCATATCCACTTCAGGGTAGTGTATGCATAAATTTTTTGACTAATCATATCTTTAATTCGTTGAAATTTTCATTTCATTCATCAATCCAAAAACATAACTCACTTCTAATATAACATGTTTAGTGGATTATTATAGTCTCCATAAATTCTCCATAGATCATCTATAATACCAAGTAAATCGAAGGAAACCTTGGATCTCAATAACTATTGTTCTTCTATTTTAACATTCAATATCCTCTATCATTGAATTTTCTATTTATATACACTCACATTAAATTATATGACCCAGAAATTAAATCATTTTTTCCAAAATCCACGCTGGAAACATTTTATTCGACTTATTATTCCTAATGGTCTTCAATAAAATTCTCAATCTTTATTTATACTCCTATTTTATCTTTTATTATATAATAATATCGTCTATATAGAATACCAAAATATAAGCGAGGTAATCTCTTAAAACCCTACAAATCAAATCTTTTAATATATAGGGGGAATTATTAAGACCTAATTATCTAACTATATACTCTGGGTCCAAAATTTGTATGAAATGCTGTCATGAAAATATAATATTTATTGAAACATAATTGATGATATCCATAATGATGGTAAATCATAAAAAAGTAACAATATAGGAAATGTTGATCAAACTAGTCATCAATAGGTGGTAGATGATTCTTGTTCTTGATTGTATTCTTTTACATCTCCAGATAATTAATTCAAATTCACATAAATCCATATTTATTTTTGAAAAAGAGGATAGGTTCACCCTAATGAGACACACATTTCTAAATAAATCCATTCTCATGATACATTTAGTGTCTATTCTACAACTGTTGTATGCTAATCAAGGATATTCTATTGGGAATATTTAAAATACATGTCGAATGAGATCAGAGATATATTAGAAACCCAACTTCACTATTTCGTGAATTTTTTTGAATCTCTATCATAAATACATCAAAAAACAATAACATTATAATCACATCATTTATGTTGAGTTTTACCATAATAATCTAAAAAAAATTCATTTTGAATAAGAGTGAAAGATCATACAATGGATTTTATTTCCGTGAGAAGTTTATATTTATCATTTCACAGATATAAGATCATAGTTTGGTTTAAAATATCAACTTTGACATTAATTCCTTGAAAATTGAGTTGGTATTTATATATTTAAATCTAATCAATGCCTAAGATAAGATAAATTTAAGCCTATTGAAGAAGGAAAATATTTATAGGAAGCACATTCTACCAAATTTCTATTACAGGTTAATCATATTATTGATGTGTTATCATCATATCAATATGAGTTTAATTTCTAATTCTACATCTAATGTGGTGGGAGGAATCAATATACACATATAAAATTCTTCTAATAAAATAGAATTTGTTGATCCATAGTAGAATTAGAACTTATAAGTTCTAGAGTGTGTGGAAAGTGTACCTTTCAAACTGTCATTATCTCACCCATATCAGAAATGTGATTGAATTATATTTGGCCATTTCCATTGTCTTAAGAGTTTGTTTACATTTATCATCATAATTAAAATTCATATTTTGTAACTTGTTATCCTAGTACGTATAGTCCTTACATTTGAAACACTGGATTTTTGGTGGTGTTTCTTATTAGAGATTACTCTCTATTCATATGATTTGTTTACTTTAACCCATAACTAAAGAATTAAATTTAATCATTCCCTTCACTTCCACATGATAAACATTTACTTTCCCCATTAGACATTTTCCTGTATGTTTCTTATGAGGGTTTGAGTATTATAGAATGTTCATTTTCTTTTTTCTAGGTTTTATTGTGTTTACCATGAACTCAATCTATTTTTACTTATAAAAACCATACGACTGATGGGCAACACAAATATCAATTTCCTCATTGATAGAATATCGAATGATTTCTTCTTATATAATGAGGTAAATTAACTATGAATCCCTATAAAGACTTGTTTTTAGTTTTATAAAGAATCAATCAACCATAAATACTGGTATTATGATTATTCCATAATTATACATTATAATTTTTGTAAAATTTTCCACATAGAGACCAATAGATTAACTATCCTTCTGTATTACATCATGTAATTACTTCTCTATTTTCATATTGTGAATGTCATCGATGTAATTATTAAAAAAAATATTATATTCATCCAACTCCATTGAAAATATTTTATACTATTTCCACATATTTTTTATGAATGTCTACCATTGATATGATTATATTCCTAATGACAGACAAACAAAATGACATTTAAATCCCATAAAAACTAGATAACAGAAAATATAAATTTAGGTATACTGATCCATTTCCTAGAATCTAGGGATTAGAGGAACCACCCAAATATTTTGGATGTTGACTTTTGAATGACTAAACTGAATAGTTCTCCCTCTATTTCTCATTTGGATCTTCAATAATCTCAATTGCTTCAGAATATGTGGCGATATTATTATTATGATTTTTTATTTCATATTTCCTAAAAATTGTTTTTTAAGGAGGGTAATAATTATATTTTTAGTTTCATTTAGTATTAACACATTTCCATCAGGTTCCATCAATAGACTAAAACCAAAAACCATAGTGTTAGTAATAATATCTATAGTTGGATAAAATAAACATGAAAATACATTTATCGGATTCATAAATCAATAAAATAAATTTAATCCAGGAATCCAATTTTTTATTCTAGGTTTTTCATGGTCATCATCTATTCAAATACATCATTAAGTGTTATAAATAATTTGTAAAGTAAAAAAAATTATATCCCCTGGGAGTGTTAATATAGGCATGTAGTAAGGCCCATTGTTGTCTACTATGTAATACTCATGTAAATACCAACATTCATTTTTTATGAGTGATTATGCATAAATACATCTCATATATAACCACATCCACAATTAATATCAAGATATGTAGCAATTTCTTGGTAAAAACTAATATATTCTGTACTAAATCATTAGGTTGTCAACAAATATATATGATTATTCTAATGGTTCCAGTTAATTTCTTCTTATCCAAATTTATAAATATTAACTAAACCAATCCAATGATACCAAATATAACATATCTGGATTTTCATATATATATTACATTTTTTCTATGAGAATTGACAACATTATATAAACACCTTCCTGAGTATCAGGAATTAATTTTTCCTTTAAAAATGTATAAACATAAAAATATACTCTATAAGAGTTCTACATTGTCTCCCAAATAGTTCTCCCTTAGATCCAATATTTTAAGAAAAATAATTAAATATACACAATAAATTTATTTATAATGCGTGTATAGGAAACAAAAGAAATAGGGAGATCAAATTCATAGTAATGGTAAGAAAGGGAGAAACATAAACATATTACGAGAATATGCATTTAAGAATGTGAGCATAACATATGAATACTATATATTGCTTATGAAAGATAAAAATATTGAGTTATGACATAAATATTGTAAGTTCATAATATATTAATCAAAATGAATTAAAATAACATGATCCATAAGATCATAACATTGACATAATAGATATAATAGGGTATAAAAATACGAAAATATTATTATATTCAAGGTAATAAACACTCATTTACATGGATATCATAGTTGAATGGGATCAATCCACAAACCATCATAGTAGTTATGGTTTACTCCAAATCCTATAATTGGTGAAAAATTCAATTAGTAATCATGTTTCACTCCACATTCCATTCTTGTTCATCTCATGATATTTAAATGTTTTCCCCATAAAATGGATAATGATATAGGCCCCACCCATCACATATGTAAAGCATATATATGTGTTCTCTATAGTCATAAATTATTAATAATAATATAAACCATGAATAAATAGTGTTTTATAAAAAATTAATCATATAATAACCATAATAAATTAAATAGGTTTTATAGTCATTTCATCTTTTCATCATATCATAACCAATGAAAATAAAAATTTGTTTTCATAAGAATATCATCAATGCAAAACCCATGGAAAATAAATTGGTTTCATAAATATCTTGTCATTGAAAACATAAAACATTTGGTAAAATATTAATAATTATTAATCTGGATCATCTCCCCACAAAATTATGAGTAACAACAACTGACTCTGTATTATATGGATAATTATTTTTAAGTATCAGAAGGAATTGTTTTTGCAATATATTCATTTCAAATTGGAAATGACTTTGCAAAACTAAAAATAAAAAAAAATCCATTTCATTATCAATGGAAATTACATAGAAAAACTTATAATGTAAAATATAAAAATAATATAAACAATTTCATTTATAGAATATATTTTCTACAATAAAAAACATTTTTTATAAAATTGATCATTTATAAATCCTTGTACTTGAAAATATACTACAAAACTAAAACAATAATATTTGAAGACCATTTAAAACATTTAATGATGAAAATATACTTTCTAATTTTAAAAAAAGATTTACAGAATATTATTTTTTAAAAAATCATTAAAAATAAATAAATTATTCTTTAATGAATGTAATTTCAATTATTTTGGAAATCCCATTCATGATATACACATAAAAAGAATGATTAATGTCACATATTTAGTAAAATACAAGCAAGCCATGTTTGAAAATTAACATGGGGAATGATTATAAAAGAAATATTAAAATTTTAAACAAGGTAATAAAATTTCATTAATAATTTTTTTTTGGAAATTTAATACATTTTTTTAATTTATTTTAGGAAAAAATGGATATTGATTAAATAGTGTTTTCGATCGAAGAGAGAAATAAAAAAGATTTATCTTAAAAATATTCTTTTCGTCTAAATAATAACTTATGATTGGTAAATGAATCTAAAATAAGTATTATTGAAAAATAACCATAGGTAAATTAATTCATTATTTATATGAGATATAGATATTATAATTTCATCACCTAATGCATAATCACGAAAAATACCAACAAATGATGAGATCGTAACACAAATCCATTTGCAATTTGGTAAAAATGAATCATAATCCCCAAGAAATAGATATAAAAAAGTTATATGAATCTACCTATAATTATAATAATGAATATCATAATAAACATTCTAGGAACGTATATATACTACATAGAAGAAACATGTGATGAATTTGGAATGTGTCTGAAATAAAATAAAATTGAGACAGAAATCCGGTTACATGAGTGTGGAACACTTTTATACACATTAAAACCACCTGTATAATACACATAGGTTTACCATAAAACTATTATTAATCTACAATTACATATATAAGACCATATATTATTTACATATGACCTTTTTATACCAATTTGTTAAACCAACCTAATAAAAACAATGTTTTGTGTAATAATTTCTTCGGTTTTCATGTCATTTATGATTTGGTATTTTTGTTTCCTTTAATTTGAATGTGGTTCCATTATCTCTAGAATGATTAAAATAATATAAGTATCATATATATATACACATATATTTTATATATGTATTTATATTAAATGATAAAGGTTACATAAATAAAATGAAGTACGTCATTCAAGGACATGGTTGGCCACACTTACACATGAATGATGGTTCCATTTTTAATGGATGGACAATAGAAAGTTAAATAATTAATATGATTGACTGAATAACTATTATGTTATATATATCACATGTTTTTATTAACATTATCCTTATTATGTTCCATGAATCTTTTTAGTGAAAAACCAATCACTTCGCTTTGCGAGGTGGTAGTTTGTCTTACACATTAGAGATATTATCATATCCCCCTAAGAAAGGATTGTAGAAGGGTATATGTGATATAGTATCTAAATAATTATAGTTATGTTACAAATGTAATATATAATCATTTAATATATCCATATTAACATCAATGTAAAATAATAATGGAGAGTACACCACATTAGGTTGTGAGGTGGATGTTCATCGTACACAGGAGAAACATTATGGATTCCAATAAACTATATTGGTTAAATAATGATATAATTTAAATAATATTACTTATGGACAATTTCTTTACAAAAATTAACATTACAAATTATTCAAATGAAAATGACGGTTTTTATGAAAACCAATATTATTCACTATTCATTAAAAATCAATATTATTAGAAAAATCACAAAAAATCACCGTAATCTAATTTTTTAATGATGATTCAAAAATTAAATTTAATTTTTTCAAATAAGTTTTCTAATTTTTTTTAACTTTTTTCAAAAATAAATAATTACATTTTTTGAGAAAATAACATTTTCGAATTGTATATAGACATTATAAAAAGTTATGTTCATTTTTATCCATTTGTTTTCATAATATAAAAGAATTATATATAATATTTAGAATGATGTATTAATTATTTATTCCACTATGTTTAATGGAAAGGATAAATGAGCATGTTATGTATTAAATTATAAAATATATTATTGTTCTTTATAGCTCGGTGTTGTGTGTTTCACAAGATGTCGAATGAATTTTATATATTTGAAAAAATACAAAAGATCATGTTGTTTTTAAAAATTATATAAATTTTATTAAATTAACATTCATAATTAACTAGGAATTATCTAGGAAAACATATCTGGTAAAATAATTTTATGAGAAAAATCATTATATGCTAATATAAAAATTTAATGTCAATGACTATTCTATATTATTATAAATTATATTTTTAAAATTTAATATTTATTTCATGATATTAAGAGAGTCAATATTTTATGTAATACATTTTCATATCAAAATAATGAGCATTTCACAATCTTATATTATATTAAACATGTCATTTAAAAATTTAAAAGGAAATTCTTTGAGTTTTAAAACATTAACATAGATTATTAAAACAATAATTTCAAAACAAAATGAACTATTATGTAAATTTATTCTTAATGAAAATGCTTAATTTTAGTGTAAAAATGATATTAATCCATTTAATTAATCACCTGATTCACATGAAATTTCATATTACATTACATGAAAAGCATTAACGTTAAAAATCATTGGTGATGTAAAAATTTATTATAATCTTTTACAAGTTTCATTATAGTGAATGAGTTTCATTTTAAATGATTATAAAAAATTATTTAATTTAATATTATGTGGTTATAATTTAAAATAATTTGTTAAAAGAATCTTGAGTATAATAACGGTGATTCTGAAAAAAAAATAATGAATAATTGTTATTGGGAAAATTATGTTGTACATGAATTAATATTTTGAGGAAAAAATTTATTTAAATAATAATGAAAACTATATTATCATATCATTAAAAAAATAATATAAGTATAATTTTCATATACATATTTAAATTTTAGTTTGATATTTAATAAAAATATTTATGTAAATATTTAATGATACAACATAACCCTTTAAAATTTAGGATTAAATAATTTTTACCATTGTAACACACTTTCTATTATTTTTTATACTTTTGATAAATCATATTACTATGTGTTAATATTTTCATAAATATTAACTATGTTATCATTATAATTTGACTAAAACAATTTATGTGAAATGTTAATACTATATGGTCCAACTAGTGATACATACCCCAATATCCTAGAAATATTGGTTATCCATATATGGAATCATTCTCAAATTTCCATAATCCTAATTCCTAATTATAAACAAATTATACTTTTAAACCAACTGAAATCACCCATACTAAAGCTTCCATTTCTTCTGATGAAATATGTGACATTTACACATCATTGGAATTACAGGCATCTCCAAAGATAAAAAATTAATGTCTTCTGGGTCTAGGAACATATACATGTTTAATAATGATATAAATACATTTATTATAAAATAATTCTCCACACATAACACCCACCTATACATATGTGAAGATATAAATTCGTGTGGAAATAGTGAAACACAGGAAATGCGTAATCTCGTATTCATAATAAGAGTTAAAACAATAAAAATGAATCATATATCATAATTAATTGAATCACTTTATCATGATAAAAATTTAACTGCTAATGGAATAAGATGTTAAAATCATAAAACATTTTCATTGAATAAAATATATAGAATCTATACAACAAATGAATAATATATTCAAAAATATATTTACATGAAATCATACGACAAATATTCTGAATAACGATAACATATAATTAGAATGTGGAACATGCATAATATTTGAAAATCATAATATTGGACAAGAATCCACATGAATACATGATAGTAATTGTTTAGCTAATTACACAAAGATAAAATAACTATTTTATAAGCATAATGAACAAGGAATGATAAATATCATTTAACTCTCAGCAAAAAGGCATAAGAAATATAGGCTGAAGATTATCGTTAATCTTTTTTAAACATAGTTCAAGTCTCATCACCAAGGGGTTATAGAAATAGGAGTAGTATAACTACTTGGGACTCATAAACATAAGTAATGGGGTACAAAGATAACTCTGATCATGGTAAAAAAAAATTGGGATCACTACTAAGATACTATATCATTAAGGACAAGGATAACTACACCCTTCCCATGTAAAACATTAATAGTGAGTCTTATATCATCTATACCATGAATAAAATTATCGTTAAGGCTAACAAAAACTAATAAAAACCAAAAATAATGGGTATATTTACTATACAAGGTCCATTAATAATGATTTAATGTGATATAAATCACTACGAAATCTATGTATTGGGTTGAATAATTCTAATACCACCCATAATCATAAAAAATATTGCATGTTTGTGAAACACGAATTTAAAAATTGTTTTCAATTAATCAAAATAATATCATGATTTGTACATGTAAATAACATAGGTGTATAACATAATAATTTATCCATCTATGTAAATACCCTTAAACCAATACATGTATTTATAGGGTATTAACATTATAGAGATTGAATGGTGCAATATCAAGTGAATAATATACCCAATTAATCAAATATGTGGTTATCTAGATTAATAACATTCAATTAGAAGAAAAATTTAATGGTGTTAAAAAATTAATGGATTTAGAATAAGTGTAAATATTCAACGCGATTTATATAAAGGATTGAAAATGGGTGTCACTAATCATTCTTATCAGAGAGATTTAGTTTCTTTCACTCAACATTATTATAGGAAAATAGATAATGAAATGGGGGATTTTTTTGAAATAGGTTAATTTTTTAAATGATACATTTTCTCAGGATAAATAAAAAATATTTGAATTATAAAATTGTACTAACATAGATAAAAATAATTTAAATGATCATATGAAACTGTATATAATCTGATGAAATATTTTCCAATATTTTTCTGAAAATGAAATAAAGGAAATATTTATCTTTAGAATGGCCCAAATTATATGATAAAATAAATATTAAATAGAATTAATGATTATTAAAACATGTAATATTTTTATATTTATTACCATAGAAACATTTATAGAATATAATGGAAAATATTGATAAATCTTGATAAGAGTTTTCAATGATATTGTTGAAATTTTCAAAACAAATATGTAAATGTGTAAGTTTCACAACCAATTTTCTTGTAGGGATAAATAAAATTTGAAGAAATATTTTTTGAATATAACATTTCAATATTAGATCCCTGAAATGGAATAGATATTGAATTATAGAATCACTTAAATGAAGATAAAGAAAACTAAAATGTGTTCATTCCAGATGTATGATTATTTCATGTTGTGGCTAATTAAAAATGTTGCCATAAAAATAAATATATATAACAAGTTAATAAAATGTATTACTATCTAACCTAAATAAAGAATATTATTTACAGTTATGGAGGAATATATGATTATTTGGATTGATATATAGAATAATTATTATTATGAATGAATGATGAAATAGTCCATAAATATAGTTAGGGCATGAAAAAAACTATAGAGGATATTATGGAAAAAAATCATCAAAAAAGGTATTAATAAATAATTTATACATCCATGACATGAAATATAAAATATATAATGAATGATTTAAAATAAAGTAATAATAGCTAAATACAATAATGATTTGGATAGAAACCATTATCTCATGTCCTATTTTTTATGTTATCTATCTTATCTAATAACTGAATAATAACAATCATTTATGTGACTCATAAGTATTTTTATATATATTTTATTTTTATAATTACTTTAGTTTCTTTTATTACCATTTATTTTTTATATATTAATTAAATATTTATTGAGCTAATATTTTGAGATACTTTGGTTCATACTTTAAAAAACACTTTGATGTATTGGTAATGGTTAGAAGTCACTATACAATGGGTACAAAATATCTTAATGTTAAAGTTATATTTTTAATATAATTATGCATGTGAAAGTGTTCAATAGATAAGGCTACAGTTTAAATTCATTGATTCTTCGTCAGTAAGTATATTTTAGACACTCAATATTTACATTAATTATATACCCTTAATATCAGAATTATAAATAGTATTTTATAATCCCAGTATTATATAAATGATATTAATTTAATTCATTGTTATATAGAGTTATGAATATATTATATGATCATAACTAAAAGACATTATCTTAAAACAAAATATCAATTTTCACATTGGTATCATAATAACATAGTGGGCGACGCTATGTTTTTAAAAGTGATTTTAAATTTAGAGGAAAAATTACATATCATTTATTTTTATTAAAAATTTAACAATATTGATTTTTATACACCAAAATTAATTTTTTCGATTACATATTTGTATATATATATCAACAGAATATTCAAAATGAATAACATTGGTCTTGGAACTTGTATTATTTACATAGTAACAACTTATTAAACTATGTTTTAGGAGGTGCAATCGGTGATATTTCATACATTTGGAATATGAAAGATTGAATTATAATTGTAATGAAACTAACCCACTTTAACTAGAGAAAGTTTTTATTTTTTTAAATTGGAATAAGATACAAGTAATTTTATCCCAAATAAATATATAGATTTTTAGTCTTGATGAACTATATAAATATATGAATACCAAATTAAATTTTAATACACAAACTACAACATTTTTTAGAATATGATTTTTCCCAATTTAATATCTTAGAGAATAATTAGTAGTACATGTAACATCCTAAGGTTATAAAAATAAATGGAAACTTATAAAACACTTAGTCTCTATACATTGAGTTTTTCTAAAATAAAGATAGCCATAAACTTGATATTCAACATAATTTTTCCACTTCTATGGTTTGAAGTTCAAAAACGGATATTTATGTTTGTGATTAGTAAGATATTTGGAGTCTGATAGAAAAAAATTGATTTCATAATAGTAACATACAATTATGAATAGTAATATTTCACTTATGAAAAGTAAATCACATTACTATTTTATTTTCAAAAGGTTATAACATAATGTGATCATGATAAATTTTTCAAGGTGATATAATATCAATTAATGTTTTAAAATTGACATTTTGGGAATGACGTATGATTTTTTTAAAAAGAATGTAATCATATTTAGAAAATTATTTTCAAATATTTAGTTCATTTTCTAATTCTCCTCATTGAAAAATTGTTAGGTTGAATTTTTCTCAAATACAAGAAATTTTTAGTGAATATTGAAATTGGGTAATTTACAAAATATGCTATATAAATGAATTTCTGTCTCATGCTTGAGTCATGGATGATGTAATTGGAAAATTGTTTGATCTAACATAAACATATTACTATTTTGGGTCACATGAATGATTTTTATTCATAGTATTTATAAAAAATATTAAACTAATGATTATAATAATGTAAAACCCATCCAATCATCTTGTATAAATACCACTACCACCCCCCTTCTTCTCACACTACAGAATCCTAGATCCTTATATTTGTTTAAAAAAATACACTTCGAAATTATCTTCCACACATCCAAGAACTTCTTGTATCACCAAAAGTAAAAAACCGTAGGCCTAATGTGGATCTCAAGGAGAGGGGATCAAAAGGTAAAAGTGCACTTTTTTATTTTCATGTGATTACTTTTATTTTTTTTTCTTATACTATTTTATCCTACTATAATACAAGATCCATTAATGCTCCAAAATATTATATTTTATGTTTAATATAATGGTTTTTGAAACATTTATCAATTTACTTCTTATCATTCCCACCTATTATTCTAAAAATAAGTACATTCTCCCCATTGTGCCAATTTACACAAATTGTGGATGATGTGTTTTCACTTTCCTCTTACACTGTCAAAGATGTTTTTAAAACCATATGAATGGTGGAATATGATTTTAAAGTTTATGATATGACATATCTTATGTTCTTTAATTATCATATATGCATACTATTAATGGTATATGGTTAAACTAGTTCGTGATTATCAACGAACCGCCAAAATGATCTAAACAGATATCACTAAAGATATATCTAATGATTCATCACCATACCATATAACCAATATTCTTATGTAATAATTTAATATAATGGAAAAATATGAATACCATATCATTCCACTTATATAATTTCGTTTCCACATGACAATAAAATCAAATACGAACCATCCATGCGAATCATGTAAGGAACGCACCTGAAACAATGGATGGAACACAATACTAATTAATAAAGGGTGGAATGATGTTATTAAATTATTAAATAAGGTGTAATAAACATGAATATGTGTATTTAAGATATTAATAAAACTATTTTAACCATTATAAATTATTTTTAGGCACATTTGAAATAAGACTAACCTTATTTAAGGGAATTCCTAACTCAATTTCCATTATTTGGGTTAGGATTCTACTTCATAAATAATGTGGTAGTAATATAATTCTATGTAACATAAATTTTATATAATGTTTTATTATGTGTATTTATAGTGTATACACATATTAATTTCATTATATTTGATTCTCAAACAAATTATATGTTATTTGTACGTTAATTTTCTTATAAAATCATATTTTATACTTATCATTTTTCCAAATTAAAAGATAATGTTTTTATGAAAGTATTATTGTTTGATTATTATGTTAAAGTTCTTGGATATTATTTATGATGAATTTTGGGACCTATATATACCTCCCATTCACATGGTATGTGTATTTTGGAGGATGTTCTTATGATTACACCAAGTGCAACTACCTTGGTTTCATAATAAGGTAGTCAAGATGGTCACATTGTAAGGTATATATGAGGGGTACAAATTAAAAGGTGGCAAGGAGGGTTTCAAGATAAGGTTTTTAATTCCACAAGATAGATCTATGGTTATATTTATGTTCTTTATATTTTTTTAGGAATTTCATGGAAATTTCGTGTTTTAAAAAGTAATAATATATGGGTGACAAGTATGCCTTTTTGAAAATGATTTCAGACAACTACAAGTATTCATGGAAAAATAATTTCTTCTTTTTTTTATATCTTTTTTTGGGTTTTTTTTCTCATCCAATGATTTTAAATGATTTCTATAGGTTATAAATATGTATATGACAAATAATTAATTCATGTTAAATGTTTTGATGATTTTTATAGGAAAACATGTTTTATTTAAAAATTTCTATATTTTTCGAAATAGATTCTACTATGGTGGTATATGGTCTCAATGAATTTGTAATGTTATGTATTTATTGTATCTAATGTATCTAAAACTCTAAAAATAAAAATTTCCTCAATGTGAAATGATTAATTATCTAGCCTAATACTAATGATTATGTAGTGCAATTAGGATGGGTCCTTATAGTTGGTATCAAAGGATAGTTTAGATAACATCAGAGGTTATGATGTTGCTAAATGAATATCGTAAATGATTTTTACTCTATATATAATTTTAAAATTTATAGATTTTAAAGATTACCATTTTTCTTAAACTAGGATATGTTTGTTCATAATGGTTTTCCACAGAAGGAATAGGGAAGATGAAGTGGAAAGAAACTGACAGAACGATATGCTTATGAATCCACATCCAAGAATGGTAGGGATTAGAACCGACAAATTTTTTATAGTAATAGATCACCTAAATAAGGAAATACATTTTGGTGCCATCTATTTAAGAGAAAAAACCGATATACCACATATGAAAATGATGATAGTGGAACATTTTATAAGGCAAAACCTTCCTGCATTATGTGGATCAGCTGACCGAGTAGCAGCTGATGGATGGATAAAATCCCTGGAAAATACATTCGTTGTTTTTGAATAGTTAGATAGTCAAAAAGTAATTCATTAAATTTATCAATTTGAAGGTGAATTTTAACAATGGTGGTCATTGGTTAAGATTATCAGTGATAGATATAAGATTTAAGCCTTATAATGTGATTTATTTAAAATTACTTTCCTTTAAAAATATTTTTCAAAGATAGTTCACCTTAAGGTTGAGAAGAAATTCTTTGAATTGAAGTAGATGGAGGAATATTTAGTGTCCTTGTATGAAGCGAACTTCCCCCACCTAGTTATTAATGCTCCAAATCTCATTCAAGATCTTGATATAAAAATAATCAATTTTTAATCAGGATTAATTCCAAAATATCGAAAGGCATTGGATTCCTGAGAGTTTAAGAGTTATGAGAAACATTTATGATGTGATGAGAGGGTATAAATAGATTGTTTTAATGATCTAGTGCACTTTGAAAACAAGGAGAATAAGGGATACATATGGAAGATTATTTGTGTGAATCATTCAAATAAATCAGATGGTAAGAAATTACAGTTTCTAGTTTGTGATATGTGTTAAAAAAATCACCCTGGGGAATGGCATACCAAAACCAGGAAGTGTTTTCAATGTATTTTGTTTGGAAATATGGCACAATATTGTAATGAAAATGATCCTACGACTATGAAAGATATAATGTGTTTTATATGTGGTTAGATTAATCATTATGAAAATGACTACCTAAATAGAGATCCAAATAATGCAACGAATCTAGAAAATAAGAATGGTGTAGTGAGATCCTTTGCAGCTATATTACCAAACGTGATGCCTCATAATGTAGTGGAATCTGGTATCTTTTTTGATTACTCGTATTTTTTTTTATGTTTTGTTTGCTAAGAGGTATACACATTACATTATTTTTTGAGAAATTTTCTATTAAATAGGGAATATCACCTCACCTAATGAGACTAGATCTTATTTTTTAAAACCCCAGGGTGAAATATTATATCAAAGAATTATAAGAATCTTTCTTTTTTGGTAGGTAGAATGAATATTCCAGAAAACCTTGAAGTTTTTTCTTTAGTATAGTTTGATTTCATTCTGTGTATGGATAGGGTTTTTTTTCATGCTAAAATTGATTGTAGAACTAAAGAATTTGTTTTTATAGTGTTTTAGTTTGTATGAAAGAACAAACCCATATAATTAATAACATATTATGAAGTAGAGGAGCTGTTGAAGTATGGATATGGAATTTATCATTCTAATATAGTTTAAAATAAGGTAACTATTCACAATAGTGATGTGCATGTGGTAAATGAATATCTTGATGTTTTTACCAATGAGTTACCAGGTGTTATACCTGGTCTTCACAATTGACTTAGTTTTTTATGCTAATCCAATTTCAAACCCCCCTTATCGAATTTCATTAATGGAACTTCTTGAATTGAAAAATTAGTAACATGAGTTGCTTGATAAATTCTTTATTCATCCTAGAAAATCACAATGGTGTGCTCCTATTTTTTTGTTTAAAATAAATATAGTCCCATAACACTTTTCATTGATTATTGAGCCTTGAATAATATCACTGTGAAATACAAGTATCCCTTGCATCATATCGATTACTTGTTTGATCATCTCCATGGACCAGATTATTGTTCTAAGGTTGAACTATGGTCAGGGTTCCATCTGTGGAATGTAAAGGAAGAAAACACCCTAAAGACTATATTACATACTAGAAATGAGAATTATAAAATTATTGTTATGAAATTTTGGTTAACAAATGCACCTGCTATATTCATCAATATTAGAAATAGAATATTAAATGAGTTCATTGATAAGTAAATTGATGCTTAAATTAATGACTTTTTGTTATTTTATAAAAGTAATGAGGAGTATAAAAAACATATAAGGGTTGTTTTTCATACCTTAATGGAAGTGAAACTATATGAAAACTTTTGAAAGTATGATTTTTGGTTGAAATAGATTTGTTTTCATGGGAACATTCTAAATAAGGATGGAATAATAGTTTATCCTACCAAAACAAAAGGGCATGATGAATGGTGAATACCTACAAAGGTTATAGAAATTTATATATTTATTAGAAGATTATTATAGAAGGTTTGTTAAACAAATCACAGTTATCTAGCCCACATTCTATGTTGACCCCAAAATGGGTTAAATTTATTTGGATGAAAAATTTGATGTTTGTATTCATTAAAAGAAGAAAATAATGGTGATTGCTCTAGTTTTTCCTCTTCCATACCAAAATGGATATTTTTTCATATACAATCATGCCTCATTGAAGGGAAATGGTGGTATTCTGATGCAGAAAGATCAAATAATTTCTTATTCTTCAAGAGTACTAAGACCTCATAACTTATATTATCCAATAGAAATTTTAAAATTTATTTTTGTGGTTTTATACTTGTAAAATTTAAAGGAATCATTTATATGGAGACAAATTTCAAATATATACTTACCATATAATCCTAATAAATATATTCACACATATGAAATTAATCATGATGTAGAGAACATAGCCTGTACAAATAAATGATTATTATTGCATGATAAATTACTATCCTGGAAAAACAAAAAAAGTGGAAGATTATTTTATAAAAAAATGATGCACCATTAACCATTTTACAATAGAAACATGATCCCTTGATTAATTATTTGAGGAATTTTAGATTGGATGTTTTTGGTGTAGTAAATTCCTCTAATTTGAATTAGGTTTCATAGCAGTCATTTTAATTAGATACAATTTCGCAAGTCTATAAGGAAGACCGTAAGCTAAGAAAATGTATAATTGGTAAAAATGATCATTTTTCCATAATTTATCATTGATAATGATTGTATTTTATGATTTGGAAAATCATTGTGTATTTATTTTGATTCATAACTGAATAACTATTGTTTTTTCCAGCTCATAGTTCCCATGTTTCAGTTTATCCTAGATGCACAATGATGTACAATGACCTTCAATAGAATTATTGGTGTGATGGAATGAATAGAGATATTGTATAATTTCATGAGAAATGTTTTACATGTCAATAGGTTAATGAAAAGGGGATGCTACTTAAGGGGGTGATCTATCCTTTTTTTGTTCCATAGTGAAAATGGGAAAAAATATCATTGCACATTATTGAGGGAAAACCAATGTCTTCTCGTGGTAATAATGCAATATAGGTTATTGTTGGTGGAATCAGTAAATTTTCACATTTACTCCTATTTGAGATACAATGTCATTGAATTTTCTTTCTTGAATGTACTTCAATGAGATTTTTAGGTTATATAGAGTTCATCATTCTATCATATCTGATCGGGATCTCATATTCACATCTAATTTTTGGACGTCCCATCACATGTTGTTAGGAACTAAATATAATTTCATTATATCTTTTCATCCTCAATCATTTGGGAAGTACGAATGAATGATTCAGACTTTCAAGTATAGGATTTGATATTCATTAGTGGAATACAAGAAAAATTGAGGTCAACATATTTATTTAGTTGATTTTTCTTATAATAATAGTTTTCATTCCAGTATGTAGATGCCACCTTTTGAGGCATTGTATATGAACCAGTGTCGAGCTATAGGTCTTCTAGATGTAGTTGGGGAAAAGAAGTTGATGGGACGTGAATTATTAGAGGATGTGTATGTGAATTTGAAGACAATATAGAGACACATGAGGACAACCCAGATAAGGCTGAAAATTTATGTAGACAATAGGAGTAAATAATTTTATTTTGAGGTCGTATTTCTTATTTTTCAAAGAATCTCACCATGGAAATGTGTTACACAATTTTTTAAGAAAGGAAAGCCAAGTCTACGGGTTATTATTCCTTATAAAAGCATATAGAATGTTGGACCATTTTCCTACTATGTACCTTTTCCTCACGTTTATCTTAGGTAAACAATGATTTTCATATTTTGATATTGGGAAAGTATGTTCCTGATTCATCACATATTTTGAGCCTATAGAGGTTCAATTATAAGAGAAACATTCTTATGAAGAGAAAAAGTTTCAGATTCGTCATCAACAATAATAAGTATTAAAGAATAAGTTAATAAACAAGTTAATGGTTTTTTGGAGAAACCAAATTGTTGAAGAAGAATCTTGGGAATTTAAATTTTCTATTCTAGAAAAGTACACTCATTCTTCAATATATAAATAAAATTGTGTGGATGCAATTTATAGAAGATGGGGATAATGTTAAACCTTATGGATTTAAAGATAAATTTCAATTCATGAAATGGTGAGTCTCTAAATAATGATACTTTTTTAAAAAATAGAGTTATAAACTAAGCATTGATAAAAAAAATTCCACTTCTATGTTCTGAATTTCAAAAAACAGATATCTACAATTGTGACCTAGATGTTATGTAGAGTTTGACAGAACCAACTTGTATTTCAGTTAATAGTAACATACCCATATGAATAGTAATATGAATATTAATATGACCCTTATGAATATTAAATCAAATTATTATTTTATTTTCTTAATGTCCTAAGATAACGAGATCTTGATTAATTTTTCAAGGTGATAAAAAATCAGATATAGTATTAAAATTGGTATTAATGTAAAAAATTGTGATTTTATTTAAAAATTATAATTAATAATATTTTTAAAATAATATGAAAAAATGGAGTTCATTTTGTAAAAATGAACATCAAAAAATAATTTTGGTGAATTTTTAGGATTTTTCAGAAATACTTGATTTTAGTGGAATATTAAAATGAGGTAAATTACAAATTATGCTAAATAAATGAATTTCACATCATGAATTAGTCATGGATTATGTAAATTCCCATTATTTCAAACACACAAGCACATATTACTATTTTGGGTCACATGAGTCTATAATATTTGTAGTATTTAGCAAAAACAATAATCTACGGATTAAAATAATGTAAAACCCCTCCTATCTACCACAAAAAATACTACAATCCCCCTCGTCCTCTCACACCACTCAACCCTTGATATTTTTCCATATTCATCCAAATACTCTTCCTAATTATATTCTAGAAGGTCAAGACCTTATGGTCTCACAATATGTTCAAAAACAAAGGACCTAAGGAGGATCTCAAAAAGAAAAGATCATGCGATAAAAATACCCTATTATTTTCATGTGATTTAGTTTCAATTTTTTTCTTATTCTCTCTTTTAAAACCCATATACAATATATATAAAAGATCTATAATAAAATATTTTTTTTTCATGTTCATGAGGAAATTAATCAATTTACTTCTTCTCCAACCCCCCACCCTAATCAAAAAATATGAACATCGTCCGTGATGTGCCGCTTTACCAATATTGAGGATGATGTGCTTTAAATTTCATTTAATTCTTTAAAAGATATTCTTAAAAACAGTATAATGGTTTAATATGAATGTATAATGTACTATATGACCTATTTTATATTCTATAATTAACTTATATTCATAATATAAATTGTATATGATGTTATAATTTTGTGATTATTAAAGAACCGCGAAAATGATCTAAAGAATATCACTAAATATTAATATATTGATTCATCCTCAGACCAGATAACCCAACTTATTTGTGGATTCATATAATATTATATAAATATATGAATACCATTTCATTCCAATTCTGTAATTCATTTCTTTATGAAAAAAAAATCAAACACAAACCGCTCATTTAAATCATGTAAAGAACCCTCCTAAAACAATGTAACGAACAAAATACTAATAATTAATATAAGGCCCCAGCCTTAAACCTTACTCAATCATGAGTTATTACAAGATTAAACATTGAGAATCATTTTAGGTTTAGAGTTTTAGAGAATTAGATAATAAAACATGCATTACATTCCACATTTAAACAAAGTGGTTATATAAAATACAGTATTCATTCTTCCCATCAACGGAAACATATTTAAAATAAAACATGGATTCTTTCTTGACACATCCTTGGAACTATCATCACATCATGTACCTTTCCCTTGACCTGTGAAAAACATTTCAAAAACTTGGGATGAGAATAAAAAGCTCAGTAAGGGTTATAAAAAATTATGGAAAGGAAATATGATTTCATATATACATAAGAATCAAATCATACATTACCCATGAAACATAGACACTTTAACATACCTCCTCAAATCATGAATAAATCATAGAAATCATAAGACATAAAAGTTAACATGAGGCATTCATAACATTCTTACGTAGGGAGTAACCCTCTTGGTTACTTTTGGAAGACCCACTACAGTATATTCCCTAAATCTCTTCGGAGAAACCTGAACATTTCACTCCTTCGCGTTACCCATTGCATTGGAGAGCTACATCGGGCTCACCCGCCCTTAGTTTATCACGGAACCACCCATTTTCATAACAATTACCAAGAACCATAACATAAATGTATCAAATAAAACATGCATAAAGGAAACATAACATTTCCACATTTCAATCACAATATAACATTTTAGTATATTGAAATAATGAATCCAATAAAAAAGAAACTGTTTCCAAAACCATTTAAAACATTTAGAAAAGAGATTTTTGAATCAAAGTGTCTCATACCACCTTGAATATTTTAACATTTTAAACCATTAATATCCATATAAATAAATCCTTAAAACCATTTTGAAAACATGGATATTAATAAGAACGAATAATTAAAACATTTAAAGAGATATTTTGGTTAAAGGTGTTTTACCAAAATTAGAGACACTTGAATACAATAATTGAGGAATAACATTCAGTCAAAACTTTACAATATCATGAGAATAAATGGATTCATGATATAATATTCCAGAGGACAGTATATACACCATATAAGAGTTAATTGGTGCATAACAACAATGAAGTCTCAATAGAAATGTCAAATGTGATGAAATCCCTTATAAAGAAGGTATCCTTAAATTAAGGATAAATAAATCTCAAAATTATGTGTGAAAAATATAAATACACCCAATATAAGTGGATATTAAGTGTAATACAATAAAAGGTCATTCACACATATTCCAATGATTACATATTCAACAACTACATGTTGAACCCAAAGAAACCGAAATTGGGTTAAAAAGTTCCCTTGGTAAAATTCGACAGCCTAACGGCATCACATCAAAATTCAGAAAATGAGTTGATGAGAGATAAAAAGGTCATCTCATCACTATGAAAAAAAATTTACATCAATAAGGATATAAAATAACATATCCCAACATAATAGTATGTGAATTAAAAGACATAACAAAAGAAGTCTTTTAAATAGTGGAGGGTGAAAGGTCCCCTTACCGAGTTGGGTAACTTTCGAAACGTACACCCCATGGAAGAAGGGTAATACATTGAAGATGTGAATACCCCTAAATGAAATTATACTACACAAAGTGTATAATAATGGGAAGTACATACACCACTCAAAGGAAATTGTGGCAAATGTAGCATAAATCTCACGGGGATAAAAGTGAGATGAAAAATCCCTTACGAAAACCCGGCAGCCTAACGACGCCACTTAAAACTTCCAAAATTGATTGATGAGAGGAATTAGGGTCTCTAATCATATCAACATAAATTTAACAAAATTTGTAATATAATATAACATCCCCCAACATAACAAAGCGGAGCATAAAAGACGTAAAATAAAGGAGAGTACTTAAAAAGAAAGAGAGAGGATAGATCTCTTACGAAAATTCAGTAGCCTAACGACGCCACTCAAAACTTCCAAAATGGATTGATGAGAGAGAATAGGGTCTCTCATCATATTAACATAAAGTTTACAGAAAGTGGAATATAAAATAACATCCCCCAACATAACAAATAAGAGCTTAAAATAAGTGACATAAAAGAGAGTACTTAAAAAGAAAGAGAGGAGTTGGATCCCTTACCTCAAGTCCAACTTGTGTTGTTCGTTTCTTTATATTCCTGAATAATAAACATTGTTTAATTAATAATTTCCTATGTAACTCCTTTAGAGATTATTATTTAGTTAATATCACATATTATAATGTTATAATAATTGTTTAATAATGCTAGTTCATATCAGACGTTTTTGCCGATGTTTGGTACATGAGTCAAAAATGAATTTGTTCGAAAAAAGATTTCCCATGTAGTTATAAGTAAATAATTTCCAGAATAGTTTTAAGGATTAAAATATCATATATATCCATTAAATATTCATTTTATACTATTTCATATCATTTGGTGATAAAAAATAAAAAGCATCGTTCATGGAGACAGTAGGCAGTACGTACGCATGAACGCTACTTTCATTTTTTGTCATATTAATGGAATTAAAACAAAATGAGATATATATATATATATATATGTGCGTTATAATTCCAGAATGATATATATAATTTAGATGTAATATATTACATATATATCCATTATATTTATGTACTTATAAAATTACATAACATTTTGAGATAAAAAATGAAATGTACTGTTCATGGAAACAGTAAGCCGTACGTACGCATGAATACTACTTCAATTTCTATTTCATATTTAATAGAATTAAGACATAATGATACATAATAGTATTTTAATTCCAGTTTTTTATCATATATAATATCACTAAATATATCCTTTATACATACCACATATTGTATTAACGAATCAAATCACTTTGAGGGGGCAGTAGTACGCACTTACTTAAATGAAGATATCGTGTTTACCCATAATGGAAACCATAAAAGTATGCCATAAATGAAAAATACAGAAGCTTAAGTAAAAAATAAAAATATTAGATATCATATATAAATATAGTGTCATCTTAATGGCCACCTTTGAAGGTGTTAGAAGAATGTTGAACAATCATCGTTTCGGGAGGCAGAAATTTGCCATCCACGGAAACAGTATGTTCTTTAACCATTAGATGTAGGTGTGTGTATGTGTAGCTCGAATCCATCTTATAACAACATCCTAGTATATTGAAGATACTGGATTTTTTACATAATAAATGAATAAAAGAGAGTTTAGGGGGTTGGAGAATAAAAAAAAAGGGACACAAGTGAAGGCATTACCTGAAAATCGGGTATCTCTTTTTGGTTTGAGCTCAAAGGCTTCCTTGGGAAGACTTCTGCCCAATGTGAGGCTTCAATGAGTAAGAGAGGGAAGTGGAGGGACAAAATGGGCAGGGTTTGGCCGAGCCAAAGGCTTTGGGAGTGTAGGTAAGGAGGTAGAGGTGGGGGCATTTTATTAGAGGAGAGGAGGGGCACCCTTGTAAAGTTACAAAATGTTACTTTATTTTCAAAAGAGTTTCGGATTTTAAAGGTCCCACATTGATGTATTTCTAGGATAAGGTGATAAGGGTTATAAATCCACTCATTCAATAGGTTTTGGAAATGTGTAGGTCTTAGATATTACATTATCTTTCCATTTTATTTAAATCATTAAATAATGAGGTCATCGCTGCATCATCATGATGTCATAAATAATTTAATTTATTTAATGTCTAAAAATTATAAAAAATATACAATGATGTAGGAAATATTTTTATATTTCCAATTACTATTTATAGTCAATAATATGACTTGTATAACCCCATGTAAAAATTGTTTTATTAAAACATTTCATGTTTGTGTCATTTTTACTTTAACATTATATAAAAAGATATTTATGTCACTTTCCAACCAAAGCGGCTCCATGGAGTCCCCAAGTTGACCCATGGAATTTATTGGTCGGCCATGACACATACAATGAGGGTAGGACATGTGTATAGGTCATTTCATATTATTAAAACAATATTCTTACCATAAAATACACTAATTACCTCTAATCGCGATTAAAAACTTAATAAGTTACTATTCACCAAAAAATTATTTTTAGCCCATTGAACCACATTTTACTTTTTAATGAAAACCATGTATGTCGGATTTTTGAAATTCAAAACAGAAAGATGGAAAAATTTTCATTTAAATGGAAAACTCAATTTTATAAGTACCACTTAGTGGTTTCACTATTCATCAAAAATTGAAGTTTTTCAGAAAAATCCCAAAAATTCACCCTAAGCTATATTTGATATTCCGAATTCAAGAATGAAGTCTATTTTAAAAAATTCAAAACATATAAGTCACATTAATTAATTTAATAATTGATTCCCGTTGTCAAAGCAAATAGCGTATTTTTATGAAACAATAAGTATCAAAATATTGACACTAGTTTAAGCCTGATTTCAAAGTGAAATTAATTCCAACGACCACTATTGGATTTAATGGTAAAAATATATTCTAATATAAATTTAAAACCAATTGAAATTATAATCTAATCATATAAATAAATTAGATTAAAAAGAGGTTTTGAATTAAAATACAACATTTTACACTATTCATTAAAAAAATGAACTTTATCAAAAAGATACCAAAAATTTATACAAAGTAAATTTTGATGTCCCAATTCTTAAGAAGAGTTTTATTTGGTCCAATATAATGTATAAGAGTGGAAAAAACTATATTTAATGATGGTTTTCCATCAAAAGGCGATAAGTGAACCTTTATTGAAAACTAGGGCATATACACCTAAAATTGAATTCTTTCTGTATTTTGAGCCTTTATAATTTGTTGGATAAATGTAAAAACATTTAAAAGAATATATAATCATATTTTACTAATTTCTATTCATTCTCGCCAATAAAATGGCTACAAGTTAACTACCATTTAAAATAATATTATTTTATTATTAGAGTGCAATGTAAGATTCCCAAGAAACTCGTTGTAGCGTGTTGGGTACGCCATCGAGCATAGCGTCCCCTTTAAAGTAATTTTAATATTTTATTCACAAATATGGATAAATATGAAAATGTCATATTCTTTACTTACCTGGGGTGTTACATCCTTCCCCCCTTTTAGGAATTGCGTCCTCGCAATTTTTAAAATTGAGCTTGGAAACATCCTTTAAAGTCCCACATCGGAACAAGAGTCGGTAAAACAATCACTTTAAAATAAACAAAGATAAGTACAGAGGTCACCTGAGTTAACCCATACTAGGATTCCATGTAGAAAAACATGGACATGGAAGAAAAAGCAAAGGGTCATGTTCTTGAGGGAGAGTGATAGTAAACATGTCTAGGAGAAAGTTAGTCATAAGAAAATCACAAACATGTGATGGGTTAAACGGTATTTTATTCCCCAGTAGGAAAAGTTAATAGAAAACATTTTTGTTTTATGTTTTTTTTATTGGGGAATTTATTCATAAGGAAACATAATCACTTATCATGTTTACTTTCAACTTTTACTAGATTCCTTAATCAAACTCATATTTTTTCCAATAGACGAGTATTTAGGGAGACTTGTTTGTATTAAGAGTAATATAATCAACTTCTATAGAATCTCCTAATCCACCTAAGAGAACTATAAAATTCCCATGTCTTTAGGCTTTAACCAAAACCAAAACCAAAAAGGTTAGTACAAGGTCAGATAATCCAAAAAAGGATAACCCTTTAAAAAGAAAATCTATGCTTAATCTCCAAAATTTTCCCAACAAAACCCAAAGTTCCACGGGGACCATCCGATAAACAATTTGTCCATAAAATTATTCAAAGTAAACCAGTCTAATATTGAAACCCATATATTTGAAGTATTTAGTCACATAGTCTTCCAAGTTAAATCGTAACATTTATCTCCAAATAACATCAGTTGCTCCTAATGTCTCGTATTGAAAATTAATTAACCTAATCACATATCTTACATGATAGGTTAATTATTTTCATAAATAACCCAAAATCAACTTAATCTTAATTCATAAAATCATATAACTAAAAATAATCGGTCAAACTAATCATGGACTTCACGTAGTCCAGTGGTAGGCGATAAATACCAGTCGCACTTTGGTTGTGGGTTTGATTCCCGCAGCTTTGTCCGATGTGACGAGTAGTCACACGGTCTGTGTGTTGTCCTTTTTCCAAAACCATATAATTCTCAAATCATTCCCCAAAAAGGGATAAATTCATCAAAAATAACCATAACATAATTTAACCTCAATTTTATCTCATCCCTTTCACTTCAATCATAACATATAGTAACCCATAATTACCCCAAAAGTAAGGATCATATAAACCAAAATGGTTCTTTATAACTATGTCCATAAAAGAACAGATAACTATTCCTTGAATAAAATTTTCATATATTAAACATCAGGGTTACACATACTATAAAAAGTCTTCTAATGTAACCCCATCTTCAAAAGAGACTTAATACTCTTAAAATTTCACCATAACTCTTGAAGCCCTTATATGTTGACATCTTACTCCTTAAACATTCTTCATGATTCATTAACCATTCCTTTCCAACTTATTCCGAAATACATCTTTCCTACAAACAAAATCATGAATCATATCCTAATATTCCAAAATAGGAAAACAATAGTTATGAAATAATCCATACCTTTTATTGGACATTGTCAGTTTCTTCATCCTTAATCGGAATGGCATTAGGTATTGGTAAACGAACATTTGTACAGTCTTGGTGATCCCATTCATGAAACTTCTTCATAGGACATGTGTTTGCATAATGACCATGCACACCACATTTAAAACATTAAATTGATCCCTCAGAAAGAACTTCTTTCCCTTTCCTCGAGTCAACTGGATGCTTCCTTTTTCCACTGCAGGTTCTTACTTTATGACCTTCATTTCCACATCTATAGCATATTTCTGTCCCTTTGAAACATTTTCCTAGGTGTTTCTTTCCACATTTTTGACACATAGGTTTTTGAACACACTTACCTTTATGATTATTACCTATAGTTCTGTAGGGATTTGTATCTCGCATATATGATTCCTTAGAGAAATAACCAAGGTTTAGGTAGTAAATAATGACTCCCAATAGTTGGTTGAGGATAATCACAAGAGTTCTCATTGAAGCTCCCATATCATTCAGTTGCTTGCTCAAAAAACTGTCACAGTTTCCTTCACATCCACTGGTACTTTGGTGCCTACTAGATCCAGCCATTTACTAAAACCAAAAAGGTCGGTGTGAGTATATCAACAAAACCATCATGTACTAATGAGGAAGATAAACCCTAAGATATACTTACTCATTCACTTTATCTAAAAATAGGACTCTTTCTGAAATCCTAACCTTTATGGTAATGTCACTTATGCTTAAAGAATACCCTAACCTCTAATGTTATCTAAACCGACCTTTGATACCAACTATAAGGCCCCAGCCATAATCCTTAGTTAATCTTGAGTTATTAAAAGATTACACATTGAGGATCTTTTCAGGTTTAGAGTTTTAGAAAATTAGATCACAAATCTTGCATTACATTCCAGATTTAAACAAATTGGTTACATAAAAGACAGTATTCATTCTTCCCATCAACGGAAACATGTTTAAAATAAAACATGGAATCTTTCTTGACACATCCTTGACACTATCATCACATCATGTACCTTTCCCTTGACCTGTGAAAAACATTCCAAAAACTTGGGATAAGCACAAAAAGCTCAGTAAGGGTTATAAAAAAATATGGAAAGGAAACATGATTTCACATATACATAAGAATGAAATCATACTTTACCCACAAAACATAGAAACTTTAACATACCTCCTCAAATCATGAATAAATCATAGAAATCATAAGACATAAAAGGTAACTTTAGGAATTCATAACATTCTTACGTAGGGAGTAACCCTCTTGGTTACATTTGGAATACCCACCATAGTATATTCCCTAAATCTCTTCGGATAAACCTTAACGTTTCACTCCTTCGTGTTACCCAATGCATTGGAGAGCTATATCGGGCTCACCCGCCCTTAGTTTATCACGGAACCACCCTTTTTCATTAAAATGCCGAAGAACCATAACATAAACGTATCACATAAAACATGCATAAAAGAAAACATAACATTTCCACATTTCAATAACAATATAAGATTTTATTATATTGAAATAATGAATTCATTCAAAAAGAAACCATTTCCAAAACCATTTAAAACATTTAATAAAGAGATTCTTGAATCAAAGTGTCCCATAACACCTTGATTATTTTAAAATTTCAAACCATTAATATCCTTATAAATAAATCCTTAAAACCATTTTGAAAACATGGATATTAATAATAACAAATAATTAAATCATTTAAATCGATATTTTGGTTAAAGGAGTTTTACCAAAATTAGAGACACTTGAATACAATAATTGAGGAATAACATTTAGTCAGAAATTTATAATATCATGAGAATAAATGGATTCATGATATAATATTCCAAAGGACAGTATATACACCATATAAGAGTGAATTTGTGCATAACAACAATGAATTCTCAATAGAAAATTCAAATGTGATGAAATCCCTTATAAAGAAGGTATCCTTAAATTAAGGATAAATCAATCCCAAAATTATTTGTGAAAATTATAAATACACCCAATATAAGTGGACATTAAGTGTAAAACAATAAAAGGTCATTAACACATATTCAATGGATCACATATTCAACAACTACATGTTGAACCCAAAGAAATCGAAATTGGGTTAAAAAGATCCCTTGGTAAAATTCGACAGCCTAACGACATCACTTCAAAATTCATCAAATGAGTTGATGAGAGATAAAAAGGACATATCATCACAAGGAAATAAAATTTACATAAATAAGGATATAAAAGAACATATCCCAACATAATAGTATGTGAATTAAAAGACATAACAAAATAAGTCTTTTAAAATTGGAGGGTGAAAGGTCCCCTTACTGAGTTGGGTAACTTTCGAAACGTACACCCCATGAAAGAAGGGTCATACATTGAAGATGTGAATACCCATAAATGAAATTATACTACACAAAGTGTATAATAATGTGCAGTACATACACCACTCAATGGAAATTGTGGCAAATGTAGCATAAATCTCACAGGAATAAAAGTGAGATGAAAAATCCCATTCAAAAACTCAGCAGCCTAACGGCGCCACTTAAAACATCCAAAGTGGATTGATGGGAGTAAATAGGGTCTCTCATCATGTCAACATAAAGTTTACCAAAGTGTAATATAAAATAACATCCCCCAACATAACAAGGAGGAGCTTAAAATAAGTGACATAAAGGAGAGTACTTAAAAAGAAAGAGAGAGGATAGATCTCTTACGAAAATTCGGCAGCCTAACGGCGCCACTCAAAACTTCCAAAATGGATTGATGAGAGAGAATAGGGTCTCTCATCATATTAACATAAAGTTTACAGAAAGAGTAATATAAAATAACATCCCCCAACATTACAAATAATAGGTTAAAAGAAGTGACATAAAAGAGTGTACTTAAAAAAGAATGAGAGGAGTAGGATCCCTTACCTCAAGTCCAAATTGTCTTGTTCGTTTCTTTATATTCCTGAATAATAAACATTGGTCAATTAATAATTGCCTAATTACCTCATTTAGAGATTATGATTCAGTTCATATCACATATTATAATGTTATAATAATTGTTTATTAATTTTAGTTCATATCAGACGTTTTTGCCAATGTTTGGTACATGAGTCAAAAATGAACTTGTTTGAAAAAATATTGCCCATGTAGTTATAAGTAAATAATTTCCAGAATAGTATTATTGATTAAAATATCATATATATCCAGTAAATATTCATTTTATAATATTCCATATCATTTGGCGATAAAAAACGAAAAGTATAGTTCATGGAGACGGTAGGCCGTACATACGCATGAACGCTACTTTCATTTTTTGTCATATTATTGGAATTAAAAAAAATGAGAGAGATATATATATGTTATATTTCCAGAATTATAGCCATAATTTAGATGTAATATATTATATATATATGCATTATATATATGTACTTTTAATATTACATATCATTTTGAGAAAAAGAAATGAAATGTACCGTTCATGGAGACGGTAAGTCGTACGTACGCATGAATGCAACTTCCATTTCTATTTCATATTTAATGGAATTACAACATAATGATACATAATAGTATTTTAATTCCAGTATGGTATCATATATAATATCATTAAATATTTCCTTTATATGTACCCCATATGTTATTAACGAATCAAATCACTTTTAGGGGGCGGTAGTCCGCACTCCCTTAAATGAAGATATCGCGTTTACCCATAATGGAAACCATAAAGGTATGCCATAAATGAAAAATACAGAATCTTAAGTAAAACATAAACATATTAGATATCATATATAAATATTTTGTCATCTTAATGGCCACATTTGAAGGTGTTAGAAGAATGTTGAACAATCATCGTGTCGGGAGGCAGAAATTCGCCATCCACGGAAACAATATGTTCTTTAACCATTAGATGTAGGTGTGTGTAAGTGTAGATCGAATAACTCTTATAACAAAATTCTATTATATTGAAGATACTGGATTTTTTACAAAATAAATGAATAAAAAATGAGTTAAGGGGGTTGGAGAAGCAAAATAAAACAAAAGGACACAAGTGAAGACATTACCTTAAAATCGGGTAACTCTCTTTGGTTTGAGCTCAAAGGCTTCCTTGGGAAGACTTCTGACAAAAGTGAGGCTTCAAGGAGTGAGATAGGGAAGTGTAGAGACAAAATGGGCAGGGTTTGGCTGAGCCAAGGGCTTTGGGAGTGTGGGTAAGGAGGTAGAGGTGGGGGACTTTTATAAGAGGAGAGGAGGGGCACTCTTGTAATGTTACAAAATGTTAATTTATTTTCAAAAGAGTTTCGGATTTTAAAGGTCCCACATTGATGTATTTCGAGGATAAGGTGATAATTATTAGAAATCCACTCATCCAATAGGTTTTTTACATGTTTAGGTATTAGATATTACATTATCATTCCATTTTATTTAAATTTTTAAATAATGAGGTCATCGCTGCATCATCATGATGTCATAAATAATTTAATTTATTTAATGTCTAAAAATTATAAAAAAATACTATGATGTAGGAAATATTTTTATATTTCCAATTAATATTTATAGTAAAAAATATGACTTGTATAACCCCATGTAAAAATTGTTTTAGTAAACATCTCATGTTTGTGTCATTTTTTACTTTAACAGTAAATAAAAAGATATTAATGTCATTTTCCAGCCAAAGTGTCTCCATGGGGTCCTCACGTTGACCCATGGATTTTCTTGGTCGGCCATTACACATAAAATGAGGATAGGATATGTTTCAAGGTCATTTCATTTTATTAAAACATTATTCTTACCATAAAATACACTAATTACCTCTAATCGCGATTAAAAACTTAATAAGTTACTATTCACCAAAAAAATTATTTTTATCCCATTGAACCACATTTTACTTATTAATGACAACCATGTAGGTCATATTTTTGAAATTCAAAACACAAAGATGGAAAAATTTTATTTAAACGGAAAAATCAGTTTTTATAAGTACCACTTAGTGGTTTCCCTATTCATCAAAAATTGAAGTTTTTCAGAAAAATCCCAAAACTTCACCCTAGGATATATTTGATATTAAGAATTAAAAAATGAAGTATATTTTACAAAATTCAAAACTTATAAGTCACATTAATTAATTTAATAATTAATTCCCGCTGTCAGAGCAAATAGCGTATTTTTATGAAACAATAAGTATCAAAAGATTGACACTAGTTTAAGCATGATTTCAAAGTGAAATTAATTCCAAGGACCACAATTGGATTTAATGGTAAAAATATATTCTAATTTCACTTTAAAACCAATTCAAAAGATAATATAATCATATAAATAAGTTAGATTAAAAATAGGTTTTGAATTAAAATACATCATTTTACACTATTCATTGAAAAATGATCTTTATCGGAAAGATACAAAAAATTTACACAAAGTAAATTTTGATGTCCCAATTCTTAAGAAGAGTTTTATTTGGTCTAATATAATGTATAAGGGTGAACAAAACTATATTTAATGACGGTTCTCCATCAAAAGGCGATAAGTGAACCTTTAGTGAAAACTAGGGCATATACGCCTAAAATTGAATTCCTTCCGTATTTTAAGACTTTATCTTTTATTGGATAAATGTATAAAAATTTAAAAACATATATAATCATATTTTAGTTATTTCTATCCATTCCCACCAATACAACGACTACATGTTAACTACCATTTAAAATAATATTATTTTATTATTAGAGTGCAATGTTAAATTTCCAAAAAACTCGTTGTTGCGTGTTGGGTACGCCATCGAGAATAGTGTCCCCTTTAAAGTCATACTAATATTTTATTAACAAATATGGATAAATATGAAAATGTCATATTCTTTATTTACCTGGGGTGTTACAATTAATGGGTGAAGTGATGTTATGAAATGATAATATAAGGTTTCATAAACATGAATATTTTTATTTAAGATATTAATAAAACTCTTTTAACCAATGTACAACAGTCCTAAACATGTTTTACGTATGAAGAACCCAAGAAAGAGGAATTCTTAACCCTATTTCCATTCTTTCGGTTTAAATTATACTTCATTAATTATGATGTAATAATAATATTATGTGTAATAAATTTGGTTAATATTATGTTATATTTAGTGTATATACAATGAATATACTTATTCATTTAGTTATATTGGATTATCAAACCAATTATATGTTATTTGTAAGGAATTTTCTTATAAAATCATTTTTTAAACTTCATGTTTTACAAAAATCAATTTTAATGTTTTTATTAATGTATTCTGGTATGATGATTATGTTATGGTTAATTTTGATTGTTTATGATAGAGGGTGGTAACTCTATCCTCCTACAATGCATTAGGTATGTTTGTGTTGGTGTTCGACCATGTGATTATTTCATGTATAACTCTGATGGTTACACAATAATGTAGCTCTTAGGGTAACATTGTAAAGTAGTTGTGAGGTTTAGAAATTATAAGGTAGCTGAGAGGGTTACATGATTATATAAGTAATGACCAGAGACACCATTATGGTTATAATTATGTTATTTATTTTTTTATGGAAATCTCATAGAAATCTCATGTGTCATAAAGTAAGTGTATATGGTAGACAATATTGTCTTTTTGAAAATGATTTCAAATGTTTACAAGTATTCATGTACTAATGTTTTATTTCCTTATTTTTATATCCCTTACTAAACGTTTTGGTCTAATCCCATGGTTTTAAATTATTTTCATAGGTTATAATGATTTTTAAGACAAAAACGGAATCTATGTTAAATTTTTTAAATATTTTTCAATGAAAACATATTTTATTTGAAAAGTTTTATATTTTGGAATTTGGATATTATTTTCATGGAATCATGTCTGTATAAATGTAGAAAGTTATGTATGAATTATATAAAAATTCTCTGAAACAATAAACCTGAAAATATAATAAACGTCAAAGGATGAAATTTCATGACTGAAATTAAAGATTATGTAATGTAATAAGGTCGGGTCCTCATAGTACACATTTATGAGTGATAAGAATCTGGAAAAATAAGGGTGACATTAGATTCTTAGTAATTGTTAAGTAAATATTAAGATATCATTAATTAATAAGCATAATCAACAAGAACAATTAACTTAACAAACACACATGCCTTTAAAATAGTTATACTATCATTATTAGAAAATGAATAATTAATAAGGAAAGGTTAATATGTGAATAGATATTCCATTTAATTAATAAACTACCAATGAATTAAATCCAAATTTAATATCAATAGAAATATCATGAATAATAATCACTATAGATATTTAAATAACTGATAAAAAATTACACTTAAATAAATTCAATATCATTAATAGATATGGAATAAAAAAATTTGAATGTTAAATAAGTGATCACACATTCCATTTAATCAATAAATTGTCTTTTATAAATATATAAGGAATAATAAATATAGAAAGACAAATGATTACTTAAAAATTTTATAGAAACTATAAATTATAATAAATTTTCAGTATAGAAAATGTAATTGTAAAAATCTCATGGATAATAATAATAACTGAATTCTCAAAGAAATATTTTCTTAAATATTTTATTTTTTTCTTAGGAATCTTGATTTCTCTACTTAAAATTCCGTTCATAAGATATTTTAAAAATCACTATATAAACCTATTTAATTCTAGCATAATTATTATCCATATATGATAACCATTTCATTGGGGTTATATATAATTCTTAGCCCCACCCATCACATAATGTTAAAATAATTCTATATATATTGAATAATTGATTTAATTCAAGAAAAATATGTGTTATCATCAAATATTCATATTGAGTAAAGATTAATGATTTTCCTATATTTCCCTTGATAATTAAATAAAAACTGATGTCAAAAATATTGAAATGATTTATTTTCACGACCCCTCCCTCAGGGCCCGTGTCGTGACTACCCCAAGCCCACCTTCCATAGGCCAGGGGCTAGCGACAAGCACCAAAAGGCGTATTCCCTAAATATGGGATGTATTTTCTTTTATAACCTATAAACTCACACAACTAAGAAAAAATCAGGATACAAGCACAAAGTAAAACAATATATTGTAAATAGGGCATGTACATAATGTAAAATGGGGCCAGAATACAAGCCCAACTATAAAGTACAAGAAAACTGAAAAGTACAAGTAAAACAGAAAACAAATATTGGATCATCCAACATGGATTCTACCTGAAGTGTAGGTACTGATCACCTCCTCATCACTCCACATCCATCCATCTCCTCTGTGTCACCTATCGCAAAATGGTCAACCTCCATTCACCATTCAGTCCTAGCTCCCTCATCCTCGATCAATGTTGTACGTCGTCTGCAGCAGACACAACATGGTTGTGGCGAAGCCCGTACTGGGGTGAGTATAACAATACTCAGTAGGGACCCTGAGACCCCATAGGTCTCCTAAAGATCCAAAAAGATGAACCACAAAGCATGAAATAAACTCTACATAGATATGTGCCCATACATACACCTAAATTATAAAGATAAACACATCTCATACATGAGGTAATAATAACACAAAGGTAACACCATGAATGTAACACCACGAAGGAAAAAGTACCACATAGGTATCACCACAAATATTGGAAAATATACCACAGAGGAATCACCATGAAGATAGTACTACAAAGGTAAAAGTACCACATAGGTATCACCATGATGATAGTACCACGATGGTAAATGTACCACATAGGTATCACCATGAAGATAGTATCACAAAGGTAAAAGCATCAAACATCGTAACCTTAATCACAAGAATAAAGTAATGACATGTCACACCAGGATTTATTCTAGGGGTATTAACAAGTAACATCTGTAGTAACATCATTAAACACCACAGTTGTGGGATAACTCTTCCTCTATCGAGTACCGTGGGCCTTCCGCATCACACAGAGGCATTTCCCACTAATCTTAGACTGTTGAAATACTCATCCTGTCAAGTACCATGGGTCTACCGCATCACAAAGAGGCACTCCCCACCAAGGGTCTACCACATCACACAGAGGCACTCTCCATCATGTACTATTGAGGTACAAATCCTCTCGAGTACCATAGGTTTGCTGCTTCACACAGAGTCACTCCCCACCGTGCGTCTTCCGCGTCACATAGAGGTGCTCCCTACAGGGCCTGTCGACTTACTCCAAGTTGTAATGGTCACCAGTCATTAAATCTCAGCCAGTCGTAGGGTTCTGTCCATAGAGCAGTTGGTAGAACTGCTCCCCAAGCCATAAGTCATACCTCAACTACCCCAATGTCCAATGAAGAAGAATCCCAATGACCTGTCATGTCTCAAGTGACCCAACGCAATAGACGGTGCGTCAATCGGACGCTCGGTTTGTATGTTATTAGTGTTTCCGCTCTTAGGTCCCTGTTAGATTTGGGGTCCGATCCAACCCGGTCGTACTCTATCCATATCTAAAACTCAAGTAGAGTATACCAAGAGGAGCGTCTCGATCCAAATATTCTAGTGTAGTAGACAGTTCTTCAAACGGATGCCATGTTCACAAGTTATGTCAATAAAGGCATAACTGGGTCCAGAAAGGCACGTGTCTGGTCCGGCCTAAACTAGTTTGGGTCGACCTGGCGCAATTCGGGTCCATCCTAGACGGCTCAAGTCTTGGTGGGCCCGACCTGCGAATGGGGTTGCCTGGCCCGGGCCACGAAGGGAGGGCCCATTGGTGCAGTCCGCTGGGCGGCCGGTGGTGTGGCCAACTGGACGACCGACAGTGCAGTCCATAGTGCGGCATGTGGTGCGGTGCACAACGACAAAGCATTATGTGAAGTCGCAACCTAGTTGGGAGGC
The DNA here is from genome assembly GCA_963277665.1 of Viscum album. Lineage (NCBI taxonomy): Eukaryota > Viridiplantae > Streptophyta > Magnoliopsida > Santalales > Viscaceae > Viscum > Viscum album. The sequence continues at coordinate 720,455,704 of OY728164.1, read as the reverse complement.
CCCCCTCAGTAATTTGAATGGTCTGAAGGCCTTTTTTCTCCCTAATAGCAATTGGGACTGCTTGCCGGTGCCGCATGGTGCACCTCGATTGGCCAGAACGGCTAACCGGTTCTCCTTCCAGTGGCAGGCCCAGTGCCGGCCAGCCGTTGGGCTCTAACACGGCCCAGCGACCCCATCCTTCTGATCCAACGGCGGCTCAGATGCATTCCACTACACCGCCATGTGGATGGCTAAATGAAAGTCACCTCCCTGCTCCGCCACGGACAACGGGCAATGACCTCCTTCACAACCCGCGGTGCGGACATGCACCACCCTTCTTCCCTCACGACCTGTCGGGTGCCGGCCACCCTATAATTCCCTAATCCGATGCAGATTCATTCCTAAACCGAAAAATTAAATGATCACATATTCATGATCCTTGGGTTGAGGGCCCCATGTCCATATATCGCGCTTAGCAATACTCCGTGTTACAACATCAATAAATATTAGGCATTGAGAAACACATGAAGAATACACGAAGAATAAAAATAGGGATCCTAGTTTAGGTGTGGGATAATGTCCATTTTCATTTGTCCATCTCCTTCGTGAATTTAGGAAATGAATAATCAATAAAGTAAATTCAAACATAAATAAAACCCCTACCTCAAGATCATTATAGAGCATCCGCGTTTGAGGATGTGTCGGTGTTCACTGTCCTAGAAACAAGCCTCCAACGACACTGCTTGATCGTCATTCTTCGGTTCATGGTTCAGGGGCACTCGTCACTGCCTACTGGAACCAGCTCTGTCCCCCAAGTGATTGGCATCACGAAACATTTCCAGAGCTTCATTGCTTGGTGAAGTTGTGTCAATTCCTCCCCCCAATATCCATATAAATAGGAGAGGGGGAGGGTAGGTAATGATCGTGGAATTTATGGTGGTTCATTTAATAGGAACCTTCCTAAATTACAAAAATGTTATTAATTAGTATTTGAGAGGACAATCCATTTAATGGCTTGAATCTTTGTGGGTCCCACACTACTGTATTTCCATTGGTGGAAAAAAATTAAATAGTGAGATTATTTAATTACATTTCCTTTTAAAAGTCCCATAAAATAACATCTTCTTTGGACCAAATATGGTCAAAGTGTAATCACCTTTAATTGAATCCTGGCATTGAAGATTCAACGGTGCCCCCAATTTTTCAATTCTGAGAAACGGTTCAAATGTTACAAAATGTTCCTCGCGCGTTTAATGTATATACCCAAAACAATGTTTGGAAAATTATTAATAGTCACCCTCGACCCGGACCAGTCGAGGATAGACTCTTCTTAAGTGAAATAGGACCCAAGTAACCCAATGGTACTCTCATATTTCCAATCTGATTTACCATTTCAAAGTTATGGATTTTACAATAAAATAATTGTCACTTAATTATTTTATTAAAACCAAATACTAACTTTCACTAGTGGTATGTGACGGCCAATTATAGTATATTTTTGAAGAATGTATACCCTCAAGAGTTCAGTGGTGGATCATATTTTTAATCCTAGTTACCGTTGGTGTGTTACATACATTAGAAAAATAAAATAACCTTATTTAATTATTTTATTTACGTTTATGACATTTTCGGGTTTTCTCACCATAGGTTTGTTCCGACTAAACTTAACTCATGCCTAGAGTAAACCTGTAATAATAAGCACAACAGTGACCTCATATTTCTAATCTGAGTAACCATTTAATATTTATTCCACTTTTTTCGGAAAACAACTTAAATGCGCCAATTAATACTTAACAAAACTTCGACGGAACTTTCTGGGCACTCCGGGTCTCAGAATCACACACAATAAAATATCATGGTCTCAAAATAATTCAATATTATTAGGAAAATTATAGAATTTCTAGGACATTACATATTTCCCACCATAGGTATTTACATCCTCGAAAGTCAAAAAAAGAAAAATAAACAAAAGAGGGTACTGAACACGTATCTGAGCCTCCTTATCCCATGTTTTCTTCTTGGTGGTTCTCATGCTTCCAGCGTAAATGAATAAGGGGTATCAACGAACCAAGAAGAATCTGCTCTTGTCAATCCTAAATTTGGACTGGAACCTCCATAAACGTCACCCCATCATTGAATTTTAGCTTATCATGGTTGATGATGTGAGATGGGTCATGAACGTATCTACTCAACTGGGATACATGGAAGACATCATGAAACCCCTCCAAATGCGGTGAAAGAGACAAGAAGTATTGTCATGACCCATCCCTTGGGGCCCGTTCTGTAACTACACTAAGCTTGCCTCCCAAAGACCAGGGGCTAGCGACTAGCACCAAAATTCGTATTCCCTAAAACAGGGAAGGTAATGACTTTATAACCAGTAAACTCACACAACTTAGCACAAAGCAGGATACAATCACAATGTAAAACTATATATAGTAAACAAGTTGTGTATAGAAAGTCAAAAGGGGCCAGAATATAATCCCAACAGTAAAGTACAAGAAAAATGAGAAGTTCAAGCAAAACTAAAAACAGCTCATAGATCGTCCACCACGGATCCTACCTAAAGGGTAGCTATAGATCCCTCCTCATCACTTCACATCCATCTATCTACTATGAGTTATGTATTTCTGAATGGTCCCCCTCCATGCACCATACAGTCTAAGCTCCCTCATCCCTGATCATCGTTGTACATCATTTGCACCGGACAAAACAAGTTTCAGGAAAATATTGTGCAGGGGTGAGTATAACAATACTTAGTAGGGTCTCTAAGATCCCATAGGTCTCCGAAAAGTTCCAAAAAGAAAACCAAAAATCAAGACATCATCTATACTTAGGTATATGCCCATGCATACACATAAGATATCGAGATAAACACATCTGATACACGAGTGAATAATTACACTAAGGTAACACCACAAATGTAACACCGGGAAGGTAATAGTACCACACAGGTTTCACCACAAAAATAGTACCATGAAGGTAAATATACCACATAGTTATCACCACGAAGAATGTACCAGGAAGGTAAAAGTACCAAACAAATATCACCATGAAGATAATACCATGAAGGTTAAAGTACCCCACATGTATCACCACGAATACAGTACCATGATAGTAAATGTACCACAAAACATGACCTCAATCACATGCACAATGTAATGACAGCTCACACCAGGATTCAATCAAGGGGTAGTAACAAGTAACATCCCTAGTCACATCGTCAAACACCTAGGCTGCTGGAGAACTTCTCATCTATCGAGTAAAGAGAGACTGCCGCGTCACAGAAAGGAACATTCCACTAATCTCAGACTGCTAAGGTACTCCTCCTATCATGTACTTTGGGTCTGCCGCATCACACAGAGGCGCTCCCCACCATGGGTCTGCCGCGTCACACAGAGGTGCTCCCCCACATGGCCTACTGAGATACTCATCATTTCGAGTACTGTGGGTCTATCACTTCACACAGAGGTTCCTTCCACTGCGGTCTACAGTGTCAGATAGAGGCGCTCCCCACTGGGCCATTCGAGTCACTCCGAGTCGTAATGGTCAGTAGTCATCAGATCTCAGCCATTCGCAGGGTTCTGCACGTAGCGCGCTTGGGAGAACCAATACACAAGACATCAGTCAATCTTCAACCACCCCTAAGTTCCTCTAAGAAGTATCCAAATGACTCGTCACATCTCAAGGGACCCAACACAATAGGCGGCACACCAATTAGACGCCCGGTCTGTAAGTTATTAGCATCTCTGCTCCGAGGGCCCTGTTAGATTCATGGTCTTATCCATCCTAGCCCTACTCCAAACATATCCAAAACTCATGTGGATTATATCAAAAGGACCATCTTAATACAAGGATTCTGGTCCCATAGACAGTTCATTAAACAAAAAAGCACAGTTCAAAAGTTAGGGCCACAAAGGCGTAACCGGGTCTAGATGGGATTGGGTCTGGTCCGACCCTACCCGACCCGGCCTGGGCCGTCCCAAATTGGTCCGACCCGGCCCAACGTGGCCAGATTTGGGTCTGGATTGGATGTCTTCGGCCTTGGTGGGCTCAGCCCTTTGGGTAGTGCTCCAGCCCGGCCCACTGGACGGCCGATGATGCGGCCTACTGGGTAGCCTGTGGTTTTTTGCAGTTGGAAGACGGTCCACCCTCACTTAAGCTTAGGGGGGGGGACTCCCCGTTAGCAACCTGAAAGCCTTGATGGTTGTTTGGTCACCCTTTTTGCATGAGGGACTGCTTGGTGGTCATGCACAGTGTGCGTTGGCGGGACAAAATGAACAACCAGTTCTCCTTCCTGTGGAGTGACGTCGTCATTGTCCACCTGGGGTTGGCCGGGTGTCGGCCACACTCCTACCATCACCAAGGCCCAGCGACCGTCGCCTCCAACTCCACCAGTGGTGTGGACATGCTCTACCACTCCACCATGTGGATGGCCACCACCCAACTCTGTCACAGCCTCCATCACAACTAGCGGCGCGGACACGCATGGCCCTTCCTCCCTCGTGGCAGGCTGGGTGTCGGCCACCACCTTCTTCCACAAGATGCTGCAACTTCATTACAAGCATGAAAAATTAAAATATTTAATATTAAAGATCTTTGTGTCGAGGGATCCATGTCTATATATTGCGCTCAACAAAACTTAGTATTTCCAGTGTCAATAAATATTAGGCATTGAAGAACGCACGAATAATAAAAAGAAATAGGAGCCTTGTTTATCTATGGAACGATGGCCATATTCATTTGGAAATATTCATCATAAATTTCAGATATTAATAATCAATAATGTAAATTCATACATAAATAAAACCCTTCCTCAATATCATTGGACATTATCCATGTATGAGGATGTGTCGGCATTCGTTTTCCCCACAACAAGTCTCCAACGACGCCGCTCGATCGTCGTTCCTCGATTTGTGGTTCGAAGTCACTCATCACATCCCGTTGGAACCAGCTCTATCCTACAAGTGTTTGGCATTGTGGAACATCAACATAGCTTCGTCATTTTTTGAATCCATGCCAAATTTCCCCCCAAGCTCTTTATAAATATGAGAGGGTGAGGGTTTGTTAAAATGGTTGAATTTATGAAGGTTCATTTAATAAGATCTTTCCTAAATTACAAAGATGTTGTTACATAGTATTTGAAGGGTCATTCCATTTAATGGCTTGAATCCTCATGGGTCCCACACTACTACTTTTCTGTAGGTGGAAAATAAATAAAATAGGGATATTATTTTATTTCATTTCCTTTTAAAAGTAAAAAAAATAACTTCTCCTCCAAACATACTACAGTCAAAATGAAGTATCCCTTAATCGAATTGCAGCATTGTGGATTCAACGGTGGCCTCATATTTCTGAGTATCGGTTCAAAAGTTACAAAATGTCGCCCGCACGTTTACTGAATGTACTCGAAAAAAGTATGGAAAATTATTAATAATCTCCCTCAACCCGCACCGGTCGAGGTTAGGCTCTGCCTAAGTGAAACACCCCCAACGAACTCAAAGGTACACTCATATATCCAATCTGAGTTACCATTTAAAACATATGGATTTTAGAATAAAATAATTGTCACTTAATTATTTTATTTAATACCAATCACATACTTACACTAGTGTCCCGCGACGACCAATGTTAGTATTTTCATAAGGAAAGCATACCTTCCGAGTTCAGTGGTGGTCTCTGATTTTTAATTTGTGTTACCATTTTATTCATTGGAAAAATAAAATAACTTTATTTAATTTTTTATTTATGGTTATGCCATTTTTGGGTTTTCTCATAGTAGACTTGCGTGGACTATACTTAAGCTGCGCCTAGCGTAAACCTCTCCATATTGAGCGCAAAAGTGCCCTCATAATTCAAATCAAAGTAATCGTTTAAGAGTAATTCAACTTTTTTAGGAAAACTACTTACTCGTACCAATTAAAGATTAATAAAACTTTGATAGATCATTCATGGCACTACGGGCCTCAGAATCACTCACCGTCAGATTTCGCAGTCTTGAAATAATTTCAAATATTTAAAAAAAAATATATGGAATTTCAAAGACATTAAATATATGATTTAAGATATAATATATCCATGATAACTAATACAAGTATTTATATGAAATTCCATGTCAAACTATCCCATTAATGTTAATATATCAAGGGAAAGTAAATGATTTAAATAACAAATGAAATAAATGAAGGTCAGTACATTCCTTGGTCCCAATGGTCTTTAAAATCCATATAATAAAAAATTTGAATGAATAAAATATATCTACCATAGTTTATATTTAAAATAAAGTTCTTTTTGGGATGATGAATAGAAATTAAAAGTATAAATAGATCTTTAAAATCTATTTTTAGAAATTAGCATTTCGTACTTTAAAATATTTTTAGAAAAATATAAAAGTTTATTGTTTTTTTAAATAATTTTATTATAAAATATTCTATGAAACTTGTAATAGAATGGTTAAAACATTTTGTGGTAATGATTGTAGGAAATTCCTTAAATGTTGAAAGCATTAAAACAAATATACCTTTGGCAGTTTTAGTGAATAAAAAACAAAACTTGTTTTGGAAAGGACATAAATATTACATTGGAAAAATATTTTAAAATATCAAACATGGGTAAATATGTATTTAATAATCCATTTGGAAATATTTAAAAATTTCATGGAAATTATTTGCTTTGAAAACATGAATTATGAATAAAAACTATTTTCGGTAGAAGAGAGAAATAAAGATTGACTAAATTAAAAAAAATAACCCCTTATTTTCTGTATCAATGAGTTGAAATATTGTTCTACTACGTGGAATAAATAATTAATATCCAATGGATTAGAAAATTTAAGGGGTTTATTTTACAATTATAAAATTTTTTCCTACTATAGAAAATCAAGAATAAAAAGTCCCAATTAAAATGTCATTGTTCAATAAATTATTAAAAAGATAAAAATATTTAAGTGGGAATTAACTAGTGAATATAATAAGTCTATCAAATGTGAATACAAATAAAACATATTTTTATTTAACATAATATATTCAAAATTCAATACACATGTAATCAGAAAAATTCATTGAAATTGAATAAGGAATATTTTCAAATGGAAATAAATTAAGTTATAATTTTTTACAAATTTGTAATTTTCTATTCCAATCTCCTTAGATTATATAGTTACAATCTGATCATAAAATAACATTAATTATAAAATAAAAATGACATTGAATGTAAACTGTGTATTATATAGCCATATGAAATAAACTTCATTTATAATATTTCAATATACCTTAATAAAGGGAAATTGATATGAAGTCACAAACAACATGGTAACATTAAAATAATTTCCAATTAGTTGAAATTATGAAAATACAGACCTATAAAAATTTATTTTTAAAAAATAAATATATTACATCTTAAAGGAGAAGTATATAAACCATATAAAATAAATTATGGAAATAACAGTTCAATATGCATTAATAAAGGAAAATTGAGATGATGTCTCTTAGCTCACACTTCTTTTTGGTTGAACATATATCAACCACCTTCATAATTCATTTATGTATGTATTTAACTTAAAAAAATTACATACTCATATTTATAATATCTTATATGATCCTCTTGTAATGTCAAATCACCGTTTTGTTAATGATTTTTCATTTATTCTTTATTTTTTATGTTAATTGCCTTGTTTTCTCATGCGTGTTTTTTCATAATAATTCTTGTTCTTAATCATATTATATAGTGACATCATATATAAAATTATACTAATTTTATAATTATATTATAGGATCATTATTTACATTTTTATATTCAATATTAAAATTTTAAAATTGATAATGTATCACATTTCTTCATAGAGGCAGTAGTTTGTATGTTAACACGAGCGACATTATCATTACCCAACCAAGTAAATGGTTAATGGTTAAAACCCTATTCTTATCCTTGATGTACAAGTTTCTTCTTTTCCTTTTTCCTTATGTGTTTTTGAGAAAACAAGGAAATGTGTGAAAAATTCAAAAATTTTGGGTACACACCCTGTACTTTTGTACACACATTGTGTACTTTGGCCGTGTGGGATGAAAATATAGGGTGTGTAGGCTTGTCGGTGATTAAGGGTGTAAAAACTAACTACATGGCATGTACTTAGTGATACACGCATTTTAAGAAGTTGGTAAGTGAACAATAAGGCAGTGGAAGTATCCACCATAGGAATGATAGTACATAATTTGTACTTTGTAATAAATGTCGTGTAATCAAGCCAGAAAATGAATAGAAAGGTTGTGGAATGTAGCCTCCAGAGGAATAGTTTAAAAGGAATGTACATTTTGTGTAAAAGAGTGTAACTATCATGTAGTTATGTTTTTTTAATAAAAATATTCAGTAGCCTCCTCATTCGGCAGAGGAGGCAGAGAACTCACTTGGAGCTGCAGGAGAGGAGGTTGAGGCTTGTAGGTGCTCTCGATCTCTCACCGAGACTCTGATTATTCCACTGTTGGTCTCTTTTGAATAGTGTTGGTAAGGTATTCCCTCTCCTTGGTTCTTTCATACCAATTCTTTCCCTAAGGGATGTTATTTAGTTTTAAACAGGTAATCATTGATCTCAGATATACATTGTTCTTCGTTGTTTCGGGAGGCGCCTTTCACGTATATCAATCAGAAGAGATTGAGGTAGGTGTTCATTTGATTAATTCCAACTGTCGAGTTGATTTTGTGCAGTGTTGTGCCATGATTCAATGTTTAGGGCGCTGTATGGATGAGACCTTGACTATTGAGATACCTATAATTTTATACGTAATATTATGATTATGTATAAACTACTGCATGAGATCGTTTCTTTGATCTAGGGAACCCCATGGGTGCATTCCAGTTATTTAGTTGTTCGGCCTAGATACCCCATGGGTATGTTGTGATTATAAAATGTTTTGAGTTTTCAAGAAGGGAAATATATAATCTACTTGATTATTCACTGGGCTCCACCCGGTTACATTATTTTCCTAGGGAATGTCTAAGTGTCGTGTTTGTTTAGCCGGAGGGAAATGTTTTGTATAGACTGAGGGAGAAATTTCTTATGATTAAGGGAAGTAGCTTCCATTATTCAGGGAAATATCTCGTATTCATGAGGAAAATATTCATTATGCCTGAGGGTAGTCACCAGAGGGTTTCTCTTATACTTGCCTGAAGGTAATAATTTTCATGTCTGAGGATAATGTTTACTTTGAATATTCACTAGAGTGATTTGATATGTTGTACCTACCATACTAAAGCACATGATTGGTATTATTATTATCTTTACTTGATAGATTGCTTCATATGGTTTCTGATGTGGAACTGTATATGATATTTTTTGTCAATGTTGAGTCTCGAGAAACTCGTAATTCAATTATATTGAATTGTTAAATAATTATTAAAATTAAAATGTAACTGGTAGTAATGATTACATTTGAGTACTTCATAGTTTACTGCATTTCATTATTGCACACTGTTGTTGTACATTTTCACTAACATTTGGGCACAGGCCTTTGGTGGGTGCCTATTGAGATTTATTTCTCACACCCTATTTGAGTCACGTCTCTTTGCCCAAATAGATTATATTGATACAGGTGTTGATAAGGGCAGGGGTCCCAACAGAGGTACATGATTGTGGAAGATGATTAGGAGATCATGGGACTGAGCATTGACATGCGATGCTTCTGAGTTTGTATTTCACTACATTGGTTTTTTGTTGTAGTACTATGTACCTTGTGTTGTATTGTATCATATTGTAGTGTATCTTGTCTTGACTGCATTCTTAGAATTAGAGGCATATTGCATCATCAAATATATGACCATTGATTATCCTTTACATTAGTTCCATTGTCCATTTCAGGTTTATAATTTTAACTACTTCCAATTTTGTATGTTAATATTTATTTCCGCTGCACTACACTTTGAAAGATGGGGGCATAGTTTCCCCACTACCAGTCTTAGGTCCTCGTTGCTAGTCAGTGGCCTCTGGAGTTTGGTGAAATGTGCTTGAGGCCAAGTGACCAACCTAGATCAGGGCACCCGTTATGTGGCACCTAGATCTGGGAAGTTATAATGAAGGATCGATGTTTTCTTTTCTCTGAGTTATTTTATTATTTGGCGACAACAAAAAGAGATATATTGTTAAGGGATTCAGTAATAAACAATTCCTGGGAGTAGCTACCCCGTGTAAAGGTAAAGGCCGGATTACCTTGAATTAAATTTTGATTTTCTGTTTATGATTATTACAATTGATTTGATTTTCACTGTTGGGTGTGCACTTTTGGTGTGCTATTTATATTTCTGTAATAGGGTTCTATTTAGTTTCATCCCGATGAGATGAGGGTAGGTCATCTCATGCATCATTTCAGCACACGTTTGAATCACATGCATTGCATAGTTTTCATGCCATGTAGGGGGATTAGAAATTTCATGATGTTGTGATTGATGTTTTTCTAGAAAATGAATGCTATTGTGATATGTACCTTGATAGATACACCTACTGTTGATTGGGGATTAGTACAAGTTATAGTTGGGTTTATGGACGCTAAACATTGGTTCCTGATAATTATGGGCTCTCTTGAACCAGAATTTAGTAGATTATGGTCCAACCTTTTGTTGTGTTTTGTGATATAATATGAAAGGTCTATTTTTAAACATTTTTTCATGGGGATTATGGGCCCCAATGGATTATAATTTGGCTTACCGATGCTTGAAATTAACGAAAAGTGTCTCCAGGGTAGTTTCTATGGCTTATTGTCATGAAAATCCCAAAATTCACACCGTTTAGTTTTGGCTACACACTGTTTGATCTTCTATTCAGGAAAAATGAAAAACAAAATTCTATGTGCACACCATGTACATATATGGACACTCCATGTAGTATAAGGATGTGTAACTGACCGTGTGGGAGGGAACACTGGTCTTCCAATGTTAACCGAGAACACGACATTTACCGGTTGTACATGCCGTATCTTGCCGACCTAGTGTCCGCCCGTGTGACTAACAACACAGACAGAGAAATATTCTCTTATAAACACCATGTCAATTAGGAACACACTGTGCAGTGTAATCTTGGGATCCGACCATGTATCTAACAACACGGGTTGGTGTTATCTTTTCAAGTACACACCATGTATTTCTGGAAGATTTCGTGTAGTGTGAGCCGTGTATCCAACCGTGTCTCGAACAACATGGGTCAGTAAAGCTTGTATAGTACATGTTGTGTTCCTGTAGGACACACCTTGTAATCATGATCAGTAAGAGACCGTGTGGACTTGGCCGTCTGGCTGGAGAAACACGGTGGGGTACACGCCAAGTGTTGGGGTTACGCACCATGTAACCTTGTTCTAAGAGGAACCGTGTGGTTTAGCCATGTAGAAGGACTCGTCCAGAGGAAGAAATTTCAAGTACACATCGTGTGTTAGGACAACACACCCTGTGTTTTGGGGTGTTACACGACCAGTTCTGGTAGAAGTACACACCCATGTGAAGGATTGGTGAGAACCTGCCATGTAGTTATTATTTACGGAGTGTAGTTTTGTTTTGTTAAACATGAATGTTTTATTTCTCTTGTTCCCTTCCTACAATTTCAGTTCATATCCCTTTAAGATGTTAATCTAAGTCATGTGTTTGACCTTGTAGATTAATTCCACCGAGACGACCTCGAGTTTTTCTTCAAGAGTGTGGCGACGATTATATTCTAAAAATGGTAGGACATGGGAAACCGATGGATCCTACAGTAGTACCAGAAGAAACACCAGTTGTTTTACTGAATGAAGGTGCAAATGTGAAGCTAAATGAAGGCTTAATGTGGTTGATGCAGACTATCTAAGTAGCACCGCTGGTTGCCACATCTATGGAAGAGCTGAAACATATATTCCACCAGCAGCATCTACCTACATTCTCAGGGGACGACCGACCAAATGTTGCGGAGTCATGGATGGGTTCTATGCAATATGATGTTCTTTGAAGGATTCATATGGTTGATGCATACATTCCAGGGAGCACCACAGGTTTCCGCATCTAAGGAAGAGCTGACACATATATTCCAGAAGCAAGATCCACTTACATTTTTAGGGGATGACTTGGCCCAAGATACAGAGTCATGTTTGGATTCTATGAAGCTGATCTTCAAGCATCTGGAGATGCCTCTTGGGAGGAGGGTCAAGCTCGCTACTTACATGTTGTGTGATTCCTGCAAGAGATGGTGGGATGTTACAACCCAGAATGAGAAACACTGAGCCATGGTGTGGGATGATTTTCTATTAGTATTCAATGAATTTCTCACTCTTGAGATGCTGAGGGTAGATCGAGCTTGAGTGTTTATGAATCTTTAGCAGGGCATCATGTCATTTATAGACTATTCTACCCACTTAATTGAGCTATAATGTTTTGAACCTGTTCTGGTGGGTGATGATACATTGAGGGCTATACACTTTGAGGATGGTCTTTGATATGACATCTGAGCACTGGTGAAGGTTATCAGGTTGCCTATAGTGCATTCTATTGTGGACCAGGCATTGATTACTGAGCAGAACTTGTGGAAAGCCAGTGGTGAAGACCAGGGCTGTTTGGTACCGGTCTCTAGTTCTATTTCATTCAAAAAGAGGAAGAGGAAGATGGATTTCTCTCACAGTTGTAGTACTAGCTAGAATAATTCCATTTGTGGCCAGGTAATGTGCTACCAGTGTGGTAAATAGGGGCACATGAGACCTCAGTGTCCACGTGACCCAGTAGAGTGTTGAACTTGTGGAAAGATGGGTCATCTTTAGCGTTATTGAAGGGAGTTTCCCCGAGGGACTAGTGAGAGGGGTTCTATGCTGACTCCACATGCAGGAGAAGGTCTAGCAGATTTTTACCAGTCAGGGAATCAGAATACATCATGACATTTAGGCCAAGGTGGTGGCTGTGGTAGCCAGACACTAGGATCTCAGAGACAGTAGGGATGGTCAGCTTAGGGTAGCCTAGCTGTGGAGAGCCTTGGGCTCTGTGTTTCATCTTCATTGGATATCATGATTCCAGATACTCCGTTGGATAATAGAACGACAAGTGTACTTCAGAGAAAAGAGTCCCCCATAGAGGTTGGCGGGTTTCACATTCACTGGTACCTCTATATCTCAGAGATGACATCAAATGATGTCATTCATGGGATGGACTGGTTTGTACATTTTCAAGCCTTTGTAGATTTTTATCGTCGCAGGGTGGGTTTCACATCACCAGAGGGCAGACTGTTTCTATACAAGGGAAAATGGGATGTCCAGGCTGCTGTGCAGGACCCAAGCATCATTGGAGAGGTGGAGTTACAACCCAGATTGCGAGTTTATATCTAGATGACCATAGAACATGTCAGAAGGATATCCCTCCATTGGTTAATCATTTCATGGATGTCTTCCCAGACGACTATTATGGTGTACCACTGGAGCGATAGGTGGATTTCTCTATAGGAATTATTCCAGGAATGGAACCTATGTCCATTCAACCTTATAAGATGGATACCTCAGAGTTGAAGGAGCTCAAGAGGTAGTTGGAGGAGTTGCAGGCATTGGGTTTCATCCGACCCAGTACTTGTCCTTGGGGTTCGCCTGTCCTATTTGCAAAGAAGGCGTATGGTTCCCTTAGACATTGCGTGGATTATCATAAGATGAAATACTTTATAGTCAATAACTAACATACCATACCAAGGATTGATGATATTTATGATCAAATTTGAGGAGCACTAGGGTTATTGAAGATTGAACAGAGATATGGATATCAGCAGTTGCACATTAGACCATCAGACATATATCTTATAGGATTTCAGAGCAGATATGTTCTATAGGAGTACTTGGTCATTCCGTTTGGACTCACAAATTACACTGTAGTTTTTATCTAGATTCTTTTATGGTAGTCTTCGTGGACCATATCTTTACTCTCACACTCAACATGACCATGCCACTCATCATGAGATCTTACTGCGTATACTGAAAGAGTATCTGTTATATTCAAAGCTATCAATGTGCCACTTTTGGATAGACCAAATTCACATGTTGATTCATATTATCTCAGAGGTAGGAGTTGCGGTAGACCCATAGAAATTGAGGGTAGTAGATTCCTGGGAATAAGCTATGAAAGTGTTTGAAATAAAAAGTTTCATGGGGCGGTCTGGTTACTAAAGGTGCTTCATACATGACTTTTCCCACTTAGTAGCACCATTAACAGGTTTGACTAAGAATGGTATGATTTTTTTTTTGGTTTGAAGTTTGCATGATTGCCTTTGAGGAGCTGAAGGGATGGATGACATCAGCAACAGTCCTGATACTTCCAGATCAAGGGAAATCTATATAGTTTACTGTGATGAATCATGTATTGGGCTGGAAGCAATGTTGATGCAAGGAGATCGAGTTGTTGCGTATAGGCTTGGCAGTTGAGGCCACAAGAGATGAATTACTGGACACATGATCCCGAGTTGGCTGTAGTTGTTCATGAATCATGAAGTTGGAGACATTATCTCTTGGGAGAACATTTTGTGGTGTTTACAGACCACAAATGTCTTAAATACATATTTACCGAGCGGGAAATGAATTTGAGATAGCGAAGGTTGGTTGAATACCTTCATTCCTTCAACAATGAGATTTCCTATACACCTAGTAAGCGTAATGTAGTAGCAGATGCACTGAGTAGGAGGACCCAGATACAGGCAGTGCAGGAAGCCCATGGTGAGTGGAAGCTTATGTCTTTGTTCTCTGAGACACATTTAGAGGTGCACAACAGTCAGGGTCAAACCTATCATTCATCATTATTTTTGACATCTACCCTATTATATAGAGTTAGGATGAGACAACTATCAGATTCAGAAGGCCTAGTTCTATTGGAAGTCTGTGGAAAGTGAGGACCCTCCTCCTTGTTGGACTATAATTGATGATGAGGTACTACGTATCCATGGGCGAGTGTGGGTTCCAGGTGACAAACACGATGATTTGACGTGGGAAATTTCATTCTTAAAATTGTTTAGTGAATCCTGAATAGACCAAAATGTACTGTGACATGAGACGTCAGTATTGGTGGTCGGGAATGAAAAGAGAGGTATATGGTTTGGATCTGAGATGTTCCACCTCTCAGGAGGTAAAGGCGGAGAATCAGAGTCCAGCCGGACTATTAAAATAGTTACCCATTCCAGAGATTAAATGGGATGATGTTACGGTGGACTATGTGACTTGGTTGTTGAGGTTTCCTTGATGTAATGATGTTTTCTGGGTTGTTGTGGATAGACTTACGAAGGTAGCTCACTTTTTGCCGATCAAGGAGACCTTCGGTGTTGACGAGCTCGGGATGTTTTATATCCGAGTGGTAGTACACGTTCATGGGGTCCCTCATTCTATCATTTCAGATAGGGAAACCCTTTTTAAGACTCATTTCTGGATGAGTTTTTAGAGGTCACTTTGTACGCAGGTGCTTCTTAGTACAACATTCCACCCTCAGATCGATGGCTTGTTAGAGCATACCATACAGGTGCTAGAGGACATGCTGCATGCATGTGTCATGGACCGTGTGGGCTCTTGGGAGAAGTATATACCCCTGGTCGAGTTTTCATACAATAATATTTTTAATGAAACCATTGATATGGAACCTTATGAGGCTTTATATGGTAGGCCATGCCGATCACCCCTGTGCTAGTTAGAAGTAGGTGAGGTAGCTTTACTAGGACTATGTCTCATGCAGGAAACATCAGAGCATGTCCATTTGATTTGGATGTCGATGGCTACTCCACTATCTCATCAGAAATCTTATACTGATCGCTGCATATGACCCGTGGAGTTCGTGGTTGGGGATCAAGTTTTCATGCGTGATACACCGAGGTGCGACATAGGCATCTCAGAAGGCAGGGTAAACATTCATCGATGTATTTGGGACCATTTTTTGATTATGGAGAGAGTTGACATGGTTGCCTATCGGTTGTAGTTACCAAAGAGGAATCGGACCAGCCACGATGTCTTCCACAAATCTCAACTGCGCCGTTATCACACAGAACTGTCTCACGTTTTTCATCCTGAGGAGGTTGAACTTCTGGTTGATGCATCCTTTGTGGAGCATCTGATTCGTATTATTGATAGGGGAAAGAATGTTCTCTATGGTCAGTTAGTTCCTCTCGCACGGCTATTATGGCAGCATGGCTGAGTGTTAGATGAAACCTAGGAGTAGGAGACAGACGTATGTGCTCAGTGTCCAAATTTGTACTCAGCTTTTTCTTCACCACCCTTAGAAGGGAAATTCGGGGAAGATTTTCTTTAAGGGTGCAAGTATCTAAGAACCCAGCTCTTATTTATAAGGTACATGTTTCTTCATTTCCTTTTTTTCTTAAGTGTTTTTGAGAAAAGAAGGAAATGTGGGTAAAAATACAAATTTATAGGTACATGCCATGTACTTCTATACAAATGTTGTGTACTTTGGCTATGTGGGATAAGAATACAGGGTGTGTGGAATTCTCAGTGATTAAGGGTGTAAAACCTAACTAAAGGCCATGTACATAATGATACATGTTGTGTAATCCGTCAGCAGGTGAACAAAAAGGCAATGGAAGTCTCCACCAGAGGAATGATAGTATACACCGTGTACTTATTAATACACGTCGTGTAATCAAGTCAGCAGATGAAAAGCGAGGCAGTGGAAAGTAGCCTCTAGTGGAACAATTTAAAAGGAATGTACATTCCGTGTACTTGAGAGTACACACAATGTAGTAATTTTTTCTTTTTAAAAATAGGTTGTAGCCTCCTCATTTGGTAGAGGAGGGAGAGAGCTCACTAGGAGCTATAGGAGAGGATGCTGAGGCTTGGGGGAGCTCCTGATTGCTCACTTATACTCTGATTCTTCCATTATAGGTATCGTTTGAACCGTTTAGGTATGGTCGTCCCTCTTCTTGAGGCTTTCCTTTTAATTGTTTCTCTAATTGAAGTTATTTAGGTTTGAACGAGTAATCATTCATCTCATATCTTTGTGATTCTTAGTCGTTTTGGGAGGCGCCTTTCACGTATACCAATTGGAGGGGACAAGGTAGGTGGTATTGTGTTTAATTCCAAGTGTCAAGTTGTGTTTTTCCACTGTTGTGCCATGCGCCCATGTTTGGGGTGTCGTATTGCTATGTCCTTGACTGTTGAAATACCTATAATTGCATAGGTAATCTAATGATTATGTATAAACTCTAGTTTGAGATTGTTGTTTTGATCTAGGGCCACCCCATGGGTGTGTTCCCCTTGTTTAGCCGTTTGGCCAGGATATCCGTGTGTTTGCTATGATTATAGCATGTTTTGAGTTTTCATTAGAAGAAATATATAAACTGCTTTCTTATGTGATGGGTTCGACCCGGATACTTGATTTTTCTATAGAATGCCTGAGGGAAGTACTTGTTTAGCCTGAGGGCAAGGTTTTGTTTAGAATGATGGAAAAATTTCTTATTCTTGAGGGAAGTAGCTTCTGTGCATGAGGTAAATATATCGTATTCCTGCAGGAAATATTTGTTATGCATTAGGGTAGTAACCTTAGGGTTTCATTTCTGCTTGCATGAGGGTAAGGATTTTAATGTTTGAGAACAATTATTTCTTGTAATATTCACTATGGTGATTTCTAATGTTGTACCTGCCAAGCTAAATATCAGGCATGGTATTATTATTATCTTTACTTGTTAAAAAACCTATTGTGGTTTCTGTTGTATCACTATATAAGAGATTTTCGGTCTTGGCCGAGTCTCAGGAAACTCATAATTAAATTATATTGAATTTTAAAATAATTATAAAATGGAAGTGTAACAGGTAGGAATGGTTACTTTTGAGTAATTCCTAGCTTACTTCATTTTATTATTTCACACTACTGTTGCACATTTTCACTGATAGTTAGGAATGGGCCTTTGGTGGTTGCTTACTAGGATTATCTTCTCACACCCTATTCGGGGAATCTCATGGGACCAAACAGATTATATCACTACATGTGTCGATATGGGAAAGGGTCCCCACACAAGTACATGATTGTTATAGAGGAGTAGGAGAGAATATGAACAAGATTAGGGTTGCCATGCTACTAAGTTTCTATTGAACTACTTTGGTTTTGTTTTTCTTTAATTTGTACCTTGTGCTGTATTGTATCATATTGTAGAGCATCCTGTTTTGGTTGCTTTCATTGAATTAGAGACATATTGCATCATCAAATATGTGACTGTTTGTTATCTTTTACTTCAGTTTAATTATCCACTTCATGTTTATATTATTTACTTCTTCCACTTTTGAATGTTTATATTTATTTCTTCTATGCTACACTTTTAAAAATAAGGTCATAGTTTTCCCACTATCAGTCCTTGTCCCTCACTGCTAGTCTGAAGCTTCTGGCATTTGGGGAAATAAACTTGTGGTCATGTGGCTAACTAGGTTCGGGGAACCCATTGTGTGGAACCCAGATCCGAGATATTATAGTAATAAATTTGAGAAATATTCATTTTAAAGAGTAAATATAATTTCATATAAGTCACATATGTTATATAAATTTATCCTTATCAAACTCCATGAAAAGTACATATGAAAAACAAATCACATCACATTGTGAGGCAGCAAAACTCGATAGACAATAATGGTGTTATCATAATTTAAATTCCATTGAAATTGAAAAAATTTATGTGATATTATAATTAAAAAAGTATTATAATATCAAAAATATCAAATAGATTACGTAAATAAATAAATAAATATTTTTTTTGAATGGTTGTAATGGAAAACGAGTTATATCCATTCATGAGGTAGTAGACCGCTATACTAATGATCTCAATTTCATTTCAAAATTGATAGAAAAGGATTTCCATATAAGTCATTAAAATTACATAATAAGATATAAGTATTTGGAATAATTTATTATTATTATAATATCATTAATAAATAGTATTTTATGGATGAGGGGGATGAATGAAAATAAAAACGTTCATTTGAGAACACTATAAATTTTTCAGACACCTTTCCAAGGTTTCCTCAATAATCCATATTAGGACATCCTCCTGATAAAAATGGGCACTATTATTTAGGGAGTGGACTAAGGGAGTTATTTTTGTAGGTATTGTCTAGATATATTTCATCGAATTTGTTATAAGGGGAGAATAAATGGTTTCCTTTTATAATTAGGAGAGAAGACACACATGAAAATTTTTAAAATATTAAATTACACCCACATTTTTATCTTCTCAAATCCTCCAAAATTTATTATTCTCAAACCATAGTTGTTTAAATCTCAAAATATGGAAAAATATTTATTTGAAAATGTTTGAAAATAACAAAACACACGTTTTGTTTAAATAAAATTAATATCCTAAATAGAAAATGAGTAATCAATATGGAAAGGTAAATTATGGAACACAAAATAAACTTATTATATAATTTGACTATTATGAATAGATTTGTCACAATCAATATGGTAAGGTAAATAACTGATCACACATTCCATTGAATAAAAAATATCAAATTGAAATGCATATATATAATATCATAGTGAAAACATCATGCATAATAATAATAATTTATTCTCAATGAAGTTTATGAGTAATTATATTACATCATGATATAATACATCACGATACCTCGAATTTAAATACCTTATACAATACAATTTAAGACTATAGGTAGAAACCCATTTTATATGTTCTTGCTGAGTTATCTCATTAGGCTAATGATGAATTAGTGGGATATTTAATTATGGGACTCACACATCACTCGAAATCCAAATAATCTCTCATATATCTAATAATAGATTTAATTTATAAACAATGTGCCACATCATCAAATATTTTTATTGAGTAAATATTATAAATATACCAATATTTCCCCAGACAACAAAATAATGATTAATATAGAATAATATATGTATAAATTATATATGTTGTAGTGAATAAACATATATGTGGTAAAGAATATCGATATTTATGGGAAATTTAATGTTCAACGATCGGACGAAACTATCCATCCTCGGGTAATATAAATGACTACAAAAATGAATTTAGAAAGGAAATTTCAAGATATTCCTTGTTTATAAGGATCATAATATTCCCATATAAATAATAATGGTGAAATGAATGAAAAATATCTCTAGTGTAGTATATGTAAAATAATAATTTGTTTTCATTTACTAATATAAATTCCATAAAAAGGACTTCAAATTTCTTCTTGAGTAAAATTATATTTTCCAATGGAAAACATATTTTTTAAAAATAGACAGTTTTAAACTCATTTAAAAATCATTTTCCAAGAAATTTATCTTTCAAAAAATATAAAGGAAGGCCTATAAAATTTATATATTAAGTTTTTAGGAAATTTTGTAGTCTTCACGCATGGTAAAACATAGATTACTTTCAAAATTGTTATAAAACCAAACAGATAACGTTTGTTAAAAAATGAAGAATACATTGAAAACTTCATTAGAAAATAAAAATATATGCTCAAAAAGTTATTAGTAAATTATTTGGAAAATATGAAAACCATTTTAAAACCATTTTTTGGTTCTTGAAGAAAAATGATTTTTGACCAAAGAGATTATTGGAGTTAAAATTTATTAAAATAAAACATTATTAATTTTTGGTACCAATCAGTAGAAAAATTGTATTACTACTTTAAAAAATAATTAATATATGTAGGATAAGTAAAATAATTGGGGTTTTTAGAAAATTATTATTTAATATACTTTAATTTAAATACAAATAAACAATCTAGGTTAAAATTAGATAATCAAATAAATATTTGAAAATATCAAAACAATGATGTGGGAATTAACCAATTAATTGATTATTGGTATCAAATATTAATCCACATAAAATATGTAGATATGAATAATAATTAATTCCAATTTAAATAGAAATATAATCATATAATTTTATATAAATTAAATATGTAATATAAAAAAATTACTAAAATGATTTATGATTTTTTTGCCACATGGAAATTATCAAGTAAAATCCCCAAGGGTGAAATAATAAAAATTGGAACATAAAATAAAATAAAATATTAATTTATATTTATATAAAATTTAAATGTTAAATTATATAAACAATTTCAAATAAATAATGTTTATAACATTTCAATATTCCTTAATGTAGGTAAATTGAGATGAATCCTTTACCACTTGGTAACATTCAATAAAATACGCTTGAATGAAATAATTAATCTTTAGATATAAAATATATTTAATTATTAATGAATCGGGATTCTATATGTAAAATGGTTAATATATAATCCATACAAAATAAATTTGGTTCGTAAATTTTCAATATACTATAATGATGTAAAATTAAGACGAATCCCATTACCTCAGTCTTCTTTTTAGTTGAACATGATTTCATATTTTTTATAATTGTTTTAATGATATCATATATTTAAAATGTTATCATATTCATATTTATAATTTCATTTATTATTTTTTTATAACTTATTATCAACCCCTTTTTAATGATATTTTTTTATTTTCATTAATCTTAGTGTTAATTTAATTGTTTTCTCATGGGTGTTTTTTCATGAAACTTATGGTTCTTGAGAATAGTGTATAGTTATATAATTTTAAAAATGATAGTAATTACATAAATAAAATTTTTAATTAAAAAATATCATATAATAATTATTGATATATGAACTAGGCTTGTTGATCACATCACTTCATTTAGAAGATGGTTCATATATACACAATAACTACATTATCATTATCCAAACAGATTAAAGGGTAAGAATTAAGTGAAAAAATTAGATAAAAAATAAATAAAATTTCATATATACAACATATATTAATTAAATGTTACATTATTACATTAAATGTAAATATTTTTTGAAAAAACCAATCACATCCTTTCATGAGGTGGTAGTTTACCATATACATTAATGACAATATCAAAATTTAAATAGAATAGTAATTAATATGGTATATGTGATATTATAATGAAATATTTATAATAATATCATAAATAAAATATGTAATTGTTAAATCCATCATTATATCTAACATTGAAATGTGGTGATGAAAAATGAGTAACTTTAATTTTCTAGGTTGTAGTCTGTTGTATTGACAATAAATAGTATCATTTTCATTTTGTTGAAAAAAAGCTGAATGTAGGAAATTCCAACAACGTATTGAAATTTTGGTATATATAATATTAAAATTTTATTTTATAATAATATTTATAAATGTTAAATTTATGTGGAAGTAGAACCAAAAAAGAAATGGTCATTTTAGATCATTACCCCTTCTTCAAACTACTTATTTAATATTCCACCAAAATCCTTCCTGGGATGGATTTATGATAAATCAAATGAGTTATAAGATGATTCTAGTGGATTAATTAATCTATTTGTAGAGTTATTGGACAATAAAAATGGATTTGGATGTTTGAATATATGATGATAATGGGTTTCCATTCAAAGGTTGGTGAGAGGACACACATTGAAATTATGAAGTGATTCAATTATTACCATGTTTTTATCATGCCTCAAGACAAAAAAATAATTTTTTTTGAAAGTTTTACATTATAATTCTAAATATGGAGATGAAATGGATTTGAGATAGGTTGGTTTATCATTTTAACACTTACCATTATTAGGTTAACTCTTGATAAATCAACTCATACCATTACCGCGATACTATATTTTTAGTGATTTTACTATTCATAATGAGAAAAATTAAGTTGAAAATATTAGATAATATAAATTATTTTGAATAAAATTATGTAAACCATTTATAAATATAAAATTCATAGAACAGTAGGACTCCATTTTAATATTATAACCCCAGATGCGATGAAAACTCATGTCTCCACAGAGAAAATTCTCATAAGTATATTAGGATTTAACAGTAGAATTAAATTGGAGAAATATTATAATAACCTAATTTAGATAACATGTAATATTATTAAACTAATTTAACTTTAGATAAAATATAAAACAAATTGAAAAATTACATTAATTATCTAAAATTTCAGTTTTCAATACAATTTATAATTTTTTACAATTCGTCAAAAAATGAATCTCCTAAAAAATATCAAATAAAAACTGAATATTATTTTGATATGATTATTTAAAAAATGAACTGAATTTATCAAATAAATTATATATAATTTCTAAATTTTAATTTTAAATTATGTTTTCATTCCATGAATCCGATATCTTTTAGAAAAATTCTTATTCATATAAAATGTTTCTTTTTCTCTCAAATGATCATTATTTTATTCCAAATAAATAGTTAGTCTGTAAAATTATTTATAAATTCTTATACGAAATTGTTTTAAAAATTTATACATAAATAATAATACCCAAAAATTAAATGGGAAGGTTATAATGTTCATATTATGGTTCTTTTAGTATTGGGGCTTCTAGTTCCCCAAATTACCAAAGAGATTAAATTTAATAAAATATAATTTTGAGGGGTTGTGTAAGAAGAACATTGTCTGTCTCATATTATATGTAATAAAATGTTATTATTTTATTATCCAAGTGTGATAAAATAATTATAATGGAATAATGGATTAAAAATAATAAAGGTATAAACTATATTTTAGGTATTGTAATAAAAGATAAGGTAGGTTAAATATGATTAAAAACTATACATTGATCATTCACATATCTAGTTTGATTAAGAATAAACCATTCATGGGTGGTGATTTTGGCCAACCAATGTATTTTACAGATGAAGATGGTAGTGTTATGTAATATTTGGTGAGTTAATTGGTAAAGGATGGATTTTTAGTTGTGATGAAAAAGTGGTGGAGGTGAGGTGTTTATATTAAAAAAGAGGGACACGTATTTCAGAATAAAGTAGTAATTATTTTATTAGTTAGTACACATAATTTTATGAGTATTGAATAAAACTACTTTTATCAGTTCTATATTAAAATAAGTGTAATTTTATATTAAAAAATTTAAAATAAATTTAATATATCTTAGAAACTCAAAGATAATGATTGTGAATAAAAAAACATTTTTTTTAGAATAGAATATAAATTCACATTAAAATTTCAAATATATGTTTATAAGTTCAAATTATTAATATTAAACTTAGTAATTTAATAATTTAATAAATTTAATATTAGAGAAAAATTCATATTGATATACCATATTTATATCAAGGAGATCCCATAAAATTTACTATATTCCAAAAAACATTATGTGTAACAATTAACAAAATAGTTATCTTTTTATAAAAAATATAAAAATTAATTTGTAATATAAATTTGACATAAATGTTTTAAAAATTATGTATATTTTATTACATTAAAATTATAAATATAATAAATTTATTACTTAAGAAATCATATATCTCATGAAAAACACATGTTAATATAAACGAGATCCTCATGGCAAGACTGGAGGTAAATTTCCAATCACACAATGCTATAAACTATATTTTATGGAATTAAAAAAGTATTACGTGTGAATGATATCACCCTAGAGACACAATAAAATAAGAAGTGGATATTTATTGAAAATCCTTCATAGTGTGAATATTGATTGGAATACTAGGTAGATGAAATAAGAAAAATAACAACTAATGATAAACCAAAAAATACCTAACCAATATAAATGAACAAATCCAAATATGATGATAAAAAATTTAAAGAAACATAATTGGTATATGATCAAAAGTGAAAAAAAATAAATGAAAGTACTGAAGGTTCTGATATAATAATCATAAAAGATGAACCAGTCAAAGAGAGATACCACATGATCATCTCCAAGTGACCCAAAGGTCACCTCAATATCCCAGCACATAAACCAAATTCATAATTTTGTACCATGACCACACTAATACATAACCAATTAATCTATAATATATGAAACAACTACATCATAATGGGTTTTGTAATTGGATATGAGATAAATTTTCCTAGAAGTATTCCACAAAGCATTCTATATAATCCATTTAAAATATTTTCCATATAATCTAGTGTGAAATAAAATTTATTTAAATTAATAAATTTAACATTTTTAAAGCTAAATAACCGATATGTGTCACTATATTTCATAAAAATTTAGATAACACATTGGCCAAAATATGTTAATGTAATTGAAAGCTACTTGGGAAGCCTTTCACTCAAAAATAAAAAATAAGAAATTATTCCAGGGAGGAATGATATTTTATATTTTCAAAACATTATGGGAACTTATTTTCCCAAAATTAATTTTATAGTTTTATTTAAAACAAATAAAAGTCAAATTAGTGAATAAATACATTAAATTATATGGAGTAAGGAATAACAAGATTTGATAAAATATCAATATCTCATAACTCAAAAATAACTATTATGTGAACATCAGTATAGGTAATTAATATCTTAAAAGTGAGCAAATATAATGAATAATGAAAAACAATAATGTTAAGGTCAATATGCATCAATTTATGAGATCTTTTAATAATAAATGATGAAATTGTTTTCCAAAAAATATTTCTTATTCATAAAAAACACTGTTCATGTTATAGATATTATTCTTCGTAATGTTTTTAAAATTAAAACTGGTATATAAGTGATCATCTTAATCATAAAAGATGGGAAATTCTATATGGTAGATAAATTCAAACCACCAATTTAACCTTGTAAAATATTTTTATCAAAAAATTCTATGACAAAATTGTTTCATGAGAGAATATGGGGAGAATTTAGTAATACAGTACTTTGGTGACACACTAGTTAATTCCTCACATCCCATGGCTACTAAAGAGTGAATGTATACACATAGTGACATAAATTCATTTTTAAGTTTGTTCCATAATTTTATAAAAAAAATCCTTTATGTGTTTGGTTACTTTGGAATAATCCATTGTATAGGTTCATAATCAAATTAATATCACCTCTGAACCATGTATTCCCAAGATAAAATTTATTTATGTTGAGGGAAAATTTTATCTTCCATCATTCACATATAAAAATTACAATATATTGAAATTAATCACAATATGATCCCTTTATCTCACCACCTAACACCTTTAAAGAAACACCCAAATTATATTTACATAATAAGAAATTCATAACCTATAATATCTCAAAATATATTCAAAATAATCTAAAATTCAATAAAAAAATTTCCTAAAATGTTGTTTCCATTGTTAAAAAACTATTTTAAGAAGGATCCAAATAGTTTATTAGTTTTAAATAAAATTTTGAAATTATTTTTATCAAATTTTAAAAATTAATTTCTATTTTTATATTATTGGGAACCATATCTAGATTATATTGGAGAAAAACAGGTTAATCACATTCCCATGATATCATAATTCATATTTAACATTGATTAAGCTATATAAAAATATCATTGTTTTAATTCAAGAGATACATTATACAAAAATATATCAATAAAAGTCCATAAACTCAATGAAAATGTGTTTTTATAGAAAAAATCACTTATAACCTTTATAAAATACACGAATCATTAAAATATCACTTATTAAGTATTTTGAAAATATCATCAAAATAAAAAACCAATTATTAATTAAAACTATTTTAAAAACAATCTTTTAGTTATTTAGATTAACATATTGACTTAAAATAAATTTATTTTAGGTGATTAAATATTTTGAACAATTGAAAAAACATTTTCAGGTTATGACTCAATAAAAAAACATAAAACCAAAATATTCCTCACTATTAACATTTATAAATTGAATTTCATTTAGAAAATTAAAAATTAAAACCATGAACTCATTGTATGAAAAATAAAAATCATTTACTTAAAACACCTACCATAATCTGGTAGAATCATGTTTATTCTAATTAATAATTCCATATTTGGTCTCAAGTGTATCTTCATTGTCCCTATCAAAAAGGGACCCTCATTTTTGTAAAAACATGGACACTAGGTTTGGAATATGAACATTAATGTTAGGGATAAAGAGAGAAATAATAATAATTAGAAGCAAAATGTGGAGACGAAAAAGGAAATTATGTGATATAGGGACATCATTGTAAATCCATGACGATATCTACCCAAGGAAGATGGAATAGGTGGTGGAGCTAAACTAATAGGTACCTTGGATGTCTTTTTCGAATACAAGAATTGTGGGGGGGGGGGGTTTACTAATTAAAATAACCCATTAAGACACAAATAATACTTCTCCTGAACATCACATGATTAACCATGAATTATTTAAAACATTGTGTAGAAACTATATTATTAAAATTTTGAAAGATTTTGTGTAGGCCAGAATATTTTGAAAAAATAGATTACAACAACATTCAAAACCCATCAAACCTTGAAAAAATTCAAAAGAAATTAATTTTTTTCTACTTCATACACATTCAACTCATGGGTACCCAATATATATTATTTATACAAACATAAAAGGTAATTTAGGACGTTATAATTCTACCCATATTGAAATGTTATTTTCTTAGAAATTCATTGATAAATTTTTTGGAATAAAAAGTAGGTATAGTAATGAAAAAAAAATTGGACCAATGAACTAATTATTATAGATGTTTTATGGTTTCAAAAATCCAATAAACAGCAAACTACATCATAATACACCATAGATTTGTAAATAATTCATGATTAATGAAATGTGAGGTCACTAAATTATATTATATATTATATCTAAAATCCTAGATATTCAAGTGATTCAATATTAATATAAATGAAAATATTAAATGAATTGGATTTCCAAAGATGAGTATCATTTACCTCGTAAAAAACAGTAGAACTATTATCAATGTAATCTATCATGAACCATCCCTCATTCCCTATGTCAAGGCCACCTCCCGAAGGCTAGGGGTGGGTCACTTTTTCTGAAGGCATTAGCCTATAAGTGGGAGGAATTCACATAAGTACCTTTACACACACACTCACCCAACCACATCCCATGAACTAAAAGGGGAAAACAAGTTTACTGAAATAGGTGATAAGTAAATGTATAATTAAAATCAAGTGGTACAGAGTACAAACTCAACAAAAAACAAAAAATATAAAAGTAAAAAAGGGAATCCGAATATTTATCTAAAAAAACCCCAGTTGATGGTAGGAGTACTGTAGCTATTAAAATCCAAAATAGTACATCATGTCCGCCTGGCCCTACTGAGCCCCGCTAGCTCCTAGGCCACCAAGTCCTCCATTAAAACGTCTGTCATCTACACAGGACACAACACATGTAGGTGAAGACCATGTAGGGGTGAGTAACATAGTAGATAGTAGGGGACCACAATCCACTATGGATAAATATGAAACATTAACCACAATGAAAATCCAAAATGATATGGAAAATCACACAAGGTATAATTTAAAGCGTAGAAATACGGTTCATCGGCTATAGTAATGAATGTATCATTCCATTAAGGTCTCATCCCAAATGTATCACTATTAATCTATTGAGCCGCTAAGGATCCACACGACTGTTGTTCATCTTTCAGGCCACTATGGATCCACATGGTTGTAGCTCATCTGTCAGGCCACTAAGGAACTACATAACAACTGATCATATGTCAGGCCACTAAGGATCCATATTTAATGTGCCTCATCGTCACTTCATCACTGCAAGATCATGATGCCATTTTGTACTCAATTATTAAAATATACAATAAAATAAATTTTGAAGCAATTTTAAAGTTTTCTGTAAATTCCACAAATTAACTTTTCTGTACGACCCTTTACAATCAAAGGTACGTCCTTTCTTGTAAAATTCTAGTGTTCTAAGTAAAACAATGCACTCAATTTTTTGATCTGAGAAATGTTTTAAAAGTTAAAAAAATAATCTCTCACATTTATGGAAGTATCTTTAATGAAATTTCAAAATGAAATTAACATTCACCCTTGACCCATGCCGGTCGAGGCTAGGCTACGACTTAGGGGAACATGCCATCACTAGATAAACAATACTCAAGGATTTTTAATCTGAGTAACCATTTAGGATTTATAAGGAGTTTACAATAAAATAATTATAACTTAATTATTTTATTTGTGACCAAAATCTAACATCCCCTATTGGCCCACTCCAACCAATGCAAGGATTTGCATAAAAAAATACCCTCACGAACTTATCAGGGGTATCTTATTTTTAATCCAGGTAACTATTTATGAGTTCTAAGAATTTGAAAAATAAAATTATATTATTTTACTATTTTATTTATGGTCATTCCATTATCGGTTTTTCTGGATAGAGGGTTTGGGAAGCTAAACATATGTCGCACCAAGGGTAAACCTGCCATCCTAAACTCAATGGTGCCCTTAGATTTTTCATCTGGGAACCCATTATGTCTTATTCTACTTTTTCTTGAAAAATACTAACGCTCATTATTTAATCATTAAAAATATTTGATAGATCATTCTGGGTATTCTAGGCCTTAGAATCTCACGCCATCTCAACACCTGGTCTTGAAATAATTCATATAAATAAAAAAATTATCCAGAAATTATGGGACATGAAATTATCTCCACCTTAGGAATTTACATTCCGAAAATCCAAAACAAAGGAAAATAAAACAAGTGGGGGTACTAATCATTAATTTGAGACTCTGGATCCCATGTACTCTCATATAGATTCTAATGCTACATCCAAACATCCACCAGAGAAATCGACAATCCAAAAATAAACCTCTCTTGTAAATCCTCTATCTCAACCGTGAACTCTGCCAATGTCTCCCAATCATTAATTTCCAGTTTGCCCGATCAATTATGTGTGATGGATTATGCACATACCTCCTCAGATGCGACCCATGAAAAACATCTAACACCTGATGCTCTTATAGGGTAAAATCTAGGGAGTGTGCCACCTTGATAACTGTTCACATGATTTGAAAAGGTCTGATGAACCTCGGATAAAGCATTCCCCTCCAACCAAATCTCTCCAATCCTCTTCGAGGTGAGGCATGAATGAAAACATTACCCCCACTAAAACTCCAAGGGTTTCTATATCCTATCAGCATATTACTTATGTCTACTCTTTATAGTCCTTATCCACTTCTTGATGATCTTCACCTTCTCAATGGTAGACCATACAAACACTGGACCCAGGAGTGTTGACTACCCTAGGTCTGTCTAGCATAGAGGTGATCATCATGAACACCCATAAAAGGCCTCAAATGGTTCCATGACAATTGATTAATGATATATATTATTGTATGAAAACTCCACCAGTGGTAGGTGGTCCTCCAAACTGTGACGATAAACCAGGACACAAGCACGAAGCATTTCCTACAAGGTCTATATGGCCCACTCAGTCTAACAATCTATCTGGGGTTGAATAGCTATGCTCAAGAAAATATGTGTCCCAAAATTCTCTGATAACCCCTTCACCAACCTGATTGTAAACCGCACATAACATTCTAAAACTATCTTCTAAAGAACCCCGTGAACCAACACTATCTATTGGATATAGAGGCATCTCAATCCCTCTACAGATCCCTGCTACTGGATGGGTTTAAAGTGTTCCTACTGGGTGAGTCAGTCAATGATCACCTAGATATAGTCATAGCCCCTACACGGGCATTATAATCACATCACGATGTCCATTTAGATACCATCCCACTTCCACACTCTTACCTCATGTGGCTATGGAAAGCGTGTTGGAACCTAATGCTTAGCATTCACTTGTGGAAAAGTGAGGCATCGTGAAATGAACTCTTCCAACACATTCTTTATCTATGGCCAGTATTATTGATGTTAGAGGTCATAGTACATCATTTACACACTAGGATATACAACCAAATGGGATGTATAGAACTCCCTCAACACCTCCTCTCGTAACGTCACTGATACTATGGTGAGTCCTCTAAAAAGGATGACATGCTCCCCACCAATTGAAAATCCATAAGGAACCTGTCATGAGGATATCTATGCATGTTGGGCCACACCATCAACATCCAAAAGTTGTGCCTCCGAAAATCGATGAAATTTTGGGGGATTGATAGTCACAAATGGGATGTAAGATTCACCATTATCAATCATGAAGGATATCAACATTACGGTTACCTACTATGTCGCCTAACTCAGTAGCTAAAAACTAGAGCCCTTGATGAATGTGTCATCAACCTTGTTCCCCTTCCCAAGAGTACAGAATATCTCATTGTCATAGTCCAGGAGGAACTCTAACTATCACCACTATCACAACTGAAGAAAACCCTATAAGAACTCTTCCATCCACGAGAAAGGAAACACCATTTTTGTGATTGATGTTCCCATTGACCCTTTGGTAGTGGGTAAAAATTCTCCATAACCACCTGGTTAATGATTCAATAATATGAACATAACCTTGAACACTCGGTCTTACTATACTATTACTCTAAAATTCCACCACCAACACCTACTTCTTGCGAAGCTCTATGAATGACCTCAGATATCCTGATGATGATATCACTACCATATCTAGGTGTATAATGATGTAGATGTATATCTCCCTGAATTAATGGTAAATCCTAGAATCATATTTTCAAAGGATGTTCCCATACCCCGCCACTACTATTGGGAACTAAAAACTCAAAACATTCGCTACCATCAGGGTAAGATTGGCCAACTTAAGAGTGATCAGTTTCACCCTCCTATGCCTTAGTTTTTCCCATGCAGCCTAGGATTCCTTTTTCTCTGACCAACGTGAACCCCATTCAAACACTGCAGATAAACCACATCGCTTTTCCAAAAATCGTCAATTTGATCATGAAATGTCGATGACCACTCTATACCCAAACTGACATCGTAAGGCCTCAATGCTTCCACCAAGAGTATCCAAATGAAACAATAGCTTCAAGATTTAGATCACACCATAATCATAATTGTTATTATCAAGTCTCCTCATATAGGTATCTCTAGAATTAAGGATCAAGTCATTGGTTTAATAGTGACTTCTATGTCTTGATCAAGATTCATGATAATATGGAATGATTAGTACCCTTGTATATTACTAAAACAACTAGTAGTAGACACTGAACATATCTCAAATCATTTTTAGAGCCATAGTGTCACACTCACTGACCACATGTAGCTACTCCCTTTCCATGTCATCTAGCTTCGAGATCCCGATGGAGACCACATTAGGGAGGTAGTTATAACATGTCAAAAGGTATACCACCTCCTGATTCTATCCTATGTACTCTTCCACATGTACTACCTTACATATTTATAAATCCTTATAATTTATTCTTCTCAAAACATTTTACAGGTCAATGTATCTTATACTGATGTTAGTTTCATACTTTTGCACCACTGGCATTCACTGGCTGTATCTGCTCAACTAATGACCTTTCAACCACAATGTTTTTCTCTGGCACCCTAGTAGATGTAGGAAGGAACAGAGGAATAGTGATTTCTCATATATCCCTAAACAAATTTCACTCAAATGTATGAGCCAGAATCACATGTCATATTGTATTCATCATGTACCTAGAATGGTGGGTACCCCATGATGAATACTCAACTGCTGACATGTCATCCTTCCATAGCTATAGAAGATCTTGGGAACACATACAACGTAGCTTTTTATGGCAAGAGAACCCTTCTTTGAGAAATGTTCTCAAGATCTATCCATGGAAAAGTCACATCATCCTAAGATATGGGTAATCTGAAACCTATCATAACTCTTCTGAGACACATAGAAGGATCACTACTAGGACCACTATTTGACCTAATGGTGCCATAGCTAGATTGAAACTCAGTCACCACCACAAGACTGTCCTTACCTGCCTGTGTGTATGGATCACCTAAGAACCTGAGGGATATTTGTCACTGAAACATGTGTAAGGAAATAAGCCTACATGTTTCCTCTACTTGTAGTACCAATAGTAACTACTGACCAACCAACAGTTGTATTGCTGGGATACAACTCGAATGTACCATCTTGGGAAACTGTTCCTATATCAAAGCCCCATTATTCTTTAGACCATACTCATGGTCACACACTGGAATCATGGATGGATGTCTGCATGGAGTAATCTTGAAATAGAATCCATATGAACCATGGTCAATATGTTATACCTAGAGGGTTGACACAAAAGAGATGAAGAGAAAAAATATTTCAAAAACACATGAAATCAGTGTTTTTGCATACCGAGTCAGAAAACATGAATTCAAGGTCCTTGTGTGTGGATAAGTTGGACACAACACCTACACTGGACTCCCTGAACTAAAATTCAAACTGATGACACTTATCACTATTTCACCCATCGAAAATACAAACTCTAACTTATTCTGGTAGAACTATCCGCCTTTTGATACCACTTTTCCATGACCCGTCCCGCGGGGCCAGTGTCGTGACGTACCACAAGCATGCCTCTCAAAGGCTAGGGGTTTGAAATAAGTCCCAAAGGCATCAACATACATGTGGTTGTAATTTTCTTAAGAACCTGCACACACATACATGCCTTACTATGTCCCACAAACTGAAAGGGGAATACAAGTATACTGAAACAAGTTCTGACTACATGTACAACTGAAAACAAGTGGGCTAGAATATACATCCAAAAATATAACTAAAAATAGTAAAGTAATAAAAGGGACTCTGGATTTCCATTTACTAAAAACCCCAACTGATGGTATGATTAGTCTTGTTTTTGGAAGC
Source organism: Viscum album (assembly GCA_963277665.1). NCBI lineage: Eukaryota > Viridiplantae > Streptophyta > Magnoliopsida > Santalales > Viscaceae > Viscum > Viscum album. The sequence continues at coordinate 720,422,230 of OY728164.1, read as the reverse complement.
CGATGTAGTACATTATGTCTGAGTGGTCCTACTGAGCCCTGCCTGCTCCTAGGCTACCATGTCCTACGTTGAAATTTCCTTAATCTTCACAACACAAGAAATGTGTAGGTGAAGACTGTGAATGGGTGAGTAACATAGTACTCAGTAGGGACCCCATTCAACTTAGGAGAAATACCACAGACCAACCAAAAAGCAAAGACACAAAGCAAAGACATCTCATACTAGGTATAATCTAAAGCGTAGGAAGATGGTTCATTGGCTATAGTGATGAATGGTTCGTACTGTTATAGGACTCATCCATAATTAATTGATGCTCATCTATTAGGCTAGTAAGTATCCACACAATAGCTGGTCATCTACCAGGACACGAAGGACCCACAAGGCTAATGCTCAATTTTGGAGCCACTAAGGATCCATACAGCTACTACTAATCTGTCAGTCAACTAATGACCCCCATTTAATGTGCCTCATTATTAATTTTTCCCTGCACACTTGCTCAGCCATAAACTTCTCAATAGTGAGAAAATAAAATAAAATAACTTTTTAAGCTATTTTATTATTTTCTGAAAAGTCCAAAAATTACCTTTTTCTCCTGGCAATTTTCGGTTGAAATTAAGTTCTGTTTTGGAGAATCCAAGAATTCCAAGTTGAACAATGCCCTTGTATTTTTTATCCACGAACTTATTCAAAAGTTAAAAAACCCACTCACATGTTTACTAAACATACCTTATAAAAGTCCACGAAAAATTAACTTTCCCCTCGACCCGCACTGGTCGAGGTTAGGCTTCTCCTAAGGGGAACACATTTTCACGAGCATAGTTTTACTATTGGATATTCAATCCAGGTTTCTGTTTTGGAGTAATAAGTATTTGAAAAGAAAATTATTGTTACTTAATTATTTTATTTACGGAAAAAAACCAACTACCATTGTTGGCCTGTGACAGCCAATGTTAGGATCTGCCTAAGGAAATCATACCCTCATGAGCTTAGTGGTGGTCTTTGATTTCTAATCAGAGTCACCATTTATGGCCTATTAGCATTTGAATAATTAAATAATTTTAATTAATTATTTTATTTACGGTTATGCCATTTTCGTGTATTCTCACTAGAGTGTTGTACCAACTTCACTTAAGTTGCACTTAGGGTAAACCCGATATCTAGAATCCAACAGTGCCCTCATATTTCTGATTTCGGTTCCCTTTAAAGAGTTACTCCACATTTTTAGCGAATCTTTTCATGTGAACTATGTAAATCTTAACATTTTCTGACAGATCATTTTAAGCACACCAAGCCTCGGTATCAGACGCGTTCTCAATGCCTGGTGTCGACATAATTCAATATAATTAAAAAACTATACAGACATTCAAGGAAATTATAGACACAAACACATCCCATTCAAACAGAGAAAATACTAGATATCCCAGATTGGTTAAGTGGAACCAAAAAAATTATATCAAAAGTAGATGATTTAACATAATAATTGTTATGAATAGTGAAAGACCTACTTTAGGTATCCCCACATTTCTAGGTTTCACTTTTCTATTATGAAATAAAAAAAGTCACACTATAATAGATGTAATCCTATAAGAAGATCAAATGTCTTCCAATACCATAACTCAGACAACCTAAATGAGAGATTGGACCGAAGACATTGACATTGATTACCCCAATTAATCCCAAACTAATTTGATGGTATAAGTATTATAAGTTTACATGTCATTGAAAAATTTATTTCCATGATCCTATTAACTGATCCTTAATTTTATGTTAGGTTAATAAAATAAATGTATATATTAAGTTATGGGATAAGACACTTTTTAAGGGATCTGGTCTCAAACTATGTCCTTAAATCCTAGATCAACTAATAGAAATTAGGGTGGGGAGGTTATTTAGAGTAGAAAATATATTTTGATTTTAATACGGTTTAATGTTTAAAAGGATTCATACTATCCGAAATATTTAACACACAAAATCTAACTACATGGTAAGAACATTACAAACTACACAGATGTGATTCAGAGGAACAAAATATAGTTAACAAAATATCCAACTAAAAATTTTGATCTATTAATTCAAAAAAAATATCCAATCAAAAAAATAAATTCTATTTAAAATTTCATTTATTATATAACACTAATATCACAAAGGAAAAATCATTTTTGAAAACCATTATAAATGATTAAATCATATTTACTCTACATAACATTAAATTACAGTCACTTCAACATTTTCATTTCAATATTATTTTTTAATATTTTTGATCTAAAATTAATCCCAACATTAGTAACATACACATAAATACCATAACAAAATTACCATTACAATTTTTTAATCCAAAATTAATCAAAATACTATAAAAAACATATATACATCCCATTAAATCAAATAGGAATCACATAACACATAAACTATAGTCCAGATGGGGTAAAATACAAAATTTATAAGGGATGTTCGACTATGGGAGATTTGGATGTTGACTTTAGAAGACTAAGGACCAACTATGTGATATGATATGAAATGATTGTTGACCCAATCTACAAGGTATATACATGGTTCATCAGACCTTCTGAGATAAAAATATAGCTATCTATCTTCATCAATTATTATACTAGGATTATAAATACATAATGATCCCAAATAAAATTAATATAGACTGAACATCTATAATAATAGAGTAATAATATACAATAATTAATTAATAAATGATTCTTAATTAATATATTCAGATCCTGGTTACACATGCAAGATAAGTACCATCATGAATGGTAGTGACCAAGAATAAACTCAAGATCAACCTCATGAACCCCAAAATCCAATCTCATATTAATTAAAAGAGCCCCAATTAAAAGCACCATGTGATTAATTTTTCTCATGAGTTATGTCTTTGATCATCTTATTTTATCATTTATACTTTATAATCCTTATTTTTTCATTTCTAAGTAATTTTGAAACTGAAGAATAACATTTGGGGAGGGGATGAATCCTAGAGTTTATAGTTATTTTTTTGGTACTTATTAGTGACTAAGGATTGTACTAATCATTCCATAATGTTTATAATGGGTTTCATCAAAAGTAATGAGTTGTGAGACTATATCAAGGTAGTTATTTAATCATAGTTGTTATTTCCCATGGATTACTATTATTTCTTTCTTTTATTTTTCATTCTATTGAATGAATGAGTTTTTATGATGAATTTTTTTGCAATATTGAGTTTATTAATTTAATATATTGAAAATTTGATGGGATTAAATGTTATTTACTAATGGATTGTTTTGATCCCATGAAAATTATTTGGGAGGAATCCGCACATAGGAAGTACACTTTCTATTGGATTTATAAAGGGTATTCTAAAATGGTTTTACCATATTACTTTTTAGTTGTATTTAGGGAATTTTTAATTTTTTAACTAGAAGTTATAATGAATTATATAATTAGAAATCTATGAAACATGGGAGACCTTAGCTGTGTGGGTGTATTGTAGAATTGAATATCTATTCATGGTTTCTAAATAATCTAGCGAACCTTTCCATTGTAGATCATGAGATTACATGTTAGAAATGTTGGGTTCATGGTAGACTAGGAGGGCTACCAACCAATTTTTTTATGACATAGATAGCTAGTGAATGTGTGTCGGACTAAGACATGTTATTCCCAATTGGATATTTCCAACAAATCATATCTCTTACACCTTGGTTGATATATATATATATAGTGAATTTTATGATTATTTCCCTTATTTTATATGCGACAATTGTTACACTTATTATTAATAATTTATTGGATGGATTTATCTTTATTATGACATGTGGGATCACTTTATTTTGTTTAATCATTTTTTTCACATGTTTTTTTGGAAATAATGTTTCTTTTGAGGAAAACCAAATGTATATTCAAAGAAATGTTTTCAAAGTAAATTTTCTCTAAATGTGTCTTTACATCTAGAATTATTAATATTTTTGGAGAAACTAATTATGTAGATTCACAGTGGTATAAATCATTGATTTTTCCTCAACCCTAGAATAAATTTTATTGAGTATGTTGAATTGGTTTATAGGATAAAGTTAAATATCAGTGCAACATTCTATTCATTGGATCATCTGAAATACTGATATTCTTTGTTGGTTTGGTATATAAGATATAATGACCTCATGAATATCAACTTTTATGTGTAATATTTTGATCATGGATCATAAGGATGTTATGTATCATCCCAAATATGCATCATATTATCTAATCTCCCTTAGCCATTCCTCCCTCAGACAGAGTGCAGGGTCGCTGGATTAACTGGTCTCCTCCAACTGAGGGACTAAATTTAAATATGGATGCTTCATGCTTCAAGAGGGATATATGGAGAGGAGAAGTGGTTCAGAACACATGAGAGAGTGTGTTCTTGGCCTTCATAGCACACTGTGGCATGGACAGCGCAGTTCAGATGGAGGCTAATGTAGTCCTCATATGTCTCATGTAATGAAAATAGAAAAACATTTCCCTATACGAAGTGGAAGCGTACTCAAAGATTATTTATTATTCCATGATGGATTGAGACTCCACTCCATGGATAGTTTCATACACTATCCGGATGTAAAAAATTCTCCTTGATAGCAAGATTCTGATCACCCACACATGGATAGAGGGTAATACGGAGCAGATTATCTAGCCTCCAGGGGTGTCCTAGTATCCAAAGCAACATGTCTCCCGAATTAGGACACCCTCAAACCTGAGGGGATTAATCTGATTCAAGGTGATGCTCTCAGGCATCCTTAATTTAGACCCCCATAATTCTAGGCAAAATTTCCATCCCCCTATATTTTTTCCTTTTCCCTATGTACCTTCTTTTTTGAATAAAAATTTAAAGATGTTGATGATATGATTATATTAGACTTGATAATTTCGACATATGAAGGGTGATACTTGAAAATGGTTCTAGGATCAACCTCATCTTTATTGAACCCTATGAAATTGGGGTTCTAGTAATGGGGGGTTTTCTCCCAGATAGAAGATCATTAATGTGTATGATATGAACAAGGAAAGACCTCTTTGGATGATCATGTACAAAGCCTTTTTTACAGATCACACATATAAGATAGATTTTATTGTTAATTGACAAGACACCAAAAACAATTTTCTACTCAGATGGCCTAGAATCCATTTACATGTGGTGGTAGCGTCAACATTCCATCAGAGATTGAAATACCCCATTAATGGAATGGTCAACATATTTAATGCTAAAAGTTCCCCCTTTAAGACATGAGAAGCCACATATTTTGTTAATGGATTATATAAAAGGGAGGAAAAGCAACCAATGATGGATGATACTATACAAATTGCATCCCCAAATGGATTGGTATCCTCCCTTGAAAATCCATGTAATATTCTTGACCATGAAAATGTGATCCCCAAAACATAGATAAATTAATAAACATGATCCTATTTTTCCATGTCCCCTTTTCCCCTGCTACATTATAAGAGGAAATGAGATCCATAATCTATCTCCAAAGACTCTGGTAGTAAGGGTTGATAAAGAATTTCCTTATGTCCTCTCTCACCATGATAGTGATAGGGATGCCCCCACACTTTTGACTTATTTATAAAATTATACCATAGTCTAAAAGGAGGAAGAAGAGTAGGACGAGAATTGGAATTCCCCTACAATATTAGGGGAAATATTTTTAACCACCATTTATGAGATCATATAGGTAAATCATGGAGTAGAAGAATTATTATGGCCTACAATAATAACTATGGCCATGAATCTCAAGGAGAAATATTCGTACAATCAATTTGTAAGGAATCATATATATCTGTTCTCTTGAAATTATATAGAAATTCTCATATTGAATCTATTTATAGCTACACACCATCTCAACATACCTGATTACCATTGAGGTTTCAATAAGGTTTCAAGGTGGATGAAACACTCGCATGCCACCAATGTAGAGGTAAAAGTTGAAAGATTGATCAAAAAAAATTTCAAAAAAATTCAAATACCTAATATTTCATTCTAACATCTTTCATTTCCTGAAGAATATTTGGAATATTAGGGTCTTTATTAATTTCATAAACCTTGATTGGAATATCCCAATGGGATATTTACCATTGATGATCATAGAATTCTCAATCAGTCAATCTTATGAATTCCAAGACTTCTTATTTATAGATTAGTGTTTACGGATTAATAATATTAATGTGGCCCTGGAAAATGATAATCCCACTAAAGCTATATTACCTCTGAGGATTTTTTATTAATGTCATTACCATTGGATTAATTAATTTTGGTGCTACAGATCAACACTCCATGTATAAAATCATTAGGAATTTCCTGTGATTAATAGGAAAATTTAATGTTGATGTAATGGTGGTAAAATCCCAAAAATAATGTTACCACTTCATTGATCTTAAAAAAGACTTTGAAAAGATTTGAGATCACTGTCTAATGATTAATATTATAAAATTTTCTTTTTGGGTAACATCAAATAAGTTCCTTATTTTTTTGGTATACCATCACGTAATTGATTCCGACCCTTAAAATATGTGTTATTTTCTATAAATGTCACCCCATGAATCTCAATGAACTAATAGGTATCCAATTAAACCTCCCTTAAATTCCGAATTTTACTGAAATCCTATCTAGAAATCCTGTCCCTTTATCCAATCGAATGATAAAGGGAATATCCTATAAATATGATTATTACTTCTATGAAGTATTATAGAGTATTAAATAGTACCCACAACAACCACCAATCTAGTTACCAATTGATGAATTAATCCCACTCATCTTATATGTGGAAAACATGGAACAATCTCTTGATGTTCTATTTATATAGAATAATGAGGTAAAAAATGGGAAAATTTGTACTACCTCGTCCAAAAAATGCTTAGTACTGACTGACTGAATTTTTTTTATTTAATGGCACTTTTAAGGTAAAAGTGAGAAACCGAACTTTACAACACTTACCAAATAGCAACAAACATAAAATAAGAAAAAACCTCTTCCATGCATAAGCAGCTACCGTTTACCCCAAAGAAGGGCACTCGATGATCCCATGCAAGCATGGTCCCTCTCGATGGAAAGCCACCCCTCTATATCCACCACATCCCAAATGACCTGCAGAGGGGAAAATAAAATGCTCTAGCCCAACTGGTCAAGCTGACCCTCCAAAAGTTCCTCACACAACCATGCCAGTGACTCAACAAAGCAAAGCAATGAAATAAGTAAAAAAGTGTCATTGCAAATCAGTTGAACTCTACTAGAAACAGTGTCTCTAAATAACTTCCAGGATAACTTAGATACCTGCAACATGGGAACCCCCCTTACTAGGTCTTCATGGGATGAGGACAGTTTATTCCATACCTGCAAATACTCCTCGAGACTAATCAACCACTTATTAAAACCTCTGACCAAAATAGTATCCTGCTTGTCGACCCAACTATATTGTTCTACATTTTGAACCACTTCAAGACTTTGGCCCATCAACTTGGCTGCCTCCACTTCTGAGGCGTTGAGAAATAACACCTACTCGATCACCACATCACCCGAACATAAAACCCAATTCGAGGAGGGATCATGTTGTCTAGGTGATTTTGGGCTACACCTGCTCTCCTAGTACAGCTTCTCCAACATTAGCATCGTTGATGACCGTGTCTTCATTGGAGGAGGTAAAGAGGAAAAATCCTTCCTACCCCCTCTAATTCCCTTACTCCTGTTACTCCTAGAATCAGTTTCTGCTTCTGATAATATTCTGGTGGTCATAGTAGGTTCAGCTTCCCCTCCACCCTCCTCACACTCTGGATAAGACTTCCCCAAGATCTGGCCTTCCAAAAGTAATACATCGGGGTTTTTCCCATTGTCCTCATCCTCCTCAGCCAAGGCAGGTGATTCAACTTTGGATTCCTCTTCAGCCAGCATTCCAAACCTATTGTTCAAGACAACTGGGGTCCGGACTGGAGAGGTAGCCCCTGATAAACAGGCAGAACCTAAACCCCTTGGATCACCCCGGTTGGTCTAGGCCTTCCCCAAGACACAAGTTTCCCCCTCCCCCGAACCCTCCTGAATAGAAGGTTGCTCAAAAACCCTAACCATAAATTGAGGATGGGGATTCTGGTCCACCCAGCCTCTTCCTGTACCGCCGGTTGCCTCAATACTAGCAGCTACCCCTGTGGGAAAGGAAGACCTCAACAAAGCTCCATCCGCAAGACCCAGAGGCTCCATAACCATTGAAGCCTCCTTCAGACCTGTATCTGCAGACCCCACCAACCTCGATCCAGAAGGATCCCCTGCCAAAGCAATGGGAGGGCTGATAAGCTCCACCCAAAGTTGGCGAGGAGACCCCTACACCTGAACACCCCGAGTAGCCTCCACAAGACCACGGGTATCCTAAGTTCCCTCCTTTAACTTCATCTTGCCCGCCACAGGCTCGGAGCCAATGCTAGGACCAATTCCCCCGACCTCAACTTGAATTAGGTAACTCTTGCTCAGCAAAGGCGTGTCAACCACAGTCGCCGAAGCCCTTTTGTGACACTCCTCAACCTGGTGTCCCTGTCTCTGATAGAACGAACATAACATGGACCAGGATTCATAAAATACGTTTTTCACATACCTATATTTCTCCTCAATCACAATCCAGACCTTATCCGGTGGGGGACGAGAGATCTCCATTTCAACGCAAATACGCGCAACAATTGGATTTACCATTGAATCGGTCTTCCAATCTGCACAGAGAAAACAGCCCAGAGAATTATCGATTGAACGGAGGAGCACTGGATTCTGAAAAGGTAGCGACAACCCCGAAAGTTGAATCCAGATTTCCGAAGTAGAGGAGTCGCGACCCATATGCAAATCAAACATCCAATGATGAAGATGAAAAGGAAACCCTCTAAATGACCTACTAGCACGAGACCAGGCCAAGGCCAAGTCGTCTTCATCTTCTAGACAAACCATAATCTGTCACGGCCCAAGGAGACCAACGACCGTCCGACGGCCTAAACCCCAATCCTGATTCATGTACCTCTCAAAAACCTCAACCGGGGGTCTGTGATGAGTGAAATTAGCAACCAGAGACGTAGAAAGAAGCGATGAAGCTTCTGATAATTCCTTTGACGAAACCGAGACCACTAGATGACCATTGCAGGCTCCAGGTAACTTCGGAGAGACATTGATGTTGGGGAGAAAGGAGCATCGCCTGGGCCGAAGAGCAAGATCCTGCCCCTCCCTCTGACAGGGAGGGGCCAATGCCTCGATCATGGATCTAGGGCATCGTTGTCGCCAAGGATCTAGGGCATCTCTGTCGTCAGAAGAACCACCATTAATTTCTACTTCTGAAAGAAAATTATTTTAAAAAAGGCTTCGTACTAAAACATCATTCATGGATGTTGAGAATAACTACCTTGTACTCATTTTAGTAGTGAAAATGCTAAGGCATTACATGTAGAACCAGAAAGTCCACTTTATATCTCATATTGATCAACTCCTATGAATCCTCAGTCATCCCATGAAAACCCTTCATATAGCCCAATGAAAATGCATTTGGAAAAAATTTTGAATCCAATTTTCATCATAGATTTTAGTGAAACTGAAGGCCTTGTATGATTTCCATGTGGAACATCCTACTACATAAACTAAAATTATAGATACTGAGACTCGGGATAAAATGTTTTTTATTTCCATGAAACTCCACAAACATGGAAGGTGTATATTTATGTTTCCTACTAATTTCCTATTAGAAAAGGTGTGAAAATAAAATTATCAACTAGCTTGAATTATGGACATTATTATTCTCTATGATAAAATAAAATTTCACTACTCATTCTCATGATATGAAGGTTTCATAAATAATGAGGAAAAATACCAGGCCCTCGTCACTATATTGGAATGAGCGCTATAGTTTCAGATGTCCTTCCTATTCATCAATGGGGATTCTAAGAAAGAGATAAATCATATCAATGTCAAATTTTCCTTTGAAAAGATATTTTGTACCCTCTCTCTGGCTACCTCATGGGTTTATTAGAAGCGTTCCCTTTTGAGCCCACATTATATAATATCCTCTAATAACTAAATTATCTTCCTAAGACATTGGATAATGCATACACATTGTTGTCTAAACTCTATCACATTGATTAAATATTACACATCACGTATCAATGAATAAAATAACCAATCAATATCTACAACATTGATGTAATCAATCAGGACAACACCACCATAGAGTGTGATGAACTGAATCCATCCTTGGTTGGATGGATCCAATAATTGGTCATCTCAAAATTGGAATCTTTGGATAGTCCCAACAAATAGAGAGCAGATACTAAGATGATTTGGTAAATTCACCCTACAAGATCATCCATATCAGAATGTATCCATCTACAAGCGAGGCGTCGAAAGAATCCCCCTTCAATGCATAGAATATTGAGATATTCATTACTTCATAGAAGACGTGCATGCCGACACTTATGGTGCTTATCATTTTTTTGATATAGCTCTCTTAATGATATAGAGTATAGGTTACTAATGGAAAACCATGATATAAGAATTTGTGGAATTCCATGGGAAATTTCATTCATGCTAGAATGATGAAAAATTCATCAAAAAGCACCCAAAATTGATACATATTCCTAATAATTTATAGTCTTTTTCTATATAGGGAATGGATGTTTCAGGTCCATATTCACCAACCAAACCTAGTTAGTTCATGTATATCTTTACTAGTATTTAATTAATCTCCAAATGTTTTGAAGAAATACCTCACAAGGAATTTATAATGAAGAACATCATAAATATCATAATGTCCCACATCGTGGCCTATTTTAGTGTCCATCACACAATAATGATAAAAAATAGAATCTTCTTGTGTACATTAAGTTGGAGAAATTGTATCAGGAATACAACATCATGTCTAATCACTCACCCCTCATTCAAAAAATAAAAAATTGAGATATATGGGCCTTTAATAAGATTATATAAAATATACTCTTGAAGATAGTGAATAAATACTATAATTCCTATATAGATGATCTCTTCCATGATTTATGGTCACATCGTACCACTATACATACTTTTTCACAAGAAAACCCATACTCATTGGTATAAAAGGCCGAGGTAGAATTTCCCATAAAATTTCTATTTCCCTCTCTCTAAATAGGAATTTTTTCTTAAAACAATTGGATGATGAACTATTGATAAATTGGCATGATGATATATAACGGACCAATGAATACATACTGTGTAAATTTCAAAAAAAATGAGGTTCATGAAATCTTAATCGCAAAGATCATTAATAAAAAGGTATGCCTTTGTTCATTTTTTGAAGGTGAATTGGTGTTGGCTCTCAGGACCCCAATTATACTGTGAAAGTAGACACAAAATTAGGAACCCAAATTTGAATGAACTTATATCGTATATATGGTATATCATAATGATGAATTCTCATCGACTATAATGAGTAGGGTACAAGTCAAACCCCACAAAAATGCAAGAATTTTGAAAAACATTTTATATAGATACAACAATGTGTCTCTCATATTCATGAATTGAAGTTAAAATATCAAAAAGATGTCCTGGTAGAAATATTTTAAATTAAAAAAATCTCATATCCTAACCACTTTATGTTATATTAAATGAAGATCAACCTTGTAGTTAGATGTTAAACTACACAATGTATCTCTTCATAACCACCTAATGTTATACTATATGGAACATGTTCTTATAGAATGATGTTAAACACAATGAGAGGTTTCATCACCAAATGTTGATAAACTCTACAAGAATAATCTTCTCATTAATGGTCCAATGCACATTAGATGAGTTTTTTTCAGGAATAGATGAAATGAAAATATATTTGGGTGAGATTTATATCAATATAGGGGATCTCCTCATCTACTAACTACATGTGGTTGGATTATTTTCAACACATGTTACACAATGATTACTAAAACCCCATTTTGGGGATATTCATAGTATTCCTATTATCTCACAATGATTCTCACATTTGTTTACTATAAAAATGTGATATGCATGACTTATGTCCATTCTCCATGACTTATGTCCATTCTGCATGAATTGATTATGCATTGAAACATGTATAGTAAAAAAAATTGTGGGATCTCACCATTCATATAAGACTAAGAATTTCAGGGAACTTTTATATGTCCCATAGAATAGTCAAAGTCTTTTGGTCCAGTACCTTACATGGAATTATCAATTGATATAAGAGTGGAGTATTAATGGGAAATATCAGACCTATAGGATGCAAGGCCATATTCAGATACCATAATAGTGATGGGGTTGAAGTAGTTCATTGTAATTGTGGTCATGTCATTTCCCTAGAAGCTGAAATGATTGGATTTATCAGTAGTGTTTTCATTACTAGACCATGAAACTATAACATCACATTTTTTGAGTGTGACTCTACTATAATTTTTCAATCAGTCTGAATGGGAGTGGATCATATTTTATAGAAGATAATGAATAGATACAAAAAGTATCTAGGAGTGATCTCTTCCAAGAATTTCATTATTAAACAAATATTTCATGATGAAAATTATGTGTTCGATTTTCATTCCAATAAAAGAGTGACTGATGTCGCGTTCTATTACACTAACTCTCTCCCTAGTAATATTCATCCAACCATTTAATGACAAACATTTTAAATACCCTTTTTCTGAATATTTTAATCTATCTTTACTTTTATCTATGATCTAATGTCCTCACATTTCTCAAAAAAAAAAACATAGAACCCATTCCCTATTGTATACACCAAATGATAAACAATGGCCACATTCATTCTCTAACTAACATTATGTCGTGATAGGAACCATTTCATTTCCCTATTTCTCACATTGATCATTGAACACATGTGCTTAAGAAATTTGAAAAGGATCCCATATGTGAACAAGGTATATTAGATCATAATGAGGTTATCATGGTACTAATTGAAATCATCTAAAAAGAACACCATGATTCCTCACCACATGATGGTAAAATACATGGTTGAAATCGCTTTAATTATAAAAAACTACACTTTCTTATGGGCCTTGCCTCAAAGGACTATTATTAATGGTGTTAGACTCCCACTACACCACTAATCATGAAATACATGTGACATAATTCCTATCATCATAGGATACATAGTGACACCTGGATCTCCAGTCCCATATCTAGTCCCAACTAATAAACATAAGAAATACCCCATTATATGTATAGGTTTGACCTTTAGAGAGACATAATATTTAAGAACAACATGTGGCATGATTCATGTTATCCTGGGATATGTAGTGGTGCCTAGACTTTAATTATTGTGCCCAACCATAAAATTCAATTTTCACATCAGGGAGACTATACACTTTCCATATGATTACAAACAACAAAGTCCCTAAGGAACTACATGTATCTTGATTACATCCATCACAAGATATGTTGGGGATGAATATATCTCCAATCCTGGGTCTATCTAAAATAATCAAAGGGAACAATGAACACTCTATGTTTGGGAAAGAGATACATATTGTGTTTACCATTCAAGAACAATGTGTGGATTGATTATTTCAATAACAAGATACATAGTGCCACCAAGTTCTCCAAAGCTAGTTCTAGCTACAACAAGAAATTGAAACAATGTACCCCAAATACCTAAGGAAAGAGTAATAAAAGTGTTTTTCATATGTATAGTCAAATAATCATATGAATGAATTTTGAATGTAATATATTTGGTACAGTTTTTAACTTTTCTTCTCGTGTCCCAACAACATGACATTAATCATCATGGAAACATACACGTATTTTCAGCATGATGTTAAATTGTAGGGGGTATTTCTTAATCACGTGACACTAAATCATAAAAATGAATGTGTACCCACTACATGTCAATAAAATTTATAAGACATCACCCATTATCATCCCTTATCAAAGGAAAATAAGAAGATTACATTGTCCATCAGATGTTTCAGTTGCTATTCCATCTTTTACGAATCGCAATTATAAAACATGCATTATTTCATGAGAATGAAAATATTCCAAAAACCATTATTGGAACTCAGAAAGGAAAATATATCTCTCTAATTGACCATCATGTGAATGTATAAGGGTTCATATCTACAAAAATGAGGAACGTTAGCTCTCTAAGAAGGGATTTCAAATCCCTGTTATCCTGAAATCACCATGGAGGAACATAACACATATGGGTGTTATGGTCCATACACGGTATAATTTTACAATATCATTTCACATAACTTGATAATATTGAGCAATAATTTATATCATTTTCATCTCTAGATTATAAGGATGTTGGAGTTCTCATGAACGTGGGTATAATAATTTGGATATTTTATATCATATCCTTCACTATGTTTCATGTGCGCTGCATACCTTAGTTGATTATAGTTTGACCAATGATTTATTAAAATAAACTTTACCCTTTAATGGTTCAAATCCTGATACCTTAATGTACTAGTGAAAATGAAAAAAATATAAGTCGAAAACCTGAAAAAGGAAGCTTGATAAATATTCAAGTCTTTACTCACTGAAATCTTCATTTTTAAAGTAGAGAAAAAATTAGGGGCTAAATAAATAAGGAAGAAGTCTCAAAGAGAAAACTTTTAATCCCTATTAAATGAAAATATATGTTCTCTAGATCACATGGTCTGTATAAAATTTAGAGTAATTATTTTTCACAATTCTTTTCCATGATAACATGTTCCCTATGAAGCGACACAACATTTATGGTGTTCGAACCCTTCTTGAATATTATAGATTCTACAAACCATTCTACATGATTTGACTTCCTCAAGTCACTATAAATCATATTTGGCACTTGGGAAAAAGAATGTGGCTTTAAGAGACCCATTTTTTTGACTATTCATGTATGAATATGGCTCCATCATATTGTCGTCAACCAAATGTGTCACTCTGAAAAGAGTTAATTTTGTTCTTTATGATCCCCAACATCATTGTTGTACATCATTGATCACTATTGGGAATTCATCCATTCCCATCATTATTTCCCACACCATCCTCATGACCCAAACACTATTGACAGTGATTTACAACCCCTATACTATCGATATCTATGTGGGTTCGACATCCTCTACGTTACATCACCATGTCTTGTACCCTTTCTCAAAGATGGAATATGACAATACATTCATCAACTTTTTGAAGCCCCAACCCCATGACTGAAAGTAACTCGGTGTAGATACTGAGATTTACATTAGAGAGGAATATTCTTATGGTTATACATCAATTCCTATATATCCATTACTCCATACACAATTATAGAATCCAAACACATCAATTTGTGAAATCCTTTCATGGCCTCGCCAAAAGAGTTGGGGAACCTCGGTTTGGCCATGATACTGATGCATAAGGGATATGACCTAACACCCAGAGGAATTAACTCCATGAAATAATGGTTGTATTATCCTTATGATCCCTGGTAACATTGTGGAGGATCCTGGAATCTTGGGGTGTTATGGGTCATCCCCATCATGTCTTCTACATCCTATATTCCTTGACTTAAACTTCTAGGTAATGACATATATCACACACATTTCAACTATCAAGTCAGACCTATGTCCCCATGTATTTGATTCTTAACTAATATTAAACACATTAATCTCCCTTGACCCTTATAAAAGATTAGAGATACCATTTTTTACAATTCTACATACACATTAGGGATTTGACATACCAAATAGAGGAATATACTCTTTGTGTGAGAGGATATCTAATCCTAGTGGGCCTCAAAAACTCTATGACATAATTTAATATCAAAGGGTGGTTTTGGTCATCTAATGAATTCCTTCCCGATATTCTATAATTATCTATTGACTTAAGATAAAAATTATTTAAAATTTATGGTATCTCAATGTAACATCTATAGAACCCTAAACTACAAAAATAGATCCTTAGAGTTAAAAATCCATAAAGTGCATCAAGAGAATGTTTGATATAAAGGAAAAAAACTATAGTTATAGAATATCATATCCAAAATACACAAAACTACAGTGATAATGGGCCAATCTTAAATTACCATAAGCTACATTGATAAAATTTCTAATCTATGAGTACATAATCTATATCTATAAAAGGTTTTGTCTATGTGAACCTATACATAAACATTGTATGAAATAAATTTTCAAGAAAACAATTGGAAATTACCCCAATCATTAGGCAAGCATTAAATTTCCTAAAAACAAATCCCTTTTCCCCAAGGATGTATCTATTGGTGGGGGAATTTGTGGATGCCCACAAAATGAGCATCAGTAGATGCTCAGGGGAAGAAATAACAAAAACATGTAACTATTTCCACCATAATGAAAAGAATGAATAATGTTTCTATGAATTGTGGATCACGTGAAAATCAAAAGTATTTGAGATCACAAGACCTTTATAAGGTCATGAGAATGTTCATTCATAGTGAATAACATACATGGAGATCTCACATAACATGTTTGACTATCCTTCCTTGTTCTAGTGAAGTTATCCTAGATAATCACTTATCCTGAGTTTACATCCAAATGTGTTCCTCATAGTCCTGATATTTTCAAACCACGTGTGAGTATGGATACAATCTAATATTCTTGAAAAGTAAGGAAAAAATATCCAAAATGAGTGATCCTTTCCTAGTTATAAACATATTACAGCACAACCATGGGGTTTTCAGGACACCATAAATTCATTGGGGATATATTTGACTAATTTCACGAGATCCCACTTTGATTTCACCCTCACCTTGTGAATATTTGTAAATATTTCAAGGTATTCATTCCCTCACCACCCATCATAATATTACGTTAGAGGTGTTTTCAATGATAATACTCATTCTTCACGATGAGAAAATTTATCTATCACGTGACACATCACCAATGGGAAAACTTATTTTCTCATAAAATAGTCATTCAAACTCATGAGACCCCAATACATTGTAAAATAGAAAAGGAAATAAAAAGAGATATGATGGAATCACCCTGTGATAAGACTATTTAATTATCTTATTAAAACATTGTTATAGACCCATTATAATATAATATTGGTCATGAAAAATCTTCCTTGAAAAAAAAAGCATGGTCTTTAAAGAATACCAAAATAACATCTTTATCTTTTAAATTCCCCTGGGGATTCCACCTTTTTCTCATAAAATACCATAAAAAACAAAAATTAGATCATGTGAAATCTTATCAACATGTACACTTATCTAACGAATTCCATAAGAAATTTCATCCAAAATTTTTAAAATTCCCACATCATGGACATATTTTTAAAAAAGACCAATTTTATTAGAAAAATTTGAATATATGGAGCACTGATAGGATGGCCTTGTAGTCACTGTAAATCATGCCACACCCACTGATGGATCACGCATGGCACGTATCACCAAATACCTCCCCCAAATCTCTCCTGAATCTATGAGATACACACCCAAATTAGTGACATATAACAAGGAGTGAGGCATATAAATCACCCCTGTCATCATAAAAAAGTAATACATAGAAATTTAGATCCATGCACTAGAATACCGTGGAATTATAGTGGTAATCAATGAGTTTCTATTCATGTGATTGGAAATGTTTTTCTTAAGGTAAAATTCATGGGAAACCAGAAGATCATGAGGTATACTTCGACACTTAAAGAGATAAGTTATGTACATGTGAAAGACTTCTGGTTATTTATTTCAATAAAATCCTACATTTAGATTGAGTCAAGTGCGACCTAATATAGTAGAATATAAAAAATATAAGAAATAAAAGGTTGGAACAATGACTAAAAAGGATGAGAGGCTTATGAAAAGAAAATTTATTCTGATCTTATAGAGCTTTTCAAGAACCACATAGGCCATGAAACATCCCTAGGACATTTTACTCAAGTCACATGACACTCCTAGACATACCATTTGAATCATGTGATGTCCCTTTGACATGTCAAATCTAGTCACATTCCCCCGAGCATTACACCAGTGAATTAAAAAATTCTTCGACCTCACCATCCAGCCCTTGCAACATTCTCTAAGAACACCTCCCAGATAATATAGTGGAACTTGTGCCTTTAATCTTGGCCTCATAATGGCACCAAACAACATCAAGTATGTCACATGATGTCACCTGGACAAGTCGTCCAGATTATGTGACACCCTCCAAGTATTATAGTTGAGATCTTATGAAGTCCTCTAGAAAAGTCATCCCTAATATTGTGATGGTATTCATACTTAACTATAAAATTTAGTTATATACCTTGAAGAAGTAAACGTGGTCATGAAATTATCTTTGGGCAGGTTGGTAACCAAGATAGATATTTCAAAACATCATTTAACATGTCATGAAAAAAATAAATACTTATCAAGGTGATAATCAACTTGGTCAGAAAGACCACTGGGGAAGGTCCTAAAGGGTACCATAGACATTATAAATTTTCAGTCCATTAAAACTGGTAAGAATCAACAAGTATTCCTCTATCAATGGATTGATATGACTACCTACATTTTAGGGCGGACTTATTGTGTAATACCTTATTAACGGAATGGAATAACTACATCCATATTATGAAAGCCTCAGTGTGTATGCCCTAAGTAGTGATATAAATTGATGTGTTCCACATATAAGGGAATCCTCAGTGTGTAAGCCCTATCCCAACAGAACTATGATTACTCTGATTCATGCAATATCCAAGATACATTAGATGACATCCTAAAGTCCATGCTCAAATGGACATCTAATTTCATGAATTTTCTTAATTTTACAACATTTAAATCATCAAGATCAAATCAATCACACAGAATGATATTTCCATATCATTCAAATGTGGTCTTATAAGTCAAAAAAACTTTAATTAATCTAAATACATCTATAAGTGGCATATATAGTATGTAACATCCTTTGTTTTTAACCCAAGAAAAAAGTGGAGGAAATTTAATTTTTTCTTTTGGTTGGGTTGGTCATTTTTAAAACTGAGTGTTAGAACATTTAATATCCAATAATTGGAATTGTGATGTGTCTTTTAAATAGATTTTACTAAAATAATAAACTTACAATTAAAATAGTATCAAATTAAATTAATGGTAAAATCCTTATTAAAACATTGAAATATTCAATAAAATATTTCTAGAGCTTGATGATGTGTCAGCGTGGGATTCTATGACCTATAGACCCTCCACATTAGTAGAATAAAAATATTAAATTGATTTTTTTCATAAACATGAGTGTTTTATTTAAAAAAAAATAAACTTAAAATAAAAAGGTGAATCAGATGAGAAATATGATACAACTGTTACTTCAGGGACGTGTGTTTTACACAAGGCAGGGTTTAACTCCTGCAGGCATGAAATATTTTTTCAAATCAAACCTGATGATAATTTAGTTAGGTTATAAATATTTTTTTGACTATTAGAAATTATAATAATAATTTTATTATTAAAATTAATATTTGTTTTGGAGAAAAAAATGAAAAAGAACTTCCACAATTATTAAATTGTGTCACAGTGTAAATAATAAATGTACAATATAATAAATGTGGTATTATAACTTCTTCCAATTAAATAAAAATGAGAAATTCATATTTATTTAATATCCATGATTCTTTTTTTACTGGTTGTTGTTTTTAAATTATTGATAGTTTCGTTGATATGTTGTATTAAATAATAATAATTTCAATTATATTTATTATTATTAGATTGAGATAAAAACATTGATGTATATATATATATATATCAGGTATATGTATATATAACCAGATTGAATATATTTATAGTTATTTATACATGTGTGGGTGTACATATATAAATATACATATGGGTATATATATGTAACACACACATATATATATGAGTTGATATTTATTTTTCGGTTAGAAAAAAAGTTATTAATTTCCCAAATAAAATATTGTAACGTCATGGATTAAATCAAGGTGGTGAAATTTTATGTTTTTAGTTAAAATATTTAATGTGACCTAGGGCACGTGCCTACACACCATGTTGTAGGTCCTGGACAACTATTAAATTTAAAAAAAATAATCCCTTAGGAATTGTGTAAAATTTTTAAATCCCACCCTATATATACATTTAGGATAATTTTTTTTACAAGAGTTAAAAGTTGAATTAAATTTATTTATTGGAATTTAATGGAATCTAAAGAATGATAAAACTAAATAAAAAATTGAAATGGTTAGAGAGAAATAAAAATAATAATTAAATTGGGGTAATCCCATTTTAAATAATTATTCAGTTTTACATGATTTTATTTAATATTTTATTTATTTATCCTATTGTTTCTTTTTCTTTTTTTGTTTCCCTTTGTTTCTTTTTTTTCATTTCTCCTATGTTCCTCTCCTCCCTATGATGTCACTCCTCCATGCCCCATAAGTAGAAGACCACCTTATTCCATATTTAGAAGACTGCATCATCTCTGTTCATTATCTATTTACATCATCATTACGTGCACTATACACCATATGGAATGTATAATCTTACACATTTAGAATCATAGAGTTTCATTGAGTATCCATCATGTAGTTTTCCGTAGAAGGACTTTACCCTATTTCGAGGTCCATCTAAAATCATCTGTTTTCTTCTGTTTTAGGTCAAATAAAATCCTACCATGGATCATAGGACCATATAAAAACAAATGGTAGGGAGTTTACTCTCATTCCATCTGTTTCGTTGCAATTTATATAAAACACACGGTTGTGCTGTTCATTAGTGCATACAGACTTTGTGAAATTTCACACATTCATTCAAATTTTATTGATTCGTTTAACTATTTCTACCCTATTTATCCAAAATTATTTTGTTTATATTTCCTCAATGAGGAAAGACACATTTTGGGTGTGCTGTCATGGTCGATATAAATTCTGTTTGACTTGTTATTTAATTTATTTAACTGCATGTGTTGTGCAACCCATTTTTGTTGTGTTTAATTAAAATATTTATTTTTGAATAATTATTAAACTTGAATAGTGTGATTTTTTGTAATTGTTGGTTCTGAAATGTTTATTTATGAAGTGATGAATTTATCTTAGTGTGACGATACATTATCTACCTTTGTTATGTATTGCGTAGAAATGTTAAATTAATACCTTGTAATGCATGGGTGTATCATATAGATTTCATGCTGCAATTACATATGCATTCTATGTCATATCTGTAGATCTGAAATTTTAATTATATTCCAGGCGGGGAGAGAATGTGGGTCTTTATATTTTGGTCCACACATAGATCCTCCTTTCTTGACTAATTACAACTATGCGTCGAGGGGTAGTGTCTTAGCCTTTTCTAGAACGAGGCTTCCCTGGTATTTTTAAATACTTATAAGTGATACCAGTTCCAAAAGGTCCCATCAAAGATGGATCCATTGGATATGTGGCTTAGCCAACCTCAGATGATGCTTGAATCCTTTTTGCAAGATCAGAATAGACTCATGGAAAAGACATGCCACGAGCGATAATTGGTCTTTAGGAAGATTGGCATGGATGATCTCTGTGGTTTGGGATAATTTGATGGATGCACCATAGTGATACCATCGAGATGTTATTAGACTCCCACACTAAACTAGAACATATTAATAACGATGAACTGATGGTTTATGTTAAATCATCTGGATTTCTTAGAGTGTTGTGATCCTTTCTTGTATATTGAAGCCCACATGGTTGACACATAATTTAGAACCCAATTTAATGAACAAGATTAGGGGTATGCCTATTTGTTGTTTAACCTTTCATTTTTGGATATATATATATACATATATGTGTCCTTTTAAATACAGGTAATTATTTCAAACTCTCGACTCAGGAAGAAGTGGGTGATTAGGTATGGGTGTCGTTGGGAACCAAGGCCGAGTTATTTTATTTTGGATTCATTTAATTTATGTTTTTCATTTATTGTATAATGAAACACTACATTTAATTGATTCACATTATAGAATTGTTTAGAGACTGTGGGTGCTATCATACTAGGATTTCATCTATTACCCTGATCGGATGTCATTAACACCATTGTATATTATATTCTTGTAGGTACTAACATAGGGAATCATGTTTTTTTTGACGATTGAATTTTTCTTACTAGTTTGTATGAAGACTGGGGTAGTGGACCAAGAATTACACATGATACAGTGGTTGACATTTGTGTATTTCATTTTTATTTGATAATATTCTGGTGTTTCTATTTTTTGTGCTCTCAGTTTTTCACCGACAGCATAGCATGCCATTGTTTTGTGATAATCTACACTTGATTATTATTCCGTTAGACTATTCATATTACTTATACTCTAGTTTATTCATTTATATTCTTCCTCTATTTATTATTAATTGATGTTTATATCTGGTGTGATAGTACCTATTACATATGAGGGAATAGTCTCCCCCAGAGACCTGAAAAAGGTCCTCCCTGCTAGTTGGCTGCCTCTAGTTTTTGGGGAGATTCACTTGAGGTCATGTGACCCACAAGTCCAGCCAGCGTATTAGAGGTAAACTAGGTCGGGACAGTGCAAAGTGGTATCATAGCAGCTATTTTTTTATTGTCTTACTATTTTGGGTTGGTACACATGAGACAAGGAATGTGTTGGTGCTTGCTTAATAGTCATGCCTTTGACTGATCACCCCACGTACATGAAATGACCAAGTGGCCAGGGCTGGGAATTGATGTTCCTGATTTTTGATATTACAATTTATATGATTTTACCTCATGTGATTGGTGTAATTTTGGTAACTTTTGATTAATGGACCTTATCATATTTTACCCTTGGCCTATTAAGATAAGGATGAAGCATCATATTCATCATAATAGGTCCATAATCATTCAACTTCCATACACAGTACCATGCCATGTAGTTGCATATTAGTATTTCTATTGATTCAAATGGTGTGCCCTGAATGTATTCCATTTCTTGTGATTATATAGCATGCATTTTTAGATCCCATGTTTGAGTGATATATTTAGCATGCCAGCATGTTTCCATGCTTCCTGTTTAATACCATAATTTCCTTGAATTATGCTTTTATTCCTATTAGCATGTATCTGTGATTAAAATTTTATTCATATGTGATTACCACAAGTATTTCATGGTTATCGTCTTGTAGTGACCTACAAGATTGTTTGGTATGTAATTGGTCGCTTTGCTAAAAAAATTGGTTTCACTTATATGCGAGACAAGTTCAAAAAACTAGTGTATATTCAATTAATAGGTTGATAGACACCCATATATCAAGGACGATATGTGTTTGAGAATGTTATAATTTCAAATGAATTGGTTAACTAGGTAAAGGCCCAACTAGGAAAAAGTAAGCTAGTTGGTGCATGATGATTATGAGATAAACTGTTATGGTTATTGTAACTCTAAATAGTTAAAAAACTATTTGGGTTGCATTCTATTGAACCAAAGTTGGCAGAGTGGAACCCTTGTACGCCTCCTTATCTTCAAAAAAGGAATTTATGTGATAAATTTAATAATTTAGGATGTGATGTCAATTAATGTATACAATTTTGAAATAATGTTTTATAAAACATGCATGTTTTTCCCCTGTGGCATTTGTAAAGATCATGTACCTTGTGTTTTGTTTGAAAAAATGGTACTTGGTGTTTTGATTAAATCATTTAATGAAGAAAGATTAAATGTCATAAAATTAAAGGTGTTATGATGTGGAACCTGCTGTGATTCCCTCTCTTTATGACCCTGGTATAAGGGTAGTTTGAGATTCTCCTCGAGTTTCTATGGAACAGAAAAATTTGCATGTCATTGTCCATAGTCAGAACCCCATTCATAAAATGAAACCCTTGTTCAGATGGGGGGTCATTTTTTCTTGACTTCTGTTTTGGCTAGTGTATTGGGTAAAATTTCTTTTCTATCAGTTTAGGCATTCCTTAGGAAAGGTCAGTTGCTTTATAGTTCATTGAATGATGGATTAATTGTAACATTTTTATCTAAGATAAAAGTATTCTTTCTCCTGTATCACCTAGGGGGAGTTTGCATTCACGTAGCCTGTGTCGTTGAGTGCTTAACATTATGACAATTTAGTTGAGTTCAGTGTAATTGTCATGTCTTGTGAAATTAAACACATTTTAGATCATCTCTGTATTACTATGACTTATGTGTTTAAGGAATCATGTTCATCTCAATTCAAGTGATGACTTCAAGAGACTCGGGTGTTTTGAAACAGTATCTAGTTTTGTTGAGCGTTAATTCTATATGTTCAAATGTTTTCCTTATGGTAATCACCAAATCGTCTTTGTGTATACTTCCATTAGTGATGATATTGTCCCCTCTCTTTCCTTCATCCTTGATGCACTACAAGAGAATCATTTATATTCCATGTTAATGCTTTAAAAAAATTTAGGCTTGTTTAGGTTGGTTTTCTTAGGGTTTCATTCTGACGCATCATTCTTATTGAGGCTATAGTTAGTCTTGAGCGACCCTCAGATTTCCGTGTAGGAATTCATTAGATGAATTCTTATATAGCAACCATTTATTTTGAAAAGAACACAAGGTTGTTGTCACTATGGGATCAGTCAATTTCTAGTTTTGGATGTTTTATCCTTGTACCAATGTCTCAATCATACACATGGTGTATGAACTACCTTGCGATTGATCCTTATATTCATGTCGTGCCGATCCGAGGATTCCCCAAACTTGTTATCGGGATCAGTGACGCCTAATTCAAAGAACGTCACAGGTAGTGAGGTATGAAATTATGTAGATGTGCTCATGGTGAATGCGAGATACCTTGGAATATGGCATCATGGTTCCATTCATAAAACACCAGCCGTCTAAGATGAGCATCTTCTGAAATAGTCAGATAGAGTGGCTCGACTAGTTATCTCTCTTGTTCAATGATGATGTTACTGAAATACTCTATTGGAAGGTCATTAGGTGGGAGGAGTTTGGTTTGGGTTGGCCAAGGATTTTCATGAAAAGCTAGACAAACATGGGCTTTTAGGTCATTGGGATTCGACAGTTTTATCTATTTTGTAAATCACATGAGAATCATTGCAATAAATCTTAAGATAGTGTCATGAAGGGAATTTCAAAGGTGGAAGGTGCCTTGACTTGGAATTTTCCCCTTTATATTGTTAAATTCTAAGGTGGGAAGTATGTTTGACCATATTTATAGTTAGATGATGACAAGGTCATGACTCTAGAAAAAAAGGTTTAGAAAAATACCATCTCAGTTCCTCGGTTGGGAAATTAGTGTTTCCTTAGATATTTATAGTTTTTTGTTCCAATTTTCTCACCAATTATTGAACGTGTGTTAGGATTTTGGAGACGCAGAGTGACCTCTCATATGATACTTCGTAACCATGTAGATTAGGTGATAGTTATGTTGTTTCAAAATGCTTCTTGAGGATGAGATGTTCTAAGGTGAGATGGTTAAAATGTCTTGTGTTCTGAACCGAATGAAAAGGCGAAGTAAATTACATTTTTTTCATTTGTTGGGAAGGTCAGTTTTAAAACATTGCATCATAACTTTTCATTTTCGAAAATTAACACTAAGATGTGTCTTTTATATATATTTTATTAAATTAATTAAATTAAAATTAATATAAATATAAATATCATGGAAAGTAATAACATTATTAAAACATTGAAATGTTAAATGTAATATTTTCCGAGATTGATGAGGAGTCTGTGCGGGATTTTGAGACTCGTAGACCCTCAACTTTAATAGAATAAGAATATTAAATTTATTATATTCATATGCATGTGTTTTTTCTTTTAAAAAAATAAAATAACTCCATACTTGTGCCTCATATGAGAAATATGAGACCACGTTTATGTCTATAACACTGGGTTTACCCTAGGCACGATATAACCTTGATACAGGTCGGGTTTTTGGCACCCTCGCACAAAATAATACACTCTTTTTTTAATTATTTAATTATCCAATTTTCAAATAATAAATAATTATATTCAAACAAATGGTGCATCTGTTGAGAAATCAGAGACCACAAATAGTTTTGGGGTGTAGGGTTTACCCTAGGTAGGTTATAACTCTTGTAAACAATAGATATTTTGTCAAATCAAACCCAAAGATTATTTCATTTCATTATATATATTTCTGTTGGATAGTTAGAAATAATAATAAAAAATTTATTATTAATATTATTATTTTTATTTAAGACAAAATATAAAAAAGGTACTTATATAATTAATAAATTGTGTCACGGTGTAAATAATAAATGTGTAATATAACAAATGTGATATTATAAATTGTTCAAATTAAATACATATGTGAAATTAATATTTATTTTATAATCGTTATTCCTTTTTTAATGGTTTTTGTTATAGTGACCCTGCCTTTTCATATATTACTATTACATCATTTTAAATATAGACAACATAATAGTATTTCTTCTTCTCTATATTCTTATTGGCACTGATCCAATCATTAGTACGTGTATCCACATAATGAAATACATCAAAAGGGGTGATCTAGAAGCCTAGTAAGAGGATATATAAGAATAATATATCATGGGGTGAGTATAATCATAACATGGGAAAAAGATAATGAACATGAGAGGAAGCATAAATATAAGACTTAAAATGTGGCAATGCAGAAAATGAAACATCATGTCTTAGTGGTTAACTACCATACATACTTATGAACCAAGATAACATCTTTTTAACTCATCATTTCACATTTACTCATGGGATTCATCACTTTATGAAATGCATTGGAGCGCTATATAATTCTGGGCGCACCCATCACTTTGAAACATTCATTTTACGCAATATAATTTCGGGCGCACCTGTCACATCATAACATTATCATTATCATGCTTGCCACATAAATCACGTATCAAATGTGAACATAACAAACCCATCAAAGGGAATTGGAGTTGGCATTGGTGATAAATTCTTCCTTCGAAAATCTCCCTGGAAGAGAGTCATGCGATTCAGGATGAACGAGAAGCTATGACCAAGGTATATTGGACACTTCAAGATCCATTATCGTGTAGGAGTCATGGACTATTGTCTTACACTTCCACCGAATATGGCTCAATTTCATGATGTGTTTCATGTATCACTACTGAGGAAGTACAAACAAGACCCCTCACTTGTACTATACTTAGAGGTGGTGCATCTGGAAGATGATCTCTCCTATGAGGAGCAACCAATACATATTCGGGATTAAAGAGATAAGGTTCTACGCAACATGATAACCAATCTTGTCAAAGTGTTGTGGAGGAACCATAAGTTTGAGGAAGAAACATGGGAACCTAAATACGAAATGAAGGAGAAGAAACCTCACCTATTTGTGTAATGTGAAATTTTGGGGGCGAAATTTCATAACGGGGGAAGATTGTAACGAACAAAAGTTTTTCAATGGAAAATCCCTTCTTATAATTATGCCATAAAATCACATCAAAACACATCATAATGTACTACTAAGTGCAAATTGACCTCTAAACATAAGTTTGACACTTATATGTTTTGAATTTCGAAAATTTGATATACACGACTATTTTCAAGATGTTTTTTAGAGTCTAATGAATTTCATTTGAGGAATAGTAACCTACCCTTATGAATAGTAACATACCCTTATGAATAGTAATATGAACCTAATTAATATTAAATCATCCAACATAAGAGTAACCTTACTCATTAATAATTAAATAAAATTTAGACATCTTAGAAAGTGACAATTTGACCATACTAAATGTTTTGGTATTTTGTAAGTCATAAATAATTAATTATAATTAAATAATTAATTTAAATGAATAATTATTTTCATAAAATGTTTTCAAAAATTATCTAATAAATATCTTATAGTTTTTAGATAATTTTATAAGACCCTACATAATTTTTTAAAGCACTATAAAATCAGTTTTAATTTGAAAAACTGTTTTTTTAGTAAATTTTGATTTTAATTAAATATTAAATTAATCATATGTATAAACTTATTTTTGAAAAATGGAATTATTTTTTGGACTCTACACATTGGAAAATGGTTGGGGTAAAATTTTGGAATTTTTCTAAAATTCTGGAATTTTTGTGAATAGTAAAATACATTAATTTACAGTATAAATACATTATAATTAAAACCCACTTTTCCTGACATCACAAGTAATGTAAGTACCCAAATCTAGAACTCATATAACTTATTTACTATTCTTGGTCATTTATTACACACTATTCCTTGTATTAAATGAAAATTAATAAACTAATGGTTTTTATATTAATGAAACAACTCTCCCCTTCACTATAAAAACCACCCTTCACATCCTAATTTCCTCACACCTCTCAAGCTCCAAGCCTTATATAAACTCTACCCAAATATCCTCCATAGCCCCTATACCACGTTTAAGAGCTACTGGTCTAATCAAAATACAATGCCTAGCTTCTTTAAGGAGGATCTCATGAGGAGGATTTAAGAGGTAATTTCTCTCCCTCTTCTCCTTTAATTTTCATTCATGTTTAAGTTCATTTCTTGATCTCTACCCACATATCTTCATCAAAATGGTATTGTAACTATATTATTATAAATGTAGTATAATTTTATGATTCTAATGGAATACTATATCTTCTGAACCCCTTTTCCATCTTCCTTTTATTTTATTATGGAGAACGTTCGTGTTAATTTATCACCTTCAAGAACAACGAGTTTTCTTCTACCATTTCTACCTTTAGATATGGTAATAAAACCATTATTATGGTTGAAACATAACATGTTTTATGTATTATCTTATATTAAATGGTCTGGAACTAACTTTTGACCATATTTCTAGTGATAAAATAAAACAAGTTCATTATGATCGAAAAATCGCTCAATTTAACCCAAACAATCATTATTTAAATCATATCTAATGATACATAAACATGGGTCTAATAAAATTCATTATAAGATCATCCAAACTACTATAATATCATTAATAACATGTTATATTAGTTCTATATGTTTTCCCATGTTCTACCTAAACTTCAATTTAAGAATACAAGTGAACCACTCAACAAAACCATAAAAACAAACATTCCCAAATAATGTTTATAAACTCTATAACTCATCTCATGGCACACAAAATCACTTAATGATACCATATTGAACCATATTAATGTAAACAAGGTTTTTTATTTCTAATTAATGAATATAATTTTATTATATAGGTCATTAAAGAGAAGGAAGCATTCAGATACAAGTTAATGGGAAATTCTCAAACGCAAATTTCGTCCATCAGGTTCTCCATCTTTTACTGAATTATTTTCGATATAGTTACACCTTAAAGCTAATTTGTTCATCATTATCTTTCCTTTTATAGGAAATAAATTTTTGTCACTAGTTTATGTCAAACAAATTTTTTTTCAAAAGAAATCTTCTTTTAAGATCACACCTTTTAATTCTCTCTTAAAGTGAACAACTCATGAAATGTGTATGTTATTACCTCATTATTTTGGGTTCCCAAAGTTTAAGAATGTGTTTTTGATGTGTTTTTGGATGTCTTAAACCTTCTCTATCATATCATAAACAATATCTGGTCCCAACAACATTCTTTATCCAAATTCATCTCAATAGGTTGAAGTTATACATCACTTTCCATACAGAGCTTCATATAGAGATATCTGAACACTTGAGTGGAAGCTATTGTTGTATGAAAACACAACCAATGAGATATGCTGATCCCAACAACCTTTGAATTCAAGAGAGTAAGATCTTATTATATCTTCAAGTGTCTAAATAGATCTTTTAGACTTTCCATCTGTTTGGGGGTGATAAGCCATGATGAAATTTAATTGAGTAGTCAAAGCATGTTGAAGGCTCCTCCAGAATTTAGATTTGAACCTTGGATCATAGTCAGAGACAATTGAGAGTGGAACATCGTGCAGTCTCACCACTTCCTTCACAAATATCTTAGCAAGTTGGTCAAGTGAGAGATCTTCCTGAATAATGATAAAATGGGATGTCTTGGTGTGTCGGTCAACCACAACCCATATCGCATTATTTCCCTTCGACCACTTCAGGAGACCTATGACAAAATCCATAGTAACATTTTCCCATTGCCACATGGGTATAAGGAATGGTTGCATCATACTTTTGGACTTTTGGATCTCATCTTTAACTTGATGAAATGCCAAGCACCATGATATATATTCGGCAATCTCCTTATTCATGTTATCCCATCAAAAGTGTTCTTGAAGATCATTGTACACTTTGGTACTCCCAGGATGGATAGATAATATTGAGCTATGTGAATTATCCAATAGCTCCTTCTTTATCCCAGGTGATGAAGGCACACAAATCTTTGTTCCAAACGGAATCACACCATCATCATTGACATGGAACTCCGGCAACTTCCCTTCCATTACCACATTCACCCTCTTTTGTAACTCCACATTACCCCTTTGTGGTTTCTTAATATTCTCTTGTATGGATGGTTTCACAATCATTTGGGAAATGTAGGATGTATCCCCATCCTTGATTATTTCCAAATTCATTATTTACCTAACCAAGAAGATGGTGTACTTCCCAATGTGCATCATGGATAGAGTATCAGGTTCTTTTCTACTTAGTGCATTAGCTACCTTGTTCGCCTTTCCTTGTTATCGTGAATAGAGAAATCATAATCCTTGATTAGCTCTAACCGTCACCTTTGAGGCATGTTTATCTCCTTTTTTGTGAATATATACTTTAGGCTCTTGTGGTCGGTGTATATGTCACTCTTATCACCATAAAGGTAGTGCTGCCAGATTTTCAAGGAAAAAATCACGGCTTCCAGCTCTAGATCAGGTGTCTGGTTGTTCTGCACATGGATCTTAAATTGTCATGAGGCATAGGCTATCACGATATCATTTTAGTATTGTGAGTACAGATGTAGTGATCATCCTTCTCTTTAGCTCCTTGAATCTTCCCTCACATTCTTCTGTCGAGATATAATTTACCCCTTTCCTTGTTAACATAGTTAGCAGGCCTGAAAATCATGAGAAGTTTCTCACAAAACGTCAGTAGTACACAACTAATCCAAGAAAACTACAGATTTCTGTGACAATATAAGGCCTAGTCCATTCCTCAATCACCTTTTTCATTGAATCATCCATAGAAATTCCCTCACTTGTGATCACATATCCCATGAACGTGACTTGCTTTATCCAAAAGTCACACTTGCTGAACTTGGCGTACAACTTCTCATTTCATAATGTTGGAAACACAAGTCTTAGATGTTTTTCATGTTCCTCTTTTATCTAGGAGTAAATGATAATATCATCTATAAACACTACAAAACATTTTTCGAGGTAATGTCTAAAGATAATTTTCATCAAATCCCTAAAGATTGGAGGGGAATTAGTAGGTCCGAAGGGCATCACAAAAAACTCATAGTACCCATACCATGTTCAGAATGTTGTCTTCTGAATATCCTACTTCTTCACCTTTACCTGATGATATCTAGAATGAAGATCCACCATTTAGAAGTATTGATCTCCTATTAACTAATTGAACAAGTCTTCCATCCTTAGAAGAGGATACTTATTCTTTATGGTGACCTTGTTGAGTTCTCGATAATCAATACACAACCACATTGTTCCATCCATCTTCTTCAAAGAGAGTACTGGTTCACCCCATGGTGATGCACTAGGGTATATGAACCCTTTGTCAAGATGCTCTTGCAGCTGCTTCTTTAAATGTTCCAGTTTGATAGGGTCTATCGTATAGGGACACTTCGATATAGGAGTAGCTCCGGGTATGAGTTCAATTGAGAACTCAACCTCAAGATCCGAGAGAATTCCAGGTAACTCTTCTTGAAATACATCACCGTATTCCCTCATGATGGTAATTTCCTCTTGGATTGAACATTCCTTCGACTCAACCATTTTGGAGAGGTATACTTTTTCATAGGGAATCAACACCCACACCATTGAAGGATTTTTCAAAGGAGATTCATGATTGTCCTTGAATTTGTATAAGAACATGGGATGGTTGTGAATATGAAAAGACATTTCCTTTTCCTGACAGTTAATTTGTGCTTTATATAAAGAGATCCAATCCATTCCCATTATAGAGTCAAATTCCACCAAGGAATATATTACGATATTTTCCAGAAGAATCATACCACATATGCCTATAAGAGATGACACAACCACATGGGTTGCAATTATTGAACCACTTGGTGTTTTTACATATATCTCAACTTTGAGGTTTCGGGGCTTGGATTCTATGGTTCTAGAAAACTTTAAAGATATAAAGGAATGCGTAGAACCAGAATCAAATAAGACTTTTTCAATTCTTGTGTGAATAAGAAGTGTACCCTGTATGACTTCATTATCTTGATCCACTTCTGTAGTAGTGATGTCATAATCCTTCCATTGTTCTTTTGGATTCGGTGGCTGCTGACATTGGTTACCCTCAAGAGGTCGAGGTTTAGTGCACTGGTTTTCATATTTCCCTAGCCCCCTACAGTTGTAGTATTGAACTATGAGTGGTTCTCTCATTTCATTAGAGACATTCTCCTTTCTTTTCATGTCTTTTTGACACTCTTGAGCATGGTGTTATTATATACCATGATTGAAGCATTCCCCATCCCTTTGAGGTAGTTCCCATGGGGAAACTTCCCACATTTTTGGCATCTGGGTCATTGAGTTTTCTTACAACTTTTTTCATTAGATCCTCTAGCTTGAAACTCCATATTTATTTTCTTATCCCCATAGCAATGGGAACATTATCAAAAATCCATCTCCACTTTGATGGAACATCGAACAACATCTTCATAACAAAAAAATTCATGAATTCCAAGATCCTTTCGAAGGTGTGGTTTTAATCCACTAAAGAATCTATCAATTCTGCTAACATTGTTGATAACAAAACCCGAAGCATAACTTGAAAGCCTTGGGAAATTATCTTCTTTGTTCGTGACATATTCTCCTTCTTTGTTCATGAGCATTATGAATTCTTTCTCCATATTCCTAAAATGAGTTCTTGGGAAATACATGTTAAGAAACATAATCTTAAAGTCTTCCAATTCTATCTCTTCAATTTCCTTCTTTGGCATGGTGTTCTTAATCAAACCCCACCATTGATCAGCCTCTCTATCTAGAGGAAAAATGACTAGAGTCACCTTATCCGTCTCAGTATAGTGAAGCACATAAATGATCTTCTCCATATATTTTACCCACTGTTCCACATCTAGTGGATCGGAGGATCCACTAAATGTCAGTGGTTGTTGCTGCATAAAACATTCGATAACCAGTGGCCCCCTCTTTGGTGGAAGAGGATATTCCCCATTATTAAGGTTATTGTTCATAACCTGAGATAATTGGTTAAGAATCGCCATGAAGTTCTAAACTCCACCTTCTAAATCATTGGGGATGTCGTTCGAGCAATCGTTGCAATGGATCTCACAGGAGTTGTTGGCCTAATTTCTCCTAGTTCCCACCATTTTATAAAATAGAAAATGTTATAACAAAACATATGTAAACAAGTCATGAATACAGAACTTATTAATTTGAACAATTTATACCAAAATAATAACATATGGGATCACTATGTAAATATTCTTGTGTGCAAATTTATACTTAGTCTCATGCTATAGCTTTTCTCTAGGGTTCACTAATCCTAATTCCCAAATTAACTAAACCTTTCCTCTGATACCAACTATAGATACCCTACCTTTTCATACATTATTATTACATCATTTTAAATTTAAACAACATAATATTATTACACATAGTGGATCCAAAGGTTCAGTTTCATGGGAAAACTAGGACCATACATAACAATTACAACATCAAGAAAACACATTTAATTAATTTATTCTTATATAGCTTCTTAAGGGAAATTTTCCTCTACTTAGTACATGTCGCCACCTGAGGATATACCTCAAAAGGGGTGAGCTAGAAGACTATATAGAGGATATATAAGAACAATATAGCATGGGTTTAGCATTATCATAACATGTGAAAAAGATCATGAACATGAGAGGAAGCATAAATATAAGACTTAAAATGTGGCAATGAAGAAAAATGAAACATCATGTCTTAGTGGTTAACTACCACACATACTTGTGAACCATGCTAGCATCTTGTTAAATCATCATTTCTCATTTAATCCTTAGATTCATTACTTTACCCAATGCATTGGAGCGCTGTATAATGTCGGGTGCTCCCGTCACTTTGAAATATTCATATTTCACCATATAATTCTGGGCTCACCCATCACATCATAACATTATCATTGTCATGATTGCCACATAAAACACATATAAAAAATGAACTTAACTAACCCATGGAAAGGAATGGGTTTCATATCATAATAACACATTAACAAACTTGGATATCCCAACATAAAGAGGAAAAAACATACATGTTTCAAGAACTGTTCACTTTGAGGGAGAAGTAAAAGGTGTGTTCTAAAAAGAAGAGGTCTTTTGAAAAACAATTTGTTGGACATAAAATCTATTGACAAACATTTATATCATATAAAAGGAAATAAATGATGAAATAATGATCTTTATGGAGTAACTATATCAAAATTAATGGAGTGAAAGGGGGAGAACCCGAAAGACAAAATTTGGGTTCCAGAATTTCCCATTACCTTGTATTCGAAAGCTTCCTTCTCTTTAATGTCATGTATAATGAAATTATATTTATTAATTAGAAATATAGAACATTTTATACATTAATATGGTTCATTATGGTATCATTAAGTTATTTTATGTTCCTTTGGATGAGTTATATAGTTTAAATACATTATTTGCGAATGTTTATTTTTATGGGTTTCTTGAGTGATTCACTTGTATTCTTAAATTGAAGTTTGGGTAGAACATGGGTAAACATCCTGAATGGATATTACATGTTATTAATGATATTATAGGATTTTTATGATATAATAATGAATTATATTATATTCATTTGTATTTATGATTAGATAAGATTTAAATGATGATTGTTTGGGTTAATTTGAGAGATTTTTCGATCATAATGAACTTGTTTTATTTTATCACTAGAAATATGGTCATAAGTTAGTTCCAAAACATTAAATATAAGATAAAACATATAACATGTTCCTTTCAAACAATAATAATGGTTTCATTACTAGACTTTTTGGTAGAAATGGAAGAATAAAACTTGTCGTTTATGAAGGTGATAAATTGACACCTCACGAACAATGTTCCCCTAAATAGAATAAAAGGAAGAGGAAAAGGGGATATGGATGATATAATATACTATTAGCATAATAAAATTATATTAAATGTATAATAATGGAGTTAAAGTACCATTTGGAAAATGATAGGTGCAGAGAGATCAAGAAATGAACTTGAACTTGAAAGGAAATTAAAGGAGAAAAGGGAGAGAAATTACCTCTAAAATACTCCTCTTGAGATCCTCATTAAAAAAGAAAGGCTTGGTATTTTGATTTGAACAGTATATCTTAGATGTGGTAGAGGGGATAAGGAGGTTTCTTGGGTAGTGTTTAGAGAAGGCTTGTAGCTTCAGAGGTTTGAATAAATGAGGGTGTGAAGGGTTTTTTTTATAGTGAAGGGGAGAGGGGCTAACTTAATTTAAAATTCATTAGTTTATTAATTTCCTCTATGATAAATAATAGGGAGTCATCCATGAACAAGATTAGTAAATAAGGCATTTTAGTTCGATATTTTGGTGCTTACATCACTAGTGATGTTAGGAATAGTGGGTTTTAATTATAATGTATTTATACGGTAAATTAATGTATTTTACTATTCACCAAAAAATTCAAGTATTTTGGAAAAATCCCAAAACATTACCCATACAATTTTTCAAAGTGTGGAGTCCAAAAAATAATTATATTTTTCAAAAATAGTTTTATAAATATGATTAATTTAATATTTAATTAAAATCAAAATTAAAAAAAAACAGTTTTTAAAATTAAAACTGATTTTATAGTGCTTTTTAAAATTTCGTAGGGTCTTATAAAATTATATAAAAACTATAACACATTTATTAGATAATTTATGAACACATTTTAGGAAAATAAATTTCCTTTTCAATTAATTAATTTATTATAATTAATTATTTATGACTTACAAAATACCAAATGTTTACTAAGGTCAAATTGTCACTTTTAAGATGTCTAAATTTTATTTAATTATTTAGGGGTAAAGAAACTCTAATGATGGATGATTTAATATTCATAAGGGTCATATTACAATTCTTAAGGTTATGTTACTATTCATAAGGGTAGGTTACTATTCGCCAAAAATTATTTTTGTTTCATTTGACTCCAAAAATCATCTTGAACACAACCGTGTATGTAAGATTTTCAAAATTCAAAACATATAATTTAAAAAATTATGTGTAGAGGTCACTTAGCACTTAGTATTTCATTATGTTGTGTTTTTATATGATTTTATGAAATAATTTTAAGAAGGTAATTTCCATTGAAAGACATTGGGTTGTTACAGTTGTTTTTAAATTACTAATGGTTTCATTGATGGGTTCTATTAAATAATAATAATTTTAATTGTAATTATTAATATTAGATTGGGAAAAAATATTGATGTATATATGCGAGGTATATATAAATATATCTAGAGTAAATATATATATATAGTTATATATACATGTGCTGGTGTATATATATAAATATATAGATGGCTATATATATGTAAAAAGTATATATATATGGGTTTATATTTATTTTTTATGTTAGATAAAACATTATTAATTTCCCACAAAAAATGGTTGAAACGTATCAACTTAAATAATGTTGTAGACAATTTACGTTTTTAGTTCAAATCTTTAAAGCGACCTAGGGTGCATGCCTGCACACCCTTTTGTAGGTCTCCATAAGCTATTATAATAATTAAATAATTACTCAGGCTTTATGTAAAAAATTCTATATCATGCCTTTTTGATGTTTTCTGGATAAAAATAATTTAAAAGAGTAAAAAATGGAATAAAAAGAATCTAAAGAAAATTAATGGAATTAAAATCGTGATAAAATTAAATAATAAAATAGATACTCTTTGAGATAAATAAAAATAATAATTAAATTGGGTTAAACCCATTATAATTAATTTTTCATTTCATAGACCATTTTTTTTATATTATATTAATTTTTTCCATTTTATATTTTCCTTTCCATTTATTTCTTTTTTTTATTTTCTGCTCTCTTCATATGATCCCTCTCATGTCGCACCTCCCCTCTCCCTAGGTGGTTGACCACCTTCCCCCTCATTGGAAGAATATATTGCCTCTGTTTGTCATCTATTTCCTTTGCTGGAAGCTGCGTTGTAAACATAAAGGCAAGGAAAATCTTAACCATTTTGAATTGTAGAGTTTCATTGAGTATCCTGTGTGCAGTCTACCATTGATGGAATTTAGCCTATTTTGGGGTTAATTATAATATCATTTGTTTTCTTTCATTTTAGGTCGAATAAAAGACTTTCATAGATTATAAGATCATCTGCAATTGTAATGTAGAGAGTCTACCCACATTCCCTCTATTTCATTGCAATTTGTAAAAAACTCACAGTTGTGCCATTCGACGGTGCCTAACCACTTTATGTTATTTCACCCATTAATTCCAATTTAATTTATTCACATAGTTGTTTCATCCCTATTTATAAAAAAAATAAATTTTTAATTTTTTTTAAAAGTGGTCAGAAACAAATTTGGGTGTGCCGACGTGGTCGGTATAAATTCCACTAGCCCAGATATTTAATTTATTTAAAAACATATGTTGCACTACCCATTTTTTTGTGTTTAATTTACATATATTTTTTAGAATAATTTTCTACCTTGAATTGTTGTATTTTTTGTAGTTATTTGGGCTGAATTATTTATTTATTAAAAGTTTCATTTCTCTTCTTATGCTGATATGGTATCTTTCCTCGTTAAGTATTTCTATGAAATGTTAAATTAATACCTTTTGTTGCATGGGTGTATCTATTAGATTTCAAGATTCAATTACATATTCATGATATGTTATATATGATGCTCTATAATTTTTATTAAATTCCACATGGGGGAGAAGTTGGGTCCCATATTAAGGGCCATGCTTGGATCCTCCGTTCCTGACTGGTTACCACTATATATCGGGGGGGGGGGGGGGGGGTCTTAGAATTTTCTAGAATGAGTCTTCCTCGGGCTTTGTAAATTCTTTTGAATTATTTTTGTTCCTAATGGACCCACCAAGCAGTGATCCATTATAAATGTGGCTAAGCCATCCTCAGATGATGCTCGATAACTTTTGTAAGATTGGGAAAAACTCATGGTAAAGAGATTCCTAAAGTGATACTTCGTCTTTCAGAAGATTACGTTGGATGCTCTTAGTGGTATTGGATAATTTTAAGGATTCAATATACTGATACCTTCGGGATGGGATTAGACTCCAAAAGTCAACTTGAACATATTAATAATGATGCACTACTGGTTCATGTTAGTGATATTTGATTTCCAAGAGAGTTGTGATCCCCTCTCGTATGTTGAATTACATTTGGTTGACACATAATTTATACACAATGTTAAAGCACAATATCTGTGGTATGCCTCTTAAATGTTTTAAAATAAATTTCCATGATTATATATATACAAATTTGTATCCATATTATTACAGGTACATCTTTTAGACTCCCAGCTTCGGCAGAAGAATGTGATTATGGACTTGTGCAGTTTGGAACCCAGATCGAGCTATTTTATTTTCACTGCATTTAATTAATTCTATGAATTAATTATATAATGAAACACTGAATTTAATTACTACACAAAATGGAAAGGATTAGACACCCTGGGTGCAATCCTAATCAGATTTCATCTCACAGCCTAATCAGGAATAGATAACACCGGAGTAGATTATATGCATGTAGGTATTGACAAAGGGAAGCATGTTGCATCCAATTGATGAATGTTTCTTGCTGATTAGTATGGATAATATGGTAGAGGACCTTGAATTTCTAATGAATCAGTTGTTTCACTTTGTGTCACTCTATTTTAGTTGGTAGTATTGTTGGGTTTCTCTTTTTCTTGCCTTCAGTTTTGCACAGACATCATAGCATGACATTTTATTATGATCTTCAACACTTGATTATTATACAGTTGGACTATTCATGATTCTTATAATTTAGTTTATTAATTTATATGATTCTGCATTATTCTATTAATTGATGTTTACTTTCAATATGATAGAAAATTTTACTAATGAGGGTATAGTCTCCCCCACAGACACAAAAATAGCCATCGCTGCTTGTGAGTAACCTCAGGAATTCAGGGAGATGCACTTGAGGTCATGTGACCCACCGGTCTGACCACCATCTTAAAGGTGAACTGGGTTAGTAAATTACATATGACACCTTCTGGGGGACTATTATCCATATTAAACATCCAATAGAATGTATAACTATATAAGTACCAAATATATATGCACTGAGACTGATCAAATGCTATCCCTTATTTCTCATACTGAGCATGGGTTAGGTGGGATTAGGGAGTTCAAAAACAATATCATTTTCATCATGACTCTCCACTATCCAAGGAAACCTCAACATGCAAGCCCCACTATGTGGCATCATATGATGACCCTAAACCAGGGTATACACCTTAGTGTTATTCCCAAGGGTATGATTAAACTATGATGACTCAAATTTCTCCCAATACCAGGATAAAAAGGAGGCCTCCTAGGGGATCAATATTAAAAATCGTTGTCATTGTCCCCACATATATGTCCAAACCAGATTATTATACACTGAATGATATTAAAAATCTACGTGGTTTTTTATTCTTTTTATAAAACATGATACATATGATACCTCATAACAGCTCAATCCTGTCATCATCAAATTAATATTCTCCTAGTATGTTCGTATTTTTAATGTGTCTAGAGATGTAGATTCAACATATAAAATGATACCAATCCAAATTAAAGGGTGATGAACCTCATATATATATATATAAATATATATATGAGATCAATAATATATTCCCCTTCACATATAGAAGGGTTTGACCAATGATCATTTTGTTAGGGTAAATGGTCCCCAATCATGATTAGAAAGAGATTGTTGGAAATATCTTCACCAATTGAATAATTACCTATAAAAATAGTTTGTAGCCATTGGTACATCCTATACAAACGGTTTGGGATGTCGTTTCTAGAGGTAAATTTTAAAA
Source organism: Viscum album (assembly GCA_963277665.1). NCBI lineage: Eukaryota > Viridiplantae > Streptophyta > Magnoliopsida > Santalales > Viscaceae > Viscum > Viscum album. Next base: position 720,382,192 of record OY728164.1, on the reverse strand, counting down.
AAAATACAATAGAGGTTTGAACCCACAACATGTGGGTTATATATCAAATACCTTAACACTATCCTACAATTACCTTTGTGAATATATTTGGATAAATAAATAAATATATATATATATGTGTAATTTATATATTTATTTATATTAATATATTCAATAAAATAAATTATAAAAAATAGGGTACCTATCCCAACGGTTCTAAAACAGTTGGGATAAGCTTATCCCAATGGTTTTGAGAACCATTGGGATAGGCACCCACCCTTTCCTAATTGTTTTTCCAACCATTGGGAAATGTTTTTCCAAAGTGTGATTTTTTCCAATAGTTTTTCTAATTCAATGGGAAATTTGGTATGAATGTTTTCTTTTCCAAATAGTTTGGTAAAAATGTTTGGAAATCCATACCCTTTCCGAATGTTTTTTCCAAACTGCTGGAAAAATTGGTCCCAATGTGGGATTTTCCCAATGGTTTGGAAAAACCATTGGGAAATACATCCCCATTACCAATAGTTTAGAAACATAACTGGGAATATTAGTCCTAATTTGAGATTTTTACAATGGTTTGGCACAGCCATTGGGAAAGACATACCCTCTCGCAATAGTTTTTCCCAATCCTTGGGACAAATGGTACCAATTTTGGATTTTCCCAACGGTTCTTCCAATCATTTGGGAAAAGTGTTAACAATGTGGGATTTTCCCTATATTTTTTCATAACTATTGGAAAATCCTTAACCTTTTCCTACAGTGTTTCCATACTATTGGGAAAAGTGGTCTCAAAGTGGGCTTTTATGAACAGTTTGGCGAAACCATTAGGAAAGGGGACGTATACCAACCATTTTTACAAACTGTTGGTATAGATTCATTGGTATAAGTAAGATTAATAGTGGTGTGTAACTATATAAGTGATTAATTGAGTAGGAAAAAATTCATATCAAAATGGTTTTATGATCCTGAACTTCCATCCTCTCATCCAATGTGAGTTCCTATGTGTCATTGGGTCTGTAACCCCAACCGACCTCCTACCTTTGGGTAGAAGGGTTGTACTCAGTATGGATGTTGGAAATGTTTGGAGTTTCTTTAAATAACAAAAATTTTGAACTTCATGTGAATGATTATCAACCCACAGAGACCCAAAAAATAACCCATTAGGAAAAACTAAATGACCCTCAGTAGTATATTTTCTGAAAAAAAGGAACGGTTAACCTGAAACAAACTTATTCAATAATGAAATATCATTCCTGAAAAATAGGATATTACTCCTTGTTTGTTTCAGAACATTTATTTCTTTTCGCATGTGTTCCAAGATGTATCTCTCCGAATCAAATAGTATCCAACATATAAGGCCAATCAGACCACCCACTCTAGGGAAGCCATTGTCAGAAGCACATTTGGGCTTTGTGATCCCCCTATTGCTAACAATAAATGTTGGTTCACTAATATTGGTATCCAATAATATTGAACAATGCATCCTTGTATTAGTTTATAGGGCCTCTACACCCCTATGATGCTAGTAGATTGGATTCCACATGTATATTTATTCATGGGCATTATTATCCACCATTCCATTGTGTGATTATGCCACCGGGAAACCCTGTTGGTGGAGTAATAGGGAAAATGTAGGCCCTTGAGTAGCCTGGTAGTAGGACCCACCCTACCTAATGTGTGGATTATGTTATTTAATAACATAGTGTTTAAGGATGTCTAACGAGGCCAATAAATACATCTGAGGAAGATGTTTCAGACACATTCTAGAAAAAAATATTTCTAAAATAATCTAAATTGAGGTTCTAGGATATGCGTTAATAGAATAAGGATATGCATATATGCAATGAAAGTGGTTTTCCTATGTCCAGAACAAATCATTAAACCATGTATCCAATTTTTACATATTCTTATTGAAGACTCAAATCGAAATAATATTTATTATTTTAGTTAAAAATCTTCTTTACAACATATTTGTAATATCAATTTATTATTAATATTCATATTTTTTAATAGTTAAATTAGATAATTTATAATTTATCGAAATTTATTAAATTTTTATTTAAACATAAAAAGTGGATAAGTATTTAATTTAAAATTACTTAATTATTTTTAATTAATAATTTATTTTGGATGTGATATTATTTAGTTGTTACTATATTTTTACATAGTGGCTTATCAATATCATTTGACCAACCAATATATATATAGTTTATATAAATTATTTATTGAATTTTTCTTGTGATGATTATTTTATTAATTCATATGGTATGTGAATCATCCCTCTTCTATTTTATGGTATTTTTTCATATATGTCATTAGACCGGTGTTATAAATCCTATTACTCTAGGTTACACATTCTAGAATGAAAGTATCATTATAAATATGTTATTTCACATAGAGAGTAACACTCTGTGTTATTAGTATATATTTTACATCAATTAAATAAAATTATTAATCACATACCACTAGTGCAGAAAACATTTTTTACGTCGGTTATTTTTTATTATTTACGTCGGTTTTTTGGAGACGTTAATACGGACGACGTTATAAATAACGTTTTTTACGTCGGTTATTTAAAACCCGACGTAATATCCCTAACATCACGGTGGTTATCACGTCGGTTCATATAATAACCGACGTGATAAATATGCGCGGGGGGGATTTATCACGTCGGTTATTCCCTAAACCGACGTGATAAAACGCCTGGGATATCGTTTATCATGTCGGTTATGTCATAACCGACGTGATAAACCCTGCCCCTGGCCTATTATCACGTCGGTTATTTAAGAAACCGACGTGATAAAAAGTCCTGGGAAACGTTTTAGCACGTCGGTTATCCAATAACCGACGTGGTAAATCGATTCCCAGGCCTTTTAGCACGTCGGTTATATTAGGAACCGACGTGCTAAAAGCCCCGGGAACGGTTTATCACGTCGGTTTTAGAAAAACCCGACTTGATAAACCCCTGGCGATTTATTTACCACGTCGGTTATAAAATAACCGACGTGAAAGAAATTTTTTTTTTAAAATAATTGCACTGCTCTCACCAAAAAGCAACCAGAAACCAAACAAAAATAACAATGCCAGCCCTCCCCCAAGCCCCAACTGAACCCCACCCTCATCTATACCCACCTAACAACCTGGCCAGCCCTCCCCCACCACATTGAAGCCCCACCACAACCCTTGGACACCCCCCACCCCTTGGACAGCCCCCCCACCCTCATTTACACCCCCACGACCCCTAGTACAGCCTCAAACACCCATTGGAAACCCCTCCCATATCCCTTGGACACCCTCCACCCCTTGGACACCCCCCACCCCTTGGACAGCCCCCCACCCTCATTTACACCCCCAAGACCCCTAGTACAGCCTCAAACACCCATTGGACACCCCCCCCCCCCCACACCTTGACAGCCCTCCCAGACCCCTTGGACACCCCTCCCATATCCCTTGGACACCCCCCACCCCTTGGACACCCCCCACCCCTTGGACACCCCCCCACCCCTTGGACAGCCCCCCACCCTCATTTACACCCAACCGGCCCCTTGGACAGAACTCCCAGACACCTTGGACACCACTCCCATATCCCTTGGACACCCCCCCACCCCTTGGACACCCCCCACCCCTTCGACAGCCCCCCACCCTCATTTACACCCCCCGAACACCCCTTGGACACCCCTCCCATATCCCTTGGACACCCCCACCCCTTGGACACCCCCCACCCCTTGGACAGCCCCCCACCCCCTGAACACCCCCCCGACCCCTTGGAAACCCCCCCTACCCCTTGGAAACCCCCCCCCATCCCCTTGGACAGCCCCAAACACCCCTCCTATATCCCTTGGACACCCCCCCACCACTTGGACACCCCCACCCTCATTTACACCCAACCGACTCCTTGGACAGCCCCAAACACACCTTGGACACCCCTCCCATATCCCTTGGACACCCCCACCCCTTGGACACCCCCCACCCCTTCGACAGCCCCCCCACCCTCATTTACACCCCCCGAACACCCCTTGGACACCCCTCCCATATCCCTTGGACACCCCCCACCCCTTGGACACCCCCCCACCCCTTGGACAGCCCCCCACCCCCTGGACACCCCCCCGACCCCTTGGAAACCCCCCCTACCCCTTGGAAACCCCCCCATCCCCTTGGACAGCCCCAAACACCCCTCCTATATCCCTTGGACACCCCCCACCACTTGGACACCCCCCACCCTCATTTACACCCAACCGACTCCTTGGACAGCCCCAAACACACCTTGGACACCCCTCCCATATCCCTTGGACACCCCCCACCCCTTGGACACCCCCCACCCTCATTTACACCCCCCGACCCCTAGGACAGCCCCAAACACACCTTGGACACCCCTCCCATATCCCTTGGACACCCCCCAAACACCCACCCACCCCCTTGGAACCTCTCCCCCCATACCAAAATCCAGACCAGAAAAACCATCAACAGTAGACCAAAACAAGAAGTAGAGAAAAATTAAACATTCACTTATATAACATTCAAAACATACACTGTCAACTTCAAAAAAAACTAAATCCAACCTAAACGACTACGAAATACACAATTACATTGACAATATTCAAAATTACATTTTACATTACAAACAACTAAAAGTCAATCAAACCTGTAAAATAATTTGACCACTCCACTTGTAAGTGTTTGATATCTTTAGCAGTAAAGGGTTGAGGGTCATCAAAAAGATACAAAGGAAAAGGATAGTAGTCAACGTGTATAATGAATAAATCAAATTGAAATATTATGAGAAAGAGGAAATCTTACCAGGTCAAAACTCAGAACTGTCCCAGTTGTTATTATTTCATACATAAATCTTAACATGTAATATCCGCATTCGATGATGCCTTGTTGCTCATGACATTTCTGTTTGAATGAGTGTAAATTAAATATATTATTTTTATGTAATAAATCAAAATGTACAAATTATAAATGGATATTTACCTTCGCATGTACATATTTGATCTTGAAATTCCTTTTCTTTGCGCTTTTTCGAAAGTGGACCCATGCCCTGTTAGAAAATAATACGAATGGGGTAAATTTAAAATTCATTATAATATATAAAACTATTGTGAAATTGAAACTTACGTTTCCAATATATTCTTAAAACATTCTCGCACATCATCATGGAGAGAGCATATCCAATAAAGTGTTTTCTCCCTAGGGCAAAAAACCCCTAACATCCAATGATCCCTGATAAAAGGAAATTTAACGTTAGTGGTTTTTTATGTTAAAAGATAATTAACTCTTTGAGAGGGATGTGTTTCATACCTCTCACAAAAAGGCATCATCCAACACTGTGTGATTACATTCTTTTCAAATCTATCAGCAATATAAAGCATTCTTTGTTCCTCATCCAATGCACATGCTTCAGGGGAAATCAATTGTGGGTCCACGAATCCATATACATCTGTCAGCTCATTCCTCTCACAAATTTTATACAGATACCTAATACAAAGCAGACATAAGTATACATTTTTAATAAATATAACGCAAGGAAAAGGTGTTAAGACTTACATGATAAAAATTTGCACCACATTGATGCCCAACTTATCTCCAGTGACAAACTCCATGATATCAGTTTTCATAATCCCCACACATAGTTCACATCCACAGACATGAGCTTCCATTGTAAAGTCATAATGATCCGCCAACAAATTTGAATATCTTGACAATTTGTCAAGACTGCTAGTATCTGCATCTGATGTCATAGCTATCTGTCTTTGTTGTTGTCTATACAGTATTTCTTTACCTTTGAAGTATTCCTGTAAAAATAAATTGAAAAATATATTAGTTTTCAAATGATAAAACATTAATAAAAATATAAAATAAAAGATATAACATCCATACCTCTATGGTAATGAGTCTAAGAAGTCTGGATGGCCAAAGTAAAAAATGGCCGATACTATGTCCAACTGTCGTCACCTCATCTGTAGGTAATGGTATCCGAGCTGATCTATCTATAATATCCTGTATAGTGACCCTCTGATTCTCTACCTCTAACTGTTGATGATGAACTGTATCTCCTATACAATATACCATCCCATATGCAACTATATGATGTTGAGGATCATCAACATACAACTCACAATAAGTAGGTAGCTGCGGCGGAGGAGGAGGATCAAAAATGGGGTCCGCAGGCTGAGGTGGGGGTGTGGGAGCTACTGAGAGAGGTGGAGTGGGAGCTGCACCCTGAAATTGTCTTTGCAAGTCTGCAAACATTAACTGCACCGATGATCTAATCTTGTCCTCCATTGTCGCATTAATATTATGGACTTCAGCCTCCAAGGATTCTATTTTTTTTTTATAAACTCCTTCAACGTTAGAAGTTGAGGAACGTGGAAACACTTTTCTTACCGATACACCTGCCGGATATCCTCTTACACGGCCAGGATGTTCGGGCTTTCCCAATGCCACAGATAAAATATCTTCCCTCCCAGATGGTGTAAATGTCCCCTGTGAACTCTGCTCCTCAAGAGAGTCCTGTAATATTTAATTGAACATTTCTATAATGATTGGAAATATATGACGAAAATAGTAAACTTAAATAAATAAAATAGATATCTTACAATCCTCTCAACTACGAGTCTCGATTCTTCCGAAAGATATTGTCCTTTTTTTCCCTTCCGAGCTCTTTTCCATTTCTCATGTCTAGATGGAGCGGATGGAGGGTCCACCTCTCCAGAGCTTGAAGACTCAGCTCTTAGTTGTTGAAATTTTTCTGCCATCATTTGTTCTTCCAATAATGCATACCCTCCCCGAGATAAACTATGAGGGTATACATTTTTAGATTGGATCTCTTGATGAGATTTCCTTGTTTGCTGTAAATTAAGAATAAGTAATCATTAACAAAACAATAATAAGATCATTTATATAAGAAAGCTTATAAAAGTTTACATTGCCCTTACCAAAAATGATTCTTTTCTTCTACTTTCAAAAAATTGTCTCCATGTGTCTTCATCTATAAAAGGATATATACGACATGGATTCTCACGACTCCTATGACCATAAATGAAATCAGATGAGAGGGTTGATTTGAAATCCCTCCATCTCCTAGCAGCCAACGATAAGCATTTCTTCCTGACTCCTCCAGTGTCAGGAATATCAAATGTCATCTGATAAAAAAGAGGTTAAAAATATTATATATACTAGAAACATTTAAAGAACAGTCAAACAATAGCAAAAGATCTTACCAAAATGGTCTCCCACAGCTGATAAATTATCGCCTTATCCACACTTCTCCAATCATCATAGAGAATGCTTACTTTGCTCTTAGCCTGAGTTGCTACAAAACCCTTCAAATCTTTAGCATTTGGACCTCTAGGAAGATCATCAACATCAAACTCCACGACTATCCTCTCCTCCTTCGTATGGGCTAGTGATAATTTTGGTAAACGTGTGCACCCACGCTTACCAACCTTTGAACTCTTTTTCGTAATAGGAGCATGTGAATGTTCCTCCCCAGATGTATGACCAATATGCTCATCTCCAGAATCATGTGGCTGATCAACTGATTGATCTGTCATTTTCCTTCAAATCAAAAAAACAAACATTAGTTCACAAATAGAAAAGTGTACTAAATTACATAATAGTAAACCTTGGTAATATGGTAAGCATGTTAAACAATGATAAACATGGTAAACACAGGCAAAAGCTTGCCAAAGTGTTGGCCCAAGAAAGCTGAAACGTGGACTCACTGAGTCCACCGGTCAGCCGGTGTGAGCACACCGGCCAGCCGGAGGACCCAGGCAGTAGACTTGCCCACTGCCTGGTGCCACCGGCCGGCCGCTGGCTCACCACCGGCCGGCCGGTGGACAAGACAACCTTCCTCTGTCTGGACCACCGGCCGGCCGCTGGATCACCACCGGCCGGCCGGTGGACCAGACAGAGAGCCTTCCTCTCTGTCTGGACCACCGGCCGGCCGCTGGCTCAGCACCGGCCGGCCGCTGGTGATCCAGACAGAGAGGAAGGCTCTCTGTCTGGTCCACCGGTCGACCGCTGGTGGTCCAGACAGAGAGGAAGGCTCTCTGTCTGGTCCACCGGCCGGCCGCTGGATCACCACCGGCCGGCCGGTGGACCAGACAAAGCTTTGTTCTGGACCACCGGCCAACAGGTGATCCACCACCGGCCAGCCGGTGCGCCCAGGACTTCTCCTCTTTACGGTTTTTATTGTTTTATCGTTTTGGTTTGATACATGTTTTAATAAGTAAAAAATTTACAGTATCTAACATTATATGAAAAAACTAAATGTAAACAAGAAATAAACTGGTGTTACCTGTAATTTTAGGAATGTACAGTTGGATTGTTTTCCCAAATTCCTTCGTCGTGATCGTTCCTTATGGCACAAACCATGTCTTCAACATACTCATCATTATGTTCTGTTAATCTTTCCATGGAAGTAGGGATCTCACATAAATCAGCATCTTCATCAAATTCATCCTCACCAACATATTGGTTTTTCCCTTGTAAAACAACAGCCCACTGCATATCTGACTGATCTACTACATAGAAAATTTATTTGGCATGTGTTGCCATTATAAAAGAATCAGATGTGTCTTCCAATCTATTCAGATTAACAAGTGTCATTCCAAATTCATCGTGTCTGACACTGTTGTTACCGATAAACCATTTACAGTTAAAAACGGGAACTTTAATTTTAAAGTAATCAGCCTCCCATATGTCTTCAATCACTCCATAATATGGAGTTGATGCCGAAATTGGGTTTCTGTCCTTAGCACTCGAAAAATGCATTGCTTCTGCAAACACCAATACACCACTATTCTGAACTGCACTTCTGTTGTCCTGAGCTTTCGTATGAAATGTATAGCCATTAATGTCATAAGCGGACCATGTTATCACATTTAAAGATGGACCACCCACTATCCATTTTAATGTCTCTGATACATCTGATCTACCAAGCAAGGTCTTTTTAAACCATGGCAAAAAAGTTTTGTTGTGCTCATTCAAAATCCACATTTCTTTCTTCTTTGGATGACATTGTTTCAACTCATTAATATGCAATGTGATATACGGTTGAACATCAGCTATGTTATTCAAGATGTATGATTCTAACTTCTTCATATGTTCATCTGACAGTGATTTGACTTTCAAGCCACGAATCCCCTTTCCCTCATTATTAACCCGTTCATGGCGAGATGGAGGCAAACCTATGTGTTGCGCCGTAGCCAAGTAGCTCATACAAAACTCTGCTACCTCCTCAGAAATATACTTTTCAATAATGGAGGCTTCAGGTCGATATGGATTTTTAACATATCCCTTTAATATTTTCATATACCTTTCAAAAAGATACATCCAACGAAGATATACAGGTCCACAAAGTCTTATTTCTCGAACCAGATGAATCATTAAATGCACCATCATATCAAAAAAAGTTGGAGGAAAATACATTTCCAAATGACAAAGTATAAAAATTGCATCCTTTTCCAAAATGTTCAAAGCATTCACATCAATCGCCTTGTTGCAAATTGAATTGAAAAAATAACACAACCTCATTATAGTCTTTCTGACACGGATGGGCAATATTCCACGCAGTGCAACTGGTAGAATTTGTTGCATCATGACATGACAATCATGTGATTTCATACCTATCAACTTCAAGTCTTTCAATGAGACAAAATTTTTTACATTTGAAGAATAACCTTGAGGCACTTTGATATCATGAAGACACTGACAGAAGCTACTTTTCTCCCTCTTCGATAATGTATGACAAGCCGGGGGAAGAAATGTTCGTCTTCCTTTAGGAGTGGGAGCTAACTCCAAACGTATTCCCATTGACAGTAGGTCTAACCTTGCATTCAACCCATCTTTTGTCTTTCCTTTAATATCTAGCAATGTTCCGATCAAAGAATCACAGATATTCTTCTCCACGTGCATGACATCAATATTATGTTTGACTTCATGATACCTCCAATATGGTAGCTCAAAAAATATTGACCTTTTCTTCCAAATATGTCTATCATTACCAGATTTCTGTGTCTTTCCCAATGTCACATCAAGGTTTTTCACCCTCTCAAAATACAATTCTGGGGATAAAGATTGAGGAGCAGTATCAAATTCTTGTGAGCCATTGAATGCCTTTTTTAGTCTTCTATAAGGGTGATCCATAGGCAAAAACTTTCGATGACCCATGTACACTGTTTTCCTCCCATGATGCAATTGACAATATGACGTCTGTTGTTCGCAAATTGGACATGCTTTATGCCCTTTAACACTGTATCCAGACAAATTTCCATATGCTGGGAAGTCATTTATAGTGAATAGAAGCATTTCATGCAGTTGAAAATATTCCATTTTATAAGAATCATACACCCTAATACCATCAGCCCATAACAGTTTCAAATCATCAATCAGCGGTGACAAGTATACATCAATATCATTGCTGGGTTGCTTTGGACCAGAGATCATGATACTCAACATGACATATTTGCGCTTCATACAAACTTCAGGAGAGAGGTTGTAAATTACAAATAAAACAGGCCATGAACTATGTGTGCTACTGAGGGTTCGGTATGGATTCATTCCATCTGTGCACAAGCCTAGTCTCAGATTTCTAATTTCATTTCCAAATGTAGGGTACTGGGCATCAATTTTCTTCCATTGTGGACAATCATCTGGATGACGTATTTTTCCATCACATACCCGCTCATCAGCATGCCATCTTAACCTTTTTGCATCATGTGAATTAGCAAATAAACGTTTGAAACGAGGAATTATAGGAAGATACCAAAATACCTTTGAAGGGAGCTTTGTAATCTCTACATCAGCTTGTGATTTTTCTTTCACCTTATACCGTGATGTCCCACATTTAGGACACTCTTTCAGAAATTCATATTCCTTCCTATATATAATGCAGTCATTCGGACAGGCATGTATTTTCCTGTATCCCAATCCCATCGGGCATAATATTTTTTTGGCCTTATAATGTGAATCTGGAAGATCGTTATCTTTTGGAAGAATGTCTTTCATCAATTGTAGCAGCTCTGTAAAACTTCTGTCACTCCATCCATGTTTCTCCTTCAGGTTAATCAATCTTAACACCGCCGACAAAACCGTAAAATCTGTACAACCAGGATATAATGGTTTTTCGGCATCACCATATAGACGTGCAACTGTCGGTTCTATCTCAATTTGTTCTGCTACAATATCGCGAATCATTTCTTCAATTCCATCGGAGTTACCATCTTGCGATTCATTATCATCAGTGACATTCTGTCCAGTTTCGCCATGCCAAATCCAAGGGTTGTAACTCGGATTGAAACCATGACAAATCAGATGATCTTTTATCTCTCTACTTTTCATCTTCTTCATATTCAGACATTTCAGGCATGGACAGAAAAAAATGTCACTACTTGGAACATTTCGTTTAGCAAATTCCAAAAAGGCATCAACACCTTCCTCATATTCATTGCTCATTCGATGTGCCGTAATCCAACTTCGACTCATTATTACCTATAACAAATAGCAAAAATATATATATTTTTTAGATAAGTCAAATATATTTTTATATGAAAAAAATCATAATTTGAATGTAAACAATTTTGAAATATAAAACAAATCGATGTGTAAACCCCCCTCGACACCCCCGACCCCTCTGGACAGCCCCCCACCCCTCCTGGACACCACCCCCCACCCCCTACCCCCTTGGACACCCCCCTGGACATCCCCCAACCCTCTGGACAGCCCCCCCACCCACCCGGACAACCCCAAATACCCTCTGGAGAGGCCGCCACCCACTTGGACAGCCCCCCACACCCATCCACCCCCTTGGACACCCCCCTGAACACCCCACCGACCCCTCTGGACAGGCCGCCACCCCCTTGGACAGCCCCCCACACCCACCCATCCCCTTGGACACCACCATGGACACCCCCCGACCCCTCTAGAAAGCACCCCCACCCCTCCTGGACACAACCCCCCACCCCCGACCTGCTTGGACACCCCCCTGGACACCCCCCAACCCTCTAGACAGCCCCCACCCCTCCTAAACACCACCACCCACCCCCTACCCCCTTGGACACCCCCCTGGACACCCCCCAACACCCACCCACACCCTTGGACAGCCCCCCCACACCCACCCACCCCCTTGTAAACCCCCCTGGACAGCCCCCCGCCCCTCCTGGACACCACCCCCCACCCCCTACCCCCTTGGACACCCCCGTGGACATCCCCCAACCCTCTGGGCAGCCCCCCCCCCCCCCCACCCACCCGGACAACCCCAAATACCCTCTGGAGAGGCCGCCACCCACTTGGACAGCCCCCCACACCCATCCACCCCCTTGGACACCCCCCTGGACACTCCACCGACCCCTCTGGACAGGCCGCCACCCACTTGGACAGCCCCCCACACCCACCCATCCCCTTGGACACCACCCTGGACACCCCCCAACCCCTCTGGACAGCCCCCGACCCCTCTAGAAAGCACCCCCACCCCTCCTGGACACAACCCCCCACCCCCGACCTGCTTGGACACCCCCCTGGACACCCCCCAACCCTCTGGACAGCCCCCCACCCCTCCTAAACACCACCCCCACCCCCTACCCCCTTGGACACCCCCCTGGACACCCCCCAACACCCACCCACACCCTTGGACATCCCCCCACACCCACCCACCCCATTGTAAACCCCTTTGGACACCCCCCGACCCCAAATCCATGCACCTATGCCATTGTTGTGTGTGAATAAAGTAGTAACAACTGTAAAAGGGCAACCCATCCAAATGGACACGCCCCAACCCTCTCGGGGATTTATAGAAAACGATGAAAAATTAGTGAAATCATAAAATTACTCAATATTGCAAGTCGAACAAATAGATCTAGGGATGATAAATAAGATTATGGTGCCAAAACGAGTTAAAAGGGTTCGCAATCGAAGAATCTTAGCTAGTTTCAACAAAAAAATCACAACACATATATATATATACTATCCCCGAAAAAAAACGAACGAGTGGGAGGATTACCTGAGTGCTGCGAGTTTAGATGATTGATCCGAGGATATTAAATATGAGAAACGATGATCGCAAAACGAATCTAAACCAACGAAATGGACGAGCCAATTCGGGTTTACGCGCGAGAGAGACGAGTCGCGACTGTCGAAGGTAAACTCGCGAATGACAATCCACGGGTCTGGGTAAATTTTTAAATGAGTTATCACGTCGGTTATTCAATAACCGACGTGATAATTGTTTTAAAAACATTTATAACGTCTGTTATTTCTATAACCGACGTAAAAACCTTCCTCCGATTCATTTGTTACGTCGGTTAGTTTATAACCGACGTTATAAAGGGCTCAAAATCCGCGTTTTTTTACGTCGGTTATGGAATAACCGACGTCAAAAACATATGCGGATTCTTTTTTTACGTCGGTTATTTTATAACCGACGTAAAAAAGCCTTCAAAAACCGCGTTTGTTACGTCGGTTATTCAATAACCGACGTACAAAAGCCTTCGCAAACCGCGTTTTTTACGTCGGTTATTGTTATAACCGACGTCAAAAACGAAGCCGCGCGATTAATAACGTCAGTTATAATAATAACCGACGTTAAAGGTGTACCGAATACAAATATTTACATCGGTTAATAAATAACCGACGTAAAAAACCTCGTTTTACATATTATGACGTCGGTTTATATAACCGACGTAAAAAATGGTGACGTAAAAAACGTTTTCTGCACTAGTGTACGTCACCTGAATTTCAAAATAAGGATTTATTGTTAAACATTTTTATTATAAGAAAATTTAATGTGTTAAGTACAAGTATTACAATACAATATTATATGGTCACATATAAATATAATTAAACACATCATGAAATATATATAGATGTTAGGAACCTTTTAATATTTAATTTTTAACATAATTACATTTTTATTCATAAAATTATTGTTTAGATTTAGTATTTAGAGGGAAATTTATTTTAATGGATAAATTTTACTAAATTATAAATTTTTATAAAATATAAATGAATTTAGGAAGTTTTATTAAAACTTTTAAAATAAGTGATCATCCATAATTAAAAAGGAATAAAATCATTAAATGTCAAATTTTTATAGGAATTATATTTTTCTTTATATTATATATTTAATTTATAATATATAAAAATGATCACTTTTAATGAATTATTATTTATTTTCCATTTATTATAGGAAATAGATTAAAAATAAATTAATATTATAAGTTTATGTGATGAAATATAAGTAATACGTATGTATTTTTAATGAATACTTTTCAATAAACAAAATTGATTTTTAATATTAATGATGTTTTAATATAGAATATAGATTTACCATATATATATATATATATAACTAATTTTGTAAAATGGATGTAATATTTTGATTTATCATATCAAAATTATTCCATATTGCATTTTTTTTGAAAACAATGATTGTAGAGTTAAAAGCAGAAAATACCCATTTTAGAATTTCTAATTATTTTTTGAAAGTATATGAATATGATAAATATTTTAAAATTTCTGAAATATATTTCTTCATTAATTATATTTTTAAAAATTTAAATTATATTAAAATATTGTATTTAATTTAGGTAACTCTAATTTTAATTTTTGGAACAAATGTAATAAATTTTCCAAGAAAACATTAAGTGTTTTCAATTTATTATCTCAAAATTAATTTTAATAACATTTTGAATATAATATTTCAAAATAGGTTTTTATATTTTGAATCAGAAAATTAAAATTATTAAAAAATGTAATTTTTTTGTCATAAAAAAATATGATATTGATATTTGAAAACTAGTTTCTGTAGTAATGTAAAGTATGGTATAAAGAAAAATTAATGGGAAAAATAAATATCTCTAAAAATAAAAGATTATTCATGTGGAAGTGAATTTTATTTACATATACTCATCATATATCCCATATTTTACACTTTAGGGTCCACCTTCCTTTGAAAATGTGACGCTTTTAATATAATGATGTGAAAATTTACAAAAGTACCTCCCCCTAACATATAAAAGAATAAATTCACCAAAAAACTCTTACCCAAAACATATAATAATTTTATTGAGAAAACAATAAAAAATTACATTATAAGTATCTCTAACACATACTAGTTTTTTTAACTATATAATACTATTCTATGAAACCAAAACAATTTTACTGCAAGAAATATGAAAACACCTAATCACTCATTCTTGATTTTGATTTATTTTGTTATTCTTATACATAAAATAATATTTTTATAAAAATATTAAAAAATATAATTATTTTCATTAAGGTAAATAAATTATATTATGTTATTGGGATAACCATTTTCTACCTTCCAACTAAATCGTTCAATAAAATGATAATGTCACCTATGCATATGTGCATACAACCACTTCTTAGATGGAATGTATCATATTTCATCAACACCATAAATATATGGTAATAAATATTAATTTTATGAAATAAATATGATATCTATTAAATATTTATAAAACTAGATAGAAAAATAATTATATATCCCCCATTATTCATATCAATTTAAAAAAATGAAGACATCGCTCATGCCTACATATATATTAATGCCTCGATGGTAGAATCATTTTGTTTTTCCTCACCACAAAAAATGGATGGTTATTGAAAATGTATTTTATGAATATATATATGATATTTCATAGTAATATTTGTGAGGAATATGAATTTTTTAAGGATAAGAAAATAATGAACCATCATTATAATGAAACCCTTCAGCATTGGAATGTTACATGAATAAAGATCATTACATATTTTATTTCCCTAAATCCTAACTAAAAATTACATTGAATGAAATTATAACATTTTATGAAAATATATATAATATATTAAATTACCCTCAATTATCTAGTAATGATTAACATTATTTTAAAAAATCGGGGTTTGTCATCCCTATTATGAAACATGTACAGGACAATAAAACTTAGAAACATATGATGATGAATATACTCATTAACATGGTAATAAAATATTAATGAATTATTTTAATTATATAATATAAATATAAATATATATGAATAAATTTATAAATAATTTACTATTTTTTATATTCCTTATATACGTAATTACAGTTCTTTTATAAAAGATTATAGTAATGGTTAGGGTTTCTCATCACAAACATCTTATACTGAGACATGATTACTATTATATACCTATTTTTGTTTATATGTTTAGTAAGGTTTATATGTGTAACATATTGTCACAATTATATTTTTTGGTAATTATATCTCAATGTGATTTTTCTTATTCCAATGATTTTCATTCAAAAGTTACCATGGTTGTATGGTATTTGGTTAAATAAAATAATGTCTCTTTGAGTTGTAATGATTATACGTGAACTTAATTATTTTATTATGCATATAATAGACCCGAAACAATTATTAAAAAAATTCATTATCTTGATTAGTGGGGAAAATAATACTTTTAATACAATATTTTTTCATTAAAATATTCATTTTCACTAAATTCAAATGTTGATAAGAATAATTTCAACCACTTCAAATAAGAACTTTCTTTTCCATTTCAATATTCTCTATTATAGTAAATCATTTCCAATATTATTTTGAAATAAAAATATGTATTTTTTCTATTAATCTGAAGAATTTACATTATATATTTTAAAATGGATGCATCATTACTTTTTTAAACTATGTAGGTTTTAAAATAGAATTTTATAAATAATTAAGTGGTTTTTTTTCATGATTGAATCATTTACCCTAAAAAAATTATTTATTAATGTCTCATTTTGAAAAGATTCCATTAATAGTAGTTTCTAAAAAGGTTTGAAGTTCAATTTTTATAAAATTAAATTTTAACGTGTCTTAAGAAATCCAAATTACAAAATAATTTTAGTAAATGTTTTTTGAAAACTATTTTTTGTTGTCAAATCCATAATTCCATTTACTTATGATATATGCATCACCATTCATGACATGTTTTATGAATTACCCTATATATATAATTCAGAATAAAAAATTTTGGCGATTGAATTATTATTACCAACTGATCTGAATCTAACTGTCTTTTTTTGATATAACAAAAGGGATAATTAAAAACCCATACTGAGTTCATGGTTTATTATAACATGGAATAATATTGATATTTTTTCACAAACATGAGTATTAATGAAAATTATTTTATAGTGGTTTCTTATATATCCATCAAATTCATTAGTAAACGATTTATATCCCATGATATAATGAATTTTTGTGTGACAATAATTATGTTCAGTTACGTGAAAAAATACAATGGGGGAGTTTCATTATTGTTGAATAAGTTCAACAACAAGGTTTTTGAGTTTAATTGTAGTAATATATTCTCCAAAACACAATATATGGGTGCAATTGTTTCCATATTCTCAAAATTCATTGTATTTGTGAAATGGAGGTTATAAATTCTCAAAAAGAATGTAAGTGAATTATATTTTAGTTTGATTTTCCCACAAAGGCTCTCCATGTTTATAAATGAAGTTATCTATGATTAAAAGGTCAATATGCATCATAATTAATAATAAAGTGTTCCAAAATTTTATAATTTCTTATTTTTTTCTTCATTCCAGATTTCAATGACATTATATATTTTTCCATTATGGTAGTATTTATAATCATATGTTTTTATAATATTATTCAATGGAATATTTTTAATGTTTTGACATTCCTTGTTCTTATATCATTAATAATATATAACTCTTAGGTTTTCATGTTATTTTTAATTTTAAATTTCTCAAATTTTTATGTTTTCTAATATTCTTATGCACTAAAATTTTATAACTCATTAATATGCCTCTCAATTATTGAGAGCTTGATATAATCTATTTATTATGTTAGCCAATTCCACATGTTATGTTAATGAGAATATCATCCGATATGTCATTAATATAATCTTGTACTGTGAAATTATAGATAAATATAGCCAGTAATATTTTAGTGAACATATTCTTTAAAAATACTAAACCATTTTGTTTTAGTATTTAATGACTATTTATGAGATTTAATATTTTAAATTTTAAAATAAATTTGTAATATATAAATGTTTAGTTTATATCATCTAAATTTTCATCTAATTTATTTTTAAAGGACTTATTTGTAGAATTTCACATGGGAGAGTGGGTATGTGGCCACTTAGTTTGTATAATATTATGTTTTTGTTAAATTTACTGTAATATTTTTAGTTATTTATGGGGAATAATACTATATTTCTTCAGTGAATACGCAAAGTCTATTTCTAATAAAAACATCATAAAATTTTCATAATGTATAGACTGTGTATTTAAGTAACAATAGATTTTTTTTCGAGATATAATTAGGTGGATCTGTGGTATGGTATAAACATACAAAGGGGTAATAACATAGAAAATGAAAATATGAGTATTAACTCAATATCCAGTTTGTGTAAAAGAATTGGGCCTAACTTCACACCTATTTTAAAACTAATGATGTATATTCTTTGGAGATCCATATGATTTTTATGAACCATTAGGAATTAATTAAATGGTATTAAATGTTGTAATATATAACATGATAAATGAGTGAACTTTATTAGAATATGACCTTGAATAACATAGATTGAAACTTAGTGATTCCAAATTTTAGTTATGAATGCGCTTATTAATTTAATAATAGAGTTCTTTTATAGATTATTAATTCATATAATATCATACCTCATCTATATATTATTTAATGTAATGGATAGATCATAGTGAAACCATGTTATAAATTGGTTTGATGGATAGTGTAAAGATTATCCCAATAAGTAACATAATGTGGTTGAAGATGGAGTTAAAAATATCATTTTGATTTTAAACCAATACACCAATGCATTGAAAAGTAATACATACCCTATTGAGATTAAAAATTCACTAAGGGTGGTGCAATATGATATCAATAATCTCTTTTATTAAAACACCCACCATCTTTTTGTGGTTCATCAAACCCACAAATTTTTGTTTAATAGATATATATAATAGATGGGGTAATATTCTCCCTCCAAATGGTTGACCAATGATAATGTTAATTTATATCTTCTTATAAGTAAGGTGATGGTGCCAAATAGTATACTATCATTATTTTTTCAATAAAATAAGATGAATATTAACTATATATAATGGGATGGGTTTGAGAATGTATTTTTCAATAAATATTTTCATTAAAATCCTTAAATGAAAATGAATAGTATTTCATATATATTAAACAAATAGGGGATGAATTAAAATATATCTATGAAGTAAACATAATTAATCTCATATAGAACACATTCTATTTTTTATTTATGTTGATTGTTAGATCCAATGAATTTTTACTTTTTTATAAGTAGGTCAACGAATGGAATTAAATTTAATAAAATATTTATCTATAAAGCAGTTGTTTGATATGAATTTATTATATAAATAAAATATTATTACAATCATTACAATGGATACAAGAAAATGAAGAATAATTTTGAGGATATCATTAGGAAAATTCCTCAGAAAAAAATAAAATCCATAAAAACAGATGAAAAAATTAGGGATGGAAGAACATATGAAAATGAAAAGTATGAATATGATAATGTTTTATATCATTAATGAATTCACATAAAGCTCATCATTTTCAAGGAGATATGTATAGGATATCCAATGTTTTGAAGGATATGAATGTAAAATTATTCCAATGAAATGTGTCTAGAGATTATAAAAATATATATTCTAATAGAGTTGCTAAATAAGATAATAAACATAAACAAAATCAATGTCTTAGTGAACAATGAAAATCATATGCAATGAATACCATTGAAGTGGATGGTAATAATTATGGTACATTAATCCTTCTATCCAAATTTCAAGGTGTCTAATTAGTTTCTTGTTCAAAACACTAAATTATATTTGGGGTGTTTTCTATGATAGTCAAAATCATCACCCTAAGGACATCATATTGAGTTATCTATGAAAAATTATACTAGTTTAATTAATATATCGCATGTTGATGTTTTTGGGATTGTTTATAAAAATATTATTATTCTTAAACTAGTTGAATTTGATATAATTTGTATTTTTTTCCACTCTATATAGACCTTTTAACAATTTTAAGAAATTTGATATCAAATTTCAAAGCCAAAACTCACAAACAAACACATTTCTGTTTAATGAATAATATAAACTCATAAAAAAGCTACATATATTATATGGGTCTTTATAGAAAAAAATATGATATGTGCTTCCCAATTGTAACCAATTTGTGATGTTGGTATATAATTGGAAATTACATCTCATTTCATGAATATATTAGGATTATACCCATACATTTTCATCAGTGAGGGTAATAAAATATTGTAATATGCAATTTATTTATGGTTAGAGAATGAGACTACATCAATTTTCAGCAAATATTTTTCATTTATATAATTAATGTTTCCAGTTATATGATTTATATGCAACAATAGAATTGGAGAATCATTGAGACATTTTTTTAAAGATAATATTATATATATTAATTATTTTTTAAAAATATAGCTAAAAATTTGAGAGTAACAAAGGGAGGTGACCAAATTATGAAATCTTGGAAGGCATTAGTATAATATGAACATGTAATTATTAATGTAATAAATTTAAAATTAATATATATATTTTATAAAATTTAAATTTCCATTAACTTTACATTAAAATAATATATTTTAATAGCTATTAATTAAATGTTAAAAACTAATAAATATTTTCCTTAATATAAATGAGTTGAATATTTTTAATTAATTTTGATAAAAATATGATCAATATAGTTAAATTCAGAGTAAAATCTTTTAAGATATATTTTCTTAATGAATTATATTCTTCTTTATATTATGAATATTTATCTCAAAATAAAAAATTGATGACATTTAAAGGATTATTCTAAATGATCCATTATAATATATATATATATATATATATCGTATTTCACAAGAGTGGTTAATTGAAATAAAATTAGCAAAAATTAATGATTTTATAATATTATATTTATATCAAAACAATTTCATTTCCCTAAATTTTTTTTGTCATTTTAATGTTATATTAATCATATATATATAATTTTATTTTTGGGAATTTTTTTTATTTTTAGGAAAATATTAAATTTCCACAACCAGTACAATGTAGTTTTTTTAAATAAATTATGCATTTTATGACATTATAATCACATAATATTGATATACAAATTTATGAAAAAATATTTATCATAAAATGTGTATTTTATATGTAAGTAATTATATAAAATTTTATCTACAATTTATATAACTATATTTAACATTTCAGAACACAAGTAATATTTTATTCGAGAAAACATTTTTCTGAATTAAACATTAATTTTAAAATTAATTTTCATCCATTTAGAAATTCGTTATGAAAAAATGGTTTTAAAATTTTTAATTTTCTTATTCATTTTATCTAATAGTGTAAAATTTATTTTTCATTCATAAAATTAATTAAATAAGGTTGACCAAATAGTTATTGATGTAAATATAAATTTTGTTACATTTATTAAAAAGTATTCATTTATTAAAAATAAAAAATTTATACTCCCTATTTTTGTTGTGTGATAGATTTATTAATGAAGAATGTTTCCCTTTTAATTATTTTTTACTCTATGATAAAACATCCTTTGGAAATAAAATTCCTTAAATATAATGTTATGATTATTTAAAAATGTTTCACCAATCTCAGTTACAGAATGTTACATTCTCCAAAAAAATTATACACACATCATAATCCAATAAGAATGAATAATTTTGGCCAAAATAACTCTCCAAATCACTCTCACTTGTTTTGGAGGACACAGTCATACTAAAGTTCCCATATAAGAATTCATAGAGATTTCTCCTGGGGTGTCATTCTTTATTTTAATTTCATTATTTTTTATTATACTTCATCCCAATAAAGTTTTCAAATGATAATATAATTAAATAATTTCTAATTTTATACAACAAAATTAATATTTTTCTAGTAAAATAATTTTCTTCATTCTTCCTAACCAATCAATATAATGAAAACACCACTTCTAAATACATGTAGAATACTGCCTCCATTGATGATGTATTTCTGTTTTCATCATCACCATCAATGGATCATCAAAAAGATTTATTTTATAAAATAACATGACATATATAACATTTTTAGGATTCTATATTGTAAAATAATTTTTTAAAATCTATTCAATCCATCTGTCAAAGGAATGAAAACAAATAACTATGAACGTACAAACATCCACCTCTAAAGATGATGTGGTTCACTTTTCATCACAATCATACATATATTTTTATAAAAATATTTTTTATTAATATATATGATATTTATGATAAATATAAATATTGAATAAGATTTATTGTGGATAAAAATAATAATTAATGATCACTATAATGTATCGTTTTGATATTAGTAAATTACCTAAAATAATCATTTCATTGATTTCATCAACCAAATAACATACAAAGCTCTCGTTGAATGAAATTTAAAAAATGATTCCACCACAATAACTAATGTTCGATGGTAGTGATTTCTATAAAATAAATGTGTATGAAATCACTAATAATAAAATTTTGCAGAATAATAAAAATTTCATAATATTCAATGACGAAAATAAACATTGAAAATATATTTAATGTAAAATTATTTATTAAAAAACCAATTTATAAAATATAATATAAATTAATAATTTTATAATATATTTTTTTAAGGGAGTTTTTTCTATTACACCAGAGGATAAAGAATGATCGTATAATATGAGAGTAAATATAAGGGACATTCATCTAAAAATTACTTCCTTGACGAATGATCTTTATTATACAAAAATTTCCATTAATATTTTTTATATACATCCCGTGTGGATTATTTTATCATGAATAACTTTTAATAATAATAATTAAATTTATATTCAATGATTTATATTTTCGATCGTTATGATTTAAAAGATACCAAATATGAAAGGGATTTAGTTACATCTTATTTCATATATTTATATACTATTATTCTTCTAGAACATAAATATTACATAGGTTTAATTATCCTTAACATTTTATTAAATAAAGAATTAAATTTTTCTAAATTGAATGTTAAAATTTTAAATCACCAATTATATAATGATTAATTTCATTATCATAATGTTAAAATATTTTTATGAATAATTATCATCATCACCAATTAGTTCTTTATAATTAATGTTCTAGATACTTATTCACACAAATATTATAATTTCATAATTTTAAATCAAAATATGTATTTTTTCATGTAATTAGAATAAATTTCTTTTACATATTTCAATAGTATTTTACGATACAATTTTAAATGATTTGGATTTTACTTATTTTATTTTAAATTACTTAATAGTTCCAATTTTATTATAGATTCATTTGTAAACTATTCAATTTCTTTTTTAAAAATGATAAATTATTTTAAGGGTTATGTTATTTTCAAATCAATTAATGTAATATCTAAAGGGGTTTTCTTGTTATCTCTAGAACATGAATTTTAGAAGTTGATTAATATTTAAGATTATTATGATAATGTATGTAAATATTTTTATTAAACTAGTTTTTGTTTTATTTCTATTTTTATTTTGATTTTGATGATTTATTTTTTCATTTGAGTAATTTTTCCTGAATCACCCTCTAAATTTCAATGGGAAACACTATTCTTCGGTGACAGAATTTTTCGTATCCAATGATAAAACTCTAGATTCTGATTTATTAGATACTATATTTCATTTTTATGAAACCCATATTAATTCCAAGGGCTATTCATTGTATGATATATTATTTTCATGATATATAAATTTTTTTTAAGGATATTCATTCTGTGATAAGTGGGGTTATATATTTCCCTCAAATGTTTTGGTTAAGGGCTAGTAACATATGAGCTAATAAATTTTTGAATGATTTTAATTTTAGTTTTTTATTATTATATTAATTTCTTCTACATTTAATTATAGTTAGTTATGTTCAAAATTACTTAGTCTGATGAAAGTTATTGTATTTTTTTCAAACTCGGTTTAGTGTAATTGCAGTTATCTATGCTCAAAAATATTTTTCATGAGTTTAATCACAGAAATAAATGATTAAAATAATTTTATTGTGAAAAATATTATTATTTATGATCCCAAATATTGTGTGTGAGTATGTATTTGGTTAGCTAGGCTCACAAAAATCAATTTTTTTAGAATTTTGAATGATTATCTCCTCAATTTTGTAATTTCATTTCGTTTTTTATACTCCATATTAAAATTAAATCATTATTGACTTAGATATGATCATGTGTATTATCCGACATTTTCACACACATAAGTCATGGTTTCTGTTTGATCATTTGACATCACAAATTCTTCAATCATGTCTTCATATAAACGAGTGTTAGCAGGATACGGTATTGATTATCCAATGAGTAATAAAAATGATAAATGCTTCTATAGTATTTACTCAATATGAAAACAATGCACGATCAATGATCCGAAAATCAAAACATGGTTAACACTCCGAATAGACCCGATTCAGTGATTCAAACGTTATATAAAAACCTTTATGAAGATAATTATGAGGAATTTATATGTCATATATAAGTAGTTAGGTTAGATAACCTAACAAAAATATGACCATGAATAACCCAGATTAGATATTAGATATTCAAATGTTAGGTAATTCAAGCTTTACAACATTTACCATTATGGTTTCCTTCATAATTTTATTAATATAACTCTTCTTATACAACAAAATAATTTTATTTTAAATAATGTCTAAAACATTGAGAAAGGGTCTAGAGGGAAACATCTAAAGGTTATTCTCAGTCAACTCACCCAAAATATGAATTTAATGGTAACTACATCCAGCTTCTAAATTGAAATAGAAAGGATGAGTTTTTTATTAAGTATATTATATGACACTATCATACCACCCCTAGCAGGTATCTAAACCTACTAATTGTTGAGAAATGGATTACAATAACAGAAAATATTTTTTACATCCTACAGTGATCAATGAATTAGATATTTTTAGTCATTATTATATATATGTTGGTGTTTACCAATGTTGGAAACTAGTTATGAATATAAAAAATAATGATGTTGTTGACTATATGGAATGAGGGAGTTTAATAATGTATTACTCACAAAATATTTTACCCAAAATCTAAACATAAAAATGGATAGATAATTAATTGGTTTGAAATAAATTGTTGATGAATAAAGTTGTACCTATATATTAAACATCATGATACTCATAAGGAATGCCTATAGATTTATTATTGACCATGAATTTAATATTTAATTATTATTTAGTGTCATAAAAATAATTCATTGAATGTAATTTTATATAAGACATTTGGAAATAAAAAATAGTGTGGTAAATATATATTTAAGGTACAACTTATTATTATATACACTCATTACATCAAAAAAAATAAAATGAAAAATATGATGGTTTCTCATGGAATAAAAGTTAAAATATAGAATGTATGGAAGAATTTTGGGAAGTATACATGATAAAAATGTGGGAGAAAGAACATTAGAAGATATAAAATATAAAAATGAAACTTTTATATGTGAGGAATGATTGTTCATAGAGTTTATGATTGGAAAAGATAGATAAAGAGGGTATCCAATATATTTGAAATTATATATCAAGTAGTGAAAACACTATGAAATGTTTCTTATATTTTCATATATGAATGAAATTAAATTTGAGAGAATGGAATTTATTTAATTAGGGGCATTGAAATTCCGATAAATTTAGTATATATTTTTCTTTAATTAAATTATATTTTGAACCACATGTTTCACATGTAATATCAAACCACGATGAGTGAGATAATATTTATTAAGAAATAATTTTATGTAATAAATAATAATTTTATAACATAGACATTATATTAGTGTGTAAAAATATAATTACAACATAATGAAATATATATATATATAGAGGGTCTATGGTTCTATAAACATGTAATTATTAATTAAATAAATTCCAGGAAAATATATTTAGTTTATACATTTGGTATTTACATAAATATTATTTTTTAAGAATAAATTTTATTAATTAGAAAATTTTATTTTTAATAAAAAAATTAGTGAATAATTTTAATTAATAATTCTTAATCAATTTATCAATCATAAGGAATTGGGAATAAATTCATTTGAAATATTTTTTTCAAATACATTTATTTATTTTCTTATTATCAACCTAATAAACTAGTTTTAAAATATTTAGAAGACAGTCATAATATTTTTATTATGAAAATATACATATTATTATATTTTAGAATATTAATTATTAAGAAATATGTTTAAGAATAGGTAATTATTATTATTAATCACTTTCTGATAAAAATAATTTATTTTACATATAAATTATATTTTGTTTGAGAATATTAATTTAACATATAACAAAAATTAATTTCAAAAAATGGATTTAATTTTGGGAATCAATACATAAAAATTATTTTATGGTGTATTTTTGTTTTTTTGGCAGATTTAATTTTTAGTGAATAGTAAAATGATATTTTTATAGAATCTTGATATTTATAGCATTATAAAGACATAAGAAAGTTTCATAATTTAATGAATCATTTCAACTAATCATATTTTTATTTAACAATTAATTATACATTAATAATAACAACATTATCATATGAAATATATATTTGAAATATTAAATCCTAAGTAATATTTTTTCCCTAAAACAATTTTGTTTTGTTATACATTTATTATGTTAATATTAATTAGTATCAGATTTATATATTTCTTCTCATAATGTTTTCACATTTTGAATGATAATAATTTAATAAGGTCATAATGGTAATTTCAATTTTTTTATAAAAATAAGTTATCCTGGCTAATACAAAAGTTACTATGGTAAGTGTAAATTATGGTAAAATGTATAATGAATGGGAAGAATACATAAATATCTCAAAGAATTATATATTATTTTTATGAATGAGTGGTGTAAAAAAATGATTAACACCTTTACCATAATTATTCACTTTAAAAACTACTTTCCCTTGATTATGTCATGTCATCAGTATAAAATTATGAGTATTTTCATACGTTCCTCCCCTATGGCTCTTAAAAGTATACCATAAACAACCCCATAAACAAATCCAAATCATCCCTTTATTTTTCATATGTTTTCTTCTTTATCAACCTACACCAAATATATTTGAACCTTAATATAATAACTGTATTAATATCATTAATATCTTGAAATGTTATTATATTGATGTTATATCCTTTTTTATACCTTTCTCCAAACAACTGAAAAATAATGAAAATTGCATCTGTGCATACTTGCTGACTACCACCAATGTTGATGTCGTGTTTGATTTTTCATCATCACATTAAATTGAAGGCTATAAAGAATAAGGTAGTGAGTTAATTCAATGTATATGAATTTTTTATTATTTTGTGAATCATATATAGTTATCTACTTTCCTCTCATTCAATTATTAAAAAAATGAAATCATCATTCATAAGTAGATGAAGACTACCACCTCTATATATGGGAAGATTCATTTTTTATCACCGCATTACATAGATGGTTCAAGAAAATTTAATTTATGAATATATATGATATTATTCAGTAAAATAAATCACAAATAAGATTTTTTTAGAATAACATATTAATTAAGGATTTTTGAAAAGTGAACAATTCACATCATTAAATTTTATAGAATAAGAGAATGATTGAATTCATCTTCAAAATATCTCTTCGAGTTAAATTAGAATATTATCAATAGTCAATTATCATATAATTATGTTTATTGAAAAATATAGGTATAATGAAATATCTATTAGTGAATGGGGCTTGAAATCACTATTATGAAACATATATGGATTAATTGAAACTAAAAACATATAGTCATGAAAAAAATCATAAAGTAGATAATGAATGTATACTGAATGACTATAATTAATGTATCTAAAAGTTAATAAATTTTAATTTTTTTTTGAAATTATTTATTAAGATATATATTTTTATTAAATAAGATATTAAATATATTTCATTTATTTTGAGAGTAAGGGTTAGGGTGTTTCATATCAACGTTCATTCTTGGCGACATGATTAGTATTATGAACATATATTTAATGGAAATTTTATCATATAGACTATTTGGTGTATTTTATCTGGATTTAATTTTTTTCGTGTTTATAAATATTTTTATTTTAGTTTTACTCTATCAAAGTGTTAGGAATCAAATGATACCTACAACATAAATTATTCTATTG
Source organism: Viscum album (assembly GCA_963277665.1). Lineage (NCBI taxonomy): Eukaryota > Viridiplantae > Streptophyta > Magnoliopsida > Santalales > Viscaceae > Viscum > Viscum album. Next base: position 720,353,981 of record OY728164.1, on the reverse strand, counting down.
AGTCAAATCTATTTTTCTGAGGTGTTATGATTATTTTTGAATATGTTTGTTATATTTATTATTTATTAAACCTTTTTATTAACATGAAGATAAATTTTCATTATCTTTAGTCAAAATGATAGTTTTTAATGCATAATTCTCCCTTTATTAATTTTTTACAAATACATTGTAAAATTTATGAATAATTGGAATATTCTTCAAGAACCTCTATCTATATCTTCCAAGTACATGTCAAATAAAACCTATAATTGTATCCAATGTTACTTTGAAATTAAAATATGAGTTATTATTAGTAATCTTAATAAATCTCAAATCATATTTTCATACAACAAAGTTATTACTCTTTTAAACAATATGGGATTCAATAATTGAATTTTGAAACCCCCTCTCCATATTTCCTTTTTAAAACCATTTATCCTTTTCAAGGATCCATTTATAGAATTTATTTTTATTTTATTTTCATATACATCTTCCAGATACCATATAAAAAATGAATATTTAATGTGGATAATAATAAAACCTTTTTAAAATAATGTTAGATTTTTTCTAGAAAACTAATTTTGGGTTTAATATCCATTTATTTCTTTATTTTTAAATGATATATCTGATATAGAGTTATTTTATATTAAATTCCCACTAATTTCACAAAGGCAAAAATATTTTTGGTGATTTAATTTTTGTTGTTAACTGATACTTCTCTTAAGGTCATTATGATAGATGCTACATGGGAATGTTATGAAACTCATTTTCTATCCATGGGTTATTCATGGTATGATATATGAATGAATTTTTTTGGTACACTTATTTATCAATGGTAATGCACAAATATTATAAAAAATGGGAAAATATATTTGGTAGTGTATGCAATATGAAATGCTAATACCAAACAAACAATGATTATATAAATATGACCATTTAACAATTCTATTAAATAATTGTATACTAGTAGGATTAATTACATTATGAAATGTAAATATATTATAAATATATAAATGATTCCATACCTAATAAGAAATAATTTCTTTTCAATTATATTATTTATTTCAAAATATGATTTCTTAAAATATTAATATATATTTATTTTGTTCAAAAGTAAATAAAAATAATTTTTGAAGAAAACATATTTTGAAGAACAAAAATGAATAATAAATATTTTCTATAAAATTGGGAAAATTTATTTGATAAAACTAGAACCATTTTTTATATCATCACTTATGAATTAAATAAGGGTGAACATTTACTATTTTTAAGAAAATTTATATTTTTCAGTGGATAACAAAAAAATATTATTTAATGTAAATTTATCATTTATTTTGATAAATTAATTAATTTTAAAGTGTAATTTTTAATTTAATTTTATTTCAAGGTAACATAAGTTTTATATATTATTTAATTCTAGTAATAAAGTTTAAATAATATTAATATGGGATTTTAGTATTAATATATTTTTTGGATTAGAAATGTATTTTTTTTAAAATCTATCTAAAATGCATAATGATTCTACATAATATTTAATAATAATTAACTCTTATGATAAATTTTCTTAATGAAATTTTTATATAATATATCAATATTTATGAATTGAAAATTATATAATAAACATTACTATTTATATATATGAATTACAATCATCATTTTTTAAAATATATATATTTTATAAAACGTCTTTCCATCATGTGTAACATCACAAGTAAGTAATTAATAATAGATATTTTTCATCTATGTCTATTAATGATTTAGTTAGTGTTTTAGAGTATTAAAATGAGAATAATTCCAATCTTATGCATGGAATACACTAATATTCTCAAAATATTGTTTTATTGCCTTTGAATGGAAAACCCTTTTTAAATCAAAATTTTGACAATTTTATAATCTCTATTTGTCAAAATAAACATATTATTTATGATTGGGACATTGATATTTACATTGGATAAATTTTTGGTATTTTTTGGACAATGTTCATTTTTTAATGAATAGTGAAAAATACTGCATTTTAAATAAAACTGCTTTTTCATTAAATTTAATTATATAGTTAGATTATCTGTTTAATTGTTCTTAAAGTTTAATATGAATATATTTTTACCATTTAATCCAATGGTGGTCATTAGGATTAATTTCGCTTTGGAATTGGGCATAAACTAATGCCAAGCTTTTCAAAGATATTGTTTCAAAAAAACCCTCTATTTGTTTTGACAACGGGAATTATTTTTAAATCAATTATTTCAATTTATGTGTTTGGAATTTGGTAAAATGGATTACATATTTGGAATCAGAAGTTCCAAATTATGTAATCAATACTCTTTCGTTTTTTGGACATTATGAATAGTAACGACGGTAATTATCTTTAATTATCTTGATTAATGAGTAATCGGATAGTTAAGGATAATAAAATAATGTCATAATAATACAAAATGACACCAAAATGTGTCCTAATGCTACTGGTTGTCTCATGGCCGACCATGGGATACCTTATGCCAAACTTGGGGACCACATGGAATCACTTTTGAGGGAAAGTGACTTGTTATCTTTTTATTTTTTAAAGAATGTAAATATAACAAGAATGTATCACATGATTAAAACATTTTTAATTTTGTCTACATAGATTATATTCTGGAATATAAATATTCATTGGAAATATAAAAATATTTCCTATATCATCATATTTGTTTCATAATTTTTAGACATTAAATAATGTAAATTATTTATGACATCATGATGATGCAGCGATTACCTCATTATTTAACGATTTAAATAAAATGGAATGACAATGTTAAATATATGACCTACATATGTAAAAAACCTATTGGATGGGTGGATTTCGAACCCCTATCACCATATCCTTAAAATAAATCAATGTGGGTCCTTTAAAATCCGAAACCCATTTGAAAATAAAGTAACATTTCTTTACTTTCCAAGAGTTGTCATCGTCTCCTCTTATAAAAGGCCACCACCTCTACCTCCTTACCCATACTTACAAAGCCTTTTTATAGACCAACCCCTGCCCATTTTGTATCTCCACATCCCTCTCTAACTCCTTGAAGCCTCACTTTGGGCTGAAGTCTTCCCAAGGAAGCCTTTGTGCTCAAAGCAAAGGGAGTTACCCGATTTTAAGGTAGTGTCTTCACTTGAGTCCTTTTGTTTTATTTTGCTTCTCCAACCCCCTAAACTATTTATATTCATTTCATTTGTAAAAAATCCAGTATCTTAAATATACTATTATTTTTTTATAATATGTATTCGAGCTAAACCTACACACACCTACATCTAATGGTTAAAGAACATACTGTTTCCGTGGTTGGCGAATTTCTACCTCACGAAACGATGATTGTTCAACACTAATATATCACATTCAAAGGTGGCCATTAAGATGCCACTATATTTATATATTATATATAATATGTTTAGGTTTTACATATGTTTCTGTATTTTTCATTTATGGAATATCCTTTATGGTTACCATTATGAGTAAACATGATATGTTCATTTAAGGAAATGCGGACTACCGCCCCCTCAAAGTGATTTGATTTCGTTAATTCCATATGTGGGATGTATAAAGGATGTAATTAATGGTATTATATTTGATATTATACTGGAATTATAATATACATTTATATCACTATGATTCCATTCTATAAAATACGAAACAGAAATGAAAGTAGTGTTCATGCGTACGTACGACTTACCGTCTCCATCAACGGTGCATTTAATTTCTTACCTATAATTGGTTATGTAATATTATAAATTCATGTATATACTGGATATATATGATATATATGATATATACATCATTATTATAACTCTTGATATAATGTATACATGAAAAACCTGTAATTATAAAGAGCATATTTTGACTCAAGTACCATTGATCGTTAAAACGACCGTTATTAACTATAATAATTACATAGTGTTCATGACATGGTAATAAGTGATATAAAAGGAATAGTGAACATGAAGAAGGTTCTTAAGAAAGTATAAATTAAATCAAGTTTATTATTCAAGAGATTAAAGAATGATCGAGTCATGTCGGACCCGAGTTATGGGACTTCATCTCAATCTCCATTCATTGAGGAATATTTTGTTTTATACACAACTTTATTTTATATGGTGTATAAACCCCTTTGAATATTATTTTTATCCCAAAGGAATATTTTTTATATGAGGCTTTTACTAAACAACAAAAAGGAATGTTTTTTTTTCGTACGTATGCAGTGACAATGTCTTCTCCACCGTCGTGACCATTATTTGAGTTCCGGCTTCCTCTACAGGCCATACCTTTTTTAAAAGAAAACTAAATACCATGTTTTAATTTTCTTTTATTTTGGTATAGAAAATGGTTTTTATAATTTTTTTTATTATATCAATGTGTTGTATTGTTAACTTGTGATTGAAATGTGGGAATGTTATGTTTCCTTTATGCATGTTTTATGTGATACGATTATGTTATGGTTCTTGGGCATTATTATGAAGACGGGATGTTCCATGATAAACCAAGGGCGGGTGAGCCCGATATATCTCTCCAATGTATTGGGTAACGCGAAGGAGTGAAATGTTAAGGTTTCTCCGAAGAGATTCAGGGAATATACTGTGATGGGTATTCCAAATGTAACCAAGAGGGTTTCTCTCTACGTAAGAATGTTATGAATTCCTCAAGTTACCTCTATTTCTGATGATTTCTATGATTTATTCATGATTTGATGAGGTATGTTAAAGTGATTATGTTTTTTGAGTAAAGTATGATTTCATTGATTCTTATGTATACATGTACTCATGTTTCTTTTCCATATTTTTATATCCCTTACTGATATTTTTATGCTTATCCCATGTTTTTTGAAATGTTTTTCACAGGCCAAGGGAATGGTACATGATATGATGCTAGTGTTAAGGAAGTTTCAAGAAAAATACATGTTTTATTATAAATATGTTTTTGTTTATGGGAAAAATGAATACTATATTTAGGTAACCACTTTGTTTAAAAGAGGAATGTAATGCATGTTTTATGATCTAATTCTCTAAAACTATAAACCTGAAAAGATCTTCAATGTGTAATCTTGTAATAACTCGATATTAAGTAAGGTTTAAGGCTGGGGCCTTATAGTTGGTATCAGAGGTTGGTTTAGATAACTTTAGGAGTTAGAATTCTATTAAATGATTATCCTAAAATATTTTTTTATCATCAAATTGAAATGATATAGCATTTGAAGATTACCATGTTGATGTATCTAAGACATGTTTGTTCAGAATGGTTTTCCGTAGAGAAAACAGGGAAGTAGTTCTAGGAAGGCATACAGAAGGAAATAACCTTCTGAATCATCATCTTGAGATGGTCGGAATTGGAACTGAACAGTTTGTTGTAGTAATGGCGCAGTTGACTCAACAGATAAATGACGGTGGTACCCATGCACGAGATCAGCCAGATCAACCGCAGAGGAACATGTCAGTGGTGGAACATTTCATGAGGCAACATCCCCCATCATTCAGAGGATCATATAACCCTGTGCTAGCTGAAGGGTGGATTAAAGAACTGGAGATTATTTTTGATGTCATGGGGAGTTCAAAAAATCAAAAGGTATGTCTCGCTATTTACCGTTTTGAGGGTGAAGCAGATCAGTGGTGGTCGATGGTTAAAAATATCTGGGACGCTGATGAGATTGATGCTCTTGACTGGGATGAATTAAACGGTATGTTTCTTGAGAAGTATTTTCCTAAGGCTTTTCGACTTAGGATGGAAAAAAAATTCTTGGAATTGAGGCCAGAGGAAGACTCAGTGGCTGCCTATGAAGAGAGGCTCACTCGATTGGCAAGGTATGCTCCAAATTTTATCCAAGACCTTGATAGTAAATTCAATCGTTTTTACAAAGGATTAATTCCAAAATATCGAAGGGAATTGGGTTCTCGTGAGTTTAAAAGTTATGAAAATCTTGTTAGATTTGCTGAGAAGGTGGAAATGGAGTTTCCCAATGATCAAGTGTTCTATAACAACAAGCAGAAGAAGAGATCGAGGTGGCAGGAGAAAGGGAAGAATTATTCAAAAAGGTCTGATGGTAAGAAAACTATGTTTCCAGTTTGTGATAAATGTGGGAAAAGGCATGCTGGGGAATGTCTTCTGAATTCTAGAAAGTTCTACCGATGCGGTAAGATGGGACATAAGGCTCGTGATTGCACTGAAAAAGATCAAGGTGATGGTAAGACCAAATTTGATTCACAGTTAGTGAAATGTTTTAAGTGCAATAATATGGATCACTATGCAAATGAGTGTCCAAAAAAGAGCTTGAGTGATGTGAAGCAGTTAGACTACAAGCAGAAAGGGGTGGTAAAATCCATTGAAACTACTTCAGCAGATGTCGGGCCATCAAATGAAGTTGTATCAGGTACTTTGTTTGTTTTTTCAGATTATGCCAGTGTGTTGTTTGATTCGGGGTCTACAAATTCTTTCATCACTCAAAACATTTATTGTAAAATGGGAATACCATCTCAAGAAATGCCTCATGAACTTGTGGTAAATACACCTGGGGGAAATATTGAGGCAAAAAGAATTTATAAGAACCTTCATATACTTATCTGTGGAAAGAACCAACTTGCAAACCTTATTGTTTTACCATTAGTAGAGTTTGATGTTATCCTGGGTATGGATTGGCTCTCTATTTAGCATGGTAAGAATAACTATAGAGCTAAATAAGTTAATTTTCAGAAATAATTTCAGTTTGTGTACAATAATGAAGCCTTACTATTGATAACATATCAAGAGGCCGAGAAACATGTAAAATTTGGGAATGAATGTTACCTTGCACACATTGTTGAAAACGAGGGAACTGTTCAGATTAATTATGTACCAGTGGTAAATGAGAATCCTGATGTTTTTCTTGATGAGTTTCCTGGAATAATACCAGATCGAGAAGTTGAATTTACTGTTGACTTAGTTCCTGATGCTAAGACAATTTCAAAACCACCTTATCGAATGGCTCAAATTAAACTTTTAGAGTTGAAGGAGCAATTTCATGATTTATTAGAGAAAGGTTTCATTCGACCTAGCACATCATCATGGGGTGCTTATATTTTAATTGTTAAATAGAAATATGGTTCTATGAGACATTGCAATGATTATATAGCCTTCAATAACATCACTATTAAGAACAAATATCCTTTGCCTCATATCGATGATTTTTTTGATCATCTCCATGGGGCTTAGTATTTTTTAAAGATTGACCTGAGATCGGCATAACATCAGTTGAAGGTAAAGGAAGCAGATATTTCGAAGACTGTGTTCTATAAAAGATATGGCCATTATGAATTTGTAGTAATGCCTTTTGGGCTAACCAATGCACCTGCTGTATTCATGGATTTACTGAATAGAATTTTCCATGAGTTCTTGGATAAGTCTGTAGTGGTTTTCATTGATGATATTTTTGTGTTTTCTAAAATTAAAGAAGAGCATGAAATACATTTAAGGGTTATTTTTCAAACCTTCAAAGAAAAGAAATTTTATGGGAAATTCAGCAAGTGTGAGTTTTTGTTGCAACAAATTTCTTTCCTTGGTCATATTGTTTCTAAATATGGGATAACTGTTGATCCTGCAAAATCAATGGTTGTTGAAGAATGGCCAAGACCCACAAATGTAACTGAGATTAGTAGCTTCCATGGTTTGACAGGATATTACCGATGGTTTGTTATAAATTTTTCACGGTTTTCTATTCCAATGACTAAGCTAACTAGAAAAGGTGTTATGTTTATCTGGACAAAAGAATGTGTTGATTGTTTTCAGGAACTGAAAAGAAGATTGGTTAATGCTCCAGTTTGGGCACTACCTTCTAGGAATGGTGAGTTTGTTATATATAGGGATGCTTCATTGAAAGGACTTGGTTACATTCTAATGCAGAATGATCAGGTAATTGCTTACGCTTCATGAAAGTGGAAAACTAATGAGGTAAATTACCCTACACATGATTTGGAATTAGCTGTTGTTGTTTTCGCTTTAAAAATTTGGAGGCATCATTTGTATGGAGTAAAGTGTGAAATATATACCGATCACAAAAGTTTAAATTATATATTCACTCAGAAAGAATTGAACATGAGACAGAGAATATGGTTAGAATTAATCAATTATTATCATTTTACAATTCATTACCATCCGGGAAAACCAAATAAAGTGGGTGATTCTTTGAGTCGAAAAAGTAATTCTTCATTAACCATGCTATGTTTGGAACAAGATCCTTTGGTTTTTGGTTTGATGAAAATTGGCATAGAAGTTTTTGGTGCATGATGTTCTTCTATTTTGTTTCAAGTATCAGTGAGATCATCTCTATCAGACAGAATCAATCAAGCACAGACTCAAGACAGTGAGTTGCAGAAAAAGTTAGAGCTATTTCAGAAGGGTAAGTGGCCTGAATTCAAAATTGATAATGACTGTGTTTTGAGATTTGGGAAGAGATTGTGTGTGCCTTGTGATTCATATTTTAAGAGAGAGTTATTATGTGAAGCTCATAGTTCTCCGTTTTCAATTCATCCTGGCAGTACTAAGATGTATAGAGATCTTCAGGAGTATTACTGATGGGACGAAATGAAAAGAGATATTACTGATTTTACTGTGAAGTGTTTGACTTGCCAGAAGGTTAAAGTAGAGCGAAAATTACCGAAAGGGATGCTTCAGCCTTTACCAGTTCCAGAGTGGAAATGGAAGAATATATCCATGGACTTTGTTATGGGATTACCGAAGACACCCCGAGGTAATAATGCAATTTGGGTTATTGTTGATCGCTTGACTAAATCTTCTCATTTCCTTGCTATAAGAGATACTTTTACCCTAGATCAACTTTCTCGTTTGTATCATAAAGAGATAGACAGGTTACATGGAGTTCCGCTCTCCATTGTATATGACCGTGATCCTAGGTTCACTTCAAACTTTTGGAAAGGCCTTCAAAAGTCGTTGGGTACTGAATTAAACTTATGTACAGCTTTTCATCCTCAATCAGATGGGTAGTCAGATCGAACAATTCAGACTTTTGAGGATATGATACATGCTTGTTCGATGGATTATCACGGAAGTTGGGACCATCATCTTTCTTTGGTTGAGTTTTCTTATAATAACTGTTTTCATTCCAGTATATAGATGGCACCATTTGAGGTGTTATATGTGAAGCGGTGTCGAACTCCAGCTTTCTGGGATGAAGTGGTTGAAAGGAATTTGATGGGACCAAAATTGGTAGAAGAGTTGGAAAATAAATTTCAGCTGATATAGAAACACATGAGAACAGCTCAGAGCAGGCAGATGAGTTATGCGGACAATAGGAGGAGGGATCCCTCTTTTGAGGTAGGTGATCATGTTTTCTGAAAGTATCACCATGGAAAAGTGTGATGCCATTTGGTAAGATAGGAAAGCTGAGTCAAAGGTTCATTGGACCATATGAAATTCTGGAGAGAGTTGGATCAGTTGCTTACCGAGTGTCTTTACCTCCGAGTTTATCTTAGGTACACAATGTTTTTCATGTTTCGATGTTGAGAAAGTATATGCCAGATCCATCTCATGTTTTGAGTCCAGAGGTAGTTCAGCTGGAAGAGAACCTATCTTATGAGGAACAACCAGTCCAGATTCTTGACCATAGGGAGAATGTGTTACGGAATAAGGTTATTCATCAGCTAAAGATTTTGTGAAAAAACCACATGATTGAAGAGGCAATATGGGAATCTGAAAAGGAAATGAGGTATAAGTACCCCCACTTATTCGATAAGTAAATAAATTGCGGGGACATAATTTTCTAAAGGGGGGAAGGATGTAACATCCCATGTAAGTAATGAAAAACATATATTTTTTTAATATGTCTATTGATGATTTAGATAGTTTATTAGAGGCTTAAAATGAGAATAAATCCAATCTTATGCATGGAAGACACAAATATTCTTAAAAGACAGTTTTACTGCCTTTTGATGGAAAACCCTTTTTAAATCAAAATTTTGACAATTTTATAATCCTTATTTATCAAAATAAACATATTATTTATGATTGGGAGGTTGAAATTTACATTGGATAAATGTTTGGTATTTTTCTGACAATGTTCATTTTTTAGTGAATAGTGAAAAATACTGCATTTTACATCAAAACTGGTTTTTCATTTAATCTAATTATATGGTTAGATTATCTTTTTAAATGTTCTTAAAGTGTAATATGAATATATTTTTACCATTTAATCCAATGGTGGTCATTAGGATTAATTTCGCTTTGGAATTGGGCATAAACTAATGCCAAAATTTTCATAGATATTGTTTAAAAAAACCCGCTATTTGTTTTGACAACTCGAATTATTTTTAAATCAATTATTTCAATTTATGTGTTGGGAATTTGGTAAAATGGATTACATATTTGTAATCAGATGGACCAAATTATGTAATCAAGACTCTTGTTTTTTGACATTATGAATAGTCACGACGATAATTATCGTTAATTATCTTGATTAATGAGTATTCAGGTAGTTAAGGATAATAAAATAATATCATAATAATAAAAAATGACACTAAATGTGTCCTAATGCTACTGGTTGTCTCATGGACGACCATGGGATACCTTATTCCAATCATGGGGACCCCATATAATCACTTTTGTGGGAAAATGACTTGTTATCTTTTTATTTTTATTAAAGAAAGTAAATATAACAAGAATGTATCACCTGATTAAAACATTTTTAATTTTGTCTACATAGATGATATTCTGGATGATAAATATTCATTTGAAAGATAAAAATATTTCCTATATCATAGTATTATTTTCATAATTTTTAGACATTATATAAATTATATTATTTATGACATCATGATGATACTGTGATTACCTCATTATTTAACGATTTAAATAAAATGGAAAGATAATGTAAAATATATGACCTACACATGTACAAAACCTATTGGATGGGTGGATTCCGAACCCTTATCACCTTATCCTCAAAATACATCAATGTGGGACCTTTAAAATCTTAAACCCATTTTAAAATAAAGTAACATTTCTTTACTTTCCTAGAGTGCCCCCCTCTCCTCTTATAAAAGGCCCCCAACTCTACCTCCTTACCCACACTTCCAATGCCTTTGGCTCAGCCAAAACCTGCCCATTTTGTATCTCCACATCCCTCTATAACTCCTTGAAGCATCACCTTTGGCAGAAGTCTTCCCAAGGAATCCGTTGAGCTCAAACCAAAGGGAGTTACCCGATTTTAAGGTCGTGTCTTCACTTGAGTCCTTTTGTTTTATTTTGCTTCTCCAACCCCCTAAACTCTTTTTATAAATTTCTTTTGTAACAAATACAGTATCATAAATATACTAGTATGTTTTTATAATAAAGATTCTAGCTACACTTACACACACCTACATCTAATGGTTAAAGAACATACTGTTTCTGTGGATGACGAATTTCTGCCTCACGAATTGATGATTGTTCAACACTCATATATCACCTTCAAAGGTGGCCATTAAGGTGTCACTATATTTATATATTATATATAATATGTTTATGTTTTACTTAAGCTTATTTATTTTTCATTTATGGCATATCCTTTATGGTTACCATTATGAGTAAACGCGATATATTCATTTAAGGAAGTGTGGACTACCGCCCCCTCAAAGTGATTTGATTTCGTTAATTCCATATGTGGGATGTATAAAGGATGTAATTAATGGTATAATATATTATATTATACTGTAAATATAATATTCCTTTATATCATTATGATTCCATTCTATAAAATACAAAATAGGAATGAAAGTAGCGTTCATGCGTACGTACAACTTACCGTCTCCATGAACGGTGCATTTCATTTCTTAGCTCTAAATGATTATGTAATATTATTAATTAATGTAAATACTAGATATATATGATATATATGATATATAAATCATGATTATAACTCTGGATATAATGGATACATGAACAACTTGTAATTATAAAGAGCATATTTGGACTCAAGTACCAATGATCGTTAAAACGACCGTTATTAACTAAAATAATTACATAGTGTTAATGACATGGTAATAGGTGATATAAAAAGAATAATGAACTTGGAGAAGGTTCTCAAGAAAGTATAAATTAACTCATTTTTATTATTCAGGAGATTAATGAACAATCAAGTCAAGTCGAACCCAAGGTATAGGACTTTGTCTCAATCTCCATTCATTGAGTCATATTTTGTTTTATACACAACAATCTTTTATACGGTGTATAAACCCCTTTGACTTTTATGTTTATCCCAAAGGAATATTTTTTATACGAAGCGTTTAGTAAATGAAAAAAGGGAATGTTTTTTTCGTATGTATGTGGCGACAACGACTTCTCTGCCGCCGTGACCATTATTTGAGTTTCGACTTCCTCTAAAAGCCATACCTTTTTTAAATGAAAAATAAATACCATGTTTTACTTTTATTTTATTTTGGTATTGAAAATGGTTTTCATAATGTTTTTTATTATATCAATTTGTTTTATTGATATATTATTATTGAATTTTGGAAATGTTATGTTTCATTTATGCATGTTTTATGTGATACGATTATGTTATGGTTCTTGGGCATTGTTATGAAGACGGGTGGTTCCGTGATAAAATAAGGGCGGGTGAGTCCGATATAGCTCTCCAATGCATTGGTTAACGCGAAGGAGTGAAACTTTAAGGTTTTTCCGAAGAGATTTAGGGAATATACAGTGATGGGTATTCCAAATGTTACCAAGAGGGTTACTCCATAAGTAAGAATGTTATGAATGCCTCAAGTTACCTTTATGTCTTATGATTTCTATGATTTATTCATGATTTGATGAGGTATGTTAAAGTGCTTATGTTTTATGAGTAAAGTATTATTTCATTGATTCTTATGTATACATGTACTCATGTTTCATTTCCATATTTTTATATCCCATACCGAGATTTTTATGCTCATCCCATGTTTTTTGAAATGTTTTTCACAGGTCAAGGGAAAGGTACATGATATGATGATAGTGTCAAGGAAGTGTCAAGAAAGAATCCATGTTTTATTATAATTATGTTTCTGTTGATGGGAAAAATGAATACTATCTTTATGTAACCACTTTATTTAAAACTGGAATGTAATGCAAGTTTTATGATCTAATTCTCTAAAACTGTAAACCTGAAAAGTTCTTCAATGTGTAATATTATAATAACTTGAGATTAAGTAAGGTTTAAGGCTGTGGCCTTATATCATGCATGCAGGTTTTATATTAAATAAATAATTTTCACATCTACGAAATTGTTTAGATAAAATTGATTCCATATTTATAATAATAATATTTAAAATTCAGTTGTAATGTCAACTTAATTTTTTAAATTTGTAAATATTTTCTGTAGTAAATATTTATTACCACCGTAAATGGAAAAAATGGTACTTAAGGTTAAAAAAAGTTACCAAAGATTAGATGAAAAGTGACTGTAATATACTAAATATTATATTTAATTTTAGTTAAAATTATTATTATATCTACTACTTTTTAATTTATAAATGATGATGTAAACAATTTGAAAAAAATTATATTTTCATACAATACATCACAAATTTTATTTTTAGGTAATATTCAAAATTCAATTATGCAAATTATTTTAATAAATAAATTGATATTTGAAATAAATTAAAATTTAATAAAATATTATTATTAAATATATTTTATCAAATATTAATGACCAAATAATTTATTATGATATTAAATACAATTTGTATAAGGGTTCAAAAATTAATACAATAAACAAACCCATCATTTATTAATAAAAGTCGATTTATATTTTCTAAGTGAAAATAAATTTATTTTTGAATTTTTTTTTATAAATTGAATCTTATTTTTGGAATCACAATATATTAATTATCCAAATTTAAATTTTCCAAAATATTATAAAAGAGTTGAATTTTTAGTCAAAATTAAATACTCAACAAATATATGTTGTCTATTATGAAATCATAATGTCCCCAAAGTGATATAATAAATACTACAAAGGGTTCCCAAGACTAGATATATGTTTACCCATCAAAATAATTTTATTTTTTGTATAATTTTTTAATTTTGTAAATCCATAATGAATCCTCCTCAAATTAAAATGAAATTTGGGGTTTAGAATTTATTTCATTAAGAGCATGAACTATTTCCACTATAGAAATGGTATTATTTTATTATGTTCATTCTTTAGAACTATTATATAGTGAAACAAATCCCCTTTTTAGACACCTTGTGAAATAATGTTACGGTTTTTTGGTTTTTGTATTATATAGAGGTCAAATCCAATGTTTGAGAAATGATAATGAATTCCCCAATCATTTACTATATAAACCCACCCATTATCAAAGTAATCCTCACTCAAAATCCATGGAGAACGTCCAATATCTTCCTTTCCCCTATCTAGACTCTTCCTAAGGTGCCCCCGAGAACTCAAGAAGCTCATCTAATTCATTTGAAGTCAAACTCTCAATGTAAGGGATCTCCCACTCTCATTTTAATTTTACAACCTATTTTATATTATGCCTGCTAAATTAAATTTTATAATGTTGGGATATGTTTTACATATCCCCCATATAATTAATTTCAATTATAAATGATGACAAACTCATTTATATCTCATTAATTGATCCCATAAACCATTGTTTACACATGTTTCCATACCAAAATATAGTACGAGGATACTTTTTTCCCATTTTTATTCATGAAACTCTTTTTTGACATTCCACTAACATTCCATTTTTTCATGAGAGGATATATCATGATATATCTCCATTTAGTTAAATAGGATATATAAATTCTTTGATACCTTGTAAACTCTCATTAATGTTTCTCATGGACCATTATGTACACCTATTAACATTCCAAATTTTAATAAGGATCCCCACATTCTCTTATGTATTCAAGTTTTTTATTATCTTATACATTGTATTTAAAATCAATAATAATGGGATACATATATAAATTTCCTTACTACAACCCATTTGATGTTCAAATTATGATATACCCATTTATATCTCATCAACCAATTTTTTTTTCATATTTTATGTGATGTTGTTACCCTTCCAAAATATCACTATAGGTTTTCATAAAAAAATGTTGTGTAGTGAATGCAATACTCATTTCCATTCAAGGGATTCCAAATTTATACACTCATAACACATTGTCTTGGGACCTAGATATATTTATTTCACACTCCTTCATCATGTAATAACATATGATGATGAATTAATCCATGTTATATGGTTTTTGTGGCACACCTATGAGTGAGAATAAATTAAAGTGAAAGGTGCACCCAATATTATATAGTATTGTAATGTAATGGTTAATGTTTATCCGAGTGAGATGACATGTTGGGATAAAGGGTAAACTTAATAAATTTATTGGACTTTTTCCATCATGATGTACTGGTAGTTATTTTTGACATTTATGATGCAGTGTTTTATGTTTTGGCAACATTTCTTACGTTCCCTTTATGATTATCGTGCTATATCATGTATAATAATTTATTTTTATGATTATCTACCGATTTATGTCTCATTGACAAGCCTATTCTCTCACATGTACTAATTTCATCATGTTATGTAATTTTTATTAACTTACTAAGCTTTATAGGTCCCCTCATTCTTCTGTATTCCCCAGTGTTATCCCAAGTATGTTTACGATCTATAGAATATTAGAAACATGTTTGGGATGTTATCAATAATGTTGTTGTATCCCATGTTTTAGATGTTATGATATGTACATAATTACTTAATATACTGTAATTCTCAATCATAATGTATTTTTATGTGTAATTTTATGCAATAAAACATTAATTAATGTGTAATAAATAGAGGTGTTGTTATAGTAGGTATCAAAGGAAAGGTTTAGTTACAATTTGGATTAGGGTGAGAAATGCCTAGAGTAATTCTTTGTGATAATACTAAGTGTAATAAAACATACCTATATTTTGTTAAGTATATGATATGTTTATTATAATGAAATTGAATCATGTTTTTGGATACTACAAGTGGATGTGGCTATTCCATAGATGTATATTGGGGTAAACCCAAAAAACACAGCATTATGATAGACTAGATAGAGAACTGGGGCATGACAATGGACCTTATTGTACACCTAGTTTGACACTCATGTAGGATATGATTTTTTATATTCATAAGCTCATTAAAAACCATTATAAAGGGGAAAATTGAAAAAATTATCTATTTTTTAAAATTGATCACAGATAATAGTGATTGAAGCCGAAGAATTTATGTTATAGAATAAATAACATTTATAAATTATCCTTTTAAGTTCATTTTTGATGAATTGGTAATCTTATCATCTTTCATCGTATTTTATAGTTTTTTGTCCCTGAATTTTTCTAGACCATGTTCTCTATGAAACTATATTATTTCTTTTGTTTTAGTTTTCCCTTATTTTTTTATTTTCACATCCCACAAAACATCTCATACAAGGAACCCTTCTTATGTGATGACATTCATACTTCACTTTCTCTCCTTCCAGGTGAATACTTCAATATGTTTTTCTTATGATATGGAATTTCAATAAATGTATTTCTCTTTTTTAAAGAAATTTATAACCAAGTTCATGTTAAAATTAAACGGATGTAATATTTAAAAGGCTAGAAAATATAAAAGCCCATTTTTTAAATTGAGAATATATTGTTTGATATTATATAAAATACAGAACACTGAATCAAAAAAACAATGATTATTTAAATAAGACCACTTTAAACATTGCATTAAATTTTTAAATATTAGTATGATTAAATAAATCATGAAATGTTTGTATATTTCCTAAAAATATTGATAAATTTTTACCTAAAAATCAATCAATTTTTATTAATTCATTTTTTGATTTTCAAAATATTTATCTTCGAAATAATTTTTTATATTTTTTTTATTGAAAAATATTATTAATATTATCTATAAAATTTATAAAACTTATTTGATCAAAATAACAAATTTTCTGATATCATTATATCAAAATTAACACATAATGAAATTCTTGTATTTTTCAAAAATATTAATTTGTCACTAAATCGTGATAACTTTATTTTTATGTGAAATTGCCATTTCTTTTGATAAATTAATTAATATAAAATAAAAATTAGTATATTAGATTTATGGTAAATTCAATGTTATATATTTATATTTTATTATAATAATTACAATTAAATAATCTTTATATTGTATTTCAGTATTAGTTTATTTTTTGGATTAAATACATATTTTTTGTAATCATTTTAAAAATGCCTAATGTTTCTCAATTAAAATTAATTAAAATAAACCCTAATGATAAATTATATATATGAAATGTTTATATTATATATCAATATTTTTTAATTTAAATTCATGTAAAAAATATTTACTATTATAGAGTTGATGTGAAATCAACTTTTTATTAAAAATGTAATTTAAAAAACTGCTTTCCATCAAGCTTGTGATTCTTATATTAAATAAAATTATTTCACATATTTCAATTTATTATAATAATTTTTCTCAATATTTTTAATAATAATAACAATTTTGTAATAATTTAAACTTAAATTTTGAATGATTTGAATAATTATTGTATTAAATTATTATTACCACCATAGAAGGAAAATATGTTTATTTTGGGTCAAAATAATTTACAATGAATAGAAACAATGTTTCAATAATAGTATGGATTTTAATATTTCATTTCATTCGAAATTAATATTGTATTTATTCCTTACTGGTTTTACATTATCAATGTTGTTGTAATAAGTTTGACACAAAATATATATTTGACACAATATATGGAAAATTGTCATTTGGGTAATATTTAAATTCTATTAAGAAATAATTAAATGAATTAATTTATTTTAAAATAATTAAATTTTTAAATAAATATTATTATGAAATACATTTTATCAAATATAAATGACATATAATATTTTATGAAGTAAAATGAATTTTTTATGAGGTATGAAAAAATATTAATGTAAAAAAACACAGAATTTTTTTAATAATGGCAATTCTTATTTTAAAATTAAAAATAAACTTATTTAGAAAATTATTATGGTAAAATAGATATTATATTTTGAATCTAAATGTCGAAATCATTCAATGGTTATTTTTTCATTATTTTCCAACAGAGTCAAAGTATTGTGTAAAAAATAAATACTGTTTAAATATGTTATATTTTTTATAGCATAATTGTGACCAAAAAGTATTGTAATAAATACTATTAAGTTTATAAATGTCAAAATATATGTTTTCAAAAAATAATAATGTTATTTTATATTTAATTGATTAATTTTATGAGGCCATTACGATTCCTCCAAATCCTATAATATATTTTTTGGGTTTATAATCACTTCCATAACATTATAAATCACTTACACATCAGTGAGAATATTATTTTATTATTTTTGAAATTTGGCATATAAAATAATGAAAATCACTCCCATTTTTTTTAATGCACGGTAATAAAAACCATGGTTTGGTTTTTGGTTTGGGTCATATTATTATATATTATCTTGAAACCTTGTTTGAGAAATGATAAAATAATTCACCAATCATTTACTATATAACCATCCCATGCTACCAAGTATATTTACTAAAAATAACTTTATAATTTCCATACTCTTACCTTCCCTCTCTATAATACTTACAATTTTCCCCCCCTCTATTAATAATCTCCTCCAAATCATTTGACGCCACCCAATTAATTAATGGATCTTCCAATCTCCTTTTTGATCCAATACCTATTTTTCATTATGCCTCTTATATTCCATTTGATCATATTGGTATATGTTCTTCCATATACCCTTATTAGACATTAAATTTATAAATGTTGAAATACCCATTTATTTCTCATTAATCCCTTATATTATAAATTAAGTACATCTCTTACCATTCTGAAATATAGTAATAAATTTTAATCTTCTAATTTTTATTCAAGAACCACATTTGTAAAATACCCATTAATTTCCAATTTTCCAGTTTGGGATATATACTCCAATAAGTCCCTTGCAATGTAGATTATATATAAGTTATTATATTCATCTATCATTCTCAATAATCCTTCCTATGAACCTTTATGTACGCCAGTTACCATGCCAAATTTTAGTAATGGATCTTCACCTTCTCCTATGTATTCATGTTCCATTATTATATATTGTATTATATTTCAAAATACTGATGTTGGGAATTGCATATACATGTCCATATTACATCCAATTCGATGTCCAAATGATTATATACCACTTTCAATCTCATCAAACCATTTTATGATATTTAATGTGACAATGTGACACTACCAAAATTTCACAGTGATTTTCAAGGCCAAAATGACTATGTAATAAAAATCATGACCATTTTTTTATCAAGGGTGTTTACCATTATATATATAGACCTATTTTAACTGATACATACATGTATTTATATTACACTCTTTTATCATGTAATAAAATATGATGATGAATGAATACATGTTATATGATCTATGTATACCATGAAAGAATGATAACAAAATTTAAGTGACAGGTGTGACAATAATTATATATCACTCTAATGAATTGTTTTATGTTTAGCCTCATGAGACGTCCTGTCAGGATTTAGAGTAAACTAAATCTTTTATGGGACATTGTCTATCATGATTTCTTGGTTGTAATCCTTGAGCTATTATTATTTTTTATTATATTTTTCCATTTCCATATTTCCAAGGTTTCATTTATGACTGTCAACCTATATCATGCCACATTGTTCCTATTTTTTATTTAGAAACCTTTTATGTATTAATATATGAATATATTATAACCTTTATTAATTTATTTATGTTATGTCATGTTTATTCCCTTACTGATATTTATAGCTCTCCACTTTCATATGTATGTCCCTAGGTTATCCTGTGTAGTTTTAAACGCTATATAATTTTATAAGAAGGCTAAGGAAGTTTTCAATAATTTTGTTGTATTTCATGTTTCATATGTCATTCTATGCATCTAATTTCAAATTTCACAATAATTTATGATGTTATAATATTTTTTATGTTAACTTTTATGTAACAAATCATTATTTAATGTGTAGAAAATATAGGGGTTGTTATATGAATGATCATTTTGTAATGATTGGGGCCATATATCACCCACTAATGTGTATGTTATAGATTTATATCCAAAATGATAAAAAATATTTCCAACAATTTAATAACATTTACTTATTTTTAAAATGTCTATGTGTGAGTTTAATTGTGGGTATCTATACTCAAAATTACTCTTAGTGAGTGAAATTATGGTTATCTATAATCATAAAGGATTTTTCTAAGTTTAATTTTCGATAGATATGTTAAAACAATTCATGATTGTAACTAGGGTTATCAATTCCCATAAAAAAATTGTTTGGGATTCATTTCAGTAGGCTATACTATTAAAGACAATGTGTGAGTGTTGTTGTGATCAGCTGCGAAAAAAATATAGTGAATGAGCATAAATATGGTTACATTTAATCATTGCGACTCTTTATGTAAATATTTGAATATATATATATATATATATTTACATATCCAAAATACTATAATTTAAAATTATTTTGTTTATGACATACATCAATCATATGATTTATGAGTTCATTATGTTGATGTTTATTGTCTTATATTTTTACCCACTGATTCCATGGTATATGTTTGATCGTATAACATTCCATTTTGTTCTATGATATCATATGGAAATTATTCTTTTCAAATAATCATTTTAAACTGATAATTATCTTATGATCATGTTTTATAACATGATTACTCAATAACTATTTCAGAATTTATAATATAGCCTTCTATTAATGATCATTTTCACCCCATTATTATGTTTTCCATTTTATAGCTATTGAAGATGAGAATAAAATTAGTGATGGAAATAAAGTGATCTTTTACTGTATGAATGTTGGTAAATATTCCCAATAATTATCATACATAGATTTTATACAAAGTATCTAAACCATTAGGTTCATGTATTGTAGGATAGTTTATGAGTCATAATGTTTGAATTATATAAATAATGTGAAACATGTTAATGATTATCTTAAAACAAATAGATCAAAAATGGAAATAATTATTAAATAATGTATCTACCACACCCGTCCTAAGAGTTTGGGTCTATGGTTTTTAGACTTCATGTTCAAGAGGTGATTATATAGGGAACAAAACATGTTGAAAAATAGAAAATATGGGAAAAAATTACCCAAGTTTAACTAAAATGATGTAGTTACCCAGTGGGTTTGACTTGTTTATCAATGGTTGATATGTTAAAAACATGTTAAAATATAATCAATATTTCATATTTATTATTATCTTATAAGATTGAATATAAAATATCGGATCAAATTGAATTAATTAACTAATAAGTTTGATCAGAAAAAATACATCATGTTTATGTAATATTTATTTTAGTGTATGAATAGTTATTCATAAAACTAATGACACAAAATTGATAATGATAATGATTAGAAAAAATTGGATCATGCACTCTAATAGAAAATGATTTATGGATCAAAAAATATATTTTGTTTTTAATTTTCTTTGTATACAACCATATCTCAAGATATATTTCTAGACCTAGTCAGGATCACTTGCTGTTTTGGGGTAGTTATAATGAAATAATATTGTTAAACATACAAAATTGGAATTAAGAGAAGATTTAATTGACTATTTAGTTAAATGTGGAGGTAATAATTTGGAAAACAAAATATTACAATTATTGTATTTGGAATTCTAAAAAAACTATAATGTAATTCTGAGTTAAATAAGTTGATAGAGAGTTGAATAAAATAATACCATAATTTAGAATCACATCAAATGTAATTATAGTAGTAATGTATGTAATTATAATCCACATAATAATATTAAGTTTCTATGCATTCCTTATCAAATTGTGAGGGATGTATGATTCTATAAAATAATAGGACATAATTTTATTTATTTATTAACTTATATAAGTTGTAATCATAATAAAGTACTAGTTTATGTTTTATTTTGGATATAGATGGCATCTATAACCACTAGGTATTTATTGTTTTGATTTCATTTAGATAATCAAAATATCCAAATCAGAATTAATTTATAGTAGTGGTAAATGATCTTATATATAGTACTATGATAGAGTCATAAAGTTTATCTATTTCAATCCCCCTATCCGTGTGAGGTGCCACTTGAGGATAGTGTATATTATATGGATGCCTATATATGGATAATAGATGATATATATTATGTTTATCACTTCATGTAATTATATATGAAAATCAATTCCGTCAATTAGAATATACCAATGGATTGATAGACCATCATTCCACTTCTTTGAGATATTTTCTACGACAAATTGATGCAAGATAGGGATGAGATCCCCATTTCATAGATTTCATTTTATATGGATAGTTTAATCTAAGTTGGTTGATATATATATATATATATATATATAAGATTATAATCTATGTATAGTTAATATTTGATTCAACATTTGAGTTAGATAAGGATATATCCATATAACTCATTCAATCATCAATTCCTCCCAGATTCGAAATTAATTAGTGGTTATATAATGAATAATATAGTGAAGAAATATATATATATATATATATATTATGGTAAAGATTATAAAAAATGATTAAATATTAAATGAATAAAAAATATTTTAGTGTTATCACTATTTACAAACAAGTCAAGATGATAATTATAAGGCCCCAGCATTAAACCTTACTTAATCAAGAGTTATTACAAGATTACACATTGTTGATCTTTTCAGGTTTAGAATTTTATAGAATTAAGTCATGAAACTTGCATTACATTCCACATTTAAACAAAGTGGTTATATAAAAGATAATATTCATTCTTCCCATCAACGGAAGCATATTTAAAATAAAACATGGATTCTTTCTTGACACCTCCTTGACACTATCATCACATCATGTACCTTTCCCTTGACCTGTGAAAAACATTTTAAAAACTTGGGGTGAGAATAAAAAGCTCAGTAAGGGTTATAAAAATATGGAAAGGAAACATGAGTTCATATATACATAAGAATGAAATCATAATTTACCCATAAAATATAGGCACTTTAACATACCTCATAAAATCATGAATAAATCATAGAAATGATAAGACATAAAAGGTAACTTGAGGCATTCATAACATTCTTACGTAGGGAGTAACCCTCTTGGTTAGGTTTGGAATACCCACCACAGTATATTACCTAAATCTCTTCGGAGAAACCTTAACATTTCACTCCTTCGCGTTACCCAATGCATTGGAGATCTATATCGGGCTCACCCGCCCTTAGTTTATCACGGAACCACCCGTCTTCATAATAATTCCCAAGAACGTCAACATAATCGTATCACATAAAACATGCATAAAGGAAACATTAAATTTCCACCATTCAGTCACAAGATATCAATAAAAAACATTGATATAAAAACATTATGAAAACCATTTTCAATACCAAAATAAAAGAAAAGTAAAACATTTTATTTATTTTTCTTTTAAAAATAAGGTGTGGCTTATAGAGGAAGCCGAAACACCAATAATGGTCACGACGGCGGAGAATTCATTGCTGCCGGATACGTACGACAAAAACATTCCCTTTTGTCGTTTAATAAACACTTCATATAAAAAAGATTCCTTTTGATTAAACATAAAAGTCAAATGGGTTTATACACCGTATAAAAGAAGGTTGTGTATAAAACAGAATATGCCTCAATGAAAGGAGATTGAGACGAAGTCCCTTAAAAAGATGGTATCCTTGGTTTAAGATTAAATCAATTACATAATTATGTGTGAAAAACTAATACAAAAAATATAATTGGATATTAAGTGTAAAATAATCAAAGGTCATTCAAACATATTCAAAGGATGACATATTCAATAACTACATATTGAACCCTATGAAATTGAAATTGGGATAAGAAGTTCCCTTGATAGCCTAACGACGTCACATAAAAATGAGTTGATGAGAGATTAAAAAAGTTATCTCATCACATGGACATAAAATTTACATCAATAAGGATATATGAGAACATATCCCAACATAACAATATGTAAATTAAAATACCCATCAAAAGAAGTCTTTTAAAAAAAGGAGGGTGAAAGGTTCCCTAACCGACATGGGTATCTTTCGAAACATACACCTCATGAAAGAAGTACAATACAACATTGATGTAAATACTAATAAAAGAAATTATATTACACAATGAGTAAAATAATGGGCAGTACATACACCACTCAATGGAAATTATGGAAAATGTAGCATAAATCTCACGAGAATAAAAGTGAGATGGAAAATCACTTACGAAAACTCGGCAGCCTAACAACGCCACTTAAAACTTCCAAAAATGTATTGATTAGCTCAAATAGGGTCTCTCATCAAATTAAAATAATGTTTACAAAAATAGGAATATAAAAGAACATCCCCCAACATGACAAAGAATAACTTAGAAGAAGTGACATAAAAGAGAGTACTTAAAAAGAAAGAGAGAGGATAGATCTCTTACGAAAATTCGGCAACCTAACGGTGCCACTAAAAACTTCCCAAATGGATTGATGAGATAGAATAGGGTCTCTCATCACATGGACATAAAAATTACAGTTACATTACTATAAAATATCATCCCAATAACAAGAAAGAGGATCTTTAAAAGGAATGACATAAAAGAGTGTACTTAAAAAGAAAGAGTGGAGTAGGATCCCTTACCTCAAGTACAACTTGTCTTGTTCGTTTCGTTATATTCCTGAATAATAAACTTTGGTAAATTAATAATTGCTTAAGTACCTCCTTTAGATATTATTATTCAGTTCATATCACATATTATAATGTTATAATAATTGTTTAATAATGTTAGTTCATATCAGACGTTTTTGCAGATGTTTTGTACATGAGTCAAAAATGAACTTGTTTGAAAAACGATTGCCCATTTAGTTATAAGTAAATAATTTACAGAATATTATTAATGATTAAAATATCAAATATATCCAGTAAATATTCATTTTATACTACTCCATATCATTTGGAGATAAAAAACAAAAAGCACCATTCATGGAGACGGTAGGCTGTACGTACGCATGAACGCTACTTTCATTTTTTGTCATATTAATGGAATTAAAAAAATGAGAGACATATATATGTTATAATTATAGAATGATATCCATAATTTAGATGTAATATATTAAATATATATCCATTATATATATGTACTTATAATATTACATAACATTTTGTGATAAGAAATGAAATGTACCGTTCATGGAGACGGTAAGCCGTACGTATTCATGAACGCTACTTCCATTTCTATTTCATATTTAATGGAATTAAAACATAATGATACATAATATTTTTTTTAATTACAGTATGGTATCATATATAATGTCATTAAATATATCCTTTATACATACCACATATGGTATTAACGAATCAAATCACTTGGAGGGGGCGGTAGTCCGCACTTCCTTAAATGAAGATATCACGTTTACCCATAATGGAAACCATGAAGGTACGCAATAAATTAAAAATACAGAAGATTAAGTAAAACATAAACATATTAGATATCATATATAAATATAGTGTCATCTTAATGGCCACCTTTGAAGGTGTTAGAAGAATGTTGAACAATCATCGTTTCGGGAGGTAGAAATTCGCCATCCACGGAAACAGTATGTTCTTTAACCATTAGATGTAGGTGTGTGTAAGTGTATCTCGAATACTTCTTATAAACAAATCCTAGTATACTGAAGATACTGGATTGTTACAAAATAAATGAATAAAAAGAGTTTATGGGGTTGGATAATCAGAATAAAGCAAAAGGACAAAAGTGAAAACATTACCTTAAAATCAGGTAACTCCCTTTAGTTTGAGCTCAAAGGCTTCCTTGGGAAGACTTATGTCCAAAGTGAAGTATCAAGGAGTAAGAGAGGGAAGTGGAGAGACAAAATGGGCAGGGGTTGGCCGAGCCAAAGGATATGGGAGTGCTGGTAAGGAGGTAGAGGTGGGGGCCTTTTATAATAGGAGAGGAGGGGCACTCTTGTAATGTTACAAAATGTTACTTTATTTTCAAAAGAGTTTCGGATTTTAAAGGTCCCAAATTGATTTATTTCGAGGATACGATGATAAGGGTTCGAAATACACTCATCCAATAGGTTTTGGACATGTGTAGGTCTTAGATATGACATTATATTTTCATTTTATTTAAATCGTTAAATAATGAGGTCATCGCTGCATCATCATGATGTCATAAATAATTTAATTTATTTAAGGTGTAAAAATTATAAAAAAATACTATTATGTAGGAAAGATTTTTATCTTTCCAATTATTTTTTATAGTAAAAAATATGACTTGTATAACCCCATCTAAAAATTGTTTTAGTAAAACATTTCATGTTTGTGTTATTTTTACTTTAACATTAAATAAAAATATATTTATGTCATTTTCCAAACAATGTGGCTCCATTGGGTCCCCAAGTTGACCCATGGATTTTCTTGGTCGGCCATGAAACATCCAATGAGGGTAGGACATGTTTCTAGGTCATTTAATTTTATTAAAACATTATTCTTACCATAAACTACACTAATTACCTCTAATCGCGATTAAAAATATAATAAGTTACTATTCACCAAAAAATTATTTTTATCCTATTGAACCACATTTTACTATTAATGACAACCATGTATGTCGGATTTTTGAAATTCACAACACAAAGATGGAAAATTTTCATTTAAACGGAAAAATCAGTTTTTATAAGTACCACTTAGTGGTTTAACTATTCATCAAAAATTGATGTTTTTCAGAAAAATCCCAAAAATTCACCCTAAGCTATATTTGATATTCTGAATTAAAAAATGAAGTTTATTTTACAAAATTCAAAACATATAAGTCACATTAATTAATTTAATAATTAATTCCTGCTGTCAGAGCAAATAGCCTGTTTTTATGAAACAATAAGTATCAAACGATTAACACTAGTTTAAGTCTGATTTCAAAGTGAAATTAATTCCAACGACCACTATTTGATTTAATGGTCAAAATATATTCTAATTTCATTTTAAAACCAATTCCATAGATAATCTAATCAAATAAAGAAATTATATTAAAAAGAGGTTTTGAATTAAAATACAACATTTTATCCTATTCATTAAAAAAAGAACTTTATTGAAAAGATACCAAAAATTTACACAAAGTAAATATTGATGTCCCAATTCTTAAGAAGGGTTTATTTGGTCCAATATAATTTATAAGAGTGAAAAAAACTATATTTAATGACGGTTCTCCATCAAAATGTGATAAGTGAACCTTTAGTGACAACTAGGGCATATACGCCTAAAATTGAATTCTTTCCATATTTTAAGACTTTATCATTTATTGGATAAATGTAAAAACATGTAAAAAAATATATAATCATATTTTAGTTATTTCTATCCATTCCCGCCAACATAACGGCTACATGTTAACTACCATTTAAAATAATATTATTTTACTATTTGAGTGCAACATAAGATTCCCAAGAAACTTGTTGTTGCGTGTTGGGTACACCATCGAGCATAGTGTCCCCTTTAAAGTCATATTAATATTTTATTCAAAAATATGGATAAATATGAAAATGTCATATTCTTTATTTACCTGGAGTGTTGCATCCTTCCCCCCTTTTGGGAATTGCTTCCTCGCAATTTTTAAAATTGAGCTTGGAAACATCCTTGAAAGTCCCACATCGGAACAAGAGTCAGTAAAAAAATCACTTTAAAATAAAGGAAGATCAGTACAGAGGTCACCCGAGTTAACCCATACTAGGATTCCATGTATAAAAACATGGACATGGTAGATAAATCAAAGGGTCATGTTCTTGAGGGAGAGTGACGGTAAACATGTCTAGGAGAATGTTAACCATAAGAAAATCACAAAGATGTGATCGGTTAAACGGTATTCGATTCCGCAGTAGGAAAAGTTAATAGACATCATTTTTGTTTTAAGTTACATTTTATTGAGGAATTTATTCATATGGAAACATAATCACTTATCATCTTGAATTTCAACTTTTACTAGATTCCTTAATCAAAATCATATTTTTTCCAAAAGACAAGTATTTAGGGAGACTAGTTCGCATTAAGAGTACTATAATCAACTTCTAGAGAATAACCTAATCCACCAAAGAGAACTATATACTTCCCATGTATTTAGGCTTTAACCAAAACCAAAACCAAAAAGGTTATTACAAGGTTAGATAATCCAGAAATGGATAACCCTTTTAAAAGAAAATCTATGCTTAATCTCCAAAATTTTTCCAACAAAACCCAATGTTCAACGAGGACCATCCGATAAACAATTTTTCCATAACATTCTTCAAAGTAAACCAATCTAAGATTGAAACCCAAATATTTTAAGGATTTAGTCACATAGTCTTCCATGTTAAATCTTAACATTTATCTCCAAACAACATCAGTTGCTCCTAAAGTCTCGTATTGAAAAGTAATTAACCTAATCTCATATCCTCCATGATAGGTTAATCATTTTAAAAAATAACCCAAAATCAACTTACTCTTAATTCATAAAGTCATATAACTAAAAAGAATCAGTCAAACTAACCAGGGACTTCACATAGTCCAGTGGTAGTAGATAAATACCAGTAGCACTTTGGTTGTGGGTTCGATTCCCACAGCTTTGTCCGACGCCGCGGGTTATCACACGGTCTGCGTGTTGTCCTTCTTCCAAAACTATATAATTCTCAAAAA
Source organism: Viscum album (assembly GCA_963277665.1). NCBI lineage: Eukaryota > Viridiplantae > Streptophyta > Magnoliopsida > Santalales > Viscaceae > Viscum > Viscum album. The sequence goes on along the minus strand of OY728164.1, from coordinate 720,325,290 downwards.
ATTTCCCAAAACGAGATAAAATATTCAAAAATAAATATAACATATTTTAACCTCAAGTTTATCTCATGCATTTCATTTTCCATCATAAAATATAATAACCCTTAATTACCTCAAAAGTAAGGATCATATAAACCCTAATGGTTACCTTTATAATAATTACCTGAAATTCCACAACGATTGGTCATCTCGTACATGATGTATTACAGAACATACCAAGGATCATGTGGTTGATCATGACTCCTTGATAGTTGGTTTAGAACAACCACTAGCTTCCTCATTGAATACCCCATTTCATCCAGTCTCTTAATGAGAGAACCACCACAGTTTCCTTCAAACCAATTGTCACTTTGTTGCCTGCTAGATCCAGCCATTTACTAAAAACAAAAAGTTCAGTGTGAGTATATCAACATAACCATCATGTACTAATGAGTAAGATAAACACTAAGATATATTTACTCATTCACTTTATCTAAAAGCTATGACCCTTTCTAAAATCCTAGCCAAAATGGTAATGTCACTTATGCTTAAAAAATCCCCTAACCTCTAAAGTTATCTAAACCGACCTTTGATACATACTATAAGGCCCCAGCCTTAAACCTTACTTAATCTTGAGTTGTTACAAGATTACACATTGTGGATCTTTTCAGGTTTAGAGGTTTAGAGAATTAGATCATGAAACTTTCATTACATTCCACATTTAAACAAAGTGGTTACATAAAAGATAGTATTCATTATTCCCATCAACGGAATCATATTTAAAATAAAACATGGATTTATTCTTGACACATCCTTGACACTATCATCACATCATGTACCTTTCCCTTGACCCGTGAAAAACATTTCAGAAACTTGGGATGAGCATAAAAAGCTCTGTAAGGGTTATAAAAATATGGAAAGGAAACATGAGTTCATATATACATAAGAATGAAATCATACTTTACCCTTAAAACATAGGCACTTTAACATACCTCATCAAATCATGAATAAATCATAGAAATCATAAGACATAAAAGGTAACTTGAGGCATTCATAACATTCTTACATAGGGAGTAACACTCTTGGTTATGTTTGGAATACCCACCACATTATATTCCCTAAATCTCTTCGGAGAAACCTTTACATTTCACTCCATCATGTTACCCAATGCATTGGAGAGCTATATCGGGCTCACCCGCCCTTAGTTTATCACAGAACCACCCATCTTCATAATAATGCCCAAGAACCTCAACATAATCGTATCACATAAAACATGCATAAAGGAAGCATTAAATTTCCACCATTCAATCACAAGATATCAATACAACACATTTATATAAAAAATTATGAAAACCATTTTAAATACCAAAATAAAATAAAAGTAAAACATTGTATTTATTTTTCTTTTAAAAAGAAGGTATGGCTTATAGAGGAAGCTGAAACTCCAATAATGGTAACGACGGCGGAGAAGTCATTGTCACCGCATACATATGACAAAAACATTCCCTTTTGTCGTTTAATAAACATTTCGTATAAAAATGATTCCTTTTGAATAAATATAAAAGTCAAAGGGGTTTATACACCGTATAAAACAAGGTTGTGTATAAAACAGAATATGCCTCAATGAAAGGAGATTGAGACGAAGTCCCTTACAAAGACGGCATCCTTGGTTTAAGGATAAATCAATTACATAATTATGTGTGACAAACGAATACACAAAATGTAATTGGATATTAAGTGTAAAATAATCAAAGGTCATTCACACATATTCAAAGGATGACATATTCAATAACTACATGTTGAACCCAAATAAATTGAAATTGGGTTAAGAAGTTCCCTTGACAGCCTAACGGTGTAACATCAAAATGAGTTGATGTGAGATTAAAAAAAGGTATCTCATCACATGGACATAAAATTTACATCAATAAGGATATATGATAACAGATCCCAAGATAACAATATATAAATTAAAAGACCCAACAAAATAAGCCTTTTAAAAAAAGGAGGGTGAAAGGTTCCCTTACCGACGTGGGTATCTTTCGAAACATACACTCGTGAAAGAAGGACAATACAACATTGATGTAAATACTCATAAAACAAAGTTTATTACAAAAGGAGTAAAACAATGGGCAATACATACACCACTCAAAGAAAATTATGGAAAATGTAGCCTAAATCTCATGGGAATTAATGTGAGATGTAAAATCCCTTACGAAAACTCGGCAGCCTAACGGCGCCACTTAAAACTTCCAAAAATGGATTGATAAGATCAAATAGGGTCTCTCATAATATTAACATAAATATTATAGAAAGAGTAATATAAAATAACATCCCCCAACATAACAAATAAGATCTTTGAAGAAGTGACATAAAATAGATTACTTAAAAAGAAAGAGAGAGGATAGATCTCTTACGAAAATTCAGCAGCCTAACGGCGCCACTCGAAACATCCAAATTGGATTTGATGAGAGAGAATAGGGTCCGTCATCACATGAACATAAAAATTAAAGTTAGATTAATATAAAAGAATATCCCAATAACAAGAAAGAGGTGCTTTAAAAGGAATGACATAAAAGAGTGAACTTAAAAAGAAAGAGTGGAGTAGGATCCCTTACCTCAAGTCCAACTTGTCTTGTTCGTTTCTTTATATTCCTGAATAATAAACGTTGGTCAATTAATAATTGCCTAAGTACCTCCTTTAGAGATTATTATTCAATTCATATGACATATTATAATGTTATAATAATTTTTTAATAATGTTAGTTCATATCCGACGTTTTTGCCGATGTTTGGTACATGAGTCAAAAATGAACTTTTTTGAAAAAAGATTGCCCATGTAGTTATAAGTAAATAATTTCCAGAATAGTATTAATGATTAAAATATCATATATATCCAGTAAATATTCATTTTATACTATTCCATATCATTTGGAGATAAAAAACAAAAAGCACCGTTCATGGAGACGGTAGGCCGTACGTATGCATGAACGCTACTTTCATTTTTTGTCATATTAATGGAATTAAAACAAAATGAGAGAGATATATATATGTAATAATTATAGAATGATATCCATAATTTATATGTAATATATTACATATATATCCATTATATATATGTACTTATAATATTACATATCATTTTGAGATAATACATGAAATGTACCGTTCATGGAGATGGTAAGTCGTACGTACGCATGGACGCTACATCCATTTCTATTTCATATTTAATTGAATTAAAACATAATGATACATAATATTATTTTAATTCCAGTATGGTATCATATATAATATCATTAAATGTATCCTTTATACGTACCACATATGGTAGTAACGAATCAAATCACTTTGAGGGGGCGGTAGTCCGCACTTCATTAAATGAAGATATCGCGTTTACCCATAATGGAAACCATAAAGGTATGCCATAAATTAAAAATACAGAAGTTTAAGTAAAACATAAACATATTATATATCATATATAAATATAGTGTCATCTTAATGGCCACCTTTGATGGTGTTAGAAGAATGATGAACAATCATCGTTTCGGGAGGCAGAAATTCACCATCCACTGAAATAGTATGTTCTTTAACCATTAGATGTAGGTGTGTGTAAGTGTAGCTATAATCCTTTTTATAAAAACATCAAAATATATTTAATATACTGGATTTTTTACAAAATAAATGAATAAAAAGAGTTTAGGGGGTTGGAGAAGCAAAATAAAACAAAAGGACATAAGTGAAAACATTACCTTAAAATCGGGTAACTACCTTTGGTTTGAGCTCAAAGACTTCCTTGGGAGGACTTCTGCCCATTGTGAAGCTTCAAGGAGTAATAGAGGGTAGTGGAGAGACAAAATGGGTAGGGGTTGGCCGAGCCAAAGGCTTTGGGAGTGTGGGTAAGGAGGTAGAGATGGGGGCCTTTTATAACAGGAGAGGAGGGGCACTCTTGTAAAGTTACAAAATGTTACTTTATTTTCAAAAGGGTTTCGGATTTTAAAGGTCCCACATTGATGTATTTCGAGTATAAGGTTATAAGGGTTAGAAATAAACTCATCCAATAGGTTTTGGACATGGGTAGGTCTTAGATATTACATTATCTTTCCATTTTATTTAAATCGTAAAATAATGAGGCCATCGCTGCATCATCATGATGTCATAAATAATTTAATTTATTTAATGTCTAAAAATTATAAAAAAATACTATGATGTAGGAAATCTTTTTATCTTTCTAATGACTATTTATAGTCAAAAATATGACTTTTATAACCCCATGTAAAATTTGTTTTAGTAAAATATTTCATGTTTGTGTCATTTTTTACTTTAACATTAAATAAATAGATATTAATGTCATTTTCCAACCAAAGTGGCTCCATGGGGTCCCCAAGTTGACCCATGGATTGTCTTGGTCGGCCATGACACATCCAATGAGGGTAATACATGTGTCTAGGTCATTTCATTTTTTTAAAACATTATTCTTACCATAAACTACACTAATTACCTCTAATCGCGATTAAAAACTTAATAAGTTACTATTCACCAAAAATTATTTTTATCCCATTGAACCAAATTTTACTTCTTAATGACAACCATGTATGTCGGATTTTTGAATTTCACAACACAAAGATGGAAAATTTTCATTTAAATGGAAAAATCAGTTTTTATAAGTACCACTTAGTGGTTTCACTATTCATCATAAATAGAAGTTTTTCAGAAAAATCCCAAAATTCACCCTAAGCTATATTTGATATTCTGAATTAAAAAATGAAGTCTATTTTACAAAATTCAAAACATATAAGTCACATTAATTAATTTAATAATTAATTCCCACTGTCAGAGAAAATAGCGTGTTTTTATGAAACAATAAGTATCAAAAGATTAACACTAGTTTAAGTCTGATTTCAAAGGAAAATTAATTTCAATGACCACTATTTGTTTTAATGGTAAAAATATATTCTAATTTCACTTTAAAACCAATTCAAAAGATAATCTAATCATATAAATAATTTATATTAAAAATAGGTTTTGAATTAAAATACAACATTTTACACTATTCATTAAAAAAAAGAACTTTATCGGAAAGATACAAAAAATTTACACAAAGTAAATTTTGATGTCCCGGTTCTTAATAAGAGTTTTATTTGGTCCAATATAATGTATAATAGTGGAAAAAACTATATTTAATGATGGTTCTCCATCAAAAGGTGATAACTGAACCTTTAGTGGAAACTAGGGCATATACACCTAAAATTGAATTCTTTCCGTATTTTAAGCCTTTATCTTTTATTGGATAAATGTAAAAACATTTTAAAACATATATAATCATATTTTATTTATTTATATCAATTACTTCCAATATAACAGCTACATGTTAACTACCATTTAAAATAATATTATTTTATTATTAGAGTGCAATGTAAGATTTCCAAGAAACTTGTTGTTGCGTGCTGGGTACGCCATCAAGCATAGTGTCCCCTTTAAAGTCATATTAATATTTTATTCACAAATATCGATAAATATGAAATTTTCATATTCTTTATTTACCTGGGGTGTTACAATAATTTCTTCCATAAAGCTAATAATTAAAATAGACAATAATTGGAATGAGGTTGTAAACTTTTATTTTGAATATATAGGCCACCATAATTATAACTATAAAGAAGAAGTGAATAAGAATTTTTATTTTTCATTAGGTATATTCATTACTTATTATGATATATCATATTATATATCTAGGGTATTGTATATAGGTTTTGGATAACACATTTTTTACAATATATAAGATCAATACATATTTAAGTAGATTTTTAGTGGTTAGGTGAATATTTGATCTAATAATGGATCTATGATTTCTAAATTAGTTATAGAATAATTTCATATTATTTTTTGGGAATGATTTTATAATTGAAACATTTTTTTGGTTCTATTAATTACCTATAATATAATGTTTTTTTATACAATAAATTTTTATATATGTAATGGTTCAAAATAGTGAATTTTTGTATGATAATGATAAAATATGATATTGTGTGACACATTTAAATAAAATATTTTAAATATTTAAAGTATAAAAATATATAATGAAAATAAATAACAAACAAAACACAACTTAATAACAATAGTCCCATTAATTTAATAATTGAGTAAGTCTTTCAAACCCCAAATATTTGACTAATGTACATAATTAAGGGTAGTTAGACTCTTTTGTGTTAACTGCCATAGATGTGTTCTCTGTCTAATTAGAAGAAAATATTACCCAATAACCCTTTTATGAAAATGGATAATGATACCTATAATATATATATCTTGTCAAATCAAATATATGTGGTTAATTTAGAATATAATTTAATGGTACAAACTACTATCTTTTCATTTTTATTGATTATATCTGTAGATTTGGATTTATATTTTCATGTATATATAAGTCATATTAATTTGTTAATGTTCTGGAATACAAAATGGAAGTAGAGATTGAAAATTAAAATATGTGAAAAAAATGGAAGTTATATATGTAAAGAATATTATAACTTATAATCCATTTACCATATTAATGTTGATTGTATTATTTCCAAACCCATTTAAAATTGTTCATTATAATGGAAAGGTTTGAGTAAAATAATGTTATGACAAAATGTTGGCTGTTTTGATGTCGATGATGGGTTATGTAGATCATATATTTTTCTTTTTGGGAATATTAATTGGATAAAACTCATACATAAACAACCATGTGAATATAAAGGTGGTGACTATGATCCTATATAGGTTTTGGTATGGATAAATTTCTTCCAAATAAGATATTCATGTATTTGTATGTGAAGAAGTTTTAGGGGATAATTATGTAAATACCTTAACACCAATTTCTCGATGATGATTATTTATATGATATAATTTTTTAAAAAATTATTCCATATTACATCCCTTTGGATAAGAATGTATTCATTGAGATATGGGTTATATTCCTTAAAACCCATAATGTCTGCAGAAGGGATGCCTGTCGAATGAGTTTTGTTGATTTATTTGAGTCTCGATTTCTACAAGGTTTGGAAGTTGAATAAAAACACAAGATATAACATAATAATTCAATATGGACACATAAGTACAAAATAAGACGAAAAAAAGTATTTAGAAAGACAAATATAGTGATAATATCATAGAATAATGAGATTAATTATTCATTGAGAATGATAAACATAATACCTCAAAGGAAGTGTAACATAAAATCATCCATATAAAAAGTATCCATGATTTTATAATAGGATTATATACACTTAAACACAATTTATACATCTTTATAACCATTAGTTAGAGTAGATCCTACTATTTATAAGTTGTTATTTTATAGAAAATTTAATTTCTATGGTAAAATTTATAGTATTAAATCATATTTTTCCATTAATAGTTTTATGAATAAACGTGGAATTGACTATGATGAAACCATTTATATAGTATTAGTGGTAAACTATATTATAATTTTACATTTTGTTTCATCATAAAATGATTATGAGATTTGGTTGATGCATTTCAAATCAACTTTCTAAAATAAGAGGTGCTTTGAAGATATTTGTATGACTGAACTATAAGGGTTTATGATACCATGGTTGGAAATAATGTATTAATGTCACTAAATCATGAATTGGGATCATGTAATGTTCATTTCGTCGAGGACATAATAGAATTTTGTTCCAATAAAAAAATTAAATTGTACCTTCTGTCTACATGGTGGTTGGTGGGAGGGATGTATTTCTCTAAGAAATATATATATTCTATACATGTTAATAATATTAACATAGAAAATGATTATATAATTAGTTGGTATCCATTTAGATGAATTATTTAACATCATGTCTTCAGGTGAATTATTATATTATATGTTTATCAATTTATATATATATATGGATCAAAGATAAAATAAGATATTGTTGGAGTACAAAAATTAACAAAGTACCTAAAATTATCATGATTGAGTAATATAAAATGTGATTGTTTAATATGTCTCAAATAATTATCAAACCTAAAAATTATTTCCCAAATTTATAGGAGGAGATATAAGGGATAAGTATAATTTAATTTTACTTGGTAATTTGGTTTATCATGAAAACATTTTATGAGTTATAATTGTGTTTTTTTAATCTAGATCTTGGTAATAATCTAAAAATAAGATCTAGGTGAACTTCACTTGGTTATGGTTAAAAATCATGATGTTCCAATGCTGTATATTTAATTATTTACTATTATATTGATGAAAATAGTACTAGATCTTATGGGGGACATTTGTAACAGTTTAAAAAAAGAGGTGAATAAGATATTAGGTGACACTCAATTTTTCTATTAAGAATAAATATTTCTGTTTCCATATCATAAAACATAAAAATAAATCCTCTATTAATCCATTAGTAATGGATATATATCTTAAACTTATACTCTATGTATGATTTAAGTATGTGGATATTGAAAGCTAATTTTATTGATTCTATAAATAAATATGATAAAAATCAAAAGTGTGGTATTTGTGATAAAAATAAGTATTTTGGAATGACCCAAATATTTTAGTGACGATATGAACTCATTGTGGCTAATAAGAAATGATTATAGGTTTTACATATAGATTTCTAGAGGGATAGATGTTAGTATCTGATAATAATGAAAAGTAAGAAGAATGAGGGAGAAAAAATCAGATAAAAGAAATCTTATTTTTGTAAAAAAAATTATACAATGATTAAAAAATTATATATACTATTTTTGTGAAAACCATAGTTATTTAATATTTTTTATTAAAAATATTAAAAAAATTTCAAATTATAGCCCATCAATGATATTTTTTCTACACCCAAATCCATCACCACCAGCCAATATTTTGTCCCCTCATTCCATTCCACCAGACTCATTCCCCCTGAAACCAAACTCATATCTATTAAGTACCATTGAAATGTAATCTTATGATAACATACCATGTTGGCTAGAATTTATACCAAATGTAGAATAACATGTTTAGAAAAAGGGGGATTTTGGTTGTCATCTAATTAAAGGATTTCATTCATCATGATTTCACTCAACCATTACCACCAAAAAGTCATATTATTACTCCCTAGGTGGGATTTATTTTTTCTAGTGTAAATATATGATATCCTTATCTACTTTTAGAGATGATGTTGCAATAACGGCCCATGATAACTGTGTGGTTAGTGGTGGTGGAGATAACATTGTGGTGATTACTAACGTTTTAGGGTAGTAAAGGCCACTTACCTGGGAAATTATACATTTAGAATATTTATAAATACATTTATTTTCTCCCTTCAATTATATGAGTGTTTCCATTTAAAAAATATGTGAATTTTCAATGTTATTTCTATTTATATTTTCTAGTAATTTAATGAATATATATGTTGAATGGAAATTATAAAAGCATTTTCCAATGATTTGATTGTATATATTTACATTGTATATCCTTCTATATTAAATTATAACTATTTGATAACTTTTTTATGTGATAATAATTGATAAATATTGTAATGTTTATATGACTATGTTACTCATCAAAGTGGTTGATGAAGTATTGGATACTGTTTTGATAATTATTTTCTTATTAAATAAAAAACTAGAAAATAATAATTTTTGACCAAATAAAATATAAATTCTTAACCTCAATAAAAAATAGTGAAAAATGTATGATCAATGAACAAAATGATTCTTCAAATATTTCAATACTTTTTTGAAGGAAAAATCTATTATTTTGTTTTTTCGACTTCTCAATAATGTATTATTAACTAGATTGACAAGTGAATTATTATTAAATGTATTGTCATATCATAAAACTATCCCTTCTAGGTTCACACAAAACAATGAAACATCAACCCATATATACAACTCAAAAAATAATAAATGATAATTTTTTACGAAGGTTTTTCTCATATAAAAAAATAGGTGACGATCTTCCTTAACTGTATTCCAAGAAAATCAATAATAACTTCATCACATATAGATATATATTTTGATATACATATATATATTAAAATAATAATAAAATTAATCATAATGAATTATTGAGAATAAATATATGTAGGAAATTGATAATTTACATTGAGAATCATGAAATCTCATTATCCCACATCTTCTTGGATATTCGATAATTCTAAATACTCAACTTTTTTCCCACATTGAAATGATAATAATTTAATAAAATATTTTTTAAGAATTAAAAATAGTTTATAAAATATAATTTCAAGCTCATCATTCCTAATTATTCTCTTAGTATAATTATACTAAGGATTCATTTCCTTTAATCAATGGTTTATACTCCCAGTCATACACAATGATCATTGGAATATTTTTCACATTTTTAACTTTATGTCTCACATATATTTCCACATCTTCCTTTATTATCATTGCGTAGATAAATATAACCAATTCAAGAATCCTCTCCCACATCAACCAATATAGAAGAATAATTGAAAATTAAATTAATTTTTTTGTTTTCCTAAAAAAATGCATATTTTTATTATTAGGATAATAGTAGATAATCATAATAATTAGATACCAACATATGGATGTCCCTATCAACTTAAGTCATTATTTAAAATATCAAAAAAAGGAATATCAACATAAATGACATCAAAAATAGTTTCAAGTGATTTTATGAACTAAAAAAGCTTATATCAATTTCATACTAGAAAAAATATTCTAGTTATTCATCTTCATCTACCACATATTTGAATTCATTATAAATATATTGAAAACCCCATATTTAATATTTAAATTAACATAAAAATTAATTTAAAAATTGGAAAGAATTCAAGAAGTAGAATGTAACACATTCTGAAGGTGATATTTCATGTATTGAATACTGTCCTTATAAATTTCAAAATTTCATTATTAGATTTTATTAATTATAAAACACAAGAACTTATAGTCTCTATATATCAAATAAATAAATTAGTTAATTATACCATTAGAGATGTAATAGTTCATACAATGGTACATGGATTTTTATTCTTTTATAGATAATAATTTCATAGATTATGCATATAGTGTATAACTAATACCTAGGAACAAGATATTTATTCTTAAATAGCTCCAAATTCATCCTTATAAAGATAGGGTTCATTATTATGGAACTAGTGAAATGATGTTTACACTAAAAAACATAAATCACATTCTTAATGAAAAAAATTCCACAAAATATTTAAAAACATATCAAACCATGAGAATTTACCCCATATATTATTTTCACATCTACAAAAATTTCCAGTAGTTCAAATATTCTTGATTATCTACCATGTATTATCTCTTATTATTTTCAACAAATTAAATACATCAATAATAGAAATAGGACTTCAATAACCCATAAGGTGTACTTTAGAATCATTAATAATAAATTCTTAATAATATCAAAATAATTTATAATGGAATAATTAATAATATGATTCAACAAATAAAAACCTTTTCTATATGAGATGTTAATTAAGAAGTGCTAATAAAGAAGGTAATATTTCTTTAAATAATTTTATATTCCGAAGTGACATGAAATTTTGGTCAAGGGACATAAATGAAATCCAAAAAAATGTATACCTCCATATCTCACATCCATTATTCATTTTTTTAAAATACTTCCAACTATACAATATCGATTACTTAAAATACATAATATATTCAAACACTCTCCATTTTGTTAAGTATTCTATCAATCATAGATAAATTGTTATGGCACTGTTTCTCCCCATTTTTCAACACAATAATATTCTACAGGGTTTCCTTTTTTACATTTATTAAAATCATAGGATATGGTATAACATGAATCCTTTACAAAAAAATAGAGAACAACTAAATTGTAACATAGTTTTCGATGGAATATGTAATTTAATTCAAGGTAGAAATATATTCCATATTCATATCTCTATTGGCCTCTCTCCCCTTTATGAAATGTTACATGGTTTATATTTTTTTTCTCTTATATAGCATATGGTTATTTGATATATTGATCGTAATATAATTATAATTTAGTGTCTTAAACTTTCTCTCTAGAAAAACTTCAAAATATACTAACTAAATATATATCCATAATAATAGAGTACATGCATGATTAGTGACCATAAAATATGACTATACAATTCTATATTAAAAATATATTCATAATTTGAATTAATAAACAACCCTCACCAATGAATAATTACCCACAAGATGTGGATATTAAAATTTTAATATCACCTACTCAAACTAGATAAATGTTGAAATGAAATTACAAAATTTTACTATGTCCTTATAACAATTCTAGGTTCAAAATTTCTTTAATATATCTTAGAAATATTTCTGCATCAAGAATGTGTGACTACATTAGGTCACTAAAAATTAGAATAATGTGTCCTCTCTTTTGTTATACTATGTCCTAAATATTTAATATAAAAAAATCATCCAATAAATTTAGAAATAACTTTTTATAAACCATGTTGTCAACCCCATCCATACATACTAATGTTCTAACTGAAATTGGTGATGAAAAGATTCATGAACATTACATTCCAAACTATTTGAATAACTCAATATAATATTTCTCATTGGACCAAAATTATATAATCAGAATTACCTTAACATGTAATCCCCTGATGTATTTTTATTCTCCTTAAAATAAATCTCAAACGACTTTTTACTCTAGTGAAAAATACCCTAACATTGATAGTCCTTTTCACAAGTAAAAATTAATCCATCTGCAGACACTATAACCTATAAATTACCTTTTGAAGGATCCCTTATGAACATGTTTCAATAAATATAAATTTTGTAGGATTAATTTATTTTGGGTGTCCATAATGTCTTGAATACTAGCCTGTTTGATCCATATTTAAGATATATAATTCTTTTCTTGGTCAAGAATCCTTGATCCCATCTACATCTAGGATAAATAAAGTTGTTATTGAAAAAAATCCTTTAATCCCACTTTTAAAAAATGATTATTTCACATCTATTTAATAGGAATAAAAAATATTATATAGGAAATACAAATAAAATCTAGATAGTTTCAAGAAATTATGCTTGGGAAAATTCTTATTCAATTCTAATGCCTTCAATTTGAAAATATTCCTTACTTACAAGCCTTTCATTTTTTCTTAGTACGTCACCATTATGATACATTTTTTTCCTATACACATAGAAGGTCCTAATAAATTTTTTAACATTTGGATATGTTTATTTCTGAAAAATTCTATTTAACACATCATTAATCGATTATATCCACTCATCATGCTCAATATAATCAGTTGTAATTTCTTGTTCAACTTCTGATATAATAGTTGTTTGTTTTTCAATAATCAAAATTATTCTTATTTGGATAGTGCTTCATTATTTTACAATATATTATTTAGATCGATATTAATTCAAAATACATTATTTCATACACCTTGATTAATAGTATCATCAACATCTGATTTATGATCAGTGTGAAAATCAATAAAAACATTCTCAGATTCTTATTATTTTAAAAACTATTTAAAAAAAACGTCGTTGAAAAAATTTTGTCCTCTAATATATAAACATATAATAAAAGTCCAATTTTTTATAATAGTCAATGATTGTAACATCATAATATTTAAATATCCATTGTATCCTTATTTTTGAAAACTTGTATTCCCTTACATTAGTTACATATCCCACAAATATCCCTTCATTATAATTCTATTCAATCATTCCCACCATGGTATCCTTTGTTTTTATTAATCAAATACTACTAAAAACATAGAATTAATTAATATTTGGTTTCTAAATATATCAAATATAATATTTATTAAAATCATTCTTATATATCACAAGGCATTTATTCTGAATGTACACAATAATACCTATTTCGTGTCTTTAACAATATTGTGAGAGTTTATTTTCATCTTGAATTATTTAACCAATCTGTAAAATTATATTATTATTACTATCAGAAACAAAAAGGGGAAGTAAATGGTTTTTTAATTGATTCCTTATATGATTTTTGGAATGATATATTTAAATTTCATCAAAATTTATTTTATTTCTTTATCTCAATTAGATTTCATTATGTAGACTATCTACACTTTTTCAACTTCTCTCATCAAAACTTTTAATCATATAAATGGATTCTAATTTATCCCTGAGCAAAATAACATTGGTAATTTTATTTATGTCAGAAATGAATGTCAATTAATATATTTCATTGATTGTATAAATTTTTCATATACGAATAAATAAATCTATGGTCAGATGTTTTAGTGTTCCTGTTGAAATAATAACAAACATCTTTTGATTTTAATTAGACATATTCACATTTTAACCAAATGATTAAATGAAATGAATATTGTTTCCTCACATGGGTCATCTAAATTTTTTTTGGGATTATTATTAGTAGTCCGTGAAAATTAATTACAGAGCCTCTTGCGCATTAACATATTCAACAATTTTTTATACTAATAGAAATAATTGGTCGGTTCAGTAGTCATTAACATTTGTCTATTTATTTTTTTATCTTTTGCAATGATCCTTACATACTATATTAATCTTTTGGAAAATTTATCATTATTAGAACAAGCTCATGCCTATTAATACAAATATAAATACAATAAATAGAATCATGTTCAACCATTAAATATACAAAACATCTATTAATTTTTTATTTTATGATTAAATTTAACTTCAGAAAATCCCCTTTATTATTGGAGGATAATTATCACCAAATTTAACTACTTCTTTTATTAGTATCCTTATATTTTTCAGAATCATTAGATGACCTGGAATTTGAGATAAAAACAAACAATCAAAAATTAATGAATTTGTTTATTTTCTATCATTCCAAATAGTTATTGCAAGAATTTTTTTTATTTTTTGGGAATTTTAATACCCTTTACAATCTCATAAATTGATGAATTTTCAGGGAACACATTCATCAAAATTACATCAATAGAAACCTACCTATTACAGATCCTACACACTTCCTCATGATACACAAATCATTTATTAGTTATAAAATATGGATTATTTGTCATTAAATCATGTCTTATTTGGAAACAAGAGTATATACCCCCTAAATTAAAAATTCGCAAATCACGACATATATGAATAAGAAAATGTGTACCAACATGTATATAACTTGAGAAAAAAACAATCTACATCAATAGAAATTGTATTGGAACCTAAATAATCTATAACCATGTTATTTTTTCGTATAATTTATTTGAGAGAGAAAATATTTCACTATAATGATGTCTAAATTGGATCTTTTTTCAAACATGAAGATTCTATAAATATTCTCCTTTTTTAAATAACAATTGGTGTTTGATTTCCCTAATTTTTTTCTAAACAAGTCCATATTTTGTGCTGATCCATTATTTTTAATAAATGAAAAATAATAAGAATAATTAATACGTACTGTATTAGCATAATATATTATACTTGTTCTATTAGTTAAAAAATAAGAATAAACCTTGACTTCAATATAACGTAAAATTCATCCTTTATCTTGTTCAGTTCAATATCTTCCTTAGGATACATATACAATGTATGTGATAATTTGTTGTCATTTGAAACATTTTTTTCTTGATAATTTTTTATATTCCCATGTTCAATATAATTTCACATTAAATTTTTAATTTCATAAGAGGGATAATTAATTCTTTTCAAACTCATTATTCTATTTTGTAATCCTTCTAATCTCATTCACCAGTTTCCTCTTATCCTTTTATATTATATAATTTTCTTCAAGGACTAAATCATGCTCACCCTATAAAATTTGACATTACTCAGTTGTATTCAAATAACCATCATAATTACTTGATGAGTCAAATACTTTTTCCATATAATCCGTGAAATTAAATAACTACTCCTCATATTAACATTTTTGGTCACTATTACATAACGAACAACTTCTTCTTTTCTTACCAATATCTATGTTCTCATTTTTTCATGTAAATATTTTTTTTCTTCAAATCATTGGATTACTATTTTGATCTTTTATAGCATTTATCTTTTAATGGTTTTTATCTTCATTAATTCTTATATATTTTATTTTTTTATATGGAATATTTTTGGAAAATCCCAAATTCCATTAAAATAATAACATATTGTTAGAAAACTTTCCCATATTTGTTCTATAAATATTCTTATACCACTGAGTAAAAAATCATTATCTTTTATTATACAACTGATTCTAAATTTTTATATTTGATTGGATCTAAATAAAAAAGTTTTTTAGTTTAAATGTTATCATTGACACAAAGTCCATTTCATGTTTAACCATATTTTTAAGGAAATATTCTTTCATAATTCATAGAATTTTTTTTTATTAAATTCATTTATTTAAAGGACTTCATTATTGTTAAGGGATATGATAATAAGTTCTAAATATTATATTATTTCACAAAAAGTATTTTGTTAATTATTATATCTTAATTATTTTAAAATAATCCTATAATAAATATTTATATTTAATTGACCCTTGTAAAAAAATATATAATAATTTTTTATTATCATTATTGTTGTCTTGAAATAATCTTCTCAAAAAATTTAATTTATCCTCTTTGAAATTTACTTCTCCCTTTTTACTTCTTTGAAGATTTTCCAACAATGTCATATGATAATTATTGTCCCATCAATTTTAATAATTTTTTTTTAAAAATACATATGAGTAACATATTCTTGAATACCATGATTAATCATATTTATTTTACCAATAATGTTCATTGGAGAATTCCATTAAATGGCTAGAAGTATAAACACTGAAGAAAATATAACTTTCAATCCACAGAATAGAATATATAGAAACATTTTATAATTATAACTATGATAATTCATTCCAAAAAAATGTTGGGAAACAATTAATGTTGAAAAATTTAGTTATAATCTATGAAAGGAACATGAATGAATTATACACTAAATTATCGGATCTGGTACTAGTTGAAGTGCCTAATATCAAGATACTTCATTAAGAAGTGGCGATGAATCATCCGGGATTAGTTTTCAAAATGTATTTTCACATTAAATAAATCATCTAAAACTATTAATCTTTGATCCACTAAAATATTAATTCTAATATTTTCTCCTAGATAAAAAAGAACGAGTAATTAGCATTGTTATTTTTATATGGTTTGGAACCTTGCTTGAGGTCATAACCATTTTTATGCTCTGTTTTTCTCCCCAACACTAGAAAATTCATTATAATCACAACTAATTTATATTTTCATGTATAGTAATATATTCAAAATATCATTTAGTATAATAAAAAATCTATTTACACATTTTACTACGTTATTTTAATCATATGTAACTATCAAATGCAAATAAAGGATGGAAATGTCTAGGTTTTTTAAAAGATTAAGTACATAAAATAAAAAACAAGGAACTAGGATACAAAAACCATTTATAAAAGTTTCCCAATGAGCTCATAAATCCCTTTGATATGATATATCTATAGAGTATAATAGGAGTTAAACATAGAAAAAATAAAGGTGTTAAAAAGACAATTGTGTGAATAAACATTGGAATATAGCATAATAAATTGGTTAGAGGGAATAAATTGGTGACATAGAAAGGAATGGAACATTAATAAACATATGGAAACATATCATATAGAATATGGGAGCATTTTATCATGAAAAAATAGTAACGTGATAAACATATAATTGACATATGCATGAGTCAAGGCTAATTGGAAAGACTATATTACATGGTTGACATGGTCGAACAATGAATTTTGTTTACTCCTTAATCCCATACAAAAAATATCACAAGACTGAAAATTTCCCAATTCATTAGAGAATAATATGATAACACCCATCATAATATGTTGATTCATATGTTTTCCATGTGAAGACTCATATATAAGGAATAAAAAAAAGGGTTACCCATAAAAATAAATGGTATCGTATTCATGTTCCAATGCATATCCAATTGGCATATCACAAAAGAGTCCGTTAAAAAATTTATTTAAATAATAAATAGATATTCATTATGGAAAATATCATAGATCATTTTGAATAATTTCATAATAAAGTGAAAGAATTTAAAAATAACCTTTAAGAAGCATTATAAATATGCCACTTTTGGGAAGTTTAATGGAAAATATTAAAGTGACATTAAAAGGTAAAAATAAATAATTGCATTAATAATACTAGAAAAAAACAAAGATAGTTTTTAATTGTAAAATAATTTATTTTAGAAAAATAATTTTTGATTAGAATATTTTATTGAGTTTATTAGGAAGTTAGTATGAAACAGAGAATTTCCCTCTAATCCGGATTCGTTATTTGACAGAATTGAGAATGGAACCTTATAGAGAATGTAATTACCCATAAAAGATATATGAATTTATATAGGTACATATTTTTTTAGATAAAAGTAGAATTTATTATATTTACTTAAGAATAATTATGAGTTAATTAATGTAAAAAAGAGAGAGTGTTACTAGAATGAAAAAATGGATGTTTGAAAAGATCCCTTACCTTATATACAAATGTTTTATATAATTTCACATAATACATTAGATGTTAAAATTTTATCCATTGATTAATTAATTGATAAAATATTTTATATTTGTTTTGTTTTTATAATTTTATTTTGTTCTTTTATTCCCATTTTTATAATTTTTAATGTTCAATTTTGTTGTTTTGGGAGAGTTTGTGTCATAGTTTTATAGTTAGTTCCTTTGAGAATAATTTTGGAAGTTATTCTTGAATCATAATAACTAAATAATAGGTGTAATGAGATATTATTAATAATATTCCATAATTATAAATGGTATTATATATAATTTTTTTCTAATATGAGGATGGTTCACTTGATAAAATTTAAATGGTAAACATTTAGTTTATTTTTTTCCAATTCTCTATCATCATGAACTTGTTGGGTTTTATTATTCAATATCATGTATTAATATATTTTTTCAAAAATAATGTATAATTTTATAATATATATGTCAACAACGTTTTTCCATTATAATCGTTGCATGACTAGTCTTGAAGGTAGTAATAAAGTATCATCATTTTCGAAGGTGGTGAATTGACATGCCAAACATGATATTTTTGTTTTTAAGATAAAAAGAGTATAGAACTAGTTTTAGGATTAATATTATACTAAGAAAAAAATTATATAGTATATTTACTATACAATATTTATCAGGGTTTTTTTAGATAGGGAAGGTGAGGATAAGGGAGAATAAAGAAATTATTTAAAAGAGAAATAAGTTTGATTCAACCACTTGAAAATATATTTCCTTGAGAAACTCTTTAAGGAACTTGGGTTTGGTATTTTATTGATACCATAATGTATTATTTATGTTAAATGGGATTATAAAGGTAATTTATTTGAATTTATAAATCTAAAATCCTTAAGAGGTGTGAGGATAAGGGGTGGTGAGCGTTGGTATTTATAGGGAGTGGTGAGATGTGTTTTTGATTAATATATTCATTTGTTTTTTTTGTCTCAAAACTATATATAGGGATAATTCCTATGAATAAATATAGAAACTATTTCTTGTGATATCTAGATAATGGGATCTTACATCATCCATAACTCTACCATTACTAAAAAATCATTTATTTATAATAAAATTTTTAATTAAAAAATATCGTATTTCACTATTGAACATAAATTAAACTATTTTATAAAAATAACATCATTTAACACAAAAAATTATTAAGCATTGATATTTAAAAAATGTATTCTTTTTTATAAAAATAATTTTGTAAAAGTATGAAATTTTATTTTTAAATAAAATAACCATTTATACGAGAAATATTTATTTAAATATTATAACTAATTTTATGATGCTTTCAAAAAGTAAATAAGATATGATAAAAATATATTATAATTGTAATACTAAAAAATATTAATTTAAGAATCTATTTTACCAAAATATATTTTATATTACATAATTTTAATAATTGTGAAATTTTAAATAAACATTTTCATTTCCCAAAAAAATACTCACACATAATTTAACATGTTTAAAAGATTAATTTACGTATTCTAAAATATAAATAAAAAATATTTTCATTTACAAGATACTAAAATATTATTTCTACATTGATATGTGAGGTTACTATTATAGCTTCAAGATTACCATTCATAATGATCACGTAACTATTCCAATGGTGGGGATAATATCCCAATATCATATTTCTAAGTGTCGTATGGAATTACTTCTTATTATAAATACCTCTTATTCAATTCACTAGTCACCTGTATTTCCTCCAAATCTAGTATATGATTTCATATTTTAATGGAATATATTATTTTTATCATTGTGTTCTATTTCAATATTATTTTATTAGTGTGGTTATTTCCATGGATCAAGTAGTTCCGAATTTTCCTATTCTTATTATAATATTTTCTATTTATTGTCCCGTTGTAATATTTAGCATTCATATTTTTTTTCCGACTGATGATTAATTATTGATTTTTGTGAATAATATTACTATTCATTTTTCTATGTGATAACATTGATTTTTACTATTTTACATAATTATAAGAAGGGAAATTTCATTTATAAAATTATAGGTCATAACATTCTCCCCAACCTCCTTCTTATTAAATTTGTCCCTAAAATTTTTACTTAACATACTAAGGTGAAAAATTTTGATGGTACTTCTCCATGAACTTTTTTCTAGTATTCTTGTTTCCTCTTCATACTTGTGGTTCCTTTTTAGTATATTGCCTTGGTGAGTAGTTTTAATACGTAGAACATTATCTCCATGGTCCAAGATTGTCACCACACTGTAAAATATATAAAATTTCCAACATGGGACATATCTTTTCGTAAAAGTTCATTATCTGTTGCTATAACCTTTTGCCAACACATATGTCCCTATCACTAAACTGTCGGTAAAAACCATACTACAAAATGTTTTTGCAATATATAAATTTGTTCTGAAAGAATTATAATAATACCAATAAATAATATATATTTTGGTTAAATGGTTTATAAATATATTTTTATATCAAATTTCTCTGTTAATAATAATATTACCAGCATATAGTATCAATTTATAAATTTTTATTTCCACGAAAATCTATTATTATATTTCTTAATTTATATCATATAATTCATCTATTTTAAATACTAATCCAATTAAAATAAAAAATTCAAACATTGAAAAAACATTAAATTTATAATGAAAGTTGATAAAAAATGATCCAATACAAAAATACATACACCCATCCCCCAATCCATCACATCCTCCCCCCACCAAGTACCAATGGCCCATCCATGTCATGGTACAATATAGCTAGCTCTATCACCACCAACCCATCCATGCTCTATGACCAACGAGTAATCTCTTTCTATACCACAACCTTTTGAACAATAGAACCAACGACCCATACATTCCCCATGTCTAACTGGCCAGCTAAATCACCGACAAGAAACCTCATGTTTTTGATATACCATAGACTTTGATTCCAAGATCTCCACAACCGACAACCAAAAAAATACCAAAAAAGAATCAACTCTGGTACCATTGAGAAATAAATAGATCCATCTCCAATACCAATGAGAAACATCATGTTGTTTCTATGTCACGCCCTTTGGCTCTAATATCTACACCACAAATAACAAAAACACATACCAACAAATCAGTATAAATTATCAGTAATAATTGAAAAAAAATTCAAAATAAATTAATGTATAAAAAAATGAACCAATGCACATTTTTCATTGTAACAAGAATAAAAACAAGTAGAAGTTCATAACAACTACATCAAAACACTAAATCTCACCTTTTTCAAAATTAAATGCATCAAGGGATTAGTAAGATAATTATCTAATGTTTTAACATAAAGTTTCGGTCATAACAAAATTATGAATTTGGTGTGATAAACCTCATTTAAATCGTATTAATGTAAAATAAATTTAATGTACAAACAAGTATTACAAGTTTCCCTTCTATTAAAAAAAATCATTTAATATATGATATGTAGGAATTTAATGTATATGTCAAACAAAATATGCATTAATAAATCAATATTTTGAAATATAGTTACTATGGTTACTAAATTATAGTGCCTCAGATTCTATGTAATGAATTTATATGAATCTAAGACTGATTTTAACTATTAAACTAAAAAGCCACCTCAAAAATTGCACTTCTGGGAGTTGAAAAATAGTGATAACTTAGGATAATACCAAAAACACGTAAAGGGAAGCTATGAAAAATTGAAGCGTCAAAACAAATTAACCTAAGAAACCATTCCAATCATATAGTATCACAATTGAGGGAAAAAACCGGAAGAAGACCAAAAATACCAAATATATATATAATGAATTCCCACACATACACGATATAAATTATTAAACATGAAGAACCAAAAAGAAATTAGATACTGAAAATGCTAATAGATGGTGATTGGAAATCGACATAGAGATGTGAGATATAAGAGAGAACCAATGAACAACTGATGTCGATATGGGGATATTGGGAATCCGACAGGTGGTGATTTTGACGAGGAGATTTCATTAAAGGATGTCGGTCAGAAAAAAGGAGGGGGTTCTTACAATGATGTCTGAGGGTAATATAGGTCAGGAATAGGGAGGGGTATTCTTGAAATTTTTTCATCAATGAACATCATTCGGGAACAGTGCTGGGATTACTATTAGAACAATATGAAAATTAACATTCAATGACATCCATTTGATTGATAAAAAAATTCAAACTTCAAAATATCTTTGAAATAATAACATATATGAGAAGATTCATCTGATCATTGGCCCCAACATTGTGTATAACCTAAATTATACCAAACATATCCACGAACATGATAGTAAAGTTATACATATTAGATTTTGTAATCATCTAGCCAAGAATTGTATACTCAAGAGAAAAATATCCTATGGTCCCCATCAGCATTGTGGAAACATTGTTCTTATACACAGTTTAAGAAAGCTTGGGAAGCCAAAAATAAGATATTTATTTTGAAATCATCATCTCAAAATATATTATATTCTTTGCAATCACAATATATTACATTGTGGTTTTCATTTTCATGCAATTATTCAAACAAGCTTATTACCCCCCTTAAGAAAATTTTTCCATGGTAATCTAATCCAAGGGATTCCTATTTGGTGTTAAAACTCAGAGGATATTTTATAGAAGTAGGTAATTGTTTTATTATTAAATTATTATGTGATTTACAAATACGAAATGAAGATTCATACATATAAGATGATCCTCCATAAAATAATTTATCCACAAAATTGAATCCTCATAACTCCATCATCACAAAACCCATATAAGATCATGAGGCTGGGAAAGAGCAGAAGGTTCACTAGAAGGACCTACACTAGGAATTTTCTATTACCATACAATCCAATATATTCAATTAGTTTAATAGCCACATACTATTTAATATTTGACAAAAGAATCATAATAAAAATTGAAATGACACTAATATAATTGGGAGAAAGTGCTCCTTTTTTCTATTCTCAAGGTACCTATTATACACCATTCCAAAAACCGAATTTTTCCAACAAGAAATTAGGATCAATGTTCAATATCACAACATAGATCTCCTGGAATGAAAAGTCTTGGGAAAGGGTTTTGGCCTTTCATGATTCAAGAAATTTCATTAATGAGGAACCTCCATTAATCGCAATCAAGTTTTATTGAGGCATGGGTAATGGTTGGGGTGTCTCTAGTGTCATGAAACTAAGTGATTCATCTCAATAAATCCCTAATTTCCACTATTAAAAATAATCAGAAAGATAAAATTAATGGTGATGAAATGAAAAGGTGGAATCCTTTGTACAATTTATAGATTCAACATTCTAAATTATTCATGAAAAATAATCCATTTTTAGTCATCATATAATATACACGGTCACCTAAAACCAATATATTAAATGTTTATCTTTTCACATGAATTCATTCTAATAAATAAATTTAGAACAGTGAAAGAAACATATTAGTAAAGGTCTCAAGAAATGATGCTCTATTTACCATTTTATAATTTATAAAAATATATAAACCATGAGTTGTTTAAAAAAATAATCATGTCACAATGGTTAAATCAACAAAAACACAGAGACACAAAATACATGAGAAGAGAATATGAAAATAGAATATCTAACTCACCTCAACATAATTGTTCTTCTCGAAAAACATCAATGTAATTCAAAATAATTAAGTGTATAATAGTCTACAGTATCATCTTATATATACACTGAAGAATTATATGATTCATTGAAATTAGTTGTGATGATAGTTGGTAAGTTATAAACTTCTGGTATGATAACTCCTTCCATGTTAAATAAATATATTGTTATTTTAATTACAACACATGATAATTTTTTTGCGTTTGATTTTGTTATATAAAATAGATATAAATCTTCATATGAAAGAAAAAATAGATCATTTGTTTTCATAATCCTCTTAAGAATGACAAGAGTGAATAAAAAAATATCTTCTTTGACACATATAATAGGATTTACCGAATTCACACAAAAATAAAATTACCCATCTTCAAACTAAATAACTCAACTCAATAATTTTAGTCTAAATACCATAATATGATTCAATACTATAATTTTTTGTTGTGTTAAAAAGAACAACTAAATTTTTAGTCCCGACTCTTACCTATAAATTTCACACACCACACATCTATAAAAAATACAAGTGACCTTGGTTATCAATTTTATTCACAAGTGAGGAAACTGAATTAAATATGTTAAATAATTTTATATATAAATGTCATGTGGTAAATGAGTTGAGACCTAACCAATCAATGGTGAAAAGGAATGTTTTAAAAAAACAAAAAAAACACAAAATTTTAAATTCAATGTATGTTATAAAACACATAATATTTTCAAAAAATTTAAAAAAGAATTTTTGCTTCATCGGTAATACCTAGTGAGGTGTTATTTGGTTTCTAAAATTCCATGGTACTCCCCAACAACTTTGGCATATCATCTTTTGAAGAATTCTCATGTTCAATGCTAAAAATATTATTATGATTAATGAACATAAACTCACAATGAAAATTCCAAATACATTTTTGATAATCAATATATATTTCTTCCATAATGATGTGGGATTTGACAACATCTCGATATAAACAATGACGATATGAAAAAATTGAAAATGGACATGTAATCATGTCATCCCCTACTATGGATACAAAAGACTTATTAAAGAATATATCTACATCACATATATAATATTGCCTTATTCTCATTAAACTCTATCAATACTAATCATAAAATATATTCATAAAATATGTTCATATATATTACTCCATTTTCAAGTGATTAAGAAGAGTAAATTAATAAATTATAGCTAAATGTTGTTACTATTTATTAAAAATTATATAATTGAATAAAAAAATACTAATGAAAATATTAATCATTAATATGAAACCCAAATAATTTAAAATTATTTAAATATATCATTCTGATGTTTAAAATATTAATAAAATTTAATATAGACTGGAACTTATGTTCTTAGGTCGACTATGTAATTCTTCGAGCACAAATTAAACATCGTAAAAACACACATAAGTAAAAAGTATTGATATCAAATTCAAGTGGGCAACATGATTAATAATTTTGAAATATCAAACGATATGAATACTGCATTAATGAAGAGAGAGAACAACATTCAACACATCCAATAAAATAATTAATCATACAAAAAAAATGGAAAAACATAATTTTCAAAATAAATAATGAATAACTCTCTTATTGGATAGCCTGGAATGAATTCATGTGTAAAACTTTTAATCCCCAAAATTTAAAGGTGTGTAATTTTTAAGCAAAATGTATATTTTATCACATCATATATAATGGAATCTATTTAATTCCATTAAAATGTAATTTATACCAAGATAAAGACATAAAAAATGTGTAGTGAATTATGAATTCAATATCATTACGTGTAAATTTGCATGACCCTCTTAGTCATGTTAAAAATTGATGGTGTAAAAAATATTTTTAAAGGGTAATGAATCGATTTCTTTTCAATGTGACCCATATATTTAATAAAATGATAAATTTACAGTTAATTTCTACTACTAAAGATTGAAAATTATTAAAATCATACATTATTGTGCACAAATGAATCAAGAAGTAAATGTTGGAAAAATATTTTTATATGTGAGGGAATAAATTTTAAATTGACTAGGAAACCATGATATATTTCTCATATTTTTCCCCACCAAGAAATTTCTTCGTAACCTAATATTTTTAGTTATTTCCTAAAATTAACTTTTTAGACGTTTCATAAATTCAATAGTGTAGTGGAATAAAATAATCATTGAAATAGAAATTACATGTTATATGGTAGAAGACTGGGCATGAAATGGTTATATGGGTTGAAGATGAATTGATATGGTTGAAGGGAGATGGCAACGAACTATAGAGGCATGGGCATGCACTTAATTAATTTCCTATTTGGGAAAAACTAAATCGATTTGAATAGGTAGAAACTATAAAACATCAACTAAATAAATAACTGAAAGAAATCACGATTCAAGATTAACCATATTAATTCTTCCACGCAATTCAGCACTATTGGAAACACCCAAAATCTGAAATAGTCTTTAACACTTCAAAATCAATATCTTTCCATTGTACATATCATGAATTCTTCTACCAAATTATATGATTGTTGTGTTTTTATCAACATTCATAACACTCCTCTAACCACTGGACAACCTACAAAAACTCAATTCAAGAACAATTGTAAGGTAAATCGTGAAAAAATTCACATAAAATAGTATAAATACAGTAAAACTGTGGTCAAGTTCCATGTGGAGCCAACTTACTCTACCTGAAAAATCCTAATCCCAAAAGAAATAACCAGCGGAAAAACCCCTTGAACCTAAAAATCATAATATGTTAGAGATGAATTCCTAGAAATAAACCAATATAAAATTAATATGGAACCAATAATAGAAATTTAAACCCTTCACAGAAAATCTACGGTGAAACAAGCTACGGTGTCCTGGAAGGGTGTCAAGTCCTTTTAATTTGGCACAAAATTGACACCTTTGAAGGATATGTATCAATGTTTAGATGAATGAACGGAGATCCCAGTCTACATTTGACCCCTATATTGTCCCATCAATAAAGGATTCATCATTTATAAAACATTTATGTGCAGAAGAAGGGGGATAGGGTTTCAGTGGTGGGGTAGAGAATCATGTAAGGAGGTGATTTCCATGGTGTGACTAGATTTAACTGGGGAATCTTGATAGTGGGGGAGATATAGGGTTTCATGTGATACCAAATCAACAATATTGTTTTTTTCAAGGTAAAAATTAATAAAATTGTAAAATAAAATTAAATAGAAATATATTAATCAAAAATAGAATTCAAAACTATGTTATATACTGATATTTTATTCTAGAAATTTCAAATAAATGAAATAAAATATATTTTTCAATACATTACATTATTTATAAATATTTCAAATATAATTATAAAATTTATAATTTTTTAATACCAATTCATTGTTTTTTTTGTAATTTATTTTAAAAATCATTATGTAAATATAATTATTTATAAAATTTAATTACTTCATTGAGTTTTTTTTATTTCCTATATTTATATTAATAATTTATTGGATATATTTTGATTATTTTTTATGTTTAATAATTTTAAATATAACAATTAAATTACTATATAAAACATTATATTGTAGGAAAACACCAAGAAATGATAAATTGAATACATTAGTATTAATAATTATATAATAATAAATTTTATTTTCTAAATCAGTTAATGATAATGTATTTTTTTCAACAATATTATACAGAATATTTTTCCGATGTTAAATTTTTTTTTGGAAATTAAGGTTATTAATAATATATTCATGAATTTGTAAAAAAAAATTGGTATTGATATAACAATGTAATAGATTTAAGGGTTAGAAAAATATTTTTTTGGTATTAAAATACTAATACAAAAAGATATGTCTGTTAGTAGAATTTATTATTTGTACCAATAGTTAATATAAAAAAAATTTAATAACGGTGGGAATTAATCATTTTTACTAACAATTATATTATCTTTCAGTAATTCTCTATTGGTAATGTTTACTTTTTTATAATGCCAATTTCTCCTTATAAGAGAGAACATTGTTTACTTGTACCACCTTTTCATTAAGTACATTTGAGAGATTAAGTATGTACTTCCTCAAGAGAGAAATATTGAATACATGTTGTATTTGAGAAATTATTGGTAGAATTTCTATTTGATATTCCCCATATCTAAAACAATCAAGAATATCAAAGGTGCTGATGTAATTGGGACATAGCATCCATTTCATCCAAATCTCATGAGACACTATCATGATGATATGAGGAGGAATACAATTTCCCCAACCTTAAACTCTAAGTCTCATTGATTATTATCTTCAAATATCTTATATCTAATTTGGGCTACCCTGATGTTCTTCTAAATGTTTTTTACCTTTTCTATCATTTCTTCAACCATTTCATGTCCCGGTAGCATATATTCCCCCAATTCTTCCAAAAATTCTTCTGTTCTTCATTTTTTTCAATAAAACATATCATATGGAGTCTTTGGGATTCTTGAGGGAAAGTAATTATTTAATGAGCAATTGACAAATGTTATATATTGATCACATCCTCCTTTGATGTCTATTGAGAATGATCTCAACATGTCTTACAATGTCTGAATAGTATTTTTAGAATGACCATCAGTTTGGTGATGATATGATGCAATATAGTTCAACTCACTGTCGAGATAATGTTGGTGATTTTTCTAGATCATTTTGGTAAATTGCAAATCAAAGTTTGATATATTTGATAATAGAACTCCATGAATCATTGCCAATTCTCTGATTTATATCTCTGATATCTAATTGAGTAATATTTCTTCTTGAATTGTGATAATGTGAGATATCTTTGTGAGACATTCTATAACTACCCATTTATCATTAAATCCTCTATATGAATTCAAAATTCTAGTGACAATGTATATAATGATGTTGGTTTTATTAAGAAGATGACTGATAAAGTCTATATTGATTTTTCCATTTATATATAGGTATATGTAGTGGTTTCATCATACCCTTAGAAATTTTTCATTCATTGTTGACTTTCAAACATTTTACAAATATTGATGTAAATTCTGTGATCCTATTCTTCATATTTTCCCACCAATAGTTGTCTATCAGATCTCTATATATCATTCTGATATATTGGTGAACATAGAAGCTTGAGATATGTGTATCATTCAATGTATCCATATTTATCTTTGTATTTAATGGTTAGCATTGTCATGATAAAAATATAGAGACTCATTCCTAATCAATTTTAATAGTTGATGATTTCTTTTATCTAATAGCTTCCACCTTCTTCTAAATTTCTACTTAATGTCTTAGAGCTTCCTTTAACTAATATAAAATGGATTGTTAAGAAATAATTTATAAAATTAATGATGATGTACCTTCTTTTATGATCCCCATGCCCTTAATTTTCAAGAATAAGTGTATTTTATCCTTATCAATTCACATAATTAATAACATTGTATGATCCTTTCTACATAGAGGTTCATTCACATTAATCTCTTTACCAGGATAACAATTGATTGAGTAGTACTAATACATGATGAGCTATAACCATCTTCACTGGTGCTTATTATGTTCCTTCTATATGAATTTATATTATTGCCTCTTATGATCAATATATATCTCACACTTCTTCCCATAGAGATAATGATCCCAGATTCATAATGTGATCATTATGGACACCAACTACACATCATTCAGGGGATAGGTCTGCTTCTAAATTTTAAATTTCCTTCATGTTTAGGACATCACATGTTCATTTATTATCAGTAAACAACCTAATACTTTTTTTGAAGCATCGAAGTATACCATGTAGTGTTCCCCACTATTTAGAAGTGTGTGTTTTGGTGAAATGATACGCCACTTTTTGAACTGTTTGAAGTTGTATTCACATTCACTATTCTCGACAAAGTTTACTCCCTTTGGGATCATATTGAATAATGAGATCGAAAATTTTGAGATGTTCTCCAAAAATAATTGGTAATATCAAATAAAATGAAGGAAACTATGGATCTCTATAATAGATTTGGTCTATAGATTCTCTTCAATTTCAAGTATATTGGAAAGGTCCATAGATATTTCATTTCTATTTATAATATTCCCCAATAATGATACATCCTCAATATAGAACTCAAATTTATTGTAAATTTCATAGATTTTATTCTTTCCCAGAATATATAGAATAATATTCATATTCTCTTCATGTTCATACTAAATGTTAGTGTATATTAGAATATCATCTATAAAGATAGCCACAAATTTGAAGTGGTATTATTAAATACTCAATTAATCTTTTTCATGAAAATTTCATGGGAAATAATGGGTTTAAGTAGAATAATTATAAACTCATAGTGTATATAACTCATTCCAAAATTAGTCTTGGGAATATCTTCCTTCACCACCCAAAAATTGATAATATATCTACTGAAGGTCCACTTTATAGAAATACTTTTACCCCCATAGATTATCGAAAAAATCATCTATATATGTTAGGGGTACTTTTTCATTATCATTACATGGTTAAGATCATGATAATCAATGTAGAGGCACATTGATCCATACTTATTCTTATTGAAGTGGAGTAGAACACACCATGGTGAAGCACTCATGTTTATAAAAACCTTCCCATATTATCTTGTAACTAATTCATTAGTTCATCCAACTCAATGTTGATCAAATTATAAGGATTCTTTTATTAAGATGGAGATGCATATTTATAACACTGTAATAATTTAAAAATAAATATATATCATGTAATGCACACAACACAGAGCCTATATGAAAAAAACTCTTTGTTATTATAAATATTTACACAAGATAGTTACAACCTATCCATGTAATATAATTTTTCCACATCTATGATTTGAATTTTGATAATCTGATATACATTGTTGTGATCAAATTTTTTTCTAGTGCCTAATAAGATCAACATAATTTTTAGTGAATAGTAACATGACCCTTATAAACTGTAATGTACCATCATGAATAGTAATGTTAACCTTATGAATAGTAACATGACCCTTATTAATATTAACATCACCCATGAATATATATATATATATATATAATTTAGGCATCTTGTAAATGATAGTGAATGAATTAAAAAGTTCTAATTATGTATTATTATTTTTGTGAGTAATATATATTTAATTAAAACATTTAGATAATAACTTTATTTAAAGGAAAATTCATTTTTTGAAGTTGTAATTCTATATTAATATTTTTTTGTCCTATTATTTGAGGATATATTTTAGGGGACCAAAATTAATTTTTGAGAGTATTATTAAATCTGTTATAAATTTAAAATATGTATGTTTCATGTAAATAATGATTTTTATTAAATTAAATTTCCAATATTGAGAAAATTATTTTGCTAAAATGGAGTCAATTATTGAATTTTAAATTATTAAAATGGTTATGATAATTTTTTTGGATTTTGTAAAATACATGATTTTTTTACTGAATAATGAAATTCGATAATTTTCAAAATATGCTAATGAAATGAATTTATGCATCGTGCTTGAGTCATGGATGATGAAAATGGCTATTGGTTTGAACTCACATGCACTTATTACTATTTTAGGACACCATAATAAATAATATTCATAGTCATAAACCAAAATAATATAATAAATTCTAAAATAATTAAGAAACCCTCCTCTCCACCATATAAAAATCTCTCTCTCACCCTCTTGTCTACACTCATCTAAGACTTTTTTATTTATTTGTTCTTCCCAAATATTATTCAATAGTATATCCCCACATCTAGGAGGCCTTAGGGATTACAAAATACTAAAACCTTCTCCCTTAATGAGGTTCTCAAGGAGGTAAATTTATGAGGTAAATTCTCTTCCTTTTACATTTAATTTCTTTTCAATTAATATTATTTCCATATTATCTCCAAACCTCATATTTCCAATTAATCATGATATCCATAGTATCATAAATATACTATAATTATATAATGTTAATGTAATAACCATTATAAATATTTTTACCATCATGTTTTTTATTTTATAAATGAAATCATTACCCTAGAGGTGCAAATTTATAACCTTCATGATCATTGATGTTTTATTCTTCAAATTCTTATTCAAAGATGTTCATAAAACAATTTTAATAGTTGGAAAATATGTTAACATTTATTATATAACCCTTTTTATGTTTTATATGTAACATATTTACATAATACTAAATGATAAAAAAATTAGTTTGTTATGATCAATAACTATCATAATAATCTAAACAATTATCACTAAGTGACTTCTATTATTATTCATCCTCATACCATGTACCAAAATGATATATATAACCTTTTAGACATCTATATTTTAATTAACAAATTATAAATTTGATTTTCTATAATTATATTCACTCCACATGAGCACCTATAATCATATACAAGTACGTTGATCGTGGGATATAGAACTAGTTCAAAAAATATATTTTTAAAATAAATAATATTATCTTGAAAAAATTATATTTCATTGTTTCTTGTTTTCTGAAATAAAACATTCATTTTTTTATTAAAATATCATTAATTTTTCCCTTAAACATTACTAAAATGTTTTACGTATAAATATTCTTAAAACTACTTTTAAAAGTTTTTTATCTTTTATGTA
This sequence comes from Viscum album, assembly GCA_963277665.1. NCBI lineage: Eukaryota > Viridiplantae > Streptophyta > Magnoliopsida > Santalales > Viscaceae > Viscum > Viscum album. Next base: position 720,292,673 of record OY728164.1, on the reverse strand, counting down.
ACATATGATATGTTCACCAATTATTCCTTGAATATGTTGTATGTAAATCACTTTGATATAACATATAATGAGTTTCCTTATCCTTTTGATGTTATAAGGGATTATGATATGATTTTTTTAATGTGGTATGGTAAACATTGAATGTTTAAAAAATATTTCCTCATGAACTTTTCAATGGACTCATTTAGAATTATATCCATATATGGAATCATCCATTATTGAATTTAATACATCACTAAGGTATATCTCTTATGTCATCATCTACCATTTGTTTTCATGGCTTGATGATCATTTTGAATGTGGATGTGATAGTTCGATAGCATTCATGGGTAATAGTTTAAGTATTCACATTTCATATGCTAGGTTTCCAATATGAAGGTTTATATTGTTTATGTTTCACCCTTTTTGTATGTGGAATTTATTGGACATAGTAAGTGTTGTGTGGGGCCTTATATAGCCCCTAGATGCATTGATAGGGATGATGAGAAAAAATATTTCCAGTTATTACCATTTTAAGTATGTTCTTGGCATGAGGTCTTGACATATTGATTATGATGTCCGATATTATCTTATCTCTCATTTAGAAAATAGATATTGATAATCTATGTAATTTTTTGAAAATTAAAATATCCATTCTTAGGATTTGTGGAATTTTTTAATATATTTTTATTACCACCATATTATGCTCTAGATCACTTTTAAAGGATTGTGTTTTAATTAATTGTCATGGCTTTTGTTTTTGTTTATTATTACATCCTATGTATTGTTTAACCCTACTGATCTTCTGAGCTCACCCCACTCATATGTTTATATTTTCGTAGGATATGCAAATGTGTACTACAAATGAATTTTCAAGATAATATAGGATTTATGGGAGTTAATAATAAATAATCTATGTTATATTAACATTAAATTTGTAATGTTGAACGTATGTTTGTATCCAGTTTTCCAAAAAATCAATACGACCCTATCCTTCATAATTTAATTCCATTTAATCATATCAATGTAATAAAATAATGCACCATCTTCAAGATTCTAGGTTTGGGGTGTTATCATTGGTATTAGGTGATGTTTAGTAGAATTATTGGAAAACATGATTTAGAAAATTTATTCTCATGAACAAAACCTTAAGATTTTTTTCGAGGATAAGTATACATGGACATGCATGAATTTTTTAAAAGAAAATATTATGTGGATCTTAAAAGAAAATACATATATATCTAGATTCTACTAGTAGATGGGGTTATGGAATAGATTTTCCTATGTGTGAAAACTCTGACACGGTGTTCCAAATTTGACTTGGGGTAACCTGGTACAAGAAAATGAGCCTTACTACGCACCAGGTTTGACACTCAGAAGGTATATTCCTAGAATAATTTACATTTTTAGAAATAACATTTATGGATTTGAATATATAATGAAAATGAATAACCTAGTATAAAACTTTGGTTATTTTGGGTGAAAATAATTTATCAAGAAATTATATAATTGATATTACATTTATCTCACTATTACTATTATTATACACACATTGAATTTTGGTTTTAGTCAGTGGATAGAAAACAGATGAGTCTTTTAAACATTGATAATTTTGAACATAGTGGTGGTGATATGAAACTAAATGGGTTGTTGGTAGGAGTGAATGATATTGTGTTCATGCTTAACATGATTTCATGAAATATTATTAACAACATATACCATAATAAACACTTGAAACCAATGAAGAAGATAAAAATGGAGTTTTAAAAAAAGATCCTATAGTGGACTCCATGGAGAAATGACGGATTGACTTCCATCATAAATAAAATGTAGAATGGGAAACATAGGTATGTGTCCCAATGAAATAAACAAATGCATTATGTGTGGAAAGAAGGATATAAAGAAAATAATTTCCAAGGGAAAATGAAGAGTATATCAAATGGTAAAAAACTGATCCTAAGAATCCATTTTAATTTAACTTCTTTAAATGTAAGGGATGTAGGAATTACCCTTGTCAATTCCTTATTATATAGGATAACATCCAGACCATGTAAGGACTTATGTTGAAGTAAATGTATGATGTTTTTCATTATTGAGGTTGAATAGAAAATCCAATTTTAAAGAATGTTTAGTAATTGAAATTATTTTAACGTTGTATATCATATTTATTGGGGATGATATATGGTTTTTGAAAAAATAAATCCGACATATTTGGTCAAATGCCACCGTGTTTGGTAAGGATGTGGTGTTCGAAACCACAAGCGAAGGGAAACAAGGTTGCAATGCCTACTAATAACCTACATGATTTCTGGGTTATGATGATTATTTTTTATTTAAAATACTTAATGGATAAATGTTATATTTATTTTATGAACTTTTGTTTTATCAAATATATTTCTTTGGGTTTTGAAAATGATTTTGTGGTTAAATGAGTAATGTTATTTGGGAAGAATTTTACAATTTTAGGAATATTATAAGACTTTGTTAAATACAATATTTTGAGGAATAAATATATAATTGTTTTTTAGAGTAAATATGATTTTATTTTTCTCATATGTTGATTCAGGTTATTTATGGAAACTAATAGAATTTTAAGTAGATTATGTGAAAGTGGAAACAAAATCTTTGGTATAAGACAATAAGAGTTATTTATGTCATTTGGATCACTATATGAAAAAATATTTCTGATTGTGGGGTGATAGTCTGTAATTTTTTTAAGAATTATTTAAATTTTCAAAATGATCTAGTATGAACATTGATATTTACATTTGAATTTTGGAGTTAATGTCACATTTCCTCATATAATGTTTCATTATTTTGTTTGGTAATTATATTATCTTTAAATAATAATTTTGGATTGGGATGAGGTTTAATGACAAGGGGAGTATATAATTATACATTTGTGGGATCTATGATAGGTATAATATAATTCATATTCTTCTTGGGTTAAAATTCATCACGAGCATTAATTTCTAAGTATAGGTAATGAATAAAAAATAGATTGAATCACATAAAAATATAGATATTTTTCATATGACATTTATGTTTATCAATTCAGTTTAATCCGTTTAGTGATTGACTATATAGTAAAGGAATCCCTCAATAGAATGAAATAATATTTTATTACAAAAACAAAATATATATACTTTTATCTATTAAAAATCAATGTTCTTTTAATTGATCAAAGGATTTATGGAATTTTGATAGTTAAAATTCAAATGAAAATGATCTCTATCTTTCTACATTAGAAAATTATAGTTAGATTATTATTCAATGTACATATTTTCATATCACCCTTATATTAACCTATATGAATATGTAGTTTTGTAATAACAAATGAAATTTATTCCTTCTCTTATTAAAAATATATTTTATTAACCTTATTTTCAATGTCAGTTTTTGAAAAGGGTAATTTTCAAGTATCAAACTTTCAATTTAGGAGTAAAATTTAAAATTGTGAGGATGAAATTTATTAAAGTATAAGAGAATTTAATACCCTAATAATTTAAAAATAAGTATAGACATAAAATTAAAACAATGCCAAGTACCTAAAAATCAGTTTGTTATTATAATTATTTACCCATGATAATTTTAAACTAGCAATGAAAACATTAATTTTCAACTTCTGTTATTTTAATTTCAAAAAACAGGCTTACACCATTGTGATTAATGTGTTTCTTAGAGTCTATTAGGATCAACTAAATTTTTTGGATAATAGTAACTTGAAACTTATGAATATTAATATGCACTTAGGAATAGTAATTTACCCTTATGAATAGAATCTTTACACTTATTAATGGTAATCTCACCCATGAAAGTATTAATAAAAAATTTTCACCATATAAATTAAAGTGAATGTTTTAAAAATTAATAATTAATTGTTGGTATTTTTGTTAGAAATAAATATTTAATTACAAAATCAAGTTAATAAATATATTTGAAATAAAATTTCATTTTACAAAATTTATTAATAAATAAATGTTTTATTTTTCTATGATTTTAGGATAATTTTAGGAGTCCTTATCTAATTTTAGAAAGTATTATAAAATCTGTTTAAAATTTAAAATCTGTATTTATCATGTAAATAATGATTTATTTAAAAATTAAATTTCACATATTTAAAATATGATTTTGATAAAATGGAATCAATTTGTGAGTTCTATAAATTGATAAATAGAAAGGGTGGACATTTGGGATTATTCTAAAATATTTGATTTTTTTGAATAGTGAAATTACATAATATACAAAATAGGATAAATGAATGAATTTATGCACCATTATTGTTACATGTGTGATATAAATGGACATTGGTTTGATCTGACTTGATCTTTTTACTATGTTATTTTACAAGAATCAACACTATTCACGATCTTGAGCCAAAAATAATAGAATAATGATTAAAATAATGGAAAAATCCTTCTCTCCAACACAAAAAAGCACCCCTCGCTCCATATTATGTTCAATCTTATAAGCCTTTAACCATCCCAATGTTTTATAAAAATTCTCTTCCCAAGTCCCTTTGCATTTCTAGGTGTGCTTGGTCTTACCAAAATACCAAAACCCTTTCCTTTTAGGAGGTCCTCAAGGATGTTATTTAAAGAGGTAAATCCTCTTCCTTTTATAATTTCATTTCAATTTATCTTATTGTATTATTCTATCCTAAAATAATCTATCTAATAGATCAATATAAATTTAGTATTATCTATATACAATAATTTTATAATGTTAATTTAATAACTTCTATCAATCTATATAACCTCCCACTTTTATTTCATAAACGGAATTATTATCACGGAGGAACCAATTTACAACCTTCATGGATGATGAAGATTCATTCTGAAAATTCTTCAGCAAAGATATTAATGAATCCATTTTAATGGTTGATACATATTGTAAAATTTATAATGAAACCCTTTTTGTATTCTATATGTGACATATTTACATAATAAATAATGATATAACCGAATGAGTTTGTTATGATTAATAACCATCATACCAATCTAAATTATTATAACTAAATGACTTATACAATGATTCATCATCATACCTTGTAATAAAACGATATACATAACTATTTATACATATTTATTTTCCATCACAACTTATAAATTCAATTTTGGAGAATTATATCCATTCAACAGGAACTCATATACTCATAAACAATAATGTTGATTGTGAAAACAAAAGAAAAAATGCTCCTATGTTATAAATGTTTATCTTATAACTCATCCGAAAGACATAAATGAATATAATCAAATTACTAAATATAAAATAAATGTATAAGGTTATTATTTATTAAATTAATGTATTTAATTTGATTATCCATAACAATATGGTCAAGTATAGAACACATTCAGTGATAAGGTAAGGGGTTTCACATCTCACTTTTATTTCGATGTTATTTCCATTATTCGTCAGTTATCTGTTATATATAGTGTATGTATACAAAAATTTGATATATAATATAATAAATATCTTTATATTTTGGGTATTAAATGATTCATTGGATTATTGTTAATTTTTGGACATATGATTCATTTAATTTCAAAATAGTAAGGGTCTTCTCATCTCACTTTCATTTTTATGAGATTTTTTTTATTCACCACTATTTATTGTGTATGGGGCATGTATACTTACCATTCATGTAATATATCACGAATCTAGTTTTTTAATTGTATTTAATGTAATAATTTATTTTTATTAGTTTTGGGGAATATGTAGCATTAAATTACAAACTAATAAAGGATTTCACTCGAATATTCATTTTTATATGGGGTTATTCATTCACTATCCTTACCATAATGTAATTTTTATTTATTTCTGTTTAATTAATATATATTCTATTTAAATGTACCGAAATCATATATTAAAAACATTTCATCTTTATTTTATGGTAATTTTATATTTTAAAAGGGTTCCCTTCCAAATTCATTGGGATAAACAAGCCTGATTCAATGTATCTTCTCAAATTTTTACTCATTTTCAATTAAATTTTATAATTTTTTTAGAAATAATTATATTTCTATGCTCATAAATTTAATCATTAAAAAATTTTGTATTTTTCTTTTTTAATTTCACAAAATCAAACACACATTTCAATTTCAAAATCCCCTTAATATTTCTTTTAAACCGCAAAAAAATATATTATTTCAAATGTTTCTTAAGATTTCTTTTCACATGACATCACCTGAGTAAGAAATTATATATGAATAAAATAAAATTTAAATTTACTTACATTTTATTCTTGGGAAATAATTTTTTATAATATGATTTTATGATAAATAGAAATTATTTTCCAAAAGAATTATTCATTAAAAAGTGAAATGTATTTTTCTTATCTCATTTTAAATTTTACGAGATATATTTATTGTTCACCACTCATTCCTTAAATTTGGTGTATTTACATACCTTGTATATTTCATATCAAGGATATATTTATTCTCTTAATATTCTAATGTATTGTTATTTTCATGTTTCAGAGTGGAATGAGAAACATTGTAATGTTTAATGAATATTTTCCAATCAATTTTTCAATGATATCATTTAAAAGTATATTCATCAAGGTCAAAATCCACAGATGAATATTGTACATCATTTAGGTTTATATATTATGTTATCATCCACAATATTTTGTTGAAGAGGTGATGATCAATTGGATTATAGATGTGCTAATTTGACACCATCTCTCAGTTAGAGTTTAAGTACTCAGATTTCGTATGCATGTTTTTTTAATATGAATGTTTAGGTTGTTCATGGTTAATATATTTCATATGATGATTGTGTTGGACTTAGAAAGTGATGGGTAGGGCCCAAAATAGTACCTTGATGCATCATTATGTCTTGTGAGAAAAACTAGTTAGGATTTTAAATCTTTTATATATGGTTATGGAACACGGCATTGAAAGAATGATTATGATCTCTGACATTATGTATTCATTCACTATGAAAATTGATATGGATTTTCCATGTGATTATAAGACTATTAGAAATCAATGGTTATGTTTTATTTCATTTTTTATTAATTTTTTATTCCTTCCATATTATGCTCGTGTTTATTTTTAAATTAATGTGTTTTAGTTAATCATTATCCCTAGTTTTTATGTTTATGATTAAATTCACTTTATTATTTATGCTTACTGAGCATCTAAACTCACCCTATAATTATGTCTTCTATTTCTAAATAATTTGAAGATGTTTAAAATGAATGAAATTTATTCAAATTATAGGAGTTATAGTATCTTCTAATTGATCTCTTATATTGTATTTTATTTCAAGTTATGAGTTTGAAATTAGGTATGTATCTGGTTTTCCGAAACAACTAAACTACATAATAATTCAAGAACTGATTACTTATAGTCCTTCCAATGTAATAAAATAGTGGACGATATTTTTTATTTTAGGGATGGGGTTTAAAAATGTATATGATAAAATCCTAAAAATTCTCTTTGTTTGGATCAATATTGATAACTGTTTCAGGTAACACATCAATTTAGTCCATAACAATGGGAATGTATTTGTTAATTATCCTATCCTTTACCTCAAAAAATTTGTTCTATAAAGATTTTCTTATAAGAAAGTAACATCTATAGATGATATTATTATCTAGAAAGAGATTCATCCTTTTAATTAATATTTTATATAATTGTATGATGCCCAAGGATTTGAGGGGTGATTCCCTTTCTCGAAAATTGATGTATTATTTATTTAATGATATCAAATCCATTACCAATATTGCATCAATGTCATCAAAAGATGTAATATTGATATTTTTAGTTGGTTTAGTTTAGAAACATTAACTAGGGGTGAGTTATAAACATTATATTCAATAATTTAACCTACTTTTTCATAAATAACTTAACTGTCATATTTTGTGGTGGTGTTTGAATAGTTCTACTAAACATTCACAATAATAAAAAATACGTATAACCAAAATCAAATAGAATGTTCTCTATAATTGAATGATTAACAACTGTACATATCATCAAATCATTATCAGGAACAACCTCAAAAGTAGTGATATAATATACCCATCTATATAAAAATAGATTTTTTGCCAAATAATTTCACTAAAAACCCAAATATTAGAGAATTGGCATGCATATTTTATGTGTTATTTATCGTTAAATCATAACACACTAGGTGTTTCATTCATTTGAATCTTATTTTCAACTTCTTCATTAGAGGTGTTATTTATTTCACACTAGAATTGATTAACTTGGTTACATTATTTTCCACACATGATGGACCTTTTGGATCCCATAAATTAGTTTCTACAATGTATCATTAACATGTTTGGAACATGTTATTGTGGGTTTTACTTCCATTATAATATTTTTTCTCTTATTGATAATTCTATATTATGAATCATTTCACGAGTCCCACATGACCAGTGATAATTACCGATATCCATTTCCACATTTTGGAAAAAATGTAAAATGTATTCATAACTGACCCTTGTACATAATTTTTGAGGCTTTTCATAGACTCCATTTCGAACCACTAAAAATTTGACCCAACATAATTTTAGTGGTGATAAAAATTTCAAAAACATACTGTAAAGGCCTTGTGGTGTTATTTAGGTTATGATCTGATACAATCATAAATCATTTGATTTGGATAAAAGAACTCTTTCTTTATATTATGTTAGAGTGTTCTAGGATATTTTTTTGGAATGATATTTTCTAAAATGCATCTTATTCTATGGAGTCAATATCTTCCTTAGACATTGTATTTATTATATGTTTCAAACACTTATCAGTTCCCCATCTGAATGGTAGAACAGAAACATGATTTCATCTTATTCATGGGATTGGGGAATAAATAATATCGAATCAGTTGAGTTAATTAATAATTTGGGGATGATGGGATCAAGAGATCCACAAAATAGAAGGTGCCCTTGTCCCCTAAAGGATTGGACCACAACGTTCACATTCATAGTAAAAGAAGTGAGTCCCAAATGATTCATGAATTCATTCATAACCTGGATAATATTATCGAGTAATATAATTATCTTTTGAGCTCTCATTCCTATTAGATGTTGCATTTCAATACTAAAATCCTCACATTTTCTATCACATTGTTTTTCAAAAAGTATTATACTATTTTCATCAATTAACTATGAAAATTATAATAAAATTAGTGGCTTCAATACCTATATAAAAATATTATAAAAAGGAATATTTGAAAATAGATTGAAAAAATTGTAAATCAGAAGTATGTACTAACATGCGATTCTATAAATTTCAATCAAGGTTTTCCATAGTGACAGAATTATACATAATTTTCATACTAATGTTTTCATTCCCCAATCTAATGAAATAACTAAACCATACTTAGATATCAAATATAGTAACCACAGAATTTTGAATATATTTTTTTATTATTATATAAACAATTAACCATCAAATAAAATCCCAGTATCATAATGTGATGTGTCTTTGGAATATTAGGTACATAAAATTTAAAATAGGTAACTAGAATGAAACATATTTCTATTAAACTTACACAATGAGGTCCTAACTTTATATGACCTCCAATATCATAATAGGATAGCCTAGGTAAAACATAGTAAAAAAGAATGAGATAAAAATCTAAATAAGGGAATAACCATTTTAATATAGCATAACACATTGTTTTGAGGGTATAACATGATGAAATAAAAAGTTATGGAACATGAATAATCATGTGGAATAATAAAATTTAGAACATGGGATCATGTGATAAAAGAATCATAATAATTTTTAAGAAACATATATCACGACATAAACAAGATTCATGGAAAACCTAAATGACTATATTACATAGTGAAAAAGTACCAAACTAGACTAGGTTTACTCTAGAATCACATACATGATGCCTCACAAGACAAAAAATTATCCAATGAAATGAAAAAGTATCTTGGGACACCCATCAAACCATAGTCATGAATATGTGTACTGTATGATGAATCAAACACATGGAATAAATATATAGGTTACCCATGGAAATAAATGAAATTCATAATCATGTCATTAGGCATAACCAATGGATGCGTAAAAATGGTGTCCATGAAAGAATGTATTTAAATCAAAATTAGACATTAAAGAGGGAAAATATGAAAAGATTATGATAATTTATTTCTATCTGAATTAAAAAAAATGTTTAAAGAGTTTTTAAAAATCTTTAAAAAACCACCAAAGTACATTTTAAGGGAAGGAAAAGAAGAGTTTTTAATGAGGGAAATGAATAATTGTTATTATAAAACCAAAATTAATGCATATAGTTTTTCATGATAATATGAGTGGTTTTATAAAAATAATTTACCCTTTAAAATTGTATATGGTTTGTACTTAAAAATTGGTAATTAATGTAAATGTTCCTTTTAACCGGTCCGGCTAATTGGGATTTATTGACTAGGGAACCCTATCAAATATGTATTTTCCCATAAAATAAAGATGAATTCAACTATGTTAATATTGTATTGTAATTAAAACGAATATTGGATAACTAAATAATATTATTGGATAAATACATAGGGGTAAATAAAGAAATAATATAACCCAAAAGAAAAATAGAGGTTCAGAGAGATATGTTCCCATTTTTTCTAATGTGTTATTCTCATTAAATTAATGTCCTAGATAATAAAATAAGATCCATTAATTAATAAATTTTAATTATTTTAATTATTTATTTTATTTATAATTCTTTTATTATTATTATTTATGGATATTTCCATGAGTTATAATTTTCAATTTGGTTGTTCTTGGAGCCTTTGTTTCATGTAATTATTTTTAGTTCTTTTGAGAATAATTACGAATGTTATTTTTCAGTAAAAAAATAATGAATTTGAATGAAATGTTATTAATATAATTCTATAAATTTAAATGGTCCCATATATCATTTTCATCTGATATGAGGATGAATCATTTGATAAAATACTAATGATAACCACATATTTTATTTTTCTGATATTTTCATTATCACAGACTTGTTTTCATTAATTTAATATTTTATTAATATAATAATGTTAAAAAATATAGAAATAGTTATCAAATAAATTTTCAGTTTGGTTTAACCATTATTATTATTTTATTAATATTATTTATAGTTGTAATGAAAAAAATGTCCACCAAGGGAGCGAATTTGTATATAAAAGATGACGTTTTTTGTTTTAATGTTAAAAGGGGGAGAGAACAAATTTTATGAAGAGTATTACATAAACAAAATAAATTACTTGTACATATATACATATATTAATGGAGTGATCATTATATTTTGGATAGGGGAGGTGAGTATATGGTATAGGGAATAAATAATTTAATTGATAAAGAAAGGATGATTTTAAATCATGAATATAGTCTCTTTGAGATCCTCCTTAATACATTTGGGTTCTGTAATATATTGGTACTAGAAACTCCTTCACTTGGGTAAGGGGATTTTTACGGGAACTGAGATGAATTTAGATTACATTCATGGCTTATAATGTTATAGGATAAGGGGTGGTGAGGGTGGTATTTAATGGGAGTGGAGAGGGGTTTTTTTGATTATTTTATTCATGTGTTTATTAATTTTGATCAAGCCTATAAATAGTTTTGATTTTTACTACTAATTAGAGTATCTATAACAAGTGAGTTAAATATAATGATCACATACCTCATCCATAAATCAAACATGACTAAATAATTCATGTATATACTTTATAATGATAAATAATGAAAATTGGTGTATTACACTATTCACTAATAATAAATCTATTTAGAAAAATCCAAAAAAAAGAAACCTATACATTTTAATATTCGTATATTTTAAAAAAATAGACATTAACGTTTTAAAATAATTTTCTAAATATGATTAATTTATTTTTGAATGAAAATATCTATTTATTCAAAAAATACCAATTTTAATATTATAATCGATTATGTGACACTTCAAAAAATTAAATAAGGTTTCCTAAAAATGTCTCAAAATTATATTAAAAAAACAATAAATTTATAAAACTATTTTATGAAAATTATTTTTATTTTTTTCATTATAATAATTGTAAAACTATATATAAGAATTTATGTTTCAAAAAAAATACCAACACATAAATTATCATTTTAATGTATTAATTTATTTATTACATGGTATAAATATATCGTATTTTCATTTATAACATTACTAGATATTATATATACATTCATAGGTGAATTTACTTATCTAATAGTCAAATTATTAGTCCTAAGGGTCACATTATTAGTCCAATGATCATGTTGCTATTCCAACAGTCTAAAAGGGTTTACTAATGCATATAAATTCCTTTTATTCCATTAGTCGGTCACATATATTTTTTCCCAAGGTTATAAATTCTTTCATATATTAAATTAATATTAATTATTAACCGTATGTTTAGTAACTACATCTTTGTTCATGAGTGTGGTCATTCTAGAGTATCTAGTTGTTCCAAATTTTTCAATATATATTATATATTTTTTCATTTATTTCCCTAATGTAATATTTTTTATTCATCTTGGTTTATGGTATTAAAAAATTATCATTCTTCATTTTTTGTTATAATTTTATTATTACATTATATATTATATTTATGTGTCTTATTATATTTTAAATAATTACTATAATGTAAATTTCATTGATAAAATTACATGTTTTCACATTCATTGTCACAAATGACATGGTAGCTTAAAAAAATAGATAAAATGTAATAGAACTAAAATGAGAATTTTCACCTTGAAATTATAATTATTATAATAATATAATATTATTATATTCCATTATACTCAACTAGGATATTTGATAATAAATTTATCACTTCTTGATAAAATGAAATAGATAATCATTTCTATACTAAAAACTAAAAATTTTATTTACTTAATGTAGGATCTCAAATATATGCACAACTACTGATAGTTTTTCATCACAAAATCACACTATCTCAAAATTATACTCATACTTAATCATGCTTCATACTCTACATTTTTATCACTTACTAATCATAAAATATAAAAAAAATATTTAAAATAATAAAAAAATCAACATATATAATTTGTAGATCACCATTATTGACATTTAAATGAAACAAATGTTCCACAATATCACTTATTTCCCTAATCTTATTATGTAGTCATGTACATAAAATAATAATAATAATATTCTTCTATTTTTTAACTATATACTTCAAGTATATTTAAAATTATTCCATTATTCTAATTCCGTGATTAATAAATAACCATTCTAGAATAATTTACATTATTGACCAGTATATAATGATATTTAAAAAATAAATGATATTAAGAATTTCATAAAATACTTATATTAATATTTTTGAGACAACATAGTCTCATCTTCGTTAAAAAATACAGAAATAGTACATATCCACAAAACTGATATTAATATTTTAAAAGAAATCTATGCATAGAATAATATTTTTAACCACACAAAAATGAGTTTGAAATTATTATATAAACTACATACTACCATAAAAATTTGAATCTAAAATATAAAAAATATTTTATAGTGTTTTTTCTATATAAAACAAATCTTTTAAATCCATGGAAATATGTGATAAAATCCAAAAAATAATAATTAAACTCGTATAACCATTGATTAACTATTTTTAAATCGCTAAGGTTACTTGTTGAATGACATTAGAAATGTGATGTCATTATATTTAAATATAATCCTTAGCATCATCTAGTTAGTTTATTTATAATATAATGATTCTGAAAACATAAATTATCAGTATAAAGAGACCCCCAAAATTTTCCATCTGTTGATCTATATGAATAATGAGTAATGATTTATCCCCAAGATTATTGGTTTCAAAGTAGTTTCTAATGGTAATAAATAACCTGATAATGGTGTCTAGATGATTCTTATGTGCAAGAAATTTATGTTTATGTATCTCAAAAATTAACTTTATGAATATTGAATTCATGCATATTCAGCTTCTATAATGACAGTTACACAACAAAAAATAGCTAATATTATATATCAAAGAGAATTATAGGCCTTCTATAGATACTAAAAATACCATGAATTCTATCCTTAGATGATCTAATAAAATATAAAAAAACATTCTTTATAGGATTAAAAAATACCTCAATAACTTCCAGTTATTCTAAGTGAATATTTAAAATAACTACAAACCATCAATAACACTATGGGACATTTTTTTCTTCTATATAGTAAAATTATTGGGGACATGATCTTCCTCTTGATTCACTATCACATACCCTAACTGAATAATTTTTATAAAAACATTATTCCCAAAAAATCATCTTAATATAATTCATTTTTTATAATTTCTATAAGTAATCCTTTATATCCCATGTTTTTTATATTTAATCCCTCGTTCACATTCATTAAAAATATCTTATCGTATTAAATCATTTTTGTGAAGGATGGAACCCTATTTTCCTTCTACTACTATCTGGATCACATACTTCTAGGGATATATATTGAATATATTTTATTTGTTCTATTTTAGAATGGAACTTCATTCATATTTGTATTAAATTATTATAAATTATGTTAATTTAATTGAAGTCTATATGCTATTGCGAAAAAAAATATTTTTCTGTAAAATTTCATTTTACATTTTTATAAAAATCTATTAAAATATCATATCAAATATATATTTATTGAAGAATGATGTTCAAATGCATAGTTTAAAATAAATTTTTTTACTTTTTTCTTTTTTGATTTATTAATCAAGTGATTCCTCAAATTATTTATAGATTCATAGATAGTTAACATGTGATATTCATTTTATTAACATGTGATTTGTTCTCAATCAAGAAATATTATCTTTTTAAAAACATATTTAATAAATATAACTGTAACAAATATTATAACTCCACATAATAAAATTTCTAAGAGAATGATATAATCCCCAAATGTCAATGAAATCCTTAAAAAATCATCTTTATCAATTCATCTTGGTTGGCTGACCTATGATTGTATTGACACACTATTTTAAATAAGATGGAAGATTTATTATTTTATATTTTAATTAGGGACTTGAAATTAGGGAAATATTTTTTAAATGATAAATGGGAAATATTTCTAGTCATATATCCTTTTATTTGTTGAATATTGATAAAAAACAGCATGCATGGACTGAAATGTTATGACACACCAAGACTAACTTAAAAATGTTGGAGGAATGTTACATGTGGTAAATTAGAATATCACCCATGATTTATAGGCCCTATCTAAATGTATTGTGTACAAATAAAAGTTTCAATAAAGAATAAAAATATTGTAATAAAATATAAATAATAACCATTAATATCTAATACATGAGAAGATTGATACGATCCATATAGAATATCATTTCTACAATATATTAATTAATATACAATGAAAATAAATAACATAAACAAAGGAAAACATACTCAAAAAAATTGGGGAATATATTTATATAAAAACATAAACAAAAAATGGAGGGCATCTATTGTTATCATATTAAAGAAATAAATTGTTTCTCTTATCATGATGTAAAACAATAATTAATGTTTTTTTCACCATCAATCGTACATGCATTTTTTTCTCACAATGTGTATACAACTCCACAATGAAATTTACTTTTTTATTTTTATTTCCGCATTCCATTATAATGATATAAAGAATGAGTATCAAATAAAAGTACTAATCTTTCATTCCTCTAGAAACATCCACCATCTTCAAATGGAAAATTTATATCATCATCATAACACATGTCCCATTTGAGTGATACATCCATATAGGGTTGGGTATTTAAATACATAGTGGGAATCTATAAAAGGTATAATTGAATACACAAATGCACCCAAGGATTATGAAATCCATGGTTTATGTAACCCACTATAGGATAAATTATATAAAGTATAAATAATATAGATATAATTTTAGATATTATTATCTAGAAAAAATGTTCACTTATTAACAACCCATTCAATCAAATGAATTGGTCACCACAAGAAGAAAAAGAATATAAGGAATCTCACTAATGAAAACCCATGAAATATCACCATATTTGGCTAGGGACCTATGAGTTTACTATATATGTGTATATAGAGGAAGTACAAAATTTTTATGGATTCAACACTACTTATGAAATACTGACATATAATGAGGGAGTGTAGGTTTATATAAATAGAGGGAATTAACAATGATGATACCTGAATCATTAATCGTGGGTGTTCCAAATTCTATTCAAAGAATGGAAGACCAATGATATATCATGTTAAAGAGAGAAATAACTCCGTGAAAAAATAATATAGGTCCTATTAACCCTAAATATTTCTGTGTATGAAATTGTATGTTCATATGGGTGAATTATGACCATTCATCAATTTGAAACCAGGTGAGTACCAAACCCCAGATCATGCTCCGCTCATTATAAATGAACCATGCCCTTATCCATAAAAATCTTAGTACAACACATTTCAAAAACACAATATAGATGGAATTGGGTGATATAATAGGTTGTAAAATCATTAAATATGTTGAATAAACTTTGAATCTACAATTTCCCCATCCTAACACATTAACCTGATTGAAGGAGAGGTAAATACCCATAGAGGTTTACTTTTATTTCTTTTCCCACAATGTTGATCTTATTTATGGATAGAGCCGTACAAGCACAGTACAATGCTTAAAAAATTATTTTTTTACTATATTGAATCTCTTAACTACATATCTTATTGCAATTTTAATACTCCATATATTGTAGATCATAATTCCATAAAATAATTATTACTTTTATTAATATCCATAACTCAATATTATACAAAACCTTATGTAATATTAATTCAAAACAAATGTAATCTACATAGTATTAACCTAAAACCATCGTAGAGAGGACATTACAATATTATATTCCATTAATAAGATAGTGGTCATGAAATGATATAGGTCATTATGTAATAATCCTTTTTTGAATAGTAGGATAACAATTCATATAACCCTACATTATAGTGAAACAAAACTCATTATGGTGAAATAAAACCCTATATAAAAAACATGGTATTATAATTATTTTTATTTAAATACATTACTTATGTATTTTCAAACCCTTAAGAAAAAAATATTTTCTCACTCAACAATGAAAAATGTGATTTCTATTGATCGAATAATTAGAGAGTAAGGGACTTTGTAGTATTATTTTTATAATGATCATAAACGTGGGAAACTAATCATTGTGTTTATATTTCCAAAATAGCTGGGATGCTAATAATTTTTTATATTGCATCATAGAAGTTATATCATGAGATTATGATAATGAATAGTATATGGAATCAAAATTAATCATGTGATGATGGGGCATGATATGAGTAATGAATCCCACCACATATTTAATTTATTGATATTGAACAAACTTTTACTCCAAGGGGGTATTGTGATTAACACATTGTCATCTCTTAATGAAAGATCATCGGACAAGACTAGGGATCAAGAAAAAAAAGCTAAGATAATATGTGAATTAAGGAGGATAATCACAATGGAAGATTGGTATTAGTAACTATTTATATTGAATAACTGGTTGAGATCAATCATAATGAAAAGTTAATGGTTTGGGAATTTTTTTTCTATTTCGATCAAAAACCATGGTGAAACATGATTCTATTGAAAGAAAATACCGTGGTCACTCTAAGATATAAAACCAAATAATTACATAAATCATTCATGAATCCATTGATAACTCTTTAATATGTCATAAAATAATGTGAATCCACCAATTTTCATGTATATCCCGTGTTTTAATGAGGTATTGACTCTCTCTAGGATAAAAAATATTGTTCTAGACATCTCTCTCCTTTTACATGAGATAAACATGAGAGAACCATAGTTATTATGCAATATCAAAAATAACATGTAAAAAATAAAGATATTATAGTACCTGGGGACACTGAGAAAAAAGTGATAAAATATTATATGGAAAAACTCTATTTTGACATTATCTATATTTTTTAGAATTTTAAAAACAAAATTATAAACCCACCCAAAATTATTAGTTTAATAATCTGATATCTAACACATGTTTCACAATAATTTATCGAAAACATTTTAATATAATCATAACACACATACCAGTTGTATTAACTAAACACGAATAATCCAGTTCATTTTATCCTTAATAATTATAGGTTACTCCATGATGTGAAAATATTCTTCATCTTCAAGGTTGGTCCAGTCAATGGAATGTGACATATCATTCTCTCACCTCCATAGTTTTGACTCTTGGAATACATTTGTAACCTTGATCAATTACAAGATAAGCGTCATCTATTAATAAACGTATCCTACCTAGTATACATTTTTTAATCATATGATGAACATAGTCTATACCATGATTTTATTTAAACCACACTATAACAAAAGTCATCTAAACACATTCCAGAATATATGATCTACCACTCCAAACACTATATTCCTCCGCTGTTTTTAAATAAAGAGCATATAATATCTACATGTTATCCTTATACACTCTTAAATAACCTACCCCATATATTTAATTACATTTAAATACTATACACCCATAAAAAATGACACCCCATTATATATTTTAATGGGGGAATCCTACTGGGTCACAGAATAAAAGGAATCTAATTGTGTCATGAATGTAATTTTGTGGTATTTATTATCTTACCATAACTCTATAATGGAAATTAAACATATGTTACCTAACAAAAATATACTATATATTCCCTCTAAATATCCTTGATAACATTGATAGTTGTACTAAACTACGCATATATTAAAGAATGGAATACCATACTCACCTGTTACGTTATCCTGTATACCCCCTTAAACATCATTATAACTAGGATTCAAATCTTCTGCAACAATTTTCTAGATAGATAGACAACATAATCATTGTAAAATAATCCAAAACATTACGCAAAAAAATTCATCAAAATACGTATATAGTGGGCCAAATTAGTTAATTCGTCAATCATCACCCTTATAATGTTGTGACCCAATAAGAAACATGTATGTCCTATCAAAAAGTCCATCGATACACCATATAACTAATAATATTTTAGTTCACGGGGTTTGGGATACCATACTTGAATTTTTGTCTTAGATATCACCTATGTACATATGAAGCATCATGAGATAAGCCGATAAAAATTCATATTCAAAATAATATATAAATAAAAACACCTAGGGTCATGGAACATATTTTTTATAACTTGATTTATTATCAAGGTGGATGTATGGAACTCCTTCATTATATGATAACATAACATGACTGGAACTATTTTATTTTCTCTAAATGGGATGATGTTGTCCCTATATTTATAAATTCCATCTAAATCATCATCTAATGATATATCATCATGAATGAACTTCTAATAAATTTATAAAAAATAAAACAACCTTATTTTCTATAGAATTAGAGGGTTTAATTCCATAAATTATATTCCATTAAGTCATCCCTCATTGATCAATAATAACTACATCATCTAAAACTATATAAAATCATCCTCTAATATCGGTGATTATGATTTTACAAAGTGATAAGTAGGCGCCATATTTCCTTTTCATAGATTGTAGACAATAATTATATCATATTCTAATAAGAACTATAACCAACAGTTCTCCATTTTATTTATATCTTTCAAGGTATAGATGCATATAATACATTTTTTGGACTATTTATAGTATGTTTGAATCATCCTTATTTTTAGGGATCTATGTATTTATAAAAATCATGATCGTTTTCTAGTTGAAATCATGGGACACATAGCTATACTTTTTCGGTTTAAACTATCTAGACCAATATATATATATATATATTAAATTTATAACTCTATATTGTCACATATAAATTCCAATGTCATGAGGATTTATAAAACAGTACATAATAAAAGTATTAATTTAGGAATATTATAATTTTTAATTGATCAATATCTACATTAAATCCTTAAAACCCCATAGAACAACACAAACCAGACAAAGAAGGCCCCCTTATATAAAGGATTGTCATGGGAGATATTATCACATCATTGTCTGCAAGGAATATCTAGTAATATCCAGTCAAGACATGAATACATTGAACCACAAATACACATTTATATTTCTCCTATAAATTTAATCCCATAATATTAATTGTTCAAATATATTTTCTTCCCTTTGGGATGCAAGCCCTGATATGTCTGTATATCAATTCCAGATTTAAGTCCTTGAGATATTAATATAAATTTGGTTCCCATAAAAATTCTCTATGACAACACACACACTCATAGTGTCTCTTTTATGAAAAATGAAAATGGATCCTATTTAACAATCCCATTTCAAACTAGTCCAAAAGGGGTAAAAATTATGGTTTAAGAGGACCATAAATATTACTGTGTAATTCAATTCAATTAAGGTTATTGCCAAAAACTCATAAAATTAATTTATTTATTGATATAATAACATTAACAAAAACTTTTCATGAACACTATGTTGATGATAGTTATATATTAGAATGATTATCAAGAATGAATTTACTCATTTTTTGTGATTAAGTATATCATCTATCCATAGTGGTAAATGTTATTTTCTCATCAATTTCTTATTATCCATGTGGAGATATTAAATACATTACATTAAAAACCTATTTTCATTATTTGTGAACTATATTATACATATCATGGGAATAAAATAGGGTGAAATGAAATATTTTTCGATAAATTCATCTAGCAACACATCCATATTTTTAAGCAATTTATGGAACATAAATATGAAATGAAATAAATAAATGAGGTCCTTGGGTAATGGTCATTTTTGAATTTCTTCCAACAATGTGGGGGAAATACTAGAACATCCATTAGAAAGAAAATTATATGGTCCATAAATAATTCAATAATTTGATCATTTTATGTTTATACAACATGTTGATAAAATATTTCCAAATAATAGGTTATATTTTTCTTCATCCATTACTCTGTAACATCACAACGTGACTGAAGGTACTAGATTCGTATAAAGAAAAAACATTACACTTCTTCACGTAATTACATCAAGATATAAATATAGTATTAAATATAAGAACATAATGAAGATATATAGTAATGTACAAGGATTATTACACATTTGGTCACCATATAGCCTATTTTCCCCCACAATAGAAACACTTCACTAATCACTATCCCATAGAACCCGTAGATGATAGTGAGTGCATGATTGACTGTAATGGGATTTTATTACCACATAAGAATGATTAATGGATCCAACATGAATATGTGATATAATATTAGAGATAAAATAACAATGTAATGGATTTCACCAGTTTCTATGTGTATGAGTGAATGTAAATATTAGATATAAATCAAAAAAAATTATGGAATTTTCTACTAGGTCATAACTCTCCATTACCTCGATCATACCTATCTAATTTTTTCATCTCCATAGTCAAAAAAGACAACCTATTGGTGTAATTTTTAGATGAGTATTTAAATTACATCCACCTCTAGCCACTTCTACAAGTGAATTTAGTTCTTTCAACCCATTTCAGATCCCTGAGGGCCACATTGTCTATCTCTAATAGTTCCTTAATAATGTCTATACCTCTAACATAGGGAATAAATCTACACACAAATGACTATTTTATGTAGAATTATGAAATCTTAAGACATATGTTCAAATAATCTATATGAATAACATTATTTTATTTTATATGGATGTAACCTTTACAAAACATCAAATGGATGTCCCTCAGGTCATGAGATGTGCAGGAGTATGCATCAAATTATGTGAACTGGATTCCTATCAATGGCCAACCATTTATTATTACTCATCTCTTGAGTAACCACATAAAAGTAAAACTTCAAAATTAAAATCTACCAAAATAATATACATCACCAGGTCCCTCTTTAGAACCCCCACATTGGTGGTGATGGTGAGGGCAATAATTATCGATCAATTTTATCTTTAATATTCACGCTTAAACATTAATTCTTAGATGAATAGGTCATCAATCACATCAAAGGTGTAAATCATATTTTCAGTGAAAACATAAAAAATTATATAATATCGATATGATTAATTTATGTTACTCTAATATCGACTATATATGCAAAACATCAATATATATTGGTAGTACTCCATCTAAATGTGGTTCTCAAAAAAACATAATGGTAGTGTCACTTCATCATGGATATGGATGATCAAGGTCCACCAGTGACTCATTAAATCAATAATAAGGATGGATCATCTACGATTAATTTGATGTGAGGATGTTTCAATATTATGGAACCACAAAATCATTAAATCAGACAAATACACAAAATATTGAGGATTTGGATTGATATAGAAACTCAGTAGTCATGGTTGTTGAAAAATGTGAAGTTCACTCAATGAATACACATCTTTGACATTCTCCATTGGAATCATCCACTAATAATTAGTTATAATATGATATTACAATAATTTGGGATGCATTTAAGCACATAATAGTTTAGGAAAATGAACAACTCTCTAAATGAAAAGTGAAAAAATATCATTATTTGGTCATAGAATAGATGAATTTTCACTTAAATTTTCTTCATTATGAGACTCAATTACAAAAAATAACATTATGATCCTTCCATGGGATCTTTGTTGGTGACCATGTAGTTGAATCCAATATTTTACAAGATGAACTATGACCATTAAACAATATATTGTGGTATAATTAATGATAGATACAAAAATAAACAATTATTCTATATATGATACGTATATCATTTTGAATATTCCATAAAGTCAGTGATTTTATTATCATTTCTAACACATAGTCTATATGAGTTATTCATAATGGATACATAAATGTTTACCCCAAAACTGGTTTCCTTATCATTAATGTTAATCTGAAGACCCCATAATACTATTTCCTTATGTTTCCTAACAAATATAACATTACTAAACTTCTAAAAATAACCCTAAGATAGACCCTCTCTAATACTAATTCAATATAACATGACCCATTGGGACCCCACTAGGGTTTATATTAATAAAAAAATCCACCTTAATATCACATAAAATTGGCTAGGGGCTAGTGAAAATAATTAAGTTAGAATAAAAAAAAGACGTGTGTCCTTATCCAATTTCACCTACACTCAAGTATAGATGTTACACGATTATAAATATTAAATAATACCATGTAAATGAACAATTAGAGAACATAAATCATGTTAAAATAATTCATATTACGAAATATGAAGAAGTGAATAATCTATAATGAAAAACATGGAATATACATGCATAATAATCCTTTTAAATAAATAAATAGAGGGGAATGAATATTTTAAATGAAATATAAAAAAATGAAAATTTTAACTTATAAATCCATCTTGGAACCAATAATATCTATATCCACCAATACCATCCACTAAGGTCACCACTGATAATATTATTAGTTACGTAACACTTTATATTTATTGAAGATACACCAATATATTTGTAATTATATATTGAACTAGTAGGATTCATTAAAATCCCTAACTAAATGAAAAATTTCCTAGTCCAATCTGAACTTCCTATGTAAATGGTAACTCAATTATGGATTATGAACATGATAGAAACAAAAAAAATATTTTATTTAAAAATGTGAACTCCATACACTAAGACTATCTTATCAACATACTATCTAATAAACAAGATCAATCATCATGACACTCTTATGAATCTATGATACATTTTTAATCAAAACAGATATTATCACTGAATGTATGGTTGGGGACACACACATCTCCATGATATGTTTCTATCATGGGAGTAGTGAACGTGCATTTTAGAATCCAATCCACATCGAATGAGAGAGTACCAAACCCTATATATATATATATAAAAATATGAGCCATTCCCTAAGGATTCTTGGAACACCGATTGAGGAAATACCAAACATTATTGTACCTTTTAGGTCCATTTTCTTTTATTGTGAAAAGGAGTACTAGTGACATTAATGACTGGTAGAGGAACCCATATTATTAATATTATTGATTTTTAAAACCTAATACCTGGTAGGTGACATCTTGCCTACCATTAATAGACAACTAGGGGATTATAAAACCTCATGGAATTTGCCGCTCAAATTTCTCCAAACCTATAATCGTCCACACTATAAAAAATTGTAAAATAATGAAAATCGGGATATAAATTATGTCATCTACATTAAAGAATGAATCTATAATTAAAAATATGTAATAATGTTTTTAAGGGATATCTTCTTACTATAATATAAAACCTGAATTATTGGTTAGTAAACACCCATAAAGGGTCTATGTTGGATTATTTCTCTCTAAGATCAATATATTATAATTTTTATCCATACTTCACCTCTAGAATACTTAATTAACAATTTTCCACAATAATAAAGCATATCATGTGACAATTAATGGGTTTTCTATCCAATTTACATGCTTCTATATGTTTTCATGCATCTACCATTACGTTCACCATAGATCCATTAATGCCACTCTATAATATTCCATATAATAGATTTTATTCGAACAAAAAACTCTTCATAAAATTATCCAAAATAATTTTATTTGTACGACCATAATAATAAGATATACAAATTAAAAGGGTGAGGTTATTGAACCAAAAGTGTAGTTATGATGTTTTCTAATATTGAAGGAAGGGGGAAAATCATGTAACACTACAAGAGAGTGTAAAATTCCTTATCAATGTATATCATAAATGTACACATGAAAACTATTATTTTATCCTGATTTTCATCCCATATCATCACTTCCATGCCATATCTCTCTTTCTGATACACCAATATCTCTTACTAAAATTCAAAAATGTGTTTTTTTCTCTCAAATAAGGATAATGTTTAAGTGATTTGGGTGATATATATCATACATTATTTCAAATATAGAAAAATAATCATCAATGGATTATTTTAAAAAGATAAAATATCTTTTAAATGAATGAACGATCTTTTTAATAGAAAAATCGTAAAGAAATAAGGGAAAATAGTATAAGGTTTCACATTTAATCTCGTTATAATGTTCTGAAGGATAAGAAATGATTCTTACCTCTGATCTTATTCTTTGATGATATATGAATGAATACTCATTAATACCTAAGAGGTCAATAAATAGGAATCTCCATCACTCAAATTATCTTAGTTGACTATGGATAAATAAATTATTCGGTGTTGGTTATGTGGTAGTGGGTGGAAATTCAAATCCAATAGATATAGGTACACCTCAATATTAAGAGTTCTCAATTCAGAAGGTTCCCTATGTAAACTAGAAAAAACCCACTCTGGATATCTCACTCATGAAATCTTCTAGAATTGGTTATGGGGATTAAAGGAGGGTTTTTATATCATAGATCTAAAATTTCATGGTGTGATTCTATTATATAAGATCCAATGAGTTTGATGGATTATATCTCACTCATATATTTCCATAGGTATTATGAAATTTTTATATGTGTTATATAATTGATGTAAGATCCTTGGATAATAATCCGTTCTGTATTTTCAGGTTATTGATTCAACATTTGAAGAATTAATATCATGGGTTATGAAAAAATATGTTTGGTGAAATTATAATGTCATGTTTTTTATAAAAAATTATTTAATCATGTTTGTGTGTGTAAACATGTATTAGAATGTGTTATTGGTTTTTAATATTATAAATTGTTGGATCCATAATTGTTTGGCAATGTCTACCACTACAATTTCATGGGGTATATATATCATACCACCTTTTGATGAATTTAGTTAGTGGGGATGGACTTCTTCTCCTGAGTTTGGGTTATTTAGAGATCCCATAATATGGGTTTTATTTTTGGGTTAGTCATGTGGATCCCACAAGTGAGTGGTTGGTTCATTGCATGGGTGTGTGAGTATATATTATATGGCAGGGTGATTTTACTAATTTTTATTTTATTATATGATTTACTTCATTTATTTTGTACAAATTTTTATATAAAATTTCTATTTCGAATCTTCTTATTTATTTACCATATTTGTGAATTATTCAGGTTATTTATTAATGGTTTAATATTTTCCTCCACTAAGTATACATCTTAGTCCACATAGAGATTTTTGTGACCTAATTTACATAATTGAAAT
Organism: Viscum album; assembly: GCA_963277665.1. Taxonomy (NCBI): domain Eukaryota; kingdom Viridiplantae; phylum Streptophyta; class Magnoliopsida; order Santalales; family Viscaceae; genus Viscum; species Viscum album. The sequence goes on along the minus strand of OY728164.1, from coordinate 720,266,671 downwards.
ATCTCATTATTATTTAGTTAATTATTGAAATGGCGGTGCGGATGGTGGGTGGTCCGGTCCTTTGTAGGGTTCCGGAGACTGCTTCCAATCTCCGGTGACCTGCAAGATGGCAGTGTACCTGCATGGATGGCGATGTGTGATGATGTGTTCGCGGTTCGAGGTATAGAGCATGGAGTTCGATGCATTGACCGCTATAATTTTCTGATGGCTCGAGTTTTCCTCGGGTCCTATAACTGTTTGCATTTTGAATTTTCTTTTTTGTTTTCGTATCCCACGGTTGGTGTAACGTTTGGGTTTTGTGGTACTATAGTTACTGCTTACCCGTAAAGCGGATATTTAGAAAATAAAAAAAAAGAATTTTTAGTCATTTAGTTAATTAACCTGATACAATTGATGTATGTTATAGAGGTGAGAGCTCAGTGCCATTCCATATACCCCATAATAGTTTCTTATTTGTATCCATGTGTTTTCCATACTTATTTGGAAATATTGATTATATTTGGTAAACTAATTAATATTATTTTATGTAATTGAATTATTTGATGGTTTTATTATGAAACATATAAATAATTTTCCATTTAATTTTTTATATTATTTGTTGTGTCTTACATAAAGATAAATTATCCCTAATGAGTATTGTGAAACCGTAGAAAACATATTTTAACCATGGGTGCTTGTGGCATGATTAAAATTTAGTTCTATTTTGATTCAATACAATGCAATTTTTTAGGATCGAGATGTTACATTTTGGGTTCCTAGATAGTATTTATAATGAAAAAAATAATCTTTCCCTATCTGGAGAAAAATAAAAACATATAGAACAATTAATTTACGATGGACCATAACAACAAAAAATAATTTTACTCATACTGCAAATATTTTCATTCAACACAATATATAATTTTTTTTGATAAAAATATTAATGACCCCCTAAAAAATTATCAACTCTCATTACCTCACACGACTCAACATTAGATCAGATGAAACAAATGTTTCTGTGGAATTTTTTTTAATAAAAGCATGGTCCCTATATATCATATAAAACTATTCTTGGAATAAAATTTAATAACAATAATAATAAAATTTAAATCAAAACACTGAATTAGGGTTAGAATTATGTTATAAATATTCAATCTGATATTGAAAAGAAATTTTTTTGTGAATATAACCAAAAATTTCATTAGAAGGAACATGGTAATTCAATTTTAGATTATATAATCATAAGTAATGTATCATTATTATAGATTTTTTTAGAAAATATAATTGTGAACTCAATAATAATAAAATATTATCTTAATAATTTTTTTCTAATAACATAGAGATTCTTTCGTTGGTATTATATATATATATATATATAATCGATTGACTAAAGCCATGTTAGTTTATAATATTTTTTTTCTGAAATCCAATTTATATGGGGATTCAGTTATAATATGGATTATTAAGTTTTATAAAAATTAAAGTAAGATAATAAATTTGAAGGGATGAAAATGAAAATATCCACAAGCATCCAAAGACTTCACTTTAACCAGTTAAGGATTTATTTCTTCAATTATATATTATTTTAAATAACATAAAATGTTATAGAATTTGGATTCATGAAAATTATAAAAATCCAGAATAAAGAAGATCACTATCATTGATTCCCTATGATAATGGATTATGAATTGGAATGAGAACACTCTTAAACCAAATTTCTATTATTTCGACCATAATCTAAAACAATAGTGAAATATCATATTCAAATGTGAATGATATTTTTTTGGGACTTTTAAATATCAATTCCATAAAATAAATAATTTTTTTCAATTGGTATATATGTAATGATTTTCCTTAATATATCTAAACCATCGGCACATTAAATGACTAGTTATGGGGTCACTTTTGAAAATGCATACATTACTAGACAAATAGACCACATAAATCTATTATACTTATAGATGATGTCAGAATCATGTTCATTTTATACAACCTCAATGTAATGATTCATGAGTTATAAAACCAATAATAATAATTATGTGATTGATTGAAAAGAATTTTTGAAAATTATATTCCAATTAGAGGTAACTGTTAGAGAAATACAATTTAATATAACTATTTAAAATATTATACATTATTTTAAATTAATAATTATTAGAGGATTATATTATGACTACATGACATTGTAATTATATTAAGAAATTAAAATAAAAGAAATGTCCCTTGGAATCATTAATTATAAAAATGATATTTGCGGAAATTATTTGGAAATTGGGAAATGGCTATCATCATGTGGCTAAACATAAGACTAAACAAATAAAAAAACTGAATATGTATGGTTAGAATGGAATCACTCGTGTGAGGATTTAGACAAAATTATTTATTACAACATGTTCATTAAATATATTTTTACATTTAATTAACTCGCATGTGCATCTCAATTTTATGTAAATACAAGTTTTATGGGAACATGTATCTAAATGTGAGGATTTTTATACCGTTTTATTAATCAAATAATTTTTTTAATAGTTAAAAAATAATTAAAATTATTTATATTTTATTTATATATTTTATTTTAAATGAAATAGAATTTCTTAAAATTAATAATGTAATCATATAAAATATATTCTATATCATAAAATAGTTATTCATCATGAAAAATGGGCATTTGGGTAAATTTAATACATTTTTACTAAACAAAATTAACTATTACTAAAAATAATTATTTTCATAATGAAATAGTTGTGTTAATTTAGCTGTAAAATTATACATATAGTTCAATTTTAATTAAACAGATAGTATATTAGGAAACACGATATCATTTTTATAAAATAAGTTAAATATCATTTTTAGTAAAAAATTATTTACCCATGTGAATAATGAAATATATCATTCAACAGTATATATTGTATAATATTGAATTTGTTTAACATGTTTTATGAATTTACAAAAAGGTAAATATATATTATTACAATATATTAATTTATTACCCATAATATATATTTTCTATTTAATGAAACTAATTAATAACTAATTATATTTTTTTACCATTAAGAAATGTATATTTTTGAAAATTCTATCCATTTTTTCTAATTATATAACCCCACCAACACAATATGAAATATAATTTATAAATAACAATAGAAATAAAAATTCCTTAAAAATTATATTACCTTAATAAATTTAATATGATTGGGATTCTATAGTCAACATAAGTCACAATTATTCAACATAGTGGAGATTTATGGTCCGACTTCATTAAAGTGGAAGTGATTAATTTTTATAAATTGTTGTTTATCATTTCATTATAACCATGAATGTTTTTTATTACTAATCATAATAAAATAAAATTAATTAATAATGATTATTTAATTTATAAATAATCATAAAATATTACTCATTTTTTTGTGGTCGTTATAATAGAATGTCGATTTTTTGGTCACTCTAAACATGAAAATTTATGGTATTAGTTTATAATTACATTTACCTTTATATAGGATTAGATATTATTAAAATTTATAATAAATTATTAATTTATTTTATATTTAGGGTTATTTATCTGGGAAAATTCAAATGTAAATTATTATTAAAACTACACCACCAGGTTCATAAAATTATCCTGAATGAACAAATAGTCATCCATCAATATGGGGATCATGAACTAATCATATGATAAAATTACATTAGAACATTATAAAGAATGAATTTTGACTAACAAATTTGTTAATGTAGTTTTTTATAAAAAACACTACATATAAAAAAGGATTTTTATCATTATCACAATAACAACAAACCACATAATTTTTTTAAGAAATAATATTCAATGATTTATAAAAAAAGTATAGAAACTAAATAAGTTATATATGAATTATAATAGAAATATCCATATAGGTGATTATTACTATCTAATAGGGGTGACTCGATTATACCCCTTTTCGAAATTTTCTCTTTAAATTTTACCATTTGACCTTTTAATGTCTTGATCCACTCGTTCTTTAAGATCTCTTATTTTTCTATATAAAACTGAATTAATAGACTAAATTGATTAGAATAATTTAAAATTTTTTATCCCCAAATGCGTTTGACTACACCGTGATAAATTTTGGTTGTGTTTGAGATGAAGATATCCAATATAATAATGATGTCAATACATAGAGATATCTCAAAAAAGGTTTATAGTCTCTAATTTATTTTTCAATATCCCGATTTCTTACTATAACCTCATAAATTTGTTTACACCAAATCCCTCCCATTCCTATGGGATCCTTTTATAAATAATCCTCAACAATATCTATATCCATATATTGGATGATACAACATCAATGTAAATATTGTCTTCATATTCAATATAAATCTATAATATATAAAGGTAAATAATTTATAGTTCCATTGATTTCTCTCTATATATATCCACTCAATCTCAATATTTTCCTTTTGTGGTTTCGATACATAGAGTATGTGTATGTATCAATAATTGGGTAAATACTCAACTCCTTTTCTAACTTCATCTTTTTTGGATTCACCTATGTAAAGATATCCTATGGTTTGAATTTTTTCTTACTTACCCATCATATTTTTTCATTAAATCATCACATATATATTTAAATGCCTTATTATATTCCATTTTATAACATTTAGAAAAATTATTCTTCAGCTTTGTTACTCAAAAAATTAAGTGAATATTATTTTCAATTTTGAATATAGAAAACCCTAGTAAATTGTGACATTACGAACTTCTTTAAAATTATTGATCATTAAAAATACATTTTAAAGTGAAGAATATTAATTATCAAAGATTACATATTCATATATAAATTCCAATATTTCCTAATATTTTCATTCCCTTTTTTTCCTCTTCAACTCCATAAAATAAAAAATTCTATTGATCCCATGTATTAAAAAAACATGAATAATTATTGTTGTATTGTGATTCTATCTCATTATTCTTTATTTATCACAAATTATGGGGTGGTATTATCTTCATGACTTAATATCATTGAAATTTATTAAACAGCCTTGTAATGGTTTTTCATCCATAATTTATCTCAGAGTGTTTTAATTCCCTTCAAATTTTAGAGACCCTCATCACATCATAACATTATTTTTTACAGTGTAAGACACTACTCCTGAATGGAAAATAATATTTTCCACTATTTATCACAATTTATTTATTGAATTTTGATTATAATTATGACAATATATTCAAATAAACCATTTTCTTATTTTGATTCATATGATTTAATAATCTACCAAATAATCTTTTCCCAAAAATTAGAATTTTTGGGTAATGGGGTGATGTTTACTGATTTTATTTGAAATCATTATATATTCCCTAAAAATACCCTTACGAATTTTAATACAATATAAAAAATCAATTAAATATATATTAGGGATTCCTTTGTGTTAGATAGTTAATATTTATTTTTTATATTTATCCATGGGATGAACACAGCATATTAAACCCCTTAAATATTAATTTTCTGTCTTTTTTAGGAAATTTCTAATTTTATATTGTGTACTCATTGAGTACCCATATATATTGAATTTCATGATTTTTATGTTATAACTTATTTACTCACTCATATCACATTAGAGTTTATATTTTTAAAATTCTATATTTTTGAAGGATACAGATAAAACTGGGTATAGTTAAACTAATTATTTTGTATCATTTTTCAATGGCTACATATCCATTTTATTAGTTCTTTGGTTTAGATTATTTTTTATTCGATAACAATTACATTACGTATCCAAAGGATCATCCAACACATATCCAAAATGTATATCCAAATCAAAATATTAATTTATATATCATCGTGAGGATTTAGTCTTAGAGGATCGTTCATCTCGAATGTATCTTATGTACTCATCATATAATTTTCCCTTCTTAGCGTTTCATGTGTATATTTAGAAAACAATACTATGGATTCTCTGATACATTATATATGTTACTATAAATTTCATGTATTTTCAATATTTTTGAACACCCATTATATATTTTTAATATTAATGAAAGGCTTTACCATTGTTAAATTTATACAGTATATATTGTAACAACCTGGAAATTTATAAATGAAATTCCCTTTATAATAAGTAAATTCCTATTTATTTATTGATGTTATTGAAAATATATGCACTATGTTGGTTATTTTTTCCATTTATAAAATATATCAATTCCTATTTTAAAAACCAATTAGTTTCTTAACCATTTATATTATAGGTTTTTTATAGTAAACATTATTATTAGTAAATGTAATAGGTTATTATAAATTCTACATGGAAATGATGGAAGAATCACTAGCCTCAAATATTAGGTTTGTTCCCTTTGAATCCCAATTATTATTGCTTCCAATATAGATAGAATCATCAGGGTTTCCCTTTTCTATAGCCATGTAGATATTCAAAAACAGAAACATAAAAAAACATTTATTATAGAAGTTCACGATTATCAAAATCACATGGAAATAATGTATTTCGAACCTCCCAAAGAATGTTAAAAAATCATACACCTTACCCTTGGAGTGTATGATAGTTTAATAATGGTGTATGTATCTAGACACTAATAGTGAGAATTTTAAATATTTATTTGTAAAAGAATAATAATTATTTCTATCCCTTATTATAATAACGTTATATATAAAAATATATATAAGGCCCCAGCATTAAACCTTACTTAATCCTGAGTTATTACACGATTACACATTGAGGATCTTTTCAGGTTTAGAGTTTTAGAGAATTAGATCATGAAACTTGCATTATATTCCACATTTAAATATGGTGGTTACATAAAAGATAGTATTCATTCTTCCCATCAACGGAAACATATTTAAAATAAAACATGGATTCTTTCTTGACACATCCTTGACACTATCATCACATCATGTACCTTTCCCTTGACCTGTGAAAAACATTTCAAAAACATGGGATGGGCATAAAGAGCTCAGTAAAGGTTATAAAAATATGGAAAGGAAAAATGAGTTCATATATATATAAGAATGAAATCATACTTTACCCATAAAACATAGGCAGTTTAACATACCTCATCAAATCATGAATAAATCATAGAAATCAGAAGACATAAAAGGTAACTTGAGCCATTCATAACATTCTTACGTAGGGAGTAACCCTCATGGTTACGTTTGGAATACCCACCACAGTATATTCCCTAAATCCATTCAGAGAAACCTTAACGTTTCACTCCATCGCATTACCCAATGCATTGGAGAGCTATATCGGTCTCACCCGCCCTTAGTTTATCACGGAACCACCCGTCTTCATAAAAATTCCCAAGAACCATAACATAATCTTATCACATAAAACATGCATAACATTTCCACCTTTCAATAACAAGATATCAATACATCACATTGATATAAAAACATTATGAAAACTATTTTCAATACCAAAATAAAAGAAAAGTAAAACATAGTATTTATTTTTCTTTTAAAAATAAGGTATGGCTTGTAGAAGAAGCCGAAACTCAAATAATGGTCACCGAGGAGGAGAAGTCATTGAAGCCGCATACATACAACAAAAACATTACCTTTTGTCGTTTAGTAAAACGCTTCGTATAAAAAAGAATCCTTTTTGGATAAACGTAAAAGTCAAAGGGGTTTATACACCGTATAAACGAAGGATGTGTATAAACAAAAATATGCCGCAATGAATGGAGATTGAGATGAAGTCCCTCACAAAGACAGTATAATTGGTTTAAGGATAAATCAATTACATAATTATGTGTGACAAACGAATACACCAAATATAAGTGGATATTAAGTGTAAAATAATCAAAGGTCATTCAAAAATTTTCAAAGGATGACATATTCAATAACTACATCTTGAACCCAAAGAAATCGAAATTGGGTTAAGAATTTCCCTTGACAGCCTAACAGCGTCACATCAAAATGGGTTGATGAGAGATAAAAATGGGTATCTCTTCACTTGGACATAAAATTTAAATCAATAAGGATATATGAGAACATATCCCAACATAACAATATGTAAATTAAAAGACCCAACAAAAGAAGTCTTTTAAAAAGAGGAGGGTGAAAGGTTCCCTTATCGACATGGGTATCATTCGAAACATACACCTCGTGAAAGAAGGACAATACAAAATTGATTTAAATACTCATAAAATAAATTATATTACACAATGAGTTAAATAATGGGAAGTACATACACCACTCAAAGTAAATTGTGGTAAATTTAGCATAAATCTCACAGGAATAAATGTGAGATGAAAAATCTCTTACAAAAACTCGGTAGCCTAATAGCGCCACATAAAACTTCCAAAATTGGATTGCTGAGATCAAATTGGGTCTCTCATCATATTAACATAAAGTTTACAGAAATAGGAATATAAAAGAACATCACCAATCCAAACAAAGAGGAGCTTAAATGAAGTGACATAATGGAGAGTACTTAAAAAGAAAGAGAGAGGATAGATCTCTTACGAAAATTCGGCAGCCTAGCGGCGCCACTCAAAACATCAAAAATGGATTGATGAGAGAGAATATGGTCTCTCATCATATGAAAATAAAAATTATAGTAAGATTAATATAAAATAACATCCCAATAACAAGGAATATGACCTTTAAAAGGAATGACATAAAAGAGTGTACTTAAAAAGAAAGAGAGGAGTAGGATCCCTTACCTCAAGTCCATCATGTCTTGTTCATTTCATTATATTCCTGAATAATAAACTTTGTTCAATTTATTATTGATTAAGTAACTACTATAAATATTAATATTCAGTTTATATCACATATTTTAATGTTATAATAATTGTTTAATAATATGAGTTCATATCAGACGTTTTTGTCGATGTTTGGTACATGAGTCAAAAATTGAACTTGTTGGAAAATAATTTCCCATTTATTTATAGGTACATCAAATCCAGAATAGTATAGATGTTTTAAATATCTTATATATCCATTAAATATACATTTTATACTATTCCATAGCATTTCGAGATAAAAATTAAAAGCACCGTTCATGGAGACGGTATGCCGTACGTACGCATGAACGCTACTTTCATTTTTTGTCATATTAATGGAATGAAAACAAAATGAGATATATATATATATGTTATAATTCCATAATTATATCCATAATTTAGATTTAATATATTACATATATATCCATTATATATATGTACTCATAATAGTACATAACATTTTTAGATAAGAAATGAAATGTACCGTTCATGTAGATGGTAAGCCGTACGTACGCATGAACACTACTTCCATTTCTATTTCATATGTAATGGAATTAAAACATAATTATACATAATATTATTTTAATTCCAGTATGGTATCATATTTAATATCATTAAATATATCCTTTATACGTACCACATATGGTATTAACGAATCAAATCACTTTGAGGGGGCGGTAGTCCGCACTTCCTTAAATGAAGATATCGCGTATACCAATAATGGAAGAAATAAAGGTATGCCATAAATGAAAAATACAGAAGCTTTAAGAAAACATAAACATATTATATATCATATATAAATATAGTGGCATCTTAATGACCACCAATAAAGGTGTTAAGGGAAGATTGAACAATCATCGTTTAGTGAGGCAGTAATTCGCCATCCACAGAAATAGTATGTCTTTAACCATTAGATGTAGGTGTGTGTAAGTGTAGCTCGAATACTTCTTATAAAAACATCCTAGTATATTTAAGATACTGTATTTGTTACAAAATAAATGTATAAAAAGTGTTTAGGGGGGTTTGGAAAAGTAAAATAAAACAAAAGGACACAAGTGAAGACATTACCTTAAACTTGGGTAACTCCCTTTGGTTTGAGCTCAATGGCTTCCTTGGGAAGACTTCTTCCCAAAGAGAGGCTTCAAAGAGTTAGAGAGGTATGAGGAGGGACAAAATGGGCAGAGTTTGGCCGAGCCATAGTCTTTGGAAGTGTGGGTAAGGAGGTAGAGGTGGATGCCTTTTATAAGAGGAGAGGAGGGGCACTCATGGAAAGGTATAAAATGTAACTTTATTTTCAAATGAGTTTCGGATTTTAATGGTCCCACATTGATTTTTTAGAGGATATGGTGATAAGGGTTAGAAATCCACCCATCCAATAGGTTTTGGACATGTGTAGGTCTTAGATTTTACATTATCTTTCCATTTTATATAAATCCTTTATTAATGAGGTAATCACTGCATCATCATGATGTCATAAATAATTTAATAAATTTAATGTCTATAAATTATAAAACAAATATCATGATGTAAGAAATATTTTTAGATTTCTAATGAATATTTATAGTCCAAAATATAATTTATGTAGACAAAATTAAAAATATTTTACTTAGGTGATACATTCTTTGTTACATTTAACATTGTTTATAAATAAAAAGATAAAAAGTCACTTTCTCACAAAAGTGATTCCATGGGGCCCCCAAGTTTGGTACAAGGAATCCCATGGTCGGCCATGATACAACCAGTAGCCTTAGGACACATTTTGTGGTCATTTTTTATTATTATGATATTATTTTATTATCTTTAACTACGTGATTACTCACTAATCAAGATAATTAAAGATAATTATCGTCGTTACTATTCATAAAGTCCAAAAACAAAAGAGACTTAATTACATAAATTGGACATTATTAGTCCAAATATGTAATCAATTTTACCAAATTCCAAACACATAAATTTCAATAATTAACTTAATAAATCTTCTCGTTGTCAAAACAAATAGCGGGTTTTTAGAAACAAGATTTATGAAAAGTTTGGCACTTATTTATTCCTAATTCCAAAGTGAAATTAATCCCAATGTGCATAATTGAATTAAATTGTAAAAATATATTCTAATTACACTTTAAAACTAATTAAAAATATAATATAACCATATAATTAAATTATATGAAAAAGCAGTTTTGATGTAAAATGCAGTATTTTTCACTATTCATAGAAAAATGAACATTGTCAGAAAAATAACAAAAATTAACCCAAGGTAAATTTCAATGTCCCAATAATAAATAATATGTTTATTTTGAAAAATAGAGCTTATAAAATTGTCAAAAGTTTTATTTAGAAAATGGTTTGCCATCAAAAGGTAGTAAAACAATCTTTTAAAAATACTACTGTATTTAATGCTTAAGATTGGATTCATTTGTATTTTAAGCCTCTTAAATTTATTGGATAAAAGAAAAAACATTTAACAAACATATATAATCATATTTTAGTTATTTATATTCATTCTTGTCAATAAAACGGTTATGTGATAACTACCGTTTAAAATAATATTATTTTATTACTAGAGTGCAACGTATGATTTCAAAGGAACTCGTTGTTGGGTATTGGGTAAGCCATCGAGCATAGTGTTCCCTTTAAATTAATATTGACATTTTATTCACAAATAGGGATAAATATAAAAATTTCAAATTCTTTATTTACCTGGGGTGTTACAATATATATTGCATTATGAAAATTAAATTTTTATAAAAAATCTAAAATTATATATTGGAAAAATAAATAGTTTTTACACTCATTTTCAAATATTTAAGCATTATTAAATAAATTTTAATTTCATATATTAATTTTTCAAATATTATTAATTTGTATACATGTAGTAAACTAAAATAATGAAGTCCAATATAATCATTATAATAGTCATAAAACTGTTATTGTCATAAAAAAGAATTCTCTTGTAAAAATTGATTTTTTTAAAATTTAGAATGTCATATTTATAGAATTATTTTCCAAAATTAAAAATAAATTTTAAAATTTAAACATCTGAATTATGAAAGGGTTTATTTTTTATAATTTTTTATGAAAATAAAAAATTTTGGTTAATATTTAAATGTGTTGTTAATATATTGTCTATATCATGACGTCATAATTTTCCAAAATAATGTAATGATTTCTATAAAATATAACCATAAAAAACATATTTATTTTTTAAAAATTATGTTATGAAATATTATTTTAAAAATATATAAACCATTAATGAATCATTAAAATGCTATGTTTTATAATTTGGTTTAAAAATTAATTCATTATGAATGTTGCTCACGTTAACATCACTAATTATATCACGTTAATATATTAGATTCTTAGAATTATAAAATATTAAAAAACAATATTATTTATTAGAAACCCTATTAATATACTATATGGATGGTTTTCCTTCATTATTTTGTCATATAGATTCATAAACCTATGTTTATAATATAATAAAGAACTGTCTTTTTTTCTATAAATAGTTACCCATCCTAGAACCCCTCCTCTCACAAAACCTATTTATCTTGAAGTGACTATCTATGTACCTATATAAAATCCTTCAAATGTGACTCCAATTTCTTAAGAATATCATATGTATCCTTATGAAGATCCAACTTAGGGTATGTGATCCTCTTCTCTACCACTTTATTTGATAAATTCATTTATTTTATTCCATTTTATTTCCAATTTCTCATTTATGAATGATTAGTTTACAAATAATTATTAATATAATTTTCATTTAAACATAACGAGAGACCACATTTATCACTAATTTAACCCTTACAATAATCATTAACTAAAAACATAATGTTGTAAAAATTTTCGTATTAGTTTTGATTCCAAAAAATTGTATAGTGAATACCCATCCCTATTTCTTCTTAAGGGTAGTCACATAGATTAACCTATCCTTCATTGATTGGGTAGTTCCATGTATGTAAACTAAACTACTTAATGATGGGATTAAAAGTGATAAAAATTATTATGATAATTTATAATATAAGTGGTGAACTAATTCTTGTACCAGATTTAAATGTGATCGATAGGGCTGGAATTATATAGCCCTCCATAGAATTAGGATATGTTTTTATCTCATGGGAAACCATTTAAAGGGAAAGGAAGGTCATCCTATTTACACTATGTTTTTATTTAATGGTATTTACCCATTTTTAATCTTATAAATTCAATTTTTTTTCACTCTCTTAGGCTTCTATGATGTTATCATCTTTTTCCATGATTTAATGTTTATCATTATGATTCTCACATTTTTTCAACTAGATATTACCCTTGAAAAAAATGTGTTGTCTTTATCTTGTTATCATTATATTGGTGTATTTATAGGATTTATAACACACACATTCTTTATTTACTTCCCCATATTATATCATAGTATTTTTTAAGGCAATAGATTTTAGGGGCATGTTATTATTAAAAAAAATAAATGTATCATATTTTCATGATATTTTGATATGTATTTAACTACCTATTGAAATTAGTCCATTCTATCATTTCAAATTATATTATAAGTATCATTAGATATTAGATAATAAAATAAATTTATAAAAGAAATGGGTTTTCTTATATGGTATATATGCATGGTATGGTAAATTTTATGGATTAGGATTTGAAAAAAATATCAAAAACATTAGGAATAAGTAAAAACATATGAAAAATATGAAAACAATCATATAGAATAGAGTAAATGGTTTCCAAGAAAAATTCCCTATCAGGATACTACATGGGTATGTGGTTATCACACATTTTTACATAGGGGAAATTAATAACAAAATATACATGATTTTTATTAACTATATAGAATGGAGAAAATGACAATAAAATTTAATATTGGGAAAAAATCATAGTTAAAATAGACTGAAACCTCGAAGTTCAATTGTTAAATTTTTCATTTAATTAATAAGTTACTCCTTAATTATTCGTATTTTACCCTTTTATATGATTATTAGTTTGAAAATTATCATCAATAATTTTTATTTTATTTTTTTAATGGATTAGAATAATTGGTGATATGCCAAAAAACAATGTAATGGGAAGATTTATGACTTTCCATATGATATGATCAACCTAATGAGGGTATGTGTTAAGAATATAAATGAAATAATTTCACCATTAACTCAAATGTTGAATATAAACAAGATTCCTGATGGAAACCCACACAACCAAAGAAATTTAATGTTGTAATTGAGACAATTATGTAATTAAGGAATCTAAGATTCAATGGATCATCTAAACTTGTAATCCTGGAACAATGGATACAATCTATTCAAAATGCATTACCATCCTTTAATGTTATTAGAAATAGGGGTTAGTGCTATTGGTTTATCATATGGAAGTAGAAAGTGATCAATTATAGAATATTATAAAAAAATATGAATATTAGGGATTAAATAAAAGTGATTCAGATGAAACACATTGACATTGGTTTTTGAATAAGTTTTAAACAGTCAATCCCTATATTAAAAATAAATAATTATTTCATTATCCATAGGAATACAGAAGAAACATCCATCAGGGTATACGAGAAGACATTCATTCAACTTTCATTATATGCATAATTCATTTTCATTAACCCAAATATAGTGTTTACTGCATCATTTGTGGGAAAATCAGTTTATAAGAAAATATTTAGTGATTAAATACATTGATTGCTACAAGTAAATTCCCAGATGTTCTCACAATGTGAAAATATATATTAATTAATCTCAAGGGTTTGATGAGTCAGAAGATAGAAATAAGATAATGGAGTGTCATTTTAGTTGTTAAATTAATATTTCTAATGGTGAAAAAAATTTCAATTATCACATATATCAAATGTTTGAGAAGAATAATCCTAAAAAATTTTATTGGGTGCATTGAAATTTTGTTGGTGTTTCTATGAAGGGAACCTAGATAGATAATAATGATTATATAATCTGAGTAATATGATGAAATAAATGAATAATATAATCAACCATCATCCTATTTTCTAATGATTGAAATATACAGAATAAGATAACTATAAGAATTAGTTAACTAAGACAAGGTTTTTCAAAGATAACAAATGATGATAAGCACCATTGAATAATGAGAAAGGAATATATAATAACATTACAAATGATGATGTGATTCTTGATAATGACATTGTGACAAGAATTGTAGATATCTAATCATGGATAGAAAATAAACTATTTGATTCTGGTCTAACGAATTCCTTCACATCACCCATGTTTTGTAGAACTATTCATTCAAAAACACAAAACATTGAAGTAGAGATATCAATGAAGAAGGAAATGGTGAAATTATTTCCTACCAAGCATATAACATCTCCCATGTCAAAGTTTGGGGGAAAAATTTTGGAGGGGATATTTTTTTTATCTATTTATAAGAAATTGATGATATTCTATGTATGGAATATAATTTATTTTATATATTATACATAAATTTGTAAGAAAATAAAATCAACTTATGTACTGAAACACTCTCTCAAATTTTATACATGTGTATGGAGGAGGATTAATCATCATTAGAATTATCATCTAAATAATTGATATTATTTACTGATAATTTGGGATAACTGTCTCATGTGATTTATGGAATGAAAAATATCATCTTTTTGACATTACCATTGAAATGGAATATGATGATGTGTTTCCCATAGAATTTCTAATTCGCCACCATATTGAGAGGTTTATTCCTCAAAAGAACTTATACACATAGCCTTTCTAATATCTAATACTCTATAAAAAATTTAAATTATTTAACTAGAGGAGAAAAATATACAACTAAAAGAGAATATAGATAAAGGGTTCCTACACTCATATACGTCATCATGGGGTGAACTAGTTCTTTTATTCATGAAGAAGGATGGGTGAACACAAGTCTTTATTGATTATCAAAGGCTTATTAATATCTCGATAAAGAACATATATCATCTTCCTTGGATTAATGACCTAATCAATATACTTTGAGATTATCAATACTTATCTATCAAATATATTTGGTTCAATTATTATCTTCTAAAGGTTAATAACAGGGTTTTCTCCAAAATTATGTTTCATTTATGGTACATGCACTAAGAGTTCATGGTGATTCAATTTAGACTCACCAATACTGAAACTATATTCATTAAATTAATTCATTATGTAATAAGTTAATAGATTATTTATGTATGATCTCAAAAAAATTGTAGTCATTATATATCATATTCTACTGTACTCCAAAATTAATGCGTAATATGAGGGAATTTTGAAACTGTATTGAAGACATTTTGAAAGGAATAATTTTATGAAAATTAAAATAATAGGACAGATATGGTAATAATCATGGATAATGTTATAACTGAAAATGTTTACATATAGATCCATAAACAATAGGCAATGAATAGACGATCCAAACCCACATATGTGTTAAAGATCCAATGTTTTCATGGATTTTCTAGGAAATATTATCAATTTTTATGAAACTTTTCATGATTTACAATCCCAATAACCATTATAACATGAGAGTGATGCTTATCAATAATAATGAATTCAATTTGTGATTTAAAGTGTTAAATAAGATGTTAATCACTAAAAATATTGTTAATTTACCATACATGAGTTAGAATTTGTGGTCTTAAACAATGAGTCTTAAAATGGTTTGGGCTTTGTACTCAAGAAATTAAATAACTGATAGCCTATACCTACATCAAATTAAAGATCCATCAGATCTAAAAACATTTTTTGGATCTTTATTTAGCTCTACTAATCTTCATATTTAATATCTAATAGAATTTTATATGTAGAAAATTATTTCTACAAATAGATCATAAGACTCAATTATATATTCACACAAAATTACATCAATATGAACCAAATAAAGTGTTTATATCTCACCAAGGATTATTATTATTCAATCCATTTTCATCATAGGTTGGTGTATAATGTTTATGATTCTATGAGGAGAAAACAGCCTAAAACCATATCAATGTTCATGATTGAAAGGTAACTAATCATATTCAACATGAAAATGATGTAAATGGGAATAGTAAAATGATATGAATCCCACCATTCAAAAATATCTACTCAAACATACATTCTTTAGATGATCAATTGGGCCCAAAATAACATAAGGATACACAATGAATTGTTGAAAATATATCATTGTTATATATTAATAATAATATATTCAAAAATTTGGAACTAGGATATCAGTTAAATAAATACTAGAGCTAAAGAAGGTAGATATGAATGATTATCATAGATCATCCTTATCTATTAATCCCGGAATCACATAGTTGAATAAATATATTAATTGAAACCAATAATGGGGTAACACTAATTGGGAGATTATAGTATTTTTATCTCTATTCATGGTATTATGACTTGTTAATGAATAATGAAAAATCTCTAAGGGCATGAGGCAACCATTTCACATACAAGTATGAATATGGGAAAAGAAAACCATAAATCAATTAGTTAGACACATCCTGATATCTAATGTTAATAATTCAATAATGTTGGTTATCAATGAGATTAGAAATTTGTTGCATTTCATTACTATAATGGATCATCTTTCTCATTACCAACTCAGAAAGATATACAAATTGATGTGGTTAGACATAATGGAGTACCTCTATTCATTTAATTTAATAAATATTTATGTTTTACCCAAATATTTTGAATAATCCATGTGTAAAAGTTGGAAATAATGATGGGTTTCATTAATGATTGTTAACCTCAGATGTATGGTTAGCTTGAGAGAACTATTAATAATCTAGTGTATATTCTAAGATCATGTTCACATGATTTTCATGGATTTTGGGATCAACACCTTCACCAATTTGAGTTCTACATAAAAATATTTTCCCATATAGTATTCAAATGGAACCATATGAGGCTCTTTATAGGGATTGTTTTCAAACTCTATTATATCGAAATAATGTTAGAGAGAATAATCTTAAATGACCTGATCTTATATTTGATATTCCAAAGAAGGTCAAAACCATTTAACATATTATGAAACATACATAATCTTGACATAAATTATATGTATCCAATCATCGATGTGACCTAAAATTTTAGGTTATAAATAATGTATTTATTCATATATTGTCATGTTAAAATTCATAATGTTTGGGAAGAAGGGAATAATTATTTCCATATAGTCAGCCCCTTTGATATTCATCACAAAAATGGAGTTCTAACCTATTGAATAAAACTTTCCAGAATCCTATCAAATATATGTTTTGTGTACAATGTATTTCTATTGAGAAAGTAAATATTTAATTATACACACATTTTAAATCTATAATTGGTACCCATAAATAACAAACATACACAAAAGGGTTAGTTAGTGATGAAATTAGATCATAAAAAATTTTCTACAGAATAAGAAAACTCACCTTTTCAATGTTCTATGGCAGAACCACACATTTGAGGAAGCCACATGGGAACATGAAGATGTGATGAAACCATAGTATCCACATCTATTTTATTGTGTGAAATGAAATATATTGGGTGGTATTTCTTGTAGGGGTAACAAAGTAATTAACCAAACATTTATAAATTAAATTACCTTTGTAAATACATATATTACTTATTAATTATTGAGTTATAGAAATCTCATTCAGGACATCGGTTAATTTTTGCCATTACAAAATATATTAGGTCGGATATATAATACTATTAATTGCCTTAAACATAGAAAAAATAATTTTTTTTGAAAAAAAATTAAAAATAATATTTTTGTAAGTATTAGACTAAATACTAATTGAAATAAATGGATGAGGTAAAGACTTCAACTTGTAAGATCATACTCTTCGAATCCAAATTATCAATGATTCTGTGGCAGATGGTCTCAATGGGTTTCAGCCTTGACCAGATTCAAGATGAAACTCAATAATTGAAACACAAATGAAATCATTTATTGCCTATGTTCAATAATGGTGAGATCATGACCCAAACCATGTTCTCAAAACCAACCCTGGAATGTTCAACCATCTCTAGAAAAATTGATTGGATATACGACGATGTAATATGTGCTTATATAAGTAGAACCTAGCTGTATGAATTAATATATGATATTTTTAATAAAATTATTATTATTTCAGACCCTTTTTATTGTAACTTTATAAATATAATACTATTTTGGGGGATTAAAATTACATTTTCAAAAAAACATACTAACATTGTAATTTGAGAAAATTTACAATTTTTACACTATTTAGGATATATTCAAAATATTGTAAATAAATAAAATGTTTAAATAATAATATTATTAAATAATATTTATTTTCATATATAATAAAATTTCACTTTATAAAGTCCAATGTCATCTTTATAAGTGTTATAAAATTGTTATTATCAAGGAAATAAAAATTTTCCTATAAATGAGGATCTATAAAATAGTGTAAAGGATCATATTTGTATATATTTTTTTATAAGAAATATTATTCTTTAAATGAGAACATATAAATTTTCTGATTTTGAATTTTTAATATTTTTTTTTGGGAAACAGATGTTTTTAGAAAAAACTAAATATGGTGTAAATATATTGTTTGTGTTATGACTTCATAATGGAAAAATGATGTCATAAAGTCAATTTACAGAATAAAAGTATTAATATATATTTAATCTATAAAATAATTGGATTTTGATGCTTTGTGATATAATTTATATATCATTAATGATAAATCCAAACCAATATAATAGATTAGTATTTTAATTTTAATTATTTATGAACATGATTCATTTCAACATAACCTACTGTATTATTTTAATATTTTATATTTTTTTAATTATAAAATATTTAAAGCCACTATAATTTTTTAGAAAACAACTTAATAACTATTGGAAGGTTTTTGGTTGTGATTATTTTGTTTTATAGAGTCCAAAACAGATGATAATATATTATTAAAAAATCACAGATATTTTTCTATAAATAGCCAAGCATACTTCCACTCCTTATCTAAAAAAACCAATTTATTGTTAATTCACTCTCACTTCCCCAATATAATGTCCTCCCAATGTTATCCAAATATATTAAGAATCTACACCGCATATTTTCGAAGATCCATATCATGGTTAGATATTTTCTCCTCCTCAATATTCAAGCACATTAATTGTATTAAATCATTTCATATACAATTTTTCATATCAGAATTATTTTTTACACATTAATTTTACAATTCATAAATGTAAAATTAATGATATATCACCTTTCACTCTGATTAAACCCTTCCATTAATCATTATGTACACCTATTTTATTGTCCAAATTATCCTATAGTTTTCTATACCAAACATATGTGTATTTAATACCAATAAAAAATTTCACTCAAGGGAAATGGCATAAGTTCCTATATATTTTATTTATTATTGTATCCCATGTATATAACTCACAATACATAATACTGGGAATAAAATTGATGATGTTAATTCATTTGTTAGATGATCCATGTTGCAAACAAATGAATGTACATGATTTAAATATGACTTGTGGGACCAGAATTATATATCAATTATTTGAATTTGACAATTCATTAAATAATGTGATTCCATATATGGTGCATGGGAGGTTATCATATGAATACTATGTTATGATATCACAAAGGATATCTTTTACATATTCTTAATTTGTAACATATTATATTATATGCACATTCTATTTTTCATGATGTTATTGTCTTATATCGCGATTATATGTTCATGTTTACGATAGAAATATTTTTATTTAACATTGATATGAATCTTGAATCACATGTAAAACATTGAAATTGTTTGGCTTTGATTATTTTCATAAAGGGATATATAGCTCACCAATTTTTATGTATACCCCCAGGTTATCCCATGTAGTATTATACAATTAATGAATTCTATTTTCATGTTATGTAGATAAAAATAATGTTATTGTTTAACTATTTCATGTTTTATTGATATGTATATAACTACCCAAAGTCATATTCCCTCTTGATATTTTTATTATTTTAATTAATTTTCATTTATGAAATCAATATTGAAAAAAATATAAAAGTAAAACTTTTTCATATATATATATACACAATATTTTTTCAAAATAACACATGAACAATGTAAGAATATATTTTTATTCAAATATAAACTATACAAAATATCATATGTCTACTTCAAATATCATACATAAGAGTGTGAGATCACTTCCATTTATAATTATAGTTATAGTACCCCTAGTTTGAGGTATGTTTCCTTGTTTTATACATTTTTTATGTGTTTAAAGTGCATGGGATTAGTTGGAAAGAGGTTGGGAGAGTTTGGAATGGTTTTGGATGAGTTTGGAGGCTTTTAAAGGGGTGCACAGTTTGAGCACAGTTAGTGGAAACCATGCGGGTTCTCCAGGAAACTGTACAAGGGAGATAGTAGGCTTCGCATGGCCTGCGCACAGTTTTCCAAACCATGCAAGGAAACTGTTAGGGCCCTTTATCTCTAGGTAGTAGTGTGCGCATGGTTAGCTCATGGTTTTCCAAACTGTGTGGACTAACTATATGGCCACATATGAATAGGGTTATAAGATCCTAGATTCCTCTGGCTTAATCTATTTCACATTGATCTTCCTCCCACTAAAGTCTCACTCAGGATTTCGGGTTCTTAGGGGTTGGAGGGGCTCTAACACTCAGTTTAGAAGGATCTTGAAGAGGTTTCTTGGTGGTATGAAGGTGGTTTCTTCCATTTATATCTCTCCTCTTCGTTTCATTGTGATTTCCTCCAGATATGGTCTTCACTCTTTCATTGTTTTCTAGATCTACAATTGATATCTATAGATCTATGGTTGTGGTTGCCTTGGATGATGTTTTTAAGGCTTGTTAAAGATAAGGAAAGGGATCTATAGAGGTTTCTGTGGTTCGTTCACCGGATTTGAGGTGCAATTGTTTGTATACCGATTTCTCAGTAACCCTAAAGGTAGGTGGATTCTCTCATGTCTCTACATGGTTAGAGCTAATTGTTTTGGAAACAATTAATTTTTTTTCTTTATATTAATAGAATTTTGATGTGTAATATTGGTTAGAAATCCATTGGCTGATGTTTTGGGGATTTTTGGGAAAAAGATGGTTTTTGGTGAAATGTTATAGTTGTGGATTTTAAAATGGAGATTTTAAAATTGGATGTTATGGTTGATTTGTGAAAATGATTGACAGGAGTGGTTTCCAATATAACAGTTGATTTATTTAAATGTTGTTTGGCATGGAAAATGGTTTCAATAAATGGGTGATTTATTGAGGTGGATTGTTTTGAAATGGAATTGGATGACTGCATGTGGTTGTGACCTTGGTGGGTTATATGCTTGGCATTAGCTTGTTTTTAATGTTGTGTTGAAGTGGTGAGTAGTACCACTATAAAAAGGGGATGGATAGTGTATGGAAGGGCCACCATCAATGGTTAGTGTATGGGAAGTGCCACTAAAGTGTGAAAGGTTGAACGGGTAGGACAGAAGCTCCACTGTTTAGTTGTTTGGATGATTTGTGGTGAATTTCTTTGCAAGATGGAAAATGTGGAGCTAATGTCAAATGATGAAATGAATTGTTGTATGTTTTATTGGCTTTACCTTGGTTTCATGGTTTGGGTGTGATGTCTTGGTAAGATCATGTTGGGCTCATGGAAATAGTTTCACTTGTGATTATTTTATATTAATTGTTTTATGAAAACTTGTTAAAGGTTTTATCCTAGTGTCTTGTGAAGGGAAGTCATTTGGGGAAAAACTACTATGTTTTAGTACTCACCTCCTGCTTTGGAACATTGGTGTCTTTGAAGATGTTCCGTATCATGAAATGGGCAATGATAAGGTATCTCCATCCTTTAGTGGTGCACTGTGATGTCTTGGTGGAGCTGGGAGCCTGGAGCTTGGTGTGGAGCTATGGTGGTGTCTTGGATAATAGTGTTTGTTGCATTATTTCTGCTTATACTCTGATGTGGTAAAGACATGTCTAGTTCTATTGGTTTTGGGTCGTATTGTGGTACAACGTGGTTGTATTTTGGGAATGCATGTTTGGAATTTTTAATGACATGCATCATATAGTGCCTGATAGTGGAAGATTTGGTTGGTTTTGTAGTAAGGGAAAATCATTCCCCAATTTTTTCTCAAAGACCTCTGCATTTATTTCCAGCCATTGGCGCCTTGGGAACGTCTCTTGAGGCCATGTAACCCTCACTGTCTCCTCAAACCAATGAGTTAGGGGTGGGGTATTACAAATGGTATCAGCTTGTTTGGTCCTATGGAGTTGAATCTCGGATTTGGAGTTGACATTCTTTGTCGTATATCCCTTGAGTCAGGATGGTATCAAGTCATAGGCTTGTCAGAACATGGAATGTATAGAATAAATGGATGTATGTAACCCTTTTATACTGAAATTTAAGTTACTAGGGATTTGGGTACATAATTGTTTTGAAGACACTTATAGACATTTGAGATCTCATTGTCATGGGTACAGCCAGTGATATGTGCATGGAATATATTGTAGAAATAACATCCCTCTACGATGCATATTTCATTGTGGCATAATGTTTTATGATTTGATACAAATGTGTGACATTGTAATGTGAATAAATTAGTATTTTTAAAATGTTTTGGTTTTCAAATTGGCGAAACATGGACAGTGTAAATTTGTGGAAAGCCTTGGGTGATAGTGTTGTGTAATGTGATTTAAAAATGAGATTCTGTGATGTCTACAGAAGTGAGACTCATGGTTCATTGTTTTCTGTTTATAGAAATTGCACTGGATAGGCATCATAGAGACCAACCAGAAGTGGCTACTGAGAATGTGGTAGCACCTGAGCCTAAGGTGAACCAGCAGCTAGTGCAAAGCATAGTGCAAGATTTTCAAGCTGTGGAAAGTGGAAATAAAATGGATGAACCAGGCATGTGGATCATGCGATTTTGTTTCAAAGGCAGAATCCACCAACCATTAGGGGCGATTCAGAGCCGGAGAGGGTAAAATCATGGTTTAATAGAATGAACAAGATCTTCGAGTTATTGGGAACACTAATAGAGATAAAAGTTAAGTCGGCTACATATATGATGAATGATCATTCATTTTAGTGGTGGGAGTTGGTAGTTCAAGCTGGGATGTACTCGGGTATGATGTGGGAAGGTTTTGAAGAACTATTTAATAAACAATTATACCCACATTTGTTCAATATTCAGCATATGACTAATTTCATTAGTTTTAAGAAATATCTTATGTTTATGACATAGTATGAAGCTATGTTTATGAACATAGTGTGGTTTGCACCCGAGGTGGTGGGTAGCACGTCATTGAAGGAAAGGATCTTTGAAGCGGAGTTAATGAAAGAAATACATTCAAAGATAGTGGTGCTGTGTATAGATGATTAAATAGAGATAATAATAGAGCCTCGGTGGCTGAGTATGATCTATTGGGTGCTCCAGGTAGAGGAATAATCGTGGTACCCATGGGGAATAGTGGGAACTCTAATGCTGGGTTCAAGCGGTGGAGGGACACTTATTACAAAGGTAAGAATATGGCATATAATCTGAAGACAGGATTGGTGAATCTTCCTCTAAAGCCCCAGATCAAACCATGATGTTTTCAGTATGGTTCTATGAGCCACCTGAAGCGGGATTGTACGACACAACCTCGAAAATGTCCTAATTTTAAGCAGATGGGGAATATGAAGCGTTATTGTTGAAATTCTCTAATTTTGGGTCTGTGTGACACTCCTCAGGGATCGCGGGCATCGTATGCTTCAATGGGTGGGGGACAACAGCACACCCCCCATTGGCAGAGTAAAGTGGGTCATGGTGATTCTTTGAATACCATGATGCCTCATCAAAGAAATAAAGGACAGAGTATGGCAACAAAGGCATTGTTCATAACTAAGCAATCTGTGGTGGATGATCATTTGGGACCATCCACAGTGTGAGGTATTATTCTCTTAAATTCCACCTTGATGAAAGTTCGGTTTGATGCGGGTGCTTCACACTCTTTTATTGCTACACGTGTGGTTGATTTTCTGGGTTTAAGGGTAGAAATGATGCCTTCAGTTTTGAAACCTCAAACTCCTCTAGGTTAAAGAGAGTTTCGAGCCTTATTATGTAGAGAATGTTGTATCGTTGTGGGTGAGGCAGAGATAATGTGGAATTTCTCAATGATTGAGATGGATGGGTATGATGTAATACTGGGAATCGATTTGTTGGATTCTTTTAAGGCCCACATTAATTGTTATGTGCGAACAATGGCTTCTATGACACACGATGACGTTAGACATCTCATTAGAGGAGACAGGCATGAAAGGAAGGGTGAAATGGGTTTGTTGGCACCAGCAGTGGGAACGTTACCATATCAGTTGGTGGTTTTGTCAATGGAATTGGTAGAGGGTGTAGAGAAGAGTGTTCTTCCAGTAGTGGTGGATCAGTTCATGGATGTTTTTCCTGAAACTTCTCTGTGTTACCTCCTATAAGAGAGGTGGTGTTTATGATTGATCTCTTTCTAGGAACCAGTCCTATCTCAATTTCATCTTATTAGATGAAACCAAATGAATTATAGGACTTGAATGTCTAGTTGGAAGAGTTATACAACAAAGGGTTTATTTGGCCTAGCACATCTCCTTGGGATGCACCAGTGTTGTTTGTGAAAAATGCAGATGGAACATTGAGACTCTGTGTTGATTATCGTAGACATAACCAAGTTACGATAAAGAACAGATATCAACTTCCATGAATTGATGATTTGTTCAAATAGTTGAGGGGAGCCCAGTGGTTCTCTAAGAACGACATGAGGTGCGTATATCATTAATTTCATGTGAGGAAGGATGATATTACTAAAACAACATTCGTAAGTAGATATGGTCATTATGAATAGGTGGTTATGCGCTTTGGTCTAACAAATGCGCTAGTGATGTTAATTTCATTGATGAATCGGATTTTTCAGAGCTATCCATATTCATTTGTGGTACTATTTTAAGATGATATTATGGTGTATTCAAAGACAAGGGTGGAACATGAGCATCACTTGGAGAGAGTGCTAGTGATCTTGAGGGATCATCAGTTGTATAACAAATTTTCAAAGTGTTACTTTTGGATACAAGATTTTTGTTTTATGGGCCATGTGTTTTATGAAGGGGGTGTTTTAGTGGATCTACAAAAGATAAAGGTAGTCATCTCATGGTAACCACCAAATAATGTGTTCTAGATAAGGAGTTTCTTTGGTCTAGCAGGGTATTATCGGCATTTTGTTCATGATTTTTCACTTTTGGCTTCACCAATGACATCTATGACAAGGAATAATGTTCTATTCCTTTGTAATGAATAGTGTCATTAGTATTTCGAAGTGCTAAAGGGTTGTCTTAGATTCACACCAATCATGGTTTTTCCAGAACTAGGAAAAGGGGACGTGGTGTATTGCAATGCATCAGGATTAGGGTTGGGGTACGTTCTCATGAAAGGGAATCATGTGGTTGCATATGGATCACAGTAGTTGAGAGTGCATGAATAGAACTAACCAACTCATGATTTGGAGTAGGTTAGCAGTTGTCGATGCTTTGAAAGTGTGGCGTCATTATCTCTTCTGTGAGAAATTCACGATATATATAGATCATAAGATCTTGAAAAAAAATTTATCACAAAGGGATTTGAAGTTGAGTCAAAGAAGATGGATGTAATATATCCCGATGTTGGATTTTGACTTAATGTACACACCAAGTAAGGGAAATTTTGTGGCTGATGTATTAAGCAGAAAATCATATGCTCATATGGTGAAACATGCATCAGACCAGTGGCATTTGATGTCGGTTATAGCCGATATGTGGTTGGAATGTGAGGCCTAGGGCGATAGAGTGGTCTTCATTCTAGTTTTATTGATTCCTGACTTGGATGGACTGGTTAGAGAGGTACATATATCTAATTCTGAGTGTGTGTCCATGGGGTTGAGACTCAATGGTGGGGAGTTCATTGAGGGTTGGAAACTGAATGAAGATTCAGTTTTGTGTTTTCAAAATCGGATGGTTGTACCAGTTTCTTGTCAGGAAGATCATCTGATGGAGTATTATCATTCCAGGTGGGATATTCATCCTGGAATTCAGAAAATGTTTAAAGCATTGAAAGCGCAGTTCTGGTGGGATGCTATGAAAAGAAGAGTGGATGAGTTCGTTTTGAGATTCTTGACTTTTCAGCAGATCAAGGAAGAGCATCAATGGCAAGCGAGAATGTTGCAGTCTTTACCAATCCCTATTTGGATGTGGGATAAGATAGAGATCGATTTTGTCACAGGTCTCCCATGAACGGTGAGGATGCACAATTCCATATGGGTGATAGTTGATCATCTAACAAAGTCGGCACATTTCATCTCAATTTGTGAATCTCATACGGTGGAGGATCTGTCCAAAATCTATATCCGAGTGGTCATAAAGTTTCATGGTGTTCCAGTTTCGATAGTAGTCGATAGAGATCTAAGGTTTTCATCTCATTTATGAAAATCCTTACAGAAAGCCCTTGGAACTAAGTTGACCATCAGTATAGTGTATCACCCTCAAATGGATGGTCAATCTGAGAGGATGATACAAACACTGGAGGATATGGTGTGGGCTTGTGTCATGGATTTTGGTGTCTTGTGGGAGGGAAACTTGACGTTTGTTGAGTTTTCATACAATAATAGTTATCAAGAATCCCTACAAATGGATCCATTTGAAGCGATGTGTGGGTGACCGTGTCGTTCTCCACTATGTTGGGTGGAAACAGGTGAGTCCTCGATGGTTGGACCGAGCCTTGTCCAAGAGACTATAGAGAAGATCATGTTGATCAAAAAGAGAATAGAGATGGCTCAGAGTTGTCAGAAATCGTCTGCGGATCATCGTTGATGGTCGTTGTCATTCGATGTGGGTGATCCTATTTTCTGGAGGATCTCTCATAGGTTGGGACATCTTCTATTTGGGAAGCAGGGAAAGTTATCTTTGAGGTATATTGGGCCTTTTGAGATTCTTGAGTTGTTTGGAGAGGTGTCTTATCATTTGTCTTTTCCACCTTGGTTCATTGTGGTGCACAATGAGTTTCATGTTTCACAGTTGAAAAAGTATCATCCTGATCATGACTATGTGATTCGATGGGTTCATGTTGAACTAGAACCGGATGCTTCGTTGGTTCATGTGCCAGTGCAGATTGTGGATAAGCAAGGGAAATTATTTTGCGGTAAAACCATCAGTTTAGTTAGTGTTTTGGGACATGATGGTAAGATTCATGTGGAGACTTGGGAGTAGTAGAAAGAGATGATCGAGCAGTGGCCTGAGCTCTTTCGGCAAAGGGCGGGTTCACTACTTTCCTAGGACGAAAATTCTAATGGGGGGGAGAATGTATTACCCTTAGTTTGAGGTATGTGGCATTTCTTTATGAATTTATTATGTGTTTAAAGTGCATGGGATGATTTGGGAAGAGTTTGGGAGAGTTTGGAATGGTTTTCGTTGAGTTTGGATGTTTATATAGGGGTGCATGGTTTGAGAACGGTTAGTGGAAACCGAGCGGGTTCTCTAAAAACCCGTTTAAGGGAGACAGTAGGCTTCGCACGGCCTGCACATAGTTTTCCAATCCATGCAAGGAAAATGTGCGGGCCGTTTCTCTCAATGCAGTTGTGTGCACATGTATAGCACAGAGTTAGTGCATGGTTTTCCAAACCGTGTGGACTAGCCGTGCGTCCACAAAAAAATAGGGCTATAAGTTAAATTCTTCCTCGGGATTAACCTATTTAAATCCAATATTTCTACCATTCGAGCCTCAATCAGGATTTCGGGTTCTCAGGGGTTGGAGGGGCTCTCCAACTCAGTTTGGAAGGATTTTGAAGCAGTGTATTGGCGGTTTAATGGTGTTTTCTCCTGGATAAGTCTCTCCTCTTGGTTTCTTTTTATTTTCTTCTAGATCTTCTCTTCCCTCTTTATTGGTTTTCTAGATCTATACTGGTTGTGTGTAGATCTAGGGGTGTGTTTTCCTTTGATTATTTTTTAAGTCTTGTATATGTTTTGTAAATAGATCTTGAGAGGTTTCGGCGGTGCATTCATCGAATTTGTGGTGCGGTTGTTCGTGGGTCAATTTCCCAAGAACCCTAAAGGTAGGTGGTTTCTCTCTCGACTCCACTTGGTTTGAGCTAATGGTTTTAGTTATAATTAATTTTTTGTGCTTGAAAATATTTTTTTATGTGCGGAATTGGATAGAAATTTTTTGGGTGATGTTTTGGGGATTTTTTTTTGAAAAAGAGGGTTTTATGGTTAAATACTATTATTGTGGATTTTAAAATGGAGATTTTAAAATGGGATGCTATTATTGATTTGTGAAAATGATATATGAAAATTGTTTTCCATACAATTGTTGTTTTATTGAAATTTTTTTTCCTGGAAAATGGGTTTCAATAAATGGGTGATTTATTGAAGTGGATTGATATGCAATAGAATTGGTTGATTGCATTTGTTTGTTACATTTGTGGGTTATATGCTTGTAATTGGCTTGTTTTGAATGTTGTGTGGACGTGCAGAGAAGTACCATGTCAAAAAGGGGACGGATAGGGGACGAAAGGGCCACCATTAATGGTAAGTGGACGGGAAGTGCCACCAAAGTGTGAATGGGAGAACAGGTAGGACAAGAGATCCATCATTTGGTTGTTTGGTTGTTTTTCGTGCATTGATTTGAAAGATGGAAATTTTGGTGCCGATGTGAAATGATGAAATGAATTGTGGTATGTTTTTTTTGGCTTTCCCTTGGTTTCTTGGTTTGGGAGTTATGGATTGGTAACTCTGTGTTGGGATCATTAAAATGGTTTCACTTGTTATTATTTAATATGAATTGTTTTATATAATTGTTATAATGGTTTTATCCTAGTGGAGTGTTTAGGGAAGTCATTTGGGTAAAACCTACTAAGTTTTAGTACTCACCCCTTGCTTTGGCATGTTGGTGTCTTGGCAGATGATGTGTATCTTGACATGGGAAATGGTAAGGAATCTACATCTTTTAGTTGTGTATTGTGATGTCTTTGTGGAGCTTGGATCTTTGAGCATGGTGTGGAGATGTGGTGGTGTCATGGCATGTAGTGTTTGATTCTTGGTTTCGGCTTGTACTCTGATGTGGTGTAGACATGTCTGGTTGTTTTGTTTTTGGGTTGTATTGTCGTACAACTTTTTGTCTTTTGGGAATGCATGTTTGGCAGTTTTAATGAAACGCATCATATAGTGTTTGATAGTGGATTCTTTGGTTAGTTTTTTCTTAAGGGAAAATCGTTCCCGAATTTGTTCTCGAAGCCCTTGACATTTATTTCCAGCCTTTGACTCCTTGGGAACGTCGCTTAAGGCCAGGTAACCCTCACCGCCTCCTCAAGACAATGAGGTAGGGGTGGGCTATTACAATAGCATACACCTATGACTTATTCTTATACATTGGGAGGAATCCTCATATATATGGTGTCTTCAATTTTCAATTGTTATATTTTGAGGTAAAAAATATATTACATATGACAGTTTTACTTCTTGAAATATTCTATGAACATCTTCAACATTCCTAATTCATCTCTAGTCACATAAAAACATTTCAAATAAACCATAATGAAAATGGAAAATATATATATGATTCCATACATCATTAACCTCATTTATAGAACTTTATAATAAATGAGTACACATCATTTGGTTCTATAATATGTATCCATATTAATTCATTGAAATTTTATACCTTATAAAATATGTGTAATGTTAGAGAAGATTCATTATATGTGACACCAAACATAAAACAAAAATAAAATTTTGGAAGAAAACTATTGATAATTTTATATTAATAACTAATATGGTAAATCATTAATTATTGTTACATTTAGAAATAAAATAAATAATATTAGTTAATTTCAATAAAGGATATTTTTAAAAAACATTTATCTTTATATTAAGTCATTTACATTAAAAAATAAATATAAAAAATATAATATAAATCATATGAAATAAAATTCAAATTTTAATTCGTCATATTGAAATATTCTTTTTTTGAAATTTTAGGGTTTTTCATTAGGGATTGAATTTTAGAAAAAATAGGGTTTTTGTGAACTAATTTTTTTAAAATATTTTATCACTATAAAAGTGTATATATGATGATAGAAAATTAATTTCCATTAAACTATTTATTTTTATGGAATTAGATTTTTCATACTGGTATATTACTTGGACTTATAAATCCAATGAAAAACACATTATAAACTAAATTAAATACTAACTTAAAAAATATTTTCATAATTTTCTTCTAATTAAGATTTTTGACAGTGGTATTCTGGGTAAAATTAAACTGAAAAAGACTTAACATTTACATGTTTTCTAAAAAAATTATTTCCTAAGAATTGGAATCTTAGTAAATCCAATTTATTAAATAAAATTTATATCCTAAAAAAATTCTAAAAAATATATTTTCAAGATATTAATTATTAAATAAAACATGACATTTCAAACCCAAAAAAATTACTTCCTAAAATTGATTACAAATATAAAATTATATGTATCAAATAATTTTAACCTTATAATATAAATATGCTTGTCATTATTGTTAAATGATATGTATGAAAATTAATCTAATAGGTAAGAGAAAATTTTTCTGAATGTTTAAATAATTATTAATAATAGTCAATGTTTTCCTAAAAATGAAAGGATGAGGTGATGTTTATCCCACAATAAATTTACCTCTACTTATTTGGTTATTGTTTTCCAATTAATAGGAACTTTTAATTTCTTAGAATGTAATTGTAACTTCCAAAACTCCTCTTTTGGTCACTTATAAAAACGTAATAACTCCACTATATCAGGACTCATATCTCTACAAAAATTATTTTTAACACGCTTCCATATTTATCTTCTTATATCTCTCTCTAATTTCTATAATATTTTGGTAACCTTAAAATAAATTTTGTCATTTATTTTTTGAATTATTTTCAAATAGAACACTCTAGCCCCCATTTTTTACATTTTCTTTGTCTTTTTTATTAATATAATATTTCTAAAATATTCTATAACAATATTATTGTAATGGAACTTTTATAATTACTATTATGAATATTTATTATATAAATTGGAAACATATTCTTCAATTAGTTCCATAAACTAAAAAAACATTTATTGTGTGTATATGTGGACTACTGCCTCCACGAAGAGAAGTTGTAATTTTTCATCACTTCCTCACATGGTTGGTGGAATTGATGTTTTTTATGAATCATAATGTTTTTATATCACATTAATAACTCCAAAATTGTAATTTATCACATAAAATATTTCATTATATCATTTTTAGAAGTGAGATTATAATCGGGAATTAGTGTTGACTATGACCTCCATGTAATAATTTATTTTGTTTTTAACTATTTTCACCATGGACTTTTTTAGTTTATATTTTATGATATTTTATGATATTTTATATATATATAAGTGTGTTTGTATTATTTTATATGGTTATTTATAGATTTTTAAAAATGTAATGATCTCTATAATGTAATCCATTGATATCGATAAATAACAAGAAATTATTTCATAACTTATTTCATGATAATAAATCACATCTTAAAGCCCCATGTCATTTTATTTATTTCATTATAGGTGTTTTTAAATCATAATTTATAGTGAATTTAATGGGTTTCAAATGAATATATTGTTGATAAAAAAGAAAGTCAACACCTATTATGTGAACCTAGTTCTAAATGGTTAATATTATTGGTACCTGCTTTTGGAAAAGGGTTATAAAAATATAATACATGAAGATAGTTTTTTTTAATGAATCAAATTAATATAAATATATATGAATAAGGTTCTAAAATATGATATTAACATTTTTTCTTCCATCAAACAAGAGGTTAAAGAACCATTATGGATATCTAGTGTAAATATAAGGGACATATTAAATCAATCTTAATCCATTGAGTTATACAATTTCTTTTTGATACCATTTCCCATATTTTCACTAATTTTTCCATCTTAAATTAATTTCTCTTTTTTATATAGAGGTGAAAGTTTATTTTGATAAAAATCAATTTCCTTGAAATTTTTCCTTCTTCACTTATTTATCTTTTAAAAAACAAAAATTTCTTTTGAAAAAGAAACTCATAACTAATTATTTTTCAATGATAAATATAAAAAAATTAGAAAGTATTTTTAAATTATTAATTTAAGTTATCTTAAAATAGAATATATCTAATTGAGTTATATTATATACTTCACAATATATTTTCTTTAATTATGTGATTATTTTGGGTGATCAAGTATTATATAAAAATTATTTAATCCATGATGTTATGTTAAAAAATTTTTATTTTTTAATAAAATCATATCAGATCCAATGGTTCATTTTTTAAAAAATATGTGATTTCTATTTCTATTCTATGCAAACAACATTTTATATCATTGGGTTATTTATAAGTAAAAATTGATGTATTTTTATGTGACACATGTTTATAAGGATGAATCACTGTAGGGTATTATATCACTCTATAATGGATTAGTTAAGAGTTTATATATCATTACATAAGCATTACTATTTAATTTTTTGCTCATTTTAATGTGAATAAATGGTTTGGATTTTGATGGTAATGTTTCCCTTTGATAATTTATTTTCCACAATTAATGTATTTCATTCATTATTACATATTAATCTCATGATTAAAGGTTGATGTTAAATGACTCTAAAACATGTTATAACTTTTTCTATTTCCATGTTAATATTTGGTTACATTAATATATTTATTCATATATTTTTAAGATTAAATTTTGTTTCATAGTTAACACATGTAAGGTTATGATATTAATCTAATGCTAACATTTTTACATATACTTATGAACATGTCCTTGATGAAATGTTTTTTCACCCATTCAAGAGTGTTTGATCTCACTCCTATCTTATTTTTTCTTTCCATGGGTTATATGTTTGAGTCTTTATAATAGAATATCTAGAATATGATATAATATAATTCCATTAAGGATAAATAATCATGATATTTATAAATTAATATTATTATGTAGCCAGTCACTAAAGACGCTATATATTTCAATCCATGGGATATACTTATTTATGAATAATAAATTTTTAGATCACATGAGAGATGTAAAATAATGTAAAGTATGTCATGGGTCAATATAATTGTTATCTAGGAAAAGGTATAGTTAAATTCAAATATCAGTTTACAGATCTTTGTTAAAAACACGAGAGATAAGTCTAAGGGATATGTCTAATTATAGTAAAATATCATCATGTATTAGTAATGTAATTATTATGTTGTTTCATATCAATAAATCCATTTTAGAAATTGGAATGTTGATGTAGGGTTTTTTATAATTATCCCTAGTCGAAAAAACCCTAATGAGGTCATTTGGGGTATTAAATCAACATCGACATGTTTCATTATAAAGAGGCCTAACTATACACACAGATTGACTCTCTTTCGGGATATTCATTGATTGATATCATATTGATAACAAATAATTTTAAAGGATTGACATTAGTGTTAAATTAAAGGATATTATTATTAAGTATGAAAAAAACTCACGTTTAACCAATAATGAGACTTCTTGAAATAAAATACATATATAGTGAAACTATTGTTCCAATGAATAAAAGAATATAAGATTATTTTTATTTTATTTTTCCCTTATGATGATAATTTTTATGAACAATTTTAACTCTTTTTTGGTATTATTTAGGGATATACCTAGAAGGAATCATGCTAACTATTAGTATGTGGGAAAATTTGATGGTTTCCCCAACAAAAAGCACAATGGAGATGGAAATCTATTACAATGTATCTTAATAAATCCCCCCAACTCCCTAAAGAAACAAATAATTAGATTCATTATGTTAATCTATTAAATTTACAATGGAATGAGAAGCCTATTATCTAGTATTTCATGTGACAAAATCCACACTCTTTCTATGGATTATTAAATTAACTTATCATCAAAAAGTAGATCAATGTGACAAAAAAGATATAATCAATTACACAATTCTAAAAACATGGGAAAATTATTTTGGATGTCTATATATTAGAGGAAGAGGTTGAATAATTATTTATTCTTATTAAGAGTGTAATGATGAAATATAAATATGACTTATGTAATGAGAAATTTTAAATATTGTTTTCTTTAGATGATATTTTTTCTCAAAAAAATATCCTCAAAATAGTCTTGGAAATCTTATATATGAAATAATATGAGTATTAATCATATGAAATTTATGATGAAAAAATCAAGAGGATCTCAAGATATTCTTATATATATATTTATTTTATATTGAAATCAATGTTGAATATTTCATCATTTCATTAAAAAATATTATTGGAAAAGAAGTTTCAATAAGATACATTAGAATCTAATGGGAATTTTTTTATTGAATGTTAATGGTGCAGTTTTATTTTGGGGTCTCTCAATACTCCAAAGTGAGAAAAAGGAAGGAATAATAACCAATGGACATAGAGTATATGTCACATACATTAAATAATTTTAACCAGTATATGCCAAAAGTTTGGGAGGAATGGCTTTGTAATTTACAAAAAGGTTCAAAGTAGTTGATTATGTATGGTAATGTAGGATATGAATCCCACAACTGTCTAAGTATGCCTATGAGTACAATTTTGAAAATAGAGGGAAGATGTTTAAACTAAATATTTACAAACATTATTTTTCATCATGTTTATGGAGTTTATAAACAATGTGAATCAATTATCAAACCCATAGGCCAATGAATAAAAAATCCCAGATGACATACCAAATAGAGTGAACGGTGACCGAAATTAATGATCACAACCTATAAGGAATATCATGATAAATAAGTGATATTCAAAACAATAACTATGTAATCTATATATGCAAGATCCTTATTTAATTCTGGTTCACCCCATTCTTTCTTATCCCACATTTTTTATAATCATTGAGTCACCACCTCTGGAGTTTGATGACGAACTATATATTAAAAAATATAGTAGAATAATTATTGTATTTATTAAATTTAAATCCTAAGAGATTGATATTTGTGACAGGATACTTGATATAGATCTAATTATTATTCCCTTAGTTCAATTTGACATATTTTATGTATGGTTTCTCTATACCTACATCGATCACATATCAATTTTTGGGAGAAGGATATCTCATTTTATATTCCATATCATTACTCTATCAAGTATTAATTTAGGGATGAATCACCACCACCAAGATAAGAATTTAATGATATGGGTTTTAAATACATGATATGATTGATTTTTAACTCAAATGATCAGGTATAATGTTTGTTTTGTTGACATGACTATTGTGTAATAATATAATGATGTATTCCCAAATGAACTGCATGGTCTTCCCCAAAGCATGAGGTTGGGTTCCTTACTAAACGTTTGTATGGATTGAATTCCATCACTAGGAGTCATTATTTAATGCATCCTATTGAGTTTGAGGAATTAAAAAAGTTGATAAAAAATATTTTTGATAGGGGTTTTATTCACCCTACTAGTTCACTACGGTGAAAACACATCATATTTTTAATGGAAAATGATTGAAAAAAAATACTTTATATTAAAAATCAAGATCATAGATAGAACATAATTAAAATTAAATATTTTTTACCCCATATCAATGAACTATTTGATCAACCTGGAGGATCTTATTACTACTTATATATAGAAAATTGATCTAGATATCCTCTATTATGTGTCCAATGGGAAGATATTTCAGTGAAATCATTATAAAAAAGGTATGGAGACAATGAGTGCATAGTGATTCAATTAGGATTTCCTAATATTCTTCACCAACATCATATATATAACTAGTAGAATATTTATAGGATGCATCTATTTTTTTGATTATTTTATTTATAGATAAATATTTTAGATACTCAATGAGAATGTAAGAAATTGAAAATAATTATGTATTGTGTTTGTGAACATAATATATGAATGATTGTATTAAAAATTATTAAAATGTGAATTTTTTATAAAAATGATTTCATTATCGGGTAATATAATCACCAGAAAGGCAATAAATTTAGACCCTTCAAAAATAAATGTTACTAAACAATGTCCCAGATCATTCAAAATATATCAGATTGTTATTTTTGTATAGTTTATAAAAATATTTTCAATGATTTGTGAAAAAAGTATAATGACTGTCATATCTAGTATCAATGTTAAAATAGAAAGGGGTAAAGTTCCATTTGATTGAGGAATGTGATAAATGTTTAAAGGAATTGAACATGATATTTATCACAACACCTATAATTACATTCCATTGTAGTTTTTAATGGTTTAAAATATATATTTACTACACAATTAAGGGTTGAATATTAGTCATTATGAAAAATAAAATTTTAATTTTTGATGCCTCATGATAATTAAAAAATTATGAGAATAATTACCTAAAAATTTATTTGGAGCTAGAAGTTGTGATCGTTCCTTTAAAGTTTGTTTAATTTGTCTAATTGGTTAGAATATTAATATTTTCAACAACCATAAGAGTACGAAATAAATATTAACATGATAGGAGAAAAATATGTTACATTGCATATTCTTTGAA
This sequence comes from Viscum album, assembly GCA_963277665.1. Taxonomy (NCBI): domain Eukaryota; kingdom Viridiplantae; phylum Streptophyta; class Magnoliopsida; order Santalales; family Viscaceae; genus Viscum; species Viscum album. Next base: position 720,229,448 of record OY728164.1, on the reverse strand, counting down.
CTGATCAATGACTCTATATGTTTTATACATTACAACCCTATCACAGAACTCACGGTGGAATATTACTTAAAGAGAAATGATCATGTTACATAATCAATAATGAGGGTTTAAATGGACATTATATTTATAAATATTCAGAGATTAATGATTAATGGAAATATGGAAGATGGTAAATGGCGTGATTCAAAAGTGGTAGATGAACTATTCATTCACATAAAGATCAATGATTCACAAAATGATGATTTGATCTACCAAAAGTGGTAGTGAATATTTTGGTGGTAAACCATGATAGATATGTAGTTACATGGTTCTAAAGATAGATATATGTCCCATGAAAACAAGAATTGATGAGTGAAATTTCAAATGATGCTCCTAGCTTATCATTCCCTATTCATATAATAAGCATGAAGATATATATAGATCTAAAGAAAAACATCTTTCGGGATATATGAATAAGGGAATTTATTGATTCATATCTTGATTCATAGAATTCCACAATGTCATGGAAGAATCATTGAATTCTAAGTGTATGGTTAAACTATTAACCATATCATTAAAGAAATGAGAAAACGTCATAATTGATTTAATCAAAGTCCACAATGAAATTTTTGATAATTTCAATTTTCATATAAAGTCAGTGCATTGTATTTCCATAAAAGTTTATTTCTTCCTAGACTAATTACAAAATATAAATGTGGTAATTATTATGTCTAAACAAAGTTCTTGTATTCAATATTTATTGTAATGATTCAACCATTACATTGTGGTTAAGTAGAATTCTAATAATGATTTGGATAAAATTCTATGCTTCATTAGTTTGTATAATCTTGAGGAAAATTTTTAGATTGATAAGAGTATTAAATATCCTAGAGATTTCCATAAATATTGATACTTGGAATTTCAATGATATTGGGAAAAAGTCCTCTCATTGGTTGGGTTCTCATATTAAAAAATTGCCATTGTATAATTCATATGGGACCGTATAAGGTTCTATATTTGAAGAGATGTTAGACTCTATCTTAATGGGATAATGGTAGGGAGATAAAGTGCATATGTCATAAACATGTCCAAGAAATGGTAGAGGAGGTTCTAAACACTCAACAACACAATAAGTAAGCATACATTTGTTTAAATATTGGCGCAGATAAACATCGATGATATATTTTGTTTAAAGTTATAGAGAAGGGGTTTTATTGGAAATCATCTTAAAAGTTAGTTATTATTTTTAGGATGAAATTAAATTTTTAACCTAGGAATAATTGACCTTTTACGATTATTGACCATGTTAGAGTTAAAATTTTTCACTTATCACTCATTTTATACCATGATGAATTACATTTGTTTTCCACATATTTATTTTTAGAAAGTACATACTAGAGCATTATCATGTTTTAATCATGGATATTGTGCTATTGGAACCTAATATCACTGATAAAGAACAACTAATGGAGATCCGAGATAATCAATAAAAGGTACCGTGTAAAGGGACCACACATCTAGTAAATGTTCTTGAAAAGAATCACAATATTTAAGAATATATGTGGAATCCGTAAATTTTTATTAGAGTAATGTACACTGAATTTTTTCCATGTAATAAAATATTGAAGATGGGTTATTTTTAAGGGGGTAGAATGCGATAATTAATAAATCCAGAACATGTAAATCTAATTCTATATTTGGTAATGTGTACAACATGAAACACCCAATATAAATGAACAATAATTTAATAGAAAAAAACCATTCATAAATCTATAATAATCACTATATTGATAAACAATTAAAATATAGTGCAATTAAAGGATAAATAATAAATATATTTAATTTATGAAATGAGATAATTTCAATAAATATGATTCTTTAATATTATTTATATTGTCATAAAAAATCTATTTAAAAATGTGGTAATATAAATGTAATAAAATGAAATTGATTTTTGAACTCATCAACATTAAAATTCACTCGGTAAAAATGTTTCATTTTTGTGAAAATATTTTTTTAGTTGAAAAATATAGTATTTTGAAAAATTAATGTTTTTATGATTTTATCATTTTTAGTAAATCCATGATGTTTACAAAAATTTACTAGTAATAAAAATTTTCTATTGGAATAAAATTATACATTTTAATATATTACGTGATCTTACAAATTAAATGGATGATATTTTTATTACTAAATGAAAATATTATATATGTAATAAACAATTTCATAATTTTCATCAATTAATGTGAATTTTTTTTGTGAAATTAAATTTCTACATGATTTCAATGAAAAATATAAATTATTCTTTTAATTAATAACCAATTAATGTTCTAAAAATTAATATATATGTAAATATTATCATGTATATAAAATTTTTACTTTAAAATCTCACTTTTTCTTAATACTATTTTACTGCATAATGAGATCATATTATAATATTATCATTTCAAAATAATATAGATTTTATTTTATAATTTTTTTCAAAATTTTAAATCTAAAGGTTCAAATTAGGTAAAAGGTCACGTTTTATTCATTTTTATATATATTAATTACTATGATTAAAAATTTATGATTAATATAAATAAAAATTTGGGTAAAATTTATAAAGTAAAATAAGAAACCCTAATACATTCGTGGATGTTCCAAAAATTATTTTGAGGATATTTTTTTTTCCACAATGACCTTTACCTCATTCTATTTCAATTTTTTGTCTATTGTCTCTTGAATATTAACATTACATTGTTGAAAATATAATGGTATCATTCAAAACTACACTCCTCTTCATATATAAAATGTACCACATCTACCTCATCAAGACTCACCACTCTATAAAAATAATTATTTAAAATATTATTATTTCCTATTAAGATAACCACATCCTATTTTCATAATATTCTAGTCATGTTAATTTTCTAAAACATTTATTTTGGTGATTATTTTCTATGATCATGTTTTCTGTATCAAAATATTTACATAACGATCTTATTTTATACCATTTCTATATTTTTTGAGACACATTTTATTTATAATTATTATTTATGAAAATTTAATTATTTCATCTGGATTTTTCTATGAAACAAGTTTTATTTCTATGGTTTTTTGTAAGGTGAAAATTGAATGATTTTTTGTAGCAAATGGAATTGAGGATGAAAAACTTTTTATGTCTAATATCACCATCTAGTCCATTAGATATAGGGTACAAATCACAAAGGATTGTTGATGGTTTTGTTGATAATAATGTTTATTTAAAATACGAAAGGAATGATGATGGAGTTATTTTCAATATAATGTTTTTTTGGAATCTCAATGAAGTATGTTTGATTTTTGAAATTAAAATTATTTGAACAAATGTTTAAGATGAATATACTATTTATGTGGTGCTATAGAAGATGTTTGATCCCAAATATTATGTCAAACATTTTAGGAGACATGGAATAAGCGACCTTCACTATGTGTGGAACCATAATGTGTATACTAGACAAAAGTGAAAGGCCACACAATTATTGTTGTCTTAATGGGTATGTTGTTATTTTAATTAGAGAATACCATACATTGGTGAGTATGATGCATAATAAAATAGATATGATGAAGAGACAACTATATCGTAACTCATGGATGTATGTCCTAAAGGAATTGTTTGAGGTAAATCTAAAGCATGTATATTCAATAGTCACTATAGAACTCAAAAATGGTAATGGTTTAACCATAATAAATTTGTAGGTTGAAAAAGGAAACCATTTATTTCCAATATAGGAATACATGTCCCTATAAATATGGGAGAATAATAAAATCCTAATGGGAAATAATATGTTCAACCAAACTTGAAACTACATTAGAGAAGGTGGGCATGAATGTGGGTTAGTGTGTGTATTGAATATGTGGTACACACCATCGGGAGGATGTGAAAAGTCATTTGTCTAGGCTGTTCAGTGGAAATGTGGAGGAGGCCAAGATAAGAACACATTACTCTAAACTAGTGAGTCGAGGGAAATAAGTGGATTATATTCATTGAGATATTCATAGCTTTTCCATTATGTAATGCGGAGTTCAAAGTCTTGAAAACATCCCTGTTCGATATGAAATAGAATTTGGATCCCATCTCACATAGTGGTTGAATTGGACTTCTATTACCTATTTAAGGGTAAAATTTTACCTTAATAAATGTAATGATGAGTTTCCACTTCTTGAATATGTGTAATGAAATAAGGATGAGTTGTAAAAGAACATACCAAAAAAATATATGGAATTATGAATAATATCATATTTTACTAGAATTTTTTATGTGCTGACACCATTGAAGAATATGATATGTTATAGTGATTTGGGGATTAAAATGTCCACTTTGAAACTATATCATGTTCTACGAAGGGTAGGCATTGAGTATATGTAAATAATTCCAGGATTAGGGGACCATTCCACTCAGAAGTGTCCATATCATCTCTAGTTTGGTTTTAGAATCTATTTGAGGAGATAATGAATGAAATTTTTGGGGTGTTATGGAGGAGTTAATGGGTGTATTTTTTGGACCAGGTCAACAAAATTGGACCTGAAGAGATTACTCTTGAAGGGACCATAGTGAATTTAATATTGCTCCATTGTAGATCTCTAGATGAAAAATATGATTGAAATAGAAATTTATATATTATTGAAATTTAAACAAAGCGACAACTCGACAGTTATTAATCAATTTTAAATTTTACTTGGAACTCAATAACATGGAGTTGTTCGATTGAATTTAGGGTGTCCAAACCTATTCCAAGGGAATAATATATTCCCTTTATTTACATGTAATTATTTTAATTTTCATAGAAATGAGGATACTAAATATAAACATTTTTATTACAATTCAGTAGTTAAATTTATCTATAAAAATACATATAGTAGTTCTAAAGGAAGTGTTAAGAATTTCAAATTCCTAAATGTCTCTATATCAATGAATAATGAGGTTTTATTATTTTGAAGGGGGGAAGTATTTTTGAATTGAAAATAATTTAATATGTTTAAAATTTGATGAAGGTCATTGTTATTCCCATATTAATTTAATTTTATTCCAGATGAATTTTGGAATGTAATGTAGAGCTTCATCTAGGAATTATTAAAGAGATTAACTAACAACATAGTGGGACATCAACATAAATTCTATTTAATATGACACATATAATATATAATAGAGATATTTCAAAAAGGGACCTACATAGAAATTAAATTGATGGTTACCCATCATACATATAGTGATACAAAGAAGAATCATTCTATAAATTTACCAATGGTAGGAAGATAGCTATTTATAAACATTGTATGTCAATGGGTTAGGCTATAATAGTGACAATGACCCAAATTTTCAAATTAGTTATCATTGTAGTGATTTTTATATGAAATAATACTAATGAATACACCTTGGATATATCCCATTGAGTTTAAACCAATTAAATACTTGTTCTGACTTATATTAAGTACATTCACACCAAAATTGATCCACAAACTTGAAAAATATTCTGTTTATGTGAAATCCAAGAGATCATCAATACTGAGAGTCTAAGATCCTATAATGACGGTGGGGTCATTATGGAAGAAATAGTTTTAATTTTCCTGTAGAATTCATACCCTGATTCTCCAACCCATCTAAGGATAATCTATCACTACGTCTATGATTCAAGACTAATGATTTTCATCAAAGGTATAATTTCATTTTTTTATTTTTGTTGAATTGAATTGATCATAAGTTTTATTGAATATGTAATATATATTAAATAATAATTTATTTAACATAAATAATTTCAATTTATAAAAAATTATTTCATCAACTTCTTAAAAAATTCTATTATTGTTTCGTATAAAATTTAATAATATGGAATTCTTCTGTCAAACAAATGTGGAGTTATAATTGAAATAGGTCAATGTAAAATTGTAACGGATGTTCCGATAAAAGTTGAACTAAAAGATGATCTTGATGAATAAATGTATATAAATGTTAATCATAATAAGATTTGTAGATAAAAATGGTGTAAATTAGAATATTTTTGGGTTAATAATAAAGGAGAGGTGAGAGGGTTTTTTTTGAAGAATGTAAATAAGAAAAAAACTAGAAAAAGTCTTAATAGATTTTTTTGTTATCCTACCATGTTAAGATCTGATCCTGATGTTGTCCCTAACTATTACCCTTATATGGGTAAGGTATATTAAATTTCATACTATATATTGATGTTTAAAATAATATGTGATACTTTTAATCAAATTACAACAACATTACGTATCCATTATAAGGGATTCTCAGAAATTGATGACCACAATCAATGGATTAAATTCAATGAAATGTAATATTAAATGGTATAATATTTTTCCCAGGAAATTTTTAAAAAAAATAAAAATTATACTTGAAATCAAAAATTACTATTATTTATAAAAATATAAAGGAACAATGTAAAATAACATAAAATATTTCCCTAGTTCCCCTGAAGAAAATGGAAAAGAAACAGGAATTGAAATAGTGTATCATACCACTAAAACCTCTCATTATTTAATATTTCAATAAAATGAACTTACTTTTTAATATAAGAGAATGATATATAATCAGTTGAAATAAAATGATTATAAAATAAGATACCTTGAAGAGAGGATAAACACATCCAATGCAAAGATTAATTTCTTTTTGAAAGCTACCTAGACTTGTTATCTTTTATTATAATATTCTTGTGGAGGAAGGATGTGAAACATTATAATATATATTGAGGATAAAAAGAAGATGTGATTTTGGTTAAGATATAAAAAAAGGAAATTCATGTTTCTATATATAGTAATGTTTATGAAGGATATCCAATATTGATTGATTATCTTTAATAAATAATAATAGAATGTGGTAGATGAATTATCCTCTGAAAAAAATATTGTGAAGAGAATAAGCGACCTTGAAATAAATCATTTCAGAAATGGAAAAACATATGAATAATAAAAGAGAAGATATTTTTAATACATTCCAATAGATCATTGTGAAAACAGAAAAATAGATAGGATTAAACGAAAAAATATTATATATATCAATAAAAAAATAAATAATGGATATAATATATTATATATTAGGTGTCAAATGTCAAAATAATGGATATTCAGATGAATGAAAATGATTAAAAGATAAGATAACATGGGGAGAGGATGAATTTGTCTGTTGAGAAGATACAAACCACTTTGATAACTTCCTCAAATTTTTTATTAATGAAGTTGAATCAATGTATTCATTTTAAAATTAATGTATTTTTCCATTAAAAATATCAAATTTTGGTTCATAAAACCACCTAAGGACCAATATACTTTTATTATTGAAAATGATTTCTCAATATAACTAGATACATCAAAGAAAAAAACATAAATAAGTAATAAAAACTCTAGAAGTATGAAAATAAAATTCAAGGAGTGAACAAATGAGTTATGATTATTATGTTAGATGTTTCATTTCATATATATTTGGAAATATGTCAAGGTATAACAATTAGAGAAATTTAATGATGTTTAATGAATCCAAAAGGATACACTACACATCTATAAGATACAAATAGATTTATTATCTCTGAATAAGGCATATTAAGTTGGAAAATATGTTCATTTTTTTTTGAAGATGATTAAGAGCCATAATTAATGGTGAATCAAGAACCAAAATTTGGGCACACGAAACTACATTCATTTATGCAATTAAGTTAAATATATATATATAAATATGTTATTCTAGTTGTGATGATGGATGAAATAAATTTGAAGTTAACTCAAATACTATTGATATATTATAAGATAGAACTTATTTCCCTCATGAAATAAATTTTTCAAAGTGGTCCTATATAAACCACTAAGAAAAAATAATGGTAATATGAAATAAAAAATAATTTCTGTGGTGATATACACTAGTATTGGACTCTAAGAACGTACTTGTTCTAGAGTAATAAATTATATGATTATGGAAATAATAAACCAAAGGAAGGATTATGATTTTTTAAATCCATGAAATTAATTGTTCTTGTGGTATAAATCAAGGAATATTAAAAGAAAATAGGTTGATTTGTTCGACTACATTTGATGGTGAAGAACATGAATTGTTGATGGAATTCATTCCCCAAAATATATAAATTGTTAAGATAAGATGGATGGGGACGGGATGGTTCATATTGGTCAACCATATTACTCATGATTATTAAATTTTATATACAACACAACTTATATATATTATTATATTTAACTATTTTTAAAGAGGTAATGAATTAAAGTGTAAATATTATCCTTACAGTGATTATTCATGAAAAGAACATGGGTGAGTGTTCTATAAAAGGACATGTAGATGGAGATTATTGAAACCTGGGAAAATAACAATATGTCCCCCTATTTTATACACTATTAAATCATATCAAAAAAATATCAAGTGACAATGTATTGTGGGGATATGTTTTGAACATTAATCATTAATAATTATTATAATTTGTTTTTTATTTTTGTGATGAAATGAATGGTGTGATGTTAAAATGATATAATTTTATCTAATAAGTCTTCTATTACAAAGATTGAGTCAATGTATTTATCATGTTATATCAATTACATAAAATTTTGGTATAATTATAACAACTATGTACTATAATGTTATGTTATAATGGTCTATTGTGGTATTATGGAGATCAAATGTCATCTTTTGATGGTGAAAAATTGAAAGATGTTATTTTTGTTTCATGGTACTTAGAATTGAAATGTTTAACCTCAGTATTGTCTATAAACTCTTGTTTCCTACATTTATCATAGGATTAATTGTATTATGGGATTTATTCAAATATAATGTGAAATATCATAAATTCATTTAATTATTTAATTATGAAAATAAAGTTAGAAAATATATTTTCTTATGTAAATTTTAGATTCAAATTATTTGGATGATAAATATGTCTTTGATTGCAGTGAAGGATGTTTTATTATGATGAGGATGAAAATATCCTCTGTTGAAGTATATATCCATAATGTGATGTTGAGATTTCACGTCACAATTCAATACATTAAGGGGGGTGATGTGAATTTGGTGTTTCCACTAATATGGGAGAGGAGGAAGAACAATATATCCTTAAATTGTTAGAATGTTGAATGGGAAAAAAAATTTCATTCAAAATTCCATTTATATTTAATTTGTAATACAGGAGAGAATAAGATATCTTAAGAGAGTGTTTATATAATTATGTGGGAGAATATACATTCAGGGGTGCATTAAAAAGGGAGAGAAATTATGATTTTTTTAATTAATAAAATATATTGTGTTATATTATTAGAAATATGAAATGATTTACGTTGTATTTTTTAACAATATGATTTTCTAAAAATACTAATGGATTATTATTAGTGTAGTTGGTCATGATAGAGAGGTTTTATAGGAATCTCAATGATGAAATTCTTATTTTTAATAATATAATTATTGTAAAAATATTGTATATGACTAATGTGTTGATGTGATTCTTGGAATATTGGTTGATCCAAAAGATGATGTATAATATATCCAGATATATTCCATAAGTGAAATTTTTTGAGTGTGTTTCATAAAAGTCCAAAAAAGACCAAAATAGACCAAAATAGGAAAGGCCAGACCGTAGGGGTGTCAATAGTGGACCTTCTATGACATAATCTGTAGGATACCCCATGCCAATGATCTTTATCCACACCACAATAGATATGTTGATGAGTGAACTTTATAGTATCACATCCAACAATACTACAGATAAATTATTGGTGGTGATACTAAAGAACATATATGATGCAGTCACTCTAACTACACCCCAAATTTTTTGGATTCATCATAACAATGTTTGGAAATGAATTAATAATTCCAATAGTGAATTTATATTGATGAGATCTCAATGCATTACATGTGGGAGGATGATCATCAATATAATAGAACCAGCAAGTACATCGACCATTGAAGGCCCCACAATGCTTGTGAGCATGCATGTGTAGTGGTCCATTCTATTGGGATGTATTATGAAATAGGACATTGTTTCTCACAAACAGTGAGACAACAGAATTATGTGGCTTATATGTCATGACATATTAATAGGAGTTCTTGATGTGGGATGCAGAGTAACCATTCCATGTCATTTTCAAGTTCACGATGTAATAGAAAGTAGATCTGAGCCCAGATAATTGTAGAACATGTCTAATATTTCCCATCTAAAGGTATATTGATACATTGAATAGGTAAATATGAGATTTCATGGTGCATAAAATGGTATGTAGTTGAGGCTCATACGTAGTAGAGCATTCCTTGGTGTACAATGTGCCCTTGAATAATTTTGATGCACATGGATATTTGAGGTGTCCATGCCATTGTAGAAAGGTCTGTGTTGATGTTCGCTATGAGAAGAATATGTCCAAGATGAAATTATTCCTGCCACCATTTAAGGTATTAATTTTTTTATGTAAATTATTCACGGACTAATAAATTATTCCGTAGTGTTTTATCCACAATGCATCCAATTCTATGTGGGAAGCAGCTTGTGGATATCATGTTTGAAAATATGTGGGTTATATAGATGAGTTATTGGACATGTTTTTCGGTTCTTTTACACAAAGGAAAAATATATTGATGAAATATTTTCCACTCCATAGAAATGTAAGGAATACACCATGGTAGACCAGGACCTTCCTTGAATTATGAAAAATGGGAGGTTTTACACCATACAAATTTAGACTACACCATAGTGAGGTAGTTTTAGGTTGACTAGATGTTTCTTCAAATACTTGATTGCGTAGATTTATTTAATTTAAGAAAAAGTTTAAAACATGGAATAAATGGAACGTTTTAATTAAAATAATTAAAATAGACACTTTTAATGATACTATAAATGATTAGAATTAGTCCTAACCATAATATTTATTATAAAAAGTCTAATGTCACTTAAAAACTATGTATATCAGTTATAGAGAATTTAATAAACATTGCACATTCCTGAATATCGAAATTTTATAAATGGATGAGGATTTATACAAGTGAGGGGATAGAAGTCTTGATGAATTATAAATCATTGACTATTATGAAATTATTTGTGTAGGTGAATGTTATGAATATGATAAGTTATGTTATTCAAGTTTAATTCATTATATTTAAGATTTTTTTCATTATGGCATTTTCATATAGATGAAAAAGAAACCAAGTTGAACTTAACCATAACATTTTTCTCAAATGAATGGTTTAATATAATCTATATATGATTTATAAGGGACATATATATCTATAATCTATGCAGGTGATAATCCCAACAATAATGATAAAAAAAATAAATCTTTATGAAGAGTCCTATTATAAGTAGTGAACCTTCCCTAAAACATATAAGGAACTTATCCTTTGAGTTATAGTGACCTAGAAAAATCTTTTTATGATGTGGGATTCATTGTGATTTTGGTTAATGGTACTATTCCAAATCTTGATCTTTTTAAATATTGAAGTGATGATGAAACAAGTAAAATCTTGTTTCTATATTTATAGTAATCATTCACAAAAAATGATCACAAAACCTATATAATTTCTACTTATTTTGTAAAATTTTTGATCCTAAATGTTTAGAGTTTTATATGCTCTATGTTATGTGATATTATTATAGTTGAAAGCATTTTAATTTACATTGACAGTTCATACCCTGATTTACCCCATCTTATTAAATCTCTCACTATATAAAATTTTCATGATCTAGAATATTTATTTATATATCTTGTGATAACTATACATTAGTCAATTGTATTTACTCATAGACATGGCAATTGAAATCGTGAGTCATGAATTTAATGTTTCTCAAAAATAATTTTTATTCCATATTTAAGGGATATTATTCCATATGATATTTTTCAATCATGATTCATGGTTTATGTTAATCAATTATAGTCCATGTTATATATATAATTTTTCTATATTGACATATTGAGGTTTTATGATGTTATGGCATGTTCTACAAATCACTATTATGTTTTATGGTTATTACTCATGGGGTGATAATATTTATCTTATCCTAAGGTATTTTTATTTTTCTAAACTCTTCTTGGATGAATTTCTTTTCACCCATTAATGATCATTTTAACCCACCACATTCGAATATTTTTATTTCATAGGTTATAAAGATGATTCTTAAAAATGAAATTTCAAGGTGAATGTCAAGTATGGTTCCTTGAAATAGAAATGATATAATTTTTAAATAGTAATAATATGTAGCTTCTACCCAATGAAACTAAACCTATTAATAAATTGGATAATAATATTTAGGAAACGTAATATTCTAAATCTCAAAAAGGATATAAAATAATGAAATGCTAAGCCTGGGTTTCTGTATCCTCTTTCTCAAATCAAAAAATCATTCTTTATAATTTATTAATCACAAATACACATGTGAGTAAGCATCCAACACCTGAAAATTAGGAAGTATTTTTTTATTAACATTCACTATAATCATCTAAAAATAATTATCATTACTTGTAATTATTATATAATCAAAAATAAATATGATTGATAAACTTATTTCTTATAATAAGTATCTAATTATTCATTACATTAATCTCCATGAATATATATATATCATTATAGAACATAATATATAATTGGAAAATGACAGTAGAAATAATCCCTATATACTCTAAAAATATCACATTTATATTCATCTTCTTCATTCATAGGGGGTTCCTATCCCACTACCAAACATAAAAATATATTAAATTCACTATTTACGGATATATTATTAAAAAATATAACTGATGTATATCTCCTTACCAAAATACAATTGGGCAATTAATTCTCATATTTTGGATTTTTATAGTACCCATTTTAATTATATATTATATATTAATCACCCCACTTATATATAATAAATGAAAATGTGAATGGGTAAGAGAATGCATTACCCATATAATTCTTCTTTTATGATTTTTAACTGAATATTTTACTTTTCTTACAACCAAATCTACATTAGATAAGAGTGTGATCACATTTAATATATATATATATATATATATATGAGACATAAATAAATAAACTCTATGTTTACCTTTTCTTTGTATATATAGAAAATACAAATGATAATCGTAGAATTCAATGTTGTCATTAAAACATTAATACATTTATTCATGTCCCAAGTATCTCTGTTCAATGATTTATCGGGTTTTTTTTAAATAAGATCCTATATTAATTATAAAAAACTTACTAAAAAATTATACTAAAATAAAATAACCCCCTTAGATATCTCTTATGTTATAATTAAATAATAAATTTCTCCCAAATCATAAAATATAATTATGTTTTTAAAATTTATATGAGAATACGATTAATATAATTCATTATAAATAAATTATAAAGTATTCTATACTTCCTAATTAAATGTATCATAATGATATTTTCTAATAAACTAAAACACTCAGAAATAAGTCACACACTCCTAATTCAATTCATAATGATTACATTGTAGGTCATAGATATATCAATATTTAAAAGTTTAGATAACTCATATGATGATGAATATAATAATCTCTTGAAATAAAATTTGATCTCACCCATTTTTAGAGTAATTTTCTCAAATCATGAATCAAATTCAATCACCTATAATGAAACAAAAAAATAACTATATATGGGAATAATATGCATCTATTTTTATCCAAGGAGATGAAAAATCATCGTATGTTTATTCATATCCAATATACACTATTCAATTAAGCATTAAGATTTAGATAACATTTCAATATTTATTTTCATAATTTCATATAATATTATCTATATTCAACATGATGATATTAAATTTCATATTTATATCCTTTTATAGGATCTCAGTATTAACATGATCAATAAAAGTAGATGAATCGGTGGGTGCCTATTTTATCTTCTTTTGCATCACTACATGATATGGTTGCACAACATTTTCATTCACAAAAAATTGATATCAACCTCACACATTCCTTCTCAAGGGATCTTGAGTTTTCATTTTCTAATAACCTCTCATGAATTTTATCTTCTTAATGGTGATATCATGTTCTCTTTTAACACATTCAATTTATTTTTCTCTCAATAATTCAGATATGACCTGATTTAAGAATACAATATCATTATGTTATCTAAACCTTAATATATCACATATCTTAAAATTTTTAATAGAATCATTTTCAGGAAATAATTATCATAGTTAAATTTTTAATCATTTCAACCATACAATTATTTAGGATATTATTTTTTTTAGTTGATATATATGATAAAATATTCATATATTTTTTTAGAACTATTTCATATCATACATATTCATATATCAATAAAATAATTCATTTATTTGTTCCACATAAATTTCATGTTAGGATAAAATTTAAAACGTCTATTTTCAATACAACATAACACTATTAGTTTCTATGATAAATACTCTATGATAATATTGAGATTTTTTTAAGAGAATATATTCTATATACTTTGTTATATTCCAAAAAAAATTATTCCCCATTTTTATTTAGGGATTATTTATGTCAATCCAAAATCCACATGATATATAAGTGATCTATTCATGAGTTTCCTCATCCCATATAAGTAAAATTTTAGTTTTAGGAAATTCATATTTTGGTGACATTGAAATAACCATGAAACACACACACACACACACATATATTCCACTGGAATTATTTTAAAAATATTCTGATATATAATACACTTATTTCAGTATGATTCTTAATAACTTTTTATCATTATTTGTGTTTTAAATGTATTGGATGTTTCGGTTTTTTGTAGTTTTAATGTAGAGAGTTACAACAGAACATGCCATGGGAAACATCCACCAGATGTGGTGGTTCATTATATTATAATGGATATATATTCCGTTATAATATAAAATTATAGAGAAAGTTGATGACCACACAATAGTAGGTATGTGTTTCTCCAAAATAATTATTCAGGGATATTATGGTTCCATGGATTTTAAATGAATTAACATAATGTCCTAGGTCATGGGATCAATTAATCTTTGATTAGGATAAGCTCTACCCCACAATCCAATTGGCCATGATGTAGACCTACCTAGATTGTGGTGTTGTGATATATTGGTAATCATTGTTTCATGAGGTAGTTTAGAATATTTTAATTTTTATATTTTCAATAAATTTCCTTCATTTTTTATTTGGATTTAGTCGACTTTTCTTCCCCAGTTGTTTTGATGATATATAGGAAATATCTGTGGAGTTGCTCTTCTATTGTTCCTTGGAAATTATTCTACTCATCTGATTTCATGAAGATCCTAAATAGATTATATAGGTCATTTACTTTGTATTATAAATCTCATTATATAAGTGGAGTAGTTTTGACATGCATAAGTCTGGTTTTCTATAAAATAATTTAATTAATTGGTCATGATATGCTTATGAATTCATAATTTTATTCTTTAATATTAAAATTATATTTGAAACACATTGGTGGTTTAAAATATTATTCATGTTCCTTCATGATTTGTAATATGTTATATTAGTGAATTTTTATTGATTCATTTGAATAATAAATTTTTTTCATTCGATTTGAATGTGGAAATGCATAAGATTTGTTTAAATACATTAATTTTTATTGGATGGGATGTGAGACCATTTTGGATTTTATCAGAATGTTACACATGGATTGAGTTTTGTTTTATACAAAATAGTTTTTTAGTTTTTGGATACTAACCATGGATTAAAATCATACTTTAATGTTGTAAATCGTTGATTGTTAATAGTTAGATGGTTTAATCATTGTGTTAATCATGTTTTTTCAAATCACAATCAAAACAATTTAAAAACACTTTTTTTGATAATTGTACATCCTGATTGTGAACACTTATCAATATGTTTTTGATAAATTAATGTGCCAAAATTTTGTTATACAAAGTCAAAATTATTAATTGGTGTATTTTTGCTGAATATGGATTATTTCATTAATTTTATTTCAAGGTGGGATACAATTTGATATTTTTACTTATTTTTATATTTATGTTATGGATTTATGACATAATAGTTTCTCACATCCATTTTTTCATTCCATTATATCCCTTGATGATTGTTGAGGGATTCAACTTACGCCATACATGCAGTGTTGACCTTATTCGAAAATGATAGGAAATATATACGCTCTGATCTAACCTTGGGATCTGATCAACCTCATTTGGTAATACATTTTATTATTACCGATGGTTGTTTTTTCATCAGTACATCTATTCACATCTAACATTTGGACTGAAGGATTTGCGATGAAACTTATTCCTTGACTTATGGTAATACCTAAGGGATTTCTAATAATATCTACGATTTTACCCCCTTATAATTTCATGAATTTATGAAAAAATTGTTTTTTGTTCTTCAATTTTTTATTGTTTACTAGTCTTATGGTTCATTCTATATCTATATTCCTTTTATTACCATGGTATATTTTGTTTTCAATATTTTATAAAAAATGATTTTTTGAAATTCTTTTAGATAAGGGAAACTGGAGTTTTTTATCATGGAAACATGAGAGTCGGCATTTTAACATGTATAATGTTCCATTTTTAAATAGTAGATTCTTATCTTTTGTAATTAAGGTAATTTTAAATTTATTTTTGGTGAATGTTATTATTTATTTTCCTTATTTTAAAATTATTTTTTTTGTGCATGGTGTGCTTTGATTCCAAAATCAATTAAACTTTTAGAGTTATAGAAATAGATAAAGTATAAAGACTATTTTTCCAAGACATAAATTAAAAAACACATATGTTTAATAATTTTTTAAAATAAAATATATTAAATTTATTATGAAATTATTTTCATAGACTAATTCTAAAAATCATTATAGGATAGTTTCACTAACACCATGTATACATACAATTATATATGTGTGTAGATACCATGAATAATATCAGTTCTCAAGTTTCATTTATAGATTATCTATCATTCATTGGTCCATTAATGGATGTATTATGATTTAGTATGTAATTGTTAATTACATAGAGATCATCATGTCACAACCCGACCCCTGTGGATAGTGTCGTGACTACCCCAAGCCCACCTTCCATAGGCAAGGTGTATGCGACTAGAACTGAAAAGGCATATCCCTAAAAGAAAAGGTATTGTCTAAAAACCTGTACAGACTCAGATAGGGAACATTTCCCACAAGTATAACAGAATAGAAGAAGAAAGGTACAAACACTACTAAAAACCTCCTGTGAGTGTAAATGTACGTACTAAATGTAATAAAAGGTGATAGAATACATGCCCAGCTGAAAAGGAGGTACATGTAAAAAAAAATTTGAGGTCACCCAACAAGGATACTACCTAAAGGGTAGGTACAACTCATCACTACGTCTTTCCATGTCAACTAGTCACCTCCGTACACCATCAAGTCCTTGCTCCACAATTCTCAGTCAAATCTGAATGTCATATGCACAAGACCGAACAAGGATCGTGAAAAACCTATGTAGGGGTCATTAAAACAATACTCAGTTCTGACCCTGAGTCCACCGAATGTCTCTCATAATTCTACTGAGTAATAATTAGAAATAATTAACTCAAACACATATCAACAGGTAAATGAAATATCACAAGAGGTATAACTTAAGTAAAAATGTATAGATGATTAGTTGTAAAGTAAGTTCATCTTATTCTATCAAGATTCTCTTACACTGACCCACATAGGATTGGTATGTACTGACCCACAGTAGATAGTGGAGTACTGAACCACATAGGATCTGTCCCACAGATGATCAATAAGTGTTGACCCACATAAGATCACTGAGGACAGACCCGCCTAGGATCTGACCCACAAATGATTGATAGCCACAGACCGAAAAAAGATAGGTAAGTGTGGACCCACATAGGATCGGAATGCACTGACCTATAAAAGATCGTTGAGGACCGACCCCATAGAATCTTCCCTACACAAAATCAGTAGATACTAACCCCCACTAGATCACCCTTCATTCTCCACATCACAGCCAGCCACTGGATTCTTGTATATTGAACACTTGACTATGGGAGAATGTGTTCCTTAACCCATTAGACGTATTTCGACCAATAAAACATCCCATTAAGAAGTAACATGATGAACCACTACATTACAAGGGTTCCAACGCAATAGGTTTCATGTTAATCAGACGCTTGATCTGTAAGTTATAAGAATTTTATCATAGGGGGTATTGGATTCGAGTATGATCCAACCCAGTCGTACTCCAACATTTTCACAAAATCCAAGTGGTTTATCTCAGAAGGTATGCCTCGTCCTAATGGTTCCAGTGAAATATATGCTTCGTCAAAAGGACATCTCATTTAGAAGAGTCACCCATTTAAGTGAAACTGACCCAAAAAGAGTCAGGGTTTGTTATGACCCAGCACGTGGGGCTCGGCACAAAGGTACTGGGCTTGGCCTGGTTAGGCTAGGCCCAGTATAGATGAACGGGCCATAGGCTCGGCCCGCTGGCCGCAGGTGCTGCTCGGACCAGCCGGCCAGGCGTGGCCCGGCATGCCGTGGAACCTCCTGGCCCACAGACTGGTTGCGGACCACCAGTTGGGTGTAGGTCCACTCCCCTCCTAAATGGATTAGCCGTTCGAGCTTCATCAATCAGTTTCATCAGTTGGCGCCTCTCCATCTGGACGGTCCATTGGGCTGGTCAGCTATGGAACACACAGACTGCAGGTCCTCCCTCCACCGCAGCTTGAAGCCGACCCCCCCCCCCCCTCCTCGCCATACCACCACACCCTGCTTCTTAGCTCCAACACAGCTAGGGCTGGTCTGACATCCCCTTCATTTTTTTGGCACTTTCAGGTGCCACCACCTTCTAGTTGTACGAGGTTGTCGGCCACCGCCTCCTTTGGTTGTCTATGCCACCATGCCAGCGATGCATCAATGGGACACCAGTGAAGCTTTGGTGGTCCGATTTCTTTACCATCTTTACATACGGGCCTATCATCCTGGAAACTACACTGTGTAGAACACATTTTCACCTTGAATCCATATTTTCTTGTCACCCAAAAAGTACGTAACCAATACCAAGATCAGTGGAGGGTTTGAGCTTTGGTCATTCAGTCAGCACATTCTGCATTAGCTGTATAACATGACAGAAATTCAATCATCAAAATGATTAAAAGAATATAAATCTATTTGAATAAAACCCCTACCTCGAATATGTTGGTTGATGTTGTGGATGAGGAAAACGGGACCGTGATCGTAGCTTTTTTCTGGGTGATTGTGAACTCTGGATTGAATCCATTAAGGCATCGAAGATATATTCTATATTGGGGGATGTCATTGGTGGAGCATCGTCAGAGGTTCCTCTCGTGAGTGACCGAGAGCCCTCCCAATATTTATTCAAATAGATGAAGAGAGGTGTTTCACTCACTGCACAATTAATGAAGTTCATTAATGAATTAAATTAATGAACCAATTAATCTCTTGATGGAATGGTTACACAAGAAAGTGTAACCGGCCAATAAATGGTCTGACAACCCAGGGATCCTACCACCATCACGAATCAGTTACAAATAAAGAAATAAAATAACATGTTGACTTATTTTTTTTGTAATGTTCAAAAATAAACTTTTTTTATCCAACCCTGGATAGTCGAAGAAATGCTTCTCCTAAGAGAATCTCGGCACTGCGATTTCAATAGTGCACACATATTTTTCATCTGAGCAATATTTGAAATGATATAAAATTTTTCCCACATGTTTTCTAAACACTCCTTAGAAAACATTTCCCAATTATGTTCTAAGATCTCTGAGTCTCATAACCACGTGTTGTAAATTTTCACATACTCCAAAAAATCCCAAAAAATTAAAAAATATATGGAAATTATAGGTCTATACACATCATGTGATGGATTAGGATTGTGGTTAATATTTCAAAAAAAACATTATAAAAATCATCCAACCAGTTGGTATTCATTCTTTTCAAGTCTTGGTTGTGTGGTGTATTTATAATTTAATACTATAATAAAGTTATAATGGATATGGGTCATCAATATTTTTTAGGTTTATATATATTATTTTTCCAATAATAACTCATTTAATTTTATTATTATACAATTAATTTTAATTTCATGTTAATGGTATTGATACACTATGTATGATTCTAAATAGTTTCTACTATTTTTCTGTTGTTATCTAACTGTAAAATCATAACTAGAATTTTTTTTATTTTGATTTCTTGTGACTTGTCTCTAACCCATTGTGACTATGAATGTGACTTTTCCTTAGAGAATTTCAGTTTGGGTACTATTTTAATAGTATCTTGAGCAGATTTAAGACATTAGATGATTGAAAATGATCATCCAAAATTTTTTAATAACAACCTTCCATAATATTCATTGTATATTCTCCTTCAAAAAATATAAATATGTTGTGTGCTTTATTTTCAATATATGATAAATGTAACTCCATTTATCCTCTACATAACATGTAAATGTGAAATAATGTTGTTATGAATTAATTATAATGGTTTTGTGTTATTCAGTGGTGCATTAATATTTTGACTTAATAATGTATAATGATTCTTCACCATATTATTGTTTTCTAACTAGAATCTTTCTAATGAATATGGGGATCTTATTATTCATAAAATACAACATTCTTTTTTTACCCCTTTTATTTATATAGGAATATTTTTATTTATCTCTATATATGGTTTCGATATTTTTCTTCTCCGGACAATAGACTTTAAAATGATAAATTCTATAGAAAATAAATAACATTATTGTAATGAAAATAACTAATTTACTACTTCCAGCTAATATTTTTATATAATTGAAAAAATTCAAACATTCCATTTTTGTATTTATTTATCATCAATAGAATTTGTGAGTTATTCATCATTCTTCCCATTAATCATGACACCATTCAAGGATTTGAATGAAATTTATTTCTTCCAACATTCAATCATAAAAAAATTTCTATTATAATGTCATCAAAAAAAATAAAAATATTTAATTAATCAATATGAAAATCATTTTTTCCCACTAGTATCAAATACCTTTCAAAAAACCCATCAGGCTTGTTTTTCATAAATTATATAATCTTTATTGAGTAATATATTGTGTTTCTAAAACAAAAAATATTGATGTCAATTCCATTTATCTATGTTGTTTAATCATAAATGGTTTCCTCATTGGAAAGTGTTATATATTGAATCAAAACATAAAAAATATATAATTTATTTTCATGAACCATGATACTCCCATCATAAAATCTGTCAATATTATCAAATATTATAACGATAGTCTTTATTACCATTACATTATTGTAATACAAGAAAAAAATGGAATCAATATTAAATTTACTACTTTTCCTACAACCTTCTAAATTATATTTTCAGAAAATATCTTGGGATAGTAATTATCAAATAGATTTAAACCCTTTATAGAATATTCCCATATTTCTTGGCCATGGGATAGAAAAATAAATATCATCATATTTATCTAACTAGGATATATTATTCAATTATATATTAGAGAAACTCTGTTGTTGATAGAATTGATATATATTATCTCTAACATCAATGAAGATCATATCAGCAAGAGTGACCTTTATTATATCTATTACTTGTTGAAATGAATGTGATGGAAATATAATTAGTGTGGGGGGAATTAGTGAGACACCTTTTTATAATTTATTCATTAAAATTAATGTATTTAACATGTTAAATTCTTGATCGTGTTTTTTTATTTTCTCTTACATAATAGAATGCATATAATTAAATAATCTTTAATAAAAAATTGGCTTTTTAATTTTTTTTCTTTAAATATGTTGATTAATATTTGTTATAATCCAATTTTTTCTTTAACATTTATAGTCACATTATTTTGAAAGTGTATGTGACACGATATCTACTGATAATAATATCATGTCTCTCACAAGATTTGTAACCTCCTGAATGGTTCAATATAAATTGATTTATTAATATCTTTATGTTTATTTGATTATATTGGGCCTATGTTTAATGTATTTATTCAAACACCTATATTACCTTTATACTCAAGAATTTTACTACATCAACATTATATGATTTACCATAATGATACTCTTCTTCTTATAAAGTATTATATTATATAATTATATATAAAAAAGTGTCAGTATATCAACTCATTCTCAATCTTATTATTCATTTGTCTTTGAACACATTACTTGTATAATCAGTGGTATTATCAAAAATTTTCTTCTCACATTATTTATCCTTTTTCAATCACCTCTCAATCCATGTATATCCTTGACAATTGCATTTCTCGTGCTTCACATTTTAATTTTTTCTTTAATTTATAAGATCAATAAATCATAATATCAAGGATTTATCTTCAAAATATCTCTCTTATTAATATTATTCAAATTTTTCTCTCATTTAAACACATGATTATTGTCTTCTTATTTGAATTCATAAAATTCCCCTGGAAATTTTATAGCATGGTTTTTCCTATAATTCAAAACATCCAAATATTCAATAATAGATATAGAATATTAATAAAATGATTGGAAATTTATATTTAACTTCCTATATCTCTATATTATCAAATACTTTGGGTTTTATTCTTCTAAAAAATTCTATAACTATTAAATATCAAAATATTAATGAAAAAAGTAGCACTGTTATCATAGAATAAGCATCTCTCTCCACAATAACTTCATCAAATATTTCCGTGTTTCCTTTTTGCCACATTTTTTATTTTATTTTGATCAATTACATGGATTATTTATGGCCATATATCTCCTCTATGTAATTCTAAGAATTTTTTATAGATAAAATAGAACATTTTTGTATTGAAAACAGGTGACACATGGTTGGAAAATGATGAATAGAAACTATGAGGCAACCTATGAGACACTATTATCCCTAGATAGCCGACTATCTATGCCACATGACCTACCACATAAGCATGTGGATTCCATCATGAAAATGTGTGGCCTAATTCTTGTTTCTTCATAGTGGGATGCATGGTTTCTGCATTGTTTGGGAAACCATACTTCAAAACAATGTTGCCTATTGAGGTTTTTAAAAATGTTAAAATTACACTTCATCAAACCCAATGTATTACCAAAATTCAACCCATTTATTCCACCTTTTTGGGATTTTATTCTTTATGAGCCTCTCCCACCCATCCATGATCCAATTAAACATCATATTTTGTGTGGTTTAGTGTGGATTATTCAACAAATCCTCATATAAGCCCATAATTCCTTGGTTTTCTCTATATTAATAGGTTATACTTACTTATAATTTGGTTTCATCATTTTTAATTTGTACATTTCTTTAAAATAAATGGAAACATGGTTTTATGGGATTGATCTTGGTGATTCTGGTACTGATCGTTCCTTTATAAGGCCCTCTTGTGAGGTGGTTATAGTTTATGACTAGATTCCATAAGTTTCCATGCATGAGGAATGTGTTTTCTTCTAGATGTATTGACAGTAAAACCAAAAATAAACTAGGATAATGGTTGGACATCAAAAGAACTTGGGATAAATTCCCCTTCAGTGTATTTTTGAAAACATGTTTTGTGTTTTGGTTGTAATACCATGTTTTACCACGATATAATGTTACTAGGGTCTCTCTTTTTCTAGTACCTAGAGAAATTTCATATAATTATGTTTTTATATGGTTCTTACCATCAGTTTCCGATAGATCATGCTTTCATTTTTTTTTTCAAAGCCTGATTTCTTGAAAAAAAAATTTCTTCAATGTTTTTCATTATAATGTTTCCAGCTTATTTTATAAAACATGCATGTTATTAGTTTTATATATATTTTGGAATGCAATAATTATACAGGTTAATGTCCTATAGGGAATTAGATCACAACTTATATATACCCTTAATGGTATATAGATCATTATATTTTTAACCATGTAAAAGAAATATGTTTCGTGGTGAAAATTGTGGATCCAGTATATATTGTTACTCTTTTTAATGATCTTTAGGAGGTGCCTAGAGGGAGATGGAACTCTTTCTAGATGGTTGTTTTTGGGATGTTCTTTAGTTTGTTGTCCACCATTTATTGGATTTTGGTTTTTCTGTTTGATGTTGTAAAATGTCAACTTTTGATACAATCTTTTCATTGGTTGTGATTATTGGATTACCTTGAAATGTTTCATTATTTTTAGATTTTTATTGTAATTTACATTGGATGAAATGATTCCCAAAAGATAGATGTTGATACCTTCGCACTATTTTCTAGACTATAGGGATCAAGAACACCCATCAGTCAATGCCACGGGCTAGTTCAGGTGTTATGTTGGATGAAATCCCATGTAGATTCATTACATTATCCTCCCGGAAATATAGTTATTTAACCTAGATAACTATATTAAACTATGGTTTCATCTTTTTATAGATTTATGGATTGATATTTAAATTCATGAGATGAAAAACATTATCCTTTCTCATTATTTTTCATGAAAACATACATTTATTTCCCACAGAAGACACTAAGTGATCTCAATTATACAACTTTGAAACTAGTTTCCTAACTCTTAATTATATAAATAATAATGATATTTATATAATTAATGAAATGATAATGGATGATATGACGTAATTTTATTTATAGTATTTTATTTGAAAAAGTTCACATTCATAATAACGTAAGGACCTTATATATTGCGATAGAATACATTATATATTAATTTCATAGACCCATATAAATGTCAACCCAAATCAAAACATTTCCAAAATCTATCTAAGCGACTCTTACAAATTAGATAAATGGTAATTATATATCTAAATTTTAACTAAGATGACATTTGTGTATATGAATCCTTACCTTTATGTAAAATAGGTTTCTCAAGTAATTTTATAATTTTATCTATTCTTCTCACTATGTATAAAATTATTAAATATTTTAATACATAGATATTAAATATTTATTTATATATATATTAATTTCATTACCTAAGCACATGCCTGAAGACTATAATAGTGTACTGTATTTGGCACAAGATAAATTAAACATAGATTCATAAGTGAGATACGTCATCACATACTAGATACTTCACTAGTAGAACCCATATAAGTCATATCATACATAATAAATATCATTATAACCAAGGGGAATAGAAATATAAGAAAGGTTTAGATCATATTCTTATTAAGGGTAAACATGGGAGATATGAAAGCATAAATAGAACATGTGTGTGTGAGATCATGAGAATAATAATTGAAAATCATGCCCGTATGATAAAATACCATATACATGATTCAAGGAATAATGATTTTATATTAATAAGACAAGATTTGTAAGTTAATAAAATAACATTACCCATAAAATAAAAACATTGGAATAAGGCATGGAATTAATGGAATAAACATAATAATAAAAAATAATTTATTCATTTGAAAAGCCTTACAGTTATGTATGTCATTGTGGACAAAGTCCTTTTCTGTACTGAGCTCACTCCTTGTGCCATACCTATATTACTATATTAGGTTCACCCCCGACTCTATTCTTATCTATCTGATAAGACATATAAATCCTTACCGATTGCATTAGAGGGAGATATAAGTCCCACATATTATATAATAAAATCATACATATATGTTCCACAAGACCAAAAAAATTCATCATATTATAAACCATGTGATTAAATGGGTTTTTTAAACTTTTCATCACATCATAACCTTTTGAAATGTGGTCGGTTTCATAATATTTTCTTTAAAGTATAACCCCTAAAAATAAGATGTTTGATACGAATTTTATCATAGTAGAAATCAATGATGAAAAAAATGTAAAAAATATAATTAAAAAACATAAACCATTAAGAGAAATAATATGAATGGTATCCTTACAACATAAACCTTGTATGGAAAGGGTAACACCAACAAATTGTATGTTATAAGAAAAATAATTTATAAATATCTATTAAAACAGTTCTTGTGGAAAATAACATTCCAACATTGAAAATATATTTTATAAAAATAAAAAAATTTAAAAAACTTTTTGTTTTGGAAAATTAAATTTACGAAATATAAATTATTCATCAAAGCATTGATTTTTCAAATGAGGAAAATTTTCATACATATAGTACACAAAAAATTTTAATTTCCTATTTCATTTATGGTTAAACACAAAGGAGAATTTTTTTGGAAAATAATATAATGATTCCCTTCAAAAAAAATAGTCATACAATGAAATAAATTCATTTACATATCATTAGAGATTGACAAAAAAATTTAGAAAATAGGGTTTTGAAAGAATATAAATTTCTGACGGATGAGAGAAAGAAAGTTATATTTTCTTAAATACATTTTGTTGATTATATTAAATAAAAAAGACAAAATAAATGGTATTTCTTTGTAAATATATAATGAATAAGAAGAGTCAAATATATTTCAAGGGAATTCATGCGAAACATGTCTCGATACATCAATATTAGAGACATAATCATCGAAAATCTTGATAAGGGATGACATTGCAACATAAATCCTTTTCCACTTTTTAAACATCAATTTTTAAGCCCTGTGAAGTAATAAAATTAAATGAAACATAAAATTTGATTAGGATTAATAAATTAATGATATTACAAGCCAATGGGGATGTAAATACACTTCTTCAAAGAATACAGCTGCATAACAAAACATATATCTAAATGAAAAAAAATTGGAAGAAAATTCCATCTCAACATGAGTAACTATTGATTCATAAAACCAAATAAATAATAAAAAAAGGGAAAATTATTTATCATGAAATGAGTTATTTCCAAGACATGACCCGTACTCGTGCTCGAGCTACCACTACCCCAAGCCCACCTCTGAAGGCTTGGAGATCTCTCCTAGAACGAAAGACACCACAAACTAGGAGAGGCCTTTTCTTAAGAAATATTACACACACACAGAGACAACCCAATGAAAAAATGTAAAGGAAAAGAAATAATGATACAACACTACTATAAAAAGGATACAAAACATATATGCATCGACCTGTAAATGGTACAAGTATATGAAAAGTAAAGATGAATGTGAAAGGGAAAAAATACACACCCATCTAGAAAATTGCCTCAAACCAGAAATAGGTGAATAACAAAATAGTTGGGAAAGTCCCACTCCTGAATTTCAAGCTACGACCATCGCACGTGGTCTAAGGATCGAGGGAGGAACCAGAGAGGTATTGAAGAGGGGACAAGTAAGAGAGAACAAGGTATAATAAGACTGAACTAAAAGAGTAGAACTCCAAATAATAAGATATATGCTCGCTCAATGAAACTCAAATGCGATATTACGGGGATCTCCATCTCAACGCTCAGCACAAGAAAGTGAGTAGCCAACAGTTCCAAGTAAATCCATCTGCAATACCCAACACCTCATCACCTCAGCCCAGGAATCCCATATCAATGGGGAATTATCACTGATCTTTAATACTATCTTATTTTGGTTGCTCTGACTCACCGACAATGTTTTGTGTTGTGTCATAATAATGTGTTTCAGTGGGGAAAGTGCACCTCAAT
The DNA here is from genome assembly GCA_963277665.1 of Viscum album. Classification (NCBI taxonomy): domain Eukaryota; kingdom Viridiplantae; phylum Streptophyta; class Magnoliopsida; order Santalales; family Viscaceae; genus Viscum; species Viscum album. The sequence goes on along the minus strand of OY728164.1, from coordinate 720,202,039 downwards.
CTTATGAGTACTTAATTATATCAATCCACACCTTGCCACCGTACCAAAATTTCAAGGGTATTCTCCGAACCCTTAGGGACTATGTTACCTTGCCCAATTGGAGGGTCAGCCTGATATCTCCTCGATTACAACACTACCCAGCCAGGTGGGAGGGTCAGACAAGTATGTCTTCTGGGACTACGCTCTGGGTTATCCCGGTATCTCCCCAAGGATTATGCTATGGGTTATCTAGGTATCACCTCATGGAATACACTCTTTGTCAGCTCAGTATCTCCTTAGGGACTACACTCTATGTCAGACTTGTATCTCTTCAAGGACTGCGCTTACCGACCCGGCAAGAGGGTTAACCCAGAACTACACTGGTTATCCTAGATGAATGGTACCTCTCAAAAGGCATTGAGGATCACTTGTCATCCCTACTTGATGGTACCTCTTAGAAAGCACGGGGGAACACCCATCATCCCTACATGATGGAACATCTCAGAAAAATAATCAAGGGACTCTGATCTTCCGTGATGGACAATAATTATTAGAAAAGATGAAAGGAAATATGATCATCCCTATTGAGTGAAAACTCTCAGAAAAATCATTGAGGAATTATGATCATCCCTAATCGATGACACCTCTTGGAAAAACCATCCAGGAAATAGGATTTTTCCTACTAGATGACAACAATCGAAAAAAAATATCAAGGAACTCGGATAATCCCTACTCAATAAAGCCTTCTAGAAAAATAATTGAATAACTCTGATCATCCCTGATCTATGTCACCACTCATAAAAGGAATCGTGGAAGTTTGATCATCCCTAATGGATGTCACCTCTCACAAAAATCATCAACGAACTATGATCATCCCTGCTCGATGACACCTCTCATAAAATGTATCGAGGAACTCTGATCATCCTTAATAGATGAAACATCTAGGAAAATTTATGAGGGGACTCTAATCATCATTATGGGATGACACATATTGGAAAAAAGAAGTCATCGACTACCACCCCGGATAGGCATCACACCCAGAACATCTCACATTATATCTCAGAATCAACTATAGAGGTCACCATTACATTCTATTGGGAAAACACTCATGATATTCTACTCATATACACATGTCTGACTTCAAAAGAAGGAGACATGAGAGATAGATAATTCATAATGTGGTACGTAGTGCGTGTGGTACCCATACGTTTTGTGGCCCCACCTCTTCGTTTTCTATGTACAATTCCACAATTGAGTACTATAATAAATCAAGTACCCCTATGTGTGCAAGTTTACTCATAGTGTACATAGTATATTTAACATAAGGGATAATGATTGTGAAGTTCTCATTATTAAGACAAATAGTGAAAACGTATTTTTACTCATAGACCTCCTCAATTGGCACCAAATACCCAAAACAGATCACACCTTTACGATCCTTGGAATAAATGTAACAGTTTGACATTGCATTCTCCTTGAACAGACATCCCATGGAATAGTCATATATCATTTCATTTCACTTGAATGGTGTTATGTGGGTCCCACAACTTGGTCCTGAATCAAATTATATATAACGCATCATTTTTATTATCATAAAAAAACACACGATATCGACTAATAATTTTTCCAGAACGGATACCAGGGGAAAAAGTCGCCTTCCATCGTAAAGTGTTTGAAACAATATTGTGGGGTCTACCCCTCAAAATTGGTGTAAAACCCTACTATTAGTCTTGAAAATTCTTCCTCAATGTTAGGGCCATGACGTCGTTGACAACTCTTCAATCTAATGTCACATGAATGAGTTACGACGAATGCAATATTCTGAAATAGTAATAATAATATAACTATTGTGTGTCTCATGGACCCAAGCCATGAACCAGAATTTAATATACAACATTGGACATCAATCGACCATCTTAATCTCAAGGTAGAAATTCCACTTACATTTCTTTAAACCGAGATTATACCCAAATGTTACAAACATCCACTATTGTGCGCCCTACTTAGCCATGATGACTCCCACCTGGACAGCCGCACAGCCAGCCTACTGTCATGGGATGCTACCACCCAGACCGCCGCACTACTAGCATCGCGCCACCTCCCTACCTCCCCATGTTCTAGAGCCACACCTAGGAGACACACCATCTACACATAGATTCCACGGGCTACCACGCCACAGACCATGGCTAGCCCTTTCCCAGAATTATGCTGCCACATTGCACCTTCCAAGGGCCAATGTAGCATCGTTCTAAAATAAAAAATAATGATGACTACTGATTTTAAATCCTAGGTTTGAGATTTCCACATTTGTATGTCACTCTCAATGAAACATTGAGTTTTTGATGCATTTCATTAATTTGTGATGAAGAATTCATGAAGGATGAATAAGAAAAGGGCATGATCTACGTGCGGATCAATGGCCTTATTTGTTTTCCCATCATCATTGAAAATTATGAACATGAAGAATTGAAAAATAAATACTTTTCATAATTTAAGAAATTTAATTTCAAGATAAAAAAGAATAAATTGATTCAACCTTTTATTTTTTGATCCTTAAATTATCTCATCTGAATAATTTTAATTCACATTTGTCATGAAAATTCAACCTGGGTAATGAATCCACAAAGATAAATTGTACATGGATTGGATTCATTGTCATTGAAAATGGTAAATCGTGTGCAACGATCGGGAGAAGTTTTGGGTTTGTCGTTCTTCGATTCGCATAGATTGAGGGCATTATTGTTCTTCATTCATTATTCGTCAATAAAGAGGAGAGGGGGAGGGGATTTTCTATTATTGGCCAAACCGAATTATGAGTCCAACACCTCAAAACAAAGAATTTATAACCTCTGATTAGGTCAAAATGGTTTTTAATTACATAATTAAAAATTTAATCATTTAATTATTTGATTATTTTCCCATGATAACACATAATCTGAACACCTGGCGCCGAAATTGGTAATACCCTTCATAGGGTAAAGCCTATGTTTCGAGCTCCACAGTTGTCTTATATTTATCATAAGAGCCTCCATCCATTATTTATTCAGGTTTTTTCTATTAAATGAATAAATTTTTAGTTGAATTTATCCATTTAACTCACCATCAACAATCAAAGTGTCTGAAAGTCCTGCGCTGAATCATTTTATGTCACTCCTAGGGTAAACACATGCATTTTAAACACAACCTTTCTCTCATATATTAAATCCAATAATGTGTTTAAGATTTATCCCATTTAGGACCTAAGCGTACTATAAAAATACTTAATATTTTTAGAAAATTAATTCCAGGGACATTGGGCCTCATAATTGCACGTGGTCTCCACACCCTAATCTAGAAATACTCATTCAAATAAATAAAAAGTGATATTAGAAAAACAATTGGGTCTCTACAGTTAAATTCATAATAGATTATGTCGAAATTCTCTTACCTTATGTCTTGACTTCTATCATACTCATCCAAAAATTATGTACAATAAATATATGGGTTTTATGAAACAATCCTAGAACCAGATTCATATATATCATACCATATATGATTTTATTTTGACCATTTATTTACTATTTATTATCTATTCCATATAAAAGTTATGTTTTGCGTAATAATTTTTTTCATATTTATTTTTATTTGATATTTTATTAGTCCTATTAATTTGATCCTGGATACATCATATTTATTATGTAAACCATGACTTAAAATTAATATATATCCAGTATATATTTATTTAGATTAATCCAAAAAAATTATTGATAGGAATGAAATGCATTGATCATTGAGACGGTTGGTCGTATGTACGCAAGAACATTTTTTCCATTTTCTTATTGAATTATTGAAATGTAAATTATATAGAATCAACCGATAATAATTTTTATTTCATATTAATCAAATATTTTTATAAAATACATCATTAATAAATTACATGTAATGAATGAATGATTTACATCGCTTCGTAAGGCAGTAGTATGTTGTACACATGAATGACTTTGTCAACTTCGAGGAAAATAAAAATAATAAAGATTTTATATATATAAAAAATCAAATAAAAATGATAATATAATAAATATAATATATATCACATATAAACACAACTTCCATCATTAGTCCAAACCTTGAGAGGTTATAAAAAACGAAAGACATCAGTTCGTAAGAAGGTTGTCCAATGTCCACACTGACAATGATTTCATAACCCATTTGGTAGACCTCTGTGTGGTTAAAAGTCATAATGGTAAAAATATTAGTATATTTGATATACAAGGTTTACTATTAAATAATTATATTAAATAACAAAATGGTTTTTGAAAAAATTTAAACAAAATGTTTTATTGATAAATATTAACTCTTCGTTGGGTATCTTGTTTTTGACGACATTGCAGGCAATCCTTGGTTGGATTTTATTACCAATGTAAGGCTCCTAGGATTAGAGTAGGGAAGTGGATAAGTAATTTAATCTTGTATTTTCTTTACTAATTTGTTTTTATGATTTTAATAGAGGGTGAAATGTGGTGGTCTTTTATAAGGGAGGTGAGTGGAACACATGTAATTTTACAAAATAGTGAAATACACCAATGTTTTTATTTCATGACGCCCCAATAATGTCCCATTATCAAACGTAGAAATATTAATATTAATTTATTTTTATCTAATGTGTTTTTTACATGTTTTTTGTCATTTATAAACCATATAATCTATGTTTAACATATAAGTAAACTTGGTTTAACCTTAATGGATGTTATTAATTTTAATTATTTTTACCAATCACTTTGGAAGAAAATTAACTTAAAATAAGGAAAATTATCAATTATAATGATTAAAAATATTAAATTAATTTTTTATAATTCAAAACAAATAATTGGCTACCATATTTAAAAAAATCTTACATATGTCATTAGAAATCAGTTTTTTATTTTAATGTGTTCACAAGATAACAAATGTTTAGTATTCAATATCAATATAAAATATATTAATGTTATCTAAATTAAATTTATAGATGTATAATTGGACTAATTATATATTAAACCCAATTTTATATATAATTAATCTTTATAAATAAATTTTGGGGAAATTCTGTTTTCAATTTACATTCAATATTTTTCACTATTCATAAAAAATGAATCATTTTAAAAAAATTCCAAAAAATTCAACCTTACATAATTTTAAAATTATTATTTAAAAAATGAAGTTTATTTAATCAAATTAATTTTCTAAATGTTTCAAAAATATATTTTATTGATGTTTACAAAAAGGAATAAAAAATATATGTTTGAGATAATATTATTTTAAAACCATATAATGAATTTCTGAGAATTATGTATTTTACTATAAATATATTTTCTTTACGTAAATACATTATATAATATTTTTAAAGTATTTATTAGAATTAATTTATCATATTCACATTACTTTTTTATAATGGTCGAGTTTAAATTACAATATTAATAAATTTTCAGGATATTGATAAAACTCTGGGTTGTGTGTCATGCAAGGTAATAGGTTGTTTCATATAGTAAAAAAATATCAAAATGATGTGTGTAAAAAAATATTTTATTTATCTATCATGTAAATAATTAAATAAATGAAATTTAATTTATTCAAAGACAAAATAATTCATAAATACTTGGGGTATTACATTTTACCACCTTGAAAATTAAATTTCCATAAAAATATATCACTATATTAAAAAAATTGAGGAAAAATATTCCTTATAATATCCTCATGTTCCCACATAGCTTACTAAAACTGTTGGTTTTCTAGAAATCCTTTACGTGTTTAGTCGTCTTATGTCATATAAAATTTTCTCTATTAAACAAATATCCATTTAGATTTTCCACATTAAACATATATTTATGTAGTTGTATGACCTCTGACTTCAATACAAAGATTAGGTATATAATTCCATATGAGATATTTGTTGACTGCATCATGTAATTTGACAAGGATTATTAGAAGTTCCAGTAGATGACCTATAAACATGATACAATAATGAATTTCAAAGGGAATAAAGTACCTAGGAATTAGTTTCTCTTTCTTTTTGAAAAACAAATACTTCTTCTATGGATATATTATTAAAATCTCAATTTTGAAAACATCAAATTATAAACCATGAAAATTATTATAATCATAAAATTTCTCGTAGTCTTCGAGTTGCCTCAATGTGCTACTTAATGGATCTAACCATCTCTACTATTTCATCATCTTTCATATGTCCCAATAGATATCATTCTACAAGTCTATTCTAGAATGTTGTAGTTATAAATTTCATTCCATATAGCGAATCATAAGTATCCATATGAATTATTGAGTTAAATCTTTTGTGGGAAGAAAACATATATTGAGGAAGGTGTTGATAACAATACCCTTTTAAATTCAATTAACAAGAACTCAACAAATTATTTTGGTTTAGAATTTTTCTTTCAATATAACCAATTGTATGAAGATGATAAAAAATGATAAAACTAAAATTTTTATTAATATATTCCTAAAGAAATCACAATAACATTGATGTTATCCTCAGATCATGATTAGATATATTGAAATTTAGAACTCAATGAATACTTACAACATCCTTAATGTATATCCACAAATATAATATAGTGAGAAGTATTCTCTGATTGTGATAAAGCATGACAAAATAGTTAGTTAATTGTCAATAAACTATATCGAATTATTCCTTTTATATGTTTTGGTTATTCCAATTAAAAAATCTTGGGTGATGTTTCCAATTTTCGTTTTGGTATTGATAATTGATGCAATAAACCCTTATAATTTGGTATTTTGACCTTGAAATGCTTAAATTCCAAATGTTGAGATACATACATTGTGATATCTATCTTCACAACGTCAACCCTGATGTATTCATTCAAATATAAATACACATTAATTATTCCCAATATAATTGATAATGACAAACTATAATCTTCCAAAAAACTCTTTCTTCAAATATGGTATGGGAAGAAGACATATATAGTTCCTAAAATTTATCATTCCATCATTATCAAGTTATACTCAGGAAAATTTCTAACCATCTTTTTCATCACCACATATTCCTTCTACACCTCTTTAATAATCACATAGATAGAAGGTTTAACATTTAATTAGTGAAGATATAAATTTTCCAACTCCGTAAGTATTTCTAGATCCATTTATGGAAATCCAACAATATTGTATCATTTGTAATCATGATCGTGGATAATCATCGATGATTATTTGGAGTCAAATCTTTGGCTACCTTATTCTATTTTTTTGGTTGGTAAATTAATAAGAATTCATAATATGCAATCATCTCGAACAAACATCATTCAAACATATTTAACTCTTTCCATGTGAATACGTATTTTAATTTTTTTATCGCTATATACCTCACAATGTTTTTCCAAAATTATAATTCATTCATATCATTAATTCCATTTTGACCTCAACTAATATTAATAACGAGTTGGGTATTTTTTTTGATGAAACTTCATTTTTCATGAGTATTGTGCTATTACTATTTCATGTATCATAATTACACATCCAAATAAATTTTTGTATGCATAAAAATAGTTTACAGCCCCTTATCCACTATAAGGTGATGTAATCATAGGTGTAGTGACTAATCTCTTCTTATTTCCATAATTTTTTCCACCCATCATTTTATCTAGAGAATCTTGGGTCCCATCTGTGTTATCATTTATTACGTATTAGATAATCTTGAGAAATTCTCAAAAAAATATTGATAATATTCATATATCCCAAGTAAACTACATATCATAGATACCGTGGTTAGTATGGGTTAACAATAAATAACCTTTGATGTTGATGGATCTATTCATATACCCTATCATGTGTTTAAATATCCCAAAAATGAAAACCTATTAATCCAAAAAAATAATAATTGTAAATTTTTTATGTATTCTCTCTTTCTTTGGGGACATTAATAAAATTTTGAAGTGATCTTCTTGCTCTTCCATACTCGTTGATTAGATAAGAATATTTTCTATAAATAATACTAAAAACTGATCTTGTTAATATCTCAAGACTCCATTCATTTAATCTAGGAATATATAATGGGGATTATTAGGGATGAAACTCATTATTATAATCTCGTAGTGTTTATATCTTGTAAATTTTATTTCTAGGGTATTACCCCCTCATTAACCACAAATTTATGATATCTTGTATGAATTCGAGTCATTTTATTTTATTTATCTCTACATAGTTAATAAAAAAAATAATGAAGACAGGGAAGATGACACATGTTATTCATTGGGGCCTTTTTTACCTCCCGATAATCAATATAGAGTCGTATATATTAGTATTTTTTTAACAAAGATAACATGTTCACCTCAAGATGAATCAAATGGTTGACTGAATACAATTTCATATATTTCCAGGTGTTTCCACATAATTTATGGAAACTAGATCTGGTCAATAATATATAGAGGATTTGAAATTTGAGTGGCACTAGGTATGAGTACTATTGAGAACTACACATTTATTTTTGGTGTAAGTCTCAGAATCTATACTAGAAAGAGAAAATCAAATTCCAAAAAAATAGGAAACTCATCATTACTAAGTTTCTCCCCAACCATTACAAATAAACACCACCTATAATTTCTATTTAATAGTTCTATAAATTATAGCTTTAGAAGTTCTAGTTAAGAGTATTTATCATCACATAAAAAGAACTTAATTTGAGAGAGATATTAGTGGGTTAACAATGGTAAAAAATCACCATTAAATGAAACCATTAACAGTGATTAAAAAAATATTAAAAATGTATCATATAGAACTTCTTTTTATAACTATTAAAGGTTTCTTTTAACTGATCCTTTTTAGCACTTTTAATGGGTACCTTTAACAAAACATTTTCCCCTTAAATGTTTGATTTTAAATTCTCTAAAAAAGTACTATAAAAAATACTGAAAAAATTATTTAATTTTTCACATACACCACTTACATTTCTCAAAATTTATATCCTCCTTTATTAGTGTTCTTCACTACCCATCAGCAATTACAAACCCCATCCCCTTCTTCAACGCTATAAAGCTACCCTAACATCATCTACAAGCATGAATTTGACCCTCGGAACCCCTTATGTCACTAATTATCATTACCACTATGTCATACATGTATTTTTTTAATATTTAATGACTTTTTTATTTAATTGTATTTATTTTAAAATCTGTGACATATATATACACAATTATATTTTTTTAGATATTTTATATATTAATATTCATTTATATTTATTTTAATATAAATATAAATACATCTATGAATATATATATATATATATATATATATATCAATACACCGACATATATATACATAATAATTATATATACATATTATTTCATTTTTATGATGGAAAAAATATATAAATTTTTGTGTTAAATAAATTCAATAAAATATATTTTTCCATATTTAAAAATTCATTTTCATGTAAAAAATGTTATTTATATATTTATACAAGTTATTTTTTATATGTAACTAAGAGAATATTTTCATATATTTAATTAAAAATAAAAATTTATTGTGAGAAATGATAAAATTTAAAATCCATTACTGAAATTTGAATTTAATCCCTATGAATAAATTCAATCCTCAATGAAAAAATGAAATAACCCCCGCCCCCGCTGCCCTTAAATGAGGTTGAAAATCCATCGACTTTTTTATAACTGATGTACCATGCCTAAAACCTCAATTTTAGAGTATATATGGGACTTTTTTCTTTGAAAAATATTTACCTGAGTACCTCTAGGTAAACCCTTTTTTACATCTCATCGTAAGCTTCAATTTGATATTTGGTAGATCCTAGAAAGACACATGGGTCAAAAGATATGGTTTTATGATGTTTGAGAAACTTTTTCATCTTATTTTTGTTGTTTTATTATTATTTGGAATTTTTTATTTCCAAATTATTTTAAAATGAAAATTACTATATAAAAATAAGCAAATTATTAAAAAAAATATTTTTAATCCATATTTACTCAATAACATATATATTATGGTTGAATGATTATTTATCCTTTTTTAGAACATATATAAATATAAATATATATATTATATTTATATCAATATAAATATATAAATATATTTTTAATGAAATTTTATGTTTAAATATAACCATTCTTAGCACTAGTGGAATGGTCTGATAGATGGGGGTCTTTGTTTGGACTTTTAAAAAAGAATTGTTAACCCCCCCCCCCAATCTTATCAGTTAATTTTTAAAAGATCTAATAATGGTCCCCTTCAACATCAATTCTACTAGAGCTTGTAAATGGGGGTAATTCTGTAGCACCGATATGGGAGATTTATCAGAAGTTGTCAAAAATCACTCCTAAAGGGGGGTCTTTAACAATGTAATTCGCTATCGTTGTTAAAGCCCAGGCATTGGATAAAACCACCTTTGTCATAGTTTAAGACCCATAAAATGGATTTTATCATCAATAGAATCTCTTACATATAATCACATTGAGATATGATCATAGGTTGGTATAGTATATCAAACATGACATCACAACATCAATAGTTGTTGTGGTCTATTTATAAAGAAATAAAATCCAATAATAATATGAAATCAAATTAAACTAGATTTAAAATGAAAATATTTTCCTAAAGAACATTCCCATTGACATTAACTGGATTATAATTATAGATTTGAGATAAAATCATCATACCATTAAGATTGTTCACTGCAAATTCCATATCTAATCATTTTTGTGGAATCATGATACCCTTAATAAATTTACATAGATATGAAAGAAAGGGAATATCTATAATGCAATATTATATTAGTAATTCTAGTGTTGATGGTATGTACTTATTTATCTAAAGCATTATCTCACCCCTCAGAAGAAACAATGATCATATGTGATTTCCCCTTGTCGCTCCAATTAAAAGCTTACTAATTTCGGTCATCATAATTAACCCGAATGTTTGAGAATTGGTTATCATAATTAACATTATCCATAGAAATGAATCACCTTTGTTGGGGAGGTTCATTCTCTATATATTTCTCTTTCTTCGCATTGTTATCTGTAATAGACCAACCATTGGCAACAAGATTAGTCACCCTAGTCAAGCCATCACAGGGATGGGTAAAACCAAAAAAACAAAAGAAGTATCATATATAATTATAAAAATAAAATATAAAAGAGTAAGAAGTGGTAAAAAGTAAATAGACAATTAATCCAAATAGAAAAATTAAAAAGTACATGAAAACCAGAGAAATAAAGGCTCCATCTGACTAACCATCTCCCAGAAAAAAAAATTAATGGGAAGCCTCTATTCTATAAAATACTCTTCACCTTACTAGAATTATACAAAAAAGGTCTTCAACCACCTACGTTCATAAATAGGCAATGAAAACTAGATCATAGTATGATACCATTAGAGATTCTATATAAGTTGAAAAAATAGGATTTCATAGGGACAAGATTTCAAACAAAACTGTTATAGAAATTTTTTTATAATTATAAAAAGTTGAACTACTCATTCAAAAAATCGATATGTTTCCCAAAAAATGAAAAAAATGTTTCCAAATAAAAAAAACATGTAAAGATACAGAAAATAGATAAAGAAGATATCCAAAATCTATTAAATTAACTATCATTCATTAACAACATGAAATAATAGTTCACCTACCAATCGAATTCTAGCGTATTGGACAATACATTCTAGACACACAGAAGTCTATAAAGTAATCCATTTAGATCCAAAAAATATCATTCCATTCCATATACGAAATAAATACAATATGTTACCTCCTAGCGGGGTCATGTGAACTAAGTATACATGTGTCTCTTTCTCAATGCACCCATGGTTCCTGTTGTGAAATGTTTGTCAATTTTTGTTTTTAATCTATTATCAAATTTTGGTAAAAAAATTTCATATCCAAGAAAATATTCCTTAGATATTTAAGATATGACTTTTGTTACCACCTTTCTCATATTGTTCTATCCCAGGACTCTCTACGCCTGCCTCTAATAGATTATATTATAACGACTAGAACTGTGAAGTCAAATTGTTGACATGGGAGGCCTTAGCCTACATACCTGTAAACACAAACACATCTCCATTATTATACAACTATTAAATGTTAAGAAAATGATCAGACATGAAATCATACATTTATGTATTGTAATCAGAGTATGCTAAGAAATAAAATAATGTAATCATGGACAAGTTCAATACCACCATAGAGTATGAATCCCCAATTCCAGATTAAAATAATGTAATGGGAAAGCTATCAAAATTCTGCAAGAACATACCTTGGTCTATCTTCTCTCACTATTCACCATCTTGACCTGGTCTTCCTCTAACTATTTCAAAAGGACGATCGTCTACATTGGACACAACATATAGGGAAAAATATTGTGCATTAGTGAGTATAAAAATTATCAGTAAAACATCCCAAAACCAAAAATAATATATATAAAAAGAAACACAGTCTTCTCTATATATGTATATGTCTATATCACATATAGAAATAATATCTAGATATACTCAACACATGTATATAATCTAGAGGTAATCCAAAGGCATACTATACTAGCCCTATGAATCCATATCAATGGTTCCAAAAAGCACCCATTTTCGAGAACACACACTTGAGTCTAATGGTACTGATGATATTATTATGAGAGGTACAACTCATTGGGTCTCATCATGAGAGTGAACATGCAGATATGCTGGATATAATATGATACCCAAATGAGTATCACTATAAAATTGATGAGGTGAAACCAAAAACTCAATTATAATCAACACAATAAGTATAGCATAAATTCCCTCATAGTGTTAGTCATGTTGATACCAATAACTCTACCTAGGTCATGAATATGAATAGAGGATATCCCTATGTTCCTCTCAATGGGATTTCAACAACTCTATCCAGGAATTCGCACAGAAGGGATCAGGGTCCTAGGAGTATGAAATGATTCCAAACTAACCCCCAGGTAATTAATATGTGGAGAAAACTATAATGAATCATTTCCAAGGTTTGTAAGAAAATAGATCCAAGAAATGTATACAAGAGTACACAGTGTGTAGTATAGGTTACACATTCTGTCCCTTCACCTCAGGTCTTGATAGTTTAAATGTACCATGTCATCAAAACATGTCCACGTAGTAGTAAATTTCATGTTGGATTTCCATGTACTCTACACATGTACTACTATATGTCTTTGATAATGTACTTTATCCCATGATTCATTATGTTGCATTTCTTAAGAACTTGGTCTTTCCTATGTCTTTTTTGGGGGAGTACACTCCAAGTAGGTAACCCATAAATTGCACCCCATGTTAATGTACTTCGAAAATAACACCCTGAGTATCCAGGGAGGGACCACACACTATATAGATAGACCCACTCACCATTTAAAATTTAACATCCTTCAGAAACTCTAGCCACTAATAAAGGGGCCCCACATGATGTGTAGATCCAAATTACACACAGTGTATCACATGATTTCTTTTAATATTATATCTACAGTCCAACCATCCCCATTTTCTATCCAGCATTCTGTTCGACCACACTTTGATGACAAAATCAAGGGGATAACTGAACCATTCCTTGCCACCAATAAAAATAATTGTTGATAATACATTCCCTTATAAATCATATCAAATCTACGTTCTTAGTTGGGCATCAAAGAACATCAAAGAACACAAAATTTGATATCCACTATGATTTAAATAACTCTGTCTACATCATCACACCACTTTTATACCATGACAATCCTATTTGTATGAGATCTAATAATTTCATATGAAAAAGGTGAAGATTGATCCATAAATATAGATAATTAGGTTATGGAAAAAATAATGAATGCTCACAGAGAATGATGACTGGGGGTGGGGATATAAAAATATTATACAAATGAAGCTTGAAATATTTTCATTTCATCCTCGATACATCACCATTAGAAATACAATCAAAATAATTAAATCGCAAATAAATTCTCTTATAAAAACTCCAAAAAACCCCATCCAACAAATCAATCGAACCACCAATCAATATATTCACATATTGCGATGAATTGATGATATAAATAATGTAGGGGTGTGAAAAAAATCCAAAACTACAATCTACCATGATTTGGATCAATCACTAATGATGAAAAAAGCTATGTCATGTTTTTTGAGATCCTATGAAATTGATGTGCATCGATCATTGATCCATGATCTTATCATTTTTTACCTCAAAAATTCACCAATTATCACTCCAATGAACCTCCAATGGAGCTAGGGTTTTGAATATAACATGCGAATTTCAAACATAATAATTTATTTAAATATTTTAATCTTAAAGAGTCAAAATAATGAATTAAAATATTTTATTCAATTATTTTATTCATTTCCTCACCCATTTTGACTTTTATTCAAAAATCCCACATCAACTATTAATAAGTCTCATCTAGGGAAAAATATATATTACAATCACAACAGTTCCCTCATATATATGATCTGGTCACAAATTTAGATGTTTTTTCACTTTTTCATGAAATCCATGCATGTGTGTTATTTAATATATTTAATATATTTCAAACATTTATTCCTATAAAACTGGGCCTTAGAATCGCACGTCATCATAACGACTATTATAAAAAATAATCCATATAATATGAAAAAAAAAAAAAAAATATTAGACATTAAAATCTACACCCCATGGTAATTTACATACTTGAAAATCATAAATAAGGGCTCCTAAAAGGATTTAGATAATCCGGGTGAATCTAAGCCTCCCTCTCCCTTGATCATTCCTGGAGATTCATGTGCTTCCATTGGACACACTAAATAAATCAGTCACCCTAAAAGGATTCTATCATGTTGAAATTAAATCTTTTCTAGGTACTCATCATTGGTCTCTAAATCCTCGATGTTGAGCATTCCCCAGTTGATATATTTTTATTGGTCATGAATTTACCACCCCAGTTGCGATACAAGGAAGACATCATGTACCTAGACTATCTTCGGAGGTTGATCTAAGTGGTAGAAATCATTTCAAACTCTACACAATATTTGGAAAGGGTTGATGATCCTCATAGATAGATTACTACCAACACCAAATATCTATAATCCCCATCAAGGTGAAACTCACAAGAGTATAAGGTCTCAATCCTGAAACACTAAAGTCCTTTAGCTCCTATCAGAATAAAATTATAAAAGCTCTATGTACTCTTCATCCACTCATACACGATCATTACCTTTTCTGATATAGATCTTTGAAACTTAATACCAAATAATTTTGACTCTCATAGGTCATTATAGTAATGTGGTGACCTAAAGGTTCATTCATAAAAAGCCTCGAATGGTTTCATTCTAATGGTGGAATGGTAAAGGTTTTTGAACACAAAATTTACTAGTTGTTGGTGATCCTTCCAACTATGTCCACAGTCAAACATGCATTCTCACAAAATGTCTTACCGAACCTGAATGGTATTCTCATTATGGATGTTAGTATTGTGGTGGAACGCTATTATCATGAATACCTAATTATCAAATGACTCCTATAACTTCTTCCAAAACCGTTATGTAATGTGAGAATATTGATCAAAATAAAATTTCAATTGAACTCCATGTAATCATACTATCTTTTGATAGTAGAGGCATCTCATTTCTTCTACTAAGCTATATTCTCAAATCTCTATGAGATAGTCCATCATGGTGAGCTATTATAGAATCACCTAGATGAAATTGCATCCTTGAGACATACATGGTAAGATAATTATAAACCAAAAACACCATCCATACAAATTCCATTCCAAGACATTAATAGGTTGAGCTAAAACTATTAGAACATGGTTCCCATCATTTAGGTTCTAAAAAGTTTTGCATCGATAGAAAAACTCAGTAACTCCTTGATTAATCCCTAACCAGCAGATTTGATGTCATAGGTCCAAGATAATCTTTTCCATGAATGGATATACCACAAAAGGAGATGTGTGAAACCATTGAATAACATCCTCCTAAAAAATAAATTTTACCATTGTGAGTTCTCTTAAAATAATGACATGCTCCCCACCTTTAAAATATATATCGGGATCATTCCCTAGGGATATCATAATATACAGGGTATCACATTCAGCATCCAATGGATTTTCCTCCCTCAATCACTATAAGGGTGGAGGTGTAAAAACCATTGACTGGAGGGAATCTACTCCATATCTATCAACAAAGGATAAATTTGATGAGGCCAACTGCTCTAATTCCTCATTTAACAACTATGATAAAGATATCGTATTGATTTTATCTACTACCATGTTCCCATTTCTATGAGTACAAAAAATTTTGAAGTCATAATATTGGAGGTACTATTGGAATTACCTATTTCTCTGGTTGAGATCATTCTGAGAGAAGTTATTCTAGAGACTCTTTCTATCATAATAAATGATAAAATACTCATCCATTAGGTATTTTTTCCACATCATTAATGTGAACACAACAATTACTAACTCAAATAGTGTGGGTTGCATAGATCTTATCATGTGGTCTAAATGGATGTGAACCATAGGTAATAACCTCTTTCCTCTACATCATGACACAACCACGATTAGTTCTAGATGCATATATGGAAACAATGTACTCGACACCCCCTCAAAAAATCCAAAGAATGTGGTGGTCATCAAACTGTACATCAACTACTTATTATCCATCTGAAACATATCTGTCCAGACAAAAGACCTACCCTTTTGAGTAAAATATTTCATAGAGGATGATATCTATGGTAGATCAAGTAATAATCTCCTGTAATTACCTCCCAACCAAAGGATTGTTTGTTCCTCCATCACACTATCCGGTGGATCCCATACTAACACTGCCTCATCCATAGCATAGTCCACTATATCTTAATATGCTGAGAGAACAGGTCAAAAAATATGACCTCTTAATTGGATAACTATATCATAGAGAGATTTCTATAAATATGGTTCTCTTAATTTATTCCCACAATAATCTTGATGTGTATCACGTGATCCTCCTCACATGTTGAGTACATGTCATTGCAAACTATTACAAACTATTCTATGTAATGATGAAATATATGGTTCATGAGTCCAATGAACACTAATAATGAGTTATTCTTGGCAAATGGAATCACTAAACACTCATAGTTTCTGTAGTTTCATCACAATGTCATCTTCGGTATATCCTCATCCCTCCCTCGCAGTCGTTGATAGCCCAACCTGGGGTCAACCATAGTGAACCATCTAGCCCCTAAAAACTGATCAAAGTGGTCATTGATCCTTGGTAGTGAATACATGTTCTTTATAGTCACTTGTTTTAATCACTGATAGTCTATACACATCCTCAAACATCATTCTCACTTCATAGAAAGAAAACTCTGGAATCCCAAGGTGAAACACTATGTCTACGAAATTATTTCTTCCATAAGTCCTCCAACATCACCCTAAATCCTCGAATATGTATAGGTGTCCTTTGATATTCTATATTATTTATCGAAGTATTCATGGGTGTAGATAAATGAATAATTCTATCTCTCTACGGGGGGGGGGGGGGTAATCCATGAACAACAATGGGGAAGGAATCTTCATAATTTAACACCTCTGAAAGAAACTGGCGGCTCACAACATCCACTACACAATGAATTGGGATAGCCAATTATTTACTAATTGGTTAAAACCTACTATTTATGAGTATATACTATTCTTCTTGAGTTTCCTTTTCACTAACAATATTGAAACTGGTTCCATCACCATATACACACCACACACTTCACCTAAAATAGAAGACATGTCATGAACTATAGATAACCAATCCATAACTAGAATTAAATGGTAGGGCATCAAAGATGGTACAAAGTGATTGAAAAATAAATTATCATATCCATGTGTTTGGTCATAGTTTTGGCATAATTGTGTGGAAATTGAGTTATCTCTAGTTGGAGTCTCCAAGCCTATGGGTTGATCCAAAGGTTCAACCAGAATCTGTAAGTCTCAAACAAGCTATCTAGAAAGAAATGAATGACTAGAACATGTGCCAATTAATAATTTATGTAATGATTAAAATTGATATATTGTACCTCAAAATATTCCTAGAGAATCTGGATCAAATGCTTCAACAACATGCAGATGTGCCAACCCCTAAACTCTAGCTCATTGAGCCTGGCAAGGACCACCTATGGTTGGTGGTGGTAATAAGTCAAGTCATCAAAAATATCCCAATGATATTCCAACAACTATTCCAAATCCTCTACCATGAGAAACATCATGATCATTCCATATTATCTACCTCAGTGGCCCATCCATGTGCACTTTTTGAGGTGTTTGGTGGGAAAGACAATCTTGGGTGATATGCCCCATGATGTCACAAGATTATCACAAATGCTCTCTGGGTTGAATGAACCCACCCTGTTGGCCCTAAAATAGAGATCTCATATCCTAGGACCTCCTCTTGAGACATATAACATGTAAAGGTCCCTAGGACTAATGTCGTATCCTTACTTTCAAGTTCATTTCACTTTCTTTCTAGCTGTTGAAAACTATTAGTTTAATCTAACTTCACAAGAAACTCTAAACCCCAAAAGCTATATCTAGAACCCCATTAGAAGATGGAAGGTAAATAGGGATAACATTGGTTTAGATGTCTGAATTATCACCTCACTCAATGGTCCATGACAAAAAATAATGATCACAGACCATATCTATCAAGTATCTAGAGATTCTGATAAACCTAAATCAACACTTACCCCTATTGCACATGAGCCTCATCCTGATTGGTGAAGACTCGGTAGGTGCATCCAAGAGACCCGAGATCAAATATGGGCAAGGGCACATTTTCGGGTATTGTAGCAGTACTGTAGAAAGTAATATTTTATACTGTATCGGCCGACATTATTCATCCATTTGGGCCATTAGGCCACCAGTTTGGGCGCAAGGGTATTCCAAGGCTTTTGGTCCACCCAAGGCCTTAGGGCTAGTTGATTCTCAAGGCCTTCGAGCCACCATAAGGCCTTTGGGCCACCCCAAGGTCTATGAGACACTTGAATTCAGTTGTACCAGTTTGAATACAAGGAAAAAGGCTTCAAATGAGGATTTAGGGTGGGAACATTTACTAGAGTAGAGGTAAATATATTTGAAAAATTAGAGGGTGTGGCTTTGCCATCGGTACTAGGCCTATGCAGGTTTGCATAGGACAGCAAGCTAACCTGCCCAGAGAAGGTGGTGTGCAGATATCATGACATATGCTGGGGAGGAGAAGTTCCAAGTTGTCTTGCCTTGGTGATTCACACTAATGCCTATGGGTCATGTAATTGTCTCCAAGCCTTCAGGCCTTATAAGGGTTCCACCTCACCCCATGAAATTTGGATTATCAAAAATAATAATAAATGAAGGCCTTCAGGCCATTATGACCGAATATCTGGCCTTTATCACACTAGCCTACTAGATATGCATAATGTAACATCCCAGATCCTGGTGCCACACAATGGGTGTCCCGTACCCAGTTGGTCAAATGTCCTCAAGCACATTTCCCCAAACACCATAGGATGCTGACTAGTAGCGAAGGCTTAGGTCTGATAGTGGGAAAACTATGCCATCATTTATGAAGGTTTTTCACGGTGGAGAAAGTAAAAACATAAACAAAACAGAAGCAGTAAACGAACTAAAGTTAATTATGACCAACTATCATATATATGATGATTCAATATGTCCCTAATTCTAAGAAAGTAACCTAACCAGGATACACTGCAATATAAAACAATATACCTCAAGGGAAAATAACTACAAAGAAAAACAAAACAATCCATTAAGAATGCAGCAACTTTACAAGGCTAATCTCGGCATCATGCTCTTCAAGTCATATGAAACAATCAGGTACCTGTATAGTGCCTCTTTACCTTATCAACTCCTAAATCAATATAATCTACTCATTCCCAATACATGGCCCAAAAAGGGTGTGAGAAATAAATCCTAGTAGGAAACCACCAAAGGAATGTTCCCACCTGTTAGTAAAAATGTGTAACAGTAGTATGCAATGAAGAAATGCAGTAATCTAAGACGTACTCAAATGCAACTACTCCAAATAGTTCCATTACAATTTAAATATTATTTAACAATTCAATATTATTGAATTATATGTTTCCGAGACCCGGCCTCAACCAAAAATCTCCTATACAGTTCCACAGAATAAATCACAATAGACTATCTAACAAGTGGAAGGTAATAATAATACCAAGCCTATGCTTTAGCTTGACATGTATAACATAAGAAATCACCATAGTGAATATTTCAAGAAAACAATTTCCTCAAGCTAGGAAGTCCTTACCCTCAGGTAAACAGAAGTGAAACCCTCAGGTGACAACCCTCAGTCATAATTAATATTACCCTCAGGGGTACGACATATCTCCCTTAGGCAAAGAATCCACTGCCCAAAAGCATAATAATGGTTTCTTCAGGGTAATCAGATCACTGCCCTCAGGATAATCAAAACACTACTCTCAGGATAAGTAAGTAATCAGGATAAGCCTAAAACATTTTCATGCAATTTAGATATATATTTTCTCTTATGAAAACTCATAACATGCTATTATCACAGCATACCCATGGGTATCCTGGCCAAAAGGATAAACAAGGGAAACACACCCATGTGATGCCCTTGGATCAAGGAAACGTTCCAAAACATAAGTTTATACTTGTTCATTAAATTACCTATGCAATTCTAGATATCTTAACAGTCAAGGCCTCACCCATACGACCCCCCAACCTTGGGTGCATAGCACAATGACACAAAAAATCAACTCGACAGTTGGAAATAAACACCAAACCACCTACCTCGATCTCCTCTAATCGATATACATGAACGGTGCCTCCCTAATCAACTGAGAATGATATAGATTTGGGATAAAAATTTACCCATTCAAAATAAAATAACATCACATCAAGAAATAATTGGATGGAAAGACTCCCGGAGAGGGAAGATATCACCTGTGCAGTTTAAACGAGATCGACAACGAAGGAATCAAAGCCCCGGTTTGTGATCGGGAGATCCTCCATGTTCTGGCCTCTTCTCCCATTACTCCCTTCTAGCTATATGCCTCCTCTACCGAATGAGGACGATAATTTATGTTTTTAACAAAAAAACATTACTACACTACGTGTAATCTCTAGTACATGGCGTGTACTTTCGATTTTTTAAATGTTCATTTGTCAGCCATCTTCCACCTCCTCACTATTCATCTACCGACATGGATACATGAAGTGTATTACCAAAAACATGGTTTGTACTATCATTCCACTGATGGAAAATTTCCACCATCTTAATGTTCAATTGTTGACTGAGTACATGTCTGGTATTACTAAGTACACAATGTGTAGTTAGTTTTTACAACTAGAATCGGCGACAAGAATACACGCCCTGTATTCTCATATGAAATGGTCAAAGTAAACAGCATGTGAAAAATTAAACGGCGTGTACCAATAAATATGAGAATTTTCCCCCCATTTTTCATATTTTATCCGAATCATTTAAGGAAAAGGAAATGTAGAAACCTGTACCTCAAGAATAAGAACCCAGTTCATAAAAACACCCCCCTTTAAGAAGTCCATCCCCGAATTTCTCATCCAAGGGTGGTGAAGATAAAGATGAGAAAAAATCTATCCACTGAGCATGTACGTCTATCTCCTGCTCCCAGGTTTCACCCTTCACTCGGCCATGGTGCCATAACACCTATACGTGGGTAACTTAACTACCTCAGAGAACTTTCATGCTCCTATCAACAATACGAATCGGATGCTCCTCAAAGGATGCACCGACCTGAAGATCAACATCCTTGGGATAAAAAACATGAGATGGGTCTGAGTGATAATGTCATAGATGAGATACATGGAAGATTTCATGCATGACTTGGTACATCTGTTGTAACAGCAACTGAGAGGCAATCGACCTGACTCTGTCCAAAATCTAAAACGACCCCACATACCTCGGTGAAACTTTACCCTGTCTTCTGATCCGCCTGTGTCCCAACCTCTGTGAAGCACACAAGAAAACCTGATCCCCAACCACAAACTCCTAGGGTCATCTGCCGCAATCAGCATAATATTTCTAATAGGACTTTGCAGTATCTATATGCTTGTTTGTCAACATGACCTGCTCTAAGTCTCTTGCATGAGATGTTGTCCCATTAAGTCTACCTCACCTTCCTCAACCAGCACAAAGGTGATCGACAAAGCCTATCATATAATGCATCATAAGGATCCATCTCAATACTTTCCCAAAAACTATTATTGTATGACAAATCGACCATGGGAATGTGATTTTCCCAAGAGCCCCCAAAGTCCAAGACGCATGCACGTAGCATGTCCTCTAGCACCTGTATCGTACGCTCTAACTGGAAATCGGTCTAAGGTTGGAATGTTGTGCTCAAAAGCACCTGTTTACCCAGTTCCCTCTAAAAACTCTTCCAGAAACATGAAATCAAATGAGATTACCTATTAGAAATGATAGAAAAAGGTACCCCATGAATATGTACAACCTATAGGGTATACAACTTCTCAGGCTCATCTACACCGAAGGTCTCCTTGATCAGAAAAATGTGAGGTACCTTCGTAAGTCTTTCCACAACAACCCATACGACATTACTGCCTCGAGGTGACCTTATTAACCCGGTCACGAAGTCCATCACAGCATCATCCCATTTTGACTTCGGAATGGGTAACTATTGTGACAATATGACTTGCCTCTAATGCTCCGCCTTCACCTGCTGATATGTGGAAAATCACGTAACAAAACCAGCTACCACTCTTTTCATACCTAGCCACCAATACTGACATCTCATTTCATGGTACATTTTGGTAACTCCAGGATGCACTGCCCATGATGAAGCATGATATTCCCTCATCAACTCCTCATATATATCCCCTGGAACCAACCCTCATCCATGGATACGTCATACCTCGTCATCACCTAACGTCCAACCAAGAGGAGGGTCCTAACATGCCACTAACTCCCATAGAACTAGGCATTTTGAATCTGATAGTTTTCTCATCCTCACACTATCCAAGATGATAGAATTCCCAGATAAGGATGAATGATAGGTTCACCCCTGACTATCAAACACTTCCAAATTCATCTTAGAGAACAAAGCCATATGCTGCCACTCACCACTGGCCTCCTGCACTGCCTGTATCTGAGTCCTCCTACTCAATGCATCAACTACAGTATTAAATTTACCAAGTGTATAGGAAATCTCAATGTCAAATGACTGATGGTATTCAACCCACCATCAATGTCCCAAATTCAGGTCATGCTGGGAAAAGTTTTATTAAAGAATTTTTTTGTCCGTAAATACCACAAAATGTTCTCCCAAGAGAAAATGCCTCCAACAGCGCAACACATGAACAACTGTAGCCATCTCGAGATCATGAATTAGGTAATTTCACTCATGTGGCCTCAAATGCCGAGACCCACACACAACTACCCAATCATCCTGCATCAATGCATCACAGTAAACTGTACTTCTCTTTACATTCTTTGGAAGTATGAGGACTGGTGTAGATGTCAACCTTCCCTTCAGCTCTTGAAAGGCTGTCTCGTAAGCTTCTGACCAAATTTACTTCACACCCTTCTTAGTAAAACTTGTCAATGGTGATGCTATTCAAGAGGATTCCTATATAATTCACATGTAGTAAATAACCAGCCCCATGAAACTCCAGATTTCAAACACGTTCTTAGGGTGCTCCCAAAAAAGTACTGCTCTCACATTCTCTAGGTCCACCACAACTCCTTCATGTGAGATAATATGACCTAGGAAGTGAATATAGTCCATCCAAAAGTAGCACATCGAGAGCTTAGCATATAACTGATGTTATTTCAATGTACTCAATACGATCTCATGATGGGTAGCATGGTTGTGACGAGTGTGAGAATAAACCAAGATATCATCCATGAAAACATCCACTAAATAATCCAGATTTGGGTGGAACACACGATTCATCAAAGCCCTGAAAACTACCTGCACATTCGTGAGGCCGAACGGCATGACCAAGTAATCGTATAGACCATATCTGCTCCGAAAGGCTGTAAGTGGTGTGTCGAATGGTCTAACGCGCATTTCATGATATCTGGATCTCAAGTAAATCATCAAGAACACTTGTGCTCCTCTAAGTTGATAAAAATGTTCATCAATTATCAGCCTGGGATCTCGGTTCTTGGCCATCAACTGGTTTAGTTTCAGATAATCCACACAACATCTGAGGGTACCGTCCACCTTCTTCACAAATATGACAGACAAACCCCATGAAGAAGTACTAGGTCAGATAAACCCATTACCTGCAACTCCTCTAACTGTTTCTTGAGCTCCTACAACTTTGGTGTATCCATCCTATAGGGAGGAATGGACACTAGTGCCACTCCTACAACAAACTCAATTGGGAAATACACCCCTCGCACTAGTGTAAGACCTAAAAAATCATCCTTGAAGACATACCTGAAATGATTAACCCATATAGGGAAAGACTTCTAAAAATTTACCTTGTCATCCAGATCTAAACATGAAAATTCAGCTGTCACTCCACCTCGCGAAATATGCTCGGGTCCAGATCAACTCTCATGGACATACCATTCTCCCTTGTATAGAATCTCTCTTCTCTTTGGTGACGTGAAACACACCCTACGATGATAGAAATCTACAAAGGCTCAAAAGGGTACCAACTAGTCCAACCCAAGAATGACATCATAGGTTGTCATCTCTATGACATAGTGGTCCCATAGAAAGTAACACCCACTAACATCTATGGGGAACTCCCTGAACTGACGCACACATGCTGTTCTTATTCCCAATGGAGTGTCTTGCATCATGATATAATAAGAAGTTGAAACAATGTTCCTGAGGCTCTCCACAATAGCCACCGATATAAAGCTATGTGTATCAACAATATCGAAAAGTATTGAAGATAAAACAGAAACAACTTGGATAATACCTCTTACAGTGGAAGGTCTGAGATCCTACTCTTGTTGGGTCTGTTGCACTGCATATGATTTCCCTTTCACACAGCCCTGTGACATAACCTGGCTACCCTGAGCTGACCCACCCTGCTGTCTCTAAGATCCTGATGACTGGATACCACGACCACAACCACCACCTCGGGCTGAATGTCCGGGTGTATTCCAATTCCTTTAATGGTAAGAAGCTGTTATCCCTTCTCCTATATGAAGAGTCTACCAAGAACCCCTGTCAGTAGTAACTAGTGGAAACTCCGGGTAAAAACGTTGAAGAAGTCCCATCCTGCATCAAGCTCGGCACTCCACAAGGACACATGGGCACTGAGGTCTCTTGTGTCCCTCTTTACCATATTTGTAGCACGTTACCTGGCACCTGAATAATTATTCTGGCCAGTACTTCCACTGTAAGAGAAATCCATCTGCCTCTTCTGCTTACCGTTAGAAATAGTAACAGAAACTGGTGCCAAACTACCCTGGCCTATGCCACTAGCTTCCGAAAGGTTATACTCAGTAATCAACACCTGGTTCAAAATAGCATGCACTGTAGGAAACCTAAAAACATTCACCAGTGCACAAATTTCATATTTAAGACTATCCTAAAAGTGTCTAGCCCTCAACATCACTTCACCCACTAGAACAGGTGCTAAATGTTGTTGCTCAATGAAGCGGGAAGAATAATCCATCACTAACATGAAGACCTGCTGCAGATTCATGAACTCTTAAGCTCGATCTTCATTTAGTGTCTCTGAAAAGAAAAAATCATAAAGGACTGCATGAAAATTTTCCCACTCCAAGTCCTGGTGATGCTCAGTCAGGGTGGTAACATCCGAAAATCTCTTGTCGGAATCACGCAGCATGTAATCACCGAGCTTGAACATCGTCCTTGGAGGTGTCTATAGATGCTCAAAGATAGTATGAAAAGAATCCATCCAGGACTCTACAACCTGTGGTCCTCCATTCCCAGAAAATGTAAGCGGATGCTGCTGCTGGAATATAGGTGTCACCTCTACCATAGATTTGGCAACCGACAGTGCTCCCTAGAAGGTTTGTATGAACCACATTAAGCATTCATGAAACTGCGCATCTATGCCTATGTCTAGTGTAACGGCTGGCGCCGCATCTGGGACTACTAGAGGATCCATCGGTAACCCGTGGCCTACCGTCTCTAGAGTAAAATCATCACCACTATCCTAGAGAACAACTCGAGGTCATCTTGGTGGAATGAATCTACAAGGTCAAACACACAACTTAGATTAATATCATCAAGGACTAAGAACTAGAATCTTAAGAAGGGATCAAGGAAAAGAAAACATACAATTTTGACAAAACAAGACTACACGACATGTATAATAAGTACACCATGTGTTCCCTTAGGTTTTTCACATGGGTGTGTACTTCTTTCCAGAACTGGTTGTTTAACACCCCAAACACACGGTGTGTTGTCCTTACACACAACATGTACATGAATTTTCTTCCCCATCCCAAGTCATTCTACATGGCTAAGCCCCACATATATCTTTTGAACTAGACTACATAGAGTGTAAAACCGCTAAACGGTGTGTTCCCCTAGGCACTTACATGGTCATGTTCTGATGTTGCCCTGGGCATGTCTCAACCCAAGGTTCATTGTGTGTTACACCCACACACAGAGTGTACACCACATTGTCTCCCCATCCACATGGCTAATTCTATATTGTCTATCACCGGTTGAGAGTACACTATGTGTCCCAAAGGTAACCAGTGTGTACTAGATGATCTTCACGGACCCATGTTGTTCGAGACAGCTAGATACATGGCTCACACTACACGGTGTGTTCCAGATGGACAGGGTGTGCACTATAAAGGATAACACCATCTCATGTTGTTAGTTACATGGACTGATTCCCAGATAACATGACACGACATGTTCGTATGTTACATGACATGTTTACGTGAATATTTCTCCATCCGTGTTGTTAGTCACTCGACGGGCACATGGTCAACGTGACATGGCGGGTACACTGGTACATGGCGTGTGCCCACAAAACCTACCCCATCCCATGTCTCTACCCACATGGCCTATGATATGGTTAGATATTACACGATGTGTACATAAGGTACACGACGTGTAAATATATTTTATTTCATTTCTTTTCGAATAGATGAGTATACAGTGTGTAGTAGAAATTACATGGCATGTATTCTAGGTTTTTCTGGACAGTAATCCTCATAAACTACTCTGAATTTCATGTAACCACTGGACAAACACCAAAGTTCCAAATTCTAACCTATGAGGGCCCATACTCCCCGTAAACCAAAGCCTGGCATCTTATACCTGTTATAACAAAGTAAACAAGTCAATGAATGACTAAATTATGGTTGATGAGGCCCCATACACCTCAAAAACAAAAGTTTGGAATTTATTCACAAAAAATTTCATAACAATACCCTATGAAATTGCAGATATTTTATCAAGGTAGTTATCACAATATCATGAATTTTCTAGAACAACATCTATCACAACAACATGAAATTTTTAATGCACCTACATGGCATGGTAACTATGAATGGAATTTGATTTTAACATATTCCTAAATGATGCAAGAGATGGAGTAACCTCATATCATATGGTTGCTAATAAATAGAACCCAACTATAGAATATAAACATCACACCACAAGTGAGTCACCCATCACTGTAAATCAAATCAACTGTAAAAATTTCAAAATAGAAAAATCCATTTAAATGAGGTAGATTGGTTTTCCCCTGTACATAGGTTAGCTACTCCTCGGCATAGCTTATTACCAAGTACCCATTCCATCCTATCCCTAGCTAAATGCTCCAGACAGTAAGTCAGGAGAAATGAAAGACATTGATACCACTTTGTAACATCCTAGATCCAAATGCCACACAACGGGTGCATCGAACCCAGTTGGTCACATGACCTCAAGCACAGTACCCCAAATGCCAGAGGCTTCCAACTAGTAGCGAGGTCCTTGGTCTGATAGTGAGAAAACTATGCCCTCATTTATCAAATTGTAGTGCAAATGAGAAAGTACAAACATACCAAAAGAGGAAGTAGTAAACAAACTAAAGTAAAGGATGATAAATAGTTATATATATGATGACACAATATTTACATAATTCTAAGAAAGAAGCCAAGTTAGGATAAAATGAAATATAAAACAATAAATCTCAATGGACAAGTACAGTAAAGCAAATCAGAACAGTGCTGCAGGAACTCAATAGAATCGCAAGCCTTAGCTCGGTCTCATGATATCCTAATCCTCTGCAACAAACAAGTACCTGTATAGGGACTCTTTCCCTTATCAACACATACAACAACATAATCTGTTTGGACCCAAGACATGGCCCAAATAGGGTGTGAGAAATAAATCCCAGTAGGAAACCACTAAAGGCTTGTACCCAACTGTTAGTGAAAATGTTTAATAGGAGTATGAAATAAAAAATGCAGTAAGCTAGGAAGTACTCAAAAGAAGCTACTCCTACCTTTTCCATTACAATTAAATTATTATTTAACAGTTCTACATAATTCAATTATATGTTTTCCAGACCCAGCCTCGACTGGAAGTCTCCAATATAGTGCCATAGAAAAAACCACAACATACTATCTATCAAGTAGAATCTAGTTACAATACCAAGCATGTGCTTTAGCTTGATAAGTATCACCAAAGAAATCACCATAGTGAATATTAAAAGTAAACATTTTCCTCAAACATGAAAGTCATTATCCTTTGGTTAAAAGAAGTTAATCCCTAAAGTGACTTCCCTTAGTCATAATGAATAATGCCCTCATTTGTACAAGATATCGCCCTCAGGCACAGAATCTACTACCCACAGGAATAAGAAATGTTGAACATAGGCTAATCAAAAAACTGCCCTCTGGCTAATCAAAATACAGACCTTAGGCTAAGTATGTAATGGGGTCAACCCAACACATAAGAAAGAAATATATATATATATATATATATATATATATATATATTTAATCTCTAGAAAACTCAAAACATTCTATTATTGCAACATACCCACATGTATCTTGGAGAAATGGCTAAACAAGGGAAACGCAGCCACGGGGTGGCCCCAGATCAAGGAAACGATACCACACAATAGTTTTTACTAGTTCAATATATTACCTATGCAATTCTAGATATCTTAATAGACAAGGACTCAGCCATAAGACACCCCAGCCATGGGCTCGTGGCACAATGGTATATAAAATCAACTTGAAAGGTGAAAATAAACACCAGACCACCTACCTCGATCTCCTCTGATCGATATACGTGAATGGAGCCTCATAAATCAACTGAGAACACCATATATCTTGGATAAAAATTTACCCATTCAAACGTTAATAACTTCACTTAAGGAAATAATTGGAATAATTAATCAAGGAGAGGGAATATCTCTCCCACGCGGTTCAAACAAGATCAATGACGAAGGAATCAGAGTCCCGGTGTGTGATCGAGAGCTCCTCTAGGTTATGGCCTCCTCTCCCACATCTCCTGTTGAGTTCTATGCCTCCTTTTCTGAATGAGGAGGCTACTACCTATTTTTTACAAAAAAAACATAACTACATGGTGTGTACTCTCATGTAAATGGCATGTACTTTCCATTTTTTAACTGTGTCTCTGGAGGCCACTTTCCACCGCATCACTATTCATGTGGCAACATGGTTACATGGCCTGTATTACCAAATACATCGTGTATACTATCATTTCGTTGATAGCTACTCTCTACCACCTTACAGTTCATTTGCCAACTGATTACATGGTGTGTATTACTATGTATAAGGAATGTAGTTTGTTTTTACAACCTAAATCACCAACAAACCTACACACCCTATATTCTCATCTCACATGACCAAATTACATGGCGTGTGGAAAAGGACACTGCGTGTACCCAAAATTTTTGGATTATCCCCCATTTCCCTTATGTTCTCAAAAACATTAAAGGAAAAGGAAGATAAGAAACCCATACCTCAAGAATAAGAACCGAGTTCTTACACTTAAGCTATTGGAATCTTATATACCATACAATATTTTGGGAGAAATCTTATCTAAATGTCACTTGGACATTGTAAATGAAAGTTTCTCATTATCATAAAAATCAATAACAAACCCCACCATCACCATGTAGATCCTTGTATAAGGATCATCCCCAAGAACCCCATCTAATGTGAAGGTGTCCTAATCGGAAAAAAAATTAGGTCACCGCCTAAAGAGAGTCCTCATATGATTGTGGGATGGGTTCACCTTGGATCATGTGGGATCTCTATCACTAAAACTCACCAAGGAAGATTATATTATCCACCTCATATTCAAGTACTCTGGGTACCAAATGTTTCTCTATATGTGGTGATATGGATGGTGCACAAACTTGAGGTAACATATTAGTAATTTTTCTTCTTTTATATGCCTTATCACTGATAGGATCGTCCTCATGATCACGATAAATCCTAGATATCACACATCATAGATGAATCCTAGGACAAAAACATATACCACTATCAATGAGTATATCTTTAATGATGACTCAAAAAGGCCATGAAAATCACAACCCATCTTATATGATTCATGTAACAAGGTTTTATCTACATTCATTTTTATCATATACTGAGTGTAAAAGTATGTAATTAGAGTAGTGGTGTGTGGATACGTTGAACACCACACAAAAAATGGAGTCCATGACCTAAAATTCAAACATGAAACAATTGATATTATTTCCATAAACCAATATCAAAGACACATTTTCCTAAATTGTAACTGCCCCTTATAATACCACCCTATAATGAACCATCCCATAAGGGCCTATGTTGTGGCTACCCATTCCATTCACCTATAGGTCAATGGTGTAAGATTACTGGTGAGAAGGAATTCCACTAACATGGGAGGCTTATCCAAAGTGCCAATTAATACTCAAACATATCTATGACTATAAAATTATGAAATGTTAAAACAACTGAATAACCATGAATTAATGTATATAAGTCCTACAACCAAAGTATGATAAGATGTAAAAGAAAAAAAACAGGGAAAAATGCATTCCCATTACAAAGATTGTGAAGCCACAAGTCCAACCAGAATGGATGTACTAAGACCAATATCAGAAAGACATTGGAAGACACCTCAGTATGTCTAATCTCAATAAGGTTCATCAACTCCTAGTCTAAATTGGAATCTTTCAAAAGGATGATCATCAACAAAAGATAGGACATGTAATGACCCAACGATTTATTAGTGGAATTCCCTTCTTATAATTTTTACAAACATTATAATCAAAGGAGGAATCAAAATGACATATAATTATAATAAATATTATGTGACCATTAAAAATAATTTTTATACTTCTATGTTTTGAATTTAAAAAATATGACATACATGGTTGTGTTAAAAATGTTTGTTGGAGTATAATAAAACAATTTTTTTTGGTGAATAGTAACATTCCCTTATGAATAGTAACCTGCCCTAATTAATTCTAATATGACCTTTATGAATAGTAATTCTTCCAAAATAATAGAAACCTTACCCTTGAATAATTAAATGAAATTAAGGTATCTTATAAGTGAAAATTTGATTATAGTAAAATTATTGGTATTTTTATAAGTAATAAATAAATAATTATACATAATTAATTAAATTAAAATAAAATTTATTCAGAAATTACCAAATCAATGTCTTTTATATTTAATATAATTTTATAAGACCTTAAGTAATTTTTGAATGCATTATAAAATCAGTTTTAATTTTAAAAACTGTTATTTTTCATGTAAATTATCATATTAATTAAATATTAAATTTATCATATTTAGAAATTAAATTTCTATTAATAGAATTCATTTTTGGACTTTACAAGACTAAAAATTTTTGGGGTCAATTTTTGGGATTTTTCTGAAATACATGGATTTTTTATGAATAATGAAATGCCATAATTTACAAAATTAGATAAATAGGATAATTATAGAGTCATGTAGGATTTTTTTCAGATCTAAGACCACTTGGTTTGGGATCACATTATAAAATTACTATTCTTGGCCATGGAAGTCTTGATATTTCTTGTCTTTTGGGGAAATAATAAACTAATGAATTTTATATTGAGAAACCCCCTCTCCCCTCCAATATAAATACAACCCATCACACCCTCATTTCCTCACACCTCTAAATCTTCAAGTCTTGTATAAAGTCTGAACAATAATATTACCTACCACCTCCACCAAGTCCAAGAGCTTCTGGTCTCATCAAATGACCATGATTAGGTCTCTTAATGGGGATCTCAAGAGGAGTATTCAAGATGTAATTTCTCTTCCTCTTTCTTTTAATATTTTTTCAATTTCATGTTATTTTCTTATTCTCTCCCAACATATCATCATCGAAATATTATGGTAACTATTGTATCCTACATATTATTTAAGATTATGATACTAATGGGATATTATACCTTCCAACCCCCTTTCCATCTTCCTTTTATTTTATAAAAGAAAACGTTGTTCGTGAGGTGTGAATCTATCACCTTCAAGAATGACATGTTTTATTTTTCCTATTTCTACTATCAAATGTTTTCGTGAAACCATTTTACTTTTGAACCTTATTATGTTATGTGTATTACTTCACATTTACCATTCTAGATTTAACTTATTTACATATTGTCAAATGATTAAACAAAACAAGTTCGGTGTGGTTGAAAAATCGCCCAAATTAACCCAAACAATCACCATTTAATTCATATCCTATGATTCATCCACATTTTATATTATAAAATTACATATAAGATCATTTTAAATTATGTATTATCACTAATAACATGAAATATAAGGTCAGGATTTTTAACCATGTTCTACATGATCTTCCATTTATGAATACATTTGAACAGCTCAAGAAATCCCTAAAAACGATCATTCCTGAACAATGTTTTTATACTCTATAACTCATCCAAAGCCCCCTGAAAGACCTTAATGAAACCATAATGAACCATATTCATGTAATAACTTTTTTTAATTTTCAATTAATGAATCTAATGTTGTTATACAAGGCATTAATGTGAAGTAGGTGTTCGAATACAAGGTAAGGGGAAATTCTCGAACCCAACTATCATCCTTCAGGTTCTCCCACTTTCACTCTTTTTTTGATATAGTTACTCAATAAAAATAATTTCTTTCATCAATTTTTTTTTTCATGGATAGAAATGTTTTTCATGAGTGTTTATGTCAATCAAAATGTTTTACAAAATATTTCTTTTTTTGAGAACACTCCTTTTTTACTTCTTATTCAATGTTGATAGTTCTGGTAACTTGAATGTTATTCCCTCTTTCATTTGGGAACAAAATGTTTATTCATGTGTTCTTATGAGATGAAACCCATTAATTTTCATGGTTTTGTTATTTTCATTTTTAATATATTTTCATTTTGTAAGTCAGGATAGATTCTAATGTTATGATGTGATGGATGTGCCCGGAATTATCTAGTGCAATATGAATGTTTTAATGTGACAGGTGCGCCCGAAATTATACAGCACTCTAATGTATTTGTTAAAGTGTTTAATCACATGATTTAATGTGAAATTATGTTTTAACAAGATTATAGCTTTGTTCAAATGTATGTGTTATACTAAAATACAATGAAATATGTTTCATTTTTATGCATTGCCACATTTCAAGTCTCTTATTATTGCTTCCTCTCATGTTCATGATTTTTTGTCTGTGTTATGGTAATGCTCTCCCATCGTTATATTTTTCATATATATCCTCTTAATGGGCTTTTATCTCACCCAATTTTAGGTATATCCTTAGGTTACTACATGTACTAAGGAGGGTTCAAGTGCCAATATGTAGTTAGAGAATAAATAATTAAATAAATGTTTATGCTTGATGTTGTAATTGTAATTTACTGTCCTAGTTTGCACAAGAATCTAAAACATTGTGTCCTCTATGTGTAATAATATTGTGTTTTTTGTATTTATAATGATGTAATTGTAATATATGAAAATGATGGGTCGCTATAGTTGGTATCAGAGGCAAGGTTTAGTTTATTTGGGAATTTGGATTAGTGATCCCTAGAGAAAACCTCTTGTATGATAATAAGTACAATTATGTATACAAGAAGATTTACATGGAGATCCTATATGTTATGCTTTTAGTATAAATTGTGAAAATGAATATGTAATTTATTCATGACATGTTGAGTTTTGTTTTGTTTAAACCTTTTATATTTTAATAAATTGTTGGAACCAGGATAAACCATGCCAACAACTCGTGCGAGGTCCAATGGAACGATTGCCCGAATGACATCCCCAATGATTTTGTAGGTGGAGATCATAATGTCATGGAAATTATTTCACAACTATATTAGGTTATGAACTATAACCATAATATTTTGGAACATCCTCCTTTACCAAAGTGGGAGAAACTGGTTATCAAATGTTTTATACAGCAAAAACCACTAATGTTTAGTGGATCTTCTGATCGACTATTTGCGGAACAGTTGGTCAACTCCATGAAGAAGATATTTTTGGTGCCTCACAGTTCTGAGAAGGAAAATTTGACACTAGATGATTATTGTCTAGATGGATACAATGATCAATGGTGGGATTTGAAAAAGAACACGAATCCATGGGAGGAAATTGATGAGATGGAATGGGAAGATATTAAGATAATGTTTCATAATAAGTATTTCCCAAGAACTCTTTTCATGACGATGGAGAGAGAATTCAGAGAGCTCCAGCAATAGGAAGGAGAATTCGTCCCGACCAATGAATTTAATTTCAATTTGAATTCAAGGTATGCTTCGGGTTTTTTTATCAACAATGATAGAAAAATTGATATATATTTTTATTGCATTAAAACCACACCTACGAAAGGCTCTTGAAATTCAAGTTATTAGGAGTTATGAAAATATTTCTTGATGTGATCTCTATGTGGATATGGATTTTGATGAATGGTCCCTTGGATA
Source organism: Viscum album (assembly GCA_963277665.1). Classification (NCBI taxonomy): domain Eukaryota; kingdom Viridiplantae; phylum Streptophyta; class Magnoliopsida; order Santalales; family Viscaceae; genus Viscum; species Viscum album. The sequence continues at coordinate 720,167,181 of OY728164.1, read as the reverse complement.
TGGTGATAAGAAACCAAAGATGGAATTTCATGATGGATGATCTAATGATAATGGAATGATGAAAACTCAATGACCCACAAGCCAAAAATGTGGGATGTTACACCATGCGAACAGACTCAAAGGGATGAGGAAGTGCTTCATGTGAGGGGAAGAATTAAACCATGATCAATCATGTCTAAAAGACATAAAAAGGAAGTAGAATATTGTTGAAGAAAGGATAGAACCACCTATGGTTCAATGTTATAACTCTATGGGAGGTAGGGCACTATGCAAGCCAGTGCACTAAACCACGAGTTCTCGAGGGTAATCAGTGTCAATAGCCACCAAAGCCGAAGGAACAAGGGAAGTATTATCCCATCACGACTGTGGAAGTAGATCAAGATAATGAAGTCATACATGCTACACTTCATATTCACTCTTGAATAGAAAAAGGATTATTTGATTCTGGATTTACACATTCATTTATATCTAGAAAGTTTTCTAGAACAATAAAATCAATGCACTGAAACCTTGATGTAAAGATATCTATAAAAACGGCATGTGGTGAAATCATTGCAACCTAAGTGTTTGACTCTTCTAATGATGGCGTATGTGGGAAGATTCTTCCAGAAAATATTGTAAAACATCCCTTGGTGTAATTCAATGATAAAATGGGAATGGATTGGCTCTCGTTATATAGAGAACATATCAACTGTCGGGAAAAGGAAATATCATTTCATATTCTGAACCATCCATTGCCCCTCTAAAAATGCATGGAAGATCATGAATCTCTTTTGAAAAATCCTTCCATGGGGTGGGTATTGACTCCCTATGAAGAAGCATACCTCACCCAAATGGTTGAGTCAAAGGAAAGTGCCAACCTTGGGGAAAATTCCCATCGTGAGGGAATATAATGATGTATTTCTTGAAGAGTGACCCAGAATTCCACCATATCATGATGTAGAGTTATCAATTGAACTCATAATCGAAGCTACTTTTATCTAATAGTGTTCCTATTGGATGTCTCCTATCGAACTGAAAGAGATAAAGAAGAAGCTACATGAACATCTGTAAAAAGGGTTTATATGCACTAGTACATCACATTGGGGTGCGCCAGTGCACTTTATGAAGATGAAGGATGAAACAATAAAGCTGTGTATTGATTATCGATAACTCAACAAGATCACCATAAAGAACAAGTATCCTCTTCCATGGATTGAAAACTTGGTTGATCAGTTTAGAGGATATCAATACTTCTCAAACATGGATCATCATTATAGGTATCATCATTTAATGGTGATGAATGATGATGTTCATAAGACTGCCTTTCGTACAAGGTATGAGCAATATGAGTTCTTGTGATTCCTTTCAGACATACTAATGCCCCATAAATCTTCATGGATTTTATTAATAGTGTCTTTAGACATTACTTTGAAAAATTTTGGGTAGTGTTTATTGGGGAAATTATCATCTACTCCATGAGAAAGGGGGTACATGAAGAACATCTAATACTTGTGTTGGTGACATTGAGAAATGAGAGGTTGTACGCCATGTTCAGCAATTGTCACTTTTGGATGAAGCAAGTCAATTTCTTAGGACATATGATCACAAGTGAGGGAATTTCTATAGACCCATAAAAAGGTGATTGAGGAATGGCCCAAGCCCTCTAGTGTCACAATAATATGAAGTTTTCATGGATTAGCTGGGTACTATCGACGTTTTGCGAGAAATTTGTCACCATTGCCAAGCCCGCTAACTATGTTTACAAGGAATGGGGTAAAGTATTTTTGGATGGAAGAATATGATAGAAGCTTCAATGAGATAAATATAAGGTTGATCACTGAACCTATACTCACACTACCTGACACATGATCTAGAGCTGGAAGCCATGATTTTTGCATTGAAAATATGGTGGCATTTCATTTATGGGGAGAAGTGTGACATATACACCGACCACAAGATCCAAAAGTATATATTTACACAAAAGGAGCACAACATGCTTCAACAGAGATGGTTCAATCAAATCAAGTATTACGATTGCTATATTCACAATCATCCTAGAAAGGAAAACAAGGTAGTTGATCCTCTAAGTAGAAATGAACGTTTTACTTTGTCCCTATTACAAATTTAGAAAGACCCTATGTTCTTGGATATGCAAAGAATGTATTTATAAATCATTAGGGCAGGGGATACGTCCTATATTTCCCAAATGATTTCGCAACCATAAATTCAGGAGAATATTAATGAAGCACAAATGGATGAGGTGAAGATTAAAAAGAGGGTTAATGTAGTAATGGAATGGAAGCTGCATGAGTTTCATATCAACGATGATGATGTGATATGGTTTGGAAGACGGATTTGTGTGCCTTCATCACATGGGATAAAGAAGGATCTATTGGAAAATGTACATAGCTCAACAATCTATATCCATCCTTGGTGTATGAAGATGTACTGTGATCTCCAAGAACACTTATGGTGGGATTACATGAACAAGGAGATTGCAGAATATAACTCATGGTTCTTGGTATGCCCAAAAGTTATAGCTGAGTGACAAAGATCAAAAGGATTGATGGAGCCATTGCCTATACCCATGTGGAAATGGGAGAATGATACTATGGACACTGTAACAGGTCTCCTGAAAACGTCAAAAGGAAACAACTCAATATGGGTTGTGGTTGACCGACTCACCAGGACATCCTATTTTATCTCTATTAAATAAGAACTCTTGCTTGAAAAACATTCAAGGATATATGTGAATGAAGTGGTGAGACTGCATGGTGTTCCACTCTCTATTTCCTCTGATCATTATCCATGGTTCACATCTAAATTCTGGTGGATCCATCAACATGGTTTGAGTACTGAATTAAATTTCAGCACGTCCTATCAACCCCAAACTGATGTCCAATATGAATGGAATATTCAGACGCATGAAGATATTATATCAGTCTGATCACTTGAATTCAAAGGTGAATGGGATTAGAGTCCCCCACTGGTTGAGTTTTCATACAAAAATATCTACCACACGAGTATTAATATGGCTCCATATGACACTTGGTATGGAAAGCGATGTAGAACTCCAACCTGTAGGGATGAAGTTGGAGAAAGAAAGCTGCATATACCCAATCTTGTGCAAGATATGATAGAGAGGTTTTTGGACATCCAGAAACACATCAAAGCTGATCAGAGTTGGAAAAAGATCTATTCAAACAACCATCGAAGAGACATGGAGTTTGACGTTGGGGGAAAAGTCTTCCTTCAAATATCACCATGGAAGAGAGTCTTGCAATTTCCAAAGAATGGGAAGATAATCCCAAGGTATATTGGCCACTTTGATATCCTTTACCACTTAGGATCTGTGGACTATTGGCTTTTACTTCCATCGAATATGGATCAAGTTCATGATTAGTTTCACATATCACTCTTGAGGATGTATGTACTGGAAAACTCACAATTACTAAATTCTGAGGTTGTACAGCTGGAAGGTGATCTCTCCTATGAAGAGCAGCTTGTAGACATTTTTGACCAGAAACATAAGGTTCTAGGAAATAGGACAACCCACCTTGTCAAAGTATTGTGGAGGAACCCTATGTTTGAATAAGCTACATGGGAACTAGAAGAGGTGATGAAGGATATGTACATTCACAAGTTTATGTGAAATTAAATTTTGAGGGTGAAGTTTTATAATGGGGGAAGAATGTAATGATGTAATGTTTTATCTATGAAATTCACTTCTTATAATTATTCCTTATAGTATAATCAAATTAGGAATCATAAGGGCATATAATTATACTAAATATTATGTGACCATTAAATATAATTTTTCTAGTTCTATGTTTTGAATTTCAAAAATCCGACATACATGGTCGTGTTCAAGATTATTTTTTGAGTATAATAAAAAATAATATTTTTTTGTGAATAGTAACATGGCCTTATAAACAATAACCTATACTTATGAATTGTAATATGAACATTGTGAATAGTAAATCGTCCAAAATAATAGAAACCTTACCCATGAATAATTAAATGCAATTAAGGCATCTTATAAGTGACGATTTGAATATTGAAAAATTATTGGTATTTTTGAAAGTCATAGATAAATAATTATAATTCATTAATTAATTTAAAATAAAATGTTTTCTTAAATTAACAAATCTATGTCTTCTATATTTATTATAATTTTATAAGACCTTTAGTAATTTTTGAAAGCATTAAAAATCAGTTTTAATTTTTAAAACATTTTTCTTCAAGTAAATTATGATTTTAATTAAATATTAAATTAATCATATTTAGAAATTAATTTTCTATAAATGGGATTAATTTTTTGATTCTACACATCTAAAAAATGTTTGGGTGATGTTTTAGGATTTTTCTGAAATACATGAATTTTTTATGAAGAGTAAAATACCATAATTTACAAAATTAGATAAATAAGCTAATTATAGAGTCATGTATGATTTTATACTGATATATTCCCACATGGTTGGGGATAAAATATTAAAAATACTATTTTTAGCCATGGATGACTCACAATTCCATGTCTTGGGGGGATATAATAAACTAATGAATTTTATATTGAGAAAACCCTTCTCCCCTCCACTATAAATACTACCCTTCACTCGCTCATTTCCTCACACCCCTGAAGCTTCAACCCTTATCTAAACTCTACCAAAGAATCATCCCTAGCCTATCGCCCATATCGAAGAGCTTCGGGTCTCCTTAAAAGACCAAGAATAGGTCTCTTTAGGAGGATCTCAAGAGAAGGATTCAAGAGGTAATTTCTCTTCCTCGTTCCATTTATTTCCTTACAATTTCAAGTACTTCTCTTATTCTCTCCCAACCTATCATCATCCACATATTATGGTAACACCATTATTATAGATATTATTTTATTTTATTATAATAATGGTTTATTATACCATCCAACCCTATTTCCCACTTCCTTTTATTTTATAAAGAAAACATTTTTCGTGAGGTGTTAATCTATCACCTTCAAGAATAACATGTTTTCTTTTTTCTATTTGTAGTTTATGATTAGGTAATGAAACCATTTTTATGGTTGATAAAAAAAATTATATTTATTATGTCCTATATAATGTTTCAGAACAAACTTATGTAAATTTTACAAATTGATTAAACAAAACAAGTTCGTTGTGGTAAAAAAACAACCCAAATTAACCCAAAAAATAATCATTAAATTATTATCCAAAATTGAATCCACATGGTATATAATATAATTCATTATAAGATCATTTCATATTCCTTTATATAATGAATATCAAGAAATTAATGTTCTGGATGTTTATCCATGTTCTACATGATCTTTCATTTATGAATACATGTGAACCGCTCAAGTAAACCATAAAAATGAACATTCCAGAACAATGTTTTTTCAAATCTATAACTCATCAAAAGACCCAAAAAATATATTAATGAAACTATAATGAACCATATTAATGTAAAAAATGTTCTTTAATTTTCAATCAATGAATCTATTGTGGTTATATGGGAGATTAATGTGAAGAAAGCGTTCAGATACAAAGTAAGGGGAAATTATCGAACCCAACTTTCATTCTTTAGGTTCTCCCACTTTATCTCTATTTTTAAAATGTTTTTTGCTTAAGAATAATTTTTTGATAATTTTAATTCCAATTATGAGATATACATGTTTTTACTGTCGTTTCTGTCAAACAAAATGTTTTCCAAAAGATTTCTTCTTTTGAGAAAACACCTTTTAAATCTCATTCAAAGTTTATGGTACTGTAACATGTATGTTATTCCCTATTTCTTTTGGTAACCCAAATTATATTAATGTGTTATTATGATATTAAACCCATTCCTTTTCATGGGGTTTTTATGTTCATTTTTAATACATTTTAATTTTGTCATGGACGATAAATTATAATGTTATGATGTGATGGGTGTGCTCGGAATTGTCTTGCGCAATATGAATGTTTCAATGTGATGGCTGCACCTAGAATTATACATCACTCTAATGAATTGGGTAAATTGATGAATTTTATGAGTTAATGTGAAATTATGTGTGAACAAGATTCTATATTTGTTCACAAGTATGTGTGGTAGTTAACTACCAAGACATGATGCTTCATTTTTATGCATTGCCACATTTCATGTCTCTTATTAATGCTTCCTCTCATGTTCATGATCCTTTTCCTATGTTATGGTTATGCCCACCCATTGTTATATTTTTATTATATATCATCTTAATTTGATTTTTTCTCACCCCTTTTAATGTATATCCCTAGGCGACTACATGTACTTAGGAGGGGTCAAGTGCTAGTAAGATGCTAGAGAAGAAGGAATTAAATAAATGTTTATGATTGATGTTGTAATTGTTTTGTATAGTCCTCATTTTCCCAAGACACTAAACCTTTCGATCCCTGATGCTTAATACTATTATGTTTTTTATCTTTAAAATGATCTTATAGTAATATAAGAAATGGCCGGGTCGCTATAGGACATGTGTTAGAAAATCTCATGTTGGGGTGACTATAATAATACTCAGAAGAAAACCCCGAAACCACAAATAATACAAAAATGAAAATAATGTCAACTATACAGAGGAATATGACTACAAGAAACATAAAATGAATATCTTGATATACTATACAAAGATACATAGTATAATGGTGTGACTAAACCATTGTAATCTTGCCATAGGATACCATCATAATGATTCCACAAAACACTTATCTATATGAGAGCACATTACTGAGTATGATGACACTAGTGACATCTGTCTGAGATGAAATACTTATTGGATCTTATCATGAGAAATAACACACTAATAGTCCAAAGAGAATATGTTACATATACGAGGATAACTTCCTAGGTTTTGGGGTGATACCAACATCTCAATTTGGATTAAACTAATAAGTTTAGGATATTTTCCAATATAGTGTTGGTTATGTCAATACCATGAACTCCTCCTTGGGAATGAAAATCGAAATGGATTATCACTTTGGTCTAGTTAGAGGGATTCCAACAACACAATTCAAGAATTTCTCACGATCTGTAGTATAGGGTACATTCCATTCCCCTTGACCCTGGGTCCTACCCATATATACGGTATGTGTCATCAAAACTTGTTTGTGTGGTAATACACATTTTGTAGGCATCTCATATACTATACACATGTTTCCATATAAGGCTTATCCAATGAAAATTTCCCCATGTACATGTACATTGCTTAACTCATGTACATGGTCCATCTCATGTCCTTGGGGTGAGTACACTTAGTGTAGGAAGTATGTGGACTCCACCTCTTGTTCATCTACGTCCCAAAGTACACTCCAAGTATCTATGAAGGGGTTACAAAATATAAAGGCCAAGCCACATGGCATGTGATGTTTGTATTCATCTATAAACCTTAAATCCAACTCAAGGGGACCTACACAAAGAACATATATGAATAATATACTGTGTATCACAAGATTTTCCAGAATCCCATATCAATCTCTTAGTCATCTTATTTATCACTCCATCCTCCGATGAGGCCACACCATTATGGGGAAATCCTGGGAAGTGCTCATCCATTCTTTTACATTGAAAAATGGAATGTTTTTCTATTAGATATTCATAGAAAATGTATTAAGTCATTGTACATCATTCTGCGCTAAATAAATATGAAGAATGAGAAATAGCCAAATGAAAAATAAATTACACCATAAAAAACCCACAGAATAAGCTATCACGCATGGCGGTCGAACCACATATAAATCTATCTATTGAGTGATGTCTTTTCCCTCATTGAAATTAATAATGGGGAAAAAATGAAAGAACATGAACTACTTCAATTTGGATCGGTCACTGGTGTATAATTATGTCTGGTCATGTTTGTTGTGGGGATCCTTGAAAATCGATCTGCATTGATCATCAATCTTTGATCTCATCCTTGTTCGCCTAAGTTAATTATCTGAAACTATCTACAATGGTCATAAAACAGTCCCATGGTTATGGGAATAACACCCATATTTTCTAAATAATAGTAAATTTAAATATTTTTAACTCAGTGTTTCAATAAATGAATTATAATAGTTTGTCCTATTAGTTTATTCATTTTTACACATGAGATAAATATTCTTTAAATGACTAACACTGACTATTGTTAAGTTTCTCCTAGGGTAAACCTCATAATCTGAGCTCAACAGTTCGCTTATATTTCTAATATAGGAACTTATTTATGCATTATTCCACTTTTTTAATTAAAATTGTGGGTGAGTTCTCTTTAATATATTTGATATATTTTAAAAATTTATTACAGGACACTGGGCCTAAAAATAGGATACCAATTCAATGAATACTCTGAAAATAATCGATACAATATCCAAAAATAATACACCTAAAATCCCAGACATTACATATTTTCCATCTCATACCACCTAAATTCTATTATAAATGAAAACATCTTTTCAAATTTGAACCCAATTACTTTTTAATTTCAAGAGATGAGATTCCATTTCTTTTCTCATGTAATCAATTATTACAACACTTAATTCAGTAAATTAGAACAATTAAACATATCCACCTACCACATGGACATAAAAACCTTTCCTCATTTGAAAATGTGGGCTAGAAACAATGAGAGATACCTTCACAAATAATATAACACAATCTATCTTAAAGGGATGAAAAAGACCCTGTCCAATCATAAAAAATCATTCAAAACAAAGAAAAAACCTCAATAAAGATGAACCAAGTTAAATTCTTACAAGGATAATATAAATATGACATCAACATGATCAATTTTTTAGAAAATAGACCTAGATGGATGGAAGAGATAAAAAGTCACCTACGCTAAGTGATATTGTGGAGAGGAGAAGGCTGCAAAAGATAATGAAGCTGCAAAATCTGGAACTACACCATAAACGTTTTAAATCATGCACATATATTGCATGAAATTCCTTGACGCATCATGAAACGATATCATTTTATGTTATTCCAAAATATACATCACCTCATACTAAAAACACTATTTTTCACATTACATGAAATGAACTCATTACATGACAAGTAAATTTTTTATATAATTTAATTCAGTCTAGAAAATATATACAGCAGTCATTAAACGTCATGTAATCCCATTAAAAATCATGGAACAACCCAGTGAACATAAACATTTCCAAGGAAATGAAAAAATTTCCAAAAAAATCTTTGACTATAACATTACAGGCATCCTCTATATTTAATGTTGACAAAACATGACTAAATGATCCAAAATGAAACAAACATCAAAGAATAAGTCCTTCATGATAGAAAGGTAATGAGGTGTTGCAATTTTACAACCAAAATATATTTCTATCCCCCATAAGAGCTCATGATTATATATCTATAAAATGAAAAGGCCACTACTACCTCATCAAAGACTCCTACTCAAACATTTTTTGAAAATCCTTTTTGAAATTCCCTAGTACCTAGTCATAAGGGATTATTTACCATGAAGTGCCATATCCTAGGGAACTGTAATCCTAAATGGATGCTCAAACAATGTGGTATTGTGCTCAAGAACAGTATCCTCTCTTCTAATCACATGAGAAGGATATGGTATATACCTCCTCAAATGAGAAACGTGAAACATGTTTTGTATATTTTTCGATACAAATGCTAAAAAAACAAGTAGGCCACACCCCTTAGTTGCCCAGTGATCTTAATGGGGCTCATGATCCTTGGTGCCACATGACTCAGATTCCCAAATCAATGTTTTCTAAATTGTGTTGAAACACTGATAATAACTAGATCACCAACCACAAAATCCAGTGTCCATAAAAAATTTCCCAAAAAATAATTCTAACATCATTCTGTCATGAGAATACTTTTCTTGTTCAACGACACCACCACATTAATATTATAAAAAAAACATGGACCAACAATGTATTTATCCTTCACATACCTCTATAATAAGGTATATTTACATAGACTTTCATACAAATTCGCAAAGGGTTCTATTCTAGTCTTATCATGATAACTATTGTTATAGATAAATTAAACAAAATGAAAATTCATTTCAAAAATCTAACTCAAATCAATAACACATTACTAAAAAATATCCCAAAAAACATAGATAGACCTCTCTATCTATCCATTCATTAGTGGATGGTATTCGATGATTAATTTCAATCAAGAATTCATTTCTTTCTAAAAAAAATTTCTAACACCTAGATGTGATCATGAATTCCCTTTTAGAAACAAATATATTTGGAAACCTATGAATATTTAAAATATATCAGAGATACATTTCCCCAATATTTTCCACAATCATATCCTCAATTATTTGTATGAAATGTGCTTATTTAGTGAGTTTGTCAAAAATCACCCAAATCACACCATTACCACTTGGATCTCATGTTAATCCAATGAGAAAATCCATGTATTTAACATCCCACATCCACATCGTAACATGAAAATGTTCCAAAAATCTTACAAGTATTTATTGTTTCGTCTTAAATCGTTCAAAAGTGAGACATTGTGATAGAAAATCTAGAACTAGCCACCTCATTCTCATCAACCACTAACAATGTCTCAAATCCTGGTACAACATTGTATCCCCAAGGTGAACATACTAACATTATCTATATCCACATTCTACAAACTCATTTTAGGGAGAACGTTACAACCAATCCTCTCGAGAAGTAAAATATCCACAATAAGATAGAGTATACTGACATGATTTCTCCCCACCATTTTTGATTTCTCCTAAAGATCATATTATAGTGTCTATCGACAGATCAATTTGAAATCGCTCATCAAATGACATGTTATCCTTTATTAAACACCAGAACACCTGTAGACCGACTTTCTTCACTCCAACACTTATATTAGAAAAAAAATCACCAGATATGACTACCCATCTAATTACATAAATGATTTTTTAGTATTTTTATTCTCAATCATCATCAAACACATTTCCCTTCCCAAGGGTATATAAAATTTCAAAATCATATGTATGAAGATTATCATCCCAGCATATTTGTTACAAGATTATATCTTTCTAAAAAGATATATATCTTAGGATATATGATCACAATATACCATAAACCATTCCACAAATAGATATTAATTCCATGTTTTTTTCTTGCACAACATCTATTTACTAATGTTCATGGTAAGGGTAGTTCTTCTCATGGGAGAATAACTGATGAGTTCTATAATCCAAAACCAATTTCCCCTACATCAAGATACGTAACAAACCTACACTAGAAGATGTATAGAAATAATCATATCCAAAACATAGCTTTAAAGGAATCAGTACTATTTTTGAATTAAACCACATCACTACTTCATCAATTTTTTGATAGTTTTTATTCCATTCAGTCATTAAACCATTAGGTTTTGAAGTTTTCATCACGGTTGTGAGATTGGTGAAGTCCTGAAGAAATTGTCTTTAGTAACTCACCATTCACCAGAAGAACTAGATCTCAAAACCAATTATGGTAATCGTCTAATATATAACATCTTGTACCTTTTTAGGATTTACTAATACACCCCTCTCATATTTCATAGGCCCTAAACAAATCAGCTCTCAAATCCAAAACTCACAATTGGAAATATTACCATATAGATGATGTTATTTCGAAGTTTGAAGAATGATATTAAAATGGTCTATGAAATAATTATCTATCTTGGAGTAAAATATACATCATCCATTAAAAAAAATAAAAGAGTATAGGAATAGATGAAAGATTTAGTTCCTCAATTCAATTAATAGGAAAACAGTGTTAGTGATTTTGAATAGAATAAATAAAAAATAAAATTCCCATATATACTATGAAACGTTATATTCTGTTTATCATATTCTTATACTCTCATCTAGTGTTACCACAACCATATGTCAATCATAGAAAACTAACTCACCTATCTTACCTAATCAAAGAGATTGTAAATTATTGTTAATGTATACTTGTTCATAACAGTCACTTGATTCGATAATCGATAGTCAAGAAAAGGTCTAATGATCTAGTCTCTATTCATAACAAATATTATAGTTTAAGACCGTAGTAACACACTTTAAATAATAAATCTATTCACTTCCAAGTCCATAATTTGGACTTCAAGTTAGACCAACATGGCAGGTAACCTTTGGTATAATGAAATTAAAATATTCATCACACTATGTATCAAGTCAAGAATAAACTCAAAATCTATCAATTAGTGTAAACTATAAAAATTAACATGTATTACCTAAGTGTATAAACACATAAAAATATATTTATGTTCACCCAAGATAAGGTAAAATTCATTAAGAATCATTTTTAACAACTTGAATGGGACTATTTCAGTATATCGAACAACAAGCTCCACCATCACCAATAAAGAGACCGAATGAACCTAGAAAACATAAGTGACCCCATAATCAAATAATAAATATACCAGAAAACCATAAAATTACATATTCACATTAATAATATTTATCTAATAAATTTTGAAAATCATTTCAAAAATGTAACATTCAATAAAAATGAAATAGCAACACTATAAGGACCTGACCTTAAACATTAAAAAATCTTGAATTAAATGAATAATCACACTGAGGATCCTTTCAGGTTTATAGTTTTAGATAATTCATCCATAACTGTTACATTACATCTCAAAAAATAATTGGTAGACATTTCTACCCAGTTTCCATTTTTTCATAAAATAAAAACTCTTGAAATAAAAGAGTCATGTCTAGTCCCATGTTTTCAATAGCATGACTTTTCCTGGATCCTATCCTTAACCTTATTAATCCCTAGGTACTTTGAAAAACATTTTAAAATTTTGTATGAGCGTGAAAAGATCAGTAAGGGTTATAAAACAGAGAATGAATTTTTTTTGTCATTGCATACATAACCTAATCTCTTTAACATACCACATGAAATCATATGATTTAAGAATAACACGTTGAAAACATAAATCATAGAGGTAATTTTTGGAATTCATATCATACTTATATTGTAGAAATCACATCTATGTAGGGAGTTACATTTGGAATACCCATCATAGTATATTTCCTAAATCTCTTAGGAAAAACATTCACATTTACCTCTGTCATGTTACACAATGCATTGGGGTGCTATCTCGGGCTAACATACAATAGGTTTGTCATAGAACCAACTGTATATGATAACATTCCCCAAGAACCTTAACATATTCATAACTCAAAAAATAAACACAAATGAAAGATACCATTTCCACATTTCAATCACAATATATATTTTAAATATATTAACATAAAAAATCCATCATCAAATCCATTTTCAATACCAAAATACCTAAAAGTATATATGGAATATATTTTCCTTTTACGAATAATACATATTTTTAAGGAAACCAAAGATCAAATAATACTCACGGCAGTAGAAATTTCGTTTTCACCACGTACGCAAAAAAGAAACATTCTTTTTTTTAATCGTTTAGTAAAACACTTTGTAGAGAAAATATTCTTTTTTGAATAAAAGTAAAAGTCAAAGGTGCTTATACAGCGTATATATGAGAATTTTGTATTAAAACAAAATATGCCTCAGTGAAAAAAGATTGAGATGATGTCCCGTACCTAATGTATGACTTTACACGTTCGTTCTTTAATCTCATAAATAATAAACTAATGCTAATTTATACATTCTCAAGAACCTTTTTAAACATTATTATTCCTTTTATATCACTTATTACCATGTTATAAACATTATTTAATCATTGATGTTAATAACATTCATTTCTTTGATATTTGGTACTTCAGTAAAAATTGGAATTCTTATAATTGTAGGTTGTTCACATGGTCAGAAGTTCATTATATACAGAATGGTATTCATGATTGAGATATCATATATATCAAATATATCGAGTATATACATGTATTGATTAATGTATATATCATTTGAACATATGAAGTGAAATTCACCGTTCATGGAGATGGTAAGCCGTGCGTACGCATGAACACTATTTTTGATTTAATTTCTTATTTTAATGGAATTAAAACATAATGATACATAGATATATTATAATTCCAATATAATATCATATATAATATCATTAACTCCATCCTTTATAAATCCCCAATAAGGCATTTAACAAGTCTTATAACTTTGTGGGGGCGGTAGTTCGCACTTCCTCAAATGAAATTATCATGTTAACACATTACAATAACCATAATGGTAAGATTTAAATGTAAAAAATATAATAATAAAAATACACAATATATATCACATATAAATATAGTACCATATTAATGTCCACCATGAGACGAGGTATGAGATAATCTAACAATCATAGTTTCATGAGGTGTTAGTTTTCCATCCACAGAAACAGTATGTTATTCACCCATTAGATAAAGGTGTCTGTTAGTGTAGTTTAAATCCTTCTCATAAAAAATACTATTATATTGAGGATACCATTTTTTTATAAAAGAAAGGAATAAGAAGAGTTTATGGTTTTTATATGTAATATAAAACAAAAAATGTTAAGAGAAATGATTATCTTTAATTTGGGTAACTCCCTTTGGATTGAACCAAAAAAGCTTCTTGATGTGCTTTCTACCTAATGTATGGCTTCTAGGAGGTTGAGAGTGATATTTAGAGATTATTTGGGTCGGGGTAGAACAATCCAAAGGTCTTGAGAGGTGTGTGAAATGGGTTATAAGTGAGGGCATTTTATAAGGTAGAGGAGGGGCTCTTTAAGGATGCTTGCAAATATTGTTTTATTATAAACTTATATTCGGTTTTTAAAGATCCAAAACTCATTTAAGTTGAATAAATGATGACTCAAGTTATATATAAAATCAGCCGACAATAATTGGACATGTTTTGGATATTTTTTTAATATTTATAGTCTATTTGATTTAAATCATTTATTAATGAGGTAAATACTGAATCATTATTTTTTCATAAATAACTTAATTTATTTGATGTCTAAAAATTATAAAGTTATTACCATAATATAGAAAATATTTTCATCTTTCCAATAAATATTTATAGTCAAAATGATACATAATATAACCCCATGTAAAAAATTAATTTCATAATATATATTTGTTTATGTTATTTTTGCCTTTACATTATGTTAATTAAAACAATGTATCATGATCACTCCCATTTGGCTCTATTAGGTCCCAAAATCTACCCAATGACGCCCATGGTCGCTAATGACTCAAAAAAAGGTTATAAAAGATGTTAAGGTAATTATTTATTACTATAATATTCTTTTTTACCTAGAATTTCCCTATTTACCTTTAACCGCGGTAAATAAAAGTCAAAAGTTACTATTCATCAAAAATTATTTTCATCTTATTGAACAACATTTATCTTACTAATAAGAACCATGTATGTAGTATTTTTTACATTCAATCCACAGTAGAGGTAAAATTTAATTTTGATGAAAATGTTAGTTTTTAACAACTACTTAGTGGTTTCATTATTCATAAAAAATTGATGTTTTTCAGAAAACAACCAAAAATTAAACCTATGTTATATTTGAGACTCCACATTCCAAAATTATGTCTTTTTTACCAAATTCAAAATATATATCTTAGATTAATTAATTTATAGTTAATTCTTATTGTCAAAACAAAAAGCGTGTTTTTATGAAATATTAATTATCAAAATATGGACAATTGTTTATGTCCAATTTCAATGTGAAATTAATTCTAATGACCAAAATTGGATTAAATTATAAAAATAATATCTAATAACACTTTTATCCAATTAATAATATAATCAAAACTTATAAATAAATTATATTACAAGAATGTTTTGAATTAAAATATAGTATTTTTTCACTATTCATCAAAAAATGAATTTTATCAGAAAAATACCTAAAAATTACAAAAAGTAAATTTTGATGTCCCAATTATAAATAAGAATTGTATTTTTTCAAATATAATAAATAAAAGTTTCCATAACTAGATTTAAATAGGGTTCACCATTAAAAAGAGGTAAATTGACCTTTTAACGAATATTAGAGTATTTATGCTTAAAATTAGATTAATATATATAATAAGCCTCTAACATTTATTTGATAAATGTAAAAAAATTTTAAAAAAAATGTATAATCATATTTTATATAGTTTTATTAATTTCTAGTAATACAATATCTTGGAATTAACTACAATATAAGATAATATTATTATATTATTAGTGTGCAATGAAGGATTTCAAAGAAACTCATTGTAGCGTTTAGGGTATGCCATCGAGCATATCCACCCATTTAAATTGAAATTAATATTTAATTAAAAAATATGAATAATAATAGAAAATGTCTTATTCATTATTTACATACGATGATACATACTTATCCCCTTTCAGGAGTTGTGTCCTCGCATTTTCAAATTTCCACATTGCCTCTTCCACCATATGGTTATTACAAAAAACCATTACCTAGTGAATGACCTTATTATAAAACACTTTCTCTCTACAGTCAAGAATCTGGAATGGGTGTTCCTTATAAGAGAGATTCTTTTTCCATTGATCAACTTCTGGACTTAAAACATGATATTGATCTACCATATACATTTATGACATTAAAACATGAAAATCATTGTGTACGTGGGATAAACATGGAGGTAAATCCACTCTGTATGCAACTGATCCAGTTTTTATCATGATTTCATAGGGCCTAATGAACCTCAGACTCAACATCCTTTTCTTACCAAAACATATCACACTTTTTCATGTAGAAACATTGAGAAAGACATGATCACCTACCTCAAAAGATAGATCATTTTTCTCATTATCCACATAACTTTTTTTTCTACTCTATGTTGTTCCCATGTGCTTCTGAATCAACTAAACCCTTTCTACTACCTCATCTACCAATTCTATTCCCATCAACTTCCTTTCACCTGTTTCATCCCAAAAAGCCGGAGTTCGACACCGCTTTCCATATAATTTCTCAAATGGAGCCATCTGTATACTGGAATGAAAATTGTTATTATAAGAAAATTCAACCAAAGAAATATTTTGGTCCCAATATCCCTTATAATATAGTGAACAAGTACGTAGAATATCCTCCAAGGTCTGAATTGTTTATTCTGAATTCCAATATGATACTAGAAGAAATGTTGTACTAAAATTTAATTTAGTACCCAAAGACTTCTGAAGGACTTTAAAAAAGTTAGATGAAAATTTGGGATCATGGTCAGATATAATGGAGAGGGTAAATCCATGCAACCTAACTATCACTTTAACATACAACCGAGAATATTGATCTAGAGACAAAGTATATATAATAGGAAAGAAATGTGAAAATGTTGTCAACCGTTAAACAATAACCCATATTGAATTATTACCTCGAGATGAATTTGGTAATCCCACAACGACGTCCATGGATATATTTTCTCATTTCTACTCTAGCAACGGTTATGATAGAAGCATTCCTTTTGTTAACTACTTCTCCACTTTAACCTTTTGACATGTCAAAAACATCACAGTAAAATAAGTAATATATCTTTTCATTCCTTCTCACCAGTAACACTCACGAAGATCTCTATACATCATAGTAATGCTAGGATGAATAGAAAATAGGGAACTATGAGAATCACATAACAACTCATTCTTCATGTATGAATCACAAGGCACACATGATATCTTCCGAAAAATAAAAACACAATCATTATCAATGTTAAATTCCAGAAACATACCATTCTAAACAAACTCTACCATTTTATGTAACTCATTTTCTTTATTAATAACATTCTTAATTCTATCTGATAGAGATGATTTCGTTGACACTTGAAACAAAAAAGAAGAATTTCCTACACGAACAACTTATATGAAAAAGTTCAACAAATCAAAAACCAATGGATCTCATTCCAAACGTAACATGGTCAATGAAGAATTAAAATTTATAATCAATGCATTGGCCACATTATTAGCTTTTCTCGGATGGTAAACATTAATGAAATCATAATCCTTGATTAATTCCATACATCTCCTCTATCTCATGTTCAGTTCTTTCTAATTGAATATATACTTTAAACATTTGTAGTCAGTATATATTTCACATTTTACTCCATACAAATGCTACCTCAAAACTTTTTATGAAAAATCAACAGCAGCTAATTCCAAATCAATTTAGGGTAATTTAACTCATGAGGATTCCAATAACATGAAACATAACCAATTACCTAATCATTCTCCCTAAGGACACAACCCATAATTTTTAATGATACATCACTATAAATAACAAACTCACCATTTCTGGAAGGTAGTTCCCAACCTGGAGAATTCACCAATCTTCATTTAAATTCATAAAAACAATCATCACATTATTTTGTCAAAACGAACTTAACACCTTTTCAAGTTAACTTAGTTAGTGGACAAGATAAACATTAAAACTTATCAACAAACCTCTCGTAATAACCTGCCAATCAAAGAAAACTAAAAATCTCCATTATATTTGTGGGTCTTTTCTATTATTCAACAACTTTTGTTTAGTAGGATCAATAGTTATTCAATTTTTTTTAACAATGTGACTATGAAGAAGAATTTTTTTGTAACCGAAATTCAAACTAGCATAACTTCCCTAATAGTTTATTTTCTTTAATGGTTTACAATAGAACCCTTAAATGACTTTAATGCTTCTATTTACTTTTAGAATAAACTAAAATATCACCAATGAACACAACCAAAAACATATCCATGAACTCACAGATAATTCTATTCATAAGATCCATGAATACAATAGGTGAATTGGTTAAATAAAAAGGGGTTACTACAAATTCAAAATGACCATATCTAGAACAAAATGCGATCTTCATAATTTCTTCTTCCTTTACCTTCAACTGATGGTACCCCGAACCCAAATCAATCTTCAAAAAATACTAAGCCCCTTGTTGCTGATCAAAAAAATAATCGATATGAGGCAAATGATTCTTATTCATAACACTAATGTAATTCAATTTTCTATAATCAATGCAATGCCTCATTGAACCATCTTTCTTTTTAACAAACTATACAAGATCACCCCATGGTGATGTTCTAGGTCGAATGAGACCTTTATCTAATAACTCCTAAAATTTCTTCTTTAACTCTAAATGTTCAATTTTAGTCATTAGATAAAGGGGGTTCAAAATTGTCTTAGGATCAAGAACTATATCAACTATAAATTCAACTTCCATATCTAGTATAATACTAGGAAACTCATTAGGAAAAACATTAAGGTACTAATTTAACACTAGAACATCATTAATCTGAAAAGTTTCTTTGTTTTTAACAATATGTGTAAGGTAACATTCATTCCAATCTTTTACTAGATTCTCCGCTTCATGATATGTTATCAAAAGAAGGGGTTCATTCTTTTACCCAAACAAAAAATATTTCTGAAAATAAAACTCTTTAGCTCTACAGTCAATCTTTGAATGATTAATAGAAAGTCAATCCATAACCAAAATAACCTCAAACTCTACTAGGGGAAAAACAAAAAGGTTTGCTGGTAGATTCTTTTCGTACACAAGGAGATGAAGGTTCTTATAATTTCTCTTTGTCACTACATTTCATCCAGGTGCTTTTACCATAAGTTCTGTTTTCATATCTTGAGAAGTAATTTCCAAATTACTAGAAAACATCTCAGAAATAAAAGAGTGTGTAGTCCATGAATCAAACAACACATTGGAAAAATATGAACAAACAAATTGTATACCTGATACTATTTCATTTGATGTCCCAACATCTACTAAAGTAGTTGCAAAGGATTTCAACACCCCTTTATGCTTGTAGTCTAGATACATTCCCTCAGTTTAGTTCTTCCTTGGACATTCATTTTCCTAATGACCCATTTCGTTGAACATAAAATATTTTACAAACTGTAAATAATATTTTTTCATACTATTACCTTGATCTTTTTCAGTTCCATTATGAGCCTTATGTCACATTTTACCACAATAGTAGCACTAATAAAAATTCAAAAGTCATTCCTCAGCATGCTTTTTACCACATTTTTCAAAAACTGTAAACTTAAGTTTTTTACCATCATACTTTTTTGATGTTTTCATTTAATTCATCTGCCACCTCAATCTATTATTCTGTAGTTATTAAAAGAAGACCAGATCATAGACAATCTCCATTTCCACCTTCTCCGCACAACAAAACATGTTTTTCATAACTTTTGAACTCATGAGAATCTAATGCCCTTCGATACTTTGGATGTAATCCTGACTAAAAAATGTTGATTTTAAAATCAATATCACGTATGAAATTTGGAGAATACCTTGACATTCAAGTGAATTTTTCTTCATAAGCATCTAATAAGTCATCAACCTTCCTCAATTCTAGGAATAGTTTTTTCATCCTCAGATAAACCACATTTGGAAAATATTTTCAAGAAATATACATTTGAATTCATCCCAATCATGAGAATCAATCTCCTCATTATCCCTTATATTTTTCACCATAGACCAACACTTATCAACTTTACTTTAAAAATAGTAAATAATAAGACTAACCATTTGACGTTCTACACACCCCATGACATCTGAAATTTTCTCAATTTAATTAATCCACCCTTCTTCTAGCACAGAGTCTGATGATCCTCTGAATGATGAGGGATGTTGCCTCATAAAATGCTCCACTACTGACATGTTCCTTTTAGGTTGATCTGGATGATCTCGTGCATGGATACCACCACCATTTATAGCCTGATTAAACTATTCCATCACTGCAAAAAAATGTATAGTTCTGATTCTGACCATCTCAGGTTTCTGATTTGTAAGGTTGTCTTCCAATTAATGTCATCCCAACATAGCTGACCTATTTCATCTGTGGAAAACCATTCTGAACACAGAAATATCTTAGGTGAAGCAACATGATAATATTTAAATGCTATATCATTTCATTATTAACATAACATAATTTATGGATATTAATTTAACAATAAACTAACACCTAAAGTTGTCTAAAAAATCCTATGATACCATCAATAAGGACCGAGCCATAAACATTACATAATATTTATTTAAATGAATAATTCACATTGAGAATCTTTTAAGATTAAGATATTTAGATAATTAGGCCATAACTATTACATTACATCTCCTAAATTACAAGGTAAAAAATTCTACATAGTTTCCATTTTTTTTCAAACAATTAAAACTCTTGGAAAAAAAGAGCAATGTTGATTCCCATGTTTTAGATAGCATGCCATTTTATAGTGATCCAATTGTTGACCATATTGATCTTTAGGTCCCGTGAAAAACATTTCAAAACAATCTATGAGCATAAAAATATCAATAAATGTAATTAAAAAAATTAAAATGTTAGTTCCTCATTCCATATATAACATAATCTATTTAACATACCTCATGAAATCATAAGTTTTATGAATAACACATAGAAATCAAAATCATAAAGGTAACTTGTGGTATTTATATCATACTTGCATTGTAGCTATCACAGCTACGTAGGGAGATAAATTTGAAATACCCATCACAGTATATTCCATAAATATGTTAGGTGAAATATTGTTGTTTACCACCGTCATGTTACCCAATGCATTAGAGGGCTATCTCAGGCTCACCTACCCTAGGATTGACATGGAAGAACCCGTATACGTATACAATGCCGAAGAACCATAACATATTCATAACACATAAAATAAACACAAAGGAAGGATAACATTTCCACATTTCAATCACAATTTATCATTTAAATATTTTGACATAACAAATACACCATAAAAACTATTTTCAATATAAAAATACGTAAATGTGTATATGGTATTTATTTTCTTTTTAAAAACATTACATATTGTTAAGGAATCCAAAGATCAAATCATACTAGCGGTGGCAGAAAGGTCTTTCCAACCGCATACGCTAAAAAGAAACATTATTTTTTTCCATTTAGTCAATCACGTCATAGATAAAATATTCCTTTTGAATAAAATTAAACTTCAAATGTGGATATTCAGTGTATAAATCAAAATCGTGTATTAAAACAAAATATTCCTCAATGAAATGAGATTGAGATGAAGCCCCATACCTCATGTCCGACTTGACTCGTTTATTCTTTAATCTCATGAATAATGAACTAAATTTAATTTAATCTTTCTTGAGAACTATTATAAAGTTTATTATTGCTTTTTATATCACTTATTATCTTTTTATAAACCTTATTTAGTCATTTCTATTAATAATGATTATTTTGCGGATATTTGGAACTTGGGTCAAAAAATTGACTTCTAATAATTAGAAGTTATTCACATGGTCAAAATTTAATTATTTCCAAAATGATATTCCTGATTCAGATATCAAATATATCATATCTATCCATTTTATACAAGTATTTATATTTTTACATAACATTTGGAGGTAAGAAATTAAATGCACCGTTCAGGGAGACGGTAAGCCGTACGTACGCACGGATGCTACTTTCATTTTTATTTCTTATTTTAATTGAATTAAACCATAATAATTCATAGTTATATTATAAATCCAGTATAATATCAAATTTTATATCATTAAATCCATCCATTATAAGTATCTCATAAGGCATTTCCAGAGTCATTTCACTTTGAGGGGGCGGTAGTCCGCACTTCCTCAAATGAAATTATCTCATTTACCCATTATGGAAACCATAATGGTAGGATATAAATGTAAAATATTTAATTATAAAGAGAAAATAGACATAATATCTATCATATATAAATATAGTGTCATCTTAATGACCAAATTGAGAGGCGGTAGGAAATAATCGAACAATCATCGTTTCATGAGCAGTTAGTTTCCCATCCACAGAAATCGTATGTTTTTCACTCATTAGATAGAGTTGTCAGGATTTGTAGTTCAAATAATTCTCAAAACAATAACCTGGTATATTTTGGATTTTGATTATGTAATAAAATAAAGTAATACCAAGATTTTAGGGGTTGTAGAAGCAAAATAAAAGAAACAAAGTTAAGAGAAGTTGTTACCTTTAATTTGGGTATCTCATTTTGGTTTGAATCAAAAAGGCTTCTTGAAGTGCCTTCTTTGTAACGTAAGTCTTCTATGAGGAGGAGAGAGTTCTTGAGAGCTTACATGGGCAAGTTTTTAACTATCCAAGGTGCTTGAGTGGTGTGTGGAATGGGTTATAAGTGAATGATTTTTATAAGGGGGGGGAGGGGATCATTAGGAAAATTTGAAAATATTATTTTCTTATAAACTTATCTTTTGTTTATAAAGATATGTAGGAAATTAAAGATAAATATTATATGACTCGTGTTCGAAATGAAATCATCCAATAATAATTGGACATGTTTTTTATATTGTTTTAATATTTATAATCTTATTTATTTAAATAATTTATTAATGAGGTAAATACTGCATCATTATTGCATTATAATTAATATAATTTATATAATGTCCAAAAATTATAAAATAAATTCCGTAAATGAAGAAACCATTTTATCTCTCCAATGAATATTTTTAGTCAAAAATATAATATATATAACCCCATGTAAAAATTAATTTACTTAAAGATATTTTTTTGTGTCATTTTTTCCTTTACATAATGTTAATTAAAATAAAGTGTCATTATCACTCCCATGAGGCTCCATGGGGTCCCCAAATTGACCCAAGATGCTCATGGTTGAAAATGACTCAACCGATAAGGTTATGAAAAGTATTAAGGTAGTTTTGTATTATTAAAATATTTTTTTACCTTGAATTACCATATTTACCTTTAATAGTAGTAAATAAAAGTCAAATGTTACTATTCACCAAAAATTATTTTCAACTTATTGAACCACATATTACTTACTAATCAAAAACATTTATGTTGGATTTACTAAATATAAACCACAGAAGTGGTAAAATTTAATTTAAATAAAAATTTCATTTTTTAACTAATACTTACTGGTTTCACTATTCATCAAGAATTGATGTTTTTCATAAAACTAAAAAAAATCAGCCTATGCTATATTTAATATTCAGAATTCAAAAATGCTGTCTATTTTACCATATTCAAAATATATATGTTTGATTAATTAATTTTAAATTAATTCATGTTGTAAAAAGTAAAAGAGTGTTTTTATGATATATTAAGTATCAAAAGATTGACACTTGTTTGTGTCCAATTTAAAAGTGAAATTTATTCCATTGAACAAAATTGGATTAAATGTTAAAATTATAATCTAACTACACTTTAAAAACAATAATAAAGATAACAAACCATATAAATAAATTATATTAATAGGTAGTTTTGAATAAAAATATAGCATTTTTCAGTATTCATCAAAAAAAAATGAATTTTATAAAAAAAATACCAAAAATTTACCCCAAGTAAATTTTGATGTCCTGATCTTAAATAAGAATTTTATTTACTCAAATATCATATATAAAAGTAACAAATAATAGATTTAAATAGGGCTCTCTATTAAAAGGTGCTAAATCGACCTTTTAAAAATATTAGATTATTTATGATTAAAATTAGATTAATTCACATTTTGAACCTCTACCTTTTGTTGGATAAATGTAAATACATTTAAAAACATGTATAATCATATGTTGGTTAGTTCAATTCATTCCCACTAATACAATGGCTAGGCGTTATCAATAATTTAAAATATTATGATTATATTATTAGTGTGCAATGAATGATTTCAAAGAAACCCGTTGTTGTGTATCGAGTACGCCATCAAGCATATCAACCCCTGTAAAGTAAAATTAATATTTAATTAAAAAATATTAATATTTATGTAAAATTAATTATTAGTTATTTAAATGGGATGTCACAATACCACATCAACATCAACTATCATTTCTGAAAAAACAAATCACATGACACCCTATTTTGACCTCTTTCCCAATGGTGTGGAAGGATCCATTAATAATGACATAAGATCCGATTGAATACACTATAAATATACAAAATTTGATGATATAAATGAATGAGCATGGTATAAATTAAATAAATCTAATAATATAGAATAAAAAACTAACATCGCACCTTTAACAATAGCTTCCCCTACATTAGATTCATCTAGAGAACATTATCCCATATAGGATCTTCCAGAATTTTCCAACTAGAAATCCCGGATGCCATTGAAAGATACCCACCACTGCTATATGTGTCAACATTATCCAATGAACCACCCTTAGTGAAAGTGGATAAAACCTTATTGACATGGGATATCATATCACAGAAACATATTATATGGAAAAATCGCCCATATTTATGTCATGTCAATGGAGAATCTAGGTAATGAGGCTTGGAATAACAAATTCTCATTCACTGGGATCAAAAAATATGTTTCTATCACATATAGGCCCCTCAAAACAGATTCCATCAAAATAAAACCACCCTTTCACTTCATTTTCTTACTTGAAGAATTACCATGGATAATTATTTCACTTACTAAAGCAATTCTCATTTATTTCCTTCAAAAATGACTACCTCACCAAAAAAATTCTATTTTCAACTACCTGCTCAAAGTTGGAAGGTACAAAAGAACTATAATTGATAAACATTGACCCTCATTCCCATATCGATCCTCTGATCCTTTAATAAATCATTTTGGACATGATTTAGTGTTAGGTAATCAAAATTATGAAATTAGGTGGAGTACCCTATAACAATACACTCCCCTGGCTCCATGTTTTTAAACCCCCATGTCATTTTGACATGTAATGTATCAGGATCAATCTATTGATAAATGATTTGGTTGAATGAAATTCAAGGACGACATTAATGCATCATAGATTTCAATATAGAATCCCACTATCTTTTTCCCATTCCGTTGAGAATATACATTAAAAACACACATGGAAATCTATAGGACTCTTCATGAAGTTAAAGATACTAAAAATTTGTTCATGCCACACCTCTAACTCATGTAGTCTTTCGTTAAAATTGAAGACTTATGGTTACATATTGGAAAATCTTGAGGCATGATAAACTACCCATCTAGGGTTCACTACAACCACTCTGCCTAGTTTATGAATGGCAATGATCATTCCTTCAATAAAAGAAGGTTCCATTAAAGGATACTTTTGTTGATCCATTCTCATGGATTCCTCTCTTCTGTTTGTAAGTGCACTTCTTGGAGACATTTTATATTAAACTAAAGGCAATAACCAATGTGTCTCAGGAAACATCAAAACCATTGAAATAAAAACAAGGATACCAAATAAGGCTTTAAAACAATTATAATTTAATATAGTTACAAATTCTACCACTAATAGGTCACACCATCCGAAAAGAACATGTTTATTTAAATATTCTTCCCATTTATTTGGTATAAATTAATACCCTCATATCATGTACCAAAAATTGTATATAGGTAAATTTAAAAAAAATTCACATAAAATTTATTCATATAAACATAAATATTTGTTATTGGACTTAGAAAATACCTTTCGACAACCCATTGAAAATTTGATTGAGTCATGGGATTGAGCTGGAAAGGATTATTTTTTTCACCTATAGTATAAATTCAACTGATCTTACTCATACCCACCCAAGACACAGAACTACATAGGAAGTGTAGGAACACCCCACGTTGTTTAACCCCTTTGATAGAAAATTATAACAGACCATCCCGGGTTAACCATATCAGTCACCCAAGTCATCCTCTCATAGGATGGGGTGATACAGGAAAAAGAAAACAAGAATCAAATGAATGGATAATAGAAAAAACACCTAGAGTATGAAGTGGAAACAAAGGGAGGATCAATATATCCAAATTAAAGAAATCAAAAAGTATTAAAAAACTTAACTACATTACTCTCCTTATGAACAACCATTACCTACAAACTAAAACATCAATTTAATGATAATCCCTTATGCTACAGAATTCTATTCCCCTTTAATGTATCTGGAAAAAAATGTTTGCAGTCACCCATATAATGAAGTAATGATTAGTAAATAGTTCCCAATATGATAACATGATAGAATCTATACATGTTCAATAACAATATTCCACTTGTTTCAAGATTTAAAACAAAACTATTTTAAATTAATTTTTATAAATAAAACAATTTGAATTCCTTTTTTAAAAAGTCATTGAATTAAGAAAATTTTGACAACATTTTTTCATGTTAGGAAACATAACTGTTAATGATTCCAAATATAAATAGACACATTATCCAAAAACCATGAAATAAACTATAATGTATTAACAATTAGAAAAAAATGTATACCTACAATTCATGTTAAATCATAATGGACAATATGTACTAGACAATCAAAAGACAAAAAATTAATACTTTTTTTATACAACATATATTGATTCTACATATACAATGTTGACATACAATAGTATACCTTATATTGGTGTTACACACAATAAAGCTTAAAATTCCTCTTTCTTGACACCCAAGTTTCCAATTGTTAAATCATTGTAAATTTATCTTTTTCTAAACTACTCTCACATGTCTATAAAATAATTTCAAAGCCAATACAATTTTTTTCTAGGCATAAAAATCCATTTTTTTTCAAATCATGGAAATTATGTTTTCAAAGAGAAACCGCCTTTTCAAATTTGATTCCATGACCTTTTTAATTTCAGCACATGGAATTCTATTACTAATGACTTGGAATCAATAATAACATAATAATATTTAAGAAATTAGAATACATGAATAGATCCACCTACCCAAAGATGTTGAAAACCAAAAATCCTTTGACAAAAGGGTCATTAACCCAAGAGAGTGTCCTTATCAATGATTGTCATTCAATGAAACTAAAGTGGACTGATAGAAAACCAAATTAAATAACAAAAACACATCCTAAACAAAGTTGGAACCGAAAAAAATGAATAATCAAGAGAAGAACATTCCATGAAAAGTGAAATCCAACCCTAGTAATGATTAATCATTGAAAAAGTAGACCCAGATGGAAGGATGTCACTGAAAATAAACTAGGGAAAGATCTGTATAGGAGAGTGAGCGGTCTAAAAATGAATAAAGCGTCAAACATGAACTCAAAACCCAAAAATACATAACTCGGGGAATGATAAGGTGTGTAATACCATTCCATGTATTTGAAAATCAGTCATATTATGTTACATTGAAAAAACATCAACCTATATTAAATCATGATTTTCACATTACACACTTGACATACTTACATAGCATATAACAATTTTAAGATGTGTTATCTAGTTCACGACATCTATCTTGTAGACATTACACATTGTGCAATTTAAATAAATATCATGTAACTCGGAAATGAACAATAGAAATCCCAGGGAAAAGAAAAAATTACATCAAAACCTCGACATCACCAATACATGTATCCTCTCTATTAAAAGTCGAGAAAACTCACCCAATGAATTAAAATGAAACTAAAATTTATGATTAAGTAATACATGAAGGAAGGTTAACCAGGTGTTACATTATATTACTTCTTCCAATCACTTTAGAAATCCATTTCTTGATGAACTTCCCTTGAACACATAAAACATGTTGTATTCCCCTTAAGAAAATTTCCCCCAGGCTTCTTCCGACACTTTGAGCACAAAATATATATCTTTTTAATCTCTTTATAGTTTTTTGATTTTTCTTTTTACTCTTTATACAATTTCTTATAAAAACAATGAGATTTATTTATAACTATATCATCTATTTATACATTCATATAACATCAAAAAATCTTTTCATTTATACTCATGTCTCTATTGGATAACACCCATCAGAGACTTGTTTTTAAGCCACATAAGGGTTGATCATCTTTAAATTCTGGATGGATGATAATACTATAATTATACCTCCTAAATCTTGTGATATTATCCTTGTAGGTACCAAAAAAATAATTATCCTTTTTATTTAACTCATGAAAATATGTCCCTATATTTGAATGAAGAACATGTGTAAATTAAATATAGAAAAATAAGATCTTGAACTCATTCTAATCTAGGTAGAAAATTTCTTGTTCTTTACTGTATTCATTATAAACATCCAAAATTAACCAGCTTCACTATCCAAATGGTATTGTTCTATAATTAATATTTTTGATTTAAAATAATGAAGAATGTCAAATAACTTCTTAGTATTACTGATCAATTTTTTATCAATAAGTGGATCAGTGGTTCTAATGAATGAATGTTGACATTTAATCATAATGTAATCAACAAAATATTTATCTCTCCTTTGGTATTTTTTATGTTCAACCTAATTCACAGCATGAGAATACTATGTGAGCATATAAAAATATATTTCATTCCATATCCCATAATGTTTGGATTTTTTAGGGGACAATGATTGCATTACAAATTGCACTTATCATTAATGTGGATCCTTCGGGATCCATCCTTTGAGAAAAACAAAAAATCATAGTGTAAGAAACATTAAACATGATGGGGAACCAAATAATCAAGAAAAATCACATATATGTTTTCTAAATTGTAGAACCATATTTAATCTTTGACACATACGGTTATCCTAGTAATTTAATTTCCATATTATATTTAAATACTTCATGATGGTTCCTAAAGAGTTTATAAATTTCAAAATCATATCCATCGAGAGGTTCAAACCATGTCTGTAACATGAATCATTTTCATGTAGAAGTTCCCTATTGTGTCTACCTCAATGTTGTGTTTTTAGGTTATTATAACTTTTTAAATCTATACATCATCTATATCCACTTATTGTATGAAATCAGAGATGCAATTATATAAAAATAACTCACACTATAATTTAAAAAATTCTAAGGCATTTTTCAGTACATTAACTCATCCTTAGACTAATAAATAGTCATGTACTTATTGATGTCACTATGGTTAACTAATTATAATCTCCAATTGATAACCAAAAAAACATTTATACTATATATATTTACATGGGCTTTACGTACACATTTATTACACCATTTTTATGAGTATTCATTAAATTACATAAACACATGCATGTAGCCCATAATTGTTTACTACCATTGCAAACATTTCAACATAATAACTAGTCCAAATCTTAGATACCTCATCAACCACTGTGTTTTACAAAACTATCACCCTTCTTGGGCATATCACACATAATACATATATTTATAACATTTTGAAGGAAACATAAGAATGAATGAACTCATATTCTTATAATGGTTAAACAATGGTGACATGTATGCATAACATGGACATAAGGGCCAGAAAAAATGATCCTATCATTTCAAAACCATACCCTGCATATAAAAATTCATACACATGGGTCAATAAATGATGATTAATAGTTTAGAACACATGTTTCTTATGGTGATCAGATGTCATAACCCATTAGATCATAACATTTTCATAAGAAATAATATTTATTTCATACATATAGTCATTAAAAATAATTTCAATATGGGTCAAGTAATACATCTAATGGCATCATAGTAGAAAATTTCATTTACTATACAAAGTTTACACCTCGTTCCATCCTTGAATTACTATACCAGGCTAAAATTATATTTAATCCATTTCTATCTTAGGAGAAGTATAAATATTTACACAATTAATTGGTGGCTTATATAGGTTCCACTCATCACATAATTAAATAATAGATGTTTGTTACAAGAGTTCATACAAATTCATCATACCATAACCTGTTAAATGAAATGGAAATCAAAAATATTTCATCATATCATTAACTATGTATATGAGAAATATTTCATAATCCTCTCATCATTACATAACCCAAGACAAAGGTACATTTCTGATCATTTTATAATTGAATAGCTTATGGAAGAAAAACTGGTTTTATAAGAATAGTATAATCAAAACATGAACCATTCATATAAAAAATATAAATGCTACCCTTAGATAATATACCATGTAAGTATAATGTAACACTTAGAGACAACATCTAATATGGAAAAAAATTCGATATTCTATTAAAACATATATGGAGGAGAATATCCAGTTTAAATTTTATTTATTCATAAAAACCATCTAAATAATTTTTTCATTGAAAATATCAACGATAACCTAAGAATGGTTATTTGAAGCAAATATTGGTCATCACATAAAAAAATTATATTCTTTTCATTCATATAAATATAATGATTCATTTCACAGTTATGATAAAAAGCCAAATAGAAATTGTTTTATTAAATGAAATGATGCCTCCTTTAAAAAAATGGTAAACAGAAAAACATGGTAAAAATATAATCTAAAAATCTTATGGTATTAATTAAAAAAATTTAAAACATTTTATGTCTACATGGTTTTGAATGATTTATGACCGAAGAGAGTAGTTATGTCACATTTTCCTAAAGACATTTTCTTTATTATCATATTTACAAAAGAGTGAAAAAAACTATTACATTAACTATTAATATAATAAATAAATTTATTATCAAGAATTAGTGAAAATTATTTAGAGGTTGACAATGATATATTAATATTGGAAACATAATTATAGACAATCCTGATAAAATATGAGATTGAATGATAAATCCCATAAACCATTCATAACCTTGATTCTAAACCCAAAAGTATGAAAAACCTAAAATGAAACATATATTCTAATGATGATGCGAAAATTCATTATATTACAATTAAAATGGGTTTTTTATACCTATCATGAAATAATATATGTTTATAACCCAACATATATCTTGATGTTGGAAAATTGAGACAAACATTTCATAAAGAGCTAGTAACTTTTTAATTGTAATCCTTTTGAAAGAATTAATAAATTGGAAAAATTAATTTTAATTTACTGATCTATATTTTATAATTAAAAAGTTAATATATTCACCAAAATTATATATCTAGAACTGAATACGGATAAATTCTATTAAAAAAATTGAGACTATAAGTCTCTTTACCTTATGTATCAACTTTCTTCAAACTCATTTAAACATATTTTATAATAATTTTAAGATTATTATACCTATATAACATAAATTAATTCATAAATATCAAACCATATATTATTTTATTATAACCTTTTATTAAACTTTTAATAATAATTCCATGATAAAGTTACATTTTGGTTATTAACAACTTTTATTTTCATATAAGTTTAAATTTGTTTTATTTTTAGCCCTCTTAATTTGATCATTGTTTTATAGTCTCTTAACATTAATCCATCATATAAATATATTATAAATTTTTTAAATTTTGATTTGAAATTATCTATAAAATTTATTTATGTTAATGAAATTCATCATTCAATGAGGTGGTAGGCCATACGTACGAATAAACATTATTTTCCCTTATTTGTTGGTTTGATGGAAAGAGAAGTAATTTATATATTATCATTAAATAATAATATTTATAAAAATTATATACAATATAATTAATTTACCCATCCGTAATACATTTAACATAACATGTGAATGGATCACATTTCTTCATGAGGCTTTATTTGGAAATACACAAGAACGATATTTTCATATTCTGATGAAATAGAATAAAATAATGTATATGTTATATAAAAATTAGATGAGAATAAAAAAACTAATATGATAAATATCATATGTAATTATTATTTAAATCAGTATTCTTAACCTTGAGAAGTGTTAGGAAAAAATGAATGACTTCATTTTGCGAGTATGTAGTCCACCGTACACAGAAATAATTATTTTGTAACCCATTTGATGGAAATGTATGTGGTTTTAGGATGTACCATTGGAAAAAAAATATCTAAGTACATGTAATATTCTCATATATTTATATTATCATTATATAATATATATCATGTGGGTTTTATAGAAAAAATTAAATAATAACATCTATTGATGAACATTACCTCATTTTCGGGTACCTCCTTTTTGTTTTCACCAAATTCCTTCCATGGTGGAATTAATTCCCAAATTAAGGGTATAAGTATAAGAGGAGTAATTATAATAATTAATTTGGTCATTTTTGGACGAAACAAACTGTTTTTAATGTGAGTAGATAGGAGGAGAGCGAGTGGGACTTTGTAAGGTAGGTAAGTGTGGAAAACTTTTAATTCATTGAAATAGTGAATACCATGCACATTTTTATGTAAAAAAGAACCAATAAAGAATACATATAGATAATAAAAATTATATGGTATATAAATTTCCAAAAAACTTGTTTTGAGAATATTTTGTGCTATTTGACACCCCATATTATCTGTTGAATCACTAAATAAACATGTTTTTCATTAATTATTGAAATTAATTTTTACTATTATCAAGAATCACTTTGGTTAAAAAAATGTCTTAGATGTTAGAAATTTCAATTTATTCCAATTAAATATATATAATATATTTTTTAAAATTCCAATTACATATTTTGAAAAATTCAATTTAAAAATAATCTCACAAATGTGATTAGAAATTTGATTTTAATGAGAAATGGTTTAAAGGATTTCAATGATTTCATATCCAATTTCGATATAAAAAAGAAATAAATAAAAAAAGATGAATTTTTTAATTTATAATTCATCTTATTATAGTTTAAAACCAATTTTAAATTTTATTTTATATTTACAATCAATTAATCAAAATAGAAGATCTTAATTAAACGTTTGTATTTTAATTATTCATAAAAATGAATCTTTACCAAAAAAATTATTTATAATTGAACCTAAGATAATTTTAACAATATGAATTCAAAAATGGGTTCTATCTTATGAAATTAATATTTTATAATTTTTTAATTTTTTCTATTATTGAGAGAAAATAACAATAAATATTTGTTTTCAGGATGTAGTTTTTTTGAAACATATAATGCCTTTCCTGAAAATTAATTATTTTATTATTAATTGGATACCATTTTTTAAAATCATTACAATTAATATTTAAATAATAGTTATTAATATTAATATTGGTAACTCATACTACAAGGATATATTGGACTAATTTAAATTACAACCAAATATTTCATGGGTTTGTTATAAGTTAGGGTTTCTTATCTTGCCGTTAACTGGGTGTTTCATATATTAGAAGATAAACCATGGTTGTCTGTAAAACAAGATTTACATGTGTTTTTCCAACTCGATATATTTATGAAATTTAATTACTTCATGAAAAAATTAATTTACTAAAACTCGCGGTGTTACAATGTACCTTTATGTATCAACTATAGTGACCTCTATATATTATTATGATCAATCTCACATATTACAGTGGATCTAAAGAAGTTTAAAATTTCTTATCATCAATGGTTTTATAAACCCTTATATATTGAGAAAAAATCCTAGATGTGGCATATTGAAACATGGTATATAGATATATTTTTTGTCTACATGTTCCAAAATACCTTTATATATTGAAAAATTTATATTCTGAAACCACATGATGATTCTAACACATTTTCATTATTTATCATTGACATAAAATATTTATTTATATATCATAGTGAGGTTTTTGGGATTTTTATTTTTAAATTTTAAAAGATAATTTACTTCTTACCAAATCAGTATGCCCTTTATCTCATTTCTAAATAATCTTATAAATAAATATAACAAATTATATAGTGTATATAATATATATTATTTTTCATTCCATGCCATTTTAAAATTTCTATATGCAGAAGATATTATTTAGAGAATAATATATGTTTGTTT
This sequence comes from Viscum album, assembly GCA_963277665.1. Lineage (NCBI taxonomy): Eukaryota > Viridiplantae > Streptophyta > Magnoliopsida > Santalales > Viscaceae > Viscum > Viscum album. The sequence continues at coordinate 720,132,791 of OY728164.1, read as the reverse complement.
ACTTTGATAAATTTCTAGATCATATATCATTCATCTGTATAATAAATTGCGTACTAATATAATATTGTTTCCCTTATCTCATTTCCATATGCACTAGAAATATATATTTTGTATGCATCAAATTTCATATGTATAAATATAAGATATTTCCATTTTCTAATTTCTCCCTATTCATCATAGTTATTATTACATATGAAGAATAAGATACTTATGTATCATATTTAAATTAATTTTATGATTTATTATGTTGAATATTAAAATATATTATCTTTAAAATCCAAACATCTTCAAATCCCCTCAGAACGTTGTTGAATTTCTCATGACTCCTATAATTGAAAAAAAATCAAATCAACATAAAAGGAATTCTAAATTACTCAAATGACATGAATTATCTTAAAAATAATATCCAAATTCATGGATCATATGAGTAATCAATATTTAGTACATTAATATATCCTCAAACCCTTAACACATTTTTCAAAACTTTGTAATTACTAATAACAAACCCTCATTTCTTAAATAACAATTTCCTCAAACATAGAATGTATCAATGTGTTTAACATTTTATCATCATCCAATAGAATATTTCCATATTTTAATTAAAATAATCACTAAAATCATTAAAAATATTGGTTTTAATCCTTCTAAGAAGGATTTCAATCTTCATTACATTAATGTAATTTTCATCATATGAATTGATCTTCATCTACATACACAATGAAAGAAAAAATAAATAAATATGATCCATTGAAACCCCATGATGTATCTCAATTTTCTATGACACCCTCAATCATATTGGGATCATACATCATAGATTATTTTTAGCATATATTGACCTTACTCAATATTGATATATTCCCCACAAATACGAAAAATGAAACTGTCATCGTAAATAATTTATTAAGTAATTTATAGATGATAAATATTAAAAGAAATAAATAAAAATATGTTTTGATGGATATAATTAAAAAATATAATTACACTAGACAAGGATTTAAAGAATCTAGAAATCAGTTAAAAATAGATACAAGGAATCTACCAAGAATATTTCTCTTTTTCTTTTAATTATCTCTTCCATATATAAAATTTATTATTTCATATGTATTGAATAGTTTTTATTTAAATTATTATAATTTCATATTATTTTATATTTATATAAATTCCCCTCCACAAATACATCATTAATTAACAAAAAAATTATTAATTAAAGCTTTCATAGTTTTCTAATTATTTATTTTAATTCACCCTTATTTATATTTATATGTATTTTATATCATCTTATTTTTGACAATTGGAAACAGATCAAAATATTATTATTTTTTTATTTGTATTTAAATTAAATTTCAACATTTTTTCTTTTTTTAATATGATATTGTAGGCATAATATTCGTTTATCACCCCTTTAAGAATTTCTAATGTCTTTTTTCCTTCCTAGATCAATTATTCCATATATGCTATTCCCTTTGAAAACCTATCATTCTAATTTTAATTTATTATAATATTATTTACATTCCCTTTTTAACAAAACCTTGCATCCTAGGTATATGGAATGATAATATGTTTTAACTACGTTGAGTTTTTTCATAACAAGTTTAGAATTTTTAGAATTGAATAAATCTGGAGGATACTTTGAGGAATTTTTGGAATATAAATAGTTTATTTTAAATTTCATAGATTACATAAAATTATTGTTAGATACTTTTGTAACTTGTAATTATCATAAAATAATAATATATTTTTGAATATAAAATAACCCTAGGGTAGCCAACGAGCATTTGATTATCAGTGTTAAGTCAAAAGTTTCACTTTCAGCACTCTCTGACATATTTTTAAAAATAACAACAAACTTCCTTAAATGAATTATTTTACTAACATTATAATAACTAATTTATTTAGAAATTTATTTGTAGAAATTATATTTTTAATTGATGTAGAAAACATATTCCGTCATCTGGAATTTTCTAATCCAGTCTAACATAGTACTTTTGTAAATATATAAAAATAATGATTTAATACATTTGAAAAACCAGTTCATTTGTACACTAAATGAATGAATACTTTTGTAAGTAATTCCAAAAAATTTCTTTTTACTAAATAAAATCATTAACGATTTCACATTTGAATGATATAATTATATAGGATGAATATTTTTCGTCTAAATAAAAATGTACAACTATGTCTCCCCATATATAGTACAATTATCTCAATAAAAAAATAACCATAAAAACAGGACAATTTGTACTGTAGATAGTCCCTTTTAAATGTTTCAAATGATGTATTCAATTATATAAGACTATCCTGAAAATATATACCTGATTGAATTATTAAGAATATTAATTATGTTACAATTCCAACCATCCAATAATGATATGATGATATATTCATGTGATGATTTTTTTTATGAGCTTGTTGAAACCTCCTCTTAGAAAGGATGAATTTAAGTCTGGGGAGTAAATTTATAACATGGAGTAGTATTTAGGGAGAAGGTTGATTTTTATCACGAATGATCTAAGATTATATGTGAATATTGTGGTAAAACGTGGTTATATTTAGTGGTTTCTTCATTTTCATTATTTAGAGAGTCTTTAATTAAGGAATCCACTTCGAGAGGATATTTTTAAATCGAATAATATTGGAATATTTCTAATTGTTTTTACATTTGGGATTGATTGATGGATTTAGGGGTTAAGAAGAAAAATAATCTCTAATCTTTTGGATTGATGGTTCCCATGGTAAGAAAAAATAGATTTGTTCTTATATTAGAATCCATGGAATTATCGATTAAGTATGAAATTATTTTTTGTATGGGTGAACATATGGGATACCAAATGTTGAAATATTTTTCTTTCTTTACAATGAATTTTATTGTTTTTATGAATTTTATAAAGGATATCTATGTTTTTTATGAACAATATAATCTTTAATTTAATATGTTTTATGATTTTTTATATCTTATGTTGAACTATTTAAGAATGGTATGATTTTTATATAAACATTTTGTAAAAATTGAAAACATAAATAATTATTAAACAAGATAATGTTATAGTTATTCTAAATCAGACATAAATTTGATATGATAACTTATTTTAAGGGGTTAGGTGAATTTTATATTTTTATTTAATAAATTATAATTCACCCCACAATTTTTTAGTGTTTCTATGTACTTGTATGGTTCTATATATGGTATTATATCATGTTAAAATTCATTTAATTTATGGTATTTTTTATAAATTTTCTCCATTTTTACCAATAGTACTATTTTTTGTAAACTATCTACACATTTCTGTCTTAATACAATGAGTATATTTTTTCATTTAAATGTGGTAGGATTGAATGTTGGAACATTAGTAAATATGAATCATAGTTTACCACCATTATTTTATAGTACAAACAATTAGTATTGGATAGATTGGATGAACACATTCATTATAAATACATGATATACAATTTTATCATGTTCTTTGAAAACATAAAAATTCCATAAAAATAGGTTTATACTTTTTAAAATGATTAGAACTCTTAATATCAGCTAACCTACAGATTCATAATTACTTTATTTTGATATATTACTAAAATCATCTATAATCAAATTTCTTCTTGGGATATAGTCAACCGTGTTCAGAGAAATCTTGAGGCAATACTCTTTTGAACATCAAATGTTATGGAAAAATTATTAGCAATATAATAAAATGATTATCTAGAAATTGAATTTTTACTAGAAGAATCTATTAAAAATATCAATTATAGAATAATGATAATAATGAAATATATATAATCCTTGGGAGATAAATATATGACTAACATAAATTTTGTCTGAAATGATTATTGATATTATTCCCACTGAATGTTAATCTAAATTGACAACATTAAATGATAATAAATATGTATGGATATTTAGTTCAGATGATCATATTCGATCTCTCATACAGGCATAGGGATGGATGGATAGAGATGCTGGAAAAGGGAGACAGAAAAGTGGAATATAATTTTCTTATACATCAATATTTTCTAAAAAAGATTTATCATCTATGAATGTTTTTTAATATTTTAAGTATCAGCATGATATATAATCTATAGTAATTTTATCTAAAAATGTGAAAACAAACTGGTTAATAGTGTTTTGGGGATGAAAAATGTAGTTTGAATAAGGGAATTTTACTGAATATATAGGTGAACAATTATAAACTATTAAAGGAGAAGAATTAATCTAAATAAATGTTATAATATCAGTATACTAAATTGGGTCATATCATACTGGATTTTCAATGACATAATGGAATGGAAAAGAAGGATTATTTTATGAAATTTTCTATAAGCATAAAGAAATAAAATTATAAAATCTAATGACACACAATATACAATGGATGGAGATAGTTATTCAGGATTTCTTATGATGATATGTCTAATTATCAATAGGGATTCATATTGTTTGGTGAGATTCAAAGAAAAATGATTTTTTCATCCAAATGAATCTATAAAATCCAATACATATTTAACATATTATGCTTATTATTCTGATTTGAAAGATAAATATGGTTATACTTTCTCAAAAGATGAAAAATATAGTTTGTCAAAATATATATATTCTTTTCTTTTTTTGAAAAAGTGTCTTGATTTTTTTTGTTTAGAAAAATTTGAAATTATGAAATTTCCAAAAACATTGAATATGTTACATAAGAACATTTCAATGAAAAGTCAATAATTGTTTGACATTTCATAAATAATTAAAATCAAACATTAGACCTAAAAAAGATATCTTATTCTAAAATTTTCATAGATGATAAGGATTTTTGTTTAATACTATATAGTAATTTCTTTATATTTAATGATGCATTAATAAATTATTATCTCCGTGAATAATTTTTTTCAAAAATATTATAGTGGAATAAAATAATATAAGAATACCTCTTCAATAGGTTTTAGATATTTAAAATAAAATTTTTAAAATAACTACCTTATGCCATAGAATTCTATTTTCTGTGAAAAATACAAAAGTGGTGAACATTGGAAGAGTAAGTGTTCTTTAAATTTATTATGTTATTTTATATTTATTAAAGTATACATTTTGAAATAATTAACTAACATTCAAAAAAAAAGAGTTTGAGTTATGAGGAATCCTAAAGTTATGTATTTTTAAAAATGTTAGACCTAAGTGAAATTGGGTAAAAAAAAAGAAAACATTTATTTTTAATGAAAATAAAATGATAACAAATAAAAAAATATTTTTTACATAGATAGTTTCAGACATCTTCACGTGTATTGAAAGAAGAAATTCATTAATAATATTATAATGATGAAAGGTGAAAAAGTCAGTTTTTGTTATATTCTTTATGATAAATATCTGGAAATGGTAATATTTTTCTTCTATGAAAAACATTAATGGAAATGTTTTATTTATTGTGGAAATTTTTTAAAACCTCCATAGCATAAGTCAATTATATTATAGAGGTTTCCTTGTGAGATTCTAGAATAATTAATGTAATGTTCAATGTTAGAAACTTAAATTCTTTCTTTACACTAACAGACATGAGAATGTATACACACTAGAATTATAAGAGTTAATAATACAATATATATATTTCTTTAGTGTTAGGGAAGATCAATATTGGTTGGTTCATAGAATATTAGTAAAGAAAATTGTTATTATATTATAAAAAATTTCAAATAAATGAATTTTTGGATATTTATTTTATCATTGGATTAATTATTCTAAATTTTTGATTCATGAATATTGGAAATAAATAAAATTAATGTTTTAAATCAATTATTGATGTTTCAACTTCTAATGTTTTACCATTAGTTCCCCTGGATATATTTGGCCCCACTAATACATGGTAAATTGTTGAAAAATACTCTATATATTTATTTGTTGATGACTACAGTAGATATACATTTTCTTATTTTAAATGATAAATTTATAACTATTATTCCAAATTAAATTTATTGTATACTGTGTTAAAAATATAAAAAATATTCTTTTGGTAACAATTCATAGTAACCAAGGTGGATTTTTTTTTTAAATTTTGAATATGATTTTTTTGTAATAAAATGTATAATACATAGCATATCAATAAATAAAAAGCCTCATAAAAATGATGTACGAGAACGAAGAAATAATTTTATATAATAAATTACTAAAACCATTTTTAGTGAATACTCAATTTATAATAATTTTATGGTGAAGTTGTTTATACATACTAATATACAATAAATCAAGTTTTACATAGAACTTTTATTAATGAAAATTTTATAATTAGAGGGTTGGATGAAAAAAAATCCTTCTTACATAAATATTTTATTATCAAAATTATTTATTCTGAATACCAAAAAAATTTGTATAAATTGTACACTAAATTTTATAATGGAATTCTTCTTGGCTATTCATAAACATGTAATTCCTATATATTTTTAAATTAAAATAATAGGTCCATCAGAGAAATGGTGGATATAAAATTTGATGAAACTGATCCTTTATTTTTCAGAAAACCAAAAACTATACATTTTAATGTTTTTACTAAAACTAATTTTCATCCAATGTTAGAAAATTATAATTATGAGAGAATAATTATTGAAATTATATATAAATTTATACATTAATAAAAGATTCACCATGATGTTGAATAATATTATATTATAAAACAAATAAACTAGATAATTATTAGGAATAATCTAATTGATAATATCATGGGTGATATAGATCAGCTAATTAAAATTAGAAGTCATTAAAAAATGAATTTCAACACTAATAATTTTTATCACCGTTAAAAATAAAACTCATAAAGATACTTCTGCTATTGAAGACTAGATAAATGAAAAGTAGGATGAACTTAATGATTTTGAGAGGAATGATTTTCCATTAATGTTTTAATAGCCTAAATATTTAGATAAAATTGTTGTATAATATAATTTCTATGATAAATGTAATAAAAATTAGATAATATATATGAATAAATCCCTACATTTTGAAAAGGGATATAATAAATAAGTATTAATAGAATAAAATTAAACATAATATCTTTTATAAATTATTATACTTTTATAATATGTAATATTTATAAATTTCTCCCATTTTCAAATGGATTTGAAGTGTGGTTTCCTTAATGGTTATGTACTGGAGTGATTTTTTGTAGAACAAACACCCAATGTTGAGAAACAAAATTATTAAAATCATGTTTTTATACGTAATAAGACATAATATGGACATAAAGAACCACTTATAGCCTGGTATAATATATTAGGTATATTTTTTAATAATTAGATTTTGTAAATGGAGTTGAGGATCCAAAATTCATTAATAATTATTTTTAAAGATAACATCATTGTTCATATTATACATTATGGTCCTATATTAGTTTCAAATCATAAATCCTTAATCGATTTCATTTTTGATCTTATAAAATATAATTTTGAAATGAGTATGATGGTTGAACTAATTTTTCTGCCTTAGTTTCCAAATCACATCAAAAGAAGAAGGAATAATCGTATCTCAATAAATTATAAAAATTATTTTTATATAAATTTTGAATAATACTACCCTAAACATATTAGTGGTACTATAGAACGCTAAAATATCATATATTATGATACATCTTAGAAAATATAGGATCAAAATATTTTTAATGGAATGATTGGTATTTTAATATTCCTTTCATCAAGTGAGCCAAATATAATTTTTGCTGAATTTGTATGATAAAATTTTCATGAAAATCAAATACTCTACCTTATTAAGGGTCTGAAACAATATATTTATTATATTATGGGACATATTGATATTAAAATATTTTTATTTTCTTTTAATGATGTAAATTTAATTTTCTTTCTAGAAATAAAATTCGTATTCTTGTAATATGGATAGAAAAAGTATCCATGTAATTTATAATTTTTTAAGAGAGTGTTTAGTTTCATTATATTTTATAAAACAAAACTAAATTTTTTAGTACACTACTGAAGCTAAATATATTTTCGTTGTATGTTATTGGGACCATGTGTTTTGGAATTAATGCACACTCAATGATTTTGGCATGAGTTTTAGTAAAAATCAAAATTTATATGAAAAATGTGATAGAGATTTCTATAAAACCTAAAAACATAATTCCCAAAACCAGAAAATAGATATAAGACATCATTTCATGAAGCATCACACACTAATAGTATATATAATTATAGAATTCATTAAAACACAAGAAAAATATCAATGTATTTTTACAAAACCCCATAATTATAGTTTATATAAGTATATTAAACCAATGTTAGTAATGTTTCACATGAAATGATCATTCATATACACTTTCTATTTAATAAAATACTTATTGTAGAAACACATCCTAAATATTTTTCAGCATGTTTCCATGGTTTAAGTTTTCTCTTCAGTATTATGAAAATTTTAAATTTTAAAAATTCTACAATGACATTATACAATTCTAAAAAAAAGTAACTCTTTTTACTGAAAATATTTTTCATTTCTCAAAACCATTAACAATGTCATATTTTTTTGTTTTTAAATATTTATATTATTTCCATTTTATAATTTTCCCGATATATTATACATTTTTCTTAAAAAATATTTTATATCTATAAAACCTTTAAAACTATTTTAAAAGTTCAATTTTTCTTACCTGTCATTAAAAATTTATAAACATGTGTATTTATTTAAATTTTTTTTTTAAAAAAAAGTATAAACAAAACAATTAATTTTTTTTAAAAAAAGTATTATATAAAATTAAAAGGAGTTATAATCAATTGAAATTTTTTAATAAGAATGTTAAAAATTTGTTCTATAAAAATTAATTTATAAATCATATATTGTTACTATCATCTAGTATTATAAATTTTATGATGTTTATAATCTTTATATAATTTAATAAAAACTCATTTCTGTTTCAATGGAGTATATGTTTTTGTGATAAAATTTACATGTATTGTTTCCTAAAAACATCATTAGGTTGATGATTATAAACATTTTTCATGTGAAGATAATAACTATTTTTTACAACCAGGTTTTTAATATTGACATAATATATAAATAATATGAAGCTTCGCCTATATCATGTATATATATAGGGGTATGGGTCTCTACCCCTTCCATCATCATTTTCTTTTTATCCAAGAATAATAGACTCTCATTTTATGATTTTCAAGATTATTTTATATTTTTATGATAAGTATCGTTACTTTTTTTTTGTATTAATGTAATTTTGAAGAAAATTTCCATGTATCAATGATATTAAATAATGGCTAATTCAAATATCATGTTATGAGAAATATTATTCTTTACTAAAAAATCTAATTATATATTATTATTGGGAATACATCATTGTTGAAAAATATTAATTTGGGATTCATTATCCATATATTTTTAGGGAGTTATATTCTTCAATTGAATTTATATAGGTGGAAATTCTCAATGTTATAACATTTACATTTTTTGGAGATTTTTATAAGGTTAATTTTCACTAATAGTCTTATTTTCTAGGTGCTCCTAGTGGAGGAGAAAAAAATCTTATTACCCATAAGTTACCTAATATGTTAGAATGTTTTGATAAACACATAGAAGAAACATTATTCTTTATATATTTTGATCAAGTTGAAATAGTGAATTATCATTATCTAATTGATCTATTTGAGTAATTTTGTTGTAAAATACGCATATTACATGAAAATTGTATGTGGATATCCTAATGGTTTTTGAAATTTATGTTTTCTTAAAAAACATATATTGGAATGTTTAACATAAATAAATTTTTTTATCATCTGTGTAGAGTCTACTAAGTGATAAAAAATAAAGATAAATATTTTTTCATTTCCACGTATCATTATAATTTTTGTACTCAACATTAATAATGTTCAAAATATTAAGATTAATTTTAAACTAGTTATTAATAATCAATATTTAATTAGTGAGAAAATAATAATAATGATAAATCTCGGCATTCTTCACTCTTAGAAAAATATTGATGAAAAATCAATAAAAGTTTCATTGGAATTACAAATGAATAAAGTTAAATGAAGGGATGTTAAAAATATAACATATAGAGAAGTATCCCCAACATTATTAAATATGAACTTGAAAAAATTGTATTAAAATGACTTTTCATCACTCATGATTTATGAAGAATCAATGAATATTGATGATCCTAATTTTCTAATTTGCATGGGTAATGTTTTTGATTTTGATATATTGACTTATTAAAATATTAATGAAGTAGAAGATAATAAAGCAAAACAAAAGTATTTGAAAAATACAGTGGTGATAAATTAATTTATCATTTTGAGAAATTTAAAGAAAATATTAATGTTATAGCATAGAGAGAACGACTTTTAGTCCCTCCTTTACCTCCTGTACATATAGAAAACAACCTTTTTTACATTAATTTACATTACATTGTACAGACAGATGATCTCCTAAATATCATCATTATTGAAATAAGGTACATATTAAATTAAAACATAAAATTATTCAAAAACATATTTAATAAATCCCCAAGGATTAATCCGATGTAAATTTACTTCATCTCAAATACTCAGGACACACATCAAAGAAAGGGTGTGATCATGAGGTCTAGAATGGGAAAACATTTTTCATGTGATCATGAGGAATATTAATAAGAATATGAGGAATGTAATTAAGGAATGGGAAAATTAAAATAAGTAACATTATAAAAAAATATCACTAATAATACAATAAAAATGTATCTATATAATTTAAATGAGACATTATTTAGAATATCTAATTTATTTGTTACTGAGGTGTCATAGAAGAATATTACCATGGTTTTCCACCATTGTATCTTAAAACATATCATATATAGAGACTAATTTCATCACCAAATAAATTTGAGATCTATCATGGCATAAACATCATATGTATTAATTATATTGAAACACAAATATCATAATAAAACGTTCTGTAAATAACCCAAATAGAATAAACAATGTGTTTCATATCAAAATCATAGAATTAGAAATGTGTTTTAAAACCTTATCATTACGTAATTTTCTATCCACAATAAGTAATTAATGTATCATTTCTGTTAATCCTATAACCAAATAAATTTTTTTTTAAATTTAAGAGAATAACCTTGTAAAATAAAATAGTCTATGTATTCACAAGAGTAAAATAATAAATAATTTCTTGTGTAATATAGGGATTTTTTGAGAAGTAAACTCATCATCAAAATAAGTATAAAATTGGGTTTTAAAAAATTTCAAATGAGAAGGTATATGGGAATCCAATTCATAAAACATAAATTTACATTATTGGTATAAATATAAGAGTAATATAATATAGGAATCATAAAAATTAGAATAGTTGTACAAAAATGGGTTCTTTAATTGAAGAGAAATAAGGATAATTACCTTACCTTTATGAGTTAATCCTAAAACATGTGGATTAGGACCTATGGTGATTAAAGAAACTATGGGGAAACATTGGTAGATAAAAACGAGATCATTTCATAGTATGGATTGTGAGTGAATGGAAATAGATAAGTTTATGGGAATATATTAAAAATGTTAAGGATTTTTTTAATAACGTCCAAATATAGGTATTGGAAATCTAAGTTGTGGAAAATAAAAATTGCGGTCTTGACCATGGTTTTTCCCATGTTTTCAAAAAAATTACACATATTTTTATATATTTTAACACAAAATAATATATAATCATTTCATATTACTTATTTAGAATGGAAAAGTAATGTTTTCAAAAAATAATTAATTTTATGATAAAGTATATGTTTTAGACATTGGGAATTAACTTTTTTGAATAGAAATTTTTTAAAAACACTTATAATATAGTTTTTATTATCAAAATCATATAAATAAAGTGATATATTGTTGTTAAATAACTATTAAATTGTTATGAAATAATTATGAAGTCATTAAATATATTGAAAACCTCAAAAAAATATTTTTAATATTCATAGGGAAATAAGATATTTTAGAAAATATTCGTAAATTCCCCCTATCCTAATTTTGATGTGATTATTTGAATTTTTTATTTTATCATAATAAATCTTTATATATGATAATATATAATTTTAAATATATATATAAATATATTTTTTAAAATAATAGCCGGTTGAAAAAGAATAGTACAATTTTAGACACCTATAAATTTTCAATGACATTAAAATTATTTATTCATTTTTATAGAAATAAGATTGTTTTTAACATAATATTTCATTAAAATAAATATCATTCATAATACAATAGATTATTATGAAAAAATACATTATTTCTGAAAAGTAAAAATTGTGTATGAAAAAAATTATTCAAATTCGACATATTTAAAAAAACTATTTTAAAATGGATTTAATGGAGGAATAGACTTATTTTTACAATGAGATAATATTTTTGTAAATAAGGGTTGGAGGTGTAACCCCTTATAAAACATTCATACATCATAATGGTAAGGTTTGTGATAGTAAAATATTCATGGGTTGGATCGACTAACATCACATGGGTGGTAATTTCCACTAACTTGAACATATCATACAGATGTATTTTATCAATCATCAATTATTGAACAACTAATTATGATTGGTCAAGGGAGAATTCTAGTGACTCTATATCCCCCCCATGTTCTAGGAAATGGGATTTAAAGAGCATGATTCTCGTAGTTGAGGTCATCACATATCTTTTCGGCAATAATTTTCATCATTAATCTCTACTTATAAACACTAATTATAACGTTAAAATAATTTCAAGGAGTATCATTTCAAACAGTCATATTGACAAATTGTCATAGAATAGTGGAATCATAATGTTCAAATTTCCCTTAATACTCTATAAATTCTAATTAATTGTTAAAAAAGTATGTTTTTTGTTGTGTAAAATAAAATTACAATCATTTTCATTAAATTAATATCATTTGAAAATTATGGGTTGCTTCATTCTTCCCCCTTAAGGAAGTACAACAAAGAAATTTTTACCCTTTTTTATTAGTTCAGAAAATCTTTGGTTACTTCAATCTTGTTTTCTTCTATAGTTTCCACGTCTCTTATTCATATATAGGGTTTTTCCAAACAATTTGACAAGGTGGGTTGTATTATTTCATAGAACATTGTCTCAATGGTCCAAGATCTCTATTATCCACTTCTGATAAGATAGGTCATGTTATAGATGTATAACCTCTGAATTAAGTACATGTGAAGGGTAAGGTATGTAATTCCTCAAGAGGGATGTGTGAAATACATCATGATGTTGAGCTGTGTTTGTAGGAAGTCCTTTCTGATAGGCCACTTTAACAATGTGTTTAATGATTTCATAGGAGAAAATACACCCAGGTTATGATTCCCTTTCATCAAAAACCACATAACTCCCTTTCATTGTGATATTTGACGATGTAGATTTTATCCAACACCAAACTCCAATTCCCACTGAAATTTATCTGTATATATCTTATGCTGACTCAGATCAAAATTTATGGATTTCTAGATAACATAAATGATTTCTATCAAATCATTCACTAGATCATTTCCCAGAAGTTTGGTCTCACTATCTTCATCCCAACATTAAAAGTTATAAATTTTTCCCATAGAGAGATCTATATGGATCCATTCGAATTATCAAGTTGAAGTTATTATTATATTATAAAACAACGAAGCATATGTTTTGATCCCATCAATATAAAATTTCTATTGATCATGATTGAAAGTGTCTGAATTTTCCTTCCATATTCACCATTAGTTTGGGGGTCCTACAAAGTACTATAATTTAATTTAGTATTCAGAGCATGTCAAATAATTCTATAAAATTTCTTTGAGAACATTGGGTCGTGATCAGAAATAAAAAAAAGTAAAACCCCATGAAACCTCACCACTTCCATCATGCAAATCATGGAATGATGTTCAATAGATTACTCATCATTAATAGATATGTAATTGGTTGTATTCATGAGTTGGACCACTATAATAATATAATGTTTTTCCCATATATGTTCTTCGAAGACTAGTGACATATTCTATAGTTATATTTTCATACCTACTTGTTTGTATGGGTAGTGGTTTCAATACCCCTTTAAGATGTTTATGATCTGCCTTCACTTTATAACATACTATGATATTTTTAGTATATTATAAAATACACCATTTCATGTTATCCTTTTAATAATGATCATGACAATCCATGTACATTTTAGTGGTTCTATAATGTATTGACATTTTAGGGTAATTAGAATTATTAATTAATTCGATTTTTATATCTATATTAGATAGAAAAAAAATTCTTCAACAAAATCATAGTACACATTGTTGTCAAAAATTGAATTCAGAAAATTCCACATTCATCACTATCCCTATATTCATTTGTATAAATTGTTCTTTTCATTGAGTTTCATGATATTCTATAGTAATTATGCTTGAGAAATAATTTGGGATAGGTTGATGATGTTATCTCCATTTTGGTTCATGTTTTAACTTTTATTAGGTCTTTGATAAAAGACACTTCTTGAATCCTGATTATTTCAATAACAATAGGATATTTCCATCTTCACACATCTAATACATTGTTTTTTCTACCAGGCTGATATTTAATTGAAGAATCAATGTCAATAATAAGACCCAATCATCTCCTTTGTCTCATATTCAATTAATATTTCATGAAAAAATTCTTTAATCATTGGTGTTCTATGTATATATCACATTTCCCCCATAAAAATGTACCTCTTTATTTTAAGATAAAAAATAACGAAAATAAAATCTATATTAAGCTCGGATTATTCGGCTCATGAGGAATTATCTATCAAGATGCACCAGTAATCACCTTATATTTTTTTCTTAAGGATGTACCCAATACCTTTTAGAGGGGAATTGGTAAAAATAATGAATCATTCTATAATAGATGGTACAATTAACATAGACACAATAGAAAATATCTTATTTTGTTCGTAGAAAAATTCAACACACTCCTTTGTCTAGATGAACATAGACCCTTTTCCAGTTACCTTCATTAGTGGATTAGAATGTCTATATATTTCTCACAATACTATTATAATTTCTTTTTAATCTAGGGAATGTATTAAACATAGTTACTATTGTTGGATGAGTCCATTCCTCCACAATCTTAATCCTGGAAGGGTCAACTAAGATTCCTTCATTGGTTACAATATTACCAATAAAAGAAATATTTTTTAACAAAAATTCACATTTAAGTAATTTTACAAATATAAAATCTAGGATAAGTATCTTAAATGTAATCCATAGATGATCCTCATGCACCATGTATCATTTAGAATATATCAAAATATCTGCAATAAAAAGTACCTCAAATTTATCAAGGTAGTCCTAAAATACACTATTCATCCAACCATAAATATGGATGGAAAATAGTGAAGAAAAAAATTAATAACAACAAAATCAAAAAGTCCATATCTTGATCAGAAGGAGTTCTTTAGAATATGTTCAATCTTCACCCATAATTCATGATAATCAGAGAAATGACCCATATAATAGATGAATTGAGCCCCACAAAGCTGGTGAAATAAATCATCAATCTTTGGGAGAATGTAATTATTCTTCACTATGATCCCATTGTGTTCTCTACAATAAATGCATACAAAATTAATTCATTCTTCTTCAAAAAAAATATATCAGGTTCTCCCTATAGAGACACACATAGTTTGATTAACCAGTTTTCTAAATGATCTATAAGTTGATTCTTTAATTCCACTAGCTCTACATTTTCCATTCTGAGAAAGGTATTTCATATCAGATTGGATTAGGGTATGATTTCAATGGACAACTATACCTCTCTTTCTGGGGGAGGGCAAGGTAAATTTTTAAGAATACATTAGTGTATTCTTCAATGTGGGGATCAATTTTTAATGTTATAAATTCATTTTCATATTCATCTTCTACGATTTGATACTTTATAAGGATATGTGTGGTTCTTTATAGACTATGCTCGTGTCAGTATATCTCTCCATTGAAAATAACTACAGTTTTTCCATTCAAGACTACAAAAATATACATTATTATATAGTTGATAATATAATTACACATTGATATCTATTCAATCCATTGTATAATGTTGAATTACACTATAGATTTACCTACTAGAATTTTGATGAGATTATGCTCACCAAAGCCAATACTATAGTTTCTATACACTCTTTATGCTTGGATAATCAGTCAAGGTGTCCTGACTAATAACTCTACTTATAGAAGTTCATGGAATGATTCTATATTATATAAGAACATTGAGAATATAAATATATATGTTGATCCAAAGTCAAACAAGTACATTATTGCTTTGAAAAAACAATGATTGTACCTTCAACCTCATCATTTAGAGATTCTACATCATCTATTGTGATATAAAAATTTGAAACTCTATCTTTAGATATGTGATAATGTTGATAGTAATTTAAATACATTATTATCTTATTTATATAAACTTTAGAAAGTGCCCGGTCTACCCACACATGAATCATTGGACTCCAGGATTGGCATGCATGATCTTCCATTTTTTGTTAAAAATATGAATTTCAAGATTCACTTAACCAGTAGGGTATTTAGCAAAATGGCCATCTCTTCTACACATGGAACACATTCCCATCCCAATAAAGTAGTTCCCTAAATTATTATTCCCGTATCTGTTTCATGTGGAATGTTTCACTTTCCTTCAACGTCATCAATGATCAAATGTTTCCCATGTTTTGGCTCTAATTATATCCTTTCCCATTAGGTTTAGGTGACCAATATGTCTCTCAAAAATCCAGTTAATACTTTATACCACTCCACAATATCTATTCATAATTATCATAGTCTTTTTTGGATAGATTCATCTATATATGGGGATTATTCCACCAATGAATATATCAAAAAATCTATTAGCATCCATAAAAATCAAAAGGATTTATGATAAAGTCTTTCAATTTTTATCTCATAGCTCTTAATAGATTCATTTTCCCTTTTCTTCATCTTTAATAATTCTTTATCCAATTTTTTCACATCAAACAAGGGAAATATTTATTAAAAAGGATCGAATGAACTATTAACACTCCATAACATCAGTCTACCTTATTTTCTTCATGTTTTTGATTTGTTTCCACCGCTGATAAACTTCTTTCTAAAAGTGGTATAAAATGAGGGTGACTTTCTATTCTTTCGATCAATAGAGTACAAAAAATACCATTTCAATAGAGCTTATCTATTCTTTAGGAAACAATGGATCTACATATCCACTAAAAAAGGTGATATTTGATACATAATGGACTCATGGGAATGTTGTTCCCTTTGAGATAAATCTATAAAATCAACATGATTCATGTTATTGATCAAAACATGAGTTATTTGGTTCAATATTCTTATCAAATTTTTAAATATGGATTCCATCAGGGAGCCATCAGTGCATTGCCTAATATAATAATAATTTATATGGATTATCCTATTTTCCACAATTTTCAAAAAGTTTAAATCCTTAGTGATAAATGTGTTTCTTTTAACAATCTTACAATTTGAAGTATTTTTATTTCTTTAAAAAATAATCTTAAATCAAATATTCTAAAATAAAATAATATTTCATTAAATCATTAATAATGGTTCTTAAAAATATTTTGACTAACCAAAAAAATATCTACTAGAATTCAATCCAATAGTGTTGAAAGGACCATTATTGGGAAACAATTCCCTTTTGAGTATAGCACAAATAATTTTTTTCCAAATGTTACCCCAAGATGCATCTGTTCTAGAGCCACATCCACTTATTCTAATCTATACTGGGAATTAATTTCTTGGAAACCACATACTTAATATTTCACCTAAATACCTAGATGGTTTACAGTATTTGAAAATATCAACAGGGTCATTCCTATTGATTTCTAATAATAATTTCCTAAAATAATTAATCTATCCTTTGCTTCAAGATGTGTAATCCCAAATATTTATTACATAACATTTCATTACATTTTACAAATAGAAGATATTTTAATGTTTAGATTCTTGGAAACAATGTACATAATAAAATAAAAATTATAAAATTATTTTGAATATACAGAAATTTATCCTCATCGGTTCATCATAAGTACATTTAATTTTTCTCATATCTATGCGTCAAACATAAAAGGAAAGGGGTGATCATGAGGCCCAATAAGGGAAACCAGTTTACATGTGATCATGAGGAATATAATTAAAACAACAGGAATATATCTAAGGCATGGAAAAAAATTAATATCATAATAAATATAACATCAATAAAAAAATTGATTTTTTGATCAAAATATAAATGAGATATTCATAAACATATCACCAAGGTTTAGCATTGAGATGTCATAAATAAAAATTTCTAGGGTTATTGACCAAGGTATTGTAAAACATGTAATCTATAGATATAAAATCCCCCACCAATTAATTAGAGTGATATCATGGAACACCAATAATATTTATTAATTAATTTGATCTAAATATATCATAACTAGGCATTTCATTAATAACTTGATGATGACAACAAAAATGAGTTTCATATCAAAATCGTGTCTTTTCAAGAGTTATTTAAAACATGATCAATATTTAATTTTCAAACCCTAGAACAGAAATGAATGTTTCATTATTGTTAATATAAGAATATAATATATCATTTTATATTTAGTTGAATACCCTTGATAAAAAAAATTATTGGGTATTCACCAGATGAATTTAAAATATAATTTCTTGAGAAGATGGAATTTTCTAGAAGAAAATTTGGCAACATAATGGGTATAAAATTTGGTTTTAGAATAGGAAAAAATGAGATGGGGCATGGTTATTCCATTAATGAAATAAAAATTTTCATTAAAATTATAAATAAAAGGTTAATAAATTGTTTAATCATAACAATAAGAAGACACAGAAAAAAGAGGTCATTGAATTAAAGAGAAGTGAAGTATAATTCTATTACCTTGAAGAGTTACTCCTAAAAACAAGAGTATTGGGACCTTGGGGGCTTAAGGACACCATGGGGGACTCCAATAGAGGTAAAAATACAATATATTTGTGTGTAATAGATTTATTGTGAAATCAAATGAAGAATTTTGTGGGTATTTTTTGCAAGGTAGGAGGATTTGTTTAAAAAGATCCAAATATAGGCCCTGAAAATATTGGCTATGGAAAATAAAATAATGATTGGATAGCCTTTGCAATTATCAATTGGTTTTGGAAATTTGATAAATATTATATGTTATTTTAACCTAGATGAAATAGGGATCATTTTGTATTAAAATTTTTTATATGGAAAACTATGGTTTTCACAAAATAATGTTTTAAATACAATGTTTCCAATCTGAATTTAGAATGAAACTTATAGTGTTGTAAATTGATAAAAATGTATTAAAATAAATTATATTCATAAAATAACTTTTTTTTCATATAGATTAATTAATTTACATTAACAACATTATTACATAATTAGAACGTAATAAAACATAATGAAAACCTCAAACAGATTTTTACGATTAATGAAAAAATAAAGTATTTTAAAAAATTATTAAAAATTCAACATAACCTAATTTCGATTTTATAATTTCAAATATGATTATAATTTTTTAATAATAATTTACTATGTATAATAATATTATATTTTAATTATAAAAACCCGTATTTATTAAAAATATAAATGTTTGAAAATGCACTGTAAAATTTATGACACAAAATATTGTTGTAATGATATAATAAAATTATTTTATAATTTATATATAAATTGATGTATATTTATTATATTATATCATTAAAATAATTATTATTCATAATACATTATTTTAATACAATCAATTTACTTTCTTTATTAATAATACAATTTTTGACTGAGAAATCAAATTATCAAATTCATCATATTTGTGAAAAACTATTATTAAAATGGAATATAATAAATAAAAATTTATTTATAACAAGGAAAAAAAATTTAAATAAAAAATTATTGGGAACATAACTAATTATAACAAATGTCTATCATATAAGTTTAAGGTGTGCAATAGTGGTAGATACTGGGTATGGCTCAGTTAACTTTACTCGAGTGGTAATTTCCTTTAACTTGAACATCTCCTATTAAAGATTTCTTTCAGGCTTCACTTGTTAATGATCCGAGTGGGCTTGGTCAAGGGTGAACCCCCCGTGATACTACCTCACTCCCCTATTTTAAAAATGGTCTTTATACTGTAAAACATTACAGGTTGATATCATCATTTCTCTTTTCTTCATTAATTATCCTTTTGAATTTTACTTATAAACTCTAATTATAAGATTAAAATTATAACCATGGGTATTGTTTCCAATGATCATATTTATCAATAGTCATTTATGAATAATGATCATATAATAGTTGAATCTCAATGGTCAGATTTTCTTTATGCTCTTTAAATACCACATCATTATTAATGGGATATTGTTCAGTTGTATAAAATAAAATACCATATATTTTTTTGTAGAAAATTTAATTTAATATGTTTTTTCTCTTACAATACAACTTATGGATAAGAAATCTATTCCAATTAAAGGAAAACATACTGAACTATCAGAACAATATCCATCCATTTATAAGGTCAGAGTAAAGGTAGTGTCAATTTAAAAAAAATAAAAATGAATAATATTATGATGTTATTAAATATCTAAACATTAATATCAAATATAAATCTATATGTGATGATGATATTGAAAATTCTTCTAAGAAATAAATGGTTGTGGGAAAAAGTTATAACATTTCCTCTACTTATTTTTTATCTCACTACCCCAAATATATAGATCTTGATGTTTTGGAAATTTAATTATATTTATATGAATAATAGTATTATTATTATTCAATAATGGTTTTTGGAAATTTTTAGTCCTATAAAAATGTTCACATAATAGAAAATTATTTAAAATAAATCTAGTTAAAATGATGAATTTTTAGAATCATCAAGACCTTATCATCCATCCACTCAAATTTTTTAATTCAATTCAACTAATATAGTTCACTGTACATGAAATTAGAGAATTGAAATATGAATGAATTATTTCAATTAATTTATCAAGAATCATGATGGTGCACTCCACTATTTCACTAATTTTCAAGCCTAAAATATTTACATACAAGGGAGAATATTTTTAATAAAATATTTATTATTTGAAAAAACACAAGGATAGATTTTTTTAAATAATCCTAATATAAAATAGTTGAAAGGAAATTCGATGGCACAATAAAGAAGGTAAGGTTATGAAAATAGAGGGTTATTTGAAAATATTTGATGAGAAGATTTTATGAATAAGGAACCCATCAAAAGTTGATTCAAAGCTAGTAACAGATATTTCATCTGAGGTCAATGATACCAAAAGATCCATTGATAACCATAATTCTTCATCTATATACCAATATCTTAAAGTACCAATATATTGGAAGAGAATTCAAAATCAGTAAGACAATGTTTTTTGAAATTCCCATTTGAAAGTAGTATTATTCAATTATTTGTAGATGAAAATATTAGTCTAATGGATTAATGATGAAAGATCCAAATATTCAGAGAAGATAATAAATAAATGAAATATGTAGGTACTAAATCAGGCTATAGATATATAAGCATGGGAATAAGATAATATTTATGGTAAAGAAACATTCAATGAATGATTTTTTCAATTCTTATGAACTTTTGCAAAATAACATAACAAGGGAATTTTTTTTTGATGATTTATTTGAATGAATATTCCACCATATTTTTTAGAATTGAGGTATCAAATTCAATTAGTTTAGTAATTTTTTCATATATCATTTGGATAAATGCTAGTTTGTTTAATAAAATTATTTCATATAAATGTTCCTCTCTCTAACATTTTAGTTACAATTTCTAATTCAGTGTACATTTTTTGAAAATATCAAAGTGAAAAAGAAATAGAAATACTAATATCTATAAAAAACCTCCATACATATTTTTTTCAATAACAGAGGATATGTTATCAAGGGGGAGTTAATGGAAATATAATTAAAAATATTTCAATATCCCAAATATTTATCATGGTGGGGTATTTATATATTTCAATGATTTTTAAAATTGGGTTTTTATTTTATTTTTTTCTAAAATTAGTGAAACTATTGATTTCATTATTTTAACCAAAATATTTCAAACATTTTTTCTGGATATAAGAAAATGATTCCAAAAAACAATATTTTAGTAATATTATAAATCTAATGTATATTAGATTTTTTTTTGTAGAAATGTTATTCTTTATATAAACTAAAGAAATATTTTATCATGTAAACCTTTCATAACTAGTTGAAGGAAGTAATTTTTTATTTTAATAAAGAGTACTTGTGTATAATGGAATAACCCGACATATTGGTTCATTAGAAAAATGATTACATTTTTAAACCAATCAAACCAATAACTTTGTATACTATCATAGACTATATGTTTATTTATCTGACACGTATAATTATGTTAGATGAAGATGCAAAAATTCTAAATGAAAAATTACCAATATGTATAAATAGACACAGATCAATAATTTCCACTGGTCAAACATCCATTGGATGGCGGTAGATATGTTTTACTGATGAAAATTTCTAAATGTTTTTGTTGAATATGTCCACTATACTATAATAACCTAGATTTTTATACCAGATAAAATAATTATAAACTATAATTTTGTTACCAAGGTGACCATTAGGTAAATATATCATAAACCTTTCACGTGAAAAATATTTCATAAGAGTCTATTGTAACCACCTCTGATGAATATGGAATTTGAATATTTTTTATTTTACTTTAAATAGAATTATCATTTTTTGGAGGAGTGTGTTTTTTCATCGCTGATTATCGAAGAGTAATTTTGAATCTTTTTCTAATATCTATTTAATTTGTCTGATCACATTATTATAATTATTAAAATATTTTTTACGTATGGAATCCTATTTGTGAGGAACTATAAAAATTCCTTTTGTTTTTAGTGCGTGAAATTGTTTTTTTGACCGATTTTGATCTTAGGATTCTAAGGATATGAAGATTGAAATTGTGTGTTCTTACCAATTGAGGGTTCCTATGGGATTTATAATAGTGTGATTTTGATGAAAGTATTGAGGCCTTCATAACATAAGAAAAACTAGCCATTACTATTTGTTGAAAACTATAGATACCCAAGGTATTGATTTTTCACTTCTATAACAATAATGGTTAATGTGTGGATATCTTTATAATGGTTCTATTTTAACATAATAACATTATAATGTTTTTTACTTATTATTTTACTTGATTATATATCTTTTGGATGCTTCCATAAATAATTTTTCCTTTTCATTTATGATATTCTTACACTATGAAAATATAAATCACAGGTATAAAAATATACCAAATATATTTCTTAATAAGATATATATTTTTTCCAATAACATGTATTCAGATGTTAATTATATTTTATTTTTTTATTTTATAAACTAAATCCACCCCCAATTTTATTTTTTTATAAATACGCTTATGATCCTCAATGTAGATAGTTGGGTTGCCCCTAACAAAACAACTCAGTGGTGGGAAGTGAGACCCTAAAAGTCTCACAAGAATTATAATGAGATAAATCAAACATTATAATAGTCACTTATAAAATATATTTAATATTGTTTAAATAACACCCAAATTATAAATATTCAATGACAGAAAGTAAATTGATTAATGTTTTTCATCAATTCATATTCCAACTAGGAATAAAATTTGTCACATTTTAGTGATAATGAATAGATGTATTATAAAATTATTCAATTAATTTTACATCTAAAAACATAAAGGTAATAAAAATTTCATATGGTTTAACAATAAAAAAAATCACTATATGCTTGTAATTATTGGATATAACCCACGATTTAATTATCTAATAGTTTCAAAATTAAGGATATAAGTAGAAGTGTTTATCATTTTAAATGTGAAAAAAATGTGTCTTTCAAAATTATGTAACCATATCCAACAAAAAATAATATAAAAATAATATGAAATACATACAATAATATATTTTTCAATCTAATTAAACTTTTGTCAATGTGTTTTGTGCTTCTTAAACTTCATGTCCCACACACATAAGTAGCCATAACTTATATAGTGAGATACATCATATAATTTTACATTATAAAATTATAAATCTATATATATTTTTTGAATATTTCCAATCACCTCATATTTGATAGAATGATATATTCCTATTTTCATCTAAATTTATATCCCAATGAAAATACATAATCATCTTCTTCCACATCATTCCAATCCATTAAATAATTCATGATATTTATAACTCATTATGATATGAATTTTGTTCCAATAAATCTATTTAGTTTTGTAATATGTTTCACCAATAATGCTATAATATCAAATAGATTGAATTATAGCATTATTTTAGAAGGACGAAATGAATGGGGTTTTCCATGAAATGTATGAGTTCAGTATATTTTCTACTAATTTGAGACCCCCATCAAAATAATATTACCAATATCACCATATTATGATGGGTACCATTTCAAACCATTGTTTACATAGTGGTAATCAATTATATATTAAAACAAAAAATTATCAATATTTTGAAATGGAATAGTCTGTGACATTTTTATTTCATTATACAAGTCTTCTATATGAATAAATTTCAATCATTGTGGTATAAAACGTTTAACATTTTGTATTTTCATAAATTTACATTATTTCATGGAAAAAACAACAAATCTTATTTTCTCTAATATATCACTCTTTAATTATAACACATCATTTCTACCATCTCATTATATTCAATTTGAATTTCTAGTATCCCATGTAGTATTCACGTATTCTGTGGAACCTTCTCCATTTTATAGAGTAATTAACAATTTCACATAGGAAATTATAAAAACAACACCATCATTATAAATACATATTTTTGTGTATATCCAATACATGTTACTTTATCATAGACCCTCTTACCATAATTGTACCAAATGTAACATTATGAAACAATTATTAGAATCACCCATATCTAAATATCATAAAACATATTCCAATCACACATATTCCCTGCCAATATATAGAATGAAATTAAAATAAAAATATAGTAGGAATCAATTGAGTTCAAATATTATGCATTTAATAAACCAAAATATATTATCTTATACCCAGTTTCAAATTAATTCCATTGGAATAAGATATATGGGATCTCGTCCTTAATGACTGATCAATTTATTAGACTTAAAAAACTATATATATACATTATTCCAATATTATATTTGAAAAATAAAATAAATAAAAACATAAATATCATCACATTCATTACGATATTTATAAAATCCTTCGTCATATCCTGAGAAAAGTAAAAGAATTAAATGATTCCCTCAGATGCTCAGTATGTTTTTTATATATTGTAATTTATTTTTCATTAACATGGAATGATCAATATAGGATATTAAAAATCATAAAATAGATGAAATTTAATCATCATGATGATAAAACATTGTATTTATGGATAGTATAAATGTTGTAATCTCAGATAATGTTGTAGATAAATTATATATATTAGAATTGTTAATATTGGTATTCAAGCTCTGAAATTCCTTTCTATCATTACCATTAACTGATTTTTCAAACATATTTTCATCTATGGTAGATATACACAACAAAAAAACATTTAATAAGTTTGTATCTCTCGTTTTTTTCATGGGACCTGTCAATGTATCAAGGGGAAATCTATAACCATTCCCCAAATTCCATAGTGTTTATAATTCATTCCTTATATTTTTAATTATAAATTAAATTTATAAACAATATTCATCATCATTATATCTCTATATTGAGTAAAAAATACATAATATATATACTTTATGGGTCAATAAAGTAAATTCAAATAGAAATCACCGTATTTAGGAATGGTATATAGTTTGCGAAATACACATATCAATGATTAAAATTATATAGGAATTTTATATAAATTTAATGTTTAATGATCTAAAAAAATTCAATGTTTCATGTGAATTTTAATGACATGAAAACTATTAGGAGATAAAATATGACTATTAAATTTACATAAATATAGGTTGGTAATAAAATAATTTCTATTAGAGAAACAATTAAAATGGATGTGAAATATTATAAAATGATTAAAAAAAATTCCTTTTTAAAACCATAAAAATCATTTATAAGAAACTAAATAGTTAAAAACTATCATGATGGTGGGAAAATATGTTAACACTATTTATGTTAATAAGAAAAAATATTTTTGAATTTTTTAAAAAAATAAAAAAATGAATCATTTGGAAAGAAATAGAGATATTCATTTCAATATAATTAATATTTAAATGTAAAAAATAAAATTTACTGAATAAAACTTATTAGTGAATAATGAGTAATTTTTTTAATACATTTTTTATAACATTGACATTAAATTAATAGATATTTGATCAATATTGAAAAATGGTAATATTTTCCATCAATTACTCATTTCATATTTAATGTGTAAAATAGAGGAAACTTTTGTAGAATATATGAAATCTCATTAAATATCAAGAGGATATTGAAATATATATACTTTATGAAATATTTATTATATGTTTTCTTCACTAAAAAATAATTTTATTAAAAAATGATATGGAAAAATAAAATTTAACTTCTTTTGTAAATTTTAAATTAAAACCCCTGGTAATTGTAAACATAAATTGCAATAAAACACACTACGAATAAGTATAACTTCATTAAAAATACATCAATGGGGAGGTATGTACACTGTACAAAAATAAATAAATCCACAGTACAAAATATATCTCAATGGATTGAGAAATGAAATGAAATCCCTTTCATTATGTTTTACTTCATTTCATGGAAATTTTACCTCATATATAATATGAACATAATTTAATACTCAATTTTTGAAAATAGATACACAAAAATAAGTTCATATTTTTTCTATTTATAACATCTTATTAATGATTTAATTAAAAAAATTATAATTGTCTTTCCTTGGGGTGTTTACCAGGTCGTCCTTAATTTATTTTCTAATTCTACTATTATGGTAATTATTCATTGATTATGATTACATCATCCCTATAATTAATATAACTATATATATATCATATAAATTAAATATATTTATATAGATTCATCAATAATATGTGTAGTTATAAAAATGAAATATTTCATTCATGGAGATCTTTGGTCATACATACGCATGGACACTATTTTCACTGTTCATTGAATGGAACATAAATAATAATTCACAATTATAGAATAATTATTATATTATATATGTTAATTAAATATATCATCCTTATAATAAAACATGAAAATGATAAACATATCACATTTCTTCATGGAGGTGGTAGTCCACACATACACATATAAAAATTACAATTTTCTATTGGATTTAATGGTAATATTGAAGATATTATAATTACATAAGAAGTATTATTTTATAAATTTATTATATTTTCTTTAGTTCCATACATGACACCATCGACACAAATTGGTGATAAAAGCATTATAACACCCCTACATGGAGATGACAAGCCATTGGTATGCACAAGCAATGTTATCAATTTTCATTGGATAGAAAAGATGTGGATAATGGTTGTTAAATAATTATAAAAACATTGTGTATTTTTGATACACTGAATTTAATATATTAGAATTGATTACATATATTTTTTGTATTTAGATGAAGAATTGTTTCATTGAAATTACTTGGTTAATTGTCATAACTTTTCATAGAGAAACCTTTTCTAGCATACACAGTATGCATTACAAGGATTCCATTATGGAGTGAAAAGATTCTAATTGAAGTGGAAATGAATGTTCTTTTTATCAAAAGGATTTTTTGAAAAATAAAGATCAAAATGTGTGCTTAATTAGGTAGAATAAGAGGTTTTTTGCATGTGATGGGAGGGAAACTCCTGAAATTAAATAAAAAATAGAAAATTAATATAAATTAATTTTCTAGTTAAAATGGTTCTAAATTTTTTTATTTAGAATATTGAATGTTTTCAAGTTGAAATAATTTTGTAAAATAATATGTTTATTAGTTTTCATTATATATTTTCCCTTATATTGTATTTTGATTCCCTAATAACACTTTCGATGATTACCGTGACAACTATGTTTTTTATTCCATTTAGGGTATAATAAACTATTTCTAAAAGGAATGGTGACTTTTAAATGCACCATTTTGGATATTTTAGACCACATATTATTTTAATGAATTAATATAATATTTTATCGAAGATAATATTTTTTAATAATATAGTATTTAATATAAAATTTGTAAATATCATTTTGAGAACTATTAATTTACATTAAATTAAATTTATCCATATAGTTATAAAATTATATTATAAATATTTCAAACAAAAAATATTATATGTCTATATAACATTATTAGATCATTATAATTCATTAAAAATTTGATATTTTTTAAATAAATTATTTAATTATTATATTAATTAAAATAATACTCTGTTGGAACTGTATAAGAATATTATGTGTTAATTTATTCCCAAAAAAATAACAATTAATTACTACATGAAAAAAGTAATTTATATTTAAATAAACATTTCGAACCAAACATTATTTCATCTTATCATTATTTTAAAATATTAGAGATATTAATCTAAAGTGAGTGAAATTTTTATACTACAATTTCATAAAATAATTTAATGTTCATTATTAAATTAAAAACCACCAAGTTGTAATTGTTTTTAAACATGTATGTGAATGGTATAACTCAAGTCATCCAATAGGGTGATGTAATGTTTTAGATTAATTTTAAAGAATTATGAAAAAAATTAATTTTGTTATACCCATATTAACCATGAAAATGTTACAAATATTAATGAAGGATACAATTTATAATGACTATAAAAAAATAAAAATATCCCAAACTATTAAAACCTAATTTAAAATATGGAATACATTTTATTGGATTCCATTCTTATAATTTGAAAAAATTAATATAAAAACCCACAAAATGAGATGAAAAATAGTTTTCTAGCAAAATTTTCATCAAGGCCAAAAACATACTTCTATAAAAATATATTAAATTAATTATCCTAATGAAATTATATATTTGAAAATGAAATTGATCTTATATCAATTTGAAATTAATATTGAATCAGACTTTTTAAATTAATTTATTTACTGTAAATAAATTAACGTTTTATAAAATGAATATTTTCATTATTAACTAAATGATAAATATTTTTAGAAAAAAAATAACAATTACATCTTTTGAAATTAATGAAATTGAGAAAATAATATATAATTATCACATTATATTATTTCAATAACTTTTTTGGTTCGTTTATGCTTGTTGTTGGGTGTATCACAAGTAATTGAAGAAAGTAAGTTTATTTGATGATAAATATGTCATTAAATCATAGCGTGTTACATTCTATAACCCTTATAAGAATATTTGAATTAAAATTATATCTATGAAATTCAAAATAATGAGGGTTCTACATCCATCATCATATCATCTATTTCCCATATTGCTTCCACTATTTTAGGATTTCTCCAAAGAAGATTGATCATATTAACTATTTTATTGAACTTTCTCTATATAACCCAAAATATACACCATTTATTACTCATAAGGTATATCTATCTTTAGTGGTATGATTTATAAGTTCAGTGTATGTGATAGATATGTTATATTCTTCCTTAGTAGATATACATTGAAACCAATCTGAAGTGGATAGAGATTCGATGAAGGCACCTTGTAATACATTACCATCATGATTTAATAAATATTTTTAATGTGTGTAATATATATTTGGATCATATTTCCCTTCTTCAAAAAAATCATAATTTTCATCAATGGTGATTTTAATAGGAATATTCTATCACTAAATATAAACTACACATATAAAAAAAGTTCACATAACTTCTTTTTCAACATTGAACTACATTTTTTTCCTTGAATAGATCTAACATTCAATATGATTAACCGATCGAGAATAGGTGTCAAAATATTTAATTCTCTAAGTTCATCTCATCCTATTTGATATCTATACTTCCATCCATAGATGGACTAAAAATGATCCAACTGAATTCTTAGTTGAGTGATATTTTTGTAAGATATTTAAACCAAAGAAAGGTGTTTATCCAAACCACAATTGAAATCCTTATATAAATCAGTAAAAATTTATTATATGGTTTTAATGGTCCCATAGAATAAAAATATGACTATTGATGAGAAGGAGTGATGAATCTCAACTACGTATTTAGAGCCTACAAAAAGATTGTCGAGAACATCGATTAAAACATCAGTTTTTTATAAAATATGATTTATAGTGATACTCCATGAAATTTAAAAAATTCATTTATATCTAACCAAGTATGTAGATCAAGAAATAATTCATCTCTAATATGAATAATATTCCCTGATATTATAAAGATATCAACTATAACCAAAAAACAATTATTCCCATTTGATTTTGTTGGGACTCTGTTGACCAAATACATTTTAATTTTTTCCCTTGCTCATTAAATTATGGGTAATGGTTGTAAAATCCTATTTATATTATAACTCTTAGATTTAATATTCTAACACACTATACATTGTGATACATACTCAATAATATCCCTTTTTATTTTCAACAAACAATAAATACTCATTCTTATCTCTACACTTCTTAAAATATTTTTGATGATTAGAAAATGATTAATTAAGTGCATCATCCAACTGTCCTTCTTCATGGATATTTTTAATGGAACACATATGTGGTTTTTGAAACTTATCATCCATGAATGATCATTGTTGAAATCAGGATAAAATGTTTATATGTAATTCTACATCTTCCTTTCTCACTTTTATAATTCTCTCTTGAATGGATGGTTGAATATTAATTTGAGAAATATATGAATTATCAATTCTCCTAAGGATATCTATGCATAATTTTCTTTAATACGTTGATATTATATATATTTCAATCCAAATAAAGTAAAAAAAATCATGGTCCTTCCAACTCAGAGCACATACCACTGTGTTCTCCTTCCTATGGCGGTAATGTATTGAGTAGTCGTAATATATGATCAAATACAAACAATTTATTTGTAATCTATTCAAATAAATTTATGTGAATATATACTTTATAAATTTTGTATCAATATATACAAAAAAAATCTACATAAATATATATACCCATTATCATTTGTAAAAAAACTTCTATTTCCTACTCCAAATCCTCAGTCGAGTAATTTTTCTCATTAATTCCTAAATCATGAGATGTATAAGATATCACAATATCATTATAAATTGGGATTTATCCTAGTAATTGGTTTTAAATATCGCCATATGTCACAAACTCTTATAAACTAGTGTGTAGTGTATTATTAGTCTTGATAACCATCATTCTCTTTATTTCATGAAAATATTTCCCAGGTTTTGATTTCTGTAATAACATGGATCCCTTAAGGGTCAATATTGTGAGTGGATTAGATTTTCCTTAGTAATAAATTATAAACTATCAGATGTATCCATATGGACCATGAAAAGAATAGATATTTGTTATCATGGTTGGTTTAGGAAATTTCCTAATAACTACCATAATTGATGGATCCATCGATATATCCAAATAGGAAAATGTATAACCAAAGAAAGTGATTTTTTGGGATCCAAATTCACACATGGAATCTTTATCATACAATTCCTCCTTCCTCGGGGACATCATTATATTTGTCGAATTTTCTTCATGAACATATTTTAATATTAATATATAAGTGTGTTATCTATAATGAATACAATAGACTGATCATGGTAATCTTTAAAAACATTATATATTAAATTAATAATGACATATTGATAATTGGTAATAATAAATGAAATTTCAATAAACTAATATTGACTATATATTATATAAAATAATTTCATGGGCATACCCACCTTCTAGAATCATATTTTATAATATCAAGATTGATGATCAATTAGAAAAAAGTTATCATATTAATAATTGATCAAATTTATCATATATATGGGATAATAGATAGATTTTCTTAATTTTAATTTTTTTTAAAATTATTTATAATCAATAAAGAAATAATCTTGCCCATATTTTTTATAAATTAATAAAACAGTTCCACCACATGTTGATGAACATGGTTGAAATAATCCATTATCTATAAACTTCTGTAGTTTCTTCTTCAATTGTTAGAATTTAATCAATGGAATTCCATATATAGTTTTTGAAATAGGTGGGAACCAGGTATGAGATCTATTGAAAATTTATCTTTGTGATTCATGGGAAGAATCGATAACGCTTCTAGAAATAAATAAATAAAATCTCAAACATTATGCATATCCCCAATATTGAGTTTCTCCCCTACCATATGTGATAATTATCTCGCATGGATCAGTATTAAATCCCATATTATGGTGTTAATTTCTCTTGGGAATTCAAATTCACCCTGAAACATATACAGTATTAACGGATTATTCAGAATATCGAATGTAACTTCCCATTCATGAAAATTGATGTAGGTTTTATACTAAGATCCAATCCATGTATAAAACTACATAAAATTTAACTAAAAACAAAATGAAAATATTTTTAATAATCACCTTCCCAAAAATTTAAAAATGAGAGCATCTATAGACATGAGAAGTGATTATACAACCATTATATGTTTTCACTAAAAACTGAACATGTAATCATTTATGTGTTATTATGATAACCTTAAC
Source organism: Viscum album (assembly GCA_963277665.1). Classification (NCBI taxonomy): domain Eukaryota; kingdom Viridiplantae; phylum Streptophyta; class Magnoliopsida; order Santalales; family Viscaceae; genus Viscum; species Viscum album. The sequence goes on along the minus strand of OY728164.1, from coordinate 720,100,191 downwards.
ATATTTTATAGATATAAATTATTGTGTATAACCTAAATTGAAATATATTTTCCCTTATTAAGTGGATTGTAATTATACCACTGACATCATTTAATGGTACTTCACTTCAATATTATTTATTCAACATTAATGGGATTATCCCTTTTAATTATTCTCTAGTGTGTTCCATTAACCAATATGAAACATGTTTCAATAATGCCCTATTTTATTAAAAAACCATATATTATGTGTTCTTTTACTTTCTATATATTCATTATCCATATATCTACTATCTATTATGTTTTAGAAAATTATCATTCCCAAAAAGAATTTTTCATAATGATTCTTTCAAAAGAATTAAATTATCTATGTTACTTCATTACCTTATTCTTCATCGATGTGTTCCATTCTTCTTGCTGATAAAATCCCACATATTCCAATTATTTACATTGTATATATTAATATATAAATCCAATAAATCTCCACTAGTGCAGAAAACATTTTTTACGTCGGTTATTTTTTATTATTTACGTCGGTTTTTAGGCGACGTTAATACAGAAGACGTTATAAATAACGTTTTTTACGTCGGTTATTTAAAACCCGACGTAATATCCCTAACATCACGGTGGTTATCACGTCGGTTCATATAATAACCGACGTGATAAATATGCACGGGGGGGCTTTATCACGTCGGTTATTCCCTAAACCGACGTGATAAAACGCCTGGGATATCGTTTATCACGTCGGTTATGTCATAACCGACGTGATAAACCCTGCCCCTGGCCTATTATCACGTCGGTTATTTAAGAAACCGACGTGATAAAAAGGCCTGGGAAACGTTTTAGCACGTCGGTTATCCAATAACCGACGTGGTAAATCGATTCCCAGGCCTTTTAGCACGTCGGTTATATTAGGAACCGACGTGCTAAAAGCCCCGGGAACGGTTTATCACGTCGGTTTTAGAAAAACCCGACGTGATAAACCCCTGGCGATTTATTTACCACGTCGGTTATAAAATAACCGACGTGAAAGAAATTTTTTTTTTAAATAATTGCACTGCTCTCACCAAAAAGCAACCAGAAACCAAACAAAAATAACAATGCCAGCCCTCCCCCAAGCCCCAACTGAACCCCACCCTCATCTATACCCACCTAACAACCTGGCCAGCCCTCCCCCACCACATTGGAGCCCCGCCACAACCCTTGGACACCCCCACCCCTTGGACAGCCCCCCCACCCTCATTTACACCCCCACGACCCCTAGTACAGCCTCAAACACCCATTGGAAACCCCTCCCATATCCCTTGGACACCCTCCACCCCTTGGACACCCCCCACCCCTTGGACAGCCCCCCCACCCTCATTTACACCCCCAAGACCCCTAGTACAGCCTCAAACACCCATTGGACACCCCCACACCTTAACAGCCCTCCCAGACCCCTTGGACACCCCTCCCATATCCCTTGGACACCCCCCCCCACCCCTTGGACACCCCCCACCCCTTGGACAGCCCCCCACCCTCATTTATACCCAACCGGCCCCTTGGACAGAACTCCCAGACACCTTGGACACCACTCCCATATCCCTTGGACACCCCCCACCCCTTGGACACCCCCCCACCCCTTCGACATCCCCCCCCACCCTCATTTACACCCCCCGAACACCCCTTGGACACCCCTCCCATATCCCTTGGACACCCCCCCACCCCTTGGACACCCCCCACCCCTTGGACAGCCCCCCACCCACTGAACACCCCCCCCCCCGACCCCTTGGAAACCCCCCCTACCCCTTGGAAACCCCCCCCCCCCCATCCCCTTGGACAGCCCCAAACACCCCTCCTATATCCCTTGGACACCCCCCCACCACTTGGACACCCCCCACCCTCATTTACACCCAACCGACTCCTTGGACAGCCCCAAACACACCTTGGACACCCCTCCCATATCCCTTGGACACCCCCCACCCCTTTGACACCCCCCACCCCTTCGACAGCCCCCCCCCCCCACCCTCATTTACACCCCCCGAACACCCCTTGGACACCCCTCCCATATCCCTTGGACACCCCCCACCCCTTGGACACCCCCCACCCCTTGGACAGCCCCCCACCCCCTAGACACCCCCCCGACCCCTTGGAAACCCCCCCTACCCCATGGAACCCCCCCCCCCCCCCCATCCCCTTGGACAGCCCCAAACACCCCTCCTATATCCCTTGGACACCCCCCCACCACTTGGACACCCCCCACCATCATTTACACCCAACCGACTCCTTGGACAGCCCCAAACACACCTTGGACACCCCTCCCATATCCCTTGGACACCCCCTGCCCCTTGGACACCCCCACCCTCATTTACACCCCCCCCCCCCCCGACCCCTAGGACAGCCCCAAACACACCTTGGACACCCCTCCCATATCCCTTGGACACCCCGCAAACACCCACCCACCCCCTTGGAACCTCTCCCCCCATACCAAAATCCAGACCAGAAAAACCATCAACAGTAGACCAAAACAAGAAGTAGAGAAAAATTAAACATTCACTTATATAACATTCAAAACTTACACTGTCAACTTCAAAAAAAACTAAATCCAACCTAAACGACTACGAAATACACAATTACATTGACAATATTCAAAATTACATTTTACATTACAAACAACTAAAAGTCAATCAAACCTGTAAAATAATTTGACCACTCCACTTGTAAGTGTTTGATATCTTCAGCAGTAAAGGGTTGAGGGTCATCAAAAAGCTACAAAGGAAAAGGATAGTAGTCAACGTGTATAATGAATAAATCAAATTGAAATATTATGAGAAAGAGGAAATCTTACCAGGTCAAAACTCAGAACTGTCCCAGTTGTTATTATTTCATACATAAATCTTAACATGTAATATCCGCATTCGATGATGCCTTGTTGCTCATGACATTTCTGTTTGAATGAGTGTAAATTCAATATATTATTTTTATGTAATAAATCAAAATGTACAAATTATAAATGGATATTTACCTTCGCATGTACATATTTGATCTTGAAATTCCTTTTCTTTGCGCTTTTTCGAAAGTGGACCCATGCCCTGTTAGAAAATAATACGAATGGGGTAAATTTAAAATTCATTATAATATATAAAACTATTGTGAAATTGAAACTTACGTTTCCAATATATTCTTAAAACATTCTCGCACATCATCATGGAGAGAGCATATCCAATAAAGTGTTTTCTCCCTAGGGCAAAAAACCCCTAACCTCCAATGATCCCTGATAAAAGGAAATTTAAAGTTAGTGGTTTTTTATGTTAAAAGATAATTAACTCTTTGAGAGGGATGTGTTTCATACCTCTCACAAAAAGGCATCATCCAACACTGTGTGATTACATTCTTTTCAAATCTATCAGCAATATAAAGCATTCTTTGTTCCTCATCCAATGCACATGCTTCAGGGGAAATCAATTGTGGGTCCACGAATCCATATACATCTGTCAGCTCATTCCTCTCACAAATTTTATACAGATACCTAATACAAAGCAGACATAAGTATACATTTTTAATAAATATAACGCAAGGAAAAGGTGTTAAGACTTACATGATAAAAATTTGCACCACGTTGATGCCCAACATATCTCCAGTGACAAACTCCATGATATCAGTTTTCATAATCCCCACACATAGTTCACGTCCATAGACATGAGCTTCCATTGTAAAGTCATAATGATCCGCCAACAAATTTGAATATCTTGACAATTTGTCAAGACTGCTAGTATCTGCATCTGATGTCATAGCTATTTGTCTTTGTTGTTGTCTATACAGTATTTCTTTACCTTTGAAGTATTCCTGTAAAAATAAATTGAAAAATATATTAGTTTTCAAATGATAAAACATTAATAAAAATATAAAATAAAAGATATAACATCCATACCTCTATGGTAATGAGTCGAAGAAGTCTGGATGGCCAAAGTAAAAAATGGCCGATACTATGTCCAACTGTCGTCACCTCATCTGTAGGTAATGGTATCCGAGCTGATCTATCTATAATATCCTGTATAGTGACCCTCTGATTCTCTACCTCTAACTGTTGATGATGAACTGTATCTCCTATACAATATACCATCCCATATGCAACTATTTGATGTTGAGGATCATCAACATACAACTCACAATAAGTAGGTAGCTGCGGCGGAGGAGGAGGATCAAAAATGGGGTCCGCAGGCTGAGGTGGGGGAGTGGGAGCTACTGGGAGAGGTGGAGTGGGAGCTGCACCCTGAAATTGTCTTTGCAAGTCTGCAAACATTAACTGCACCGATGCTCTAATCTTGTCCTCCATTGTCGCATTAATATTATGGACTTCAGCCTCCAAGGATTCTATTTTTTTTTTATAAACTCCCTCAACGTTAGAAGTTGAGGAACGTGGCAACACTTTTCTTACCGATACACCTGCCGGATATCCTCTTACACGGCCAGGATGTTCGGGCTTTCCCAATGCCACAGATAAAATATCTTCCCTCCCTGATGGTGTAAATGTCCCCTGTGAACTCTTCTCCTCAAGAGAGTCCTGTAATAATTAATTGAACATTTCTATAATGATTGGAAATATATGACGAAAATAGTAAACTTAAATAAATAAAATAGATATCTTACAATCCTCTCAACTACGAGTCTCGATTCTTCCGAAAGATATTGTCCTTTTTTGCCCTTCCGAGCTCTTTTCCATTTATCATGTCTAGATGGAGGGGATGGAGGGGGCACCTCTCCAGAGCTTGAAGACTCAGCTCTTAGTTGTTGAAATTTTTCTGCCATCATTTGTTCTTCCAATAATGCATACCCTCCCCGAGATAAACTGTGAGGGTATACATTTTTAGATTGGATCTCTTGATGAGCTTTCCTTGTTTGCTGTAAATTAAGAATAAGTAATCATTAACAAAGCAATAATAAGATCATTTATATAAGAAAGCTTATAAAAGTTTACATTGCCCTTACCAAAAATGATTCTTTTCTTCTACTTTCAAAAAATTGTCTCCATGTGTCTTCATCTATAAAAGGATATATACGACATGGATTCTCACGACTCCTATGACCATAAATGAAATCAGATGAGAGGGTTGATTTGAAATCCCTCCATCTCCTAGCAGCCAACGATAAGCATTTCTTCCTGACTCCTACAGTGTCAGGAATATCAAATGTCATCTGATAAAAAAGAGGTTAAAAATATTATATATACTAGAAACATTTAAAGAACAGTCAAACAATAGCAAAAGATCTTACCAAAATGGTCTCCCACAGCTGAGAAATTATCGCCTTATCCACACTTCTCCAATAATCATAGAGAATGCTTACTTTGCTCTTAGCCTGAGTTGCTACAAAACCCTTCAAATCTTTAGCATTTGGACCTCTAGGAAGATCATCATCATCAAACTCCACGACTATTCTCTCCTCCTTCGTACGGGCAAGTGATAATTTTGGTAAACGTGTGCACCCACGCTTACCAACCTTTGAACTCTTTTTCGTAATAGGAGCATGTGAATGTTCCTCCCCAGATGTATGACCAATATGCTCATCTCCAGAATCATGTGGCTGATCAACTGATTGATCTGTCATTTTCCTTCAAATCAAAAAAACAAACATTAGTTCACAAATAGAAAAGTGTACTAAATTACATAATAGTAAACATTGGTAATATGGTAAGCATGTTAAACAATGATAAACATGGTAAACACATGCAAAAGGTTGCCAAAGTGTTGGCCCAAGAACGCTGAAACGTGGACTCACTGAGTCCACCGGTCCGCCGGTGTGAGCACACCGGCCAGCCGGAGGACCCAGGCAGTAGACTTTCCCACTGCCTGGTGCCACCGGCCGGCCGCTGGACCAGACAGAGAGCCTTCCTCTCTATCTGGATCACCGGCCGGCCGCTGGCTCACCACCGGCCGACCGCTGGTGGTCCAGACAGAGAGGAAGGCTCTCTGTCTGGTCCACCGGCCAATAGGTGATCCACCACCGGCCAGCCGGTGCGCCCAGGACTTCTCCTCTTTACGGTTTTTATTGTTTTATCGTTTTGGTTTGATACATGTTTTAATAAGTAAAAAATTTACAGTATCTAACATTATATGAAAAAACTAAATGTAAACAAAAAATAAACTTGTGTTACCTGTAATTTTAGGAATGTACAGTTGGATTGTTTTCCCAAATTCCTTCGTCGTGATCGTTCCTTATGGCACAAACCATGTCTTCAACATACTCATCATTATGTTCTGTTAATCTTTCCATGGAAGTAGGGATCTCACATAAATCAGCATCTTCATCAAATTCATCCTCACCAACATATTGGTTTTTCCCTTGTAAAACAACAGCCCACTGCATATCTGACTGATCTACTACATAGAAAATTTGTTTGGCATGTGTTGCCATTATAAAAGAATCAGCTGTGTCTTCCAATCTATTCAGATTAACAAGTGTCATTCCAAATTCATCGTGTCTGACACTGTTGTTACTGATAAACCATTTACAGTTAAAAACGGGAACTTTAATTTTAAAGTAATCAGCCTCCCATATGTCTTAAATCACTCCATAATATGCAGTTGATGCCGAAATTGGGTTTCTGTCCTTAGCACTCGAAAAATGCATTGCTTCTGCAAACACCAATACACCACTATTCTGAACTGCACTTCTGTTGTCCTGATCTTTCGTATGAAATGTATAGCCATTAATGTCATAAGCGGACCATGTTATCACATTTAAAGATGGACCACCCACTATCCATTTTAATGTCTCTGATACATCTGATCTACCAAGAAAGGTCTTTTTAAACCATGGAAAAAAAGTTTTGTTGTGCTCATTCAAAATCCACATTTCTTTCTTCTTTGGATGACATTGTTTCAACTCATTAATATGCAATGTGATATACGGTTGAACATCAGCTATGTTATTCAAGATGTATGATTCTAACTTCTTCATAGGTTCAGCTGACAGTGATTTGACTTTCAAGCCACGAATCCCCTTTCCCTCATTATTAACCCGTTCATGGCGAGATGGAGGCAAACCTATGTGTTGCGCCGTAGCCAAGTAGCTCGTACAAAACTCTGCTACCTCCTCAGAAATATACTTTTCAATAATGGAGGCTTCAGGTCGATATGGATTTTTAACATATCCCTTTAATATTTTCATATACCTTTCAAAAGGATACATCCAACGAAGATATATAGGTCCACAAAGTCTTATTTCTCGAACCATATGAATCATTAAATGCACCATCATATCAAAAAAAGTTGGAGGAAAATACATTTCCAAATGACAAAGTATAAAAATTGCATCCTTTTCCAAAATGTTCAAAGCATTCACATCAATCGCCTTGTTGCAAATTGAATTGAAAAAATAACACAACCTCATTATAGTCTTTCTGACACGGATGGGCAATATTCCACGCAGTGCAACTGGTAGAATTTTTTGCATCATGACATGACAATCATGTGATTTCATACCTATCAACTTCAAGTCTTTCAATGAGACAAAAATTTTTACATTTGAAGAATAACCTTGAGGCACTTTGATATCATGAAGACACTGACAGAAGCTACTTTTCTCCCTCTTCGATAATGTATGACAAGCCGGGGGAAGAAATGTTCGTCTTCCTTTAGGAGTGGGAGCTAACTCCAAACGTATTCCCATTGACAGTAGGTCTAACCTTGCATTCAACCCATCTTTTGTCTTTCCTTTAATATCTAGAAATGTTCCGATCAAAGAATCACAGATATTCTTCTCCACGTGCATGACATCAATATTATGTTTGACTTCATGATACCTCCAATATGGTAGCTCAAAAAATATTGACCTTTTCTTCCAAATATGTCTATCATTACCAGATTTCTGTGTCTTTCCCAATGTCACATCAAGGTTTTTCACCCTCTCAAAATACAATTCTGTGGATAAAGATTGAGGATCAGTATCAAATTCTTGTGAGCCATTGAATGCCTTTTTTAGTCTTCTATAAGGGTGATCCATAGGCAAAAACTTTCGATGACCCATGTACACTGTTTTCCTCCCATGATGCAATTGACAATATGACGTCTATTGTTCGCAAATTGGACATGCTTTATGCCCTTTAACACTGTATCCAGACAAATTTCCATATGCTGGGAAGTCATTTATAGTGAATAGAAGCATTGCATGCAGTTGAAAATATTCCATTTTATAAGATTCATACACCCTAATACCATCAGCCCATAACAGTTTCAAATCATCAATCAGCGGTGACAAGTATACATCAATATCATTGCCGGGTTGCTTTGGACCAGAGATCATGATACTCAACATGACATATTTGCGCTTCATACAAACTTCAGGAGAGAGGTTGTAAATTACCAATAAAACAGGCCATGAACTATGTGTGCTACTGAGGGTTCGGTATGGATTCATTCCATCTGTGATGAAGCCTAGTCTCAGATTTCTAATTTCATTTCCAAATGTAGGGTACTGGGCATCAATTTTCTTCCATTGTGGACAATCAGCTGTATGACGTATTTTTCCATCACATACCCGCTCATCAGCATGCCATCTTAACCTTTTTTCATCATGTGAATTAGCAAATAAACGTTTGAAACGAGGAATTATAGGAAGATACCAAAATAACTTTGAAGGGAGCTTTGTAATCTCTACATCAGCTTGTGATTTTTCTTTCACCTTATACCGTGATGTCCCACATTTAGGACACTCTTTCAGAAATTCATATTCCTTCCTATATATAATGCAGTCATTCGGACAGGCATGTATTTTCCTGTATCCCAATCCCATCGGGCATAATATTTTTTTGGCCTTATAATGTGAATCTGGAAGATCGTTATCTTTTGGAAGAATGTCTTTCATCAATTGTAGCAGCTCTGTAAAACTTCTGTCACTCCATCCATGTTTCGCCTTCAGGTTAATCAATCTTAACACCGCCGACAAAACCGTAAAATCTGTACAACCAGGATATAATGGTTTTTCGGCATCACCATATAGACGTGCAACTTTCGGTTCTATCTCAATTTGTTCTGCTATAATATCGCGAATCATTTCTTCAATTCCATCGGAGTTACCATCTTGCGATTCATTATCATCAGTGACATTCTGTCCAGTTTCGCCATGCCAAATCCAAGGGTTGTAACTCGGATTGAAACCATGACAAATCAGATGATCATTTATCTCTCTACTTTTCATCTTCTTCATATTCAGACATTTCAGGCATGGACAGAAAAAAATGTCACTACTTGGAACATTTCGTTTAGCAAATTCCAAAAAGGCATCAACACCTTCCTCATATTCATTGCTCATTCGATGTGCCGTAATCCAACTTCGACTCATTATTACCTATAACAAATAGCAAAAATATATATATTTTTTAGATAAGACAAATATATTTTTATATGAAAAAAATCATAATTTGAATGTAAAAAATTTTGAAATATAAAACAAATCGATGTGTAAACCCCCCTCGACACCCCCCGACCCCTCTGGACAGCCCCCCACCCCTCCTGGACACCACCCCCCACCCCCTACCCCCTTGGACACCCCCCTGGACATCCCCCAACCCTCTGGACAGCCCCCCCACCCACCCGGACAACCCCAAATACCCTCTGGAGAGGCCGCCACCCACTTGGACAGCCCCCCACACCCATCCACCCCCTTGGACACCCCCCTGGACACCCCACCGACCCCTCTGGACAGGCCGCCACCCCCTTGGACAGCCCCCCACACCCACCCATCCCCTTGGACACCACCCGGACACCCCCCGACCCCTCTGGACAGCCCCCGACCCCTCTAGAAAGCACCCCCACCCCTCCTGGACACAACCCCCCACCCCCGACCTGCTTGGACACCCCCCTGGACACCCCCCAACCCTCTAGACAGCCCCCCACCCCTCCTAAACACCACCACCCACCCCTACCCCCTTGGACACCCCCCTGGACACCCCCCAACACCCACCCACACCCTTGGACAACCCCCCACACCCACCCACCCCCTTGTAAACCCCCCTGGACAGCCCCCCGCCCCTCCTGGACACCACCCCCCACCCCTACCCCCTTGGACACCCCCCTGGACATCCCCCAACCCTCTGGGCAGCCCCCCCACCCACCCGGACAACCCCAAATACCCTCTGGAGAGGCCGCCACCCACTTGGACAGCCCCCCACACCCATCCACCCCCTTGGACACCCCCCTGGACACTCCACCGACCCCTCTGGACAGGCCGCCACCCCCTTGGATAGCCCCCCACACCCACCCATCCCCTTGGACACCACCCTGGACACCCCCCAACCCCTCTGGACAGCCCCCGACCCCTCTAGAAAGCACCCCCACCCCTCCTGGACACAACCCCCCACCCCCGACCTGCTTGGACACCCCCCTGGACACCCCCAACCCTCTGGACAGCCCCCCACCCCTCCTAAACACCACCCCCACCCCCTACCCCCTTGGACACCCCCCTGGACACCCCCCAACACCCACCCACACCCTTGGACAGCCCCCCACACCCACCCACCCCATTGTAAACCCCCCTGGACACCCCCCGACCCCAAATCCATGAACCTATGCCATTGTTGTGTGTGAATAAAGTAGTAACAACTGTAAAAGGGCAACCCATCCAAATGGACACGCCCCAACCCTCTCGGGGATTTATAGAAAACGATGAAAAATTAGTGAAATCATAAAATTACTCAATATTGCAAGTCGAACAAATAGATCTAGGGATGATAAATAAGATTATGGTGCCAAAACGAGTTAAAAGGGTTCGCAATCGAAGAATCTTAGCTAGTTTAAACAAAAAAATCACAACACATATATATATATACTATCCCCGAAAAAAAACGAACGAGTGGGAGGATTACCTGAGTGTTGCGAGTTTAGATGATTGATCCGAGGATATTAAATATGAGAAACGATGATCGCAAAACGAATCTAAACCAACGAAATGGACGAGCCGATTCGGGTTTACGCGCGAGAGAGACGAGTCGCGACTGTCGAAGGTAAACTCGCGAATGACAATCCACGGTTCTGGGTAAATTTTTAAATGAGTTATCACGTCAGTTATTCAATAACCGACGTGATAATTGTTTTAAAAACATTTATAACGTCGGTTATTTCAATAACCGACGTAAAAACCTTCCTCTGATTCATTTGTTACGTCGGTTAGTTTATAACCGACGTTATAAAGGGCTCAAAATCGGCGTTTTTTTACGTCGGTTATGGAATAACCGACGTCAAAAACATCTGCGGATTCTTTTTTTACGTCGGTTATTTTATAACCGACGTAAAAAAGCCATCAAAAACCGCGTTTGTTACGTCGGTTATTCAATAACCGACGTACAAAAGCCTTCGCAAACCGCGTTTTTTACGTCGGTTATTGTTATAACCGACGTCAAAAACGAAGTCGCGCGATTAATAACGTCGGTTATAATAATAACCGACGTTAAAGGTGTACCGAATACAAATATTTACGTCGGTTAATAAATAACCGACGTAAAAAACCTCGTTTTACATATTATGACGTCGGTTTATATAACCGACGTAAAAAATGGTGACGTAAAAAACGTTTTCTGCACTAGTGCTCCAAACTTATCATGATAAAATATCATTATATGATGGAAACAAATAAAAATTTTCCCTTCAAATAATCATCTTAATCCCATCAAATAAATAGTTAATCATGTTTTCCATAATACTTATGTAGTTTGATGCATTCACAGATTATCTTATAAATTTATCCTCATAATCTACCATAATTTCATCATCCATATTCTTTATCTTGAGTAACATCATATCTATATCATCTCATTATTCATGAGGGATATATTTATATAATAACATCACTTCTGATGTTATTCATTCCATTATTTCAATTTATTTTTCCTATTTAGTTTTCTGGAACCATGACCACAATTTTTTGACATCACATCTCAATTAATACACTTCCAAACTAGCCTTTTAATTTTCATTGTATACCAAAAATAAGGAAATTTTTTTTTGAGACATAATAAAATTATCATTATCACATAAATAAGTAGTTCAATTAACAGATTGAGAATTTTTTATCATGAAGCTATTATACACTAGTGAATCCCACTATGGAAGAATATTTTTACCCATATGAGAAAGGATATACATCATAACCTGAGCCATGTTGCCTAATATTTTTATGATCATATTAGTTCTAACAATTGATGTATTACGATACTCAGCAATGCAGTCCATATATTATCTATTGGTTTTTATTTTTATTCTTATATTAAGTGTCATTACTAGTGAATAGAACACTAATTATTAGATCATAGTCATCAAGAATATGAATCCATAAAATTAAAATTCCAATAATGTTAATAGATATCTAATAATATAATGGATTCTCATAATTCTCATGTTATCTATTTTTATTTCAAATATCACCCCTAAGGTTTCTACTAAACATTATATGACCCTAACTATAACTAAATCAACACCAGTAACCTAGATTTAGTGTTTAATGTTTTATATTGGCATAAAATACAAGAGATATCATTCCAAACTACATATCATATTAGTAGTATATAACAAATAGATACAAAAAAATATTCTGTATTATATTGAAAATATTAAATAACAATCATAAGAATCATTATTTCCATAATTACATTATTCATAGTAACATTATTCAGATCTTGAACAAAGGATAAATATTTTATGGTGAGCTTAGATTCTCCCAGAGGGATACCTGCTGTAGAATATATAAATAATAAAACATTCATAATCAATATGGGAATGAAAATTACATAAAACACAAGATATTTAAATAGTAACTTGTGTATGAAATAAATCCCTGGATAATATTAACGTATAAATTTCATGAATAATAATAATTTAATACATAATGAAGGAAATGAAAATTTCTAGACCTCATGATATCATCTATAATTATGTCATTACCATGAAGGCCTGTTTCCAAGATAGTTTAATCAATGCACATGTATAATTCAAAATACCCATTTAATATGTTTGAAAAAATGGTTAGTCTTATGAGGATTTTCAATGAATTAGTAGATAAATATAGCCCATTTACACCCATCTATTTATATCTAATTAAATTCATATATTTTTAGTGATCAATTTAATTGATAGATAATATTGCATATAATCAAATTTCTATAACATGTAAAGATAATGAAATATCATTATTTCCCTAGTCAATCAAATAAATTTGAAAGTAAAAAATATTTAATAGGAATGATATATGTAATAATCATAAATGTGAAACAGTAAACATGGATATGTAATATAAATGTAAGTTTAGATGATCATATGAAAATTAAGGTTTTAAAAAAATGTTAAGGACCACTGAATTAATAATAGATAAATGATGACCATCATTGCATCGAAAATATAAGATTTCTAATAAAATAATGTCATTTCTGAGAAATAATGAAAATATAAGTGAAATATTAAAATAATAATTGATTAAAGATATCTATTTTTAAGACCATTGAAAACATATAGAATAATATAAATAGCATATAAATTGTTATCACAGAAGAATATTTTGTAACACTATATACATTAAAAAATGATTTTGATTGACATTATTTTAAGAAATTTTAGAAAAACCATTTCAATAAAATATATATACATTTAAAATTGACTGAAATTTAATATATTCCCTGAAATATCCATAATAAATATATTGAGCGAATAAAGAGGGTTTTATGTAAAATAATTCTACAAAATATGGGCATGGAAGAATAATATATCTGGTCACATGAGAAATAAGATCAATATTTCATTTTAAATTTAAATTTCAGGAGTAAACCATAAAAGGGAAGTAAATTTAGATCAGATTATATAAAATTTATTACATAAACATATGATGAGAAACTATATACTTTTTAAGAAGGATATATTATAGTATTATATTACTTAATATAAGAGTACTCTAAAAATTGAGATCGCCAATCAAATTTGAACGTTTTGGAATCATTTAAATTTTCTCCAACTGAAAGTGAAAAAATGAATTGAAACTTTATTCATTATGGATACATCTAAATTCATGTAAAATACAAGAACAATTTTTTATATACACAACATAAAAATAAATATTTATATAATATGAAATAATTCTTAATGGAGTGAAAATTGAGGTGAAATTCCTTACATAATGATTGAATTGTTTCGAAATTGATATTAACTCCATTTAAACATATATAGATTAAATATAGTTTCATACTAAAATTAGATACACATCTATAAAATAAAATTTGATCTATTTATAAAATAATATATCCCTCTTTTTAATAATCATAATGTTAAAAATGATATAAATATCTTAAACAATCATTATATATATATACATATCCATCTACAAAATGTCGAGATAGAAAATTGAAATACGTCGTTCATAGTTATGGTAGGTTGTACATATGCATGATATCTTCACATTTCAAAAAAATAAATATAAATAATAATTCAAATTTAAAAAATTATTATTAAATCATTTTTATCATAAATAATCATTAAATATATCTATATTTCAATCAATGTAATGCGGAATCAAAAAACCAGTCACATTGTTTTGTGGAGGTGATAGTCGACACATATAAAAAACCACCATTATAATTTTTCAACATATTAAAATGTAATACAATTGATATTATTATTACATAAGAATACTTATTTCATAAATATAATATATATTCACCTGTTCAATTTTTATAAGTCTCTATATAATGCGGTGATGATAAATAAATCAGTCTGCCACATAAAGATGGTACATCACACTTTCTCACGAGTGATGTTCATGCTTTACATAGGATGTAAAAGAGGTGAGTATTAGTTCTTCTGTCATAATAAAAGAAATTATGTATACTGGTGATACTAAATTCATTGTTTTATAATGGATGCTACTGATTTATATGATGTGGATGTAAAAATTAAAAATGAGTATACATGGTTGAGAGATATATATTTTCACTGAGAAGGCCTTATTTATCAAACCATTTATGGCTTGAAAGGATGGTATTTTGAAAATCCTAAAACAAATTAGAGATTTTAAAGGAATCATGGAAGTTAGTTTTTCATGTCTTGGATGTGCTATAAGGCTAAAAAGTTATTAGGAGGAGAGGAGAAGATGTTCCCTTTTATTAGTTCGGTGAAGAGAACTCTAAAAATTACATAAATAATTCAATTAAAATATATTGTTTTTCATGTTATAATGTTTAATAATATAGAATTATGATGAGTGAAAATCTATTAATAAATATTATTTATGAATTTATTCTATCATGTATCTCTTATATTTAATTTTCAAACCCTGTTATCCATTATAATAATTATCATAATTACAAAATGTTCGACAAATTATGTGTTATAAAAGATAATATAAAATGATATTTGAAGATATTATATACCATTTATTATCTATATTAAAATATTTATGATATTATAGATTACTGAATTGTTTAATAAAATATTTATTATTATAAAATATAATTAATGAAATATTTTGGACTATTCATTTACTTTGATTCTAAATGCATCAAGATAGACATGTAATTTGATTGTAAACCATTCAGAAATCTAAAACCAGACAATTTATCTAGTAAATTAGTGTAACAATATAATACATCTAAATTTTTTAACTTTTAATATTTTCAAAATCATTTATTTTATATTTCTTTTAATTGAGTAAATATAGTGTTCATGTTGAAAAATAATTTAAAAAATTATTCAGTATATGAAAATTAAAAATTAATTAATATGATAAAAAATATATTTTTCCTTCAAATATGCAATTATAATATCACATAAACTACTTTTTTCATTATAAAAAATAATACAAATTTAGAAGCCAAGGGAGTGATAGTTTATTTTTTTACTATTCATAAAATAATATATAGGTCATTATAAAATATAATTTACAAAAATTAGATATATTATAAAAATATTGATTAAAATGGTCTAACTATATACATAATACTGTATAAAGGTAACATGTATCGTTATTTTAAATCCTTCTCCCAATGATTTAACCGTTTTTTACTTCTGGTACCCTTAATAGGGTGAGAAATAATTACCATTGTTTCTATTCATAATGACCAAAATAAATGGGACGTATTTACGAAATTTTTACCTCGTGATTCATAATAAGATATACATTTTATCAATGTTAGTTCTTATAAATTTTAGATATTATATATAGAACTAAACCTACAAAATGATATGAAAATGATTTTTTAAAAAATACACATTATGAAAAAAATAGACATATAACGAAAAAATTTATAATTATTATCTTAATTGAATTAATTTTTTATAAATAAAATTAATATTCAACAAGATTAATTAAAAAATGGAATATCACATTCTAAATTACTATAGTTAATGAAAATAAAATGAATTTTTACCAAAATAAATATTTTTCACCATTGATAGAATTTTTTTTACCAAAATCCCATAATATCAACCTATAATAATAATTAAATGACAAAAAAGAGATATAATTGTCACATAATATTATTTCAACCACTTCTATGGGTATTTGTCAATTTAGTGTGGACTGTTTCAATATATATTGAAATAATGAAATTTATTTGAAGTGAATTATGACATAAAATCATAGAGTTTTCCAATGAAAAAATGATTGTTGTATTGATAATTAGATTCAACAACAATATCAAAAACCAAATAAAATCAATATTATATTAATAATAATATATACCCCAATTCAAAAAAACCTCCATTGAGGGAAAATATCATTATCTTACTAACTCATATAATTAACAATTTATTACAACATTCTTCTCTAAAAAACTATCCCTATAGAGTTTAATATATACCATCTATGTTATTTCAACTATAAAAAATAAATCACATTTTAAAATTTTCTTCAAAACATTATTCATCTATTTTATGTATACAATAACATTCGTTGAAATGGAAATAATAAAAACTAATAATAATGTATTTAACTATTAAAGAAACATACATTTTAAACCAATATTTTATACAACATATATGATCTCATTCTTACTCCTATCATCAAAATAATTTTGCAATGTTCCAAAGAGAAACATCCAGAACACCTTCCGAACATACATGAAAGATCTATTATAAAATCCTCATAACCAACCTCTTTTATTTAGTTTTAAACTCATAATATTTAAATTTTTGGATTTAAAACTGATTACTGTGAACTATTTTTATTATTTCTTAAAAAAATTTAAAATGATTACAGGATCACATAATTTATCATAATATTTTTGGTTTGGGGTTTATTATAATTTGGATAAACTCTAAAAAGATTATATTCATCACATTATGTGAACATTATTTCAATAGTACCAAGTTTTTATTATTCCACATTTATTATTCAAATTCTCTCACACAATTTTTTTCCCATGAAACCATATTGAAAATAATTAATGTAAGATCAATTTACACAAACTAAGGATCTGGTGAACAAAATAAGGGGTTTTTTAACTATTAGTAAGATAAAATATAATAATTAACATTTCAATTCCATCGGTGAATATAAGATCACTATAATTGTATGGTGACCTAAAAAAAGTGCACGAGCCTCACATTGTTAGGTATTGGGATGGGAAATGGAAGCATATGGGCTTGGAAATTAAAATATTTTCATCACCTGAGTGACATAACATCATTGACTCTAATGATATTATATTGGTTTGTTATGATGTCCAGTTAAGGTTTAAATGGAGTAAAAAAATAAATCAAACATGTGCCTCATTTACAACTGATATGTGCAAGCCTATCACAAGGTGCCAATTAATATACCTCGATGAATCTGATATCAAAGCTATGTAGATCTTCCAAAAATGCTTATTTATTCCAACTGTTAATCGTTCATCAGAATATAGGTGCTAGCATTGTACTACAATGACCACATCAATGATATTATTATTATAACAAGATAGCCTCTTCGATCTAAAAAGACTGATCTAGAATAACATTAATTCTTGAGAGAGCCTATCTCTATGATTTAGGTGGAGAGAGAGGCTCCCAATACCAATGAATGAATATTCATATGGGGTGAGCCTCTTTTCTAATTATATATAGAATGTCTTGAATACATTTTTTCAGTTCCCGGGCCCTGGGAAATAAACATCAAATATATAAATATTTAAAATAATTATTTACATCAACGTAAATATTTCCATAAATAATGTTTATAATTTATCACTTCACTATAATATATATAAAATATAATACATGATAAAGATGAGTCTATAACATGGATCACGGCTCCCGAAAATATCAAATGTTCCCAATATATTTAATTAATTTATGTTCTAATAATTTTAAATCTTTTATTTAAAACACGACTTGTAAATACAAGTCATAAATAAATTCCACAAATTATTCCAAATAGGAACAACTAAAGAATGTATTTATTCCTTGGTGATTAATAGTACATGGATAATACTGGGATCCCATGGTGGAGCCCACCTTGTATAACATTCCTATTCAACAGAGAACTGGGTATTCTAGATATTCACCATATATATAGAAAAAAGGCTCATCCCATTTGACCATTCATTCATGGGGATTGGGATCCCCTCTCTCCTATTAAACCATAGATATAGACTCTCTTGAGCACACAAGTTATTCTATTTTTGTCTTTTCTAATCGAGGAGGTTGTCTTGTGGTGATCATCTTTGTATTCAAGTGATTTTCGGAGTATAAACCTATCACCTAGATACCAATCTCTATACACCAAACAAGAGTAACTTGCGTGCTTGAGAGAGACAATCTCTATGATTTAGGAGGAGAGAGGGGATATCAAACCCTAAGAATGGATAATCACATGGGATTTGCATCTCTTCTACTTATATGATGAATATATAGAACACCTAGTTTGGGTTCCCAATCCCCAGGTAATAAGCATCCACTATATAATTATTTTTAATAATTATTTATAATAATATAAATATTTCAATAAATAATTTTTATAATTTATTACATAAATATAATATATGTTAAAAATATTGCATGATAAATACGTGTCTATAACTCCAGCCAAATCTCCAAACAATATTAAATGAACCGATGAAATTTAATTAATATATGTTCAAATAATATTAATCCATTTATTTAAAAAATGACTTATAAATACATTTCATAAATAAATACAACAAATTATTTCAAACATGAAAAATTAATGGATGTATTTATTCCTTGGTGATCCATAGAATGTGGATAATACTAGGACGCCATGGTGGGTACTGCCAAGTACTATATTCCTATTTAACAGAATAAGGCAGATTCTTAAAGTAATAGAGTGTGTAAACCTCTCGGCCCTTATATCAGTAGAAATGAATTATATTCACCGACCAATAGTGGGGTATGTAAACATATCTAGGCCCCTATTGAGATATGGAAAAGTAAAATCAGTGACTACTTTCCTACAAACATTGTCTGTGTAATATTATATCTTCTTCATCAATATCTCAATAAAGCAGAATGCACACTAGAGTAATCATCTTTTATCATTCTTTATTTTGTTTATCGTTCTATCGAAACGGTCTTATCTTTAACTAACATGGCCATGTATTTAATGAAGGTACTACCATCCTAATCAACCTGGCCTACGATATCTCACCCTCATGTTGGAAGTAAAAAATATTTACTAGTTCTTTCATTCAATTTTTTGTCACCAATGATGTAAATGTAACAGCCCAGGTAAATAAAGAATATGACATTTTCACATTTATCCATATTTGTGAAAAAAAATATTAATATTACTTTAATGGGGACTCTATGCTCGATTGAATACCCGATACGCAAAAATGAGTTTCTTGGGAATCTTACGTTTCACTCTAATAATAAAATAATATTATTTTAAATGGTAGTTAACGCCTAGCCGTTGTAATGGAACGAATGAACAGAACTAACTAAAAAATGATTATATATTTTTGTCAAATATTTTTACTCTTTACAATAAATGTTAGAGGATTAAAAATGCAAATAAATCCAATTTTAAGCGTAAACATTCTAATATTCTTTAAAAGGTTGATTAACCGCCTTTTGATGGCGAACCTCTTATAAATCCACTTTTTGACAATTTTATTTGTTATATTTGAAAAAATAAAAATCTTCTTTAGAATCGGGACATCAAAATTTTCTTTGTGTAAATTTTTGCTATTTTTCTAATAAGGTTAATTTTTTTTAATGAATAGTGAAAAATGTTTTATTTTAATTCAAAACCTCTTTTTAATCTAATTTATTTATATGACTAGATTATCTTTTGAATAGATTTTAAAGTGAAATTAGAATATATTTTTACCATTTAATACAATAGTGGTCATTGGAATTTATTTCACATTGAAATTGGACTTAAACTAGTGACAATCTTTTGATATATTTTATTTCATAAAAACACTCCATTTGTCATAATAGTGGGAATTAATTATTAAATTAATTAATGTAACTTATATTATTTGAATTTTGTAAAATATACATCATTTTGGAATTCAGAATATCAAATATATCTTAGGGTGACGTTTTGGTATTTTTCTGAAAAACATTAATTTTTGATGAATAGTGAAACCACTAAGTGGTACTTAAAAATTTGATTTTTCATTTAAATGAATCTTAACCACTTCAGTGTTTTGAATTTCAAAAATCTGACATAGAAGGGTGTCATTAGGAAGAAAAATGTGGTTCAATGTGATTAAAATAATTTTTTGTTGAATAGTAACTTTTATGTTTTTAATCGCGATTAGAGGTAATTAGTGTAATTTAAGGTAAAAATAATCTTTTAATAATATGAAATGAACATGACACATAAACTAACCTTATTGGATGTGTCATGGCAGACCAATAAATCCTTGGGTCAACTTGGGGACCCCATGGAGCCACTTTGGTTTGAAAATGACATTAATAACTTTTTATTTAAAGTTAATATTATAATGTCACAAACATGTGTTATTTTACTAAAATAATTTCTATATGGGTTTATATAATTCGTAATTTTGACTATAAATATTCATTATAGAGATAAAAATATTTCCTACATCATGATATTTTTTTATAATTTTTATACATTATATAAGTTAATTAATTTATGACACTCTGATGATGCAGTGATTACCTCATAAATGAACTATTTAAATAAAATGGAATGATAAAGTAAAATATAAGTCATACACTTTTCAAAAACCTGTTGGATGTGTGTATTTAGAACTATTGTCACCTTATCCTAGAAATATATAACTGTGGGACCTTTAAAATCTGAAATTCATTTATAATAAAGTAATATTTTATAACTTTCCAAGAGTGCCCCTCTTCTCCTCTTATAAAAGGCCCCCTACTCTACCACCTTACACACACCTCTCAAGCCTTTGGCTCGTCCAACCCATGCCTATTTAATCTCTTCAAATCCATCTCTTAATCATTTAAGCCTCCCTTTGGGCATAATCCTTTCCAAGGAAGACATTGAGCTTAAATCAAAGAGAGTTAACTGTTTTAAAGGATGTGTTTTCTCTTGTGTTCTTATGTTTTATTTTTCTTCTCCAACTCCCTAAATTATTTTTATTCTTATATTTTGTAACAAAACCAGTATCTTCAAATTACTAGGTTGTTGTTATGTGAAGGATTCGAGCTACACTTACACACACCTTCATTTAATGGTTAATGAACATACTGTTTCTGTGGTTGGCGATTTTTGCCTCATGAAATGATGATTGTCCAATATTTTTTAACACCTTTAAAGGAGGCCATTATGATGTCATTGTATTATATATATGATATATATGGTATTTATGTTTAATATATGCTTCTGTATTTTATATTTAAAACACACCTTTATTCTTTTCATGTTGTACAAATGCGATAATTTCATATGAGGAAGTGTGGACTACCGCCCCCTCAAGTGTTGTGACTCGTTAATTAAATACATGGAATGTATAAATAATTAAATTAATGAAACTATGTGACCTATATAACATATATATTATAATGGAATTATAATCTATATATATATTTCTCATCAATTTTTAATTCCATTAATATGACAAAAAAAATTGAAGTAGAGTTCATGCGTACGTACATCCTACCGTCTCCATGAAAGGTGCTTTTCATTTTTTATCTCCAAATGTTTTGGAATAGTATAAAATGAATATTTACTGGATATATATGATATTTCAATCATTAATACTATTCTGTAAATGATTTACTTATAACTACATGGGCAATCATTTTTAAACAAGTTAATTTTTTTTACTCATGTACCAAACATCGGCAAAAACATATGATATGATCTAACATTATTAAAAAATTATTATAACATTATAATATGTGATATTAGCTAAATAATAATCTTTAAAGGAGGCACTTATGCAATTATAAATTGACCAAAGTTTATTATTCTGGAATATAAAGAAACGAACAAGACAAGTCGGACTTGAGGTAAGGGATCCCATCTCTATCTTTCTTTTTAAGTACTCTTTTTTATGTAACTTACTTTAACCTCCTATTTCATATGTTGAGGGATGTTCTTTTATATTCCACTTTCTCTAAAATTTACTTTTATATGATGAGATACCCTATTTGATCTCATCAATACATTTTTGGATGTTTTATGTGGCGCCGTTAGGCTGCCAAATTTTCATAAGGGGATTTTCATCTCTCCTTTTATTCCCGTGAGATTCATGCAACATTGACCACTATTTCGTTATTTGTGGTTTATGTACTACCCATTATCTTACTATTTGTGTAAACACTCTCATTTATGGGTATTTACATCTTCAATTAATGACCTTTCTTTCATTGGGTGTACGTTTCGAATGTTGCCCAAATCGGTACGGGAACCTTTCACACTCCTCTTTTAATAATACTTATTTTGTTATGTATTTTAATTTACATTTTTTATGTTTGGATATGTTATTATATATCCATATTGATGTAAATTTTATGTCCATGTTTTGAGATACCTTTTTCTCTCTCATCAACTAATTTTATGAATTTTAAAGTGACGCTGTTAGGATGTCGAATATTACCAAGGGTACTTCTTAACCCAATTTAGATTTCTTTGGGTTCAACATATATTTATTGAATATGTCATCCTTGAATATGTGTGAATGACCATTTATTGTTTTACACTTAATATCCACTTATATTGGGTGTATTTATATTTGTTACATATAATTATGAGATTGATTTATCTTTATTTTAAGGATATATTCTTTATAAGGGATTCAGTCTCAATCTCCTTTCATTGAGGCATATTTTGTTTTATACACAATGTTATTTTATACATTGTATAAACCACTTTTAATTTTACATTTATTTAAAAAGAATATTTTCATTCGAATCCATTAATAAACGAAAAAAGGGAATGTTTTTTTTGTCGTACATATGCGGCGAAAACGACTTCTCCACCGCCATGACGATTACTTGAGTTTCGGCTTCCTCTACAATCCATAACTATTTTTAATGAAAAATAAATACCATGTTTTATTTTCTTTTATTTTGGTATTGAAAATGGTTTTAATAATGTTTTTATATCAATGTGTTGTATTGATATCTTGTGATTGAAAAGTGGAAATGTTATGTTTCCATTATGAATTTTTTATGTGATACAATTATGTTATGGTTCTTGGAAATTGTTATGAAGATGGGTGGTTCTGTGATAAACTAAGAGAGGGTGAGCCCGATATAGCTCTCCAACGCATTTGGTAACATGAAGGAGTTAAACGTTATTGTTTGTCCGAAGAGATTTAGGGAATATACTGTGATGGGTATTCCAAACGTAACCAAGAGGGTTAATCCCTACATAAGAATGTTATGAATTCCTCAAGTTACCTTTATGCCTTATGATTTCTATGATTTATTTGTGATTTGATGAGGACTGTTAAAATGCTTATGTTTTATGAGTAAAGTATGATTTCATACATGGACTAATGTTTTCTTTTTGTACTTTTATAACCTTTACTGAGCTTTTTATGTTCATCCCCTGTTTTTGTAATGTTTTTCACAGGTCAAGGGAAATGTTCATGATATGATGATAGTGTCAAGGAATTGTCAATAAAGAAACGATGTTTTATTTTAAATATGTCTCCATTAATGGGAAAAATCAATACTATCTTTTATGTAACCACTTTGTTTAAATGTGGAATGTAATTCATGATTTATGATCTAATTATCTAAAACTATAAACTTTAAAAGATCCTCAATGTGAATTATTCATTTAATTCAACATTAATTAAGGTATAAGTCTGGGGCCTTATAGTACCAAACAAAAACTACCTCACCACCACTTCATCACCATGGTATTCTCCTTGAATCAATGTAAAAAATCAAATAACATACATTGATAATGATATCAAGCTAGGATTCCATTACACATGTTTGTAGATAGGAAGGAACAATTACACCTGACATATGTGGTGTTCTTATCAGGGGGTTAGTCATAATGATCTAAACTACTAGAAATCATCAAGTGTGAACTTCCTGAGAAAAAGTCTCAATTCTTATGAGCCGCCAACACCTGATAGTTTCACATCATCTATTTCCTATCATAATGATTTAACTTTACCATAAGAAATTACATTAATATTACTGTCATTGTATCTCTAGGTTATCATTATATCATGGGATCGATTATAACCCTTTGATACAACACATAATCTAAAGACATTACCATAAACAAAATTTATATAGATGTATCTACACTACTATGGAAAGATAACCCATGTATATATAACAAAGAGTATATATGTGGTGGTAATAAGAGTAAAAAAAAGTTTGGTATAGGGAACCCACATTTCACACTCCCACTTTTACTAGAGATAAATGAAAACAATACTCAATATGACAACTCTCACATAAGAATCATTATTCTGCCGAGATATGGCTTTAGATAGGGGTATGCCACACATTCCTCTATGGATAATATTATAAATTCTACATCACCTCTTTAAGAAAAATCCCTCAGGGGATGAAAATACCAAAATATATTCTTGGTCCTCTAGGGAGACATGGGCTCTATGCCAGGCACCACTACAGTAGTATAATAAAAAAACTAGTTCATGGTCTACACTACTACGCACAACACCAATTTTTGAGAAAAATATACCTATCTAGATTACTTCCAATGCAACATCATAAGTTTCTATATAATCATATTCTTCTATATAATCGGTGACAACATATTTCTTCCAGCATCACCAACTTACTACAACACCATTCCGGCCAGAGATGTATCATAACTATGATTTAAGATCATCCAAGTCACTTTAGAAACTAGAAACATTGTATCCTGTCACTAATACATCCTCATCTCCTCTATAAATTAGGAACATATCCATTGTATGCCTCATGTACATTAGGATAGTTCTAATATCTACACGGTGCAGCTCTCGTAGATTAGCTTGATATCTTACCACCATGCTTAATGAAAAGTGATCATAAAACCTAGTTCATATCATTGTATGCTTGATAAAAACTAGTGTCGAGGAATAATGGATCCTACCCATTTTATCAATCTCCTCTTCTGTTTGTAGACACATTTTAGTGGAGATATGACACCGTGTCACACGAGAATAACCCACTCTTGGGTTGTTCTCTATTTTAACTTTTGAGTACCTTGTCAATGTATGTACCTTGACATAGCCCAATATTACTTTGAGATTTATAACGATAAATGTTAATCACTAGAATGTAGCATGCTTCACATAAGTCCTTTATGTAGAATAATTCATATTACCCTGTCTTTACTATCTTTAAATATTGTACATCATTTCCCATAGTCAATATGTCATCAATATATAATAATCAAAAGATTATGGAATTCTAATCAACTTTATTATAGTCAAAAGACAAGGTTTATTTTATAACAAAACCAAATTCACTTATGGCCTCATCAAAAAAACATTCCAGGATCTAGATGCCTACATCAATCAATTAATGGATTTATGCAACTTTCTCCCCTTATTGGCATTCTATGACAAGAAGAAGCATTTGATTTGTGTCATTTATATGTATTCATCCAATATAATATTTAGAAAAGCAGTTTTGACATCAATTTTCCAAATATCATAATCATGAAAGGTTGTTATTTAATGAAATATTATGATAGATTTCATCATTGATACTACTGAGAAGTTTTCATCATAGACGATGAAAAGAAATGTTCTGAAACCCTTCATAACTAGTCATTCATTATAGGTATTAACCTTCCCAGATATGTCCATATTTTACATAAATATCCATTTTTCATCTAATGGGTTTTACATTAGCTGGAGGTCCTACTGAAATCCAAACATGATTTTGGTTCATTTAATCCATCTCAGAATGCATGTTATTTTTACATTTAGTAGTTTATTTTCCTTTTATAGCATCCTTATTGGAGAGAGTTTCATCACCATCAAGGAGTAATGTGTAAACAGGCTTGGTGACAAGAATACCATAACACTTTGGTTCAATAACCACTCTTGTAGACATATGCATTATTTGATTCTTGGGAACCACTTCTTCCACTTTATCTTATGGAGATTGTTCCCATAACAAATCTTATTCATTTTGAGCATTATTATCATTTAGTTCAATCATTCTCCCACTAAATCCATTGCAAATGTGTTCCCTTTCAAGAAATGTGGGCTTTTATTTCACAATCACTTTTCTATATTAATGGTTATATAGGTAATATCCTTTGGATTCATTAGGATAACCTATAATGATGCACTACATGCTTCATGATACCAATTTCTCACTATGCAATGTATTGACAAAATACACATATCCTCATACACAAATATAAAGCAAAATAGGTTTCTTTACATACCATAACTCATATAGCATCCCTTCTTTAGCTTTAGATGGTACTCGATTAGGGGTATATGGTACTATCAGGAAGGTGCATCCACAAAAGGATAATTTGAGAGTTCCATGACTCATCAATGATCTAACTGTGTAGATAAATGTGACACTCCCCCTTTCACTAACACAATTCCACAATTTTGTATAAGGATTAGTGAATTGGGACACAATCCAACACTCTTCCAAGTGATCAATATAATCTTGTTTCAGATAATCACTGCCTTGGTCTGAGTGGAGTTCCATAATCTCCGTACCAAGATTGTTTTCTACTTTATTTTACTTTTACAATAATATCTGAATGGAAGAAAACATATACAACATTAATTACATATATCAATACATACGATAATCATCAGTAAAAGTATTGAAGTATGAAAACCCAACACTTTCCCCTACTGGAAAGGGACCACATACACCAGTATCTATTAATTCTAGTACTACATTGGTTCTTTCTCCCTTACATGAGAATGGTTCTCTGATCATATTTCTTTATAAACAATCTTTACATATATCTATGGGTTTTAGCTGTACCATGTCTAAATACCCATCTTGATTTAATATTTTTAACTTATTCAAATTTACATAACACCACCTGAAGTACCATATGAGGTTGATATATGAGTCTTGCTCATAGGTCTATTCATTGATTTCCATTACATGGTTTTTGAGATCAATTATATATAAACCATTGATACGATATTCCATACTATACCAAATGTTATCCTTATAAAAGAGACAAATTTTTTCCAAACATGGAATAAAATCCCATAGAGTCCAAACATAACACAAAGATAATTTTTGTCATTAATAAAGATAAATTAATATATATATATATATATATATATTAAATTGTAACCAAAACACTTGGAAATATTAGGTGATAATCTCCCACTACCAAGGCTTCTTGACATGCACCATTTGTATCTTAGAGATATACTTCAGCTTTATCAATCCTCTTACACCAACATGGTTCATGTATATAAATAACAATTTGTGAGAAAATTTACCAATCTAATAACGAACTTGTAGATAATGTGATATTGAATTCAATGACAAAAATAACTAATGTGGAAGAGTCGGTTTGCTTCTTCTTCCCAGTATTGCATTTTTTCATTCAGTGGCCATGTTTTCACATACAATGTAGACAACCTCCAACTCAATTATCATCCTTTTAATCATATGATTATTTGTCGGATGGTGGGTTGGTGTCTTCAACTATGAGTAGGTCATAGACCCCTATGCCTTTCCCTTCATTCATTTTTTTACTATAAGAATATATAAATTGCTTTTTTATATCTTTATAATCTTATAAAACTAAATCCAAAAAGTTTATGAGTGAATTTTTCATATCATTCATGTTATAATTTACAATTATGTTCTAAAAGATTAGAGGTAAATAGGAAAGAATTGGATCCATTGCTAGTTATATGTTTAATTTGATTCCAACTGATCCATGCCTCTCAATGTTCCCGATTATCTTGAGTACATGATAAATTGGTTAATTCCCTTCTAGTAGCCTGCACCTATATAGGGCACTTGAGATCTCATAACCTTCTAGCCAAGATCATTCCTGATATAATTCATGGAGAAGTAAAAATATCTTGTAGGAATCCTCATCCTCATGAATGTTATGAAAATGGCTAGACATCGATGATAACATGATTCACTAAACAATAAGTGCATCCTCTACATGCTTTTTCAATTTATCATTTTTTCCCTTACATGACCCTTAACTAGGTTTAGGAAAAACTGTGCATTCCAGCACATATAGAATTCTATCATGGAATAGTACTATGTAAGAGTGCCTATACCACTCTTGGAAGTTATTACGGGTCATGATATTTTCATTATCTGAGAATAATCACAGTGATAATGTAATTGTGTTGTTGTTGATTACCATTTTAAATCTACAACTTTTAAACATTAGTCTTTATTAAATTATCTTGAATAACATTTGACATTTAGGGTTAATCAATTATGATAACATTTAAAATGTCTACCACACTTTTATCGAACATCAATAGCCCTCACTATTAGATTCAGAATACTTTTTTTCTTGAGTAATCTAGTGTAAAGGATCCTCGAATCCTCCCATATAGTCTCAAGTTATGGCTACACCACTACTCATAGAGATTATAGATGGTCACTAGGCTAGACAGCCACTTAAAATGGTAGTTCCCTGTTATGTAGTGTAATATCCCTGCTTATTGTAATCAGGACTTGATTCATTTAACTCTTTTCCTCTAAAGTGATAGCATGATATCATTGAATAATCCTTGAATACTAATAATAGTTAATTAGACCCATGTCTCTCTGGACAATTCCCTAATATTAAGATTCAATATCAACTATGGATCAAGAGAAACCCTAAACACTCAATTTTATTCAAATTTAATGGGAGGAAATTAGATATAATAAATATTTAATAGATAATAATTTTTATTGACGAAAAATATCCTTTTCTATTTATATGTTCATACTATGTTTTCATGATCACTACTGAACATGAAATAGAAATATATTCATCACATCATTATGAATTTTACCTTGTATACTATTTTATGTGATCAATCCATAATCATGATGTTGCATAATGAAATAAACAATACATAAAGGTAAATCATTAAATCATTCTGGTCTTGATAAATTTATTACGATCGATCCATAACGAATCAATATTGTCCTAAGGGATTCCATACCCGAGTCGACACTTGACTCGTATCATAGCTTTCCCTAGTGTAATTATCATTGCTCTCATTAGGATTACTACTATGATTTCGCAGGGTCTGTGTCTGAGAAAATCACCCGGTAATTACAAATATACTCACTTATAGGTGAGGGGGTCTAGGTGAACCATATACAAAAGACGAATTAGATGTGGGGGCTCTTATACATATTTGAATTAAAAGGATGATTCACATACTATCATTTATCAAATTAACTATTACAATCATTGCATGCTTTTAATAAAAACCAATAAATAAAATCCAGACATGCACAGGTCAGTCGTCAGCTCCACACTAGTGGGTATATGAAAATGCACAACAAAAATTTAAATGCTATAAATGTAATCATTATAATGGTGTTATAATAAATAAAAATAATATTAATAAATTCAAATAATTTATTTATTTGTTCAAATGCTTAATTTAATTATTTATTCCCAAATAAAATAATACCATTAATTAAATTAAATTCTCAAATTAAATTATAACTTAATATTATCTTATTTTTAAAACCCAAAATTAATTATAATTAATTTAATTTATGAACTAAATTAAATTAATAAAATTAATTTGAATGGTTTACCACTGGTCAAGGAAGGAGTATGGCTGGACTGTGGACTATATCGAAGCAGTATCACCAGATTTGGGCATGACCACTGCATGAATGTGGCGAGACCAGCCTATCCAGGGATAGCCTATATAGTACCAAATAGAGCCGCCCAAAGTTCTAGAGAGTGAGGAGGGAAATCATAATTGCATGGATGGTAAGGATCAAGGAGGAGGATCAATGTGACGACACGATGATCTTGGACAGCAGCGCGACCTGCGACAATGTGACCACCTTTGACAGGGTGGCACACAGAGGGTCAGGATGAGCCTCAGATGAAGAGGGGTGTTATGAAATGTAGCCAACCTAGGTTGATGGCGACATCGATCTAAGAGAAACATGGCGGGACCAGATCCAGATGGCATGATGACCCTGGATAGCGGTGGGAAAGGTGATGGGGTGTTGGAATATGGTTCCAGAGAGGTGAACAGGGGCATGCGGCTTGTTGGCGGGGTATGATATTGTTTAGCCATGATGGAATGGGGAGGGAGGGATGTCCTAGGTGATAAAGATTAGTGTTGAAAGAATGGAGACCCAAGATAGGTCATTCATATAGAAAAAAATAATTTAATCAATTTGAAAAATAAAATTTCCCACAAATATTTATTGGCTTGTATTCCACCCATTTTATTGTTTGAAAAAAAAATTAATGGAATGTAAAATACTTCAAGAAAATAATGGATTATATTACATGAATTTTTGTATTTTTAGAATAAAACATAATGTAATATAAATGTATATTATTTTAATTTCTCTATAATAATTGTTCAATACATAATTAAATCTAGTGACCAGATTCTGATGTCAACATGTTTGGATATCATTATATTGAAGAAAAAAAATAAAAAATAAAACTATGTTCCACAAAAATAAATTTAGGAACATGAAATCCCAAAATCCATTCAACTCATCATCGATACAATTAAATTTTCCATATGGTTTTTACTTAGCCACTAAAAAATGGATCAACTCATGGTCGAATCCATTGGAACGATTTTATCATCATCCATTTAATATAATGAAATTTTATTTTACTTTTTTACTTTGAAAAAACCATTCCTCGCTCTGATAGAATTGTTAGGTACTCGCATAGGAAGCTGAAGGAGATGAGCCAAGAAAATTATTTTTTTCATCACCAGAGTGATGTAAAATTGTCAAATCTAGTGATCTTTTCCCGAAATAGTCTGGGGACAAAGTAGGTCTTAAACGGAGTAAAAAAATAACACAAACATGTATCTCATTCGGATTTAACACGCACAGACCTATCACAAGGTGCAGAAAACCTTTGCTCAAAGTCACTAATGTTTACGACCTCTAGATCATCCATAAATGCATCTTGAATATTCTCACACATCGTTCATCAGAATACAGATGCTAGAATGGTTCTCTAACAATCACTTTGAAAAATCAATGATCCCCACAAGTTAGACTCTTTGATCTAGGAAGACGAATATATAGGAACATTCTTGTATGAGATAGTCTATCTCTAGGATTCAGGAAGAGAGAGAGGCTATCAATCCCAATGAATGAATAGTCACATGGGATATTCCTGTCTCTTAGATATATAGGGAATATCTAGAATACTCGATTTTGGATCTTAGACCTCGGGTAATAAAGATCCACTATATAAGTATTTTAAATAACAATTTACTATAAATTAAATAATTCCATTTAAAATATTTATACTTTTTCACATAACTATATTATATATTATATATATTACATGATACATTTGAATCTATAACTTGACTCATGTCTACTAAAAATATAAAATGAACCTAGAATATTAAATTAACATATGTTCAAATAATATTTATCCTTGTATTTACTAAATGACATGCAAATACATGTCATAAATAAATTCAGGGAATTATTCCCAACATGAGCAATTAAAGGATTTATTTATTCCTTGGTGTTCCATAGAACAAGGATAATACCTAGACCTCATGTTGGGTCCCACTATAAACTATATTACTATTCAATGGAATAGGGAAAATTCTCAAAGTACTCTAGTGTGTGACCCTACAGAACCTAATTGTAATGACCTGAAATTTTGAATAATTTATTGTTTCCTAAAATTGTGTGTTATTTTATTTTATAATCAACAAAACTATTTCATTTTATAAAATGAGTATAATTAAAATAAGATCATTGGGTTTTGACTATTATATGAACCTCGGTAAATAAGACCATTGGAAACTAGATGTTCCAATTATTGTCTATAAATACAAGTGATTTTGATTAATTAATATAGAAAAAAGATTCTATAGCCCCTTCTAGTAGTCTCAGGACAATCGAAGCCCATCTGACGAAACTCGGGAAGGAGTTAGTACTTCTGGGCTTTGCTCTAGACCAAACCCCAGCCAAACTTCATCGTGTAAAGCTAGAACAGAATCACCTTCGTGAGAAGTTCATGCTGATAGAAATCACTATTTGGGAAATGTTTCTTGAGCTGCCCCATGATTATATCACCCTAGCACACCTTACACTTAGGTCCTATTATTGTGTTATAAGGGGTTGTGTAATGAGACCGTAACTACATTAGGTAATCCTTTGATTTAAATAAAAAATGTTATTTCTTGTTATGGTGATATTTGTGAATTTTTTAATGTCTGGATAATTATAGTATGCATATTATTGATGAATTTTAGAAAAAGGATATTTTATAAATATTTATGTAATCCTTTAATAAATAATAATGTGTAACGATTTTCAAAAAATTGTCTTCTATACTTATGTTCAATAAGAAATTTAGAGTCTAATAAGATCAACATAATTTTTTATGAATAGTAAATTATAGATAGTGATTTTATACTTATGATTATTAATGTGACTAAATGGATTATGTAACCTCACTTAAGAATTTATTAATATAATATAGGCACCTTGATGATGTAATGTGATTCAATAAAATAGGGAAATAACCATTTTTGAAATTTTTGGTTAACTATTAGTTTTGCAGGTGAATAGTGTTTTTTATTTAAAAATTAAATTAAAATTATTTAGAAAACTTTTTTTATAAAATGGAAATCATTTTTGAAATCAGAGCATTGATATTTGGTTAATGTTAATTTTTGGGATTTTTCTGAAACAGTTTGATTTTCAGTGAATAGTGATTTTATTTAAAAATTAAATTAAATAGATTTAGAAAATTATATTCATAAAATGGAGACCATTTTTGGAATCAGAGCATTGATATTTCGTTAAGCTGACATTTTCATATTTTTCTGAGAGTTGAATTTTCAGTGAATAGTGAAAATATATTTTTTGAGTTTTAGGTGTTTAATGACATCATTAAGGATGTTATAATTATGAAATAATTTTTGTAGACTTATGAATAGTAAGATAAGATATGAGATGTCCCAAACGACCAATACCATGGGAAAATAACAAGGGAAAGCCCATGGTTTTTCTAATACCACTGATGAGGTGTCCCTTGGTAATTATTGCTTTGTCCCCTCACTTCTCTTGTAAATAACAAGCCTTTCCCTCATTCATTTTACACCCAACTCTCCCACAACGAAGATCTAGTCTCATTACCTCCATCATAGTATTCCTAAGGTGCCCCCAAGCCCTCAAGGTCGCGACCTACGAGTTTTAAGAGTTAACTATTAAGGTAAGGGATCCTACCTGTCTCTTTTATTTCAAGTACTTTCTTTTATGTCATTTATTTTATGATACATGTTCTTATGTTAGAGGATGTTATTTTATATTCACATTACATTAATTTTTATTTTAATATGATGAGAGACCCCGTTACTCTCGTCAATTCTTTTTACGAATTTTTAAGTGGCGCCGTTAAGCTACCGAATTTTTTATAAGGGATTCATTCACCCTTCTCATTTTCATAGTTATATTTTCATGTTAAGTCTTACATGCTTCTTTTTATTATGTATGGTATGAACTCTATATCCATAATACATTCCTTTTATGTTCATATGATGAGAGACCCTATTTTTTCTCATCAATTCATTTTTATAAGTTTTAAGTGACGCCGTTAGGCTATCGAATTTTTATAAGAGAAATCTAATTTTTTTCTTCCTTTCAAGATTTTCATTTCATAGGGTATATATTTTAAATATATTTACCATGATCTTATATCATTTATATTCTGTCCATATATTGTTTTTTGGATCATTTATGTGAGGTTAACCCATGTCCCATATCTTTTCAATGTTTTTCTAAAACCCTGTAACATAGCCGTTATGCTGTAGAACTTTCGTCTCAAAATGTCACTCTCTTTTTCTATAATTATTTTATTTTATTAATTGATTACTCATTTCAAATTCTTCTATAGGGGTATTAAGATATTTTTAAAAATTTTCTATTTTAGTTCTTGGATTTACATAAATGAAACCCGCTATCCTTTTTCCGTGGGTGAAAAATGATATAAAGATCATGTCATAATAGCAGTTTTAACAACATTAGGATTATGATATGAAACCCATTTATTATATTCTATATGTGTTATATATGAAAATTTTGTTGATGATATATTTGGATCATATGATAACAAAGATATATTTAACGGTGTGCCCTGGTAGCGCTCCAATGCATTGGGTAATGATGTAATCTCGAGGGATTACAATATTAACGATACCTTGGTGAATAACCTTGGTAATTTTTTTAAATGACACCATGGGGATGGACTGACTGACTGAAAATTATTTTTTATTATAATGAAATAAAGGAACCCCAGGGGAACAAATCACGGGGGGCAAAAATAGTGGATACCAAGTGATTCCTTTCGGATCACATTAACACACTTGCCCGGGAGGGAATTAAGACTATCAAACACTATCAAGGTCTCCTCCGGCCTGCCCCCGTGAGCAAACACATCTGCTGAAAAGTTGGTTTCCCTAACACTGTGATGGATCAGCTTGCCCTGGTTGGTCTCCGATTTGTATCTTCTAAAAACATACAACAAGATCCATGTCACATCGCATTTCCCCTTAAGGGACCGAACTAGAATCTCTGAATCAGATTCATCCTCTGTCACCTGAAGACCTCTTCTTCTGCATAAAATGATACCTGAGAGGAGAGCTTCAAACTCTGCACCTAACGATGTGCCCGGTCCGTAATAAGCGCTGAAATCAATATGAACTGAACCCCAGCTGTCTAGAAGGACACCACCACCTCTCATAATACCCCCCCAGAACACGAACCGTCCACATTTAATTTTAATCCGCAAGTTGGGGGCTTCCACCGAACCCATTTCCCTTGTTGTGGTGCCTGAGCCCACTGTCCCTCTATAGGGTTCCCCAGAGTACCCGCATGCAAGACATTCTTGAAGATACTGGATAACTCTACCATGATCAATTTCATACGGACCTATAGAGCCAGCAACGAACTCTTTCCTCCTAATCTTTCCTCATTACGTGCTTCCCACTGAGTCCAGCAAATGGAAATCAAAATGATCAAACATGATGACTGGTCCTCAACCCTGTTTCCTAATCCCGACAGCCATACCACGAGATAGTCACGTACCGAAGGACTCTCACCCTCAGGAACTCTGTTTTGAGTGAACCGAGACCATAATAACACAGCCCACTGCCCCTGAAAGAATAGGTGTAACGTTGTTTCCGACGTTGGGTTCTCGCAACAGTAGCAACGCGAATCCATGATGACCCCTCTTTTCTTAATGTTCTCCTCTATGGATACCGCTCGATTTTGGACCCGCCACAGTAGGAAGTTCATTCTCGTCGGTATTGGCTTACACCATGTAAATCCATGCTCTGCTTCCCTGGTTGAGGTCCTCTGATCAATTCTCCTGAAGCCGTTCAAGCTGAACCGGCCCGACCCAGTTAAGGAAAAACAGCACCTGTCAGGCAGGTCACTCATAACCACACTATTGAAGGAAAGAAGCTGCGAAGGGCTAAGATTTTCATGAATAAAATCATTACTCTCACACGCCTCCCTGAAAGAGATATTAGTAGAGGGACAACCCTCATAGCCGAACCTTACTTCCAACCATGCAGCATACAAAAACGGATATCCCCGCGCCTAATCACACATCTATCGCAACCATGCATAACCTCCAAGTGAGAATCAATGCAGCTGGCGAGTGCAGTGACACCGCACCTTCTATGATCACCTTGCACTCCATATCTTGCTCTATAAAATTTGGCTCTGAGAGACTTTCCGACTATCACTTCCCAAGAGAGTTTTGCTTGCAGACCCCGGATCGTTCCATTAATGTCACGAAGACCAACCCCACCCTCCTCCACAGGTCGGGCCATCATCTTCCAAGAAGCCCAGTGGAATCTCCCCTCCCTTTTCGCATCCCAAAGAAACATCGTGATAATGCGTACGATCCTCTCCACCATTCCCTTCGGCGGTTTGATGACAGCGAAGACATGCATGGGGATCGAGAGTGGAACGCTATTGATCAGTGTGATCCTACCCCCATAAGAGAGTAATCTATTCTTCCAGTTGAAAATCCTTCCGAGGATATGGTCCACGATGTCGTTGAAGTGTGTCTTCAATATCCTCTTGCACGATAAAGGAACTCCTAAATACACAATGGGAAGTTGCCTCTGTCCACATCCCATGGCATCTTGATTACGTTTACACCTCAGATCTGAGCACCTATTGGAAATGAACAAATGGATCTTCGACCAGTTGATAGCTTTTCCACTTAGCTCCCCAAACTCAGACATAATTCGCTTGAGTTTATTCAACGATCTCCTCCCTCCATTCGTGAATATTAAATTTTCATCCGCAAACATGAGGTGTGATACATTGAGGGAGTTCCTTCTTCCACGAAACGACTTCAGCCTCCCCTGTGCTGATTCTTTCTTCAGGTTTCTGGATAGGGCATCCTGGGCAAGTACAAATAAAAAGGGAGAAAGTGGGTCTCCTTGCCGGACCCCCCTCATAGATTTAAAGAAACTGAAACACCTCCCGAGTAGTGAAATAGAAATCCATGGTGAGGCAAAGCACCAGAAGCAAAAATCACACAAATTCTCCAGAAAGCCGAAACCTCTCAACACCCGCAGTATGAAACTCCATTCTAGATTATCATAAGCTTTGCATATATCCACCTGCCAAACAATATTAGAACCCACAGAACATTTGTTCAGGACGTGAACCAATTCACTTGCTATAGCCACCACTCCTTGAATACTCCTCTCCTGAATGAAGCCATGTTGTTCTTCATAGACTAGCCTCGGAATCACATTGGCGAATCTTCTACTTATAGTCGTTGCCAGAATCTTATAAGAGCCATTACAAAGGAAAATCGGCCTGAAATGATTAACGAGAGTGGGATCCTTAACTTTCGGAACCAGCGCCACCCTCGAAGAAGAGATCCCTCTACATGGAGGAGCTCCCCGAAAAAAATTGTGAATGGCCTCTACCACACAAGGCCCCACCACGTCCCATGCAGCACAGTAAAAAGACGCTGGGAAACCATCCAGTCCTGGAGCACTCTCCTTCAGCATGCTTCCCAGGGCCCCTCTAATTTCCCCTTCGTCTGAAATTCTGGACAGGTTCTCATTCTCAGATAGAGATAACAAGCAAGGAATACCCTCCAAGAAAGCAAATACCCCTAGAGACTCTCTGCGAAACCCATACGATGCTTCACCTGCCCATATGCCCTCAAAATGCTTCAACGCAACCTTTCCAGCTTCCATAACATCCGTAGTATACTCCCCATATTCTTTTTTGATGTTGATCTTTGAGGTCCTCCTTTCATTGATACAGGCCTGGAAGAACGCGTTGTTGCGGTCCCCCTGTTTTAGCCAACGCACACGGGAATGTTGTGAATAAACCCTCTTCATCTCCAGAAGTTTCTCCACCAGAATAGCATTTTTATCGCATAGATTGGTGAAGGTGTTCTCATCCCAGGAAACCTATAAACTCTCCTCTAGTCTGCCAACTTCCTCCTGTAAGCTGGATACTCCATTATTCTAGTCAGGTTGCTCCACAAGCCATTGTTTGATACTCTGTTTTAACCTTTTGAGACGATTAACCAGCCCATCCCATGACGTCTTACTCTCCTCCAGAAGCTAGGACAACCTTACCATTTGCATGAAACCTTGATTCATGTGCCACACACTCGAATAATGAAAGGTCTTTTCAACCATGCTTTCACGTTTTATCTCCAATATTAAAGGTGCATGATCTAATAGGATATGAAAGAGATGGGTGACCGAGGTCTTCGAGAACATATCGAGCCCATGCAGGTTAGTTAGCCACCTGTCCAGACGGCACCAGACCCTACTCTGGCCTTTCCTATTATTGCACCAAGTATACCTCGATCCTCCAAAACCTAAGTCCATTAAACCCACATTCAACACACACTCCTTTAAATCCATCATTCCATCAAGAGATGCACTACTTCCTCCTTTTTTTCTCCAAAGAATCCATGACAATGTTGAAATCACCCCCCACGAACCACGGAAAAGGGTCAGCTTGAACCTCTTTCAAGTGGGCCCAGAGATCCCTCCTTTCCAAGGGCTTGTTACTCGCATAAACCAAGGAGAAAAGAATAATGATACCATTCAATTCGACCTTCAAGTCGATACACTGTGTGGTCACACTAACAACTTCCATCAAAAGAGGATCCTTCCAACCCACCCAAATCTGAAAATTAGTAGGTCCGCCATGGAAGCTATTCAGGAATCCCAGTTTTCTCACAACATACTGCATCTTACAAGCATCAATCTTCGGTTCTAGAATCACCAACAAGGAGGCTTTTGCTTTCCAACCCTCCAGAGAAAGAAAATCCCTCTTCGCCTGAGCCCCTAGACCGCGAGCGTACCATAAAAGGATGGATAACATTACTGAACCGACTTACAGGCCTTCAGAACCACTGAAGTTTCCTGAATGTGTAGAACAATCAGACCCTTCCCCTTAGCTTTCGAGCGAGTGATTGGTCCCGACACGTTAGACAAATCTCTCCCCCGTGGCCCATCTAGAAGCCCTTCATTACTCAAAACATCCAACTCTTCCAGCTGAGGTCGTCTACCATACGGAACCTGAGGAAGATCATCGCCAAGCTCTCCCTGGCACAATGACGTCCACACCCTACGCTGTGGCGACCAGCGCAAGGCTACCACTTCCTTTTCAGCTCCACTGATCCCACCAGGCATCTCCACATAGCTACTCATGGAGACCACCAGATTGTTCACAAGACATCTACTGAACGACCCTGGAGATAGATGTGACAAAAAACCAAAGGATGAGGGAGGAGGAGAGAGCATCCTGACCGGGCTTCCCAAGGAGAAAGGAACCTACAAATCCAGCGCACTTGGCGGAACGTCTTGCCTATCAATACCCTGGGATGTCCTTTGGGACAGTGGGCCCGGGGACTAAGAGATCAGATCCTTGCTCCCCGAAGTAGGAACCGACCGCGGCCCAGCAGAGGCATACGACGTTTCCCCTGAAGTCTTACCAAAATGGGTAGCACCAGGTAAAATCAAATTTGAATGCAATGGGGGTACAACAGTCTGACCTAGAGTCACGTATTAACCCGACCCCAACGGGTCCTGACCCGAAACACCTACCTGAACACCACCGGATGAAACCACCACCACCCTCCACCGCCGACAGTTCTTCACCTCATGCCCATGAAGACCACAGAGCCCACAAAAGCAGTGAAGCCTATGTAAAAACAACCTCTGCTTCCAGTTGAAACCATCCTCCGAGTCAAGTTGCACCAAAGTAGGTCTCTTCAATGACAGATCCATTTCCACGCCGATACATGGATTCATCGCCGCCTTGAAGCTTCCGCATCCTCATCCGTTCAAAGGAAGGATCCAAAAGAGTTCTAGATTTCCTTCAGCATAGCCGGATTCTGAAACGGGAGAGGAAGGCCAGGAAGCGATAACCACACTGCCTCAAAAGGAGATTCCTGCCCCCTGAGATAGTCCCAGAACCATTTGGATAACGAGAAACTCTGAGATCCACATCTATGAGCTCCCCAAGCTCTCACAGAGTCCTCCCGAGAATCCAGAAGAACATAGAAGGCCACTCGCGACAAATCAGAGACCACATCAGGTTGCGACAGCCCCCACGAATCCACAATACATCTGAAGACATCCAGTGACGATTTGGAACGCCCAAAGCATGCCACCCAAGTGAGATCATGGGAAGACGCTGCCTCCTGAAGCTCTCTAGACGAGAAACGCACAACGGGACCCCCTGGAAGCATCCTAGGGACTTTAGGTTCCACCACTATCCAAGGAGCCTCCCGGACAGACTGAGGAACCAACAGAGGACAGGCGCTGACCCCCTCTTCAAGGCCCCTACAGAGCACATCCTTGAAAGAAACTCCAGACGAAGCACCCCCGCTAGCTCCCCCAACAACAACCTTCGAAACTCCAGGAGGAGCCACCAACGACGCCCCTCCGACGGCCCCTACAGAAACCACCTCCGAGACCCCTCCAGGAGAAGCCACCGGTGTCGTAATTCCCTAACTGGTGTATTTCCCATGGGGATGGACATTGGTGATATGTTCATTATTTTCTATGTTAAATGTTGTTGCCACATCTTCAAGTTATGAATTATGTTCTTTTTATTATGATATGCCTCATGATCTCTTTCTCAAGCCATAATGTTATTTATCATTAATTTATTGATGTATCTCAAGTTGACATGTAAAATATTCCTCGTGTTTCCCTTGCTGGCCTTCTGCTCACCCTTTCCATTGATGTGTATTCCCAGGTTATGAGATTCAGTAATGAACTTAGGATGAACAAATGAAGAAGCCTTTCAAGTGTTTAAGAATAAATTTTTTTATGTTGTAATGATTTAATTTCCTGGTTTCTAAGACACTAATCCTTAAAGATCCTCAGTTTTGTATAATTTACTAATATTTAATGTGATAAAACAGTGGGATTCTATAGTTGGTATCAATGGATGTTTTAGTTATTTGTGGAAATTAGGGTTTGAATACTTTACAAGGTTTATTAATGAGAATATTAAATATAAGAAAACATCCTAGTATCTTGGTGAAGTATTGAGTAATTTTTTTCCAAGAAAATAAATCACTGTCTGGATATGAACAAGTAGAGGTGGCACTGGCACATATGTACATAGGAGTGAAAACACTGACAAGGTGTTTTGGGCTTGACCTGGGGTAACCTGGTGCATGACAATGGGCCTTGCTGCACTCTTGGTTTGACACACCCGGGGGTTATGCATTGGTAAATTCACAAGCTTAGTATGAACCATTGTTAAAGGAACAAAGATAAAATAAAATAAAGATTCACAGAAGAATATATGATCATGGATAACCAAGATTGGAACCTATGGGATCTCAAGTTAGGATATACTTTTCTTCTACAATTTTATCCTTCTATGCATATGGTTTTCTTTTCATTATTATTGGCTAAGTATTTAATCCCCCTAAATATAATAAATTTTCTTAGTTAATAGTGGGAAAAAGAAGTACATGTCCCAATAACCAATGTGATAGGAAAATTGACGATTGGCCTATTAATATGACAGAGAAAATGAGAGATCATTTTTGACATATTATGATTATGCCAAACCAGCTATCAAAAATCACGATTAAGAATTGGTACCTTGTTGAATGCCCAAATTCATCAAGGATGAGGTAGATAATGTCTCAAGGATGTTCATCTGATAAAGTTGATAAAGGAGATAAGACCCAATTTCCTTTGTGAAAAAATTCTGGAAAGAGGCACCAAGGAAAATCTCACAATGGAACAAGAAGATGTTTTATGTGTGGGATAATAGGGCATAAAGTTGACAATTTCTTTAAAAAAATGGATAATATGATTAATAGAGATAAGGTTCAATCTAATGTAACTTATACGATTCAATGATGTAAATATGGAGAAGTTGGACATTATCCATGTCAATGCTCTCTTAGAAGGGATGATAATCATGATGAGCATCAACAATCGTTACAGACAAGGGACCAATGAAAGTCATATGATGAGATGAATCATGATGACTGATGTACATGTTATTTCTTCGCAATAATTGTATAGTCATGTTGTATTTTAGTTCGTGCTCTATGAGAATATTTTTAATGTTTTCTAAGAACATCGATTCACTACCTAATATGGTTTTATATCATTAATGAAAACATCTATTGTTATGTATCACATGTTGATGTAGTGATGTTGTTCTTATTGAAAGAAATGATTAGGGGGTTAAAAGATAAATATTATTTTGGAAGACGTTCACAAATTTGGGAACCCTATATGATCATGGAAAATAGATTACTACGATATTTTCTTTTAAAAGTAATGGTTGCCTTTTATTTTTAAGAATCGATAAATTTATGGCGAGCTTATGGTAATTTAGGTTACCTATGGAAATGATTTACCTATCTTGGGGAAAATTTGATTAGGTTAGTTACTTTTGTTATAAGACGTTATGAGTGGTTGATGTTGTTTGGATATGAATGATAAAGTTTTTCTAGGAAGACGATTTTATCAAATCCTTATTATATTTCTCTTTGAATCTTAGTTTGGTTTATTTTGAGGAACTTTAAGGATAGTTATTTATGGAATGGTCTATGATGAACTTTGGGTAGTACTGTGGAATTTTTAAGATTAAAAGTAGTTTCCCTTCCTATGGGGTTCTTTATTTTTGAAGAGTTGTTTTATCTTACCATTTATATTTTTCGGATAATGTTTATGGATAGAAGATATAAATAGTTAATCTTTTTTGGATTATGTGATTTTCTATAAGATGATTCTTTTTCGTTTGATGATTAAAAAGTCTTTTTGAATGCCCACTGTTTGGAGAAAGGATTAGTCTTGGTGGAAACTTGTCAAAGGATGAAAATCTATGTGAAGGTAAGTATATTTATTTATGTTTTTATACTATGTAGTAAATGAATCCCTCAATATTATGTAAAGGAACATAAGAAAACATTGTTCATTTACGTTTCCTACTGGATAATCAAAGAGTATTTATAACATCTTATGTTTTTTATCTTCTTGTGGTTAATTTTCTCCTAATCATGTTTTCCATCACTCCCCATCAGAACTTGAGCCTTTGTTTTCTCTTCCATATTCATGTTTTGCTACATGGAATACTAGTATCGGTTAACACGGGTGACCTTTGTACTACCCTTTCTTTCTCTTAAAGTAATATTTTTACTAACTATTT
The DNA here is from genome assembly GCA_963277665.1 of Viscum album. NCBI lineage: Eukaryota > Viridiplantae > Streptophyta > Magnoliopsida > Santalales > Viscaceae > Viscum > Viscum album. Next base: position 720,056,969 of record OY728164.1, on the reverse strand, counting down.
TTCCGAGGTGGGACATTCAACGAAAATTCGAAGCCCAATTTTAAAATTACGAGGATGTAATTTCATAAGGGGGAAGATTGTAATGACTAGAAATTTTGAATAATTTTTTGTTTCCTAACATCATGTGTTACTTTATTTTATACTCCACAAAACTATTTCATTTAATAAAATGAGTATAATTAAAATAAGATCGTTGGGTTTCGACTGTTAGATGACCTTTTGTCAATAAGACGGTTGGAAACTAGATGTTACGATTATTATCTATAAATACAACTGATCTTGATTAATTAATATAGAAAGAAGATTCGATGGCTTCTTCCAGTAGTCTCGGGCCGATCGAAGTCCATCTAACGAAACTCAGACAGGAGGTTTCACCATTGGGATTTTCTCTAGACCAAACCCAAAGCTAAACATCATTGTGTGAATCTAGAATGAAATCACCTTCACGAGAAGTTAAAGCTAATTGAAATCAATACTCAGGTAATGTTTGGCCGAGCCACCCCATGATTCTATCACCCTAGCCACCTTACTATTAGGACTTTTTCCGGTGTTATAAGGGGCTATGTAACGAGACCGTAACTGCCTTCTGTAATCGTTTGATTTAAATTAAAAATGCGATTTCTTCTTATGGTGATGTTTTTAAATTTTCAAATGTCTGTATTAATATAGTATGTATATTATTGATGAATTTTAGAAAAAGGATATTTGAATAATATTTATGCAACCCTGAAGTAATTAATAATGTGTAATGATTTTAAAAAAATGGTCTTCTACAGTTATGTTCCGTATGAAATTTAGAGTCTAATAAGATCAACATAATTTTTGATAAATAGTAAATTATGAATAGTGATTTTATACTTATGATTAGTAATGTGACCAAATGGATAATGTAACTTCACATAAGAAAGTATTAATATAATTTACGCACCATGATTAAGTAATGTGATTTAATAAAATAGGAAAATAAATATTTTTGAAATTTTTGGTTAAGTATTAGTTTTATCAGTTGAATAGTTTTTTTATTTAAAAATTAAATTAAAAATATTTAGAAAATTATTTTCATAAAATGGAGTTCATTTTTTAAATCAGAGCATCAATATTTTGTTAAGGTGAATTTTTGGGATTTTTCTCGAACAGATGAATTTTTAGTGAATCGTATATTTATTTAAAAATTAAATTAAAACTATTTAGAAAATTATTATCATAAAATGGAGTTCATATTTTAAATCAGAGAATCAATATTTGGTTAAGGTAAATTTTTTGGATTTTTCTGAGAAAGTTGAATTTTCGATGAATAGTGAAATAATAGTTTTTGAGTTTTATGTGTTTAATGACGTCATTAACTATGTAATAATTATGCAATAATTTTTTGTCGACTTATGAATAGTACGATAAGGTTTGAGATGTCCAATGTGGCCAATACCATGGGAAAGCCCATGATTTTTCCAATACCATCGACGATGTGTCCCTTGGCAATTAATGCTTTGTCCCCTCACTTCTCCTATAAATACCAAGCCTTTTCCTCATTCATTTTACTCCCAACATTCCCTCAACGAAGCTCTGGTTTCATTACCTCCCAAGGATTCCTCCCATGGTTCCCCCAAGCCCTTAATGTCCCGACCATCGAGTTTGAAGAGATACGTTTTAAGGTAAGGGATCGTACCTCTCTTTCTTTTCATGTATCTCTTCTATGTAATTTATTTTATAATCCATGTTCATATGTTGGAGGATTTTATTTTATATTCACCTTACTGTAATTTTTATTTTTGTATAATGAAATACCCCCTTACTCTCTTCAATTCTTGTTCAGAATTTTTAAGTGGTGTCGTTAGGATGCCGAATTTTTTATAAGGTATTCTTTACCCTTCTCATTTTCAAACTTCAATTTTCATGTCAAGTCTTCCATGTTATTTTTTCTAATGTTGGGGTATGATCTCTACATCCATCATATTTTGATTTTATGTTCATATGATTAGAGTCCATATTTGATCTCATTAATTCATTTTTAGAGGTTTTAAGTGACGTCGTTAGGCTGCCGAATTTTTATAAGTGAAATCTTATTTTTGTCTTCCTTTCAAGTTTTTCATTTCATATAGTATGTCATTCAAATATCATTACCATGTTCTTATATCCTTTATATTCTGTCCCTATACTATTTTTTGGATCATTTATGAGTGGGTAAACCATGTCCCCTCTCTTTTCAATGTTTTCTAAAACCGTGTAACATTGATGTTATGCTGCAAAATTTTTGTCTCAAAATGTATCTCCCTTTTTCTGAAATTATTTTATTTTATTAATTTAATTCTCAATGCACAGTCTTCTACAGGCGTAGTGACATATATATCAGATTTTTCTATTTTAATTCTTGGATTTACATTCATGAAACCCACTTTCCTTTTTCTATGGGTTTAAAATCACATAAAGATCATGTCATAAAAGACGTTTTTAAAAGTCTATGATTATGAATTGATACCCATTTCATTTATGCTATATGGGTTATATATGAAATGTTTGATGATGATATATGTGGCTCACATTATTATAAAGGAATATTTAAGGGTGTGCCCTGATAGTGCTCCAATAAATTGGGTAATGATGTATTCTCTAGGGATTACAATTTTAATGATACCTTGGTGAATAACCTAGGTAATTTTTTTAAATGAAACCTTGGCGAATGACCTTGGTGATATGTTCATGATTTTCTAAGTAAAATGTTTTAACCACATATTCATGTTATGAATTATGTCCTCTTCATTATTATATGCCCCATTATGTCTTTCTCAAGCATTAATGTTATTTATCAAGACTTTATTGATGTATCTCAAGTTCTCATGTCAAATGTTTCCCTTGTTTCCCTTACTGGGCCTTCTGCTCACCCTTTCCTTTGATATATGTTCCCAGGTTATGAGATGTAGTAATGAACATAGGATGAACAAATGAAGAATCCTTTCAAGGGATTAAGAAGAATTTTGTTTGTGTTGTCATGTATTAAGATCCTTGTTTCAAAGACACTAAACCTTAATGATCCTCGGTTTTGTAAAATGTAATGAATGTTTATGTGATAAAAGGAAAGATGCTATAATTATCTCAATTGTTGTGAATAATATTGACTGAACAAGAGAGGGACATAGTAACACATTGATTCCCTTATAGATATAAGGAAATGTAAAAGCAATGAATACCTACCTATGAACATAGTTTGCGTAATATGATCTCTTATTCATCGATATCTTAATATAATAGAATGAACACTAGTTTCATCATCCATTATCATGAATTATTTAATTTATTGAGATGTTCAGAAAATATTAACATTGAATACCATGGACATGGATTTAATGAAGGTGATACCATCCAAATCTTCCAGGCCTGAGATATCTCTCCCTCAGGTTGGAAGTGACAAATCCAATCTTGATAATTAAATCAATATTGTGTCACTAATCACGTACCCAACACATGCTACCTCATGATGACATTGTTTCCATGGTTTTTTCAAGTCTTCAATGTATGAAATTAAATGGAATACATTGATAATGATATGAAGTCCATTGATTATTATACATGTCTCTTGACAGGAACAACCACTGACACATGAAACATGTGGTGTTCCAATTAGTGGGACAATCTTTATGATCTCAACTACTTGAAATCATCATGTGCAGACTTATTGAGATGAAATCTCAATTCTAATGAGCCCTCAGTACCTGATAGTAACACATCATATTTTTCCAATCAGAATGATGTAACTGGATCCTAGGAAATTACCTTAATATTACAATCATAGTATCTCTTTGTTCTCTAAATATCTCTAGATCCACTATTACAATATGATACGACACGTAATCTTAGGAAATTACCATTAACAAAATGGTTGGTGAAGTATATCCACTATTATAGAATGATAAACACATTTATATATAACAAAAACTATACATGTGGTGGTAATCAATGTACAACACATTTTGGGTATAGGGAACCCACATTAAATAAAAATAGAGTAATTCATACCGATGAAAATAGAGATCATCTTACACGTGACATCATGTATAGATTTAAAAATGGAAAGTGACATTAGAATCAATAATCATGGTCCTTGTGATTTAAATATTAATCAAAGAAACCCTTAAGTACTCATAAAAATAACATAAGACCATGTTGGTTCCATGGATCATCATATTCATCACATGTTTTAAATCCTATCGTATATAATTAGAACCTAGTAACACCCAAAGTAAAAACCTATAAAAGTAAACAACCACCATTTTTTCATTCAAGACATGTAAAATTTCACAATTAATTAGAAAGATATAGGATGATCTCGTGATATATAATCATTATCGGGCTTACCCATGATCATAAATAAATTATATATGCCATAAATTATTATATGAAACTGAATTTTTAATTTTCATAATAATTTTTTTAACAATAACATACATTCCTTTATAAAATAATTTACCCATCAAACAAAACATGATTTATGATAATCCATTTAATGAAATTATCAAAATACATCCATAAAATGAACATTAATTCATCATAGATTCATATTCATAGTGATGTATATGAATACTAAAAGTACATTTCCCTAGAATGAAATACTATTAAATGTTCATTGAAAATATTTCTATAATAATAAAATAAAATACCCATTTTATTTAGTAATATATTATCAAAATTTCATAAATATGATGAAAAATATTTATTTAATAATTACAATAGATACCTATAAAAGACTCTTAAAATCAATGATTGTTTATCATGGTTGGAAAATATGATCAAGAAATGCCTTGACCCCTTAATCCCAATTTTGTACATTATTTTAATATATTGACAGGATTTTAGGGAATTAAATCATGAAGGACTGATATTTTTAGTTGTCTTGAAAAATATATTACATATATGAACCTTACATTGCATTTTAAAACATAAACTACAACATAGAAAATATTTCGAGAATGCCATAATTATCTGAGATTAACCCTACATGTCTTTCATAATACTCATCTTGGAATACTAGAAATAACATTATAAAGGGGTGAGCTTATATACTTTATTAGGGTAAACATAAAATAAAATCTATTAATAATAATAATAAAAATAATTAATTTTAATTGTACAACTAAACCACTAACTATTAAATCATAATATTGAGAATAATTTGGAAGGACAAAATAACAACACAAAAAATAGCAACATGAGCTCTAATACATAAAATTTTTTATTTTAATAGTTGAATAGTCACATTGAATTTCAATAATTAATCTAAAATGAGTGAATCTTTAATGATCAATTTCATAAACTTAATGTCAAGGCCTCAGCTATGACAACATACATAAATGGTTAAGGTATCGAACAATACTAAAAATTTATTGTCTCATGGGACCTACTGATGCATCAAGGGGATATATAAGGACCCACCCATCATATACTAAGTCCAATTCATTCCACAAATACAATCAAAAAAAGCATAAAGACTATTGCTGAAAATATATCATATAAAACATGAATACAATAACTATAAAACATGAATTCTATAAAAATAAAACATCCACTGTCAAAAAGATCATAATGTCCAAAATAAAATACGGTACATTGTATCATAAGATATCAACCTCAGTCAATCATAAAATTCGAAAAAGTATTTTGACATAGATTAGAGCACTCAAAAGAATTGAGAGAAATATGTTGCGAAAAATACCCTTTATATTGAAATCATTTATTTAAATACCTAACATATTTAAATGAATATATTTAAAGAATATATTATTGAATAATTTTAAAACATACCAGTTTGAAAATTTTGTTTGAAATTATAAAAATAACATTTAATAATATTCTTGTCCTTATAAATAAATTCATTTAAAAAATTTGGAAAACCTGGATATTAATGAAAATGATTTAGAATAATAAATCATAGAAGCATTTAAAATGATTTTTTTGATAACACCTCCATTACATAAAAACATAAAAAGAATACTTTTGGTGAAATTTTGAATATACATGGAAATGGAATATATATATATCTACCAATAAATACTTATATATAAACATTTTTCATTAAAAGTGAGATTGCAAATATAATGATTACATTGGGCCCAATTCATTATGTAAATATATAAAACAATTTTATAGTGATTTTAAAAACAATAATTACTTGTAATAGAATCATAAAAATATTTATTATGTCATATATTATTCATTTATGACTTTATAATAACTGTTTATTAACAATTCCATGTTAAATTTGTGTTTTCAGTAATAAACTATTTGTTTATCATTCGTGTTTTCACTTGTTATTCATGATAAAATTACTTGGATTAAGATTTACATACTTATGGAATTTAAAACATGATATATATATCATATATAATCAATATCAATGTATATATATAAAATAAATATATGAAATGAAATATATTGTTCATGGAGATGGTAGGTTGTATTACGCATGAACGTTCTTTCCGTTTTCTTATCATATTTAATGAATTAATGTAATATATATATATAATTATATAATTATTATGACCTATATTACATATATATTCATTATATAAATTTTTCTATTCATTCATGAATGGATAAAATGGAAGTTGAATCTCATCCTGTCGTGGAGATGGTAAGTCGTACGTACGCATGAGCAATGATATCATTTCATTATTGGTAAAATGAAGAGAATTATATTGTATATTAATTATAAATAATCAATATTTTGTAATATTTTTTATTGATAAAAGATGTATCCATCATTATACCCATTCCAAAAACTTTTTGATTAAAACCAATTACACCATAGCCTGAAGATGGAAAGTTATACGTACGCACACATGGTGATATTATTTTTCCTAAAAAGGATAATATGAGTAATATGGTTATAATTTTATCAAATGAAAATTTAAGAATATATTTTATACTATATTGTATACATTGTTTTGAAAAAAACATATGAATAGAAGGTAGGAGAAAAAAACAAAAATGAATGTGTAAAACAATTGCATCTTCTTCAGTAGACTTCCATTGGATATCCACTTAGGGAAACTATGGTTGATTTTTTGGAATACTATGACATCAATAACATAACTATGAATGTTTGGAGGTTAAATGGGAAGTTTTATTTGTTATTATTAATGGACGAATGTGATGTGAGGAAGAGGGGAGGAGGTTCCCTTTTATAATTGAGTTGATTTGTACTTTTGGAAATCCTCAAATTCTAAAAATATAAAAATAGTATTCTAGATTCAAATACATACAAACAGAACATAAATTAAAATTATAATAAATTTTATACAATATACTTTCCCCTTGTTATTATTTATCATTTTTTTGTTTTTTTATAATTTTTTAAAAAATAATTCAATAAGATATCATTATTATCATAGTTGATACTATTTGTTTTATTTGATATTAAATACATCAAGATATGTGGGAAATTGAATATAACGATTTAATACACCTCTATATCGTATAAGATTATAATATTAACTAGACACATCAAATATTTATATATATATCAAAATTAATATCACTAAATTGAATTATTTTATTTTTATGTTGATTAAATAAATAATGTTTTAGTATTGAATATAATTTTGGGGTAATTATTTTATTTCTAAAAATTCCAAAACAAACAATTAATCTATCCTTTTTAGTATAAAAATATACAATTATTTTTGTTCATATATTTGTTTTTTCCATATGTGTACATTTGAAGGATATTAAAAATAATGAGAGAGATGTTTCGTTACTATCTTCAATTTTTATAACATATAATTTATTTTCATCAACAATTACTCATTAAAAAACTGAAATATATCTTGAATTGATATGTGTCAAATATTAAACATCCACATATCTTTTTACATGTTTTTATTATGTCTATAATCCTTTACATTTTTAACCATTATTTAACATCTTTAACTCTTATCGTGATATCAAGAAATTTATCCATTAAGGGTTTAAATTATTCCTATAAAATTCCAAAAGTACACCAAATAATTCATTTATGAACTCTTTTACTATATAATAGTTAATTTGAGGTATTTTAGCTCTTCATTAATTTTATATCATTTAATAAAATATTATTTAAATTAAAGTAACATTTAAGTCAATTTTAATATGATTCATTATTTGTATTTTATAATATATCATAAAAATGATAAGTTGTAAAAAAAATATAATATATTACTAATATGTCTATGTTCTGTATTAAACTATTATACATCATTATGTCAGTCAATTTATAATTATTTTAAAATTTCAAATATCATTTATTTGATATTTCATTTAAATAATCTATTATTTCATCATCATTATAAAAGCCTTTAATAAAATTATTTATTCACTCGAAAATATAAAAAAATTATCATTATGAAGATTACTATATTTGATTCAAAATTTCAATTTATAGTTGAATATATCTTTTGTATTAAAAATTTAAAAATGATTGTTTTTTTAAAATTATGAGTATGGGATTTTTTACTTATCTTCAAATAAAATACAATAAATGTCATATTATTAACCAAGTGGAATAAAAATTTTATACTATCGTCTTATAGATTATTAGGTTAAAAACCAATTATTCAATGAAATTTGGACAAGATTTACAGAAATTTAATAATGATTGTAATTTAATTTTAACAGTTAGTATATGGATTTACTTTAACCGTGGAAAAAATATATTAAATATATAATTCCATAAAAATTATTTTAATTCTTTTAGTAAAAAAATTTAATACGTATTACATACATGTAGGGAAGTTTTTTTCAAATTCAATTCACATATGTGGCCAATTGAGTTTTACACTAATATCATGGATGTGACGGGATGGCTGGTAAAAGAGACATTCAAAATTTCAATATGTTATTATATTTAATATCAATATAAAAAAGATATCGAGGACTTAAATTGGTATAATATATTTATTATTTATCAATTGTGATTTTAAAAAACAAATTAATGTTAAATAATTACTTAAATGAAAAACAAAGTTTGTAAATACAATGTAGTATTTTTGAGAATTCATCAAAAAATAAAATTGTTAAAAAAACTCTAAAATATCATCATAAGTTAATTTTGAAATTCTAAATTCAAAAATGAAGTAAATTTTTAAAAAAATTAAAAAATTAATTTATAAATACGTACCCAATTAAAAGATGATAAAACATGATTTTTCATGTAACTCAAGCTATTGAAGTGGATAAATTCCAAAGGATACATACTATAAAATTTTGGGGTGAAACAATTCACATCCTACAATAAATTATGTCTTTAGAATATTTCAAATAGGGATCTATATCTAAGGATTTACTATTCAAATTTACTTTATTAAAATCTATCATTAGAACAAAAGTTGATAAAATTAACACGTTTAATAACGAAATGAATGTACAAAGGTCACTATAGATAAAATATACTATGGTCCGATGTTAATAAATTGACATATTAAAGAACTATTTCCATCATGTTTTGATGGAAAGTGAAATAGAACATTGTCAGGAGAGAGTAAAAAATAAAAAATCTATAAATTTGGTATGATCTATGTATTTATTTTATTCATCAAAAATAATTTCTTGGGATAATGTTTTGATTCCAAAATCATTTTCCAAATGTTGAGGAATTACTTTCCTATTTAGATATATACTTGAGAGAATAAACATACATGATTTAATTCCATTTCATAAAAATTATATAATTCATTGGTTGTTCTTTGACCAATTTCAACATCATATTTGATTAGAAGAAATGGATATTAAATATAATTTTTTTAAGAACATCTAATGAATCATATGGTCCACAAGTAATTTATTCATCATAAAAAAATTAAAAACAAAAAATGTTAGTACATAATATCGAGTAAATCAAAATTAAACCTAATAAAATAATATCTAATGTTTAACATAATCCCTTATAACATTAAGCCTCATAAAAAATACATCGGTCTAAATTCAAATTCAAAAAATTTATAATGAAGGTCACTAAATTTCCAAAATCAAATTAACAACAAATTTTCCACAAAAAAACATATTGTTCACTTATTAGAACATAAGTAATATTTGATCTCCTTAAATACAATAATAAATACCTAAATGCTTCTTAATCATTAAAGAAGAAGAACTATAATACAATTTTTATATATCCCATTATTCCTCTTACCGGGACAACATTGGAGAAATACTTATTCAATCTAAATACTCATGAACATTATTCATTCTAAATTATTTTTAAACCATTAAATATGCTTCATCATATTTTTACCTAATCCCACATTTAATTAATTTTCCATTTGTAGTATCTCTATCATCAATAATACTAACATTTCATGTATAACCTTGTTGATTTTAACCATTGAGAAGAACTCAATGAACAATGTGAGAAACACTAATCACAGTGATATAGTAATGGTGAATCATTTATAGGATCTCCAAATTATGGAATATTCATCAGAATCCATAAGTCCATAGGATTATCCTAGGTTATCCATTACCAAATCTAAAGGTAAATGTCCTATTTTTAAACTCATCATTAAATTTATTCATAGTGTTATTTTTTCTAATCAATGGTTTCAAAATCATGTTTCAAAGGTTACTGCTAAACATCAACAGATAAAAATTGTAATGCTCTGACCCCATAAGCACAGATCTAGTGGATTATTATAGTACAATGGCATGATTACAAGGAATAAGATACCAAATGACTTATTAGTAAATCTATCCTGAAAATAGATTACATACATGAAATTCATATCACCTTTTGAAACAAAATATAGAACATAGACAATATTTTGATTATAACATTATTTGCCTAGTTAAATATGGAATATCAGTCATAATAATAATTTTTGAATCGTAGAAAAAAAAATCATTTGAAAGTGGTGAGCTTATATTCTTAGTAAGGGTAAGCATACAATGAAAGCTATTAAAAAAATAAGAAAAAAAATTAGGACAATGTGTATAAATAAGACACAAGAAATTTAAACATAATCTATGAGCATAATATGGATATAATAATTAATACTATATAATATTATCATATTATATATAAAATATAACCATCTATATTAAAATATTTCAATAATAACAAAGAATACCAATAATTAATCTCACAATGATTGAATATATAATGTCGGACGTCATACACATATTGTCAAGACCTCAACGAATACACCATCCATAAATGGGTAAGTCCTAAGCCAATACCCAAACTATTTATCTCATTGGGCTTAAAAATTCATAGAGGGGATGTAATAAGCCTCTTATATCAATTAATATGTAATACCCCAACCCCAGTTACCCAGAATCGGTGCATTATTACATAACATTGGCATGATCAAAAAAGATCATGTCTCAAAAGACCAATTAGTTTAGTAGCCATTGAAACACTAGATACATTCATAAGTGTTACGTTACATGATAATGGGAGAACTACAACCACATAGTCTATAGATTCCACACCCATATCCCCTCATACTATCCCGGCAGGTCAGTCATAAAATACTTCTTCACATCCTGGGAAAAATAAAGCATAGAAAGGGGTGATCATAGATGCTCAGTAAGGATAACAATATATCAGCAACTTTCATAAATAAGCATAAAAATTTAAGGCAATGTATAACTAAAAAAATTGCCTTTTTAAACATGAAATTTAGCATAATATGGAAAAAATGAAATGAAATATTGCAATTTACTTATTCACATTGATATTCTACTTGTCGAATAATCAAATGCAATATCAATAAGCACTTTCATAATGATGGAATGCATAATGCCTGACTATCATAACCACATAGTCAATTCCATGTTCCAAAACTTCAAATAATAATTTTTCAAGGCCTTGTGCCAAGATACTAGTTTGTCTCATGAGAAATACCGATGTATCGATGAGCTATATCGGGCCCCACCCATCACTTACTATGTCCAGTGTATTCTTCATATGAACAGGTTTAAACATAACATAAACATTCATATTAAAACTAGCATATGAAATGTCAATACATTATCCATAAACCATGAATGGTATAAAAATAACACATCCAAAGTAAAACATATCACAAAACCATCAATATAATATGGATGTTTTGTATCATAATAAATCAACTTCAAATAATCTTAAAATCAATCAAAGGATGTTGACATAGATGAAGTCAAAACTATTTGAGAAAAATATCTGTTTTTTTAAATCATTTAAAAGTCACATAATTATAATATAAAACATTTACTTTGAAAATATTATTATAAGCTTATAAGGGAATATTAGACAATATTCTAATGGCGGAAAATAGACACACCCATAGTATAAGTTAAAAAAGACATTCTTACCTCAATTTTGTTGACAATTATAAAAAGGACCTTGTTTGGAAAATAAAAGAAAGATTAAATTATGAAAATCATTTCAAAATTCAAAAAATGGTATAAATTACTTTAACCCATAGTCTGTAAAATAGTAATAATGTTTTGAAATACATTTTTAAGATGCATGGATGTGGATGATAAAAAGTTCCCGGTAGATAATATAAACAACCTCGGATAATGAAGAGATTGTGAAATTAACCATTACCTTGTAATTTTCCATGGTCATGGGTAGATTAACCTCCTGTATAATGGTGAAATAATTTTTATTAAATTATACATGAATTATATACATTAATATGATATCATATATGATCTTTTAACATTGCTTTGTTAATAATATCTTAGTATTATCGTCGTTTTGGGTGTTTATTGATTCTTTTTTCCTTTATATTATTTGTTATATGAGTCATATTTGTTATGGATGGGATGTATCTTATTCATATCTATAATTATATCAAGTATTTAAACATTATTTTTAATCATCAAAAGAAAATTAGTCTTGAATGGATACAACGGGGAATGAATCTCATCGTGTTCGTGGAGACGGTAATCCCTATGTACGCACGAGCGACAATATCATTATTTTGATATTAAAAAAATATAATTTGATGGTATATCATATATAAAGAAAAATTATTATGTTTTATTTATTATTTACATCAATTACTCATCATTATTAAACCCATCCAAATAATAATGTATTGAATTACAATTACACCACGACGTGGAGACGGTAAGCCGTACATACACATGTATGGTGACATGTCATTCAAAGGATAGATAAAATAATGAATTTTATTGTACAATATTTAAAATAACATAACAGTATATATAAGATACTGGATTTATTATTTTATAATGGAAACAACAACAATAATGGAAGTGGAATAAGAAAGGAACTTGAAAGAGGTGGTGAGATATTTACATCTTTTTTGGGTTCTTCCTTTTGATTTGATCAAAATGGCTATTTATTTTGGCTTTAAGACAAATGTAAGGCATCTAGGATGAATGGAGGATAGTTTAGAGGGTATTTGGTCTATTTTTGGATGATCCAAAAGGCTTTGAAGGAGTAAATTTGAGGGAAGGGGGAGTGACCTTTTTTATGTGGGGTGAGTGGCACCTTAGGAAAAGCTAGAAATATTATTTTATAATAAAATAATTTTCTATTTATAATGAATAAAAAATGAATTATGTAATGTATATGGTAGGTATGGGTTGAAAACCAATAAAAAATAGGTTTTTGAAAGGTTTGGCTCAAAATATTAACCTTATCTTTTAGATGTAACTATTACTTAAATAGTTTGACATTTACTATGTCTCTTTGTTTTTTTATATCATATTATTAATAAACATACTATAAACTTCAAATATATCCCAAATAGGTCCATTAATGTCACATATAATATTATTTAGGCCCTTTGGAAGAACATTATAATTTTATAAATAATATATCATCCTATTATATTGTATTTGTTTTAAAAACTCATTTATGTCAATTTTGAGATTATTTAGTAATTGATTTTTTTAAGTCGTAAATACATTATTATATCTAACTAAATACGTTTAATAAACCCTAACATATCATAGTAACCTATAAAATTTTTGGATAGCATCAAAACTTTCAAATTATATTTATTTTAGTATTTATAATATAATTTATTTGATTTTCTTCATTAATAAGGAAAATACTACATCATCATTGTGTCATAAATAAATTTGATTATTCAATGTATAAAATGTATAAATAAAATATAATTATTTGTTAAATCTTTTTATCTTTCTAATGAATATTTATAGTCAAATATATATCATGTATGAACCTATGTAAAATGTTTTTTACTAAAAGATATATGCTTATGTAATTTTTGTGTTTACTTTAACTTAATTAATATAAACTGTCATTATCACTTACAAGTGGCTCCATGGGGTCCCACAATAAATCCAAATATGCCCATGGTCGGACATGTATCATCCAATAGAGTTAGGACACGTGTTAGGGTAATTTAATATTATTAAAATATTATTTATTACCCTTATTTAATGGATTTACCCTTTAACCATGAAAAATAAAATATTTACCGAAATAATTATTCCAAATGTCTAAAAATAAAAATTAACTATTTAAACAATTTTGACATCGTGATTCCAAATATGGAGACCATTTTTCTAAATTGAAAACACAGAAGTGGTAGAAATTAATTTAAAATTAATTCCCGTTTTCAAAACAAAAAATGTGTTTTTATGAAATAATGACTTCCAAAAGATTTACACTTGTTTATGTCAAATTTAAATGTGAAATTACTTATAATGAACTGAATTGTATTAAATAATAATTATATAATCTAATTATACTTCCAACCCATTCAAATTCATAATTTATCACTATTAATTATTTTTATTAAAAAAGTTTTTTTTAATTAAAATTTAGTAATTTTCACTATTCATCAAAATATGAAAGTTATCAGAAAATACCAAAAATTCACCCTAAGCTAATTTCAACATTCTTAATCCATAAATGATTTCCATTTTGAAATATAAATTTCATAAAATTTCAAAAAATTTGGTATTACTATTCATAACGGCAAGTTTGAGTGGTTGTGGTGTGTTAGAACTCAAAGTTGCATACAACACTCTCTATTGTATTATTCAAATAGAAGCATACCGTGGAAGCTGGGGGTGTTACATTATTCCCACCTTTAAATAATTTCGTCCTCGAAATTTCTATAATATTACCTCATAAAAAGACTAGGGGGTTCTTCATCATAAGTTCCTGGGGTTCCCACTTTTCCTCTTCCATCATATGGTTTCTCCATAGAACATTTACCAGACGAGTCGTCAGGTTTCTCAGCACCTGTTCTCTTGTATCAAGAATCTTGTCAGGCTCTTTACAATAAGATAGATCAGGATCCAGTTCTAATTTCTCATAGGTGAGAACATGTGTTGGGTCAGGCATGTATTTTCTAAACAGTGATACGTGGAATACATCATGAACTTTCGAAAGACTAGGTGGCATTTCCATCTAGTAAGCTACAACCCCAATTCATTATATAATTTCAAAGGGTCCGATTTACCTGGGACACAATTTACCCTTTTTACAGAAACATATAACAACCTTCTATGGAGATACCTTCCAGAGAACATGATCTCCTACCGGAAATTCCAAAACGTTCTTTCGGTTATTGGCATAGCTCTTCAGCCTACTTTGAGCTTCATTGATGTGGTTTTCAATTACCTTCACATTTTCCATCATTTCCTCAACAAGTTCTAGGCCTACAAGTTTTCATTCACAAATATCATCTGATCAGGTTGGTGTGTGACATCTCTTTCCATATAACGCTTCATATAGTGCCATCCAAATACTTGAATAGAAGCTGTTATTATAGGAAAATTCCACCAGAGGTAAATATTGATCCCACATACCCTGAAAGTCATGTGAGAAATATCTCAACATGTCTTCTATGGTTTTAATAGTACATTCTGATTTTCCATCATTTTGGGGGTGGAAGGATGTTCTCAAACAAAGTTCAGTATCCAGGGCTTTCTAAAGACTTCTCCCGAATAATGTTGTAAAATGTGGATCATGATCAGAAACAATAAATAGTGGAACTCCATGAAGTCTTACAACTTCAATAATATATAGTCTTTCTAATAGTTCAGGTGTTAAATCTTCTCTTATAACAAGAAAATGTGCTAACTTGGTAAGATGATCAATAATGACCCATATTTCATTGTTCTTTTTAGGAGTCTTTGGTAGTCCCATGAAAAAGTAATTTGTAATATTATCCCATTTCAACTCAGGTATTGGAAGAGGTTGCATGGCTCCTCCAGGATATTGCCTTCCTGCTTTCACTTGTTGAAAAACCATACATCTTGACACAAAATTAGCAATCTCCCTCTTCATTTTGTCCAACCAAAAATGTTCCTTCAAATCCTTATACATTTTTGGGCTCCCTGGGTGTATACAGAAATTGGAACTACGAGCATCATCCAACAATTTTCTTTTTTGATAAGGTATATCGGTAACACAATGTCTCTTCACAAATTTCAAAATTCCTTATTCATATATGATGTCACTCAATCTCCCATTATTTATGGCATTAATCTTTTTTTGAAACTCATCATCATCTGCCTGAGAACTTTTTATCCATTCTCATAAAGATGGATTTGGAACCATTTGAAAAAGTAACGACGTTTCACATTCCATTTTAATTCCCATTTCCAGCTTCACTATATCCATGAAAATAGGATCCATTTAAACTCTCCTCTTTTTCAAAACTACATGATCATTTCTACTCAAAGCATCTGCCAACTTATTTTCTTTCCCTAGATGGTAGTGTATCGGGAAATCATAATCCTTGAGTAGTTCAAGCCATCTCCTTTGCCTCATGTTGTGTTCTTTTTGTGAGAAAATATACTTCAAACTCTTGTGCTCAGTATAAATATCACATTTTTCACCATAGAGATAATGATTCTATATCTTCAAAGCAAAGATTACAGCTTCTAACTCAAGGTCATTAGTAGGATAGTTTTGCTCATGAATTTTTAGCTGTCGTGATGCATAGGCGATAACCCTATCATTCTGTATAAGGACACAACCAAGTCATTTCTTTGAAGCATCACTATAAATAACAAATCAATCATTCCCTAATGGTAGAGTCAATATAGGAGCATTGACTAATCTTACCTTAAATTCTTCGAAACATTCTTCAAAATCTGTTTTTTATAAAAAATTAACCCCTTTACGTTTGAGCTTCGTTAATGGGTTATCCAATCAGGAATAATTCTAGACAAAACATCGATAGTAACCTAGTAAACCAATAAAACATCATACCTTGGTTATAATCGTTGGTGATCTCCATTATTGGATTTCTCTTGTCTTAGAAGGATCAACATAGAATCAATCCAATATGTCCAAGAAAATAAATCTCCTGAAGCAAGAATTTAAGCTTTCTATACTTCCCATATAATTCATGTCTTTTAAGAGTCTTCAAGATAACGCACATGTGATTTTCATGATCTTCGTAGCTTTTGAACTATACCAAGATATCATTAATAAATACCACTAAAAATCATCGAGATATTCCTTGAAAACTCTATTAATTAGATCCATGATGACAGAGGGTGCATTAGTCAATCTAAATGGAATTATTGTAAACTTATAATGCACGTACCTAGTTCAGAATGATGTATTCGGAATGTCTTCCTTCTTCACACACAACATATGGTATCCAAATCGATGGTCAATCTTTGAATAGTATTGAGCATCATGCAGTTGGTCCAATAAATCATCATTGTGAGGTAGGGGATACTTGTCCTTTATTGTTATAGCATTGATCTCCATGTATTCAATGCACAACCTCATATATCCATCATTCTTCATCAGAAAAAGGATAGAGGCTCCCCTTGGAAAAACAATAGAGAGAATAAATCTGTTACTACTCAATTCCTCTACTTGTTTATTTTCTTCGACTATTTACACAATGGACATTCCAATAGGGGTATTAGATATGGGCCTTCAACAATGAATTAGGTCAATGGAAAACTCAATTTCTCATTTTGGAGGATATCTAGGTAAATCCTCTGGAAACACATCAACATATTCTTGCACAATAGGTACATCCTCTATTTGAACATTCCTTTCCTCACCCACATTTATTTTATTCTGTTCCTCCCCAGTAATTGAATTTAGATGAGCTTTTGGGAGTGGATCTAGATTAAAATTAGTTGGTGATGATTCTTCTCTAAAGATAAGGTTTTCTTTATCATCATCATCAAAAATTGTAACATCTTTCTTCTTACAATAAATCATTACATCAGGGTCTGAAATCCAATCCATACTGGGGATTATATCAAATTAAATCATGGGTGTAACGATGAGATCAGCACATTTATATGCTCTAATGGGGACTGATTCAAAAAAAATTGTTGTAATTATACTTCTTTTAGGAGTTTTGACTGATAACTCCCTTGTTAAATCAAATTGGAAATATGTAATTTTCTCAGCAAAGTAGGCAGATATATAATAATTCGATGATACAGAATGAAAAAATACATTGGCTAAACATGAGGAAGCCATTAAATTTCATGCCACCGCATATTTCAGAGCTTCTACCTCAACAGTAGTGATAACATATTCTTGGACTTGATCCCTTTGACTTTTCTGAGGTAATTTCCCCTAACTCTTAGGACATTCTTTTGTATAATGTCTCATCTCCTTGAAATTGTAGCATTGAACATTGGTAGCTTCCTTATTCCCCTTGCAATCACGAGCTTGGTGGCCTTTTTCACCACACTTGTAATAGTCTCTTATTCCCTTCAATAAAGTACTGGGGTGTTTCTTCCCACATTTAATACATGATAGATATTCAACTTTTCCCTTTCTCCCCTTATTTCTATTTCTAGAGTGATTAGCAGATCCCTACTTCACTTTCTTTTCTTTAAAGTTGTAAGACTTAGAGAAATCATTTTCTGTCATGATAGTACATGAGACAATATCTTCGTATGATGTGAAGGATTTTGAGACTAATGCTCGATGGAGAAATGGTTTTAACGCATCAAAGAAACAATCAATATTAATTATTGGGTTATATATATAATCTGCAGCATGTCTTTCTAACCTTGTAATGTTGGACTCATACATTGCAACATTCTCATCCTACTTTTTCCTCAGACTCAGAAATTTTCTTTTCAAATCTGCTCAACGGTCATGAGGAAATTATTTTTATAAGAAAATATCTTTAAACTCCAACCATTGCATATTTGGTACTTCATCATCTTCCTTTAGGTTTTTAATCAATGACCACCATTGATCAGCATCTCCAGTGAGGCAGTAAACTGCAATGACAAATTTTTCCCTTTCGCTACTCCACAAGGCATGGAATATTTTCTCTAAGGAATTTATCCATTTCCCAGCTACTACTGAATTTTTACCCCCATTGAATGTTGGTGGTTTTTTCCTCATGAAGCAATCTAACTTTGATCATCTACACTATGGATCAGGGTGATCCATACGGGTAAGGTTATTATTCATAACATGAGTGATTTTCCCAGTATGGTGATAAGCTGATCAGCACCATTTGTATCACCAGCGCCACTATAATTATCCTGAGTAGGAGAGAAATCCCCACATGGAATGTGTGAATTGATATTGTTTCCATTCCTTCCACTAGGCACCAATTCTAAAAAATGTCATAAACTAGATTAGTTTATCAATCAAAATACATAATTCAAAACATGTAAAACACTTAAAATAAATTAAAAAGTTTATGGATATAATACATAATCATAAAAATGTTTTCTTTGTGGAATTATATACTCATAAACTAGTAATAATGGTTTGTAATGAAGTTGAAAGTTATCCTAAGCATATCCCCCTGGAGTATTGTAACCAAGAGTGCAACAAGGCCAGTTGTTGTGTGCCAGTTCCTGTTCAAGTCTAGCTTAATGTGGTGTTTTCAGGATTTAACCCTTAGTACATCTTTTCCAGAGCGACCTCTACTTTCTCGTCTGTAGAGAGGGATGTATTTCTCAGAAAACTCAAAAAATCGCTATAGTACCAAAATTATAGGAAGTTCTTCTTTTCTAATCCTCAAAGACCATCTTAGGTCTATGTGCTCTAATCAGATTTTATCTAAATCTAGCATACAAGGTTTGTCCTAAAGTTCCTCTGATACCAACTATAACGCCCCAACCCCAGTTACCCAGAGTTGGTGCATTATTACATAGCATTGGAATGATCACAAAAGATCATGTCTCGAAAGACCTATTAGTTTACTAGCCTTGGAAACAATAGCTAAATTCATAAGTCTTACGTTACATGATAAAGTGAAAAACTACAACAACATAATTTCTATAGTCCACACCCATATCCCCTCAGACAATCCTAACAATTCAGTCATAAAATACTTCTTCACATCCTGTGAAAAATAAAACGTAGAAAGGGGTGATCTTAGATGCTCAGTAAGGATAACAATATATAGTAAACATTCATAAATAAGAATAAACATTTAAGGAAATTTATAACTAAAAAAACCTATAAACATTAACATCAGCATAATATGGAAAAAATGAATAGAAATAATTCCATTTACTTATTCACATGGATATTATACTAGTCGAATAATAACATGCAATATCAATAACAACTTTTATAATGATGGAATGCATAATGCCAGACAATCATAACCACATAATCAAGGCCTTGACCCAAGATGAGAAATAAGATTTTGTCGAGGCCTTATGTGAAGACACTAGTTTGTCTCGTGAGACATAACGATATATCGAGGAGAAATAGTAGGCTCCACCCTTCAGTTACTAGGTCCAATGCATTCAACATATGAACAGGTTTAAACATAACCTAAAAATTCGTATTAAAAATAACATATGAAAAGTCAAAACTTTATCTATAAAGCATGAAGGGTATAAAAATAACACATCCATAGTCAAACATATCACAAAACCTTCAATATAATATGGATGTTTTGTATCATAATAAATCAACTTCATATAATCCTAAAATCCATCAAAGGATGTTGATATAGATGTAATCAAAACTATTTGAGAGAAATATCTCATTTTTGAATTCATTTAAAAGTTACATAATTATAAAAGAAAACATTTAATTTTAAAATATTCTTAAATGATTTTAATGGATGCTTCGACAATTTAATTATGGCAGAAAATAGCCACAACTGCCGTATAAGTTAAAAAAGAAATTCTCCCCTTAATTTTGTCGAAAATGTTAAAAAGGACCTTAATTGGAAAATGACGGAATGATTCTTTTATAAAAATCTTCAAAAAGTCAAACAAGGGTATAAATGACCTTATCACATAGTGTATAAAATAGTTAGAATGTTTTAAAATACATTTTTATGAATCATGTATATGGATGATAAAGAGGTCCCAGTAGATAATATAAACAACCTCAGATAATTAAGAGATTGTGAAATTAACCCTTACTTTGTACTTTTCCTTGGTCGATGGTAGTTTAACCTCCTGTTAAATGGTGAAATAATTGTTATTAAATTATAAAATAATCATATACATTAATATGATATCATATATGATCTTTTATTATTTCATTGTTAATAATATTTTAGTATTATCGTCATTTCAGGTGTTAACTATTTCATTTTATGTTATATTATTTGTTATGTGAGTCATATTTGTTATGTATGGGATGTATTGTATTCATATATAGAATGATAACAAGTATTTTAAATTTTTTTTCATAAAATGATAATTATTCTTGAATGGATACGACGAGTAATGAATCTCATCGCGTTCGTGTAGACGTTAATCCTTACGTATGAACGAGCGAAAATATCATTATTTTGATATTAAAATAGTATATAATTGTATGGTATATCATATATAAAGAATCATTATCATGTTATATTTTTTATTTACTTCAATTAATCATCATTATTATACCCATCCAAATAATAATGTATTGAATAACAATTACACCCCAACGTGGAGACTGTAAGCCTTACGTACACACATATGGTGACATGTCATTCAATGGATGGATAGAATAATGAATACGACTGTACCATATTAATAAAAACATAATAGTATTTAAAATATAATGGATTTATTATTTTATAATGTAAACAACAAAGATAAAGTCTGTGGAATAAGAAAGGGACTTGAAAGAGTTGGTTAGATATTTACCTCTTCTTCAGGTTCATCCTTTTGATTTGATCAAAAGGGCTCCTTATGTTAGTTTTATGACTAAAGGAAGGACATTTAGATGAAGGGAGGATACTTTATAGGGTATTTTGTCTGAGTTTGGATGATCTAAAAGGATTTGAAGGTGTAAATTTGAGGGAAGGGGGAGTTCCCTTTTAATATAGGGGTCAGGGGAACCTTAGGAAAAACTAGAAATATTATTTTATAATAAACTAATTTTCGGTTTCTAATGGATCAAAAATTGACTATATATAGTATAAGGTGGGGTCAGTGTAAAAACACTCAACCAATAGGTTTTAGATAGGTTTGGGTCACTATATTAACAAAATATATAAGATTTAACTCTTAGTTAAATAGTTTGACATTTACTATGTCTCTTTGTTTTTTTATATTATATGGTTAATACACTTACGATAAACCTCCATGAGAACCCAAATATGTTCATTAATGTCACATATAATATTAATTTGTCACTTTGGAAAATCCTTAGACTTTTAGGAATATTATATCAAACAATAATATTGTATTTGTTTTAACAACCCATTTATGTCAATTATGAGATTATTTAATAATTTATTTTTTAAAGTCCTAACAACATTATTCCTTCAAAATAAATACATTTAATCAACAATAACATGTAATATTAACCATTAAAAATTGGGTATGGCATAAAAACTTTCAAATTATTCTTATTTCAGTATTTATAATATCATTTATTTGATTCTTTCATTAATAAGGAAAATACCGCATCATCATTCTGTCAAAAATAAATTTAATTATTCATTGACTATAAATTATAAATAAAATATACTTATGTATAAAATTTATTTAATCTTTTTAATGAATATTTATAGTTGAAGTGATAAAATGTATAATGCTATGTAAATTTTTTTTAATAAAAGGTATAAGATTATGTCATTTTGGTGTTTAGTTTAACTTAATTAATATAAAGTGTAATTATCACTTAAAAGTTTCTCAATGGGGTCCCAAAATCAACCCAAAGATGTCCATGATAAGACATGTATCATCCAATTGGGTTTGAACTTGTGTTAGGGTTATTTATTATTATTATAATATTATTTATTACCGTTATTTCCCAGATTTACACGTTAACCATGGTGAATAAAATATTTACTGAAGTAAATATTTAAAATGTCTAAAAAATATACCTATTTAAACAATTTGGACATCCTGATTCCAAATATGGAATCCATTTTTCTAAATTCAAAACACATAATTGGTAAAAATTAATTTAAAATTAATTCCCATTGTCAAAACAAAAAGCGTGTTTTTATGAAATAATAACTACCAAAATATTGACACTTGTTTATGTCAAATTTAAATGTGAAATTACTTATAATGACATCAAATGTATTAAATGATAAAAATAGAATCTAATTATACTTTCAAACCATTCAGATCAATAACTTATAACTAATAAATATATTTATTTAAAAAGTGGTTTTTAATTAAAATTTATTCATTTTCAATATTCATCAAAATATGAAATTTATCAGAAAAGTACCAAAAATACACCCTAAGATAATTTTGATATTCTGAATCCAAAAAAGAAATCAATTTTGAATGATAAAATTCATAAAATTTCAAAAAGTGGGTATTACTATTCATAATAGCTAGTTTGAGTAGTTGTGGTGTGTTAGAACTCGAAGTTGCAGATAACACATGCTATTGAATAATTCAAAAAGAAGTATACCGTGGAAGCTTGGGGTATTACATACTAATTATAGTTCATTCCACATATAAAAAAACAAACAACATAAATATTCAAATTAAAAAACTAGAATATGAAATGTGAACACATTAACCATAAACCATGAATGGTATCTATATAGCACATCTGCATTCAAACAGATCATAAAACCCTCAGAAGCATACATTTGATTATATTATAAGGTGTAATGACCCAAATCCGGAGCCCCTCCAATGGTGCCCCGTACCCAGTTTGCCACATAACCACAAGCGCATTTCCTCGAATGCCAGATGTTGCCAACTAGCAGTGAGGGCCTTGGTGAATTGGTGGGGAAACTATACCCTCATTTGGTAAGGTATATATCGGAAGAACAACAATAATCAGTGGAAGCAATAAACAACATGCATACAACAGAAACCAAACTGCAGAAGCATTGTAGATATATAACTACGATGACAATGATACAGTAGGTACAATTATCTAAGGAAAACATCAAACACAACAACGTGTAAAAGTAGAACTGAAACCAAGTGAAAAAGAAAAATAAAGTAAACTCCTCAGCATCACGAGCCCCGGCTCGGTCCAATGCTCCCTAGCTCTAGTACAGTCAAGAAACTAAAGTAGAAGGGCGCTTTCCCTTCTCTATACTTGTATCAACATAGACTGCTTGGGCCCAAAAGCATGGCCCAAACAGGGTGTGAGATACAATCCCAATAGGCAATCACCCAATGATTTGTGCCTAACAATCAATGAATACAAGGCAAGTAATAAAACAAGAAGTAGTAAATAGGAAAGTACAAGCAGCTACAATCCATAGTTCTGACAACTAAAGTACAAAAGTAAGCAGTCAACAACATGAAGAAAGCAGGTAACCCTCTAGGTAGCTCTCATAGCATAACCACTATGGTTCAACCCATAGTACTAGCAACTCTCTATGATGCACACACAGTCTCACCCCTCTGGTTCAGCACCATAACTAAGAAGACTATCTGGGGAAGCACTCACCCTTAGTTCCCCCTATAGTCTCGTATCGTGCTAAAGGCTCTCTTGGGAAGCTCTCAGCGCAAATTCCAACTGTGGCCCGCGTCGAGGATCTACAGACTCTCTAGGGAAGTACTCAACGTTAATTCCCCCTATATTCTCGCATTCTAATTAAAAGACACTCTGGAGAATCCCTTCCATCAATTCTCCCTTTGGTCTACTACTCTAGGTTCTCACTATCCTGAGTGAAACTAAACATGCTCTACATGCATGTACATCGTCCATGAAAACCTCAAGAACTACTTGGCTATCAACTAAGGCTCAGCAGCAAAACAAGGCAACAGTTCTACTATACTACAACTAGGCATGGAAATTGGAAAAATGCCCAATAGGAAAAATAAACATGGAAAAGAAACCTGAGCACAAGGCTCAAGCGGTAGGAAGAACTCACCACTATGATTCCAATGCAATCGACCATGCTAAAATCGGAGAACGGACGACGGGGCTGAATCTTGAAGAAGATTTGGTCGTACGGTCACTTCCGAACGGAAGAAATCTGGAGAAGAAGATGATTTTGGGGGTTAGGCGCGACCCCGGTCCGTTTAATAAAAAAAGCAAGTACACAGCATGTACTTCATGAGTACACGGTGTGTACATCATTTTTTCGTACTCTGAATTAACCGGCCTCCACTTTAGCCTTAAACACCGTGTGTGTGGCCCAGACACAACCAACACATGACTTCGATCAAGACAGAGTACACGGTGTGTACTCAGAAAGTACACAACATGTACTTCTAAATTTTCAAGAAAATTTATTTTCCTTAAAAACTCCAGAAAAAGGGAAAACATACCTGAAAAGGGATCTGGGTTCCTACATAAGGGATTATACTAAATCAAAAATAAGATTAAATAATGGATTTGGATAGAGATGAATTTTCTCTATCTGAATTTTACGAATTATCTTGAAGAGAATAACCTTTTTCTTTGAAATGATTTATTTAAAAGCCTCAAATTTATAATAGATTATTTTTGAAAAATTAATTTCTGAATCAAAGTGTCCCATACCACATTGAAACTAATTAGGGAAATACAAAAAATAATTTTTAAAATATTCATGTAATTATAACTAAATCTATAAACACATTTTGATAACATTGACATGAATGGGAATGATTTAGAAGAATAATTCTAAGTAATATTTAAGATGTTGTTTTATTTATAGGATCCCTTACATAAGTCCTTAAAAATGTTTTCTTTGAAAAAAAAAGATACATGAACATGGATGAAAAATATGTCCAAAATTAAATACTTAAATATAAACAATGTCTTATTATAATGAGATTTTAAAATTTACCCTTACCTTTGGTCTCATTAATTCTGTACTTGTCCAAAACTCCAATATAGTCATTTTAAACATATTATTAACCTATTATATAATAACAATAATTTTTATTATATCATATATGATTCATTTATTCTTTTATATTTCACTTTTATTAACAATTCTAAGTAAATAAATGTTTTGTGTAATAACTTCTTTGTATATATTACATGTTTTGATAGATTATTCTTGATCCAATTATATTGATAATTATTTAATTACATAAATAATTTAATACATTATTTATATATCATAAATATTTATTATATAAATACATATAAAATATAGATATATGAAATGGAATACACCATTTAGGGATACAATTGAACATACGTACGCCAAACACTGTTTCTGTTTTCTTATCTTATTAAGTGTAAGAAAGGAAATGATATATTTATATATATATTATCTTATTTGACTTACTATGTCATATATTTCATATATATTCATTAAATAAATTTTTAAACCATTATTGAATGGTTAATGTTGAAGATTAATCTCATATTGATATGGATACAATAAGCTATATGTAAGAACAAGTAATGGTATCACTTCATTATTGTTAAAAGGGTGTGGAATTAGATGGTATATTAATTATAATGATTAAATATCATGTATTTTTTATTATTTATATACATTATATCCATCACTATATCCATCCAAATTATGTTGGGATGAAAACAAATTACACCACAACATAGAGACGATATATCATAAGTACATAAGCATGGTCATTTGATTAATAAAATTAGGAATGTTTTGGGAACATATTCATAATTGAATTTTATAACATAGATGAAACTATATTTTTTTATTTAGTATGAAAAAATCATTGTAAGAGTATGTATGAGTAGAAAATAATTTTGTTGAATGGGTAAAATAATTCCCACTTCTTCTATGGAATACCTTCAAATCTCTTATTCGGGACACAGGGTTGGACTTTTTGGAAGATCAGGACCTATATAACTTTACAATTAATTTTTGGATGATAATTGCGAAGGATTTATTGAAATAGAGGTCTCAAAGTTGTGTGATGAACTATGGGTGGATGTGCCCTTTATATTTTAGGTTTGGGGTACATTTGGAAATCCTCAAAATACTAAAATATAATAAGACTATTCTAGATAAAACAAATTAAAAAAGAAAATAAACGAAAATTATAAGATAATGTTGACCATATCCTATACCATTATAAATATTTAACATTTTTATATTTTTAAATAATTTAGTAGTAAATTAATTCAATATGAAATTATTATTGTCAAATATGATACTATTCTTTTTAGTTGACATTAAATACCATAATACTAGTGGGTAATCATATATAATTATTTATGGAATATATATTATATCTTATTGATATATAAAATTAAATATACACGTCAAAACATCGCAAATATTACAAAATTAATATATTAAAATTAATTTTGTTTAATTTTTTTGGATTAAATAATTACTATTTTAGTGTTGAAGTTTCTATTAAAGAAATTATATTATTTTTAAAAACAATAAAAATTATATTCTTATGATAACTTAGTTATGATAAAACATACATTAATGTACTTTTATATCCTGGTTTTTTACTTATGTGGAAACATAAATAATTTAAAAACACTAAGAGTTATATTTTTTAATTATCATTGATTTTAATAAAAAATAATTTATTTTCATGGAAAAGTGTCCATTAAAAACATGGAATTTATCATAATGTTTTTGGAATAAAATATTTTTCTACAATTATTTATTTGACAGGTTTTTATTATTTTATTAATCCTTGATATTTTTTAACCCTTATTTAACATGTTTGACTCTTATTAAAACATCTAGTGAATTATATATTCAAGGTTAATATTATTACTAAAAAATCCCAAAAAAACACAAAAAGATAAATGATGACCTCTATAACCTTATTTTATTCATTTGGATGAATTTTATATATTTTTATATTTTTATTCTTTAAATAAAATATTATTAATTTTAAATTGTCATTTAAGTCAATTTTGATACTATTTATTATTTTTCTTTTTTTAAATATCATAACAAAGTAATAACATCCAACATATACTTCTAATAATCAACTAATATGTCTATGTTATGTATAAAAAAAATTATATGATCAAGTATTCCATATTATAATTATTTTATTATTTTTAATATCATTAATTAGATATTTCTATTAATTAAACTATTACTACATCATCAATAAGCATGAATTTAATTAAATTATTTCTTCTCTAAAAAAATATAAAATTTCAAGGTGAAGATAAATTTTCTTCATTAAAAATTACTATTTATAGTCTATTTTTTCTATTATAAAACCCTATATTAAAAATAATTTGATTATGAAAAATGAGAGTATGACATTTTGAACTTATCATTAAATAGAATATAATAAATTTTATATTATTTCCTATCTGGCTTAAAAATGTTATAATATCAGCTTGAGGTATATTTCAGTTGAAACCCACTTATAAAATGAAATTATTTCATGTGTTAGGTTATATTGATAATGTTTATAATATTATTTTTACCATTAATTTCATAATTTTACATTAACCATTTTTAAAAAAATACTACATTTATTATTCACCAAAAATAATATTAATCCTATTTAACCAAGAATTTCATATTGATTAAAAGAATATTTGTACATTTTTTAAAATTAGCTTCACCTAAGTTATTAAATTAGGTTTAATACTAATCTCATA
This sequence comes from Viscum album, assembly GCA_963277665.1. Classification (NCBI taxonomy): domain Eukaryota; kingdom Viridiplantae; phylum Streptophyta; class Magnoliopsida; order Santalales; family Viscaceae; genus Viscum; species Viscum album. Next base: position 720,028,147 of record OY728164.1, on the reverse strand, counting down.
TATGTGGTGAGAATGAGTGTAAAACAGACATTAAAATGATCAATAAATTTTTATATATAATTTCAATATAAAAATTAATCTATTCACCTATATTAGATTAAAATAAGTTTTATCTACAACTGTGACTTTAAATATAAATTTAATATTTAATAATTATTTAAACAAAAAAAAATTTAAATATAATGTACTATTTTTATCTATTCATAAATAAATGAAACATCACATAAAAATTCAAAAACTCAACCCTATGTTAATTTTGAAATTCCCAATTCAAAAATAAAGTCTATTTTAAAAGTAGTAATTTAAAAAATTTCCAAAATTTATTTTTAAAATTGGGGTTCCATTAAAAGATGATAATACATGATATTAAATTTAACACAAGATATCAAAAAGGATAAATTTATTGAGATATATGCAGTAATATCAAGGGGTGCTACAGTTCATGTTGTAACTTCTAAAAACCAAAATTGTTTTCAATATTATATCAATAGAGTCAAGGTGTCCCATAAGGAAAATGATGAGGAATTTCCTTTTAAAAACACATAAAAGTTTTTCAAGCATCATCTAAAACTACATTAAGGTTTTATTTCTATTTATAAAATTAAATTATTCAATTTATATTAAAAACATAGTGGATGATATTGGTAAAAATTATTTAAAAAATTTAAAACTATATATTTAATATAAATTATATTTTCTCCATTTTAAAACCAAATAACATATTCAATAAAGATTATATGAAGAAAAATAACATAAAATGTGTAAATAAAGTTATATGATATTATATTTGATGATTATGTGTATACATAATATTAATGAATTATGGTGTAAAAACAAATACATTTCTCAAAGAAAGATGTTTTATATGAGAATCCCTAGCAACGTTGGTTATTCATGAATCAAAAATACATTGACCAAATGAAAATATCATGATTATATAAAAAATATAATTTCAATGACATAATATGTGAAAACACATTCGTGGGGTTGTACATACATCATAAAATATCCAAAATGCTGGATAATAAGAATTATTTTTAAAGGAATTACAATAGAGACCATGAAAATACTTGGACCTTTTATAATTTTTATTTCATATATCATAAAAGGGATAAATTCAAAGAAAATTTAAATATCATGATCAAATATATATTCATGATATAATTTTTCAACATGGATCATATACATATTTTAAAAGGATGGAGATTCATATTAAAAGTCATGTCTCAATTAAACAATATTGACATGAATAATCCTTTCAAAGATGAAATATTTGTAATTAGAATCTATCAATTAAGGGATTATGTGTAATAATTTAATAACAAATAAATGAAACAAAAAAATAATACCATCACAGTTAATTTCACATATAATTATTTCATAGGATTATCTATAAAGTATATTTATAACCTATTGAATGGAAATTGTGTTATGAAACTACATACCTCAAGTCTCCAATGTCATTGTATGCCCATAAAATCATGTATAAAAAATTTATGTAAATTATTTGTCTCATTAATAAAATTTTATTGGACAATTAACATATCATTAATGAATTTTTTTATTTATTTCATGAACATATTTAATTACATGTTCAGCTATGTACACATCATGTGTTTTAAGGATGTTGAATTTATATTTGAATAATTGCCTCAGTATATTTACGATCGTCAAAGAGTTAACTATTAATTCATAATTATGATGAAAATAATGAAATAATTATAATTTTTGTATGTTAATTAAATATATATAGCCAAAAATGGAATTTGGTACTGTAAAATGAATTATGTTACAACATGGGTATGGTTGTCTGTACATTAATATGAGTCATATTTCCATTTATCAATGAACATGATCGAAATAAGGAATGTATAATTTTTTCATTATGGATTATTTTTGTATATTAGATATAATATTAACTCTTTAAATACTCTTTTGTATACCATCAATGTGGTGTGGTGATGGAAAAATAATCACATCACATTTTGGTTGTGAAAATTCAGACATAAACATGAATGATGTTTTCATATTTTAATAGACCGAGAGTCAAGAATATATTTACAATTTTATCTTTTTATAATGATAATTATGACATGAATATACTATTTATATGTTAAATACATTATTATAAAAGTATATAAGGGTTGATGATGGAAAAAAATAACTTCTGTTCCCATGGAGGATGTCCCTTGTATACAACGATGGTTTCATTTCATATTTAATAAGAGAGTAAATGATTAATAGTTATTTAAAAAATATATTATCATATAATTATATTGAAGATATTTATATTATTATATTGGAGTTTTTAAGAGTTTTATGGATGATTTAAATGAAGAAATAAACTAAAGTCACTTAGTTAGGTGTTTTACCTCTTATTAGGACACCCCCCATAGATTTACTGATTAAGACTTATAAGGTGGTTACTAGGATCAAAATGTGGCATTGAGAAGACTATAATGGATGTTAATAATGTTTTTTATATGTTTGATATAAACTAAAAGTCTCATTATATGTGGATAAAGTGGAGAGTGTGATTCTTTTTATATTTTAGAAAAACAGCATAATCATTATTTTTCAGAAGATTTTAATTATTTCAATCCAATTTTAATGAAAATTTAGTATAAAAAAATTTAAAAATTTATTTCATATTGGTATAAATACTTTTATCCAATTAAATTTATATAAAATTTGGTGGCCTTACCACATAGTTTTAACCAAGGTTAAATTGATTTACAATATTACCATGGTAAAACATTCCATACCAAAATTAATATTAATAATGAACAAACATAAAATTAACCTAACTATAAATATATATTTTTCTAATAAAAAATTTTTATTCTGGGTTGAAAAACTAAACATTTATAAGTGGTTAATTTTTTTAAATATGTAAACAAAATGAAATGAAAACACATTTTTAGAAAAATGAATTATAAATTATATGCTTGAATTACTATCATTCAATTACAAGTAAAAATCTTCCAGTGCGGATACAAATTTTTTTATGAATATATAATCTATAAATATAATTTACAATAATTTAAGGTTTATTAATATAATTGTATTATTTAAAAACGTATTTCACACATTAAAAAATTTTGGTAAATAAATTTTTTTTCAATAGAAATATAATTTTATACCATAATCAAATACAATTATGATTACAGTATAATTAGTTATATTATTTAAAATTAAATTATACTAATTTTATTTTTATATAAAATTAAAAACATAATGTGACCTTAATATTACTAGGTCGAATGAAATTATATGAAAATTTTACTAAATATGTTTTCTAGGTTATTTACTATATAGTCAACATGTTAACAAAATTCAAAAAACCCATCATAAACTTATTTTGAGATTAATATTAAATAATGATATTCATTTCCAAAAAATAATAATTTAAAAAATGTATAAATATACTATAATCTCAATTTAATAATTTGTTCACATCTATTTCTAATGAAAATGTATTTTTGAAGAGTAAAATGTCTTCCTTATAAATTGATTTCTTAATTCCAAAGAATTTATCAATAAAATTATATTTATTATGAAACTTAGAAATATATTTTCTAAGTTGTTACTCTTATTCACAACCTACCATTTTTTGGATTAGTACTAATAGTCAAAATTTAATAATAATATTTTTGTAGTATATAACAATTCAATTTATTCTTAGGGTTATGTTTTAAGAAATTTATTTAGAATTGAATTATTTTAAAAATAATTTTATGGTTTTTACATTCAACCTCATTAAATAAAATTTATGTTCCCAATTTTATCATCTTATTAATAATATTTTATTCAAAACTTTTTTAATTAGACAATATGGTGGTGGTACCCCAGAAGGTCAGAACAAGAAATGTCCCAAGTAGAATTATATTGTAATGGATTCATTGACTTCAGCAAGCTAGTCATATTTAGGTACATGTTATGCATTTTTATAGAGAGGCCAATCATGTGTCAAATTCCATTGTGTGGAAAGCTACTATTGAATATATCTTGGTTTTGTCCTTTCTAGTATATAATAATGTTTCACCATTTGTAGACATAGATACAAGAGGTGTAATTCAAACAAATATTTTATACCCCTATGTATCCCTTATACTAGTTAGTATTTCATTTAATAAATTTTTTTAGGAAACAAATAACATTTCAAATAGAGTGACTAAAAACATGGTTATGAGAATATAAATTTCCACATGAACAAAATTACATAAGGGATAAATAAGACCACCAATTAAAAAATAATTAATATAATATGATAACTTGTTTACTTCAATAACATATTTCTAGTGTTGATGGATTAGATTAATATCTTAATAAAGGAAAATATAAAACATAATTACTGGATTTCATTCCATTTCATTAGCACAATTTCCCCCTTTGGGTTTTCTTATACAAATTTCCACTTCAACTTCTTCAATTATTCAAAGTGATCAACAGTAAAGATAATATTTTCATATTTTAAGAACTACAACAAACTTCATACATATCACTTAATCCAAAAATAATAATATTTTATTCATATAGTCTTTAGATAAAATCCAAATATGAAATTTTTATCACAATATAAAATAATATCCTAAATGTATAAACCTTAATACAAGTAAAAAATACCATTACTCATAAATTACCCTCAATACAATCAATTTATAATCTTGGATCATTAAAGTAAAAAATGAACCATCATCCTAATTAACCATAATAACCTCATTATGAAATGTATAAACTTCGGATTTTATCTCATACCCTTTATCTTAAAAACATAATATAATATCATCTATCCAAAATATTATTAATGTAAAAGCTTAGAGATCCAAATACATTTACAACACAAAGGTCTCCCAAAATATCATCAATCACCTTAAAATCACATCAAATAAAAACACAAAAGGGGATTTTATGCCTTTCTATTTTTGATCATCCATAAAAGTATAAATAATATGTAGTAACTATACCTATATATTTTACCTCAAATGATAACATCATAGTCCCAAATATATGAAATTGTTGATTTGATAAAATCTATCGTAATCATGTATCAACACCATAGAATATTATCATTCAAACATTATATTTACATTTATGGAATTGAAACTAATAAACATGAATCAATTTTATTAGTTGATAACCCAAAAAAACTAAATATTTCATAACTTGTATTCCAATGATCATTTAGGTTTGGAGTTCTAAACAATTAGGAAAAACTATTACAGAAAAATATACATGTATACAATAGATCATTTCTCCCATGATACCTAGATTTTATTATTAAACATTACATCTACAAATTACACATAAAATTCTATAAAAATGAAACCTTTCTAAACTACGTACATTTAAAATAATTTTTAATAACCTAATGAAATGGAAAACATAATAAAAGTGAGATAAACTACATTACAAGGGTAAGAATATGCACTATCAATTGAATGTTATCAGTGAGAATATATGATTTTAAGAGTATGATAAAATGATCAATATACAAGATAATAACATAAGATAATACATTCCTTTAAAATCATGGATCATCATACATGTGATAAGGAATAAATTTTTTTAAAAGGGTAGAGTCTTAAGAATCAGAAATGTGAGCCATGTACTAACAATATTTATTAATGGTAACCTTAAAAACACATAAAAGGAATAATGACAATTTATTGTTATATCACAAAAATCATCTTCATCTCTAATATTTAGTAATGTCATAAATAAATAGATCGAATTTAAATCTATTGAAGAAATATAACCTATTAACTCTCTCTCTATTTACATTAATGACAATTAACATTAACCAATGAATTAGAGATCTATATTGTGCCCACCCAATGTATATTCTATATCATTTTGTCCCATAATCATCATTATTGTATAAGTAACATATACTAATATAAATCATATAATCTTTCATTTTTACCATCAATATTTTTATAACATCTTGGATTAAATTATAACCTAATTTAACCATGGAATAGAAATTGATTTCCAGGTAATATCTTAAAAATAATAATTATATCCCATCCATATAACTTAGTTTAATGGTATTATAACATCATATTTATATTCATGAATTTGAGTCATTATAGTGTGTTGACATATATAAAACTACCTTAAAAGGACACTTAAAACATTTTGTTGAAAATAAGTGTGAATAACATTTTTTTCACAATTTTTTTATAAAATAAAACGTATTAGGGAAATGGATTTCATTAAAAATATATATGATAACATATAAAATAATCTTATAATATATGAATTTCCATTATGGTGGTAAAATCTAATCTTGTAATAAGAATAAAAATCTTTTATTCATTTAAAAAAATTGGAGTCATAAGTGACACATGAAAAGTATATTAAAAATGTTCCTTCTAAAAGAAATTAAAAATTAAAAGGGGTTTAATAAATTAAATTATTATATAATTTAATTTTAAAAAATTAAATTATTGAAGTATTATTAATAACATTGAGGAATATATTAGTAAAAATTATTCCAAAAGATTAAAAAATGCTTTTTAATATATACCCTTTTTTGTGTTTTAAAACTAAAAACCATTTGAAATAAGGAAACTATTAGTGAAAATCAAATACCATCATTATATAAAGTGACATGATATAATATTTCAAAAGTTATATTATACCCAATATAAATTTATATAGGTTAATCAATATTGACTTGTCTTAAAGTAGAAGTTTATGATCAAAAACCCCTACAACATGGGAAATAAATGAACTAAAAGACATTGAATGATGTAATATCACATGATTCAATAACACCACTTATTTACTAGAATAAACATGTTAAAAGACATTCATTAGTTTTTAAATAAACCATGTAATATAAAACATGGTTAATTACATTAATTATGCCTCCATGAATTGAATTTGAGTCCTTGGAAGTCTTTCCAATGTTTATAACTACTAAATCCTTCTCTCATGCTAGAGATAAATTAAAATGAACATTAAATATCATAATGGAAGATTCCTTAATGATTTAATATCTTAATATGCATAATATAAGACTTATAAAATAAACTATGTAAATATTACATAAAATTTCTCAAAAAAATAACATTGAGACAAATAATCAATACAATGATCAATTATATTAAATTACAATTAATAAATGAATTTAGTATGTGTAATAATTATAAAAAAATTAAAAATCAGTGGAAGTAAAAAATAATTCAATTATAGGTCATTTCACACATAATAATGTAAAAAATATCCAATTATGTTGATGTATAACCCAATGAATAGAAATTGTTTTATGAAACCCATAACATTGAGTCCCCAGATGTTATATCAGCCCTTTAACTCATGTATAATAATAGTTTATTATTTATTTACATGATAAAAAATCTTTCACAATTTTATTAATTTTGCAATAATATATTAATTTCAATTATTTTATAGACATATTTTATTAAATAATATTTTAAGTCCATGAAGATTTTTTTGAGGTTTTCAATTTGTTATGGGAAAATGATATTAGTATATTGGCCATTTTTAAAGGGAAAATTATTTAAAAATTTTATTAATTAAATAATGTGATTATTATAATTATTATACTAATAATGGATTTAAAACGTATAATGTAATATGGATTGATAAATTAGTTAAGTTGAAACCTAGAGATGTTAGACTGTATATACATAAGAGTAACGTATCAATTTTTTAATGAACATGAGATAATTAAGGTAAGTATAATTTTATATTTAAAGAGGTAATGATATATTATAAATATCATGTTAAATATTTAAATACACTTAAAAATTTCATCAATGTGAGAAGTAGATGAAAAAATAATTAAATGGCTTCGTGGAGGTGGTAATCCTCTTCTTTTCATGGATGACATTATAATACTTAAATAGAAGGACTGTTAAGAAAATAAATGTAATATTTAATTAAAATAATTATATTTAAATGATGAATTTTATTTATATACATTTAATACATTAATATGTCGAATTAAATAAATTAAGTGATGGAAAAAAAATTACATCTATTCATAAGGTGGTAGTCCACCATACACATGAATGATGGATTCATTTAACATTTAATTGAATGTGAGATTTATAACGGTTATTTCATAAACCCAAAAAAATTAAATAATATATTATACACATATGTTATTATATTTCATATTTTAAGAGTGTCATTATAGTGATAGAAGAATAAATAAAATAAGAAAACTTAGTTTTGTGTTTTACCTCTTCTTTGGAAAACCTGTTTAGGATTACAGCATTATCCTTCAAATTATAGTATTATGACTAAAAACGGACTCTAATATTTGGGAATGGGTGATAAGAAGGTATTTCTCTCAGGATTCTTCAATAATATAGGATCATGATGTGTGGAGAAAAGAGGATAGGTGGTTTCTTTTATCAATGATGGAGAAGAAACACATTAAAATTTTAAAAATATTTATATATTATTAAGTCATTTTCTTGGACATGTGTCCCATAAAAACATATTTATAGAATGAAGTTGTAAAATTTTAATAAAATTCAAAAAATTATATTTAAGATGATGTTTTCTTTATGTATGACTTATTTTTAACCAATATTATCCCAATTTACCCATTTATTGAATTGACACATTTCTTCCAATGTTACTATGGTAATAATGAAAAATAAAATTTCCATCCAAAATATATTTGTAAATTTTGAATAAAAATATTGAATCTATTTTAATAAATTTAATTTCCATAATAGGTATAAATTATATTTAAATTTTTGAATAAAACAAAATTGTATCTAATTTTTAGAAAATTCTAATTTTGTTTCGAACATATAATTTACATTAATTCCAGGAATAGTAGTTATAAAAAATTATTAATAAATTATTTATTTATATATATGACAAATATAAATGTCATTAAAAATTAGGGAATATAGATTTATATATTTTATTGAGATAGAATCATATTTTTCCTCTAAATAATTTTACAGAATAAAAATATTTATACCCAAAAATTAATACATAATTAAATTGTGCATTATATGGATTATATAAAATTAATTAAATTATTTTTTTATTAATTTTGATTTTATAACTCAAATATATCATTTAGAATAAAAAAATAAGTTTCAATTACATTATTTTTTACAAAATGTTGGTTTTATAAATATCTTAATTTTTTCACTACTCAATGAAAAATAAATATTTTCATAAATATCTAAAAATTACATCATTATATAATATTGTCATGAATATTTTAAAATTGAAATTTATATCCTCATAATCAATTTAATTCATATAATAAATTGATTATAATTTTTAATCACAAAAAGAAAATAAAAAATCTATTTTATAAATAGATTACATTGAACCATAAATTGATGTATCAAAATATTTAGTACTTATCTCCTAGTAATTAATAAAATATTATTTAGTGGTTCCATAACACATATAAAACATAATGAGTTTACTCGTTTTCACAGTCACTAATGAAATTTCTGGGAATTAATTTTCAAATTTTACTATTAATATTTTTATATTATATTGAAATTTTCATAAATATCATTGTTTTTTGTTAAGAATGTTATAGATAATGGTATTATTTTAGTTTAAAATTTCAAGGCGTTAAATTATACTCTCCATAATGAAATTTAATCCTTGTAATTTTTACACAATCTTAATAAAAAGGTTTTAAAAAAATTAAACCAAAACCAGGTTGTGGAATATAAAACATTGTATCATGAAAGGAAAACCCGTATTAATTTTAAAAAATACATTTATTAAAAAATGAATTAATAATAGGGGAGGAATATATAATTTTGAAGAAGGCCTGGATAAACAAGAATATAACATATAATAACACATAATTAGGTTCTTAAATAAGGATAACATGGGTGTGAAGAGAAAATATAGACATGTAAGAAGAAATTTATAATACACCAAACCCTGAATCCTGGAGCCGAATCCTTACATTATTAAATTGGAATTATTATAAGGAATTGAATCACAAATAAACAATCTGTTTTGATGTTTTAGAATCTAGATAAATACTTGATACCCATTTTACATTGGTAATAGAAAAAGGAAACATAAAAAATAGAATCCTAAAACATTCATCATCCATAAAAGATCTTACAAATAAATAATATTCATATCTTAGGGAAAGGAAAATAATAATGTTTAACTAAAATGATTAGTAATGGATAAGTATAGTGGAAGATATCCGAAATCAATAAAGAATATTCACAAAAGAAATTTTAATAATTAAAAAACCTTATAATTAATAAATAACATAATAATAATATATAGGAAATAAAATAAGATCAGTAATTATAAATAAATAATCACATGTTATTAAAACATGTCCATGAATATTATAATTAATTTAATATACACATATTATAAAAATAATGATATAATTCATAATCTTTGATGTATGAACTATTAAGATCTATCCTCATGAATCATATGGTTATGATCTATCCTCAAGACTGTTTATATATATATAGGTAGAAACCCATATAATTTTTTGGACCTTTCACATTATACTACTATTAGGATTTATCCCCTAGATAATTTAAAAAAACGTGAAAAAAATCAAAGTGTTTGTCACCATATGAATTTTTCCAATGAAACTACTGATGCATAGAGGGGATTACATCAAATGGCCCCAACCGATGTTGTACATGTCTATATAATTCATTATATATTGAATAATCAAATTAATTCATAACCAATATGCCGTATCATCACATATACGTATTGTGTAACCAATATAGATTTATCAATATTTCTTCATCTAATCATATATCATTCATAGTGTACACAATATTATAAAATGGTATGTGGTTTATGAAATAATTATACCCATCATATTAGTGTATGGATATATAAAGTAATTTTAATTATCAATGGAAAATGATAATAAAGAATTGATTATTCTAGGATAATGTTATCAATTTAAAAATAATTTGAGATTGCAATGATAACTTTTACCATTTCTTAATTTTCATGTCAAACCCTTTGGATGATAAAATTAATAGTGAAACTTACAATAACATGATATATGAGTGAATCAAGATATTAAATTAAAATTTCTAAGTATAAAAAAGATATTATATTTAATTTATTCGTAATTATATATAATTATAAAATGAATCACTATTGCGGAAAATGTTTTTTATGGTGATTATTTTTTATTTTTACATTGGATTTTGGCTGAAGTTATTACAGGAGACATTATAAACATTGTTTTTTACATCAGTTCTTTTACAACCGACATAAATAACAAAAATCCTAAGTGTTTTTAAAGTCGGTTGATAATAACATGACGTGGAAAATGCATCGGTGTCATGGTTTATTACATCGGTTATTTAATAGTAGATGTGGTATGTACACATTCAAGTCGGTTATTATATAACTGACATCATAAATCAGTCCTCTGAAGCATTTATCACGTTGGTTATTTTCACAACTAACGTGATAAATCTGTCTGCCAAGAGGTTTCCAACGTCAGTTAAATAATAACAGACATTAAAAAATATTCATTTCCATTTATTACCTAGATTATGAAATAACCAATGTAAAAACCATTTCCCATGCATCTATTACGTATCATTCCAAATAAACGACATTAAAACTAATCACAATTCATTTTTTTACGTCGGTTATAAAATAACCAACGTATGAAACTTTTTTTAAAATTAAACTGATCAACCACTGATATTCCCGACCAAAAAACCTAAATCAGACCAAAAACATACAAATAATAGACCAAAAATGGACTAGAACCCCCCCCCCCACCCCACTGGACAGCCCAAACCACCAATCTACCACTATTATGCCCTGCCAAAAGACCTGAAACAGACGAAAAACAAACAACAAACAGACCAAAACCTGACCAAAAACAGAACATAACCCCTCCCCCCACTATACATCACCCACCACACCCCTAGACACCGCCCACCCCATTGGACACCCCAGACCAAAATTAGACCAAATAACAACTAGAACCCCCACCCCACTGTACAAAACTACCACACCCCATGAACAGACCACAAACAGACCAAATACGGACCAAAAACAGACCACAACCCCCCCCCCCCCCCCCACACTATACATCCCCCACCACACTCTTGGACACCCCCACCCACACACCCCTAGACTTCCCCCGACCCCTGGACAACCCCAACACTACGGGAGAACCCCCCACCCTCTTGGATACCCTCATCCCCTGGACAACACTCCCAGACCCCTGGAGAGCCTTACCAAACCCCTAGACCCCCCATCCCACTGGACATCCCCAACCACACCCCTGGACACCCCCACACCCCTGGACTGCCCCACCCCCTGGACAGCCCCCACACCCCGGGACACCCCCACCCTCCTGGACACCCCCACCCCGTGAACAGCTCTCCCACACTCCCTGGAAAGCTCTTCCACACCCCTATAACCCCCACCCCTCCACTGGAGAGCCCCCACCACACCACTATACACCCCCACGCCCCTTGACTTCCCCCCCCCCCCTCCCCCCACCATCTGGAAAACCCCCTAAACCCCTAAATAACCCCCCACCCTCCTGGATACCCCCACCCACTGTACAACACTCCCACACCCCTGGAAAACCCTACCACACCCCAAGCCCCCCCCCCCCCCCACTAGACGTCCCCCACACCCTTGGACACCCCCTGAACATCCCCCCACACACCTAGACATCCCTGCCACCCCCAGGACACCCTCACACACTCCCACACCTCTAGACAGCCCCACCAAACCCCTAGACACCCCCACCTCCCTGGACACCTCAGACCAAAAATAAACTAGAAACAGTCCAAAACCAGACTAGACCCCCCCCCCCCCCACCGACACCCCACTTGACTGCCCCCACCACCCCCTTAACACCCCACAGTATAACAACCCGTCCTCAGGGCTCGTGCCGTGACTACCCCAAGCCTACCTTCCATAGGCCAGGGGCTGGCGATTAGCACCAAGGCGTAAATCACGGTAAAAACGGAAGGCATTGCCTTTGTAATGTAATCAAACACCACAGAGCAAGAAAGCAGTAGAAGTAAACACTACGTAAAAACTGAGTACAACAGTAAGTGCGGAAAAGTAAATGGGCCAGAATACAAACCCAAAGTGAAAGTAAAGTTCAACTCGAAAGGGAAAACAACAACTGAAAAGTAAAGCCACAGCCTCGATCCGTCCACTGGACTCCCACCTGAAGGGTGAGTACAGATAGCCTCCACAGCTCCTCGGGTCCAACAGCCCACTACGAGTACGTCCCACTAGTGGTCCACCTCCAGGTACTGTCCTGCTCCGCAAGCCTCAACCACGATCAGTGATGTCCGTCATCTACAACCAACATAACATAGTGCGGGAATAGCCCATGCATGGGTGAGTATAAGCTACTCAGTAGGGACCCCGAGACCCCCGAAGGGCTCCCCGAATCCACAAGGATAATCCACAAAGGAATGATACAATCACGAAGTAACATTCAACACTTCTTAGGTATATGCCCATACAAATACCTAATTCATCAATTATCGTTCGACTCCAACATCCGATCTCAAGTACAACCCAGTCCACATAGGAAAGAAAAACGTAAATTCACACAGGATAGCTCAACACAATCCAAATAGGAAAGCAAAAAAGGATTCAGCTCACACAGATATACTTCTTCGTATGATGATAGAGATGATCAGATATATCCACTGATTCATCTAAGCCGTCGGACCCACAAAGGATCGATAGGTACTAACCCCCGCAATGACCCACAAAGGATCTGACCCACAATGGATTGATAGGTAACTAACCCCCGCAAAGACCCACACAGGATCAGACACACACAGGATCTGTAGGCGCTGTCTCACACAGAACCGCTGAGCACTGACCCACACAAGATCGGTAGCACTGATCCACGTAAGATCGCTGACTGCTGTAGTCATCGCCATCGAATCCACTGAGGATCTCTATACAGTCGTCGTCGTCGAGTCGCAACGCAGCCAGCTTTAGTGTTCCCGCAAACAGCAAGCTCGTTCGAGAGGGTCCGCTCCACAAGCCGAGAGGCTAATACATCAACTGACACAAATTCTGGATTTGATGTATCCAAAAGTTCCGTATCGTCAACAGGAACTCAACGTAATAGACGTCGCGTCAATCAGACGCCTGGTCTGAGAGTTATTGGATTTTTGGTCCCAGGGGCCCGGTTGGTTTTTTTAATGAAAAACCTACCAGAACGTACTCTGCCTTCATCCAAACCTCAGGCGGAGTAAGCCAAAAGATCCCTCTCACTAAGAGGAATACAACAAAGTCGACAGCACATCAATCGGACGTCCAGAACTGATGTTATGAGCATTTCCGCTCCAACAGCCCGATTGGTTTCGTGTACGAACCAACTCGGCCGAACCCAAAGTATTCCGAAACCTTGAGTGCGATATACCTAAATGACCGCCTAGATCTAAGGATCACATCGTTGTTGACGGTTCGTCGATCGTATGTCCGTAGCTCAAGATATGGGCCAAAGAACCAAAAGGGTCTAAAAACGGGGGTTTCGGGCCCGGACCGACCCGACCCGAGACCCCCATGGTCCACCCGAACCAGGTCGACCCGACTCGGGTCCGGGTCAACCCGGCCGGGTGCGTCCCGGTTGTCGACCTGGCGGTCCGGCGCGCAGTTCTAGCTGGCTCGGTCGAACAGCCGAGCTGTTCGGTTTAGCGGGGGGGCACTGCTGTAACACCCCGAGATTTAATGAAAAATATTCATTTTAATTTCATTAATGTCTTCTGTTGTACGATGCACCAAAAGGAGCTTGCACAACACGCAACCTTGACTTGCCTTGCTTTACACGCAATCACGACCTTCCTCGATCGGGTTTGTAGTACGCAATACCGAGTTTTATTAAACAACGATATGCTATTATTAAAACTAGCCGTTATGAATAGTAATAACCACTTTTTGAAATTTTGTACATTTTATTTTTCAAAATGGACTTCCTTTTTGGATTCGGAATATCTAAATTAGCCTAGGGTGAAATTTTGGTACTTTTCGAATAACTTTCATATTCTGATGAATAGTGAAAATTACTAAATTTTAATTAAAAAAAACTTTTTTAATTGAAATAATTAATAGTGATAAATTATTAATTTGAGTGTTTTTAAAGTATATTTAGAATATATTTTTACAATTTAATACAATGTTGGTCATTGGATGTAATTTCACATTATACCAGTTATAAACAAGTGTCAATCGTTTCATAGTTATTATCTTTTAAAAACACGCTATTTGTTTTGATGACGAGAATTAATTTTTAAATTAGTTAATGTAACTGATATGTTTTTAATTTTTTAAAATAGACATCATTTTTGAGTTCATAATATAAAATATAGCTTAGGCCTAATTTTTCGTATTTTTCTGGAAAGTTTCATTTTTTGATGAATAGTGAAACCACTAAGTGGTAGTAAAAAAATGAATTTTTCATAAAACATAATTTTACCGCTTCTGTGAGTGGAATTTCAATAATCCAGGAGACACAGTTGATTTCAATAAGTAAAATGTGGTTCAATGAGATTAAAATAATTTTTGGTGCATAGTAACTTTTTACTTTTTTTACCACGATTTAATGTAAATATGGTAATTAAGGGTAAAAATTTTATTATTATTACCCTAACACATGTCCTAATTCTATTGGATAAGTTTAATTCGACCAGAAAGAGCCTTAGGAATAAAATATGACCATTTAGGCCCACTTGGATTAGATTAGGACATTTATTATTATTTAATTCAAAGAAGAGTTAAAATAGTTAAAATCAAAGTTTATTTACTAAAACATTTTTAATATAGGGTTATACATAAGATAAATTCGATTGTAAATATTCATTAGAAAGATAATAAGTGTTACTACATAATGATATTTTATTTATATTTTTTATACATTAAATTAATTAGATTATTTATGACACAATGATGATGCAGTAATTACCATAATAGTGAAAAATTATAATAATTGATATTATAAATACCCAAATAAATATAATTTGTGACTTTTTATGAATTACACTAATTTTATAGGTTAATATGACTTGTAATTATTTATTTAATTAATTTTTTTCTAACTAATCATTTTTTTATGAGTTTCCCAAAAATCAATTACTAAATAGTGTCAAAATTGACATAAAATAGTTTTTAAAACAAATATTATATTATAAATTGTGATTTTATTTCTAAATATCTAAGGTTCGGAAAAATGACTTAGATAAGGTTATATATATTAATAATAAACAACTTGGGGTTACTTAATCTTGTTATAGTAATATTATTAACCTTATAGTGTAAGGACACAAGAAGACACGGTAAAAGTAAAATTATTTAAATTAATGATAAATATAATTGATAAGGTTAAAATAGGAACCTAAACTGTCTAAATTCTATAGGATGAGATTATTTAGATCCATCCACACCTTAGCTTAGAAATAAATCAATTTGGAGCGATTTAAAACCGAATATGACTTTATAATAAAATAATATTTTTAGTTTTCCAAAGGAGCCCCTCTCCTCCCTTATAAAAGGGCACCTCCTCCCCCTCTTCCTCACACCACTTTAAGCCTTCAAGCTCGGCCAAACTCTACCAAATTCTCTTCTCCACTTCCCTAGAAACATCCTAGAGGTTATGGTCTTCCTCAAAGACAAATTTGAGTTCCCTAAGAGGAGGTCTCGAAGAGGCACTTCAAAGAAGAGGAGGTTCGGACACTTACGAATCAAATCAGACCTAAGGTAAGGGAAATATCACAATCTCATTTTCATCCGAGATTTTTTATAGTTTGGCATTTACTAGGGTGTATTTTATCATCAAAATCCATGTTTCTTCAATAAGTAATATTATTTCCATTCACCTACAATTGTTTAAATCCTATTGTACCCTTCGGTGAGTTTTTAGTAAAATATATGAAAGGAATCTTTTGTTGTTTTTCGTACGAGGTGCTTTTTTGACTTTCAGACAAAAGTAATAGAAGAATGTTTTTTTTAACTTATACGGCATGAATTGATTTTTATAAAATTATTTCCAAGAAACTTCCTTTACAAGTTTTCAAGTTTATTTTTAATCAACTTCTTTTATTTTAAAATTGTATTACATGTTAAGAAAGGAAAAATGTTTTTGAAGTAGAAAGGATATTTTCCTCAAAAATAATGTTCAAGTGTTTTATCAAAATTATTTTCCATCTATGATAATATAGGGTTCTGATTCTATCCCTCTCATTACATTGATTTTATTATGTTGTGATGGATTTATTTTTATGAATTCATTTATCTTATATGAATTGTTTTATAATGTCATGATGTTTAAGAATTCCATTTTTATTACATGGGTTATGCTATGATGTATGGTTTTCAGATTTTGTGGCACACATAACAATGGTATCATTATGAGATGGGTGGGACCTATATCTCCCTCCAATGCATTGGGTAAAGATTTTACATCTCACAAGATAGACATGATTGGAATAGTAGGTTATACCGGTTCAGTGAAACAGGACTCAAATGAGGAGTGAACTCGGTTCAGAAATGGACTTTGACCACTAAGATAGTCTTGAAAATGAGTCTTGACTAATAAGAAATTATTCTATATGATTATGTGTGTATTCCAAAAAGTATCACGTTTTATGTTATGATTATTGGGATTACATTTTACTACTACGATTTATCCCATGTTATGATATTATGATCTCTTTTGTAGGTTACGATTTCCAAAATGTTATGTTCTTATGAATATGATGTGATTTATTTTTCTTTTGTTTACCCTTACTGAGCATTTGAGATCACCCTTTTATGTTTTCTTTTCCCCATGATATAAAGAAAGGTTTTATGTAAGAAAAAAAGGGGAAGATCTTTATGGAGATGTTGAAGATCTTTCACCATGTTTAGAAGATTACGTTCCGAGTTTCCAAAGACACTAAACTATTACGGTCCTTGTGTGTGTGTTTTTGTTATGTAATAAGTATTCCTCAAAATTAATGCAATGTACTTGTACGTCAAGCTTCGGGTCTCTATAGTTGGTATCAGAGGAAAGTTTTAGTCAACCTTTTGAAACTAGCATGCGAGAACTTTAGTGAGATCCCTAGAGATATTTCTATGGTATATCTAGGGATGTCCCTAAGGTTAAGTATAAGTATAGGTTGTAGTCCTAGAATTGCGACAACGATCATAGAATTAAACCTATGATGTTAGATATTGAAGGTACTCCCCCTTTATTATGTTGTTTTCCCTAGCATGATTTTTGCCTCTCACAGTATTCCTTTTGGGTTTTAGACGATGGCTGGAACCCGAAGGAACTGTGTTGATCAATGCAATGGACAATGCAATGATTGTCCTCATGAACAAACAGATGTTATGAGAGATGGAGTTAAAAATATTATTGCTATACTTACACAAGCTATGAATCATTCTGGACATCCAAATGAGCAGAGAAGGGAACAATAATCTATTGACTCCTTCATGAGGCAATGTCCACCTTCCTTCAGTGGGTCTTCTGATCCACTTGTTGCTTAACAATGGATCAGTACCACTGAAAAGATATTTTCAGTTCTTCAACGTTATGAACATGATAAAGTCATCTTTTCAGTATATCATTTGGAAGGTGAAGATAATCAATGGTGGAATCTTATCAAGAATACGAGGCAAAGAGATGAAATTGAGTCCATGGAATGGGACGAGTTGAAGAAATTATTTTTCAATAAGTACTTCCCTCGTATTCTTCGAACAAAGATGGAGAATGAGTTTCTTGAACTAAAGAAAAAGGATGATCAATCTGTTGGTATATACGAAGCGAATTTTACAAGGCTTGCATGGAATGCATCTGGATTTATCATCCAACCTAAAAGTAAAGTTGATCGATTCTTCAGTGGCTTAAAACAAAATCTTAGAAGGGCATTAGCAATAAGAGACTTCAGTAGCTATGAAGAAATTGTGCGTTGTGCTATCAAGGTAGAAATGGAAGTTGGTATTACTTATCCATCTCATAGTTTTGACAAGAAACGAAAGATGGAGTTCAAGGGGAAATCTCAGAATAATGGTGAAAAGAAGATGAATTTTTCCTTATGCACAAAGTGTGGAAAGAAGCATGGTGGAGATTGTCTTAAAGGGTCTTGTAAATGTTTCAAATGTGGGAAGGAAGGTCATCGGCCATTTGAATGCCGCAATGATGGGAAGAAGATGTCTAATGATGCAAACAAAGGAAGGGATACACAGAATGAACCTACTACACTTCAATACATCAAGTGCAAGGAAATGGGGCATTATGCTAATAAATGCCCTAATCCAAGGGTTAGTGATGATCGACATGAGCAACCACTTAAGGCAAAGGACAAAGGGAAGTCACATGCAATCACCATTGGCGATGTTGAATATGATAACGATGTGGTGGAATGATTAAGTGTTTATGTAATGGGATTACAAAATAATGTTGTATATAGTATCGTGGAATATTAGAATATTTATGTATTGGTCTACTATGGTTTTCAATAATTTTATGGTACTGGTAACCATGGTAAGTGATTGAGATATTTTTTTAAAAAAGATGATATGCGCATAATGAAGGGAAAACGAGAAAATGAAATATTTGACAGTATTCATGAGCTCATGATTGATATAAGGACTAAGTGATATCATGGTTTGAGTATATAGAATTTTGAGGATTTTGGTATGTGGAAAGTGTTAACATTTAACTGCATTCATGTTTTCACTAAGGTTCAATGGAGAATACATGATTAAGGCCTTTGAATGTTTGGAATGTGACTAACAAGACATATCTTACGATATATGGGGATCTACGATGGTATTAAATCCTTGGTAATCGTTTTCACTATATTATGCGAGTGGACTGCAGTATTATGGATAAGACTAAAGATTGGAATGGATTATGTTGGACATAAGTTAGTACTGATTAAGGATAGAAGTTTTTTTCGATATTATTGATCGGATGTTATAGTAGTATCTTTTTAGAAAAAGGACAACCTGTAGGACATGCGACAACCCACCGCATCGGACAAGGTCATGGGAATCGAACCCACAACCGAAGTGCGACTAGCCTTTATCTCATACCACTAGCCTACAAGAAGTCCACGTTTAGTAGAAACAAGTTTTATTATATTAAGAAGTTTGATATATGAACTATAAGTCCATTTTAGGAACCATATACGATTAACCTCACTATAGATGGACTTATGTATTTTTTCATAACTTTTCTAACCTTTTGTTTGAGACAGATTGAATAACCCATCATTCTATCACATGATCTACTAACACATAACAAATGTTAAATTCAACTTCATTTCTTTAAGAGATAAAGTGGAAATTGTCCAAAGAATGACCAACAGTGAAACTATACCAAAATCACGAAATTATTTCTTCTAATTCCAATTTCATCAACTTTAGAGAAATGATATTGAAAACCAAAAATGTTGTCCTAGTGCTCTTATATCTGATTAATCAGATGGAACCTTAGATCATCACAAATTTATGGCTTTGTGATTTCTGGATTTTCCATAGCCATGTTCTCTACCACTCTCCATCAGAACATGATGATTAGATTTCTTTTCTATATCCATGTTTACACCTATGAAGAAACCCAGTGATTAGTTTATTTGGGTAACCGTTACATTTCATACTTTTGTTTTTAAAGATTGGTTTTGGTATTCCTTTTTACAATGTGGGTTTCTATCAAAGAATCTTTCCAATAGTAAACCATTTATAACCTCGACGAATTTTGAGGGCGAAATGAATTTTAAGGGGGGTAGAATGTAACACCCCGAGATTTTATGAAAAATATTCTTTTTAATTTCATTAATGTCTTGTGTTGTATGCTAAACCAAAAAGAGCTTGCACAACAAGCATCCTTGAATTCCATTGCATTACATGCAATCACGACCTTCCTCGATAGCATGTGTAGTACGCAATACCGAGTTTCACTAAGCAACGGTATGATATTATTAAAACTAGCAGTTATGAATAGTGATAACCACTTTTTGAAATTTTTTAAATTTTATTTTTCAAAATGGACTTCATTTTTGGATTCGGAATATCGAAATTAGCTTAGGGTGAAATTTTGGTACTTTTCGAATAACTTTCATATTCTGATGAATAGTAAAAATTACTATATTTTAATTAAAAACAACTTTTTTAATTGAAATAATTAATAGTGATAAATTATTAATTTGAGTGGTTTTAAAGTATATTTAGAATATATTTTTACAATTTAATACAATTTTGGTCATTGGATGTAATTTCACATTTAAACCAGTTATAAACAAGTGCCAATCTTTTGATAGTTATTATCTCTTAAAAACTCACTATTTGTTTTGACGACGGGAATTAATTTTTAAAATAGTTAATGTAACTGATATGTTTTTAATTTGGTAAAATAGACATCATTTTTGAGTTCATAATATCAAATATAGCATATGGCTAATTTTTCGTATTTTTCTAGAAAGTTTCATTTTTTGATGAATAGTGAAACCACTAAGTTGTAGTAAAAAAAATTAATTTTTCATAAAACATAATTTTACCGCTTCTGTGAGTGGAATTTCAAAAATCTGAGAGACACGGTTGATGTCAGTAAGTAAAATGTGGTTCAATGAGGCGAAAATAATTTTACTTGAATAGTAACTTTTATCTTTTTTTTACCATAGTTAAAAGTAAATATGGTAATTAAGGGTAAAAATGATATTATTATTACCCTAGAACATGTCCTAATTCTATTGGATAAGTTTAATTCGACCAAAAACAACCTTAGGAATAAAATATGACCATTTAGGCCCACTTGGATTAGATTAGGATATTTATTATTATTTAATTCAAAGAAGAGTTAAAAGAGTTAAAATCAATGTTTATATACTAAAACATTATTAATATATGGTTATACATAAGATAAATTCAATTGTAAATATTTATTAGAAAGATAATAATATTTTCTACATAATGATATTTTATTTATAATTTTTAGACCTTAAATAAATTAATTTATTTATGACATAATGATGATGCCATAATTTCCATAATAGTGAAAAATTATAATAATTGATATTATAAATACCCAAATAAATATAATTTGAGACTTTTTTTGAATTAAAATAATTTTATAGCTTAATATGAGATGTTTGTATTGATGTAATTAACTTTGTTTGAACTAATCATTCTGTTATGAGTTTCAAAAAAATCAATTACTAAATAGTGTCAAAATTGACATAAAATAGTTTTTAAAACAAATATTTTATTATTAATTGTTATTTTATTCCTAAAAATATAAGGCTCGGTAAAATGACTTAGATAAGGTTATATATATTAATTATAAACAACTTGGGGTTCGTTTGGCTTGTTATAGTAAGATTATTAACATTATAGTGTAAGGACACAAGAAGACACGGTAAAAGTAAAATTATTTAACTTAATGTTAAATCTAAATGATAAGGTTAAAATAGGAACCTAAACTTGTCTAAATTATATTGGATGAGAGAATTTTGATCCATACCCACCTTAGCTTCGAAATAATTCAATTTTGAGCTATTTAAAACCGAATATGACTTTATAATAAAATAATATTTTTAGTTTTCAAAAGGAGCCCCTCTCCTCCATTATAAAAGGGCACCTCCTCCCCCTCTTCCTCACACCACTTTGAGCTTTCAAGCTCAGCCAAACTCTGCCAAATTCTCTTCTCCACTTCCCTAGAAACATCCTAGAGGGTCTTTTCTTCCTCAAAGACAAATTTTAGTGACCTAAGAGGATGTCTCAAAGAGGCGCCTCAAAGAAGAGGAGGTTCGGACACTTACAAAGCAAAACCGACCTACGGTAAGGGAAATATCACAATCTCATTTTTATCCGAGATTGTTTATACTTTGGCATTTACTGGGGTGTATTTTATCATCCACATCCATGTTTCCCCAATATGTAATATTATTTCGATTCACCTACAATTTTTTAAATTCTATTTTACCCTTCGGTGAGTTTTTAGTAAAAGATATGAAAGGAATCTTTTGTCATTTTTCATACGAGGTACTTTTTTGACTTTTCCGACAAAAGTAAGAGAAGAATGTCTTTTTTAACTAATACATCATGAATGGATTTTTAAAACATTATTTTCAAGAATCTTCGTTTATAAGTTTTCATGATTATTTTTAATCAACTTCTTTTATTTTAAAATTGCATGACATGTTAAGAAAGGAAAAATGGTTTTGAAGTAGAAAGGATATTTTCCTCAAGAATGGAGTTCAACTGTTTTATCAAAATTATTTTCCATCTAAGATAATATAGGGTCTTGATTCTATCCCTATCATTACATTTATTTCATTATGTTGTGATGGAATTATTTTTATAAATTCATTTATCTTATACGAATTGTTTTATGATGTCACGATGTTTAAGAATTCCATTTTTATTACATGGGTTATGCTGTGATGTATGGTTTTCTGATTTTTTGGCACACATAAGAATGGTATCATTATGAGATGGGTGGGACCTATATCTCTCTCCAATGCATTTGGTAATGATTTTAAATCTCGTGAGATAGACATGGCTGGAACGGTAGGTTATACTGGTTCATTGAAACAAGACTGAAACGAGGAGTGAAATGGGTTCAGAAATGGACTTTGTCCACTAAGATATTCTTGGAAATAAGTCTTGACTAATAAGAAATGATTCTCTATGATTATGTGTGTATGCCACAAGTTTTTATGTTTTATGTTATGATTATTGGGATTACATTTCCATACTATGATTTATCCCATGTTATGATATTATGATCTCTTTTGTAGGTTAAGATTTCCAAAATGTTATGTTCTTATGAATATGATGTGATTGATTTTTCTTTTGTTTACCCTTACTGATCATTTGAGCTCAAACATTTATGTTTTCTTTTCCCCAGGATATAAAGAATGGTTTTAGGTAAGAAAAAAAGTGGAATGTCTTTATGGAGATGTTGAAGATCTTTCATCATGTTTAGAAGATTACGTTCCGAGTATCCAAAGACACTAAACTATTACAGTCCTTGTGTATGTGTTTTTGTTCTGTAATAAGTATTCTGCAAAAGTAATGTAATGTCTTTGTACGTAAAGCTTCGGTCTCTACAGCTGCCCCCTGCGATTTGTAACTGCATCCCCCCTTAATGGGGCCCGCTTGCTGGTCGGCCCGGGGTTTGAACCCCCGGCTGTTCTCCTGTCCAGCCGGCTCACCCCGACCGGCTGGTTTCTTCCACCATGGGACCGGCGTCAGCCGGTCCCCTACCTGCTCCGACAACAGTGACCTAGAACCGGCCAGGGCTTGGTTCGTCCGACACTGCATGACGGCACCGCGCCCCTCCGTCGTAGCCCTTCTCCGGCCACAGTGTCTTTGGTTCTCTCCGACGTGGCACTACGACATCGCGTCCTTGTTCGATTTCATGGTGCGACACGATGGGGCCACACATTCTTTACCACACGATTCTGCGTGGTGCGTCGTCACCACACCATTCTGTTCCAAACCACAAAAGAACCAACAAGGATAAAGGAGGTGGGTCGGCCGTGTTTGTTCGGTCCGGCCCCCCTCTCGTTAATCGGTAGCGTTTGGTCATATTACACGAAGAACGTCAAAGTAAAATTCACGAACAAAAAAAAATTAAACAAACCCATACCTCGTGTGAGCTTGAATAGAGGTTCATCGAACAAGGATTCTTCATGGAAAAATGGTCGCAGAAAGAGACATCACGGAAGGAGGAAGTCATGTCGGCGTCACGGTACACGGCGTCATGTAATCGGTTTCCGAGAACTCAGTGTTCTTCGTCGGAGACTAATGTGTTCATTGCGTTCTTCGTCGAAGACGAAGAAGTTCCTCAAGTCCTTAGTCTTTTCTCCCAAAAACTCCACCACAAGGTTCCAACCCCATATAAAATAAGCTCACCTCTTATTTTATTAACATAACATAACTTTTCAATTTCAAGAGTTTGAAATTCAAACATCCATACTTAACTCACTTAATTAATAACATAAGTTATTAATATTTAAATTATCAAAAGATAATGGTGAGTTGAGGGGGTTGAAGAATATGAAGGGATGGGGTTCTTGTGGGCCCCACCACCCTCATAACCTCCCTTGGGAAGTTGGGTAGTTACCCAGCTTCCACCCAAGGCCTTAAACCACTAAAAGTAAATAAAAATTGTAGTTAAATTATAAATTAAACTCCCAAAAATTTTATCATCTTCTCTCGAGAAAACGCAACTCCAAAAATGGTGTTCCTAAGCAAATACCGACAATGTGGTTCCATCGGTGCCCTCAGAATTCGATTCTGAGTACCGGTTCAGAAGATAGGAATTCCCGCTCCTTCGTTCACTGAACGTACCGGAGCTAAACTCGGATAGAAATTCCGGGCACACCGGGCCTGAAAATCAAGTGCCTTCAGAAACTACGTTCTTGTAAAATCCCAAAGAAAATTAAGAAAAAAAATTTCCTTGATTTTTATGGGTCTTTACATTACTCCCACCTCAGGGCTTTACATCCCTGTAAAGATACATCAGAAGCTAGGGAAAAAATGTGGGTACTGAACACGCATCTGAGCCTCCCGATCCCAAGTTCTCTCCTGGAGATCCTTGTGCTGCCATCTGATGCGCACTAGAGGAATCGACCATCCACGCAGGACCTGCTCTTGTCGATCCTCGATCTCCACTGGAACCTCCGTAAAAGTCGCTCAATCATCAACGTCTAGCTCTCCATGGTCAATGATATGCGTCGGGTCGTGCAAGTATCTCCTCAGCTGAGATACGTGGAAGACGTCGTGCACCCGGTGTAACTGAGGTGGTAGAGCCAGGCGATAAGCCACCTCGCCAATCCTACTGAGGAGATGGAATGGTCCAATGAAGCATAGAGACAACTTGTCGTGTTGGACAAAGCTTTGTAATCCACGTCAAGGTGAAACCCGCAATAAGATGTGGTCTCCATCCTCGAACTCTATTGGCCTCCGCCTCCAGTCAGCATAAGACTTCTGCCAGCACTGAGCTATCCTCATCCACTCATGCATGACCTGGACCTTCTTTGTTGTGGCCTGGACCATCTCCGGTCCCACAAGTGCGGACTCTCTAGGGTCTGTCCAGCACAATAGAGATTTGCAAGGTTGGCCGTACAGCGCCTCGTATGGTTCCATCCCGATGGTGGACTGGTAGCTGTTGGTGTACGCGAACTCCACCAAGGGTAGTGGTATGCACCCTATAATCCTACATGAAAATGGGTGTTCAAAACGCATTGCACTCAAGTACTATATAAGTGATGTAGACTAATTTAGAAGAGGTGGCACTATAGCGACGACGTAAACTATAGTGGCGGTAGGATACTATAGTGACAGATGGGTACTGTAGCAGGGATAATACTATTGCAGTACTATTCACAAAAGGGTCTTTGGGACAAAAATTTGGGACTACGGGCCTTGTAATGGGATAATTGCACACTAAGCCTTTGGGATATGGAATGGGTCTCCCTCTACCCAGTTAAAGAGGTCTTTGATTTTCAATAATAATAAATGAGGCTTCGACTCCAACCTTTTATAAAAAATTGTCGTAATTGATGAATGAACCACATCAGTTTGTGAGATGGTAGTCCGTCATAGAGAAGAATAAGGATTGCGAATACCATTTCCAAAAAATGTGTAATTTTTAAGTGGTTAAATTTATATAAATACTATTTATTATATTGGGAACACATATTTTATTAAATATTAATAACTGAATGAATGGGTAATGAAATAAATCAAAAGTTCTCCTTGCAAAACATTAACACTTCTTTGGGTAACTCCTTCTTATTTTCATCAAAACAATTAATGGTTTTAAATAAGAAAAAAAATATAATCTTCTCTGTTGAGGTTAGGGATGAAATGTATTTATTTTATTATTGATTTTATGATCCAAATTTTTTTAGATGTGAGAATAATTATAGAGGGTGAGTGTCTTTTTATAGTGGAAGAGTGCAATTCTTATAAATATCAAAAAGTAAACACTATTGGGGTTTCTCACTTATTTTATATTCTAAAAATAATTAACCATGTAATATAAATCATTATATAATTTAGAAATATTTCCATAAAATTATTTTTTTACAAGTTTCTAGGTAATTTATTCACATAATATTAATGATTAGCCACTATGTAGTCTCATTTATAACTGAATCATTAAAATTAACTTTCATTTCTTTAACCAAATTTTTTGGATATAATGAAGTTTTAATTGTTTTTAATTATTTTTTATTCTAATCCAATGTATGAAATCCATTTTTTATATTCAAATCACTGAGGTGGTATACTTTAATTTATAATTGATACCACAAAAGGGATAAGAAAGAGATAGTTTAATGTGAAAATGTTCAAAAGTTACCTATTTTTTTATTACTAAATTAAACATTAAATTAATTATAATGAAATTAATTTTATTAATATATATGTATAATTTAATTAATTAAATTTTTAAATTAATTCAACATATATTTTTACATTATAAATTATTTATATGGGATGAGACATTTTAATTAAATTTTTTCCCATTATTTATAAAAAATGACTATTCTTAGAAAAATACATTCACCGTAAGGTAATTTTTAATTAAAAAATTCTATTTTTTTACAAATATACATCTAAAATTTATAAACTTTGTTTTAAAATAAGTCCTATTTTAAAAGAAGAAATATTTTATTTATAACAAATACATGTTTTTTAAATAAAATTTGATTTGATCTTATGTTGCCCAAGTAAAATAGATTCTATGAATTGAAATAAATTTAATTTAATATATAATATAAAACTTTCATTAATATAATCTATTTCATGTAATTAATTCAACATATTCACAAAATATTTTTTTTCACATGAAAATAGATTTTTATAAATATTTCCTTTTTTATTCAATTTGTTTGTCTCTTCGTTTAAAAATAATTAGTCATGAATGAATTATATTAACATATATGAAAATACTTTAAGAAATTAGTTAATCATATCTATACATTTTATTAAAATATATAGTTTATAACTATTAAAATAATTTTAGTAGTATTTGGTAGTTGGGTAAAACATGGTCGTACATGTAATGTAAGCTATTAATGGAACATGGTATTTTGTGTAACATAATACCTTTTTTATACATAGAATGATAATATCAATGTTGTCTATGGTATATTCATAATTTATTGTTTCATATAAATCATCATAACTAGAAAATTTTATTTTACCTAAATGTAAAATATTTTATATTCTTGGGGTGTTACATTCTCCCTACAAAAATTGAATTACAACCCCACAATGAAAACTTTATCTTTGTAATATATATTTTTATTTTTGAAAATTCTGTTTTCGAAAACCCACATCAGAAATAAGATTATGAACACATCATCCTAATTATAAGAAACAAAAAATATGAATGTTTCCAAAAAACTATGTTTCTAGATAAAATAACATCATTCAAAACATGAACATGGAGGATAAATCTAACTATAATGTTTTGTTGGAGAGTTATAGGTAACATCATTCTCTATAAGTTGGTGATCTGGGGAATGTTAATAATCATAAGGATATAAACAATATTAGGGATAAAGGTCACTAAAATCATAAAAATATTAACAATATGACATCATTTTTCTTTTTTCCCTTTTTTCATAAAATGGATCATTGTTTTCGCTTCCTAAGAATATAAATTAATACATGATTCTATTTAAAAAATTAAATATTACCTTTTGGTTGTGTGTTGAGATATTTAAACCTCATTTACGAGAAGAATTTTCATTTAATGGGGAATTAATACATTATCCTCTAAACCATCATCCAAATATCAACCTAATATAAATCATAAATAGATAACCTTATGTCTTTTCCAAAATGTAATGATCCAAAATATTATGAGGTCATTGAATTCAAAGAAAACATAACCTTATTCAATACACATTAATTAGTTCTATATCCTCACATATCAATAATGTGAATAACTTCATCATGTATTCTATTTAGGAATGGTAATAAAATGAATTGTCTTATTAAAAAAAATTATGATTCCATATTACTTAAGTAAAACATATATTATCTGATATATTCCTTAAATTGAAAAATGTTTGAAACTCCATCAAGGATAGAATAAAAATTATTTTCAAAAAGTCCTTAATCAATTCAAAGGTAATCTATATTATCTAATTTATATTATCAATATCACTAATCTATTTACCCAATCATTGTTATTTCAGCTTTAGTAATATATTAAGGAATCGCATTCCCACAATCATATGTTTTTCAATAGTTTTACCTTTTCACTAAATCATATTTATTGGTTATTGATACTGATCAACACATGCCTTTATATCCTTAATGAAAATGTAATAGAGTTAAATCCTTATTCACTCTATAATACTTATAATTAGGATATCATTTACAAAATTAATCATACATAATTCTTAAAGGATCCCAATACCAATGAAATTTAATCATTAAGCTTCTTTAATTTCAATAGAAAACGTCTGACCTTGATCTCTTAGAAACATCTAATATATATTCTAGAGATTTATGAATAAATTATTTTTTTGTACTCAATATTCTTATAGTTAAAAAATTAAATATTATTGTTGTCATTCTCCCCATTGCACTATTCTTTTAGATGACCCTTTTATCAACCCATATAAAAAATTTCTCTATCCATTTATGAATTTCTTATAGTGATTAGTTCCACATTTATCAAATGTCCGAAACTCAACCTTTCTCTTCTTAACATTATCCATTATTTTTTATACCTTCCTATTATTTAATTTCTGAACATTGTATCAATAAGACTCATTGAATTATTCTTCTTTCTTTATAACACATAAAACTATTTAATAATATGAATAAAAGGTTTTAAACACCAAAAACCTTAAGGTGCTTATATTAAGCCCTTAAAATAAGTGTTCAATCATTTAATCCATGATGTTTATGTAACCCATAATATACATTATTATCCAAGTAATGGAATCTTTATACATTTTATTAAATTATTATTCATTTTTATTTATACTATATAACATTCTCTTCATCTGAGTTTCTTTCTCAAGAGGGAAATATTTTTCAATGAATTTATCCATTAAATCATTCCATTCCATGATATCTATTTCACCTTCTTCCTTAGTATTTTGGATAAAATACCACAATTTATATACATCAAAATTGAGAAAATAAAATTCATATATAACCATATCCTTTTTACCATATCCTAATACCATAAATTTATTATTTAAATACATAATCCATTACTAATCCACCATTGGATTAGTATCCCCACTAAATTATGTGTGGCATATTTCACCTAAAGTTGTCCAATATCTGTGATTGGTGTAATGGAAAATGAGTATCCATCCATTCCAGGTTATGTGTCACAACCTAAAAATGTTCCCCTAGTATATCCACAACCTTCAATGTTCTAATGGGCATAATATCGGCTTAATTGGCCAGGAATCCTCTACATAGTCAATGAGTATTGATACCATTCTTCCATCAATTTCCATTTATAAATAATAGAATATACTAGATTAGATCAAATCAATATGAAACATAATGTATAAAACCAAAATTATAGGAATACATAACATTAATTAAAAATTTATGACTATCTAATACCATAATTATAATAATTAATTATTTGGGATGTCCTTCTATAGTTATCTTAAAAAACAATCTCAGTGTTATTGTTCCCAATCATATATTTTCATGAATATTTTTTCAATGCTTCAAATTTAAATTTTTCTAATAACAAAAATAAATACATTCCCTTTAATATTGGAGTTGGTTCCTTAATTTATTTCATTATCCTCGTTAAAAGGTAAAAAACATCCGAAGGGCTGATAAGTTTAGATGTTTTGAAAGCAAGATATATAAATGAATCCTATTTTACAATGTGAATATAAAATCAAGCATAATAAATAAAATTGTAATATTCTCAGCATCTTTGACATATCATTTAGATTATTTTTCTTAATTTCCTATGTAAAATAAGAAATTATGATCTTAAATTCTTAGTAATAGTTATGTACATTTTAATTTATCATAATTAAATAATGATTAATAATCATGGAATGGTAAATGTATAATAAATATTCTAATTAATCAGTAATATTATCATAATATGATAAAAATAAAATATGATCAATACTTCTATATAAATAATTTCATTATATTTAAACTTTATAAATGCAATTATAACTAATAGACTAATAAAATCTAATAATAAGGATTATGGAATGCATAACTTTGGATGTCTGAACTATGATGATATTCTATCAAGACCATTGCTGTCAATCTACATCCAGAAGAATGATTTTATCTGTGATTAGAAAAATATCATATTTATGTCAAGCCCTTTCATAATAGACAACTATCAAGAGTTATCCTCCTTACAATTTAAATCATTTTAGAAATTAATTTGAACAGTACGTCAAAAACATATTTTGTCCTAGGAGACTACCGATGCATTAAGGGGATTAATTTAGATTTTCCCCCATCCATGTGGAACATATCTAAAACATTCCCTACATATCAAATAATCTATATAAACTTTTAATAATTGGCCTTATAATTATGTATATGTATTGAGTAAATGATATAGAGTCATCAATATTTCCACAACTATTTTAATATCATTAAAATTATACACTATATGTATAATTGTATCAATTTTAATAACTAATTATACCCATAAATAAGAGTATGGATATTTAAATAAAATTTAATATACAATGAAAATGTAAAAAAAGTATGTTATTATTTATTGAGAATATTGACAATCACAAAATAAAGTGACATTGAAAATATAGCTTTTACAAGTTGATAATTTTAAAACAAAATCCATTTGATGATACAATTCAATGCGAAACATAAAATACCATTAATTATTATTGAATAATGATATTAAATTAAGAATATTCCGTATATAAAACACATTAAATTTAATTTGTTCATAATGAAAAATATTTCTCAATTAAATTTAAACTGAGACAAAATCCTTTACTACTTGTGTAACATTTTAATCATGACATTAATGAATGAATAAAATAAATTTAATATTTTAATACAAATAAATAAATAAATTTAATGATATATAACTTCGTGTCGTAATCTATACACCCCACAAAAGAAACAAGTGGTGAATATGGAAAATGTATCACAAAGAAAGACTATAAATCCCCTTAAAATACGCTCCCATTAGGTTAAACACCATTTAAAAAAATGAATAATAGTTATGATCATGTAATTAACACATTATAGAACTATATTAATATTTATAATCTTATATATTACCCTATTATAACATATTATCAACCATTTATTAATAACCCTTCATTATTTTCATTGTTTCTCGTGTTAATTGCCTTATTTTTCATATATGCTCTAAATGGTATTTTTTTTGTTCCCCTTACTTTGATCATGTATTCAACATATTAAAAATTTAAACCATGATTTAAATATCATATTTATTCATTATATATGTATTTATTGTAATTGATAATATTTTTTATAAAAGATCAAATGCCCCATTCGTGGAGATGATAAGCCATACATACGACTAAATACTCTTAACTTTTTCTTGTCATAATTGATGAATGAAAAGTAAATGACATGTATGTATATTTTTATTAAGTTATAATTTTTATTTAATTTATAAAACATATTTTTATTAAAATAATACTTAATATACTCTATGTGAATATTGAACAAATCACATCACTTTGAGGAGATGGTAGTCCCCACATCCATAGATGATGTTATCGTATAATCAATAATTGGAAAAAAAGAAGGTATGTGTTATAGTTTAATTCCGTAAGGATACATAAATCATATGTATCATACATAAATAATAAATACATTATTATTCCTATTATATAATGGTTGTAATGGAAGAATGGATGACATTAGTTTGCAAGGTGGTCCTCCGTTGTACAAAAAAATGTTGATTTAGTGTCTCATTTAAAGTAAGAGTTTAATGATTTAGGTCATACAATTTACATAAAATCAATGAATCATATTTAGGTTACTTTTTTTATATAAATGATATATTAATAATTATTTTTGTCTTGAATGAAATAAATAAGAAGTTCTCATTTAAGAATGTTACCTCTTTCTTGAGTAACTTATTTTGTTTTAAATCAAAATAATTTCTTGGAAAATTTTATACAATAAGTGTAGATTCTATATTGACAGGAGTGAATTTTTGAGTTTATTTAGGTAGATGTTTTATGATCTCAGAGTCTTGAGTGTTGTGATGTTGTAATATGAGTGAGTGATTATTTATGATTGGGGAGTTTAATATTGTAAATATTAAAAAGTAAACCCTATTTGGATATATACCTTATATAAAATTCATTAAATAATGAACCCTTTTGGATCCAATATATTATATGGTAAAAATATATCCCACTAATGGGAGTGTGATAAATTTCTAGGTCAGTTACCCGTATATTATTATTGCTTCACCACTATGTACACAAATGATTACATTAATCATTGTAATTAATTTTTATTTATTTGAAAAAAATTTTGGTAAACAAATAATTTTAACATAATAGAAAATTGAAATTCTGATTATTGAAAATATTTAATCTGTGTTTCTAAATTAAAATCTATGATGTAGAAGAAATTAATTTAAAATTAACCCCACATATAGATTTTGAAAGATGGGATTTAATGAGAAAATGTTCATAATTTCACTTAGTTTATATATATATATATTCTATAATAAATTTATTAAAGTGAACAAAATGGATTAATATATGTATAATTGTATGAATTATATGTTAAATTAAATTAAATATACTCTTTACCATTACCAAATTTTTGAGATGAATGTTTTTAAAAAATTTTGAAAAAAATCACCACAAGCTAATTTCATATTTCCCCTTTCGAAAATGTTGTTTTCATTGAAATATAATTTATAAATGTTTAGAAATGTAGTTTTATAATATGAGCTTCATTAAAATGGGAATGTTTCCATTAAAACAAATATATATTTATATGTAAAATTTTATTTTCCATATATTATAGTAACAAAATATATTCAGTGAATTTAAATAAATGTAATTGAATATAATATATATATATATTTCATTAATATCATCCAATAATATTAATTAATTTAATTTATTAAGATATGATTCATTTTACACAAAAAATAGTTAATTTATAAAATAGATCATTTATATTTAATTAGTTTTAGTATTTATTTATAATTAATTTTTCTATAAAGAATTATGAAGATATTGTAAAAATTATGAATTCACATTAAAATAGTTCGTACAATAATAATAATCCTAATATAAAATTTCCTAATATTATTATAATTGTTGGTAATTTTTATCCTCCTTCTAGAACTATAGAAGTAAGGTAGATTTCTAAAATCCTTTGAATGATTAAATGTAATATGTATGCGGCTTCAAGAATGAATATTAGACCTTCCAGTATTGATTCTATCCTTAGAAATCATAATGGTTTTCTCAAGGGATGAATCTAATTTTTGTGGGATGAAAAAGCATCTATTGATGTCAAAATGATTATCATGTTCAATGCGATAGAAATGTAAAGACAATGAGGGTTTTTCTAAAGGTGGTTGGAATTTGAACTTACCACCATAGTGTAATATATGATAATTTTTTCTATTAATCTCCCATATAATCTATCTTCCTAATAGATCAAACAGCTTGAAAATATATTAACCATGAACTAATTCATAACACATACATTTCATGAATCCAATTTATTGTCGAATGGGCTTATAAATAATATGGGTCCAATAAAAAACTTATTCTAATCAATGATTAACCATATTAGTTTTATTATATTTCATAGATATTTTTGTAAAAGGATTTACATCCAATTGTTATGAGCTTTTTGTTGATTAAAAAATAATTTTCCAGGTAGAAAAGATTTCATCCTTTTAAAAAAATGGACCTTTAATAAATGATAGTGAAAAATAACAATGTGATGATATGTTTTTGACACCAAAACCATAAATATATCGATGATAAATAATTCCATTAATTCTTCATAAATTAAGGTAATAATATAATATTTTAGCATCAATAACATTATTATAAATATAGGGGCTTATATTTCTTTCAAGATGGATGGTAAAAGAATGGAAACATAATTTATTTCATTCTATTTCATAAGTGATATTTCATCCATTGGTTGTATGTCACAAAAATTTCAACGTATATTAATTAGATTAATCAATGAAATGAATAGAAAAGATGATTTTTCATGATTTTATGAATAATATATACTTATAACTAATCAGAACAACCATAACAGGATTAATATTTATTCCATTTATTATTAGATTACAACCAAAACGAAAATATTTATAACAAGGTAATATAATATCAAATATTTATACACAATCATATGAATAAATACTATATTTATCTATAAAATATCTATAACAATATAAATGGTTCAACTAAGATCATTCTATAAATAATTGAATTGATATCCCAAATAACATCAATAGTCTCATCATTATGTAATGTATTAACCATAGAGGTTATCTCCTAAAAATCACATCATATCACCAAAACATTTATATCATTTAACACACATAATAATTTATATTAAACTCATTGGGATACTTATACATAATCCTAAAAAAATATCTCCCAAATATCATTAAACACCTTAAAATATAATTAATTGAAACAAAATGGGGTATCTATTGATTTTCATATATAATA
The DNA here is from genome assembly GCA_963277665.1 of Viscum album. Classification (NCBI taxonomy): domain Eukaryota; kingdom Viridiplantae; phylum Streptophyta; class Magnoliopsida; order Santalales; family Viscaceae; genus Viscum; species Viscum album. The sequence continues at coordinate 719,992,454 of OY728164.1, read as the reverse complement.
TTCCTAAGAAACATAAATCGATGGAGTTATCCATGCCTATTAAGTTAAATTCACATGAAAAATACATATAAATAAATTTATATAAACAATTATTAGATAAAAACTATAAAAATCTTGTAACATTACTCTTGGATCAGGTTCAAAAAAGATAACCTTTATATTGTCGTTTTTTATGCTGATAAATGTGACAAAATTTTATCCAATCAAAATATAAAACATTAAAATTAAGTATTGGGTGAATTTCATTCCAATTAAAATTTTTGTTTATAATTTTAGAGATTTATTAGGAACTCTTTCATAATAACACCCATGTGTTCCAGTGATCATTTTCTCTACTATACAAAGAATTTTTTAAGACACATTATGAATGAAAATTCTCTCATAACATTTTTCACACATGAAACCTTTATACAAAATTTTTTTAATCATATTTCTTTATAATGTGGATAAACATACATGTGCCCTAGAATAGAACATTAACAATGTTAAAGATCCTATGAATGACTACTCATAAATGATGAGAAGTCAATCCTAATCAAAGGAAGTATAAAAAATCATAGATTGAATACTTAAAAATGTTGTAATCATGGATCATTGTCATAAAAATAATTATTTCCATTATAAAAATATCCTGATCCCATTTAAATTTATAAGAGAAACTATCTAACTTTACTCTTTCCCTCTTTCCTTGAAATTTAATAAACATTACCCAATTCATTAAAGAACTATATCATACTCACATGTCATATAAGATAGAGTAGCCTCACCAAACATCATTGTTAATTACCATATAGTGTACATTTATAGAACACATAGTATCAATTATTTTTATTGCTAATATATTAAAAAAATTAATTCTTTTGTAAAATGATTTACCCATGGAAATGAAATGGGTTTCAGGAAAAATTATTTAAAACCACCAGAACTAGAAATTAAGAGAAATAATATTAATGGTATGAATAAATATTATTTATAGTGAATTAGATGAAGAAGTGGAGTATATTTTAAGAGATTAAAATAATATTAAAATATCATATAATTTATTTCATTAACAACAAGGGAAAATAACCATAAATTTTTTAATATTAGATATCAAATTCTAGAATATATGGAAAATTAATTTTAATTTAAAATTACAATGAAAATGTATAAGGTTAGAATCATGATTTTAAATGTTAATTATGGTGGTAAAATTCCTTCATTTCATAAATGATAAAAATAAAAATTCATCTCACAATTTTGTAAAGAGAAGAAGAAGTGGCCCAAGAAGAAGATGTTTAGAAAATTCCATGAAAAAAGATATAATAAGAAATAATATCCTGTAAAATAGATTTAAAAACTATTTTTTAATAAAAAAATTCATGAAATTAGATAAAGAAATTGGATGAATATATTTGTTTATTGACATTACAAAAAATAAAATTATGGTTTTAAGATAAATCTTGTGTTCATCCTTTTAAACACCAAATTTAATTGAAATAAAAAAATATTATGGAACATAATATTAAATTAGTAAAAAATAGGAATCATATAATATTTCAATGGTCACTATAGAAACAATAATAATGAGTATAATTTCAAAAAACAAAATGTGTCTTAAAAGGTTAATTTGAGAAACCCTAGCATAATTGGTAATGATTGAATAAAAACACCATCTAACAAAGGAACACAACATGATTATATGAAATATATATTATCTAAAATAATATTTGAAAATGTAGTAATGGGAAACTAAATACATGAAATTAATATAAAATATAATGTAAACTATGAATAATATCTCAATGAATTGAAATTGAGACTATGAAAATACTTTTATCTTTTATAACAATTAAATAAATATCTCATAAAAGAGAGAACATAATAGGAAACCAAAATATAATTATAAAAAAATTATAATTTAGTATCTCAATAGTGATATATACACTGTATATAGTAAAGTTGATTAATTATACTATATATGTCTCAAGGAACAAATATGGATATAATTTTTTTTTATAAATATGATATTATAAAAAATTTAATTAAAAATTTAATTTTTTTTTGTTTAATATATATATTTCAAAAAACTGTGGAAATATAATATAATGATGTGAGAGTTAATTTCACAAAAAATCATGGCATAATAAGGACAATGAGGAAAATTTAGAACCCAAAGAATGGAAATTGAGTTTACAAACCCCTTAACTCACTTCAGAATTTTTTATGTATATCATTTACCTCATAAATAATAAACATGAAAAATATTATTATATTTTAATTAAATGATTTATTTAATTTATTTCATTAATTTCAGTTGTATATTTAATTAATTAATGTGTTCAATCCATGTTTCGTGTTCTGAGGATGTTCAGTTCACTATTGAAAAATGACGTCGGTATGATAACCATAATCAATGAGGAAATTTTTCAAATAATATATATAACTATATTATTCATATAACGGTACTAAATATACAATAATCATAATTTTTAAACCTACTATGAATGCTGGTAGTGAGAAATAAAATATTCTATAAGATAGAGACAATATTTTTTACACATGCATAAGAATCATTTCATTTTTTCCTTGGATAGAAGGGAAAGAAGGTATGAATTATTTTACTTTTTAGATTTATATCATAAATTTAATATTCAGGCATTAAATAAACTTATATATTCTATAAAATTTATATGGTGATAAAAATGGACAACATCATTATTTGGTGGTTGTAAAACACAAATATTCGCGAATTGTGATATAATTTTTCTATGGATGGAATGATAAGGAACTAACTGATATGTAGTAATTAATAATGAAAATAATATCACAAATATAATATATATATATATATATTAAATAAAATATTATATCACGTCGTGAGAGGAGGTGATTAAAAATGAAGTATATCAGTTCTTGTGGTGGTAGTTTGTGGTAAACACGAATGATAATTTTATTTCCCATTAAATGGAAGATAATTCTGATAAAGGTCATACAATAAACATTATAATATATAACTATATTTAATATAATTATGTTATAATATTTTAATGTGTATGTTAGTTTAGAAACACATAAAATAAGTAATAAAATAAAAATGCCTAGTTAATTATTTTACATATTCTTTAAGCAACCTTCTATCTTTCACACAATTGTCCATTAATGGATGGTATTATGATCAATCAAGATACACTATAATGTCAGGACGGGATGATGTAATGTTTTTTTAGATATTGGATGATCTAATTGGTTCATGAGTTTTGGAGAATATATGAGAGGTGGTGTCCTATTATATGTCATGGAGAGAACAGAAATGAAAAATTTTAAAATATTTCAATATTGTAAATATATTTTTAGGGAAATTATTTGCAACCTATACATAAATATTAAATAATTTTAGATGAATATTCCATAAATTTTTAAAAAATATAATCTTGGGGAAATTTGTGGTTTAGATTCTTTAAAACATGGATTGGTAAACAACAAGTACATTAAACATACGACTAATATCCTAATTTGTTCCTCACAATATTCAAACATCATATATATATATATATAACATACATAAAACCATTCCATATATCCTAGGGAAAGAAACATTAAAAAATGTGAGTTTAGGTTTCTAGTAAGGAAAAATATAGGATATATCAATAAATTTTGACAACTGACCATAAGATTATAATAATTATATTATAACATTATATTGACATTAAAAAATAATACTCATTAATTTGTATATAATAATGATGAAACATGTAGTAAATATTTACCAATCGAAACACATAATTGACAAAGGAACATAATCCTAAATAATATATCTTATCATATGAATATATATTATATTCATAAAAAATAGGTTCTAGTATCCACATAAGAATAAAAAATAATTTCATTAGTGAAGGCTCTATACAAAGTCTATCATAGTGGATTGGCATCACCCTGAATTGAATCTATTTTACAGTTAAGGGTCACTCCTTATAATATCTTATATGACAATGATTTTTTATAAACAACATCCACTCCCCATTTAAGTCATTATTATATAACGATATACCCTTATATACTAAAATATTTATAGGTATTTGTAATTTCAGGAACATTAAAACAATACATATGTATACCACAAGGTCATAAAAGAATCCGGATGTCATCATATCATAACCCATGGAAAATATATTGATTTAATAAAAATAACATCATTATAATCATTAACTTTATAGTTAAATAATTAAGATGGTAACATTAGATGATATCAGTAATAAATACTAAGAATCATAAAACGATGTTGTATTTATTAAAAAAATATTAAAATATTAGTGGACCATATGTTAAAGAAAACAACCATTTTATTTTGAATCACATATTTATGATATATTTTTTAAAAAAAATATTTTGGATAACCATTTTATTGATAATAAAAATTGATTGATATATTTGAATCGTTAAAGGATATAGTATTCTTGATAATGGGGAATGTCATTCATGTCGTGTATTTAAAGTCATTTTTTTCATATTTTTACTCAAAGTCAAAAGTAACATGTCTAGAGATTGATAAAAAGAACAGTTTTAAAAAAATTATGGAATTTTAAATATAATAAAAAATGATGTTAAATAATATTTGGATAATATTGAAAATATTATTGAATTTTTATAATGGAAATATATTTGAGGATGAAAATATAAACGTCCAAACAGAATAACAAGGTCCATTTTTCATTAAAAATTTCTTTGTAATATTATGTAATTAATGAATGAAAAATGAAATAAAAACATGAAAAAAAAGGAATAACTATATTATAAAAAAATAAATACAATTTTGGAGGGATATATCATACCATATCGTTATTTGAATATTTTATCATAAATAATCCCTTTATAAAATGAGATTGTGACATAAAACCCTTACCAAATGTATGTCTATCATATTAATCATTGTAACATTAATTATAATAGATTTAATCTCATTATAATTTTATAATATAACCATAATAATACCTATAATACCATATATGGTATAATTATAACATATTTTTAGGTTTTCATTTAAAATACATTATTATCATCATCATTTTGGGTGTTAACTATTTCATTTTTCATTTATTGTCTAGTTTAGTGGTTATAGTCCATAAAAATTGACCACTATTACAACATAAGTTGAATTTTAATCATTATATAATATCAAATATATTAATTATATACATATTTTTTATCTTTAATTTACATATAAGATGAAAAATTAATTACATTTCTACATGAAGATGATATTATGTACCGACACATTAACGACATTTCTATTTATTAGTGGATGTAATAAAATAGAGGGGAATAATAATTTTCTTGTATAGAAATGTTATTATAGCATAAATTTTAAAAATAAATATTATATATATCATTATAATCGGAAATTAATTATTTTTTAGGAAAATGAATTGTATCACAACATGGAAGAGTTATGTCCCACATATGCAAGAGTGATACAGTCATCTCTCATTAGATCGAGGAGACATGGTAAATGGTTGTTAAATTATTATGATATAAATTTATTATATTTTTTATAATACATTTATCATAATTTATGGATACATTTTTATAGAAATTATATGAATAAATATAATTAAAAGGTCAGGGTTGTGATCTATACCTCTCTTCGAAGAGACCTCCTTTGGAAAACTCTTTATGCTTTTCAGAACATGTCTAATGAGAATACCAGAAAATTGAGGATGAAAGTAATTAATCAATGAATTTTTTGAAGATGTTTTTTATATATAAGGCTCAAACGTTGTGAATAAGGAATCTGAATATGTTCCCTTTTTAAGTGATGGGAGGGTCACACATGGAATTTCTTAAAAGGATTCAATAATTTTAGGTCACATTTATGGGAATGTGAATCCAAATGGAATGGAATTAAGATTTATTATTTGATAAGGTTTAAATACATTAAAGAATAATTAGTGTACGATTTTTAGTGTCAATACCACCCCTATCACAATGTTTAACCCCCGATGTAAACACATTTTAACCATAACCTTAGTACTGCTTTTTTAAATTTAACTATAAAAAAATAAAAGGAAGATATTAAATTATTTAAATTATTCTGATTAAAAATATTATGTACACTTTTTATGATTAAATTTATATTCTTTTAGGTTTTTAATTTTAATTACACTCATTAACCATAAGCAAATCCTAATTTCTAAAAATAATTTTTTTAGAATAAAACAAAATTTTCTTCCATTACATGGTTCATACAAACTATCAAAAAAAAAGATAAAATATAATATTAAATATATAATTTATAAATTTATTTAAAATAAATAATAACTATAGATTAAGTCAAAATTGAAATGTAAAAAGACATTGCATGCATAAAAAAAATTTATAAGAAAACTATGTTTTTATGCCCAAAAAAATAACTTATACCGAAATAAAAATTAATGATGGTTTATATGTAATTAATTATATTAATTAAAATTAAATGAAAATTTGGATAAATTATGATAAATATGAAAACACAATGTTAGTTTTCCTTGAAATTAAATTATCATTTCTACTGAATTTAACATTTTTCAAAATTAACTGAATAAAATTTTTTTCTAAAGATTATGAAATTTCAGCCTTTGGTATTATTGAAATGCTGTTTTTAAAATTTTTATAAATTTAATTGAATAAAATTTACCGAAATTTAATAAATATATTACATTGTTTATTTGAAAATATAGTTAAAACAAATTTTATATAAAACATATTCTTGAATTTTAGAATGACGTTTCCATGAATTGATTAAATATACATTATGAAATTATAAATAAATTCTACACAAGAAAAAAAAGGGCAAATATTGTTTATAAAGTGGTTATTAAAACTCATACCCTTAAATTTAAAATATAGGTTATAGTTTTTTACTATAAAATGGTTAATATAGACTCAGGGTGGCATATATTGTATGTTGTCGAATACATAAAGATTGATTTCAACGAAAGTACATATAGAATCATAGGGTGTAACATTATACGCCAATAGAAAATTAAATTAACTCTTTAAATTCTGTAAATTTGGTAGAAACAATAAGGGCATCCTTAATTTCTCTTATACTAATATTCCCATGTAGTATCCTCAAATTTCAAATTATTATAAAGAAATTTAACTAGGTGAATAGTGTTATTCCATAGAATAGTATTTCTGTGATCATAAATTTTTATAGATTGTTCTACATAAGAATTTTTATATCATTTTTGTTTAATATTTGTGTTATATACTTATTAAGTATCAAATATGAATTTCTTAATGAGATATACATGTAATACATCATCAACCATAGTTAGGTTTGGTGGGATTTCCGAGAAATAAGATTCAGTCTCAACTCAATCAGGAATCTATAAGGTAACAATATAACTTGGCTTCAAACATCCCTTATTTATGAATATTGTTACTTTATATGAAGTAGAATTTATAATAAAACCCTTTTCGCAAACATCAAATTCTAGATTATTCTGATTACTTATAGTTTAAATATTGTATTGATTACAAGATTTCTTATTATGCTCCTAGATGGATCTAACCCTATCTTTAATTTCCCTAGATATCTCATATCCCAATAGATTAATTTCTCCAACTTCATCTCATTATATTACAGTTATATACTTCTCTGCATATTGTGATTCATAATTATCCATCTAAATTATTATAAAAAATCTTTTTTTGTAAGAAAAATAAACTAAAAGAATGTTTTTATCCCAAATTCCTTTTAAATCTAGCTAAAATTTCCTCAACATAACCTCTATGTTTTATATATTCTTATAGAATGACCATATGTCTGACGATGATCATAGGTATTAAAACACAACTTTGTAAATGCACCATCTAGAAGTCTTCTTATGGAATTTTATGTAATCCTTGAATCCAAATAATATATAGTAGAATAAGGTACCACATATAAGATTCCCATTTCATTAATGTATTTCATGGAATGAAGAACAAGAATCAAAATTCATTGATGAAAATGAACTACTCCATCTTCATATATTGATTGAATATGAACCAAATAAAATTCTGTCTATTATATGTTTTGGGGAGTTTGACAATGAAATCCATTAAAATGTTTTCCTATTTCCATTATTGTATGGGTAATGTTAGTAACATATCCAGTATTCTTTTTTCAGTTTTCCTTAACGTACTGACATATCGAGAATAGTGATACATACTATGCAATATATATCCTCATGTTTTCCCAACATAAATACTATTATAAACCTCTATACATCTGCATTCTTATGGGATTAATAAATTAGGATTAGATTTTAACTTATTATAATACATACTTCTTCATGTATGGTATTTACAAGACACAAATATATTTAAAAAAATAAATCATTCCATGATAATCAAGGTTGAACAACAAAAAACGTTCTTACCTACTTTTATATATCTACATATACACTTGTTAAAATATTATATTTTCATTGATATATGGTTGAATACTCATTTGAGATAGATATGTTTTCCCAAATTCCTCTTGGATTTCATGGTCCATCTAATAGAAATTCATACATACTTTATCATTTATAATCCTCATAATAGAAAAGATACCATAATCCTTTCACCTCAATGTATCATTCACCATGTCCGCTTTCCCAAGGTAGTAATGTATTGAGTGTACATAATATTAAATCTACTCCAACAATCATATTTGGAACATATTTATATCTTTCTGGGTGACAATATACTTTTTAATTATACTATAAGTCTATATATACCACCTTTCTTCTTAATGATAATACCTACATATAACTAATTAAAGTATTAAAAATATTAACTCCAAATGAGGATTCCAGCAATTTTCAAATGAATATTAAATTGGAGTGACATGTAATATTTCACCATAACATTTTTAAACAGAACACTTCCCAACATTTCCCTTGATAAATCAGAGTAAATAATAACCACTAAGGCAATACAGGGTAGTGTGATAATAGTTTTTTAAACCAATCATCTTATTTATTCCTTGAAATTTAATTCACACTCATTATTCTGAACGAATTTTACTCCCTATAGAGTTGACTTGGTGAGTGTATTATAATTCATTGATAAATACTTCAAAAAATAAATAATAACTAGAAAAATGTAAAAAAATGTATACCTATCATAGTGGTTGGTCACTGTCAATGTTCAAAACCATTTATCATTTATGGATCCATATATATACCCTCTCTTTGTGTTATATTACCCAAAAAAAGTGGAATTTTTAGCCAAAATTAGCACATGGTAAATCTTTCATCAAACTTATACTTGCCATCGAGAATATATATATTTCATAAACAATATATCATTTTACATATGGTTCTTTACATGGAATTTATATTTTTTTATCATTGTAAATATTTATAAAGAAATATTCTTTACATAGTACAAATACTTGATGATAAGGCACATTATTCATGAATTAAATCAATTATTTTATATTTGAGGATTTGATTGGAAATTTAGTCATGAGTTGGACCCTGAATAATATAGAACCTCAATGAATTGTCAATATAATAATAATAATTGATATTCCCAATAGGTTTTATTATATCCATGTAGGTTAATAAATATAAATAATATATAAAAAATTGAACTAATCTTAATTAAAATGAACTAGTTATAAATAATAAGGATGAAACTGTAAAGATAGTGATCTATATTGATTATTTTTTCAAAATAATTGACTTATTTAAAATTTTTGATAATGATGAATAATAATATTTGTTTGATTAAGTTTAAGAAAGATGATGATGAAAGAAAATAATATTGATTTTTTGTTCTGAAATTAGATTTGAAAGGAAATCCATGGTTTTGTAATTTTAGGGATCATGTTAAATTGGATTTTAAGAGAATTTTATTAATCTATGTTTGGTTTTACAATTGATATGAGGGGAAAAAAATTTCCATGGTGTCCCCTCCTTGATGTGGTAATCCAAAATTGAAATTCATGTAATTGGTTTAGGATTTTTCCAAATCATATTTTTCTCAATTTCATTTTTAAACCTGGTTGCCTTGATTGCTACAATGGTCATTCCTTGATTCGTGGTAACCAATGTTATAATTTATAAAGATTATTAGAAATTTTAACACTATTTTTCTTGAGAAATGAAAATAACGATATTATAAATTGATTAAAAAAATATTGAAAATCTAAAATAGACGAATAATGCTAATTAAATAAATTAAATGGAACCTTCCAACCTTTTTTACATATTCCTGGAACAATGCAAGTTTACCCTCTCAAAAATAGGATGAGATAATAAGAGGTATGAAAAAAATATTAACCATACTAAACATCTACATGCAACTGGTGAGGATCCTGTACAACATAATTTCTCACTACAAATATTGGTCTTTTGGATATACATGATATAACATACCTTTAAATAAATTTATTCAAGTCATATGGGATTATTAATAAAAATATGGCATTAATTATGGGTAATCATTTTGTTATAGGTGTGTCTTGGATCTTAAAAGAGTTCAAAACCTCATGATACATAAAATATTGGAATTTTGGTATTTTCCGAGCCTTTCACAACATGTAGGGTTTATAGGATGTGTAAATCATGAACCATGTGTATCAAATTCTTGAAATGATACTTTTCAAGGTATACTTCACTTGTGTAATGGTGTGAAACATATTTTCCATACACTAATACAATGTCATTTTCACTTCAAGTTCACTTCCTCTACTTCAAAACCTCTAGTTCTTTCACAATATGCACTAGTACATGATGTGTAATAATTAAAAAAAGTTTAATTTCAATTTTATGTTATAGAAGCCTCATTGTTAACATTTTTTTCAATTAGGATCCCTAGAAGTCTTCTATGATCATCCATACTTGTACAAAATCATTCTTTATTGTGGATACCATGACATTCTCTGCATATTTTGATCATATCCCATGAATTATAGAATCATGAAAAAATGAATAAAATATTAGTTTCACAACATGAATTAACAATAAAAATCATCAGAATTAATGAGTTTTATATTCAAAATTATAAATAATTAATACACATATAAAACTCCCCCACACATGAATTTATAATTTTACCTCAAGGATAGAATCTCAACATACTATAGTGGATGGTTACTCTACGAGAATTTTGTACTCAATGTCAATAAAAACCAATTATTAAATGGAAATTAAAATTTTCCAGAATCACATGATGAAAATATATCAATGACTCATTTTATAAATAAGAAAAATCTACATTTATTTTTTTTCTCTTGAAATATAAATGACATTTTATTCATCCATTTATATTTTTCAATTAATTATTAATATTAATACCCTTTTTTATTTAACTCACATAAATTTTTATGCTCATCATCATGGTACGAATGAATATGGTGGTACACATACCTCAAGAACATGTCACATAACATAGTCTTGAAAACAAACTTAGATTTCCAGTATGTAAAAAAATAACAAATAATTTTAAGGGCCTTATTGTATAGGATCCAATGACTCGGAGGATTAGGGAATGTTCGTAAATGATTTAAATCATTTAAGGCTAAAAAAGAAGGGTTTTTTCTAAAGTGAATTTCTTGATAATTAAAAACTGCTTAGTTAAAGTCTCGATATCCCAAAATATATCAGACCAGGCTCATAATGACATTAAATACAATAAATGAAACATTCTATATTATTATTTCAATTATTAATGTTACATGGAAATAAATATCATATTCAGTACCCAAAAAAATATTATAAAATATTTTCAAACCTAAAAAGTGTGATTTTTTATCCTCCGTTGTTACAATAGATTTTTTTCATTTAGTTTTTTAAAATTAAATTTGAATAATGAATTATAATTAGAAAAATACATTGAATCTATCAAATTATAATTTATAACCACACAACACAATATCCTTCAAATAGTATATTCTGGTACACCCTATAAAATTCCACACTAGTATCTATTCATGTAAATATCATGCAATATATTTTATGGAATATAAGAATAGACAAACTAGTCTTGTAGCATTCCCCATTTCCAAAAAAAATGTTTTATTTGGCTTTTATGGGTTTTAAAATGAATAAATGTAAAGGGGGTAAATTGATAAAGGTTTAATAAAAGATACCTCAATCATATTAAAAGAAATTTTTTTAGACATATCCTTGATAAGATGAAAAGAATGTTCTAGAATATATTATGATAGATTTTGGAAGAAATATACTATAGAGAGAATAAAAAATATTGTCTTAGTGGATGTATCAGTAATAAGATCAAATGATTACGATAATTACACATAGAAGATCATAAAAATATTTTCATCAATTAAGAAGAAACATCATAAAATCAAAGTATATAAAAAATAAAAAAAATCATTTAAAATGATTAACATGCTCCTCAAATCATAATCCACAAGATTTTATATACAGATTATTTTCCCCATTTCCCATTCACATTTATTGAAAAAAAATTGAAATCAAACTATGGAATGTATCATTGGGTGTTTCTATACCCATGATTGGTTGATTAACATAATAATCCAAAGTTGTTCATTTAATTGGAAGTTAAACACTCTCATTTAATGTGGATAATAAATTATAAATTTTATATTTTAAACACTTACAACCATATTGTTGTTATGTATTGAATTTTGTTGTATATATCATATTTCTATTAGTTCATGATATTTCCTCCTCTCATGATGTGTAATTTCCTAGTACTTTTCGTCATTATTTCTAATACATATATTCATCCTTTGTATTTATTTTCCAATAATAAAAAACTATATATGTGATAATGTCACATATGTTTACATAAAACTTATTGTCTCTGTGAAATTTTGGGTTAAATGCTCTATGATTAAATTATAATAATAATTCTTAAAAAATATATAATTGAGAAAAATATAAATAAAATGAACATAATTTAGATCATGATGGAAATTTATAATATGTGCTATAACAAAACCATTCATAAAAAACACACAGGACAAAACAAGACAATTAACACCTAAAAAATGAAAAAATTTAATTATAATTTACAAATGGGTGGTAAAACGTAATAAAGGGTTTATATCTGATAATTTTATTCTATATATGATTCATTTGTAAAATTATTACATTATTACAAAAAATATATATTAGGTGAAATAATTTTTAACCAAAATGAATCATGAGATAAGGGTCTCATCTGAATTTTGCTTCATTGAGGCATATTGAAATGTTACGCACCTAATTTATTTTATATGGTTTATATATTACCCATTTTAAATTTAATATCATGAATAATAAAAAATTAATGATTTTTGTGTGTTCTAATTTTAGTTTTTTCATACAATGATTATTCAACATAAAAAGTACTATGTGGTTAAAAAAAATTAGTGCAATTTCAATTAATTAGTTAATGTTACATCTTTTTTGGCATTGATATTCTAATATTTTTTGTTGTATTAAATATTTATTAACATATTTCATATTTCCTATTGACTTATTTTGATATAAATTTTGATACACATTATCAATTTGTTGATTAATTGTCACTTTAACGTTATGATCTTAGTGATAGTTTATGTCATTATGTCATTTTAATCTGCTTTGTTTATGCATGAAATTCCATTCATGGAAATTATTTAATATGTGGATCCTAAAACACGTTAATTTTATTATCATCTCGTTATTTCTTTTCATGTCAAATTACGAGTTGTTTCATCGTTGGTGCGTAAAATCATGAGATATGACTTTTAATAAAATCTAATGACATTTCTCTCTTGATATGAAGATCACTTTTCTTCCAAATCACTGGTTTCTAGAATTATTTTAAATATGTTTTATAATTTTTTAAAATTTATTTACTAAATAAATTTTTACCTATTTAAAATTTTTCTAATTGGTTTTTAAGATAATATTCATGTCATTTTAAATACAGGGCTCCTTAGGGTTTTAAAAAAAGGAACAAAAAAAATTTCATTCCAGAAGAAAACTAAATGATTTAAAGGTTAATTTATTATATTAAATTTTTTATTTCAATGAAAAATAAATCAAAGATGTTTTTTTAGCCTTTGGTTTTAAATAGAGATTTTCAATCTAAAAAACAATTTGCATCATATTTTTTTAATGGTATTTTTTGGTATTTCTATTTATCAATGTTAATATGACATTATTTTACTAATAATACACTTTCATTATGTTGTAATGATACACTTATTTTTCATTCATGGTATTTTTTATGATCATTTTTACCATAGATGGTATAAAAATTTACATTCATAATGATTTTTTTCAGTCATTAAAATCATGTTGAGATAATAACATTCTTTTGACTGTTAAACATTTAAATTTTCCCTAAATATTTTTATTATTTATCATAGTTATGGATATAGATTGAACTATATATCATTTATTAATACATATTTCTAAATTTAATTTTATTTCTTAATCTAGGAAAATATTGAAAAATCAATATTCTTTTATCAATACGGATATTTTATAATAAGGCACTCTATTAAAGAATTAATTAAATTTTTTAGTATATTAATATGATATGGAAATGTAGTGATGGGTTGGGCCCATAACTATATATCCCTTAAATGCCTCAATATTCTCATGAGAATATAACAAATATAACATTAATTGGGTTTTTAACAAAAAAAATTCACAGTCTTATGAATGTTCTAAATGGTAATGGTATCTTGATGACTAAATAAAATTGCTTCCCAAAAATAAACATTTACATCCTTCTGAATTAATTTATTACTATCCATTTCAAAATCATTTTATCTCTATATTCATTTCAATATTAGATATTGATTAATTGTACTCTTTTTTTAAATACCTTACTATTTTGATTATGACTTTCCTACTCAAAACAATCTAGTTATTTTAATGTAATGAATGTTATTTTATTTACCTTTCCATATTGATTGTTCATAATCAAATCATGAAATTCATTTTATTTATTAAATTGAATGTTTGTTACAAATTTTCCCTCTCTATATTAATTATGAAAAAGTGATTATTCATTGTTTACTCATTATAGCTTATGATTTATGAAACACTTACTAATCATTTGAGCTCAAACTTTTTATCATTTACCGGGAAGGTATGAAGTATAACATAAAAGATATAAAAGCATACTCTAGATGGAATAATGGTATTATCATAAAAAATATTTTTAAATTTTTATATTGAAATATAAAATGGGAATCATGTATGTATAAATTTTACCAAGAATACTAAACTATTCATTTAATTAGGATGCAATTACTTGTATCTTATTAAAATGTAATAATGTAGTAACTATATATGGGTTACTAGGGTTTCGATAGTTACCTAGAAAATAAAATAACCAAAGGTTCTTGGTTATGATTTAAAACTATTCTTTGAGAGTCCTCCAATGGATTACTCCTTAAGAATTATTGGGTTAGTCTTAGATGAATCATCGAATCTATAGAATGAACGGAAATTTTCATGGAATGTTTTGTAGTAGAAAATTTCACATCTCTAATATTAAAATGTTTTGATTAAGGTAGTGGAATATTTCCCTATTTATAAGTAAATTGAAGGACACACATAAACAATATTAAAAGATATTAATGATTAAATATCACTATTATGGTATAGTGGAACCAAATGTATATGTATTACATGTTATGATAAGAGAAGTTTAATATATATTAATACAATGAGAATATAATAAGAGTGGGTGGGAATAAAATTAATTAATATAAAAAACAAAGAAAATTCATTTTAAAAAAATGAATTTTTTATTGTAAAATACATTTTAAATTAAATTCAAGCCTTGTTCTTATACCTCTGATCGGCTATGCATCCTCCTTCTTGTGGGGCTAGGGTTTTCATCTTCAGACTAATCCCCTCCTCTCCTTCAACGTGACCCAGTGTGGCTCAAAGTCATCATCCTTAATCTTAGTGTTTGTGCATTTTTGTGAGGAGAGGCTTCCATCATTAACTACTAAGGCATGGATTTGGCATCGTTAGTCTTGATACATCATATCCGAGTAGACCATTTTGAGGATACAACATTGACAGCCCTGATGTGATGGCTCGGTGAAGTCTCGGGAGAGGTCCTAGAATATAATGGTGTTCGATCTTCTCTTGGAATTTGTGTGGAAGGCATTAACTTATCTTCTATCCCATATTTGGTGTGGCTTGGCATTAGCCCAGATGTGATCGGAGGGGGGAGAATATTTTTTTTCGTGCATTCGATGGTCCTATTGATCTTCTTGTATGTATGATCTCTGTGATTTTCGTGTTTTCTATTTATTTTGTTGATATTGTGGATCTATTGGGCGGTGTCTGGTTCATCTCTGTCACTCCCATTCCCCCCCCCCATTTCTTATGGTTTTAATGTGTCTAACTCTAGTTAGAGTTCATCTTTTATCCATATCTAAGAGGATCCATGCCTATATTTGAATTTCATGTACATAGTGGTCGAGACCCCCTATTGAAAATGTTCCCTTGGTGTGATGTGAGTTCATCCTGTCTTAGGAGTTGATGTCTTGGAATGACATTCCATTGAAAATCTTCTAGTTCCTCTGATGACTATAGTGGTGGGGGAGTAACAAGGAGTAGGGTGGAGAATGAATGAGTTGTTGCCATGGAGGAGGATTACTTGTGAATAATCAAGTTGTAGGGGTGTCGTGAATGTTTTTTTGTGATGTTGATGATTTTGGGTTTCATGGTATGATTTTTGTAGTTTTTTTCTTGTGGCCCTGTTTTTCAGGGTTTAAGGTACAACACAACTAGGTCCCTTAAAAAGGGCTCCATCAGATTATGTTTAGAAAATAGGGTTTTCTATTTGTCATTGCTTCTCTAAAATTTGATTTTTGAGAGGGTATGGAATTTCCATCTGTACCAGGCACTTGTATTCATGCACGATACCACTAGTCAAGTGGTGATGAGTAGGAGGAAGATGATCATAATGACTTTGATGTTGGGTATGGGGTCTTCAATATAATCTTGATGGAGTTTTTTTCATTTATATTTTATATAATGGTATTGTGGTTGTTTTTATGTCATTGATGTCATGTTGGGTTCTCCTTTATCCCATAAAAGGGGGTTTATGGAAATAAAAAAAATTATTTTTCAGTCATTCAATCCATTCCTTTTAAATTAATGAAATTATTATTAAAATATTAAAATGATTATAAAATATATAAAAATTACATTAAAATTTTAATTTATAGAGGTTAATATGATTTGTTAACATAAAACCATATCGCACGCATAAAAACACTTTTTTAGAGAAATATATGTGTAAGCCCAAATATTAACATAATACAAAATAAAGATTGTTATTATTGAATTGAAATTAATCAGATTATATATAATTATTTGATGGTTTTTTATTTTAATTTCAAATCATTAAAATTAATTTTCAATTAATTAATAGGAAATGATATTTTTAATGAAATTAATATTTTTCACTATTATAAAAATTAATTTTTTTAGAAAAATCCATTAATTTTTCCATAAGAAAATATTGAAACAATTATATTAAATTTAATATTCACTTTATTAAATAATTTTTATAAAAATTTTAGTAAATAATAATGAATTTCATTTGAAAAACTGTGACAAAAACCTTTTACCAATAAGACATAAATTTAATGGTTAAAATGACCTTATAGAAATTTTTTAGTTATATATTATGTATTAATCAGTACATTTCAATTAATGAAATACAATATAAACATTATTCATTAGGATGTTATTATATTCAATAAATTTCAATTTAATTTTTATTTTGTAATTTTTCTCAATATCATAGTTCATACAGACTCGGGCTATCATATAAGTTCATCTATCAATCACAACAATTTATATTTTAAAAGTAAATACATATGAATCAATGAGGTGTTATGGAATATTTCTTGTAAACAAATTTTTTTCAGAATAAGGAGATAATTGAAAAAATTCAATAAAAAAAATAAGGGATAAGGTTAATGTTGGTGGCTTTATCACTTAGTATTATCCAAGGTTAACCAGATTTATACTAACAAAACAGTGATGTTTTTTTAATAACGTTGCGACTGATAATGATATAAAATGAAATATTATTAGTTAATTTTTTTTATATTTTTATTAAAAGAAATTCCATTTAATCACAATAAATTTCAAACTATGGTATAAATTAATTATTAATAAGCACGGAATACATAATGAAACCTCATTTTCTAAAAATATGATTTTTAAGTGTAAAATCCAAATTTTATTTATTAACTCTTGAGTATAAATAATAAAATTATTAATAAAAAATATTTTTGATAATATAATATATATATTTCATTAAAAAATATACTCAAAAAATATTAACATAATTTATTTAGAATAATACATATTTTCTGATCAATTAAAATATCTAAAAAAATATGTTTTCCACGAAAATTTGGATCTTATAAAAAATTAGGTTTATTGATGATTCATATGAAATTAATTCTATTAGTTCAAATAAAATGAGAATTTTTGTACTTTAAGATATAATTCAAAACATAAATGGTCTTTCAAATTATTTTATTTAATTAATAGAAATAAAGTTTTTTTAAAATCTATTCTTGTCACTATACACTTAAAAATAAATGTTATAAGAAAAATCTGATAAAATTAACATAAAATTATATATTTTTTTATTTAAAATGTATTTACATTTTGTCAAATAAAATTTCTTAAAAAAATCTATGATTTTTTATGAAATCTTCACACAAAATTCAATGACTTTTTGGAAGAAAATTTATTTTCAAATCATAAAAAAAATTCACTAAAAAATTGGGTGAGTATTCCTATACCATTAATCAATAAATTAATATTTATTCGACCCATTATAAATATATTTAAAAATTTGGTTACTATTATTCATAAACATCAATTCAACTACTAGTTTATAATAATTATATTGATATAATAATATTTTCATAGTATATAGAAATTTACTTTGGATGTAGTGTTTTATGATTAGAAATCTATTGAGCTTAGTATTATTTTGAAAATAATATCATGCTATTAAATTCTATATCCATAATGAAATTTAAACCTCTCTATTTTATCTTTTTTTGATAAAAATGTATTATAACATTTTTTAAAAAATATAGTTTATTATAAAACATTACATCATGAAAGGAAAACCTTTTTTAATAGGTAAAAGTCTTTTTATTGAACAAAAATATCATAAAAGGGATCACAAAAAATATTTTTAAAATTATAAACCAAAAGAATATTGTCTCCAAGAATAACCAATAATAAAATATCTAAATGAGGGGAAAATTAGAGGAATGTGAAAATATTTACAAGTAGGAGAAGAATAACAACCAAAGAATAAAAGAGAGTGATCTATAACATAGTATTGAAAAATTTTCTGACCAAAAAAGTATAAATCCATAAGGGAAAAAGATTAAAATTTGTTCAGAAGAAATTATGGTAATTGGAAAACATTATTACTTAAATATAATTTTTCTTAAGATGAAGGATTCAATTATGTTTCATAATGGATAAACTAAGAAAAAATATTTACATTATTTTTTTATTTCATAATCTCAATTTTATTCTTCGGTAGTTCTTCAATCAGTCCACCCTTAGATAGAAATTATATTCTGATAAATCATTATTAAAGATTAATTGTTCTGGACTGAAGAATTTAAATAATCTTCTAAAAGATCTCATAATCTATAAATGGATAACATGTCCTTTCCCATGTCTATAGATATTGATAAAAATTGAAATCATTAGAAAAAGGTAATGTAATATCCAAAATTTATAAAAAATCATGAGATGGAATAATTAATTTAAATCTAAATTATCCATAATAACATAAATAGTTAAACATTGATCATTCCAAAAATAAATAACCATAGATTCAAAATAGCCTCAAAAACCTTGAATGTATACAATGTTTTAACTTAATATGTTATCTCACACCCTTAATTATACATTATAAAATATTTCATCCCAAATTATCAATTATGTTAAACATAACGAGAATATATACCATAACATAATAACATTTCACCCAAAATATCATTGATTACAATAATGTCCCATCACTTACATCATGAAAATTGGATTCTATAACATTTATCTTATGATAAACCTTAATAATATAAATAAAAAATGGAAGCCATAAATATTAAGTTAACAACAAATTAAAAAATCCTAATCTAATATTTTATCTAATCCCCAATATGTCACATAGTATAAAAGCATTATACCTGCACTACAAGATTCTATTCTAAATATATTATCATTATATTTATGTATGTTATAAATAGTAATCATGACCCAATATTTTCATTTCAATATCTAAAACAAGAAAATAAATAATTTGGTCACCTTCATTCTAATTAATATTTGTGTTTAGTGTTTTATATAATTTGTAAAAACTTGTAAATTAAATTATGATGTTCATCATGTGATAAAATTTCAAACAATTCCTACAACATCCTCAAAAATTAAATCAATATGTTATAATTTAAATAAATAATGTTATGAAATATCTTTTATAAATATTATGTGGTTTTATTTAATAGAAATAAAATTTGTTTACAGAGAATCAAATTATTTCTCAAAATGTGACATTTTTTATACATAATGAAATACTAAAATAATATAATGTAATTATACATTTATAAAAGAATGGTTTTCATCAAATGGAATATTCAATTTTTTTTAAATAAATAATTATAATTAATAGTAATATAATATTATTATAATTTTGAGTTATACATTATGGTATGACTATAATAAATTAATTTTTCTATTTTTAAAAATATAAAATGTATATATGAAAATATAATAACTATATTTGAATTATAATTAAATTAATTTTCAAAATTTATTATATTTTTTAAGGTAAATATTATAAATATTATAATTGTAAAAATTTAAATCAATATTTTTTTAAGGAAATATTTATATTTAATATTTATATTGATAAAACTTTATTTTAAAAAAACTTATAGAAAATAAAAATAGGGGTTAGGGTCTGCGCATAGGTGTTCATGGTTATTGGGAGAGCTAACAATATTTTTTGGGGTTCTTGGGCATTGGGTTTGATCATCAACTCAGGACTGAGGGGTTTTTTCTAGAGGTGTTGAGTCTAACTAGGTATAGACTGAACCAAGCACTGAGATATGATTTGAAACTGGAAATAGAAGATATGATGATGTCAGAGAAAATATGAGTGGTGTCTGTGGGTGTGGTTCAATGATTAGTTTTCGTTCTCTGTTTTTCTTCAACTTAACAAGGTTGGTGTTTTGTTTTATGTTATATGTCTTTAAATTTCTTATCAATCTATTTTCTAACGATTCTTGTTCATTTTATATGTCTATAATTATCTGAACTATTTTTACAACTTTAATGGATTTGTGTTATTGTGATATTGTTTTGGTTATCGACTATTCTGGTCATTTGTGTTTCAATCAATATTGATTTCATTTATTCATTTGGTTTGTACTTTTTTTTTGAATTTCACATTGGAACAACTATCTATTTTTTTGGTTCTTTTACTACCCCACATGGGTAAAAGGAGAGGCCACTAAATATATGAATAGGCTTATATATTTTATGAATTTATGTTATGCTTTAATGATCCATATATACAACCCTTCCATTTTTTTGTGTGTGTATGTATATAAGCATTTATATGCACTGAAGAGATCCAAATTCCTTCTATTTGAAGAAATATTCATGAGCCTTGTTTTAGTTTTTTTACTTCTTGATTGATATTCTATCAGGTAGGGTGAAACCCTCTCTCCTCATATATTTTAAGAAACCATTGGAAGAAGTGTTGTTTTTCTTCTCAATTATTCCATGCAAGGCATATAATTCCATTTATTGTTTTGACAATTATTATTTTTATTTAGTGAAATTATTTATTTGTGTTAATTTGTTTGACTGTTTTTATTATCATAAAAAATATTTTCATTTTCAAAAATAGTTTGTTTATTTTTTGTCAAAGATTTTTAGATTGGTTATTGTCAAGATTTATTTGTGGGGATATTTTCTATAATATATATAAGGTGTTATTAAAATTTATTTCAGAATTGATTATAGATTTTGTAACATATTAATAAGTTTTATTTTTATTCATTGAAAGTTATGTTTTAAAAATTTTATTTTAAATGTACTCCTTGATACTTAATTATAATAATTTTATGTAGTTTATGTTAATCAACAAGGGTATGTTTTTATTTTTAAAATTAAATTTATTTTTTCTATAAACATTGGTTAGAAATTTAAAAATTAAAATATATTTTTTTCATGTAATGATTTTATATTGAATATTTTATATTATAATTCTATTTATTGATTTTTTATGAATATTATTTTATACGAAAATATATATTTCAAATTCCCTATATAGGTGTTAATTTTGGATTGTTTGTCAATTTTATTGAAGTTAACACACACACACACATATATTAACATATTAAAAAAATTAATACATCATTTGAATGAATAAAATATAGGTATAAATATAGATGAAATTTCATCTTATAGATCATGTACAATATTATAATCGAAGAATACTCATGGATGAAAACATTTATGTTTATTGAATACTTTCATGTGCATAACATAATTATTTATCTTGTATGGTTATTTTGAGGAAGAAAAAATTATATGATATTACTAATTTTTATAAAATCATTATTTCATACATAAAATCAATTAAATAAATATTTCTTTATTCATGATTTGGTTTTTTTGAATTGGTTGAATTCATAAAAATTTGTAAAAATTTATTTTATAAATTATTCGGTACATGGATGTTTATGCCAAGGTTATGTGGCCGGTATTTTGGTTTTAACCAAACAAGAATGTGATATTAAATAAAAGTCCATGTATTAATGTATAGATCTAGAAATATATAAATATGAGTGTCGATGTTTAATTTAATGTAGTGACATATTTTAATAACTAAAAACACCAATTAATGTATATATATATATATAGAAAAATCATAAAATGTTTACAAAAATATGGCACTTGATCATTTTAAAAATGGAGAGGAATTGGAGAGTGAACCAATCCCTCGCTATGTAGGTAGTCCCAAGACAACCTTCGCTATTTCAATTTGCCTTAGATTAGTGTTTATTTTTCTGAATCCCGTATATTTTTTTAGAAACACACAATTAAATGTTTAACTCAGTTTTTTGATGTAAGTATTTTCTAATGTGATAGAGTAGTTTTTTTCCATAAGTAATTTGAAATAATTAATTTAAAACCTTATTTTTAAATATATATTCAAAATTATTTAAAAAATTATATTTTAAAATGATTTATCAATTGTTCTAAAAACCTTTATTGGGAATATTTATATCCTACCGCTTGTTTTAAATTATTTTCCACTGGTTCAGTAGAGTTTCCCATTGAAATTCATTTTTCTTACCGTGTGAGAAAATGTAATGTATTTTCAATTATTTTATTTGATTCAAAATAATATCGTAATGTTTGAATTGTGTCTATTTTTAAATACATATACTGTTAAAAGGACCTCATTTGTGTAATGTGTTGTGTAATTTTTGATTTTTTTTATAAAAAAATTACGCAACATGTATTTAATAGAAAATCTGAAAGAACGACCTTGGGTCGTTATAACTAGAATCAAAATAATGGACTTGAATGCTTTAGATATTTTTTTGGAGTTTCAAAGATCAGTAGTCGTAATGATTCATTATTCTGAAGATGTATATTTAGAATTTACGAGGATACGAAGAACAAATTGTGATCCCCTAATTATTTTGAGGGTAAAATAATGTATAATCGCATAAAATTTAAGCAATAAGTTTTAATTTAAATAAACAATCATATGAAATATCATTTATAAATATTATGTGATCTCATTTAATAGAAATTATTATTTTTAAATATGAAGCTTATTATTTTACTAAATGTTTTCTTTTTTGAAATGTGATAAAATATTAAAATAATATAAAATAATTATAATTTTATGAAAATATAGTTTCAATGAAATGATATTTTCAAATATATTATATTAATAAATAAAAAAAATTATTAATATTTTAAAATCATTGAAATTTTGAGTTATAGATTATGATATTAATATTTATAAATTATTTTCCTAATTTTTAAAAATATATTATGTATATATGTAATTATAATAACGAGTTTTGAGTTATAAATAATTTATTTTTATAATATTTCATAATGTTTTAGTCTAAATATTATAACTATTATATTTGTGAAAATTACAATCAATATGTATTTTTTTAACTAATAATTATATATTAAATATATATTTTAACAAAAACATATTTAAATAAAACATAAAGAGAATATAAATGGGGGGGTTTGGGTCTATGAATAGGGGTTCACATGTGACAGGAGAATCATAGATCTCATTTGGGGTTCTTAGGCATCGTGTTCGAGGGAAAATTTAATGTCTGCAGGTTTTATCTAGGGGTGTTGAGTCGAACCAAGTACTAGGGGAGCATTGGATGCTAGAAATGGTAGATCTGGCAATGTTGGAGAAATTACTAGTGATGTTGGTGGGTATTATTCTCGGTTAGGGTTTCATTCTCTATTTTCCATTATCATACAAGGGTACATTTTTTATTTTATAGGTGTGAAAATTTATATTCAATCTATGGTCATCTATTTCATGTTCATTTTCATTTTTAATTTTTTTTTGAACTATTGATTTCCATTCAAATTGATTTTGATTAATTGAATTTTTTAATGTTACTATCTCTGGTAACTATCCGCATTTCCATGAATGTTGATTACCCTTTTTATTTGGTATGTAATGTTTATTTTGTTGAATTTCCCTTTGTCACTCTGTCTATTTATTTTTGGTGGTTTTTCCACAACACTCGACATGATGGAGAAGCAACTGAATATTAGAAAAGAGTTATCTATTTTAAGAATTTGAGTTATGATATAATGGGCCATATATGTTTAACTAACCTCTTTACTTGTGTGTATGTATATAAGAATATATATTCATTGAATAAAACCTAATTCCTTCTGTTAAAAGAACTCTTCCTAGGACCCATTTCTCTTTTCATATTGTTGGTTTGATTATCTATCTGATAGGGAGAAACCCTCTGCCCTCATTTGATTCGGGTAACCTTTGGTAAATAATTTTTTTTATTCTTCATTATTACATTTAAAGCATATAATTCCCTTTATTTTAATTAGAATATTCATTTTTAGTAATGGAAATTATATTTTTGTGTAAAATTTATTTTCTATTTTTAATATCATAAAAATATGTTTTATTTCCAAATATAGTTTTTTCATTTTCTCTCAATGTTATTCATAATTTTTATGTTAAATAATTATTTTTAGGGATATTTTCTATTATATTCAAAAGGTGATATTAACTTTATTTCAGATTTCATTTTTGATTTTGTAATGTGTTATTAAATTTATTTTCTATTCTATAAAATGTTTTCTGTAAAAGTAGTATTTTGAAATTTGATCCTTGATTCATGATTCAATTATGTATAAATATTTTATTTCAGTCATGATGGGTTTATTTTAGTGTCTGAAATTATTTTGTTTTTTCTATATAAATTGGTTTGATTTCTCAAAAATTACAGAAGTATGTTTTCAAATTAAGATTTATTTTGAAAAACTTATTTTATATTGTTATTTATCTATGATTTTTGCTAAATAAATTTATTATAAAATGCGTATTAAAATATTCATGTGTCGGTATTAATTTATGATTGTATTCTTATTTTATTTACGTATATATATATATATATATCAACATATTAAAAAAATTAATATGTGTTTTGTTTGCGCAAGAGAAACATGTATGGATATGGGGTAAATTTCATATCCTCAATCATGTTCCCGATTATTTTTGTACAATACTCATGGATGAAATGTTTTATAACTCATTAATTGTTGCATGTGTTTTACATAATAATTTATTCATTACGATTATTTTTTAGAAGAAAAAATTATATGTTATTTTTATTATTTTATACCATCATTTTTTCCACCATAAAATAAATTACAAAAAATGTTTCTTCATTCAAGATTAAGTTTTTAAAATGGTTGAATTCAAAAAAAAATATTAAACATTTATTTCATAAATGACAGTGTGTATGGATGTTCACGTAAAGGCTATGTGGTAAGAGTTATGGTTGTACACAAAATCACAGTCGATAAGCAATGAATGTCTATTTATTTTTATATTTACATACTTATAAATAAATATATATATATGACTGTTTACATTGATACAGTAAAATTATTTTAAAATTTAAAACTCTAGTTAAAGTATATATATTTTAAGGAATAATAAATTCTTTTAGAAAATATGACACATTAAAATTGTAAATATAGAAGGGAATTAGAGAGTGAACCCATACTTTATTATGTGGGTAAGCCCAAGATATATTTTAATAATTTAAGTGGCCTAAAATTATTTTTTATTAGAATCTTGTGTATTATTTTCCAAAAAAACTAAAATATTTTTAAAGAAATTATTTAATGTAAGTATTTTCTAATGTGATATATTATTTTTAATCTATAATTAATTTATATTGCTGTTTTAAAAATGATATTTCTAAATTTATATTCAAAATTATTTTCATAAAAATATTTTTAAAGGATTTATCAATGCTTTAGAACCCTTTTTCAGGCATATGTAATAATCACCACTTGTTTTAAATTATTGTCCATGGGTTTACTAGAGTTCTCAAAGTTATTCAATTTTATTATTGTGTGATCACACATGACATATTTTCTATTATTTTTTTCTAAGAATATTGTTTATGTTTTATGTGTGGGTATTCTTTGAAACCTAGATTGTTGAAATTTCCTCATTTATATAATGTGTTGTGTAATTTTGGAATTTGTGTTTATAAAACAGTTACACAATATGTAGTTAATATCTAAACTGGATGTGCGGGATCAGGTTGTTATAGTACCCATCATTTATTATTTTTAATTAAGTGATTAAATTCCCCAATGAAATTATTCACAGAAGAAAACATTCGAAAAATATGTCATTTAACATTTTTCATCAAAACCTATATCAATATAAACACCAGAAGGGGGAACATAAACACTTAGTAATGGTAACATAATTTTTAATAATAGAATTTCGTCATTACGAATAAGATGAGTATATGTTTTTGAGCATATGATAGAATCGTGTTGTCTTAAAATAAGTGAATTTGAAACCCATAAAAACATGGATCATCATATATTTTATATGGAAAAAATATTTTACAAAGACAACATTTAGAAGAATCAATAATCCTGAGCCTTTTGATGTCAAAATTTGTTAGGTCCACTATGTAAAATACCTAGAGGGGGTGAATTAGTGTGTGAAAGAATAAAACTGCTTCCCCTTCGAATCATGTTTCATCATTAATCAAGACACACTTCTCTTATTCTCCCATAGCAATATATGAACAAAAATGAAATCATGCACAACACACATCAATATTAAATGGTTCACCCTGTCTAGGCTATGTGTAAGGAGCATACAATGGAGATGCGACAACGTACAATATCCACTAAATTTAATTACCATTTACATGTTTTGGGCATGATGACATTTATGCCTATGATAACTGCCTTTACAAGGATTATTGTTGGGTAACTACATTCCCAAGGGTCACTCCATATATCGCATTCCCTATCTCATTACGGGTGGAATTGACCATTGTCTTCGTTTTCCGTCATTCACTACTCTCTGAAGGTATCCACTCATAGTTTATGGGAATTCTGGTCCCTTCATTTTCTTGAAATCGTTCCTTCAAAACAATATATAGATTCTCTATTGAAGTCTTATTTTCACCTGTAGATGAAATACACTTTTTTGTACTTTTAGCAATAATATATTTTTTTGTGAAATGTTTTAGTTCATTTTAATTCTTCCTTGAGTCCTTCATCCACCATCATGCATATTACATGAATTACATAGAGGGTATGCAATGTGGGGCTCCTCTACCATGAAGTGTTTCTGCTTCTACCACCACATACCACCTCTACGTACAATCTTCGTGAACTGACTCTATATACCGCCTCTATGTAATGCTTCCACATATTTCTTCGACATACTACCTTTGCATAACTAATCTACTTTTTTGGAATTCAATCTTTCATAGACATATTCATAATTGGACCACCTTCTTCCTTTTCAAACCACAATAATCTATAAACACCCTTTCACAAAATCACTTATATGAACTGCTTTACTCTTCATGGAATCTGCCTCGCAAACCTGTTGGATCATGGTCATATTCCTATAGCGATGATGTTATATTATGAAAATCACCTTTGGAAATGATGGGATTAAGGATCCAAATAATGTCTTATAGGTCCACCAAATATGATAATCTTATTTCTACCAATTCATAAATGTTGTAAAACATTCCCCTCATATTGTTCTCCTACAGTGAAACATTATTCCCTATGTGGTTTGTATACTACATCTCTTCATTCATAGTGACCAAAATCACCGTCACATTTTCTCAAATGTTTTCCTTCTTATATTATCATATCACCACCTAATTTTTTCAAATTTTGAGACATCAAACATCCTAAAATACATCCATGATCCATAATATATCCTATGAAAGGCATTCCATCTCAAGGACTGCTTCGACAACTTGTTCCATTTCAAAGAACCCCTATCATCTCTATGAACCATTTGTTATTCTGAGAACCATTTATACAATTTTCATAACTAAATGGAACCAAGTTAAATCTATTATAGAAAAAACCTCGGATATATCCCACATTCCTTTCATTAAATACATGGACCATTACCCAAATAATTATAGAGCTATATCTTCATCACCCAAGGAAAAAGATATATCGATTTCACTCTCTATAATCAATAATTACCAAGTATTTTTCATGAAAAAATAGAAAATTTGTTTTTCATCATCTATATTTCAACTACAACTAACCTTCTTATATAAAAAGATATTCCCGCAGAAGAGAAATGGGTTACATGGTAATGCCTTTGTAATAATAATTCTATGCTCTATGGATGAAGAATATGTATGGTGTCATAATATATTATTCCAAACAATGAAGACTTATCATTAATGTATGTTATCATAGTTGAAAACACTTTAAATATACATAAAAAATATTTCATTGGAAAAACATAAAATAACATTTTAATTTAGTAATAGTTTATAAAAAAATTATAAATATTGGGAAATAATTTTCCTTATAAATAATAATCGAAAAATATAAGGAGGGTTTAATGACTCAAACGGTAATGAATCTAGGAATATCAATTCTTGTTGAAAATGATAAAGGTAATCATTATTTACAAACATTTGTAATGATATTGAACAATTACATATGCTTCCACTATAATGAAATTCTTTTTTATTTTTTCTATAAAGGTCATAAATAATTGAAAATAACATTATAAAGTCAATTTTTATTATAAATTAACATTATTGAAATATGTTTAAGTATTTTATGGATGATTTTAGTAAATTTCCCTTAAAAAATTAACAAAAAAATTAGAGCAAAACAATTTTTCATCCTATTGAAATAAAAAAGCTGAAAGAAACATTATATAGACCAAGCATAATTTTAAAATAAATAAATAAGTATTCTATCAATTTAAATAATAACTGTCACCTATAGTAGGAAAACCTATATATTAAAATGTTTAATTTATTTTATATTAATACAAAAACATATTATTTTACTACATTAGAATATATTCCCCCAAAATAATGATCTACTATAAATATTTCTAGATAAATCACCTGAAATAAATATTTTTATAAACAGTGGATTAGAAATATTATAATGTCATGGGATTAGATTATCAGTAAGGGTAAAAATATCATGACATGATTGTAAAAAGTGAAAGAAATAAATATCATTTAAGTTGAAAAGTACATATTTAAACATCATAAAATATTCTAGAGTAACATAAGATCATAAAAAAGATAATTAAGGAATAATAAATGATGGGGCCTAGCTCCAAACATATATCAATATTCATAAAACATTATATCATAACATGACAAGGTGAAATCCTTTTAAAACAATGATATAATAATTAAGACATGGTTTTTTGTGTAAAGAAAATTCTTCAATAAAATTTAGCCAAACAAGAAGAAAAATTGAACATGTAGAATTACCATACAGATAGGATATCCAATGTTTTGAAAATCATTATAACCTCACTTATGAGAACAGTCTCAATATTTCTATGACTGAAAATGTAACCAAATCCATCATTCTCCCACCTATTTGAGAAAACACATTATGTACATGCTTAACTATATCATGGGATATAATCATAACATAACGCAGTGAAGGGTGATATATGAACCTACCCATCATCATCCATACATATTTTTTCCATATAAAATCTATCATAATCATACAATAAATAAATCTTCGGAAAAAATTTGTTTATTTAAATTTCCAATAAAATAAAAAATCATAGGATATAAAAATACAAATTTTATAAATTTAATCACACCATATCAAAATATGAAGGGTTATAAAAACTTCACCGTTCGAAAAAATAACCATAGAGGGTAAATGGAATGTGATATTAAAATTTTAATCAAAAAAGTGTCTAGGATTGATGTATAAACAATGTTATGAAATATTTTTTTAAAGGTAATTATAAAACATCTTAATAACATAATAAAAATTAATCATAGTAAATGGTCTTTTAAAAAATTATTTCTTTAAAAAAGAGATGTGAAAATACTTCTAATACATTTACATTTAAAGTATTACTTAATAATGGGTAAATGAAAATATAATATGTTTTGAACAAATGGGAAAGATTGATACATTGAAAATTTTTAATATTAAAAAAGAAAAATTAATAATGTTACCATAGAAAGGAAAAAAATTGTTATTGAAATAACAATTTTACTCGATTGTAATGAGAAAATAATAATACCATGGTAACCAGATTAACGAGCAGACACTAACCTGGCCTAAATGGATTCTTGATCCACATGGGTTGGCTACATTAACCTAGCTACATTCAAAATGAATGTGGGTACAAATTATCCAAAAAATGTGGAATGATATTAAATAAGTTAGTATGCATACAAGAAAAACTCCATAGGGATAATTGTACTAGAATTAAAGTAGGTAAATAATCCCAAAGAAATATAAAAAGCACATGAAAGCATGATTTATAACCCAAGTCCCAATAAACACAACTCTCTAAACCCAAGGATCATTAGCTACTTCAACGTCCAAGTGGTGGCTTACTATTTCATGAACATAGAAGGTGGATATATAGAAAAAAATAAAGGCACATGTATGTTGTGAGCTAAAATCCCAAGAGGGTTTCAGAAAAGATTCTATAATAACATGCTAACATTTAATTTAAAAAATAATCTATCAATTTTACATAAATTAGCATGTCATTTCAAAATGACATTTAAAAAATTCATGATTTATATGTTAGATAATGGAAATACTTCAATCAAATGGATTAAATAATATTTTTATATATAGTAGTTTATATAAATTCATAAGACAAGTAAATTTTTTTACAACAATGATGGAATATGTTTTGAATAAATAAAAATTAGAAACATGGTAATATAAAAAAACCTATGATTTTTCAGGATATCAGAATCCAACACAATTAAGTTGTTTGCTTGGAAATATGTGTTGACACATCCCTCTAATATAGACCAAATAGGACTCATCGCCATCATATTAGGGATTCTACAAGCTTCATTTATGTGTTATTTGTGTTTTAAATTATATGTTTCATCCAGAATAAATCTCTTATTTCCAAGGAATTCATGTGCAATAATGAAGTCAATTATGGGAAATTTATTTTAAGACTCATTAAAACACAATTCTCTCCATTCCCCCATTTTAAATATAAAAATTTCTATATTAAATAAAAATGTGGGTTTTTAATTTTAAACATTCCTTCTCTCAAATAAAACCAATGGATTTATATCAAAATAATTTAATAAAATTTTATCAAATAGATTTCTAAAATAAATTTCACATATCAGCTTCACAATTTTATTTACACACTACAATCACAAATTTTTATTTTCAAAATTTTCCATCAGATTACACAACACAGCCAAATTTAAGGTAATTTGGACTTATCCATATTATATACCGAATCCAATTTCAAATCCAAAATTCAATGGTATATCATTTTAAATACATAAATTAAAAAAACTATAATTAGGTCAATTAATTTAATTTAAATCAAGCAATATAAGTTTAAGAAAATCGGACACCATAACAGAACCACCTACATCAAGATTATAGAATCTCAAAAACTAAATTCCCTAACCTAGAAATATAAATGAAGAGCAACAACTATAGGGTTCTGAGAATCTATAAAATAACCATGATCTAAAATATCTCGGATTTTATCCTAAAAAACAATGATATGTACAAAATCATTAGGAGGAAATTTGAGATAGTGGGAGAATGAGAACAGGGTGAGGTAACATTCCAGGAGGATATCCAATGTTGTTCTCCTACATTTGATTCATATTTGGAGGGGCGTAGATGGGATATAATCATCTTTTTGGAGCCTCTAAGGAAGAGGACAATTTTATGGGGTCATATAGGATTGCCAGACATCTGAATAGGGTGTTATGGGATTTTTAAAACTGATTTTTATATTCAGAACCTTGTTTTTCCGGATAATAGGGTTGGGCTACTTGGTTGAACAAACTGTGTTCCCTAACTGTGTGCCTTGTTTAATAGGATTTCACTATTTCACAAAGATGGGTGAATAGTTTTTTAAAACATTATATAGTAATACAAACACCTCCAATTATGGTTTTCATGGATCCTAATTTGAGGGAACACAATTTAAGAAAACCATGTCTTAAAAATAAACAGCCTATAAATTTTAAATTTTTTTTAAAATTTTCAGCATTATCACCCATAAATGAAACAAGAAAAAAATAATAATAACAAGAGGGTTTTCCAATAATTGAAAATAGTAATATCATGTCACAACCTCCCCACAATAGAAACATTCAACCCCCATAAATCCAATTGATAATATTTCATTTCAAAACATGAGGCCACTGCTCTTTTATTAGAGCCTCCTTATCACGCATCTCATGAGAATCTAAACCCTAATGCAATAGAAATTTAAAATATGTATTTTACAATCATTATATACCATGTATTAATAAAAAACTATCCTGTGTATTCATTCAGCCATATAAAAATTAGGTTCCCCCTTAAGATCACATCTGCTCAGAACATTAGATGGAACGTAAAAATACTTTTAGAGCTAAGATACATGAAGCATGTTATGTATCGACATTAGAAGTGTTAGAAGTGATATGTGATAAGAAAGTTTCTCCGCATATTCAACCACCTAAAAATTTCATACAATGTATGTATCATGTATCCCTTACCTCCTTAGCTATTGATGACTTAAATGGGGTGAAACCTAAAAGAACACCCAGTCACTAACTTTAAATTCAAACAGTCTGTGACAAAGTTCCACATAATACTTATATCAAATTATTGTACTCGACATTATATAATAAATCAAATAAATTTTTAATATATTCTCAAGCACCATTCTCAATCGAACTAATGAAATTTCTCCAATATATGACTAGAAAAACAAGGACCTATTAGGCCAGACCTATATGTCCTCAAAAGGAGCCTTTCTGAATGCAAACTAGTAACAATTTTTTTAAGAAAAATCAACCAGCACAAAATTGTTATCCAAATCACCACCAAAGCTAAGTAAAAAAGTAAGAATAATTTCCTCAATAATATATAGATATCATTCTATTGAGCCATTCATCTATGCAATGTACGCCATACCAAAATGGACCTGAGATTCCAGTTCCTCTTGAATACCTCTCTAAAGGCAGGGAGTGAACAAACGATCACTATTAGATAATATAGAAGAATAACTCTATTCAGATAATAAATATAATTCACAATATATTTCATGAAAATTCTACATTGGTTTTATCATGAACTAGTATAATATATGCTGCTTTGTTTAGTTTGTCTATCCCAACCCATGTTGTATTCTTCTTTCTCTTGTTATGTTGTAACCCAACCACAATGTCCATTGATATCTCATCCAAAATTCATGTTGGAACATGGAGTGGATGAAGAAAACCTCATGTTTTTGGGTTCTCATCACTGAACTATTGACATGAATAATAATGAGACACTATATATGAAATCCCTTATATATTACCTATCCATAATATTCTACATAGCATTTCATAGAACATCTTCAAGGTTCCATGGTGACCATCCCACTAAGTGTTGTGGAAATCATCCAACATATATTTTATCTTCACTAATAGAATAATGAAATGATCATGATAAGATAGAATTAACTCTGTGGAGAATAACCAGTCAGGTATACTCCCCCCACTATTAAGAGAATCTCAAATGTTTCAGAAATATTCATCAAGATACTATTCTTGAAGAATCATCTCAAGAAGAGAATATGTTTTTTTAAAACCTTCCAAATAAACATCATCCACAAATTCCCAAACACTAATATTAAAATGTGAAAAAAGTTCCATCAGGTTCCACTATATTGAAGATTCCTTCATGGTCTATGTCATATGTTTTTTGATCAATGAATTTCTGAGGAAAAGCCATTTCTTTACGGTATAGGTGATGCGAAAGTCCAAATATTTCATGTTTTATACCCAATTACTCAATGAGATCTTTAAATATTTTTGTTACAATATATAATTGAAACTCTTATGTTTGGAATACATGTAATACCTTTCTCTCAAAAGTTAATGACTCTATTTCTTAAGCACGTGTATCACAGGTCCATGTTCAAGGTCATGGGTTTGGTTATTCTTTTAGTGCATCCTAAGCTAGTAGGATTCATAATTAGAGACATGTCCAACATACCTAATAACACATCCCAAACCAAAACATGATGCATCAAAGAAGACAACATAGCTCTTCTTGAAATCAATACTAGTCAACACCAATGCAATAGTCAATAGATATTTCTTCTCAAAAAAACTCTGAAATTTTTCATACCAATAAAATACTAGTTTGCACTAAGATAGAGCGCCGATCAAAGAATCCATCATTGAAAATTCAATTAGAAAACCACTATAATATGAAAAAAACACATGAAAATTTGAATCTATAAATAATTTTGTAGTTTTTCCCATGTCAAAACACCCTTATCTCATTTAGGATCAACTAAAATATTATTTTTGGACACCATGTGTCCTTAGATATTATGTTCTAAAATGAAGAAATCATATTTTGAATTCTTATAAAAAAGATTATAATATATAAGCAATGCTAAAAATATTCTTAGATGATGCGCATAATTCCCCTTATACTTAGAGAAAACAATGATTTCATCCACAAAGACTACCTAAATGGTATCGAGGTAATCATCAAAAATCCTTTTAATCAAATCTATAAAAAATATAGATGAATATTTTAAACAAATAATGATAAGTTACTTAATTTTTCCATACCATCTCCAAAATGAGTTATCCTGAATGTTATATTCATTTATCCTTAAGTGGTGGTAACCAAATCAAATTTCAGTAATTGATAACCACTTCTACCATTTTAAACTAATAAAAATAATAATCAATCAATGGATACAAATACATGTTATTTATAGTAACATTATTTAATTTGTCGGTAATCATCATATTTGAGTATGGAACCATAAAATTTCACAGTAAAGAGTATTTGTGCCACCAAAGGTTACACAATCAGGTGTATAAATTCTTTCTACATAAAATCATCTAATATACTATTTAGCTCTTTCATTTTAGGGGCTTCTATGTGGTATGCTGGATTATAGACAAGCCGAGTACCTTGAACAAAATGGATAGAAATTTATACATCCTTTTACGGTATAAAATTATGACATTCAAAAGGAAGAATGGTTGGGAAACTCGACAACAAATGGAAATAGGTCACGGATTAGAGGTTCTCACTAAATTATGAATGTAAATAGATATATTAATTTTTCCTAATATTAATAATATTGTCTGACTCTTTTCAACATTCAGACACATTCTCCTTGAATGATACGGTATAAACCATTAGGTGCAGTAATGGTGACCCATCAAGGATAATGATCAACTTAGAGTTAATTAGAAACTATAAAATCCATCTAGAAAATAATTTCAATTAGTTTCATTTTGATAACTTGAAAATTTGAAGAAAGATCAATATCTGCTATAGAGGAAAAACAAGAGTGATTATAGAGACCATGCTCACTCCTTATTCTGTGTGGTATAGTAATATCCATCACATAAGATAAAATCATTAATGGATGATTTAGAAAATTAAAAACACATATTGAAATCATTGAATGAGAAGATCTAGTATCAAATAAAAAAGTAACTAATGATGAATTTATAGTTATGGAACCTCTCATTATCACTGGACCCATATCTATTACCTCATTCTTGATGCCAATGTTTGGAACACTTTTCTAATAAAATAATCTCATTTCCCATAGATTTAGAAGGCATTGATGATCTTTTTCCACTATAAAGTGTTGAATAAAAATGAAAAAACTTCTATATGTGACTCAATAATCAATAGTAGCCACATGACATGGGTTCCTCAGTAAAAACCCTCTAGTAACTCGTAGGATTTATATAATAATATAAAGTCAAATATACACTTAGAAAAATTGTATGAGTTCTTGAAAAACACCACAATCAAGTACCACCATGAGAGTTAATATTGTTCCTCTTTCATTTAAAAGAATTCACACTACCACTGGGAGAAAACATGACTCCTGAAATCCTTAAATTTCACACCATGTCCTTTTTGGCTATCATCTCTTTATCCAGCACATCATCATAAGAATACATCTTTTTTAGAAAAACCTTGGAAAAAATATAATATCATGGTCCTAACACGAACAACCAACTCCTTTTATTCACATTCGATACTATCTTGAGTGAAAACTATATGAGCTTAGAAAAACTGTTTTCATACTCTATCATGGTCTTGTATGACATCTCTATTTTGAAAAATTAAATAATATTTCTGAAATCATCAACTCTAGAAATAAATTATCGGTGAAATTATCCTTGAAGTATTTTAACTCTGAGCCCTCTACTAATTCATCGTCACTCTAGTATCCAACCATATCCTATTCGGTCCTTCCTGCATGAAGGTGGAACAATTCACTAAGATTTCATCTGGAATCTACCAAAATCAATAAAATTCCCCATCTTACTGAACCATTCCATATCCTCCTAATTTTCATTGTATCCATTGATCAATGGTGTCTTTTGGTGAAGGATCTCTTAAGAACACATTCAGAGCACACCACATAGAGGTTCCAAAAATTGTTCACGAGAGAGAACTTGTGAAATTGACTATCCCAGATCAGGGGTAGTACACACAATCATATCAACCCTACTTTATCCCTAAAGAGTAATCACTCATTGTGGTTTCGCAACAGCTTCCTCCTGGATTTGATCTGCATGTCTTCTTTAAGTGATGATGCTACACGACATCAGAAGAAAACATTGAAGATGTCACAGTGACAATCAGGTAGAGCAATGAGGTAAATTAATACTGACATATAAGTATTCAAGATTTTGATTTCTGAGTATATAAATCAGTAAAGGTAAATGACCTGAACTAGTCCTTGATAAGGCTTTCCCAAACCACCACTATTGACTTAATGTTAATTACGGTGAATGTTGTCTTCGTACATAGTCATTACTACCACCTATGTCTTGAAAATAATACAGAAATTCATACCGACGTCAATACAAGATGCTCAACCATGTTCTCTGATATCACCTTTTTAGGAACCATCTCGGTTACCTTGGTAATTTGATGACTATATCGACAGTAATATTTCATTAAGGGAACTCCTAACCATATATATTTTTCAACAAACACTTGGAGTCATATAAAATTTAATTTAATAAAATTTACCTCCAAAAATTTTGAGGAATGATAAAAATGATAGTATGAATACATTAATAGATCTATATAGAGAAATGTAACATAATTAAAATTGGTAATCCAAGCTAAATTACTACAAAAATGTACTAAAAATAGTATATATAAGCTGATTCTAATTAGACACAAATCTACCAGCCCACGTATCAACATATAATACCACCTCAAAGAGGCACCATACTGTTGCTCAAACCTAGAAGAAATAAATCTACAAACACTAGAATGAAAAGGTAAGTTAAGATTTAAAATCATAGAAGGGTATCTCCATGGATTCCATAATAGGATGAAAATTTTAATTAACCCAATAAGGATTAAATATTTATATAATACACATAAAATTTCAAAAGATCATTTTAAAAAAACATGCATTAAAATTTAAATTATATAAATAATTTATAAAAATGGAATCAATAAACATTATTAATAAGGATGTTTATATAAATTTATAAGGCATGTAATACAGTTTACAAAAAAACGGAATATATTTTTTAAAAAAATGAACAACACAATCAGATTGAAAAATAAAAAAAAAGTACTAACCTATGGGTCTCATTCACAGTCAAATAATTTTCATAGCAATACATGTACACATTTTCCTCATATATTGACCAAATAGGACTCATCACCATCTCATAAAGATTTTTACCTACAACCTTTATGTATTGTTAGTATTTTACATAACAGATTTGTGTCCCATATAATGTACTAACTAACTAGGTTTAATAATATCTATTATAATCAATGATGGGAAATATATTTAAAATTCCATAATATACAATTCCACAAATTATATAATTACAAATATTCCAATTTCCATTTAAAATACAATTTACACTTCTAGGATAAAAACATGACTTTATTCAACCTAAAAATAATGGGATTATGTTAAAAAATTTCCTTTTTTCCCAAATTATAATTTTAAATCAATTTCACATATCAATTTCACAATTTAAATTACTCAATTTGACCCCACAATTTAATTTTCACAATATTCCATCAAAATTCATCACACAACCCAGTTTAATCGAATTGGTGAAGTTTCAAAATTTATTGCCTATTCCAATTTCAAATCCCCAAATAGATGCAATTAGGTTATAAATAAATAATTATAAAGAACTTAATTGAATCAAGTAATTAGTTTCAATCAAAAACATAAGTTTAAATCATGGAATTTAGGGTTAATCGATATTTTCCACTATAGCCAAACCACCTACATTAGGATCGTATGATCTCAAAACTCAATTCCCTAATAGAGAAACTTCAATAAAGAACATCGAAAAAATGATCTGTGAATCAAACCCATATTCCAGATCCAAAACATCAACGATTTGATCCTCCCAAAACACTAAGATGTATAAAACAATATTTATGAATGTGGCGAGTGTAGGATAAGGATAAAAAAAAGAAATAACATATTGAGAATAGATGTAATGTGGTTTATCTAACTTCAATTCAATTTTTGTACGGGTTTAGAGGTGAGATAATCCCCACTTG
Organism: Viscum album; assembly: GCA_963277665.1. Classification (NCBI taxonomy): domain Eukaryota; kingdom Viridiplantae; phylum Streptophyta; class Magnoliopsida; order Santalales; family Viscaceae; genus Viscum; species Viscum album. The sequence continues at coordinate 719,953,068 of OY728164.1, read as the reverse complement.
GTAGCCTTTATGGAAAAAAGGGACTGCAAATTTCTATCAGGAATACAAAATTGGGTTTTAATGTTTTCTAAAATTAATTTCTGTATTAAAAAATAGTGTATGCATGGTTATCTAGGTCATGCATCTTGTATAGCCAAACTGTACTCCGTAGTTGTGAAACCTTTTAAATGGGATTCATAGTTCCTCTTGGGTTGGTGTGACACACTGAGATTTTAGGAGATATAGTCTTTCTAATTTCCTTGATGTATTTTTTTTACACTGCAAAAAAATTATCATTCATTGTATGGAACATTGTATTAGTTCTTAGTATAAACAATCCGATGTGACCATCCTCTATAGTTTTCATTGTACACAATATCGAGTTTCACTAAACAATGAAATATTATTAAATTATTATAAATTAATGGGATGTAAACATTAAATTATGAATATTAGTTACCACAATATGAATTTTATATATCATTAACATTTATCATAGGTATTTTGTAGAAATGATATAAGACGAAATTTAATTTTTGGGATAAAATAATTTTTTTTGAAAATAAATGAAGTTTGGCTGCCTTTTGATGGCACACCCATTTTAAAATATAGATTTTAACTATTTTATATATTATATTTGACAATTATCCTTCTTATTTGGAAGATGATCATTAAAATTTACTTTTTGTAATTTTTGGTATTTTCGTGATAAAATACATATTTTACTGAATAGTAAAAATTACTACATTTTAATCCAAAATAGAACTTTCATCTTATTAATTTACATAGATAGATTATTTTACTAATTGTTTTTAATGTTTAATTGGATTATGTTATTATTTCATAATCCACATATATTCATTGGATCTAATTTCTAGGGACCTCTTTCAGAGAAATCATGGAGATGGTTCCTTAGTTGGGCCTCATGTATTAAATTAAATTGGAAACATTGGGTGACCTGAGGTTTTATTGTTTAAAATCCCCAAATAAATGATTACTAATCTCATTTTTGAATCACTCTATCAGATCCTCTCAATATTTTTTATGAATTTATATATGAACATCAGTGAGAAATATCTTCCATATGTTTTCAAAATATTCCCCAATTAGATGAGGATACTAAGCATGAAAATTATTTAATCATTATGGTTAATAAAGAATCTTTATTGAAACTAACAATAACCACAAAAATTATTCTTACACATCCAATAATATGATGATCAAGGTGAAATTAAAGGAATATCTAATATTCCATTTTATGCATAGAGAAATAAGGTACACAAGAAGAAAAACTACGCCTAGACAAAGAAGAAATGGTATTATTTGGGTGCATTTTTTATCAAGAGATATTTTTATATTTCAAGAAATAATATATTAGAAAGGCATTGTGGTTCTCACATATGTATTGGAATATAGGAACCATGTAGATTTAGAATTATTGATTGTGGGGAAGTCGATCTATGAACATGCAACATATATAAACTTGTTGTTGTCGCTAATGGAGACTAGTACCTCATTTGGTGATTGGAATGATCTTGGTTTCTAAATATTGTTATTATATTCCATCGATTACCAAAAACATTATATATGTAGATAGAATTTATTCACATGGATTTATATTAAAATTATGAAACAAATGTTTTTTCTTTGATAAAGATATCATTTTTTATGTTAAGATGCATTTATATAATACAATTTTTGTGTATGATTACAAGAACAAAGTAAAAGAAATTGATAATTTATATATATCACATGTATCATACCTATCCACATTGGAGTTAGCAGATATTCCATGTAAACAAAAATTATTTGAATAAATAATAGCAATATGGATATTTATAGTCTTTTAAACTAAAATACATGGTGTATTTATTGCACTTTTACAAGTAACAATAATTAATGACCCATTTACTAGGAATTTTGAATGCCTTAAATATCATCATGAAGTAAATAATTAATAGGTCTATTGAAAATTTACTATTTAATTAAGGGGTGGGTACTCATTCTTCATAACATTTATTAATACTTTTAGTATATATGGATATGTCTACATAATTATATATAAGTCGAGTTCTTTTAATAAATTCATGAAATACAGTAATAATGTTATGAATCATATCCATATGATGATTATTAAAATACACAAAGGTCATGGTGGAAAATATATTAACAAAGTCTACATTGATTACTTATGGGATTTTTGGATCCAATCCTAACTCACTCTTCCTTACAAAACTCAGTGAAACATTGTATGATAAATAGATGAAATCAACCTTTTGTGACATGGTGAGATCAAAGATGAATCATGAAAGTCTTCTATTGTCCCTTTGGGGAAACACATTACTAACAAAATCACATTTAATAAAATAGTTACCAACTATATTGACAAATATAATTACATTAGAGTTTTTTACTAGAATAATACCCTTGTTATTAAATTTATATTTGTGTGGAAGAGAAGTTTTTTATGACTCGTCAGTTAACAAAAATAAACCTTGAGGAATAAAGTGTACCATTATAGGATACCCCATATAATCAAGGGGATATAACCTGTACAAACCCTTACGAAAAAAATTTCTACTACAAATACATACCATATACTTTGAGTTTGAAAACATCTATTAATGATTTAGTGGTAGAGATATAGACTTGTAATATGTTCATCTTCATTATACACAAGATTTGGTACAAAATCATATTTCTCAAATTTCTATGTTTGTTGAAACTATTTTAGATACATAAGTACCATGTAGGTATAAAGGTGAGGATATAGAACTAGAATATTTTTTATTCATTGAGGTTAGTTACTTATTATTAGTTGATAATAATGATCTTTTAACCTCCAAATAAGTAGTAAGTTGAATATATGATCCCATGTGTCATGATGCCATGGATTTTGAAATAGATTCTATGTAACAAAACCATGTTTTCATTTCAATATATCCTTAAATATATGTAAAGTACATTTTTTAAAAATGTGTATTGAAGAATAAAATACAGAACGATTGAAAATTTAGTACATATAAGGCAGGTTTAGTTAGAAAAGGGTTTAAATTGTATCAACGCATTAAATATGATGGAATATTTTCTCCCACTAAAATGTAGAAATATATAATAAATTTTATTTCTTTTTTTTATTTCACAGAGAATGATATTTAAAATAGGGATGTCAAAATATGAATACATAACATGATCCATTAGGAAGAAATCAATATTACACAAGCTGAAGGGTTTGTGACTATAAGGTATGTTAAAAAGAAATTTTAATTTCAAAAAACTACATGTAAATTAACGAAAGAATTTCAATCATCAAACATTCATTTTGATGATGGCATAATAAAAATTGGATATATAAAGAATGAGGGGGAGCCTTGGCTCTATAATTTTTTTTGTGGGAGTGTATAAATTTTCAAAATAGTATATGTTGATGGCATATTACTCATAAGAAACAAAATACTAGTCCTATAGTCTATTAAGAAGTTGTTGAATACATTCATCTTGATTGATGATATAGAAAAAGAATAATATATTCTTGGGATCAATATCCATCATGGTATATTCAAGAGACTACAAATCCATTGTAAAATTATATATATTTACCTGATACTAAAGAGATTTAATATGGAACAATCCCAGAGGTGATTGTTTTCATCGTCACTTATTATTTATCATTCTAATAAAATGTTTCCATAGTCACATAAGAAATGAAACAAATTGGAAAGGATTTTATATGTGTTAGTGATTGCGTCAGTCATGCAGATTATTCTATGTACTATGCTAGATATTTCCTATCTATTGAGTGAGGTATGAAGATATCAAGATGATCCTAGGGACTACTATTTGATGGAATTCAAGGATATCCTTAGGAATCTGAGGTGAAAAAAATTATATTTTCCAATTATATATAAGATATGAAAAACTGTACATCATAGGATATGAAGAATCAATTTTTTAAATTGTTTAGGATTACATTAAGTCAAAAACATGATACATCGTCACTTTAAATGGAGGTGATGTGAGATGGAAGAGCTCAAAGATGGTTGTGATCATAGATTCTGTAGTAGTATATGAGTATGTTATAGTTTTTGTGGTGTATAACGAAGTATTATAAATGTGAAACATCTTCCAAGAACATAATTTGGTAAATATAAGTATGGAAAATACCACACTCTACTATGATAATATTCCAGTAGAGGCTCTAGCAATATATACATTGTAACATCAACCGATTTATAACATAAATTGTACGTATCATCTCTTGATGGTTTTTTCTCATAGTGGTTATGTTACATTGATTATTATTTAAATAGAATACAATGTGAAGGAACCCTTGACTAAATCTCTGACTCAAGAAAAACAAGATTATGATGTGTGGTCTAGATGATTGAAAAATATAGGCAATTGGATATATTCCAAGTGAGTGTTTGTTAAAGATGGATTACTACTAACAATATATTTTTCTTTGATTAAATTTATATTAAATTTATTGATTCTGAATTTAATTTATCATTACATATTGTTCATTTTTTGAATGTATTTAATGTTATAATTTCCCAGTGTATTTTCCTTATTAATAGGGCCATAACTTCTCCCCTATATGATGATAACCTAGAAGTGTTATGAAAATATTCTTAATATAGTTCTATGGTTGGAAAATATACAATGATGGGATACATAGTATATAGACATTCTGGTTTGAGCTCTCAAAATAAGATGATGATTTATCTCATGATGTTTACACTTGTTAATGTCTAAGAAGAGAGATTGTGATAATAGAACTACAGGTAGGAATTTTACTTTTTTGTGTCATATGATATTTCTATCCATGAGTATGTTTAATAGTAATTAGAAAATAGGATTTTCATTAACGTATTTCCTGACTCAAGTACTAAGATTTACTGACAAAATTCATCACACTATATGTTGATGGGATGTTGGGTATATTGGGTGTGTCATAATTAATATGTCATTAATAGACAATTTGATGAAGGATTTTTCCTTCCAATGTTATGTAAGATCATATTTAGTATGTTTAATTTTAAGGGAACTATGGCATTATGTTCCTTGCCGTTTGTGTAACAATGTGTTTATATCTGATAGACAAAGAATGATGTACTGCGTAAATAGGTTGATGACACCACCATCCAACCTACATGATGAGATATTTTGATAAATTGATTATATTTTATAGTGATTATTTTCCTGAGATGTTGTAGTAGTGACATTATGTTCTTTCAATTGGTTTACCTCACCCATTGTTAGACAGTAATCATGGAAATTATTGAAGCCCTCATAATAACAACAAGAAATAATAGTAGAGGGTCACAATCAATGTGTTTTTTGATCTATGTTAAATTCTATTAAAATTTAGTTAATAGAAGAATTATTTTTTTCATGGTTGATGAATAATTTTTTTCATCTTATATTGATGACATTAATTAAAAAAATATTTATCATCTTGAATGTGAATAATAATATATTTATTATTTTATTATTTATTTAATAAACATTTATTCTCTAGTATGTAAGTGAAATATTTATCTATAAATATAGATTTTATTCAGTTTTCAATAGATGTAAGAGATTTTTGAAAAGAAATTTACCATGTACAGTGACCAATATTAATTAACAGGGTCGTTAAATAATATTTTTTAATGTGTAATTAGGAATAAACAGCAAATTAATAATAATTATATTCATATAATTATTATGAAAAATGGGGTTTTTTAAAGGTAATAAATTTTATTTAATTTATGAAAAGAAATTTATAAATATTCTAGTCTAAATATAATCCCTATAAATAGAAATTTTATTATTATGTTTTCCATTCAAAAATTGAAAATTGAGAATTGTTACTCATGGAGAATTCACATTCAACATCTCCTTCTATCTCTATCCAAAGAAAGACAAGTGAAATATATATTTCTTCATGACCATTGAACAAGGTATTAATAACAAACTATTAAAGGAATTATACGTTCCTAGAATCACCTAAACATTAATGGGTGTTGATCTTAGACCATTAGAGAACATCTGGGTCATTAATAGTGGGATTCTGCCCCTACATCATCACATCATAATAAAATAATCTAAAAGGGTCATGTTGGATGATCAATACTCAATAGAAATTTTTTTTAATACCATGTATTATTTCCATAATATATTAAATAAAGTAATTATATATTTTGCATGCAAGATTGTCATAATCAGTTTCAAAAAATCATTATCAAATTTTTTTAATATTTCACCCATGACCAAATTCTTCCAATTTTCCCTGAAAAAAATAATATACATCATATTTTTTCAAATTTATTATCCTTATTACCTATCCTAAGTGGTGATGATGATATATTAATATCATTTCTTTGGGATTTTTGTAATCTACACACACAAACACACACAAATATAAAATTCTTATTAAATATTATATGGATCATATTAAATAATGGTCATAAAATTATTATAATATAATATCATGTCACTGATGATAGTGATGATAAAATTATACTAAATTAATTGTTGGTAAAGAATTGAAATTTTTATAAAGCAGAATTAATAATGATGTGATACCTATATTGATACTGTAAACTTACTCTTAATAAAGGCCTTAATATTTGAGGGAATTATGATATATTTGGGTGGTAAGGGAAACTACAGAATTTAATGGACTTCAAGGAGAATTAATTTTCCTGCTGGATAAAAGAAATTTCAAAAATGGAGGGGATTTTTTGTGACTCATACCAATGGTTAGCGTATCACAACTACCCATATCCCTCTTTCAATATGATAGTGGATGGAGACTAGAACATATTATCCATATCAATCACATGGGAGGGCATAGCCTATGTTCATTGTACACAAACGAACATCTTCATTATCATATAATAGACTAATGAAAAACAATATATATCCTTTATAAAAACATTTAAATACCACAATCATAGTACGACAACATGTTATGAATGAATAAAACTCTTACTAGAAACCCACAATAAAATTATAAACAACTTATCCTAAAAAAAATTCGGGGACTAATGTCAATGAAAATACTAGGAAATAACATTTTAATTTTATCCCACTAAGAATATTTAGGTCCTATTCTTTCTAGGACTTTATAAAAAGTTTTATTCTCTATATAAGATAGAACATGTGTGCAAAAAACCCTTGCAAGTTTGACTATAAAATTACGCAATCGGTCACCCTAAAATCACTTACCATAAAAAACAATGAAAGTCATATCAACATAGATATATGTCTTAAACAGATATATATAACTTCTAGGTACATAAAAAATACATTGTGTCTAAAATTAAAGTCACAACCATAATTCCAGTCAATGGATCATGCTTGATGATTCCACATAGCAATCATCTTGGAGTAAATGATACACTAGTAAAATAGAACATATGGAATCAATATGATATATAATTGTCATTAGTTCAATCCATAAAAGGTATACACTAGAAGTATGAAGAGAATGTTACACATATGTGGGTTACTCCCAAGGCCATGGTGTATACAAAAAACTCACTCTCAAATAACTAGATAGGTAGAGGATTAGTGTAATAACAGTGTTGATCATGAAGATACTAGGAAATACACTTAGTGACAGATGACAAATGAGGATCTGAATCTATGTATTATAGTTGGATTCTAATAAATCTCTCCATGATGACCAAGTAAAATGTTCACAATACAATTTGAATGTTATGATTCCATACTAACCCTCGATAAATGGATCATGGGAACACTCCAAGAAAAATCATGTCCTCAATGAACATAAAATGGACTCAATTATTTATTTGGAGGGGTACATGATGTTTACTAGTAGTATATAGTGTGTGCCTTTGGCACTATGTCCATTCCATGTGGCGGGTTTTGTTCTTGTGTTCTTATCAGTGTTGAGATATACATCATGTTTGAGTCCATGTACTCTTAGATGTGTCTATGTTGGTGTCTGACTAGCCATCTATTTGTCGGGATATCCGCACCTATTATTGTGCCTATCCCTATGTACCATCCCAGGTACATGTCGAGCCGCCAAAAATGGTCACATTCCATGTGATTGGGGTCCTGGGTCATTTGATATTTATCATTTTTGGAGAAACCGTAGGTCCTCACAAGGGTCCCCAAACAAAGTGTAAACAGATCATGTTTTATGGTATTTTCAAAAATACCATATATTTATTACACATAATCATATTCTCAGACAACCATTGAATGAGCAGGGAAGCATATAAAAAAGGGAGGATCCAGCCTAGGCTACCATTTCCGTCAGCACTTGCCCTAATATTGGAAACAAAATTCATGTGAATACATCATTATGGGTTACCATCAAAATCCCACATCTCACTTGTACTGAGGGTCTGAAATATAACCTAAATATATATTTTACATCATGTTTGGATCTCGTCATCTATATGAACTATGATCTTTGATATCAATCAGTTTCACCAATAAATGGGTGAGCAATGGTTCATTATCTAGTATTTTGTTGAACCACTAGTAAAAACATTGGTAATGAACAGACAAATAAAATGCTACAAATAAAAGAATCGCAAAAGAGAAATGGGAAAAGTCATGGTTCTATTTCCCTTGATCAATTTCTATTCTATCAACGATTGAAGAAAAAAAACAAAATAAAAAATTCCTTAAATAATCCCAGTAGATAAAACCCATACATGTAATATGACTGATCACACAAATCAATCTGTTATTCAATTGATTTTTTTTCTCCATAGAAATAAGAAATGGGTAAATAACCTAAATAATTCAACATCCTACATTAATATGGATCAATATCTAGTGAATAATGGTCACACATTTTTATCGATGGTGAGATCTACACATCCCATTTGCACACCAGTCCTCATTCTTAATCCGTACTTCACTCTCCAAAAATGACCCACCAATTCTCTCAAATGGAATATATTTATTTTCATGGTTATGTGGTTGTCCATGAAAGTATACCATAATGGAGTTTATATAGAATATTTATTTTCTTAGTGTAATTACATAAATAAATAAATTTATTAAAATAATTAATTTAAGTAACATCACATGATAACAACCAACTGAAACGTTTAATTATGTCAAATGTTATCTCCCCCTTTAGGTTAAATCCATACAATAAACTCAACAGAGCCCTAAATATTTTAGATAAGCCAAAGACAAGATGTTAATCCATTTTTTGATGAAATCTATTTGAGAATTCATTTTTTATATATCTTGATTTTATTCTAGGTAAATGCGGATTCACAATCTCTTATAGTCTCTGCACCTAATTCCAAAATTAATTAAATAAAATATTATAACAAAACATGAAAAAATACGAGTTGTTCCATTATCTAAACCTTGGGGTATTAAAACCAAAAAATCTAAATACAAAGGGATATAAATAGAGTTTTGGGTACTTAGCATGCTTCTGAGTTTCCTACTCCCATGTTTTCTGGTGAAGATTCTCATGCGGCTACAATACATGAACTAATGGAAACAGTCACCCAAAAAGAATCATCTCTTATAAATCATTAAAATTTATGGGTACATTGAAAATTTATCTCTATACTTAATTTTTATCTAAAACAATTCTATAACATGTTATAGATCATATATTTACCTATACAACACGAATAGGTGGAAGACGTTGTGTACTGGGACTAACTGTAGTGATAGAGATATGGTATACACCACCTCAATAACTTTATAATATATCGATAAATCTTCAAAAAATTGCATGTATATCTAGTCTTCCTTGATAATAATTTACAATCCCCATTGAGGTGAAACTCGTAGGAAGACATGGTCTCCCCCCATGAATCCAGAGGCCTTCATATATCATGTACTATACCAACTGCCACAAGACGATGCCACGAGCTAGTTTGTTAAATAACCTCATGTAAAAATCCATGTATGCTAGAGGATGCCAACTAACAGTAAGGTTCTAATATATATCATGAAGTTACTATACCCTTTCTATTAACGAAATCCAATAGCGGAAAATCAATAAATATTTTTCAATTGATATAATAAAAAACTGCAATAATACCTTATAAAATACAGACCATATTTACATGATTAATCAAAACAAGAAAACAATATCCAAACTAATTTAGAAGATATTTCATTCCATATATTAGCAAGTGTGAATTTGAAAAACCCAAAATAACAAGACATTGAGAAATCCTGTGTGGGACCTGAAATTATCTCTGGTTCCCTCATCCTTGCTCTATTCCAACATAGCTATATTAGATAGGGAATGTTCTCTTATCCCATCCTTGAATAATAAATTTCAGTTGGGTACCAATCAGGTTGACCAAATAGTGTGAGATTAAAATGTAGTAGGCCACCACCAATTGCGTTTATAACAATACTTTTCTGTAACAGTGTATACAATTCTATAATCAATAATGTACCTTAATAAAGTAAACATTATTTAAAATTTATTATTATTTAATTAACCACATAATTTTTTTTGTTCTTGCTGTCAAAAATTTTACCAATACATTCTTTGTCTCACTCTTAATTTTGAACCATATCGCATAGGGAGTCACAATTGGTTATAAAAATTGATTTTATCAACATATTAATAACAATTCATATCATAGGTACATATAACCGTAGGCTAATACAGACATTGTAGGTCTATAATTTCATGTCAAGAACCTCATGGGATTTTTAATCTTCAATCTATTTCACACACCTTATTGTGCTCATATACGGTATTTTTAAGCGTTAGTCCATGTCCCAAACTTATAGTTATCACATATGAAGTTTTATGGATACTATCCATGTCCCACACACATTTAACAAAAAACACATATATCGCAATATCACATATTTTACACATATCTCACTCATTATGATTAATCATCATTAGAATTTTTGTCACTTGCTCTCATCACGATATACCATTTTATTTTACCAAAAAAATATTAATTCATCACCTTAATAAAAAAGGAATAATATGAATAATTAAAATCAAAATTATTTATCCACATTTAATCATAAAATCAATTAACCCTTTAAGGAAAATGAAAACATACATTAATTCCCAATATCAACCAATTCATAATCACATTAATCAACCCATTTCAAAATCATATTAATTATCCAATTAAATTATCCTATTAATTGACCGATTTCATAATCTCGTTGATTAATTAACTAATTAAATATTTCAATTAAAATTTTAATTTTCACTTGTGGAAATTGAAATTACACAATACATACCGGCAATTATAATTAAATATTTCAATAATTCACATTTATACCACCCAACTCAAGATTATAAATTATCATTATTTAGGCCATAAATTCTCCAAATTGAAACTAAATGGGAAAGATCACAATGAATAATGAGATATAGAACCAAATTCTATAGAATATAAACATATTAAGTTCTTTAAATACCTAGATATCTCTTATCTCCAATGGGAGATAAATCGTTCCTCTTCATCATGAAAGATAGATAGGGGAGAGATAAATCCAAACAAAAAGAGATTAAACACATGGAGTGGTGCATATCTATCAAATGGTTATTAGTTTCATCATGAACATAGTTCTAGTTGACTAAAAATACTTCTATGAGCATTAAAATTCAAATAGATGAATTTTGGTATGAGTTTGAGTGATTAGGATATAATGCGAAGGGATTTTTTGATTTTTATTATAAATTTTATGAGGATTATAATCCACTATTTTTAGTTTCATGTAAGGGACATTTGGTTTTCCCAAACCGTGTATCATAACCTTGTGCCTGCAAATAGGGGCTAGTCATTTATCCTAAGTGGTTTCACGGTTTTACAAAACCTACCCCAACTATATAGTCCCCATATTTCTAGGGATAAAATTTTTATTAGGGGTTAGAACACTATTTGGTAAAATATTGTACATAATATGTATTTCCCCCTTTTATCAAAACATTCTAAAATTTTCACCTGAAATACCCCCAAAAATTATCCAACTCATGGTTTTAAAAAATTAGGAGAAAATATTTCCATAAAATAGGATTGATAAATCTCTATAAATTGTTGGTATATTACAATATAATTAACTTAAAAGATATTTTATAGTGTTGTGAAGGTTTTGAGTGCCTGATGAGAGGTAGGGTTTGCAAATGGAGACCTATGGCCAAGGCGGCGATGGCCTTCAAATAGGTCACTCATCCCTTGGTGGGGCATGGGGGATCATTTTTTTCACATTCTGGTGATCATCGCTTCATCCCATACTCAGATCTTGATTGCCTTCCCTCGTTTCTAAAAATCTCCCTCCCTTTCAAATATCATGAACTCTTTGATGGAATTCCACATCCCTCGATCTCATCATGGGATTTCATGGATTCCTCTTCCTTGCTGAACACGTCCTCGATAGCATGATCAAGAAACAATGTTCATCCTTGGATATATTTGATGGAATTATCATAAAATCTTGGATTCTACTATAGCGTGCCACCCTAGGTCTCCTTGACTCAAGACATATAATGATTCGTATTTTATGCGAAGAAGATCTTATATTAGAATGGTCATCTACTCCTCGGTTCTGTGATGGCTCCAAATTTTTTATATTTTGATGAAAATATTACAATCATATTAAATGGGATTATCCAACCACAAAAATTTGGGTCCGTTTTTTAGAACTACCACTTCCTTTTAAAATCCATCCATTATGTGTATTCATAGATATATGGTCGGTCGATATCTTTTCTCTAATAGTAGAACTGGGGCAGTCTGTCACCTGGTTTCACCATGGATTTGAATTGAAGTATATATCTACATCCCCCCTAGTAAAATAATTGTTGATTGATATAGATGGGAAATTTAGGTATAAGTTGTCTGTGGTTTTTGATTCATGGCATGATTTCTTCTCTCAATGCAATAAAATTGGACATCAGCCAGAAAAGTACAGAGACAGGAAGTTGATTCTTGCATGTAGCTAAGGATGTGCAGGCTGATGTGATTCCATATTATCCACAAAGGAATAAGTGTCTAGATTATAGGGAGCTAGTGGGGTCTAGTACTAGTACTTCATAACATGGAATCTTAAAGGAGACAGTGGAGAAGTCTGTGAACCCATGAGTTTCTGAGGTGTTAGAATGACTGTAATTCAACCTGTGGGTGTACAATCTAGAACCAATAGTTTTAAAGGATAGTGAAGTGCACATGGGTTCTAGAATTTAAGGAGTTGTGGAACATCAAGACATGGTTTAACCTTCATTTTTCAATGATGAGGTGAACTATAGCAATCTAAAGTACATGCATACTTCTACTGAAATGATAATAGTGGTGAGTGGGTGATGATTTCAACTGGAATGAGTTCAATTCCTGGGGATATGATTCCCAACATCATGCCTTCTTAAGATGGTCCAATCAATACTTTTGAACCTCATGTTCATGGCTAGGAGGACACTAATAAGGAAACTGAATTTAAGGGTTGAGAATTCGAGTAGACCACAGGTCCTGATATGCCAGTACCCATGTGTAGTGTGACCCCTAGGAGTGATAACAACATGGAGGTCGAGCCATATAGAATTGAACTATAGGTGAATTCGTTTTTTCATGAAGCTACAGATTCACTTCATGGATAAGGGAGGAAGAATGGGGTTACTGGCTTGTGGCCCTTGGACCCAATCAATCCATTCATAACTCCTCATCTCTTTAGAAGGGGGATAGAGACGGGGGAAATACTATCTTGTTGGTCAAAGCATGGACAGTAGATTCTCAGTGGAGGACGAGGCCCCTCAAAGAAGACTCAGGAGTGGAGTTGAAAACCATTTTGAAGGTCTGGTGGATCAAGAACAAACATTGACATGTGTGGAGAATGATTCAGGTGATGATAGTAATAGACAATTCTTAGTGGATAGTTTGGACCATTTTCAAGTTAATTTCCCTCACAGCCCAAGTAGGAAGAACATGAAAAAAGGAAAGTGTGACTTAGGTAAATGCATTGTGGTCCGGGGGAATACCCCTAAGGGATGAAAATAAAACTCTCACTAACCAAAATAGAAGGAAACCAGGACGGCCAAGAAGGGTGGAAACAAGGAACAAAGATGCCTACCTAATGGGAAATGCGGACATCCATGCAGAGAACCACATGTGATGGTAGAAGGGGTAGGTGGTGTTTAAATCCCAGAATCCACTTCATTGAATAAATAATTTAAAATTACCTTTGGTCCAATTCCTCAAATGGGTAAATTTTAATAATTTATTAAACAAAGTTGAAGTTTTATTCCATCGAAAAGGAAAAAGAGTGGATAATTAAGAGAGACATAATCATAACCTGAGTCTTCAACCAATGCCAATTAACATTGGTCAAATTCATTCAGAAAATAGACGTAATGGTCACTCACCTTGAAGAACTTATCAGGTGGGATCAAAACACCCTGGTTAGTACTCTACACAGGGAATTATATAGGGTGTATGACTCAAATAATATTAGTTTGATGTTTAGTTATTTTTTGAGCACTATCTTTACGTAGTGGTTTCTTTCAAAAAAAACTTATAACCACATATCCTAAAGATGTACATCCTAGACTCTCTAAGAATCCAATGCAATAATATTAGGCCACTAATCCAATATATGAACATATCTCTTCCATATTTCCTCTTAATCATGGAAATGTTGAAAAAATAATCAACCCATCATCACAGAACATTCCCACATCACTTTATCATTGTTATTTATATTACATATCGAATTAACCTCAAAGGAAGCTTCAGTCTCATGCCCAACATCATCCACATAGATCAGATGAGAATTTTATAGGGGATACCACCAATGTTTTTTCACATGAAAAACAACATGAATTGAATTATACCACTATGGAGGATCCAGTTAGTAAATCCTAAGAAATAGTTACTTCACAACCAAAAAATGGTTGAAAAACATTGGCACCAACTTTCCCTTTATATAAATCCTATGGTGAACCAATCTGGGTGACACCCAATAGAACACATGATCACCCACTATAAACTCATTAGGTCATCGACGTCTATCAACATAAACTGTCAATTTATGCTAAGAAATACCTATACATTTTTTAATTAGCTTAACGAACAAGGATTTCACCTTTGTGAGACTCAATCGTATCATCTCTAACTCACCTTCCTCTATCCATTAAAATGGTGATCTATGTCACCCAATAAAAATATCCTCATATGGTCCATCTAATTAGTTGACTATTAACATTTGTAATAGGAATACTCAATGAGATATAAGAGAATCTCTCAAATCCCAACAAAGTCAAAAACACATGCCTATAGCATGTCCTTCAAATATGGAATTTCATGCTCTGCCATTCCATCTGTCTGTGGGTGGAAAGCACTACTCAGTAATACCTATGTACCTATAGCCTTTTATTGGATTGTACAAATGAATGATGTAATAGAAAATTCATGGTTATAATCAATAATCAGTGGAAACCTATATAGACTGAATATTTCATAAAACATATAAGTACCCCATCTAATTCATTTAAAAAGTCTCCAATGTAGGTAAGAAATTTTCTACTTTTGTCAGTCGGTCCAAAACTAACCAAACATCATCATTCTAATGAGGAATCCTCAAGAGGCCCACAATGAATTTTTTGGTTACACCATACCACATCCCTTCCAGAATAGGATATGAGTGTTGTAAATCACTGGGTATTTGATGCTCTTCCTTCAACTATTAGAAGTTGTATCATCAATTCATAGACCCTTTAGTCTCCATTATTATGCATGGAATTCAGTACTATCAATGTTTGTTATGGTAAATTTTGGTAGAACATGTATTTTTTATCCACATCCTGGAAAATATTTCATACATCAACTCCTCCTGTATACATGTATAAGCAATTACATAGTCTCAAACATATATGATCTAATATACTCAATTTGTCCTCATTATTGGTTATTCCTTTCCATTTTGGAATATATATACTTAATGATCTTATGATTAGTATGAAAAATAATCATTTCACTTGATAGATAATGTCACCAATAAATCCTGGCATAAACTACTACAACTAACTCAAGGTAATGCGTAGGGTAATTCTATTCATGTGGCCTCAATTTTCATGAAATAAATATCACAGATCAATCACCCAATATTAGAATTTCTCCATGTCTTATCCCATATACATCACAAAACACTATGTACTCCTCACCTAAATTTGGTATGATCATGATATGAGTGTTAGTCTTCCATTTATTCGACTCCTCGAAAACATTCTCACATGATCTATACCAATTAAACAAAACTCATTTCATGTTCATGCCCAAAAATCGTGATTCTGAGGATGAAAATACATAAATGATCTGATGATAATAGCATTAAAACCCCAAATGACGATGAATATTACAAGTATTCTTGGGATTGTCCCAAAAAACCAATATTCACCTTCTCTAGGTTCACCAACTCTCATTATTCTATGATGATGTAACCTATGAAATGTACCTGATCGAACCAAAATTGACACTTAGATAGTTTTCATATAAATAATGTTATATTAGTGTACTTAGAATGATTTAAAGATGTTATACATGATCTTAATGAGTCTTCAAGTACAATATTTTGATATCCACAAACACTACCATAAGTTAGTCTTGGCATGGGTGGAAGATTTCATTAATCAAGGTCATAAACATTATTAGAGTGTTCATCAACCTGAACTACGTCATCTGGAACTCATATAGGACATACGTACATCTAAAATATATCTATGGTATATCATAATGTCAGAACATCGGCTGATGATAGCCTGATCTCATGTCAATCTTGAAGGATAGACAAGATCATTTTAACTGGCCGTATAGGTAATCGATACACAAAAGAGGATACATGTTCTTCACTATAATCTGGTTCAACATTCTATATTCATTATATAATAAAAATATTCCATCATCTATAAATAAAAAAATAATAGTGATTTACAATGTGATTTACATCAATAGATAATACAGTTATCCATGATCTCTTCTAGTTGAGTCTGAAGCTCTTGAGGCTCTATTGGGCTCATTTTATATGGCATGATACGAACTAAATCATCCCCTAACCTAAATTCAATTGTAAATGAAAAATACATATCATGTTGAAGTAATTATAATTAATTAGGAAACACATCCTAGAACACGACCACTATGGGTTGAAATATATCAAGCTTTACACTCCCATCATCCTATAACAGAACTGTAGCATAAGTAGTGAGATCCCCCAGTTGGTGACGAATAAGAGCTTCATAACCATCCTAGATATCCCACACTCCATGAATTATATAACTATCACCATCAGGATAAGTAAATTTCACTCTCATGTGTTGATAATTGAATTATTGGTATGCTACACAATAGTCCCTACCCAAAATCAAGTAAGATTAGTACTTGACATGAATATAGAAATCCCAAAGAGAATAACACTCACCAACCTCTGGAGAACACCCCTTGAAAAAAATATGTATCTTGACTGTGCACCAAAAGGTGTATCGATCATCATAACCCCACTCAAAAACATCATTGATAAACTCTAGTCATTAATAATTCTAGTAAATATAAAAGAATGGGAGGTTTCTATATCAAATAATGCACTATAATATGTTGAATATGCAAGAATTGTACCTCTAAATATCAATGGTCTATCCTTTCTATCAGAATTGTCTGATGGAATGCATTGAACAATACTACAACTCCCCCTTATGCTATAGATTGAGATCCCTAAGCTGAACTGATCTCTTCAAATAAGATCTCTTTCGTAGAAGGACCATGCCCACTAACTCTACCACCACATCTAGTAAAACACAAACATACAAAATGATATGGGGTATAATATCCCCTTATTGCACTCTAATTCATCTTATATCCTCTATCATTTCCCATGTGTCATGGGTTATTATTGAATTATTGCACAATTCCCATTATTCAACAATATGATCACTCTACGATTGGTTGGGGCACTATCAATGAATGATATCAAGCCCACCATACAGATGTAATATCACTCGAGTCATCCCCAGAGTAACTGAACCTTCCCCTAGTTAAATTGTTTTCTATCACCCTGAATATCATTTTAATAACGAAAAAATCTACTCTTTGAAGAGTACATTATATCCATCCCTAAAAACCACATATCCTCAAATGGATTCCCTTTTAAGGTTAATCTAAAAACTAATAGTCAGATTCATGGGTTCTAAAATCCTTTTATGTAAAAAGATGTTCACCTAGGACATAATTACACATTTAAGCACTTTAAGAAACCATTTTTTACACATTCACCACCTCTATTACCATATATTTATTAAATAATTATAATTCATTAAGACATCCGACATAGTCTATTACAAACATTATACTATAGGTTAACCATGTGATATTAGATTCCCTCTACTTTTTTCGAGTCTTAGGGTAAAAGTGCTCCAAGTAATTATCATAAATTTCCTTCCAAACCATGTTCTCTAGAAATTTGTCCCATGTATGGATATCCCACAAATTCTTCACTTGAACACATAACATATATGCATCTATTTTGACTTTATTCTCAATAAAATTCTCCAAGTAGTTAAGAATCGTCTAGATAGACTCAATCAAAAATGCAGCAACCTCAGGTCTACCCTCTCCGGTGAACATAGAAGGGTGATGTCACTATAACTGTCGTATTAGTTTGGAAATATAATTTATAACCTACTCTTGGATAGTTTCAATAAATTTAATAAACGAGTTATTTTTCTCTAATAACTTATCTTAGTATCCTTCACCTAGAACTATTGGAGCCTCTGGTTCCACTACTATAGGAACAAATCCATTCCTGTCCTCATATAATCCTATAACATTGTCATGGAATAATGTTTCTAAAATTCCAAACACTCAACTTAGGATACATAAGGCAAAATTATCAAATTCAATAGAGAGAGACTCATAAAATTCTATAACGATTTATCCCCCATTCTAAACCACAAAGTCAAAATTAAGGGATTATCATTACCGTCAACCATACTTCACATATTTCATGGGTCGCGTAGTTTAAAACACATCTATAATTCAATATTTCCCATTTGAAACCCATTTATTTACATTTTCAATTTTTCGCCTTTTCTATCAATAAAATATTTAAATTTCATATTAGAAAACTTTTTTATTACAATTATGCAATGAAGAAACCCAACTTCATTTAAGAAACACACCCTAATACTTCATTTATTTTTGTTTCTAAAATGATTCTTTTCAAATTAGGTCATGGGTTCCTACTATGATACATCATTATATTACCATAATTCCAATATTCTCCATGATATAAAAACCATAGAAGAACAACATCACAAAACAAGTTCTTCACTCAATGTGAAATAAAATCCAACTGTAAAAACACATCAATAACAATAATCACAATCATTATACTAGGGTTTTTACCCAAATACATTTGTTAGCTACTACCAAGAATGAGATCTTGTATAAGACCCAAATTATCTTATTATCCTTTCTAGCTTTACAAAATATTATGAAAAAATAAAATAATAGAAAACAACCCCTTTGATACCACTTTGTTATATCAAAAATTGTGTTCCACCTATTGGTGCCCTAATCAAGCTCACTTATGAACTCCGAAACCCCTCCCTATATTCCATAGGCAATAGACTATCCACGGTATTCTAATATATAATATATGGATCCAATCCATCTTTATAAATGTATCATAATAGTGGAAATTATATAAATAATAACGAAAATCAATAACCAACAACAGGAATAATACCGTATACAAAACATAGCAGTATCACATGATAAAAAAATTGGAAACAAAATTCCTAATATAATGTACTAGATATGTGATTCCATATATATGTCACATTTCAATATAAAAAATCCCCAAAAATAGAGGCACTAACAACACCCATGTGGTTACAGGCACCAAGTATGGTTCCCTCATCCATGATCTATCCAAACTCCTCCATCTATCATAGTGATCTTATCATTATCCAACCCTATAAAATTGATTTATATTTGAGTACCGTTTAGGTATCCCAAGTAGGGAGTGAATAAAACTGAGTTGGCCAACACCAATTACATATAAAAGAACACCAATCTATAAAACATTATGATGTTGTATAAATAATAATGTACAATAATAAATTAAACAGTTCTCAAAAAACCATTCTTCATTAATCGACCACATAAACTCCGATGGATCACCATGACAGATAAACCATCAATACTATCTTCAGTTCATGCTGGGTTTTGAACCATGTAACATAGGGAATCAAAATTCCCTAAAACATGGGATTTTATCAATCACATAATTTCAATTCATATCAATATTTCTTGGAAGCATAGTCTAATCACAACATAATAGGACTAGAACATCTTGTCTACCACCACATAGGATTTTAAAGCATCATTAAATGTCCCACACGACATTTTTTATCACATATGGGATTTTGAAGAATCATTCAATATCCCAGACATTTATTTAACCAAAATGAGATTTTGAAGCCCCACCCATGTCCTGTTCACATTTATCAATCGACACATATATAACAATATCAGATTTTTCACATAAATCTCATTCATTATGGTTAATCACCATTTTCCTTCTTATCACACATTCTCGGCATGTTATATCAATTTAATTAACCAAAAAATCAATTTTATAATAACTTTAATTCACACTGAATATTTTTAACACTTAACCATAGAACCTTTTATCCACATTTTATCATATAATAAATAAAAATTCCATGTTCATGATAGACATCCCATAATTCCCATTTTCAACCAATTCCTAATCACTTTAATTAACCCATTTCAAAATCTCATTAATTGAAAAATTTTATGATCCCATTAATTGAAAAATATCATAATCTCAATAATTAATTAAAAAATTAATCAATTCAATTTAATATTTAATTTTCTAATGTGGAAATTTAAATTAAAAAATACATACATGAAATTGTAATTTTGTACTGTGGGAATTGAAATTTAGACCACCTTCTTAAATATATTTCTCTAGTGTTTACTATGTTTGAAATTATCCAAATTGAAATGTAATGATCAAGAGCAAAATGAATAATAATATCGTGAAACAAATCCTAGAAATAAGATTAAAAAATTTAGGATCTATCAAAACTATTTCTTAACCCCTCACAAATGAAGAATAAAACATTCCTCTTCATTCAGGTTAAGATATTGAGATACATAAATCGAAGGAGAATGATATTACACACCAGGAGAGGTGAAGACTCATCAAATGAATATCTGATGCATCATGAACACAATTGGATAGGCCTATGAATTCATAAAAGAGCTTCAAAATTAATTGGAATGAGTTTCGAAATGAGTATGGGTGATTAGGTATTAACTCCAGTACTTTCTAATTTTTATTAAATTTGAAAGGGGATTATAATACCACCTAGACGATTACATGTAAAGGTCTCATAGTTTGTCAAAATGTTTGCCTGAATCATGCACCTATCGTTTTTGGTACCCAGTTTTACCTAACAAGGATCATGGTTTGAAAATATATCTACCTACCATAGAATCCCCCTCTATTTGGGGATTCATGGTTTAATGGTTGTGGTGCATGGTTTCTGAAAACCATACTCCATTCATCAACCTTCCAAAATCCTCAAAAATTATCGAATTTTCACCCAAAATATCAAATAACAGAAAACCACCAAAGGTATACCCAAATATGAAAAAAGATAACTAAAAATGGGATAAATACATTTTCATAAATGATCACGATCTTCCACTATCACCAGTCAGCATAAGAATTCAGATTGCTCTTTATAGTCTTCATCCACTCCTGGAAAATATGCACCTTCCCATTAGTGGATAACACCAACTATGGGCCCCTAATTAATGACTCTCCCAGTTCTTTCTAACATAATTGTGATATGTAGGGTTTACCATACATGGCATTAAATTGTTCCATATCGTGTTGGAATGGTAGCTATTTTTTATACAAAACCTCCACTAACAGTAGGTGATCTATCTAGTACATACAAAGTCTAACATGCAATCCAACATCATGACCTGCTAGACATGAATATTCCTCTTCTATTTTCCATCAGTCTGGGGTTGGAAATCTATCTTTAGTGAACCCGTATCCCATGAACCCCTAAAATACTTTCTAAAAACTAGATTTGGAGATAAGATCATGGATAAAATGATCCTTGATGTGAATCTAGTGAGTCAGACTATCTCCTACCCATAGAGGATTCCTAAGCTTTCTAATGAACTATTCTCTAAGATATCTAGGAATCAGACTAACATGGTGAGTCATTCTATGTTCACACATAATGAATTGTCTACCCTTTAAATACATGGTAATCATGTCATGATGGACATGGATAATTCATCCCACATCCTATTTGGAACCCCAAGGGGTTGACCTAAACCAAATGGAACCTATCACTCATTCATCACTTATTGACATATAATGCATCAAGAGACAAATATTGCAAGTCCCTTCATCATCCATGGCCACCAAAACTAATGTTATAGGTTTTGGTTCATCCTTTACACACATGTATGTATAGTAATAATATATGTGTGATACTCTCTAATGAAAACTTCTTTCATGGTCACTAGAAAAATCATACAACCTCTAAAAATAAAAACATGCACCCCACTATCAAAAAATCATTTATGAGAAATTACATTGGATATAAGAGGTTGTAGGATCTCACAGTCTGTATCCAAAATTTTTAAATCTCTAGTTTTTTGTAAATGAAATGGGGTGAAAAACATTAACTTGAGGTAACCTGGTTCATCCCCATCCACAGAGGATAACTAAAATGAGGTAAAATTATCTGATTTCTTTCTCCAAAAATATAAACAAGATCTGAAGGAGAGTGCATATTATACCACATTCCACTTCCCAGAAGTTTAGGAAATACATAAGTAATAATCTGGAGGAACATTATCCATCACCTCTAACTCAACATTAGAACCTTACGAGAGAGTATGTACATGATACTCATGTGGTAAAAATATATAATATACTTTTCACCAATAAGGTTGTGTTGACACAACCTTAGTGTGAAAAATACCACTAAAAACACAGTATCATGGTTTGTGTAGATCTACTAATATGGTCTCAAATGACATGAATAAGAAGAAATCACCACCAACCACTACATCTGAACACAACCCTATTCGATTCCTAATGAATCACAGAACTATACATACTAGACACCATCCTCAAGATTTATCTGGATGGGATCACTCAATAATATTTTATTCAACTCCAGGAAATAATGATGAAACCACTCCACCCATACCAAACATTGACCATTTTGGTTCGAATATGTCTTGGGAGTTAGAGAATTCATTAATAAATCTCATAAAGTAGATCATCAACCCAAGGGGGATCAGTACCTCTATCACGCACATCAGTGGATCACTGGATTAAAATGATTAAAAATTATATTGGTCCACTACTACACCATTATATGAGATAATATTTCCATGAATGTAGAATGCTTAATTCTAGAATTAACGCATCGAGATTTTCCCAAAAATCTGGTTCTATTATATTATGTCTAGATTCATACCCAAGTGTCAATCATAATCCTCCTTGGATATAGTTTATAGAAGGTTATTATTAATTATGATTACTAGGAAGCATTATAATAAAGGATGATTGATTTTGTACATGAGTCTCATGAACACTGATCATATGTTTGATATGACAAAGGGAACCACTATGTACTCATAATGACAATAGTGACATGTGAAATCCATTTTCAATATAACTACTTCTCGTACTCACAACTAGTGAGATCTTGATGAGAGGGTATTATTGAAGAACTATCATGCCTCACTCAACTAATAAAATATGCTATTGATCATCTATACTAGATACATTTTCTATAATTTCACCTATTTTGCAGGAAAATATTCCACACATAACATCAAGATCTTATCAACCTTATCGACGAACAAAACAGTGGATTTCCTGAGTGTATCAATTGTTCTAATAAATACCTTCCTATGAATGTCTTCCATGTCCACCCTAATCATGTAATTCTTTACTAGAGACATTTGATATGCTAGTACATATAAAAGTGTCATATCGGGATGTATAACAATGTATAATTACATCTCTCAGTGAGGAGATAAGCCCATAACGTCTACACGAAAGATATCCTTAGACTCTTCCACCACTGTGAGAAACTGGAAACTCATATCTTCCAATACACCAGGGGTCACACTATCCATCAAATTAGTAATTTGTTTCACCCTCTAATGTATGAGTCTATCCTACCATATAAGGGTTTCTTTTTCACCCACCGATGAAAACCTGGTGCCATCACTGTGGACACACAATAGTCTCCTATTAAAAAAACTATTTGGGAATGAAATTTAAATTACCAATATATCCCTATGATTAAGTCATAGGGCCTCATCACTTATAAAATGTTATCTCAAATAAAACAATCATCCTTATGATTCATGTGACAATTTAGGAAGAACTGTGTGATCACTAATTTACCTCTCATAAAAGTCTCCATGAACGAGGGTCAAGATAATGAACCTACGAGAATCTCTATGTATCAAACCAGATAAGTGAAAATAAAGGAATGATTCCCACCTATGACAAACTATAGAAACTACGGTAGAAAATTCATAGATCATTTATTTTTTCATCCTTGGAGCATTTGGTTCATAAGTATTAATTTTCTATAGTTATCCCCACCACAAACCTCTATCTCCTTAAACCTAGAGCGGACCACTAAGGGTTAGTTGTGGTAAAAATGTGAAATATATACAAAATCCACCATCTCTTCTAGCTCTTATACAACATTATCCACCAAACTATCCAATCTTCTCATGAAATTTCCACATATTTGGTGGCACATCCACTATATCACTATTAGTTGTTCGGTGGGTTGAAAAAAATAGGAAATATATTCCCTACTATCACAAGGGTAGAAACACCTCTCCATGGGATGTATATATGCATACTGTGATTATTGAACTAGAGAAAAAATTTCCTAAGATTTCCTCTGGAAACAACTTACAAATCTAAGTCCCTATATTTGATGCTATCTACATATTGTCAAAGTATCTCTTCTTGTTTTCCCACTATGGTCAAAAACTATCTTTGATTCCTCATCTATGAAAATATTGACAATCAATTCACACTATTGTACCCTAGTATAGGTATAAATTTATAGAAGAATAATACCAGCTTAGTTGTCCTTATACAGTCCCAGCTCAAAGGTCGTGACCCAAATGATCTAATAAGGAACCATTACCATCGAGTGCCTAAAGAGGATAGTGAACATCTAAGAATAATAAAACACTTTTTTACATTACTTTGGTAGATGTAGGAACTTCTAGTTGTTCACATCCTTAAAAATTTCTATAAAGAACTACTCTATGAAAAGGAACTCAATCTATGACTATGCTAGAGTCACGACATCATATGACTTGGTCACTAAACACCACTATCATTATGACAATCCAATGAAGAGGCTCCCTTCCTAGACCACCGTATAATATAATGGTTTCCATATAAGACAGATAACTCAAATCACTACCTTAAGTTAGTCCTCAACACCCCATGGACAGGATCTCTATAGATCATAAGGGGTCTATATCATATGATCTTGTGAGGCGCACTCAGTCTACACATGTCATTTATTGGTGTTGTGGGTCAAAGTTCTTCCTAACTAAGTGGTGGAATAACATGTTAACAACCTAATGGAAACACCTCAAAAGCAAGACCCTGTATCAATTCCTTTTCACTAAGGTAATAATACTCATTATCAATTAGTGGAATCCTATTTGGAATAAATCATAGCGGCATCCTCAAATAGGTAATATCTACAACAGTCAATGAATATATAGAGAGATATATCTATATGGACATGGAAATATCAACACATTCCTATAAGATTGATGTATATATGTTTTATCCCAACAACCAATGTCTTTATGCAGACATAAGAATGGTAGGTGATCAGAGTCCAAGTGTTTGGATATGTCAACCAACACACCAACCCAACAATCCTTGGCCTGAATGGTGAACATGAAACAATTAACAGTACATCCCCAACCCAATACCATTTTATCCATTAAAAAAATATAACAGTCTCCTCTAATACCACTTTGTATAGTCCCCTCCCAAGGAGGCTTGTGCCATGACTACCAAATCCCTTCATCCAATAGGCTAGTTGATGACGACTAACACCAAATAAAAATGCAACCTACATGGGAGGCCTTAGATTAGGGTACCTATATAAATAAACACAAATCATAGCCCATAAAATGATAAAAAAAATAATTGATATAATATGAATGAATACCTTAAAATAATACTATAAAATTATGAAACAAATGCACAAAGAATGAAAGAAAAAAATACAAGGCCACCACAATGGTCTGAAAAAAATCCATTATAAAAGTATATAAGGGGAATATTGTCAAGTTAACATCCAGGATACTCGTTTCTTTATTTGGATAACTAATATCTTCATGGTCCTAGTCCCTATTGGAGTACCTCAAAATGTTGATAGTGTAAATAATAATGACACATGTGGGAAAAGCCTACCCAAGGGTGAGTATAAAAATATACATTAGGAAAACTAGAAATCGATAAGAATAAAACAACAAGAATAATATTCAACTCAAAATATATATTATTCATCATTACATATGACAATAATATCTAGGTAAACTATAGAATGGTGAACTATCTCAAGGTAAATTCACAATTGTAATGCCAATCATGGTATTATTCTCAATGATTATACATAGAAATCATCCATCTGAACATGTTCCATGAGTTCGATAGCTCTGATTTCAACCATCGTAGATGTACCAATCATGAGGTCTTTTCATGATATATATTTAGTGGATGTTTGAATCAAATAATATATTGATTTTCTCACTCCCATGTCCATTGATTATAAAAAACAAAATCTTGAATAATCTATTATGTAGATGTTTGTTGCCAGAATAGTATTGGCCACAAAGATACCATGAACAACACCTATAAAAATATTAAAATAGAGGATATCAATCCGGGCCTCGTATAATGATTACAATAACTTTATCCACGAATAACCATTAATGTTATCAACATCGTATATGTAGAATTTGATTACACACTTACCCACATGGAATTGAACAAAGGAACACTCCTTAACAAAACATGTTAAATATGTAGTGGAAAAAGAATCTAAGAATTATTTAATTGGGAACATGGAATGTACAAGTTGTATAAGGCATGAACCTTTAACATCAAATTATTCTTTTGTATCATGGCTCGTACATGTTTTTTGTGCATGATGGAGGAATTTACTCTTATGCATATCTGTGACTGGCTGGACATGTTTTTGAATGGATAGTAATTCATGTTTCCATCCCCACGATCATGTATCTTCTCAGGTACATGCTGATTAACAAAGAAAGGGTTACACATAGTTTTATAAGGGTCACACATCGTGTGATATATAACTTTATCATGTAATCTGTATCACTGCACTAGAGATCCCACATGCCCTGTAATCCCAGATTGCAAATCATAGGTTATGGGATTTTACATAATAATGTATTCGGACTACATGAATCATTCTACTCATTCCGACATTGATCTTTCCACATACTTTACAGGAAAGGGTGTTTCTCGTTCGACTGGCCATTTCTATACCTGCTTGTCAAAAATCTAGCAAAAAATGCATAATAACCATTCATCATTTGTTCCTATAACCATAAAACATCCCTTTAGAACTTGTTTCGGGTATCAAATATACCATTAATCTATTTTTTCTATCATATTAACTCGATCTAAACATCGATCTAAACTCGGATCTCTGATATCGAGTTTTTTCACCATGAAACAGGCGTACAATGATTGATTATCCTCTATTTTGAAGAAAAATGGTAAAAACGATATTGGATAAGAATGTAAAATGATGATTATATAAATATAATAAACACCTAAAATGAATGATATTTAGAAACATTTGGTTTTCCTTGATCAATTTCTACTGTAAAAACAAATTAAGAACAAAAAAATTAACCATTCCCCCAACAATCCCTATAGAATAAATCCAATAACCATAATATGAATTATCTGTGAATCAGTCCATTGGAAGAATGAATAATTTTTATTATAGAAAAAAACAACATTGAAAGAGTAACAATAAATCAATATCTCACCTCTATTGGGATCAATCACTAGTGAAGAACTCTCACATTTCACTGTCACTAGTGAAATCCACACTTCTTATTATCACACAGATTATGAATCCCATTTTATTCATTTCCTGCCAATGGAAGCTCCTCTATTCTCTCCAACCAGATCACTTCATTTGCAAGGTTATGAAAATAACCCTATAAATCCCCCATAAATACATTTATATAGAAAATTTATTTTAGTTGGGATAATTAATTAAACAATTTAATAAATTAAATTATTTCTTTTAAACGTACTTTCACGACCACACCCAACCTGGACATGTGAGATTCTCCATGTTTATGTCACACCGAAGGTAAAATCCATACTCTTATCTCAATGAATGCCTCATATTATTGATCTAAACATATATTTATTATTTATAACAATTTTTAGGAGAACTATGTATGCATTCATTTAATATATTTAAAATATTTCATGAATTATTTCATAGAACACCGAAACATAGAATCTCATATCATCTCCATGCCTGGTTTGAAAAATAATCCATGTAATACTTAAATTAAATAAAATGAAAACCCGGAGGAATTATAGGATTAGTCAATTGGTATAATTAATCACCCTTTTATAAGTGTTGAAAACGTACTCTTCCATGGAAAACAATGGTAATTTAGGGGTGTGAATGGAATGGAATAAATGTTTGGTTAATTATTTGGTGGAAGGATGGGGAGACATATAGGCACCAATTTAAAAAGAAATTATTTTTATAGAAGAAGAAAATGTAATGTTAGTTTAGAAATAATAGATTCACCTAATATTAATTATTTAATCACTGATTACTCCTAATAAAATATTAATAATCTGAATTCCTTTGTTATAAATAATACAACTTCACCCTTAAAAACAAATTTAAATTTTTGTGAATCCAAATTTGGAATCCAATTATCCAAATAAAATTTATTAATAAAATAAATCTAAATTTTCAATAAATAAATATAATGAGTCAAATAAATTTTTCTAGAATAAAATTTTTAAATCATTACATGTTCATCGTTTAATTTAAAACTAATTACTAATTAAATTTAATTTAATTGATTTTTTCGAAATTATATAATTATTTGTATGATATTCATTTAAACTAATTTTATTTAATACATAATATTTAAAAAAGTGTTATTATTTGTAAAAAAACACATTTTATGAGGATAACTAATATTTACCTAATGTAAGATAATCTCAATGCCTAAATATAAAGTGTCCATTATTACATAACATATACCCAGAAATTTTAAATTTAGAATAAATTTCATTTGATTCGATTGGTACGAAAATATTTTTTAAATACTAATTTATCATTTATTTAGAACTAGTTTTATAAAATATTTACTTCTATTTTTAAATATTAAATAGAGTTTATTAATATAGAAATAATTATTTAAAATATATAAAAATAATTAAAATTTATATATTTGGTCAAGGAAAATGATTTCAATTTTTTAGATTATTATTATATCGATGTTATGTTTCATAATCCATGATATTTTAGAAACATGATTTTTTTTCATTAATCACATATTAATCTGTTTTCTCAGAAAAATTATTAATATTAATAACATGATAATATAAAAAGTATTAATTCAATTATTTTATTAATTTTTTCAAATTAAAATCCAAAAATTAATAAATTCATCTTTAAAATCAAATCATAAATTATTATAAAATTTCTTATATAGATACATTTTTTAATATATTAATTATTCTTCTAAATTATTTTATCATCATTAATATATCAAAACTGGAAAAACATCCGTTAAATATAATATACATAATTATTGAAAAAAGATTATCTTAGTTCCATAGTTATAATAATAGATTATGATGTTAAAAGAGAATTTTGTTTTGTTTTCTTATATATATATATGTATTAATTTATATATATTTTAGAATTATACTACATTTAATTATTCTAGTTAATTCTTGGATACCGTACAGTTGACTATACTTGTTTGGTTTTCGGTATTTCATGTTTATAAAAACATATAAAACAATACATAAATAAGGAAAAAACTCAGGTCATTAGAAAACTTATGAAGGAACATAATATACCTTGACTCTAAAAATAGGCATGATACTATATTTCAAGTGTCATATTATATATACGATAAATTAATATAAGTTCCTAAATAAAAATTTTCCTCTAATAAGGATTTTTGAGATGTAGACCCCCAAAAAATAGGGTAGTGCTTGAATCATAATGATATTGAATTAATGAACAGAAATAACTTCTATATATAGGATAATTTTTAGGAAATATTAAGTGAAAACAAGTTCATGGGGTATTATATAAACCATATAATATAAAATATTGTACATAACATGAGTTATGTCTCAAATAATTTAAAATGGGACCATTAAAATCCTTTTAACTTTTATAACATTTGAATCAATATCCCATGAAATAGAGAACATCAAAAGGAAATATAAATATCATGATAGAAGATTAATTCGTGATATAATATAACAATATTTATCATATACACCATATTAAATAAATTATTATCATTTTACAAGCCATGTCTCAAAATGACATTATTGAGTCGAATAATCCCTATAATGTTTTCATCCTTGAAATTAGAATTAATCAATGAATTTTTTATATATAAATATGGTTAAACTAGAAAAAATCGAAATACATTATAATAAAATCATAGTTTAATCCACACATTATCAATGAAAAAGTATTTAATAGAGTATATATATACCCCAATTAATTGAAATTGTGTTTATAAAACCCTTAAAATATGTCCCAATTTGCTTTGTATGTCCTTTAAATCTTGAATAATAAATATATATTATATATTTAACTATTTTATAGCCTATTATGGGTTTATTATCTTATCATTAAAATAGTTTTTTTATTTACTCAAATGAAACATTTAATTAATTAATCAGATAACCCCACGTTAGGTGTTTTGAAGAGGTTCGGTTCATAATTGAAAAAAAAATCGGTATGTTGACCATGGTAAAGTTAGTCATTATTTCATAATATACATAATAATAGTATTACAAAAATTATAAAAATTTAAAATTTAATTTAATATTTTATCAAACTATTCATGATGTTTATGTAAAATGATTTACATTACAACATAGAGAGAATAGTCCATAAGTATGTGTGTGTGAAACCTCCATTTTTCAAATAACATGAAAAAAATAAGTTCTGTATATACTTATCAGTATGAAATTATTTTCATATAAAAAATATAACATTACCCCATTATATATAATTATATATACCATCTATTTTATTACATGATCAAAAATGAATCATATCACTACATGGAGATGATAATACACAAGTACATATGAAAAACATTATCATTTTTTAAATGACGGATATGTATGGAAATAAATGATATCCTACCATTTTAGTATGATAGTTATTTTATGAGTATCATTTAAATATTTTGAATTCATTATTATGGAAATTTTTCCTACAAAAAACAATATTTAAGGAATAATGTATAAATCATATATATTTATTCATCTATTAAAAATTAATATGATTTTTGGGTCCCTATTATGTATTTTGCAAAAAGTTACACAAAATTTACCCTTTAAACGTGTCATCACATTTTCATACAAACATAACCATTTATAGCAATGAAAAAAGATATTTCAATAATTTAGAAAATTATAAATTTTAATTCCCAATTCGTAATCAACTTTATCAAAATAAATTTATATAATTCTGAGAAATTAGTTTTAATTAAGTAAGAAAAAAATTAAACGTTATTATTCAAAAGCATTTTTAAGCATTAAAATATATTCTCCTTCATTACATGGAATGTAAAAATCATCAGATGAATGTTAAAATATGTATTTAAAATTATATTATTACAATTTCATTAAAATATTTATTCAATATATATTTCTGAAACATTTTTATTTAAAAAAAATTTCACAAAAAATCAATTATTTGAAAAAAAGTATTTTCAAGCCAAAAAAATAAATTGTAGAAAATTAATGTACAATGTTTATTATAATATAATTGATTAGATTATATCTATGTAATGTAGTCTTATGTTATATTCTGATATAATTAAAAATATTATATAACTTTTTAATTAAATTATTTTATAAAAAGAAATTAAAAATAAGTCTTTTACAACTATTCATTGAAAAAAATCATTTTTCGAAGAAACATTTCAACGTTTCACCATAAAATAATATTTAGATATTTATTTTAAAATGATATTTTTATTCTAAAAAAATAATAGAAATTAATTTCAATTTCAATGCATAAAATGAAATAAAAAACATTATTCATGAAAATATATTTCTGATGCATAATATGACTTCACTAAAAATTGAGTTCTTATTTCAAAATAATTTATCACAAAAAAATCATTGAGCAAGGTAACTATACATAAATTTCGTAATGTGGTTACTCATATTCATAACCACAATCATAAAATTTATATTATATTCATTCTATTTAAATAATGATATTTTTATAGTATATAGTAATTTTCATAAATATGGGTGTTGCATGCTAAGAAAGCTATAAAAAATAAAAGTATTTTAAACTAACCTTTCATGGTGTTAAATGAGTTGAAATTATCATTTCAAAAAAACTCCCTTTTAAAAGTCCCCTTAATGATATAATCGCTAAAAATATGTTATTTAATCCATGTTTAGTAAAACATATGTCTTTAAATTTGTTGATTTATCCATTGAATAACTCCATATTAATTCATACTCCCCCTTAATAAGATCTTTCTCACCCATGTAGGAATATAAAAAGCCTTGTATGTATATCATTATATTTTCTCCCACTTTTATATAAAAATTAAATTTATAAATGAGATATGGGGAAGCTTCACCGTACCATATCCTTAAATTGGTTCACGTTGTACTCCCATTATCAACCTTAATTTTTTAACTGAATCCTTTAGCATCATTTTAGGGAACATATCTATAATTGTTTCTTTATTTATAATGAACTATTACACCATTAGTCCATGATATTCTATCTCCCTTAAAAAATGGTGCAT
Source organism: Viscum album (assembly GCA_963277665.1). Classification (NCBI taxonomy): domain Eukaryota; kingdom Viridiplantae; phylum Streptophyta; class Magnoliopsida; order Santalales; family Viscaceae; genus Viscum; species Viscum album. Next base: position 719,919,919 of record OY728164.1, on the reverse strand, counting down.
TAGATTAGTGTTATATAATCATGATGTTTCATCAAATTTCTAGATAGACAAATGTAGCCATGATTTTCACTACCCATGAGCAACTACATTTTTCACATCTACAATGATATCTTACAATTGAATTTTTAGAGACATAAATTGGTTGTTTTATTATTTTTATAATAATATATTATACCTCATCATTAATCAATTCCATTAAAATATGTTTAACTGTATATTATAAAAAAAACATTCCTCAACATAAGAAAACACCACTCAATGTTAGTATGTGATCATCATCATTTCCAATCTAATCTGAATATCTATATTTAATGAATTTGGTAATTCCATGCATTTATAATTCAATCCATATTTACACATTCCCAATCTATATCAAAGAATTTTATATTATGTAACCATATGAAATTCTTTATGAAATTGTTTATATATTTATTATAATTTAATAGAAAAAACACTATCCTATTATATAGCATTAATGTAGAGTAAACACTATGTTAATTTTAGGAACATTCATTAATGAACCTCCTTACAAACAATATCCTTTTAATTTTGTGTCTACACTAAAAACATGGATAATACCATCTTTATACAATTCTTCTTAAACATATATTGAAGTTCTAAGGAATATTTCACCTGAGAATGAATGATACAATCATATACATGAAAAACATGAAATTTAAATAAAAATATTTTCTCCATCAAAATATAGGTCACAAATATATTAGTTATTTCCAAATAATACTCATTGAAAATGAATATTATACTAATAAACATTGATATATCATCTATATGGATTATATTTGATTGCAGATCCTATATATTATCATTTATATAGAGTTTATATTAATCTATACCATTCCCAGGTTTCCATACCATCAATAGTTATCCATGAATTAAATGATATTCCCATATTACTTTTGTAAAATTATATAACAAATTATTTAATGTGAAAACATATCATTCAAATTCTTAAATAATGAATATACAAGGTTTCTTAAAATATAATTCCTCCCCAAAATCTTCATTAAGGATTACCAAAATGAATTCTATTCATATGATGATATAACATCATTTTGTTGTTATTGAAATAAAAATTGTAATGGTATATATCCTAGAAACTAATAAAAAGTCATATTCAAAGTATGTTATTTCTATTATTGATTACACTTGTCATTAAATTCATCCACTTTGTCATCAAATACCATTTTTTCTTCATATTACTAAAGAATACTCACATTATTCTGATAAAATTATATAAGTGTTATAATAAAAAATAACTCCCTAGTATTATTCTTATTGATATGATATAACTCCATATACAAGTCACTAGTACATGTATTGTTATAAATGTTTTTCTTCACATATATTTTATCACTTTGAGAAATTAATTATATATGTGTTATAATACTATAAGAACCACTATTTATAATTGATTTTCCTTGTACTTCGATGAATTTTTGGTCATCTACCTACATTCAAAACAATTTATGAGTATATTGATATGGTAAATTTGTAACTCTAAATTAAGGAATCATCATATTCATCATATGATACATATTAATTTCAATTGTTTTGGAAAATTAATATTACTTTTAAAAAATCTACATCATAATCTTGACATTTAGAACCGGTTTTTTATTCATATCTTCTTACATTGAGTATTACAACACTGCCACATCATCATAATCCATAATCTTCCAAATTTGTATATTGTTTCTATAGTATAACCATGAATGGGAAGGATTACCAATGAAGATAGATCCAAAACTTATCTACTTGAACATCTCTAATATTTTTCATTTCACATTAATAATATAGTGGCCATCAAATACCTATATATATTAAGGTATTTCATTTTTATTTGAACATATTTTGAATGTATATATTTTTTAATTATGCTGATATAGTCCATGTTTTTTTGATTTGTAACAACTATAATTTTTAACTTTCTTGTATAAAATGCAAGAATCATTATTATCAAGAAACATAGTGAGATTCACCTCCACAAATCACATATTATTTCATTAATCAAATCCATTTTTATGAAGGGTATATGATCCAATGAATTCATCATGGGATTTTCAAGATATGATTCAAATTTTCCATTTCTATATTTAAAAACATTATCCATATGAAACTTTTTCAAAGAGAAACTACCCTTCCATTTCATAATTTTCTAAATTTGATACAACTTTATGACTACCTAATTTTCCCAATGAACTTAATCTTTGTTAAGTGAGTGAATAATTCATTAAAAAATAAAATAATTATCATTATATGATGATTTTTTCATCACAATACCTTTAACATGTGAATAATTATTCATAAATGTGTGAGATTTATATATATATATATATATATATATTATATATGTTGTTTATGATATTCAAAATTTTATATGTAGATATCATAAAATTGATATATTATTCAACGTTTTTAAATAAAAAACATCCATTACATTAGTAAGAATAATCATGTTTTTAAAATGGTGTCTATCTATTTGATGCCATAATTGATTTTCTTTCTTGATTATCAGATAGAATGATCCTTTGGTATTACAAATCTAAAAAAATTATCTCATTTTTGTTTGAATATAGTATATAAATATAATTATTTCAACCACATCACCATTAATTCATACAAAAGAAAAACTAATTTTTTTATCAAAATTTTTTTGATAGATACAGAGTATGTTATGTTATATCCGATATTAAAATATGGTGTTCTTTGAAATCATTAGCTCACCTATAATATATTTGGTTCATCCCCTCATGTTATAATTGACCCATCATGGATACATTTCTCTGATGATTCCAAAAAAATATATCATTAGAGTATTTTAGTTCTCTTGTCGTATATGGTTAGCATCCACTATACAAGATCTATATATGATCTTTGTGTGATTTTTTGTGTGCGGCTTCAACAAATAATTCCTTATAATTACCAATATCATTTTTATTTTGAGGAATTTTTCGATAAAAATCTTAATTTTCGTTTCAGGTATATTTGTGAAAAATTCTTCAAATAGAAACTAGATTTTTATTCCAACCAAAAACATCATCTAATGATTTAAATATTTTCCAAACTCTTATCTATAGTTTTTAAATTGTTCCTAAACTTTTATTCAATGAGTTTGATGAATACCCCTTCAAACTCAACAATCTATATATTCAAGGTTCATTTGGAAATGTGTTATTGAAATAATATCTCTTTTTGATATCCCCAATCCTCTATTATAGCAGTAATATATATATAATACACTAAAACATGTTGTTTTGAAATAAACATTAAGAAAATACTTTCTATATCTTCCACATAAATTTTATCTTTTGTTTTTGAATAAAATTTGGAAATACTGTCATCATTATATAATTAATTATTGTGTTAAATACAAAAAAAATTTACAGGTTGTTTTGAAATTTTCTCATAAATGTTTTCATTCTGATAATTTATATATTCCCAATAATTATCTTAAATCTTAAATAATTCACTAATCCAATTGTATCATTCAATATTATTTTTAAATAATATTCTTTATCAATCATTCACAAACTTCATGAATAAAATTACTTCTATAGGATTTAATTTTGTTCGAATCCTTCTTTATTAAAATAAATATTTTTAAAAAAAACATTATCTTCATTATTCATTTAATTATCACCACATTTCTTGAAAACATTAAATTTATCCAGTTAAATGTGTAAATTTATTGGTTAGGTATATAAATTAACACCTTTAAATGCATTTTAGAATATAACATTTCATTTTTGTAGATTATTGATAATATTTCTTAAATTACTTTTCCATTTCTATACTTTTGATCAATTCAATTTATATTCCTTGATTTACCGATTAAGAGTGAACCCCATTTTTTTGTTTTCTTCAATACCATCCCTAATACTCTCATAACTATATAGATATTCATCATTTAGTTTTTGAATCAATAATTTTTCATAATTTTCATTTATAGCTCAAATAATATCATCCTCCAAAATACTTCCAAAATATCTAAACATATATATGAATTATTTTTCATGTATTTTGAAAATCTCCAACCATTCCAATTTTGAATAATACATTTACATGTTGAATATTAATATTTGATAGAGGTAAAGTCCTCATAATCTCAACCACATAACAATTATCATTATATTGATTAAATTTTTGATTAATTTCAATAAAAATATCTAACATCACTATAATTAATGTAATTTTTTGGATTCTTTACCTGATATATAGATTTTACTATACTAAAATATATGTAAATAAACAAAAAGTTTTCATAAATATTTCATTTAACAAACTTTCATTTCATTTGAATCCTATAATTTTTTTTATAATATATTTTATGTCGCTATAATTGTATAACTATTTAAAGGTTATTTTCTTACCATTTTTAAAATTATTCCTAGAAGAATTAGCTTTCATTATTTCATTATTAATGAATATGATTTATTGATCATTAAATTTTAGTTTTTTTTGGAATTTATGTATTTATTTGTTAATAGCTTTCCATTAAATATTTAATTTATGATTTATAATATCCTTTAAAATAATAGAAAATCTTCACGATAAAAAAATTACACTAATAGTTATCACCACCTCATTGAAAATCAGGACAAACTCATTGAAAAATTGATCATCATTAATTAAAAGTTATTTATATGTATAATGCACCAAATTTCATAGATTTGTTCTTTCAAATTCAAATTTCATTCATATATGTTCTCCAAATTTTCCTAAACATTATTTTCTATCAATATCCCCTTGAAATTTATGAATTAATTAATGTTATTGATGAATTAGTTTAATTAATCATTAATTTTTCATTATCAATGTTATTTTTATAAATGGATATAATTACAGAATTTGTTACACAAGGGATAAACCAATATTTGGTATCATAATAAACATACAATCTAATAACTAACAGATATTCATTAATTTTATCATTCTATATATGATAGTTGATTACATTAATAATTTATATAGAATTTATTTCACTAAATTGTGTAATTCATGAGAAATTGTTTTTAACTTAATCATAAAAAAGAGTAACCTATTTTCAAAAAACATAAAAAAATATAAATAATATTAAAAAAAAATTGAATAATGTTATGATATAAATTACAATTTTCTAATAGAAATATTAATTCATTCTAGGGGTGAATAATTATGATATAATATTTTTAAATCGCACCATAAAAAACATTCATCAGTTGGTTGACTAAATGAATATATATTATTAACATTTCTCCAAAAAAATCACTATTTTTAAAATTGTAACATTTAATTTAAAATGATCCTTACTCAAAATTAATGGTGATATCGTTATTATGGTCATGTATAACCTTTTATAACATAATCCGCATGTTTTACCATATTTTATATAATGATTAGATTTTATCCATATACTCATGATACATAACCCAGCTTCTCAAATTTGGAAATGTAAACCCACAAAAAATAGTGATATGTTAATATAAATTGTAAACCAAAAAATTGAATTAAACTATTGTGTTACTCCATTATGTTTTTATTATTTTCCCACTATAATTTCAAAAAAAACAAGGAATATTTTTTGAAAAATTGAGAGACCTTCTACATAATTATCATTTACTATTTTAGTTTTATATAATCTAATTCAATATAAAATTGCATTTAAACAGTGTTGATTTGTATCCAATGGTTATATTTTAATTGAAAATTAAATTTTAAATTAAAATTCATAAGAAAAAAATACATCAAAATATCACACATTTATCAATCTATTTGATCACAATGTGTTTTTTCATCATGTTTTGATATTATTTTAGGTATTGTAAATTAATTTATAATAGTACCGTGTTCCACTAACTCAGACACATCATGAAAATATTGAATTATAGAATTTTTTTATCACTAAAACATATATGTGATTCACCACATAAAATAAAACACCCCACTCATTTGATGTGAATATAAAACACCAATATAATTATATAACAAAAAATATTTTTAAATAGACATGTATGATTTTATTTCTAACTCCATTAAATCCAACTTTTCTCCAGTGAATATTATTTTTCAATATGGTGTAAATGAATTTTATGTTCCCACCATGTAATTTAATTTTTTCCTGATCATAGACTAAGAAATATTTATTTCTAGATAGAGGTTACTCCATAACCAACCCATTTCCCTTAGCAAGGAACATGAAAATAATTACATCAAAAATTTAAAAAATTAGGTAATTCATGACCAATTGAATAATTGACGCCATTTTGAATATTTGGCAGGAACCATATCATTATCACTAAATGATTCTCCCATCTAACAATTTTCACATGGTTTTTACACTAACCATAATTATTTTTCTCCTAGGACCAACTATCCCACTCTGAATTATAGATATCATCCCGGTTTATGAAGTAGAATTTTTGAATCAATATGATTTAAAAAAACACGATTCATTATAAAACCAACTTTTTCTGTTCTGGTGTCACAAATTTTATTTCTCTCTTTGTTATGAAATAATTAAAATTTTCAACACTGTATCCTTCACGAAATACTTCAAAAGTTTATTCCGTAACACCCAATCACTCTCAAAATTTAGAATTAACATCACCTCAATTGAAACACTATGATTCACTTCATATTGAATATTATTCTTATAATTTTTAATGTATATACAAAACAATCCTACCACAAAGTCATAAACCATCTAAAATTTATCACCACGTCACATTAAAAAATAGTTTTTAAAAACATCAACTCTTATGGTATACATGATAATTTCAATTACTCTTAATTAAAACATTATATATTAACAATCAATTATAAACAAGACATAATATTGTTCATTAAGTGGGTTTTAAAAAACCTTTGAATTGTTTTTTAACTGGATAAATAAAAGGTGAACCTGCCCCTTTTCTCTGTTTTTCATCTTCTTATATCACCATTAATCATAGATGGTTAGGATATTGTCGCATTGATGGTATAATTTAAGGGATCTCCCTTTGTATATATTTTTATTTAATCCTATTTCCTTATTATTGTATGAAATTTTAAATTGGGATTTAATTTGGAATTACAGAATACCATAATTAAATCTTACCATAATCATATGTATTTAATCAATTGTTTCTAAAAAAATTAATAATGGTAATTCTCCTCTTTCTTTTGTTGATTCACTTGACTTATCATGTTCAGTGAGTTATTGTTTTTTATTATCAATTAATTATTTAACTAATGTTTTATTGCATGTTTAAAATTGATTTTTTATTTAGTTAACTCAACTTCATGGAAGGAGTATGATGAACCTCCTTAGTTTTGATTTTACTGTAACATTATGTTCCATTCTATTCATTTACATTATATATTTTTTGTCGTTTAAGGTGTTTTAGTAGAGACTATTGGAGCTAGCATAAAGTTTGTTGATGCAGCTGAGTTGATGTGAGATATTCACATTGTGAAAGATTTAAAAACCATTAACTGGTGGTATATATCTTTAATATTCAACCACTTTAATTTCTTATATACAGATAATGAGGAACCCATTAAATGGAATAACATTTGGAATATAATTTGATATTATCATTAAAATAATGTTTTATTCCATCTGAGATTTATTTTTTGTTAGAATATTTGTAAATCCCATGGATTTCATGTAGTGAAATGGGTTACATGATTTGAATGTGTCAAGATCCACATTGGAAATGTTTATTTTTTTCAAAAAACCTCTTTATTTTCCCTTATTTCATACACTCATCATTGGTAGATCCCTAGGTAATTTTGAGGGATCTTCAATACCTCCATTCCCCAAATTTATCTATTGTGTTTGATGGGTGGCCATTGGAGGTCTATGGTAAAACCATTTCATCATTATGGTTTTTTGCATTATTTTATAGGGTATCTCTTGTTTTTTTTCTATTTGGTTTGGGTTGAGATTTGGGTTTCTTTTTTATAACCCTCGATAAGTTGTAGGTTGATCCATTTTTTTGATGCATTTTTTTTAATGTTTCTTCCTCTCCCTACGTTGTGATTTAAGATCTGAAACCTTCCTTGGTGTATGGAATCCCCCTTCTACCACTTTCGTGTATCATGAAAAACAGGATTTTTCTTTTTTATCTATGGGGTATGGTTTTATCAAATTACATAATGAGAAATAATTGTTTAATTGAAATTAATGGGGTAATGGGGAATGGTTCACATCATTTTACATATTTAACATCATTTTAATATTTTCAGTTGTGATGAATTCTCCACTAAAAAATGGGGATATTGTGGGATTTATTAGTGTTGTCATGATATGTTATTTAGAGACCATAGTATTAGGTTGTTGTGATATCACCATAAAATTAAAATTGGAAGACAAATTATATTTTTATAATGAATATATTTCCCTAGAATTACAGAATATTTGATGATGACCCTAAAATAAAGAAGTATAATGTGATAAAATCTCTTTTGTAAATCTATAAAATTATATTTGATGTCTTCTAATTGGTGCCCATGATTTTGGGGTGGTGAGATGATTACATGGGGCTCTATTCTTTTAGAAAATTGATGCGATGGTTTGTTTTTCTATACTTTTGGTGGCATTGAGGTGACTGTTGTTTCCCATGATTTTGGGGAATCAAGTTCACAATTTTTTTGTTCATGCATGTGGGGTGGAGAGGAGTTGGTTTTGAGGTAATATTAGTATACTTGTGATATATGGTGGAATTTTCCAAGAGCTCGGTAATTTATGGAATAATTAATAAATAATTATTAAAATGTATGGGGTTTGGTTTGATTATTTTGATGGATAAAATCAATATAAAAATAAATTATGGGTTGTGTGATTAAATTTGGTTGATAAATAATATGGATTTTAATGGGATATATAATAGGAACGGTTGGAATAATTAATAATGGATTCTGTGGTTTTATTCATATATAAGTGGTATTAAAAGAGAAAATGATTTGATTTAGTATTTTTTTTAAAGATATGTTTGACTTTTCTATTGTTATATATATATATTTAATTATATATTTCTTACAGTTTTTATAAGCTCCCCACTAGTGTCAATAAATATGCGATGATAGACATATATTCATATCTCAGGTACATCACCAATATGATAGTGATGAGGATGGATGGATTGAATCTCTTCCATGTGAGTAGATATGAACCAATTTTGTTGGTCGGTTGACTAGTAGTAGTTTATGTGATGGCCAATTTATCTTCAATAAATATTTGATATAACTATTTCATCGAGTGCTGGACCGGGTGTATTTGGATGAGTTATGATACATAAATATTTTGTGGTGTCATATTGTTAGGGTCATGCATGGTAGGAGGCAACAAGTTTGATCTCCTTCATGTTCGTGATACCCCAATGTTATAGTTATGGCTATGGTTCCAATGGGATGGCCTACGTTTTTCGAGTGATATTAGATGTGTCCATATTGAGGAGAAGATTCCCACATTTCTATGGGCATGATGTGATGTGACCTTTCTTTTGGGATGTGGTATATGTATTTTTGGAAGATAAGGGAGGTATATTATGTAAGGTGTTGCGATGTGAGAGTGGAAAAAACATGGGAATGATGTGTGGGGGTACCATTTATCCATATTATTCATATTATGTTATTATACATGGATTTTGTTATTTGGAGAGCATATCTTAGTAGAGATATTATAGATTTTTGACATATATAGGTGTTTTTGGTTATGCTTTTTTCACCAGTGCATTAGTATATATCATTCACATATGAATGAGAGGTTTTGATTTTCATATTGGGTTTACATGAGATCAAACTATTTTTATAAAATAATTTTTAGTTTTTCAGGAGGATTACATGGAATATGCTTGGAAGTAATAGCTTTGACCATTTGGGATAGTTTCTCTATTATTGCCCTAGCTTTTATTTTTGGTATTTAATTTTTGAGTAATTTATCTATAGATAATTTTTATTTATTCAATAATTATGATATTTTTCGGGTTTCATTCTATATAATTTTAATTATTTTTATGTTGATGATTCATCTTATGTCTCGATCACATATCATTATAATGTTCAATGCATCCCATTTTCATGATATTTTTATACTCCAGGTGTAAGTATCCAACATTGGACCTACTAGTGGTGGGCCTCTAGGGGTTACTTATATCTCTATCTTTTTGGGGTAACAATGGAGTGAGGGGTCAGGATTACGTGGTTTTTGAGGATGATGATTGAGAGATATGATAGAGTTTGGAATTAGGCATAGTGAGGAGTTAATGATTAATATGGAAACAATGCATGTTGACCTTGGTGTGTGATGTATTCTAGGTAGACTATCTATGACATAAGAATTTAGGGCCCTCCATGATCCACTACTGTAACTCTAATCTTATTTGATGACCAAGTGAGGTGAACTTATTTTTAGGGTAGAGACCCTGAACATTTATATGGATAATGATTACTTATGTTGTTTTTTATTTGGGTTTCTTTGAGAAGGTTAAATAATTAATGTTACTTAAAAGGAATATAAATAAAATCTTATACAAATGGGAGTCAAGAAATTATTATTTTCATTTTCATAATGAATCGTAGAAAACCTCAGTGTGAGAATTATAATTTTGAGGTTCAGAATCCTAATTTATTTGATCATCATAGAGAATGTCGTATTTAGAATGATGATAAATAGAAGAGCATATTCTAGTATATATAACGAAATGCATTGGGGATGTGTGATGAAAGTGTTCTAGATATGTAGATAGATATCTATATGGATTAAATTGAGATCTATTTGAGTGTAATCTTGGAATCAGTGGGATAATATGTCCCTTTAATAGTTAGTCAGATGCATGATGTTTCACGTTATAGGTGAATGTTGTATCTTGGTGAAATAAAAGGAAGCATATACTTTCAGAAAGATCTTTTGGGATATTTTTATTCACTAAACATGATGGACATGATGAGGAAATATATTATTTCTCTTCAATTGGGGGTATTTTAGTGTGGGAGATGGGAATCATGATCGATTATCTTTTATGTTTTGTGTAGATATTTTTTCTAATGAGAAGTCTCATGTGAGATTTCATGAGGCGGAACTATGTCCTTTTGTCCAGTATTCAATTACTCCTTTTACAATACTAATGTATCATGGAGTTTCAGAGATTATAGAGGTGATCAATAAAATGAATCGATTAGAAGATTTACCAAAATAGGGGAATCAATAGGTTTCTACCATGAGAATAATTGTTAGTGGAAGGTCTCATAAATGAGGAAATTCATGTTTTATACATGTTGGGAGTCAACCTCAACATCACCCATTATGACATTCTTGGGATATTGTTTTCTTTTATTTTCCAAATGATATATATTTAAATTGAGACTTCTATAGATTTCATAGCCTTCATCAAAACCAGAGCACCATAGTTCTTGAATCTAGGTTTATTTGATATGGATATGTTAGGTGTAAGCCTTAGTAGATTTTTCTAGGGAGACTATTTAAGCATATGGGGAAGTTATAATATTCTCCCCCAATGGAAGATGGAGAATGTTTAGTATTTCCATAGTATGTTCCTTGATCTTTGGGTACTATAATAGAGCTATTTTATAAAGGTTTTCATCATTAGAGAGGTAGAGTATTTTGGATAGTTTAGTTGCACATAATGAATGAAAAATCTCTATATGGGACAAAGATAATTCTTGGTATTCTCATTTTGACATTTTCCATTATTAGTTCCAATTACGATTCAATAGTTTTACAATCCTTTATTTCACCAATTCTAGTATAATCAATGGGACTAGATGTTGAGATGATTCACATACCCTTGGTGTTGACAATGCAAGTCATAATTTAAACCAACCTATTTGACGTGTCCTTATGGTGTAGACTGGTGACAATTCCACATTTATACCATAGGGATATTTTCTTACTACATTTCTAACAATACAATATAATCCTAGGAATTTATCATTTAGATTTCATATGAGTTCTTGGATTTGGATTTCTGAAGTGTTGGATTCATTATTATGAAGGGTTTTCTTATCGGACTCTAGTAAGTGGATGTCATTAATTCTTTGATGGATTTTTTTGTGGATTCATTAGAGGTTGGGATGTTTTAACTTCATAGGGATTTTATATATACTTTTTTGAAGAAGTTTTGTGGTTACCTCATTGAAGAGATGATATGTTTTGTAAATACACAAATAATTTTTATTCTCATATTTCGATGGAACCATATCATATTGAAACTTTTGAGATATAGAAATTTGTGATATAGATTGATGATCTGATGTACATTGTTCAATCAAACCCATTGTGTCATTGTGTTGTGATCCAGTGTTATTCTATAAGAAATCAAATGGTAGAATGATGTAGTGTGAAGGCTGTTGGAGGTTTAATCTGATGATGGTCAAGAACAATTATCATCTTCTAAATATAAGTGATATTTTTTATTAGAAAATGGATGAGTTTGTTCTATAAGATCTATAAATGGTCCAGATATCACCAGTTGAGGGTGAATAAGGGTGATTTCAGAAAGGCTACATTTTGGTGCATGTATGGCCACATCGACATTACATTTATGCCGTTGAGTGTAAATAATTACCAAGTTGTGTTCATCGTCCCCATGGAATGCATTATATATGAATTAAACTATCAGTTCATAGTTTTCACAATTGAATACATATTTGTATACTATATGTTAGATTTGGAGCATTTCATTCTTATCTAATATTTTTTATAGGTTCTTTGATGCTGATAGAACAATATAAAATTGTAAAGGGTTTTTTAATCAACATGTGAATTTATAATGTATTATTCTATCTCAGTAGGGTGTAGAAATATATATATCAAAATTCTAGTATGATTTTTTTTTTAGAAATCGCAAAAGTATGTGGTATAAGTTTACAAATTTTTTTTGTATTTTAGTTCATTATCATAGGTTTTTCCTTGATTTATCTCGATTTCTAACCATATTTACAATATGGAAGAGGAATGAAAATGTTTTTTTGTAGACAGATCAATTATAAATAGATTTTTTGTCAACTAAAGGAGAACATGGTCATTTTTTCATTTAATAAGTTTCAAAATTAGGGTGTTCTATAGGAGGTGTTTTGGGATGCATTCCCTATAGACTTGGGATTCATGTTGATGTAGTAGAGAATAATGATCACTTATTTATAGAAAACTACATTCTCATACATAGATACTACATCTATTTAGACAAATATTCATTATATTACACAAAAAAATGTATGAGGACCACAACATTTTAGTTCCTTTGAAAACCTGGAAACATAAAAACTAGTCCATAATTAAGATATATCATCTCCGACTACATTATTTAAAACTATCACCATTATTGTCATATTATAAATAATACATCTCTACAAAACTTAGGGGAAATGAAAAATAATAATGGGTGATCTCAAAGCTCAGTAAGGGTAAAAAAGGGAGATGTGTAAGCATAACATCAACATAAGGGTATTAGAACTAGATATTCTCACATTAAAACCACACATTTCATGTCAGAGATCAAAATATTAAGTCATTTCATAATTATTGGATGTTTATAAAAAATGAATAATAAAGAAATTAAATAACATGACCCATAAGATATGGAATTGACATAAGACATAGAATTTGTGGCTTAGACATAATAATAAAATATAATTTCCATATTATTCTAGGATCACATCCATGACTATGATATTGGAATGGATTCACTCCCCCAAACATCATAATAGACAGTTTTCCCTTCCAAGACAATCATTGTGGACAAATTCATTTACTGGACTCTATGCACTCCCTATTCAATCCATGTATTACTAAACTTAGTTCTCCCATCATTCAAAGCATGTATTACAAAAATGGGGTCACAACCAATACTAGTCTTGTCTAACATGTGATAATAGAAAATTACCAAATTCATTAGAGGGATATATAGGTGTCACCTCCCTTTTGATATAAAAAACACCATCCTATGTTTTTACATATTCCCCATCCATCATTATTACTTTACAACCATAAAATAATAAAAATCATACATATTTGTGCCACCGAGTCATAAAACACTCATTATATCACAACTTGTGAAATGAAATGGGTTTTATAAAAAATTTATTGTAACAATACCTGTGGAAAATAAATAGGATTAAAACTAATATTATGATTTTATCAAATCATAACCCATGAAAATAAAGATTGTCAATAAGAGTTATATCTTGGAATAACCCATGGAATAGAAATGAGTTTCATAAATATCATTTAACTATTAACAAAAACGATTCAAGGAAGAAATAATAATGGTATCCTTTGTTTATATCTCTAGTTAATAATAAATTATATCAAAATATACCATCTTAGATATGGATGAATTTTGAAATATCACTAGGTACATTTCTCAAGGAAAATAATCATAATTTAAGAATTACATTCATAATATTAGTCATTTTCATATTTTTTGTTGAATAATTACATTGGATATATATAATGAAAGATTTGATGAATAGTTAAAATCATTTGATGAGGAAAATAACTTTTCGACTATAAAAAACATTAAAAAAATTAAATACATTTTATTAGAAAATAACCATGAAAACATATAAAGGACACTTCAAAGAGAATAATGGACATGGTGATGGGAATTTGTGTTCATGTCAAAAACAATAAAACACATATTTTATTAATAATTCTGGTAAAAGAAAATTGGGAAATTTTTTTCAAAAAATGTTATAATTTTTTCTTTAAAAGATATTAGATAAATTCAACTAGAGGTAAAACTATCTTCTTATAATCGTAGTATAATAGTAATATTTTTCTTTGAAAACATTTTTATAAAAAAGGATTTTAAAAAATATGGATTTCTGACATATGATAGCAATAAAATAGAATTTTTATAAAACTATTTTCACAAATATTAATAATTTCAAATAGTGGAAAAATGTTATTATTACAATAAAATATCATTAATTACCTAAGGTGAGTTAATTTAGTTATTCTCAAGAATAATGGATTGTAATTTTTTAGAATCAGAATCATAATCATTAATAATCTTGATAACTAATGAGATTGTAAAAAAATAATTACAACATTGGTAAGAACGAGTCATATGAAACATGAAGGAATTTTAAAAAATGGAAGTTTAAATATCATGGGGATAATAAGATCATGACATTATACTTCAATATGTTTTTATATACACCTCATTAAAAAATAATGGTGCAGAAAATTTCATTACTCTCATAGAAGGATAATCGATACACAAACCCCTTACATGATGAGTAGCTTTTGAACTGTATTAAAAATAAAGGTAATAACATCAATAGAGACATTAATTATCATAAAATGAGGATTATTAATGATATATAATGTAATAGAGAGGTATATAAACCCTAAAAAATAATTGATTGGTGAATATGGTATAAGTCTCTCAAAAATGAATGCGAGACTAACATTCTTCATACCACTTTAGAAGCTTTTAATCTATAAACCCCATGGAAGATTGATCGATAAATTGATTTGGAGAACCAAGTAATTTTAATTATAATAATCATAAAATATATTCATGATCATTATATAAACATCATATAATAAAGAGGTGTAAAATATTTCATTTGACCAAAATATTAAAGATGATATAAAAATCCCTTACCTTATGTCTTGACTTCACCCGTACTCATTAAAAAATCATGTATAACAAATTTAATTCTATTATAAATATATTAAATAGTATTCAAATATATAATAACATATATTATTTTATTATGACCTTTTATCACCCATTCTATAAATATTTGTTGTTGAAGATACATTTTTGGGTAATAACTGTTTCGTTTTTCATATATGTCTTGATTTGTTATACTTTTTTTATCATATTACAATGATCATTGATCCATAAAATCATTATTTAAACAATGATATAAATATCACATATATTCAGTATATATGTATTTATTATAATCTAAAAAATTTAGTGATTTAAATTTAAAACTACATTCATGGAGACGGTACATCGTACATATGCATGGATGATATTTAAATAAACTCATTAAATTAAAAGAAATAAAATTATGTGATATAAATTGTAATAATAAATTTTTTTTCAAATATATATCACATATTTTCCTCAAATAAAAACTTTATAAAGCCCATGTAAAGTGTGAATGAATCACATCACTTCGTGAGGTTGTTGTCCACCAGTCACAAGAACAATGTTATCACATTCCCAAAAAATAGAAAATATGATGGTATGTGTGATATAATAATTCAAAAATAATGATAACATCTTAAATAGTAGTTATTTAATATATAAACAAGTTATCCATTATTATATCCAGTCCCATGAGGTTGAATTGGAGAAATGTATGACATCAGTTCGTGTGGATGTAGTCTACCGTTCATAAAAATGATGATTTTGCTACCCATTTGATGGATGTGGAGATGGATGTAGGTAATTTATCTAAATGAAAAACATCTCAGTTTATGGAATATACTGTTTTAATTATATAATCTTGATACAAAATTAATTATTGTGGTAGGGATGAAATAAGAAAAAAAATTGTTTATAAACAATACATCTTCATCGAGTATCCTTCTCTAGTTTTATCCAATGTAATACTATTGATGAATTTATATCCAATATAAGGATTATATAATGATATATGGGATGTTCGCAGTTTATTTGGGTATGTATTGGCTTATCCCAATAGGTGGTAGATTTTAATTAAGGGATTATATAGGGACTCGTTATTAATGGATGGGGGGAGGGAAAACAAGGTATTTTGATAATAATTGAGTGCTTCCACGTTTTCCAAATGTCATAAGGGTAACAAATAATACACTTTCAAAAAATATATTTCTAATTGT
Organism: Viscum album; assembly: GCA_963277665.1. Lineage (NCBI taxonomy): Eukaryota > Viridiplantae > Streptophyta > Magnoliopsida > Santalales > Viscaceae > Viscum > Viscum album. The sequence goes on along the minus strand of OY728164.1, from coordinate 719,903,088 downwards.
CAAAATGTTGACTAAAAATATTTTAGACAACTTTATAGATCATTTTTTACCCTTATATTTTTAGTGTAATCCTCGGTAAACCCATTTTTTCCATAACCCTGATAATTAATATTTAGTGCACTCACTATTCATTTTATTTATAAAAAAGATTAAAATATTAGATTATATAAATTATTATAAATAAAAATTTTGAATATAATATTCTAAATTTGATTCGTATATTAGGAAAAAATCAATTTAAATATAATCCTGCAGAAGTGATAATACAACTGGGTTTTAAATAGAAAATGTGTTAAAGTGTTCAATGTTTTTATTGAAAAATTAAATAGTAAATTTATTCAAATATACAAAAATGGTTCAAAATATTTTTAATTAATATAAATATATTTTTTTAAAATATATTATATAATTTATCCATATAAAAAAAATTCAAATGCATGAGTAATTTTCAATTAAAAATCAGTTTTTTTACTACTTATCAAAAAATAATTATTTTAAAAAAATTCATCAAAAATTTACCCTAATATAGTTTTTAAATTCCAAAATCAATTTTTTTGATAATATAAAATTTATTTTTTCAAAATGGGAATTATTTTTTTTATTATGTTCCCAATAAAAATGCGAGAGAACTACTTATTAGAAAAACATAGTTTTGAAGCGTAAAATTGGATTTTTATTTTTATTTTTTTATAAATCAAATAACATGATTTTATTATAGTTTATTCAATATAAAATATATATATTTAATTAAAATCATTCACTAAAACATTTTTGTTTAATTTATTGGGATATAATGTGTTTGTGATCATAAATATTGTATTTTAGAAAAATAATTTCCATATTTTCAAATTGTTCTTTTTTTATTTCCAATTAATTAGTCACTAAATGATTAATTATAAATAGTTTTTTAGACCATATTTTCATAATATGGTTAATCCTACTCATAGCCTTCATTCCAATGTATAAGTTAAAACTATAACCTTAAATAATTATACTTAAAATAAATGGAATGTTTTATTTAAACACCATCTTTCATTTAATGAAGGATAAACTCAGTCCTACTTGTAACATAAGAGAAAATAAATGTTTTATGTCTCAAAAAACATGGAAAAGTTTAAATATATTTAAAAAAACTAACATTACAAAATATAGGGTTGTTTTATTCTACCCCACCTTTAAATAAATTTAATCTTTTAAATTAATCTCTATCATTAAAGGTTTATCATTAAACATTACATTATAGAAACCCACATTGTACAGATGAATAATAAAAGTTATGTTATAAATTAAATTAAAAAAACATAAAGATTACCTAATGTTATTCATAAACATGTTCCTAAATAGGTTACAATAATAGGAAAGTAATTCTTAGACATAAAAAAGAATAAATAATTGTAATGAGTGATGAAAATCACTAATCACATGGATATGGGTGATCTAGAAAATTTTACTGACTAGGAAACCATAAACAATATATGAAAGAAAATTTTAATTGTTATAATCCAAAATGTAGATAAATAAAAAAATTATTTCAGGATCATTATCATAAATATGTAAATTATTGTATTCCACTTACTAAGAACAACATCCTCTATCGATTGTTCCTTGGTCAATTTCAAATTATACTCTTACTTTAAGAAGTAATTTAGAATTTTTTGTGCCTAATGGAAAAATGGACCATGAGATCCAATAATGTAATGATAATTTATTCTTTATATATTTAGTTATCCACAATACCATATGGTTAACACATTTTAAGAAATATGGATAATTATTCATTTGGTTAATTTATACATTAATAACTTAATACCAATCCAATGTTCAACATAATCCATTCTATAAATAATTATCCTTATTACCCTTCCAATTGATTAAATTACAAAAAATTAGAAATAAGGTCATTGAATTTCTAAAATACACTTATCATTAATATCATGATCAAAATGAAATATTTTTTTATTATCACCTATGAATCATATTAATTCCATGTACATGTATATCTTGAAACCAGATTTACCATGCAACCTTAATGAAACAATGCATGATTTTTCATTCCAATAATAAAACCATAAATTATAGATTATAAATCATATACCTAATAATTCTCAAAACTCCATCAATCATAATATAATCCACATTCTAACCAAATCCTTTATTAATTATGAGGTAATCAATACAATCCAATTTTTTTTATCCATATCAATTATATATTTACCAAAACTAAAAACAATTTTTCAACATCAATAACATAATAAAATATCACATTTCAATTTCATCACAATTCCTATCCATTTTAAACATTCAAATAATTATTTCAAATCCTTAAAAAACTTATACTAAAAATACATATATATTCATGATTCATAAAGAAAAATATATTAATTCAAATATCTAATGACATAATTCATCCCACTTCATTATTAGACCATTATATAGGCTTAATAAACTAATTCTACAAAACAACTTTCCATTCTTATTTCCTCTATAGTCTATTAATCATACAAAACATTACCATAACTCTTATAACCTTAATTATTTTCATCACAACCTTTTACCTTAAGAAATATATTTAAATAATGCACATACATTCCGCATATTAATCATTAAAAATTCTATGATATAATTGGAAGAAAAAATATTTTCTTCAATTTTGTTAACTAATATTTTTGTTTTCCTTTTGCAGTTACTTGATTTTTGTCGATTTTCATATTCATAACATCTTTCCATTAATCTAAGATAATCACATTTGTTATTATTTCCACATTATCTAAATATATGAAAATTAAACTACATTACTCCATCAATACCATCACCTGAACACTTGGAGAACTAATATATTATAATTTATGGTGAGTTTGAGAGCTGGTTAAGGAAAAAAAATTTAATCATGTTTCAAGAAAAAAGATTTGGAATAATCATAACATAATTTACTCCAATCATCATCCCATTTTAATTTTCTTCACAAAATCATACAAAACATTATATGATAATCTATTTCATTATATTTGCCACCAAATAATCAGACTACAAAGCTTAATTTGAGAAATAATAATCATAATTGAAAATAAATTAGTTTTAAAAACATTAAGGGGGTATTAATCGAGACACCTTCTTATTAATATTTAACACTTCATATTTATAAAATGTCATTAATAGTCAATGTTTATTTATATTGTTCATGGTTGTTTATATTGACATTTTGAAATACCAAAACATATCCAATGGTAGTTTCAATCCATTTGTGCATTAAGGAAAATTTTAATCCCCTAGTTCCCTTGTGATTATAGCTTAATACAAAATATTTATGTATGTTACCTCTTTTAACATCTATGATAGCACCATATAGAATTGTAGTATCTAGATAGGGATGTAATTTCTTTAAAACCACTCAGTCTATACTTTACAAAAAATCCAAGACATTTTCATATACATTAACTCATCCTTAGAGTTATATTTTGAGATATCCCATGATATATATGTAGAAATTTCTATTTCGATCTCACTAATGTTTTCAAAACCGATTTTCCAATGGTTTACTAAATATTTCCTTCAATGAAAACAATAGCTACCCTGACTTCTCATACATGGTTATTACGCCGTATTAGATGAATATTCATTAATGTACACAAACAAAAACATGAAGACCATAATATTTTAATGCCTTTAAAAACATGGAAACATAATCATTGGTACATAAGTGAGCTAAATCATCTTCAACAATGTTCTCTACAACTACAACCCTTCTATGATTTAAAATATAGAATAAATACCTTCATAACCTCGGGAAAATAAATATAAGAAAAAGTGAGCTCAAATTCCAAGTAAGGGTAAATAAGAGATATATGTAAGAATAACAAAGACATAAGGGTATGAGAATGTGACCATAAAATTTTAAAACCATACCAGGCATATAAAATATCAAAATTTTATTCATTTCACAATGATTGTATTTTCATAATAAATGAATCATAATGGAATCAAATAACACAATCCATGAGAGAGTATCACTAGCAAGTGACATTGAATTTGATTCATACTGATTTTCCTAGAAAATAATTTCCATATTATTCAAGACACGCAACAATGTCTATCATATAGGAATGGGTTCACTCCCAAACCATCATAATATTAATTTTTCACTCCAAATAACATAAAAACATAAAAAGTATATTACTAAACTATGTTCACTCTCTGTTCAAGACCTCTCCTATATAACCAGGTTTATTAAACAATGGATTCATATCATACTAAACTAGGTTCACTCCCCATTCTAGTCTTAAATTTCTAATGGGATATAAATTTTACCAAATTAATTGGATGAGATATATCTCCCACGTCCTTTTGAATATAACATAACCACCATACTTGTTTATACCATAACCATTAGCCATGGTTATAATGTTACCACTTTTACATAGTTGAAAAAATACATATTTGATCCTTATTGCCATAAAAATTCATCTCATTAGATTATATTAAATGGAATGGGTTTCATAAGCATTTCATTATATCATAACATGTGGAAAATAAATTAGTTTCATAATAATATATTCATTTCAACTAATCATAACCTATGAAAAGATGATGGAATTCTATGTTTTTTATCATGTTATAACATGGGTATGAGAAATGAGTTTCATAAATATCTTCTCATTATATAAAATATTTTCATCGAATGATTACGAATGGTATCATTGGATCATATTACTAGTTATGAGTAAATTATTTTAAATGTTGTCTTCTTAGAGGGAGAATTATTTTGAATTATCACTGGGAATATTTTTTAAGATAAATAAAAATTATTTTAAAATTACTTTTAAAAACATAAAACATTTACAATACACTTTTATTTGAAAATAACATTTTATTCTTATAAATAAATCCTTGAAAATTAATTTAAAACATTTCTGGAATAAAATATACTTATCTCTTTGAAAACAATTTTTAAAACATTTATGAATTCATTTTCATTAAAAATAAAATTGAAAACTTATAAAATCATTAAGAGAAATAATAGTCATGATTATTGGATGTTTTTTAATGTTTTACTCCTTATGAATATACTTCATTCATATTTTCAGTAAAATAAGGATATGAAATATTTATAAAAAGTCACATAAAGATTAAATTGAAATAATTTTGTTAATGAAATTAAATTATTGGTAAATAATTATTTAAAAATACATATTCGAAATAATAAAAAAATTGAAAAAACTTATAAAAAAGATGTTTTTAAAAGAAATGGATTTTTGAATAAAGGGAGAAATAAAGTAAGATATTATTATATATTTTTTCTCAATTATTTTAAAAAACAAAGAGTGATAAACAAGTAATATTACATTAAAACAACATCAATAAATAATGGGAGTAAAATAACGATATTCTTGAGAGACTGGTCATATAATTTTTTCATCAGAAAAATAATCATAAATTATTTTAGTAAATGATGAGATTATAACATCAAATCATTACAACATTGCTAGCCTTGAATCATTAGAACCTTGAAGAAAAAACATAAATTTGAACATAAAATATCACGATGATAATAAATTCATCATATTATGTTTCAATCTAGATATATATACACCTCATTAAAAAATATAGGTTCATAACATAATGTATATATAAAATAATGAAAATTATGAAAAAAACCCTTTATGGATGACTGAATTTTAAATCTTAATACGTATGAAATAATAAATTAAACAATAAAAATTAATTATATGGAAATTAGTTGTATTAATTATGTATAATTTCATAGGTTATTATTTTAATTGCACTAAATAAATGAGTGGTGAATATACCCAATGTCTTTCAAAAATAAAATTGAGACCAGATATCTCCTTACTGCTTAGTATAATTTAATCCTTAAACCCCCAGAAAGACAGATACATAAATTGATGTATAATTACCTATTAATTTTAAGATAAACATCATAAAATAAATTAATTTTAATTCTATACACTTTATATAAGAAACACGTGGTGAATAATGTATGTGTATTACTAAACTAACAAGTTTGACAAAAATCTCGTATATTAAATCTTGACTTCCATAGTACTTATTCGAACCTCCTATATATTAAATATAAGTAAATTATAAATCTATTATGGAACTATATTAACATATATCATACAATATGTTATTTTTTGAACATTTGTTACACTTTTGATAATTTTTTATATCAATGTTACATTTTGGGTAATAAGTGCTTTGATATTTGTATATTTTTTAATTTGTTATATTTTTTTCTTACATTGATCATGAATCCCCCATATCTAGAATGATCAATGTGACATAAATGTAATATATATTTGTCATATATTTATTTATAGTAATTTATTATATTTAATGATAGAAAATGAAATACATCATTCATGATGACAGTTGTTCCTACATATGCATTAACATTATTTTCATTCTCATAATTAATTGAATGAAAAAAAATTATGTGATAGATATTATCATTACATAATCATTTTTTGGTTATATATATCACATATTTTTATTAAACTCATCCATAATATCATCCATCAAATCATGATTAAATCACTTCTCTTCACAAGCTGGTAGTCTATCATAAATACAAATTATGTTTTCGTATTCCCAAAAATTGTTAATATGAAGGTATGTGTGGTATAATAATTCAATAATCATAATAACATTATGAATAACATATATTTCATATAACAATTATATAAACAACATTACTTCCAACCTCAAGAGGTGTTAATGGAAGTGCAACGACCTTTGTTTGTGAGGTAGTAGTGTATCATACACATGAATGATGATTTCATAACCCATTAAATTAATGAGGATATGGATGTAGGTCTTAAAATTAAAATTAAAATATGTAATTATATATAATATAATGAGTTAATTATAAATGATTTATATAAAAATAGTTCAACGTGTGGAGGAAGAAAAAAAGCAAAATCATGTGTTGATGAATGTTACATATTCTTCATGTATTCTCTTTAGATTTCCACTAGTATCCTTCTATTGATAGATTTGTGTTAAAAATAACCATTCTAGAAAAATAGTTTGTATTTCAAGAATTTATTTGGGTAGGTATTTTCAAAATCAAAGTGGAGTGATGGTGTGATGATGGAAGAAGAGGGGTGGCCTTAGGAGAGAGGACACACATGGTATTTTTTGAAAAGAATTGGGTGCTACCAATTTTATCCTATTAAAAGGTTTAAAAAGGATATTTCATGGTCCTTAAATATATAATGGCCTATATATTTACATAAAATAGTTTTTGAAACATTTTATAGGTCAATATTACCCTTATATATTTAGGTTGAACCGCTGTTAGGCCCATTTTTACAATAACAACGATTATTTAATTTTATTTCACCCAATATTCATATTAGAAAAAATTTATTTTTAAATTAATATATAATATAATTTACATTAATTTTAAATATGGAATCTTTTTTTCCAAATTAAATTCATATTAGTATAAAAATTCAATTTAAAATTAATCCTACAAACATGAAAAGAATGTATTTTTTCTAATATAATATAATTAATTTTTTAAAGTGTTTGTGTATCATAATTAAATATAAAATTGATTAAAATTAAATAAATTGTAATAATAGATGTATATTTGATATAATGTAACTTTAATCCCAATTTAAAATATATTTCCACAAAATAAATAAATTTATTAGAAAAGTAGTTTTCTATTTAAATTATGTATCTTTTATTATACATCAAAAAACAAATCATTTCAGTAAATGTAAAAAATTTAACCAAAGATAATATTCAAAATAAAAAATAATTTTATTTTATTTTATAACAATATTCCTACAAATTTGGAAACAAATAAATAAAATTTCTCTATATAATAGAGATGAAACTACTATTTATAAAAATACAGTTCTTAAGTATAAAATTGGATTAATTCATATCTATTTTCTGGAAAACACATAGTATGAATTATAAATATTTTATTTAATATATATTATATACATTTTATAAAACTAATTCAAAAAATTGTTTTCCCTATTTTATATAGGTAAAACCAGTTTTTCCTAGAAAAATGGTTCTTCTGAAAAAAATCACTTTAGTTTATAATTGTTATTAATTTTGGTTATGATTAATTGTTAATAGAAGAATAAAATATATAACCATGAGTAATTAATATTTTCATTATTTCGTTAATCCTATTCACACCCATAATTCCCATATCATTGTGATACCAATCAAATTAAATAAGCTTATTTGAATAGTATGATAAGTTTTCATTAAACTCAGTTTTATTTGTGAGAAAATATAAACATTGTATAACTTTTTCACAACTGAAAAATAGTGTTTTGTGTCAACAAATATATAATATATAAACTATATTTGAAAAATTAATTTCAAAAAATCTCTGGGTGTTAAATGTTGAGACATGAAATTTTTTTCATTAATATAAAAATTATACAAACCAATTTCTAGATCTAGTAGTTATTGTGTTGTTCTGATGTTATAGAAGAATTTGCTAATTGGGGGGAAATTTTTGTATTTCACTAATAACCATAGTATAATGTATATCATTTCATACCATTTTCTGATTTTTCATTAGTTTTGGTGGATTGATTTTTATCTGGATTATGATTTTGAAAAAATATACACCTCTTTATAGGAATATTTTGTATCTAATTCTATGAGTAGAAATCCATTGAAGAATGTTATTTATGAGTCCAGAGTTTTTTATAATGTTACAGAATTATAATCTTATAATATAAATTCATTGTTGGACTATGGTAGAAAATATTTTATTTTGAGGATGCTGTCGTCTTATCTATTTCAAAAGGTGGAAGTGTATCATAGGAAGGACTCAGAGGCATTGGTTATTTGAGATAGTGTTTTCTATTAAGATACTTTAGATTATGTTTGAAGGATGGTCAGAAGAAGATATTGTTTCATGAAACGTTCAATGTTCTTAAAGCGATGTGTGGGGGATTCCTTCATGATTTTCACAACACCCCTATTGTGATACACCTAGGATAGATCATTATGTATCATTCCCTGAGGATGTATTTTTTATGAACCAAGATGAAATAGTTAGAGGTAGAGTTCGTGGGGATGTGTAAGGTTTTCTAGAATGTAAATGTTGATCATTATATTCTTGGTGGATTTTTTTATCCTTTGGATATTTTTTAGGGAAAATAAGAAGACATCTATGAAGATTTTTCCCAATGGTTTCCATGAGATCAGGAGGTTGTGATGATATATGGGTGATAATAGATCTGTTGAAAAAATCATTCCACATATTAGTGATCAAGGTGTCTCGCATATTGGATTTATTGGATTAGAGTTATATTGATGAGGTGGTGCTATTTCCTAGTGTTTTAAGGTGAATTGTCCTGGATTGGCATTCATGTTTTACCTCATGGTTCTGTAGGGGATATAACATTAATATAGAACTTATTTATTCCTTAGTACTTCATTCCGCCCCCATATTTGTGGGAAGATAGAGGATATATATCAGGTATACATCATAGGTTTTTTAAAATTGTGGGGAAAACACTTTACCTTAGTTTATTTATTTATAATAGTAGATATCACCCAACCATCATCATGGTCCCATTTGTGTCCTTATATAATATACATTATTTTTCTCTATTTTACTAGACGTTGGTTGTGGAGGTAGTAGTTCTTGGTTATGATGTGACAGATAATTTGACAGAAAATTTTTACTTGTTTTTGTAGGATCGAAATAACAATGTAGATACTCAATATACAAGAGTGGGGTGAAATGTACAATTTAAAAATTTCTTTTAACAAGGAAATATCTATGTTTAACAAATTTAATCTATGAATATTCACCACACCTATAATACCAATGAAATATTGGGACAATGTATGATGTTACAAACTTCTAATTCTATGTAATTTCTTATATCTGGAAAGTGATTTCAAAAAACAGGTTCTGGAAATATGGATTCAGAAATTGAAATGTAACCAATGTTTATAATATGATATTCGACCTTATAGCATATAGAATCTAAATTAATCATAATACAAGTGTAAGGAAATATAAAAAAGTTATACTATCCTTGCAATACAATATGTTGTGGAAAAACAAGTAGTAAAACTACAAGTAACAAGATATATATCTTTTAACCCAAAGAGAAGGGTATCCAACAACCTTGGAAAAAGGTCCCTTGATTTATACTTTCAAGCAAGTCCTTCTTACCCACACCAGGGTAAGCCCTCGATACGAAGATCAGAGTCTCTGTCTTGTTATTCCCGCAAGACCTCAAATTCAAGATAGTTTGAACCTCTGTATTCCTCATCAAGGATGCCCTCGAACTTCAAGGTGGTTAGAACCTCTGTCTTCCTATCCCTAGAATCCATCAAATGTAATCACCAACATTCGGAGTGGCACTAAGAAAGTCTGTACGTGGTAAAGTTTGAACGAGTTGTTAAAACTTTATGCATGAATCTTAAGAGTTGATAAGATCCTATCTCTCTAGAAATCACTTCAACAACATGTAAGCACAAGGTTTCAAAGTTGTCAATGTTGTGTTGAGCTTGTTCAAATGAGATCCTATTTATATGCACGGTTGGAATGGTTGGATCCCTCCTCCGATGGTCATATTTTCCTTAAATTTTGGAGGGACCTGAAAATGTGTCACTAAACCAATAGTTAGTCACAAAGAGAATGGATGACATCGTTTTATAATAAAACATGTGTAACTGAAAGTAGAACATCGTTTTGTAATGAAACAAGTATAAGCATAAGAAAAACTATATTTCGGAATGTAATCAAATAAATGTTCGAAGTCTAACCAAAATGGAATTCGGAGTCTATAATAAAGAGATATTCTGATTCTGTTTTATAGAATTCAAAACCAGAATTCTATAGAAATCCGGAGTCTGAATTTATAAGGAAATTTGGAGTCTAGTTTCTCTAGAATTCAGAATCCTAACTTACAGAGTTCAGAGTCGAACTTGTAGAAGTTTAGATTCGAACTAGTAAAAGTTCATAGTCGAACTCAAAGAAGTTCGTAGTCCAGAATTCGGAGTAGAACTATATGAGAGTTCATATCCAGAATTTGGAGTCGAACTATATGGGAGTTCATATCCATAATTTGGAATGGAACTTCATTACAGTTCGTATCAAGAATTCATAATGGAACTTCATTAGAGTTTATATCTAGAATTCAGAATGGAACTTCATAAGAGTTCATATCCATAAGTCGGAATTGAACTTCATTAGAGTTCGTATCCAGAATTCGGAATGGAACTTCATTAGAGTTCGTATCCAGAATTATGAATGGAACTTCATTAGAGTTCGTATCCAGAATTCAGATCATTAAACAGAATGCTTCATATCTAAGTATTATATGATTATGAGTTTTTTTTTATGAATACGGTTTTTATGTTTAAGGAAAATATTGATATGAACAATGAAAATATGGTAGGGGTAAATTCCTTTGAAATGCAAATTTTCCTTATATTAGTAAAATGTAGATTTGCATAAATATATGGTGTTTGTGATTTTCAAAGCATGAAGGAATGGAAAAGTCATAAGGAAAACCTTACTGACTCAACAATATCCCCCTTTTTGGATAGCACAAACAACCTTACGAAAAAGAATATAAGGGATTTAAAAATTTTCATTATACTTTGAAATTAAAACATATCTCCTTTTGTTCATGAATGATGATGAATACAACTAACCTCCCCTAGGCATTGAAACTATAAGGATTGTATTCTGAATTTCCGAATTGGTGTTTTCATTATCATGGGAATGAAAAACATCGTAACAAGAAACTCCCCCTTACTTTAAGGATATTTCACTTAGAAAATTTTCCTACTCCATTTTAAATTTTCTTTCTCCCCTTTTAAGTAGTTCTTTTTCCTTCTCCCCCTTTATGAATTTCATAAAGAATTTAATGGAATTGAAAAGAAATATGTTACTTGAAATATTAGTATAAAACAACACAAGATACAACCAACCAAAAATTTCATTAGAGTTGAAAAAAAATTACAAGGAAAGAAAAATGCCACAAAAGATCGGATTGAGTCTTTTTGTCTTCGTTTTCTTTCAGGATTAATTTCTTCAGCGAGAATTTCAGCTTCATCAATTCTTTTTGATCCTCCTTAGCATGCTTCTCCAAAGCAATGATCCTTTCTTGTTGAGCTTTCAAGACCTCTACCTGATCCTCCATAGCCTTTTCCTGCATTTTCACTAATTCATCTTACATTACATGTTTTTCATGGAACTCAATCCAGAGATCTCTATCCCTTTTAAAACATTTAGCAAGAGAGTTAACCTTATCATTCAAGTCCTTCACTTGTTGACTCTGAGAACTCTGCTCAATGATTAGTTCATCCTAAAGATTCATAATCTTGGAATCCTTAGTGTTAAAGGAATCATTAACATCATTCTGAAAACGATCAATCTCATCCACGTCTTCTTCAACTTTCTTAGACCACAAAGTGATTTTGTTGCATGATTTCATGTGTAAATCATAGTGGATAAGGAAATTTCTATGATCAACTTCAATCTTCACAAACTTATCAATCACCAAGGATAAGTATTCCGACATTTGATTTAGACTATGTTGCAGCATCTGGAACCTGGAGTCAATAGTGGGAAAAATCAGTATGGTGTCCACCGACTTCTTCAATACCTCGACAACAAAGTCATGACCATGTGTTGATGACTCTGAATCCATTAACTTTCTTGGGGATTCTTCTTCTTAAATTTGCACCAAAATTATTTTAGAATAACCACCAACTTATTTCTTCTTGATGATATATTTTGTTGTTGTATCCATGAGCACTTTATTTACTTTATCAGTTTTTAGAATGGGTTGATCATCTGGAGATTCCTCACTCTCTGATAGTTGAACAATTTTATCTTCATAAATTTTCTCCATCTCTGTTCCTTCTTCAAGATAATGCTTCTCATAGCATACTTCCTCATCAGATAAATCATTATCTTTCTCTTCTTCCTCAACTACATCTCTATGACCTTCTTTCTCAACTCCCTTTCCTGGAGTTACAAATTTTGTGGATTTATCCTTTTCTTGATAATCTTCTACTTGTTTGATTAAGTCCTCCAGATCATAACTTCCTTCTTCTTCTTCTTCTTCTTCCTCAACTCTCTAAAAAACTTCTTCTTCTATTCTTTCAATAACTTATTTACATTTATAAGTTTCTGGAGTGGAGTATTTCTTCCAAGGGGACTCAGGTAATGGTTCTCTAAGGAATGTTTCCAGAACTAGAATCTACTCAGAAGCTATTTCAGTTTCTTTCAAAAGATATCGAACAACCTCATCTTCAGAAATTTTCTTCTTCAGCTTCTTCTCTTTTTCTTGCTTTTCCAACTCATCAGCAGCTCTCTCTTTTAAGGCCTTAGCCTCAGCAGGGTCTAATCCGAACTGTGGATCCTCTTCTTTTCTTTTCTCATTGTCTTCCCTCTATTTAGTAGCCACATCATCTGGGTAGGATTTTTTTTATTTGGATTGGGTGGTGCTCATTGAGTTTCCTTATCTTTGGGGGTTTTGTCTTCAGCACCCACTTCATTAAGCTTCCTCTTCATAGTAAATTTCTATACTAGCTCAGATTTTTCAACATTTTCTGGAATGTTTTCAGCCTCTTCCTCTGGTGAAGGGTAGAATTATCCAGATTCAACAGAAAAAAGCCATCTTCATCCATTTTAATGTATCATCACTAACCAGAATTACCGTGAAATTTCATTGCATGGAAGTGAAAGGAACATTTAATGAATCAAGACATCTAATGATATGTTTAGAAATCAAGGTCGGATACATTATGATCTGAACTTTCAAATTTCATTCTTTAATATTCTTAACTGTAATAAAAAAATGCCTCGTCAAATTTATTTTCATTATATTTACCATGAAATATAGGATGTAAATGTCACTCTTCTTCAGATTATGCGTGTCACCCCTTCTAGATACGAGAAAACCTTGTAACCACAGCTGTAGAATCTGATTATTCAAAGAGAGATGAGCAATCTTAGTTTTCTTGATATCTTTAAGGCCAAGGAATTTCAATGCCTTCACTTTGTTGAAACTTCCTTTCTCATCCAGAATCTTATGTGACCAAAAATCAGCTTTAACTTCATAAGATAAACCCACCAAACTTGTAGCATTGGTTTAAGATAATTTGTAAGTCTTACCATAAGACGTGAAAGAAAATAACTCTCTACCATCTTCCTCAAGGAAGGAAACATACTCATAGAACACAACAAGTAAATCTGTATAAACCAGATCATGTTTCTCTGGATTTGATAAGAAAACCTCCTCATAGACATTCAATAATATATTCTTAGATATAAGAGAATCATACATGTAGAAAATCAGATGCACTAACATATCCTTGTACACTAACCACTTTGATATTTTCTTCATGGTTGAAATATCCTGAGAAGTTGCTTCTGCAGACATTCGGAATGAAGAGATCTGGATGATTCAGAAAGGGCTATATAAATGGATGCAGAACTTCAACACGCGAGAGCTTGAAAACCTGATGTGGGACGACCCTCGGGTGTCCCCTTTATATAGGCAATGGAGTTGACCTTTAAACTTCCAAAAAGTATCTAACGGGTGAAAAACCCTTTGATCTGATCTGACAGTTGAAAACATATCCTCAATGATATCTTGAATCCAATATTTTGATGTTTTAATAAAAACAATCAGATTTGAGAAAACTGGAATCTAAGAAATTTTAAAACATATAAGAAAATACCAACAAGAAAAATATGTGTAAGAAAACTTAAGTAAGGAAATCATACCTTTCATATTGGCCAGGAAGTATGTTCTTAATAGGTGATATTCTTATTGATGAAAAATTAGACTATGAAAAAAAACTACAAAAAAACTCGTTAAAAAAATATGAGTATGAAAAACTATCATTACGAAAATTATAAATACGAAAATTATCATTAAAAAAATTCTCATTACAAAAATACTCATTAAAAAAATTCTCATTACGAAAATTCTCATTACGAAAAGTATGAATACAAAAAATTTATTATGAAAATTTCATTATGAAAATTTCATAACGAGAGTTTCAGTATGAAATGTTTCATTAAAAAATTTTCAGTATGAAAACATCATCACGAAAATTTTAGTTACAAAAGTTTGAAAACTATCTATGAAAAATTTTGATTATGAAAGTTAAAAAAAACTGACTACGAAATTTTTTGATTATGCTAACAAGAAAATGTACTCCCCCTATGAAAAAGAGTTTATTACTATAAGGAGATTGTTTTAAAAAAAATGTTAATGAAGAAGGATTACCTTATGGTTATCATTCCTATCTTCTGTTTAATGTATTCAAATATATCAGAAGGTAAAGATTTTTTGAAAATGTCAGCAAGTTGATCTTCCATTTTGGTAAAATGAAGAATTATATCTCTTTTTAGTGTATGGTCCCTAAGAAAGTGATGCCTAATATCTATGTACTTTGCACAAGAGTGATGTGAAGGGTTTTTACTAAGGGAAATGGCACTTGTTTTATCACACAAAATTTGAGTCTTAGTAATACTCAATCCATAATCTTTGAGTGTGTGTTGCGTCAACAACACTTGAGAACAACAACTTCCAGTTGCTACATATTTAGCTTCAGCAGTGGAGAGTGCTACAGAATGTTTCTTCTTGTAGGACCAACAAACTAATGAATCTCTTATGAAATGACAACTTCCAGATGTACTTTTTCTATCTATTCTACATCCACCAAAGTCAGCATCTAAAAAGATTGTTATGATAAAATAATTTCCAGAAGAATAAAATAATCCTAGATCCATGGTTCCTTATAAGTAGAGAAAAATTATTTTCACTGCCTTTAGATGAGATTCCTTAGGATTAGACTGAGATTTTTCACAAAAGAATATAGAAAACATCATGTCTGGCCGACTAGCTATCAAATAAAGTAGGCTTTCTATCATACATCTAAAAAATGTTTGATCTACTGATTTCCCAGCTACATCAAGATCAATTGTGTTTGAGGTACCAATATGAGTTTTTATACTCTTAGTGTTGTCATAACCATACTCTTTAAGAAGATATTTAATATACTTATGTTGGGATATGTAGATTCCTTCTAGTTTTTAGAAATTTTAAAACGAAGGAAAAATGTTAACTCACCCATCATACTCATTTCAAACTCATATTTCATTAGATCTGCAAAAGAATCAGTTAAATATTTCTAAGTTGAACCAAATATAATGTCATCAACATAAATTTGAACAATCAAAACATTTTTCTTATATTTCTTTACAAAAAGGGATGGATCTACATTTCCCTTAACATAGTTATTTTGAATAAAAAATCATGTAATTCTATCATACCAAGCTCATAGGCCTTGTTTAAGGCCATACAAATCTTTGGTAAGTCTAAAAACATGATTAGTATGTTTTGTATCTTAAAATCCAGGAGTCTATTTAGAAAAAAACATCCCCTTAAACATAACTATTAAGAAAATCACATTTCACATCCATTTGAAAATGTTTAAAATTTAAGACTGCTGCAAAGGTAAGTAAGATATGAATAGATTAAATTCTAGCTACAGGAGCATAGGTTTCTTCATAGTCTATTCATTCTTGTTGATTATAGCCTTTAACAACAAGTCTAGATTTATTTCTAACAATGACTCCATTTTCATCACATTTATCTCTGAAGACCCACTTTACTCCAATAACAGAATATTCCTTAGTTCTTTCAACCAAGGTCCAGACATTACTCCTTTCGAATTCGTTTAGCTCATCTTGCATGGCTTTGATCCAATCATCACCAACTAAAGCTTCATCAGTGCTTTTTGGTTCCAATTGGGAAAGAAATGCTAGATGTTCTACATCATTTCATAAGGAACTACTAGTCCTTACAGGTTGATTTACATCAACAATGATACTATCACTGGGATGATTATTAAGAAACTCCTGACTTGGGTTTTTTAAAACATGTTCATCAACATAGGGTAGAAAGCCTTCTCGGGTAAATATTTCAGAAGTATCTTCTTGAAAATTTTCCTTATCAGAAGAATCTACTATCAGGGGTTTATAATCAGTTTTTGAAAACACATCCAAGGATTTAGGTTAGGATGGTTTAAAAACAAAAGGATCAGTTTCATCAAATTTCACATGTACTGTTTCCTCAACAGTACAAGTGTTTTTATTGAAAACACAATAAGACTTAGAAGTTCTGGAGTAGCCTAAGAAAATTCCTTCATCATGTTTTGGTGCAAATTTCTGTAGATTATCTTTTGTATTCACGATGAATACCTTGAAACCAAAAACCTTGAAGTTGGAATGTCATGGTCTTCTACAATTCCATAACTCATAAAAAGTTTTATTAAGAAAAGGCTAATCAAAACTCGATTTATAGTATAACAGTCAGTACATATAGCTTCAGCCCAAAAATGTCTAGCTATAAAATATTCACTCAACATGGTTATAGTTATCTCCAGAAGAATTCTATTTCTTCCTTCTACTACACCTTTTTTGAGGAGGAGTTCTAGGTGCTAAGAAGTTTTGTTTAATACCATTTTTACTAAAAAAAAAATTCAAAATCAGAATTTAGAAATTCTCCTTTATGATCAATATAAATAGTTTTAAATGGAAGGTTTTTCTCATTTTTAACATCAGATCTAATACTTTTGAAACAAGAAAAAGCATCAGTCATCTTTGTTAGAAAATTGACCCATGTAAATCTAGTGTAATCATCAACTAGAACAAACACATAGTATTTGCCTCCAATGAATCTAGTTTATTTTGGACCAAAAAGATCCATGTGCTCCAACTGTAATGCATCAGTTGTTGAGACTTCACCGATTGATTTAAAACTATATTTATATTGCTTTCCATATTGAAAAAAATCACAAACTTTAGAAGAATCTAATATAATCTACAGTACAACCTTAAATATTTTATTCTTAGAGATATTTCATAAGTTCCTAAGGTTACAATGTCATAAAAATCAATTCCATAACCAAGAATTATCTTCCATTCCACTTAGGCAAGGTATGTCTTGGCACCTATGATCAACTAAGTTCAAAGTGTAAACATTTTATTGCCTATGGGCAGAAAAAATAAACTCTTCCTTGGAATTGTGTACTATGAAATTATTATTCCTAAAATTCACAAGGTATCCTTCATCTCATAATTGACTTATGAAAATGAGGTTTTCCTTATGACCCTTAACAAACAAAACATTTGAAATCAAGGTTTTACCAAGAAGTACAATATTACCTACACCAAAAATTTCTCCCTGAGCAATATCTCCAAAAGTTACTTTTTCTTCGTTCATCTTGATAATCTTTTCGAAATATTTTTTATTACCAGTCATGTGCTGGGAACATACATTATCCATGTACCATATCTTATAGTTAGTAATTCCTTTATCTTCTTGAAAATAAGAATATAATTAGTCTTTCGAAATCCAAACTTGTTTGGATCTGAGATTTTCAGATAAAAAAATTTTTGGTATCCAAATTTGTTTACAAAATTATGCTATATGAAACCCAAGAGATTGAAGTCTATTAAAATAATAATTTTTCTTCCAAATGCCCACCACTTTGACACTTAGTACAAATAGGGGCACTAGAAGGAATAGAATAGTTGTTTTTGAAAACTGGTTTTTGTTGTGTATAACCTACTCCAGTAGTATCTCCATGAGGTTTAATTTGAGAATACATCTTGTCAAATTTTTCCTTCCTAGAGGTAAATTTTGTGAGAATCATTTTTAGAGAAAAAATTTCAGATTTCAATCTGATGATTAAATTCCTATCCCCAGGAATCATTTCCATAGAGTTATATTTTTCCTCAAAAACATTAATCTTTAAAATAGGATTCTTAAGATCTTTATAATGTTCTTCCTTATCAGAATTTTCTTTCTCAATGTCTTTAGAATGTTTTTCTAAAAACTCTTATTTCTCTTTAAGATATGTAGAAAGATCTGAAATCTCTTTTGTAAGAATTTATTCCCTAGTATTTTCCTTATCTAATTTCTTATAAATTTTAAAAAATATTTCTTCAAGTAACTTGGAAAATATATATACATATTCATATGAAGGTTATTCATTTTCTGAGGATTATGTATCTTCATTAGAAGTACTATTTTTGGAATAGTAATTCTTATCAGGAGATACATTTGTTAAGGCCTCAGCAGAGCATACCTTGGCCATAAAATATGTATGCGGAAAATAAGTATTAGAAATGAATCCCATATTATTCTGAGTTGATGAATCATATTCTGATGATTCACTTTCTGAAGAGTCTCCATATCTAGCACTCCAAGTAGTATTGACTTTTAGACTTTTCTTAGCTTTATCTTTGTAGAACTTCTTCCTATTCTTTTCAGAATCCCTCTCTTTTCTTTCTTTCTTTTTTAGCATAGGGAAATCATGTCGTATGTGTCCACTTCTCTTGCATTAATAGCATGTGACCTCTGAATATTTCTTACCATTCTTTCCTTATTCTTATACCTAGATTGGATATTTCTTTGACCAACTATCATGTTCATTCTTCGAGCAATATTAGCTAACTCATTCACTGAGACTTCACTCTCACATGATTCGGATTGAACTGTAACTTTATTAGACTTGGATTTAGTTACACTCTCAGGAGTTTTTTTCTTTCATGAGATTTGATGTTGTAATAAAAGTAACAGTACCATTCCCATTCTTCTTTTTGATTTTGTCAGTATCTCTCTTCAATTCTCATTCCCATTCCCATTCCCATTATTCATTTCTGTGTTGGAGAAGTGTTCCAAATAGGTCATCTAATGAAATTTGAGTGACCTTCCTGTTCCCTTCAATAGTTGTCCTCTTTGATTCCCACTCATTGGGCATAATATAAATAATCTTGTCAACCAGAGCTTCATCATCCAAACCATTCTCTCCCATAGATTCTAAGCTATTCACGATAGTCATAAACCTCTATTGTACTTTTCCTATAGGTTCTCCATAAGGAATATTAAAACCATGATTCTCACATTTAAGCAAAGCTCTTCTAGTATCAATCTGTTTAGATGTGCCAAAATGAGTAACTTCAAGTTTCTTCGATATAAAATAAGCTGTTTCACAATAATAAATTTGGCTATATATAGTCCTAGTCATTGATCAATATAAAGTATTATGTACCATATAGTTGAGTTGGTATTCATGATTTTTATGGTTTTTGAAAGCACTAACTTCCTTTTCAGGAATTTGATAACCTACAATAAGAATAACAAAGTTATCTACTCTAGTATTGATAACAAAATTCTTCATCAAATCTCTCTAATACTCATAATCATTGACATCAAAAATTGGTGGTCTTGTAGGATCTAGGTTGTCGATGGAACCAACATTTAAACCAGCCATATTTAAGAAAATATTTCTACACAGAAACATGATAATAACAAATGTTCTGATTCAACGAAAATATTCCTAAGAAAGGAAAATATTGAACATTAAAACACTGAGTAAGGAAAAACGTATATGTGTGTATAAGTATTTTAGAGGCCCCCTCAGATACCAAATGTATTATTGGGTTAGATTATGAGGTTTCCACCCTCTGATACCAATTGAATGATCGAAATAAAAATGTGGATGTTCAATATACAAGAGGGGAGTGAATTATACACCTAAAAAATATCCTTAAATAAGGAAATATCTATGTTTAACAACGTTAAACTAAGCGAATTCACAACACCTATAACACCAATGAAATATTGGGACAAAGTATGAAGTTAATAACCTCTAGTTCGACGCATTTGCTTATATCTAGAAACTGATTCTAAAAAAGAGGTTCTCAAAATATGGATCTGAATATTAAAACATAAACAATGTTAGCAATATGAGATTCTACTTTATAGAATATAGAATCTAAATTAATCAGAGTAAAAGTGTAATAAAATATGAGAAGGTTATACTTTCCTTACAATACAATATGCAGCGGAAAAACAAGTAGTAAAACTACAAGTAACATGATATAAATATTTTAACCCAAAGAGAAGGGTATCCAACAACCTTGGATAAAGGTCCCTAGATTTATACATTCAATCAAGCATGTCTTACCCACACCAAGGTAAGCCCTAGATATGAAGATCCCAGTCTCTGTCTTGCTATCCCCGCAAGTCCTCAACTACAATGTAGTTAGAACCTCTATCTTCCTCCACAAGGAAGCCCTCTAACATCAGGGATTTCGGCACCTCTATCTTCATATCCTCGGAAGCCATCAAATTCAATGTAGTTAGAACCTCTGTCTTCCTATCCTCGGAAGCCTTCAAATGTAATCACCAATATTCAATGTCGCACTAAGAAAGTCTGCACACGTAAATGTTTGAATGAGTCTTTCAAACTTTCTACGTGAAGCTTGAGAGTTGATAAGAGACTCTCTCTCTAGATATCTCTTCAACAGCATGCAAGCACAAGTTATGAAATTATTCAAAGTTGTGATGAGCTCATTCAAATGAGCTCCTATTTATAGGAACTATTGGAATGGTCGGCTCCCACCTCCAACAGTCATATTTTCCTTAAATTTTAGAGGGACCTACACACGTGTCAATAAACCAACGATTAGTTAGAAACCTAATGGACGTCATCGTTTTATATCGAAACATGTGTAACGGAAAGAACGACATCATTCTGTAATGAAACAAGTATAATCATAGGCAAAAATGTAGATTGTAATGTACAAAAATAAATGTTAAGAGTATAACCAAAATGGAATTTGGAGTCTATAATAAAGAGATATTTAGATTCTGTTTCATAGGAATTCAGAACCAGAATTCTGTAGAAATCTGGAGTCTGAATTTCAAAGGAAATTCATATTCTGGTTTCACTAGAATTCAGAATCTTAACATACAGAGTTTGGAGTCGAAGGTGTTGAAGTTTGAAGTAGAACTAGTAAAAGTTTTGAGTCGAACTCATAGATGTTCAGAGTCGAACTAGTAAAAGTTCAGAGGCAAAGTCATTGAAGTTCGGTGTCTAGAATTCGGAGTGGAACTATATGAGAGTTCATATCCAGAATTTGGAGTCGAACTATATGAGAGTTCATATCCAGAATTCGGAATGCAACTTCATTAGTGTTCATATCCAGAATTCATAAGATAACTTCATTAGAGTTCGTATCCAGAAATCGGAATGGAACATCATTAGAGTTCGTATCCAGAATTCATAATGGAACTATATGAGAGTTCGTATCCAGAATTCATAGTCGAACTATATGAGAGTTCGTATCCATAATTCAGAATGGACCATCATTAGATTTCGTATCCAGAATTCAGAATGGAATGTCATTAGAGTTCGTATCCAGAATTCAGAATGAAACTTCATTAGATTTCGTATCCAGAATTCATATCCTGAAACAAAATACTTCATATCTAATTATTATATGATTCTGAGGATTTTGTTATGAATCCGGTTTTTATGCTTAAGGAAAATATTGATATGAACAATGAAAATATGGTAGGGTTAAAATCCTTTGAAAATGAAATTTTCCTTATATTAGTAAAATGTAGATTTTCTTAAATATAGGGTGTTTGTGATTTTCAAAATAAGATGGAATGTAAAATCCATAAGGAAAACCTTATTGAAACAAAAGTGTTTGGACTGTATAAAATAAGTAAAGGATAGCTAAAAAATATTATTCCAATAATAGGAGGGGGCCCATGGTGTTCATGGTTTTGAACTATTTGTAATTAAATATTTCCCATCATTATGGTTTGAAAAGTTTTTGTTCAGTTATTAATATTTTTCTTAGGTTATTTGTGCCCTTATAGGTGAAGGGTTGAGTTTTAGAGTGGGAATATTGGTTGCTGATCCACAATACATGAAGAAGATTCAATATGTCTTCAACTTCTTTTAAATATTGTAGTATCAACCTGATGACTCTTGTGTAATTGACTAGGGGGTGTTAGATATTGAAGATGAAATGATGTTTGTGAAGCGTTCAAAAAATATACAAGTTCTCCATGATAATGCACTTTGTGTATGAACCATTCCAATGGATCATGTGTTATGAAGTCATGGTGACCTGTATGAGAGTATAGGGTAGTGAGATATACATATGAAATCATAGTACCTAGAGTTGTTTTCAAATATTCTATACACTATTTTTCTTGTGATGTGATGTTTTGATCTTGTTGTGTTATGAAATTTTTTGGTTCCCTTGATGTATTATGTGTGATATGGTGTAAGTATATAAAAATTGGATGACCTGATTAATAATCATGAAAATTTACACTCAAATGCAATTAGTCATGTTTGTGTGGGTTAGTTCCACCATGAGCAAATATTATATTAATCTGGTGGATGGAATTTCATGATTATTCTATTTCGGGTAGTATGGTTTGTAGTTCTAGGGAGTTATTATTTTGGCTTGTGTGGGGTTTGGATGATGTGGTAAAATAGATATTTATTTAAGAGGTTGTGAATGATTTATGTAACCGATTATTTTGGCATTCTTGGAATTTGGTATCATGGAGAATAAATAAAATCCTTGAGAGGAGTCTAAAGGGGTGATAGTTCGGACCCTATTACATCTAGTATTGGTTTTGGATTAATAAGGGTAATAATCATGTGAGTGGTGTTTTCTGAAATTTATCATTCCATCTATATCCATTACGTTAATATTTATGGGTGTTGGATGTTCTTTAGATGGGGCTTGAATAGGTTTCATAGGGGTTCGATTTGCAACATATCTTCTACAGTATATTCCCATCATAAAAGGAATACACAATAAGAGTTAACAATTCATGTTGTGAAAAATTTGCAATTTTCATCATTTTTATATGGCTAATGGCTAACCCTTGAAATAGATTTTCATCACGAATATAATTTAAAAATTTTAATAAAATAAATTCTATAGGAATGTGAATTTCATTTGAAGTTTAAATTTTTGTAAGACCTATTTATATGCATTGTGAAGGGGTTACACAATGTGAAGTTGTTGAGTTACACATTACAAAAATTTCATTAGGAAAAAAAATATTAATTTTCCCACAATTATTAATATTTTTTTGGAATATCAATAGGATATTTTGAGGGATCATCTAAACACCTTCCATAACATTTATTAAATTGATCTGGTGAATAATACTTTGTGGTCAGTGGTAATCCCTTCTCTTCAACATGGTTGTTTTCTTCTATTCTTATATTGAGTATCCATTTTATTAGTTTGGTTTTGTTTTATGTTTTGAGTTGGTCAACATTTTGATAACCCTTGATATACTTCAGGTTGGTATAAGGGTTTTTCCTGTGATGTAGTTTCAAGGTGTTTCTTCATTCACCCTATAGTGTGCTACATGTTTGGTAAGATTCATTAAAGTATGGAATCCCCAATTTCACAATTTTTTAAATGACACATAAGGATATTTAACTTTTTTATCTATCGGTTATGGTGGTCACGTCCTAATTGAATATAAATGAATAGATAATAAATATTTATGAAGAAGGAGGGTTGGATTATCAATATTTTAAAACATTTACATATTTATGATATTGTGATTCTATTGTTTGAATAACCTATTAAAAATTCTCATCATTGGAGGATTTTTTTATCTATTTTAATTTTGTTTTGGAACCCTTAATTTTCAATTTTTGGATATTTTAGTAAAGTGGAAATTTAAAGTCCACATATATTTATCTAATGAAATAGTTTGATAATGATTAGGTATTATGAGAATATAACCGTAATATTTGGAAGTTAAATTCGATAAAATCCCATTTTTAAAATTTTATAATGATCAATGTTGTTTTGTGATGTGTGGTGGTGCTTTTGGTTTAGTGAGGTGATGAATTTTCAGGTCATTATTTTTGGTTGGGAGGTGATATTTTTATTAACCATGAATTTTTGATGATGATGTTATAGTTTTTTTGTAATGGTGATGTAATGTTTTTATGGGACATTATTTTTGGTCAAAGATTAGATGGTTTTTTTAGTTGTGGTTATGGGGTGGCAAGGTGGTGGTCCAATTGGAATAATGATTTTTTAGTGATGTATGGTTGTGTTGTGTGAGAAGACTAGGTAGTAATAAAATAATTATTTTACAATCATTGAAATATATGGGGTTTGGTTTGGTTAATGTAAATTAAATATTCAAAGAAAAAATAAATTATGTGTTTTGTGGTTAAATGTGTTTTATTCCTAATAATCAAACTAATGGTCTAGAAAATGGTAATGGATTTAAATGACAAATACGACTTGTGTGTTGTTATGTATATTGAAGTGGAAGTGAATGTGGGGATGTTGTGATATAGTTAGTGTTTTTTTTGAACCCATATGTTGGGATTGGGTGTTTCTATATGTATGTATTTTTATATTCCATTTAGTTTCTCTACGCACCCTACCTACATCAATCACTATGTGTTGACAATATATATTCACATGATATGTGTTTTCTGTACATATTTTTAACAACAATGTATGGTTAGATACCAACATATTCCCACTCATAATTTCATTAGAGTAGATATTTATAAATTATAATATTGTAATACTATTAGGTTACTAGTTAATAGTCCAGATGTATTTTGTTGACATTTAATATGATCATTTTATGGGGTGGTAGGAGGGGGTCATGACATTTAATAGATTCATTTTTTGTGACACTTTTTTATAATATAAATAGTTTTCCTCTTATAAATAATATTTATTATTTACATAGGAAAGAATTTTATTTCAATCAAATAATTATGGTTGAATAAGATTCATCTTAAATTTTAGTTTAAAACAAATAATGGGATTTAAGCAGCCTACGATTGAAATATTTCAACGGTTTATGGTTATGAAAATTTATCGTGTGATTCTATTTCTATGACTACAAAAACACATATTTTACAAAGAAAAAATTGAAAATGAATAAAAAATACTTTTAATAAATGGTTTTGTATAATTAACCTTATTTGGGTGAATCAATAATCTCAAAGCATGTGTGTGCAAATTTGTGGGGTCTTTTATTTTAGGTTTTATCTATTTATTATCACATAATACATTAGGATGCATAATTTTTTGCGAAATATCTTAAATCATTGTTCATGGTTTCATGATGTACTAAATCAATATTGATTTAAATTATAAAGTAACATTTACAGAAAACTATAGTTAATATTTAAATGACTGTATAATTTATAGATCATCTATTTTTAATTATTTTTTATAAAATGATTGAAAAGTGAGGGTTTTGAAAATGATTAAATAAAAAAACATTAAACAAAAGTAGAAATGGGGAATTTTAAAAATGAAGATTAAATAATATAAAATAAAATTTTTCATTGAGAGGTCACTACACATCATGTCCTGTACATTCTTTTATCAATTCATTATATTTATTTAATTTTTTGGTTGAGGATTAGAATTGGTCCCAATTTTCTACAATACATTTGAACTATTACACATCGATGAAATCCTTCACGTAAATATCATATAACTAAGACCCAAACCATATTAATTATTATATAGATTCAATGAAATGCTAAACTATTAATTGTATGAGGATGTAAATTATAATTATTTGATAAAATTTGAACAAAATATTTTTTCCCATTCTAAAATAATAATATTAATAAAAAAATGTAGAATCATAATCTATGTAACAATACATAGCATTAAAAAAACAATATCATGTAAAAAATAAAATACATATTTTAAAACTCAAATAAATAAAATAGATTTTAAATAAAATTGATAATAATATATTTTAATGTTTGTTACATCAAAAAAATGACCAGACAACATTTTACTCACCATTGCGAAGTGTATAAGGGTTCAATGGATATGTTTATATCTAATAGCTATTCATATAATAAAATGGAGGTCCAAATTATCTATGATATTGAATGTATATTAATTTAATCTATTATATATATATATATATATATATATATATTTCCCCATGATAGAACTAACTAGTGAGGTACCTATGGATCTAATTTATTAAAAAAGCTAAAGTTGGTTTTTTAAAACCTATGTTTTAATAACATTAGAAACATAGTTTTAGGATATGAGAAAATCATAAACATTTTTGATGAAATTTAAACAATATTCCTCCTTGCCTTTAATTTATACATAAATTTTTATATAATTAGAAATTGTAGACTTAGATATATGTCAAAATTACTAAATATCCCATTGAGAAATAATAGTTTTACATTTATCAAAAGATACAATATTTTGGGACACTAAATTAATGATTTATGTAACAACTACTGTTTCATTAATTTTATCATATACATTATTTTTAAAAAAAAAATATGTTGTTTACAAAGAGGATTTTAATATATTTCCTAAGGAAATTTCAAATATATTATATTTAATATTGTATAGTATAATCTAACTCTCTCATAAAAATCCATAAATAAATTAATATCACATAAATTGAGCTACATAAGGAAATGTCGATGTAATTTGTTATGGGAAATGGGGTTTATGCTAGATGTAATGTATTTCTAATTCCCACCCAGGCCCTGTAGGAAGGGACCAATGATATTTCTTTATTAATATATAAAAATACTATGTATTTTAATTCCAATACCATATATTAGAATGTAAACACCATATCCTAAACAATCACACATTGCACACTCTAAAGAGCCTATAATCATGTTTATATTTAAAAGATTAATTTATAATTTTAATAATTTTTTTCTATAAAATAAATTCTATGTCAAAATAATTTTTTGATATATTATATTAAAATTTAAATTTTTTATATTTTGAGAAAAAACTATTTATATATGTATAGTAGAAATAAAATTTTTAATAAAAATATATATCTTATGAAATTATTTGGATGTAATCTTAAAATAGAGTTCAAAAACACTTATTAGGGACATATATAGGTTTTATTAGTAAAATACTTCATTTTTAAATGTTATTAAAAATTTATAAACTTATATTTTATATTTTAAATCATTATTCCCAATTTTCACTAAATTTACTTCAATGAAATAAAAATTAACTATTTTAGAATTAATTGATATAAAATATTGAAATTTAATCATAGTAATGGATTTAATATTTTGTATAATAAGTTCTTAATTATTGTAAATGAACCATTTTATTTTTAGGCATAAAGGATAGATTACAATGTAAAAATCTAGTTACCGTGGTAAATGCTAATATGGTAAAAGTGATAATTCAATATGAAAAGGGATTAAAATATGACAAAACTTGTTTATAATGGATATTTTTACATATTATCTACCATAAATAACTTGGCAATCAATTTTTGTCTATTTTGGGACCCACATGACATGTTATTCATGATATTCCATTATATAAAGTTTAAATGTTTGTGGAAATTCTACAATCACGACTTATATAAGGGGATTCCTATCATCTAGTAAATACAATGAAAAAAATTATTTTTCCTTCCAAAAAAATTCTTTTTCCATACCCAAGAATCCTCTACTTATCTCATAATATTACAATAATTGGTTATTATCCAAGGCCCTTTTTGTATACGGAATCCTTAAGGGAAGCATGAATTTATCGATGAAATTTCAATCCTTTTTTCTAACATCTATTAATTTTATCATTCCAATTATAATTTACTTATCTAAACCTTTTATAATTTATTAATTATATATAATATATTGGATTATATTTGTTTTGGAAATAATCTTTAACCACCTCCCTCAATCCCTTTAATAAAAATAAAACCATCCTTTGTTCTATGTGTGATCTTCCACCTCCCTCACACATTATGTATTTTCACCCCAATAAAATCTAAGTCCTAGTATGGACATTCTTATATTTGTATTATATTAATGATAAAAATTTTATTTTTAAATGATTAGATATATTACTTTTATGAATCTCTATATAAAAAAATAAATCACCATACATGCATACATATATAGTACAACCCTGATAAAACAACTTATTTCCATTTTTCCCTAACAACCAACCTTTTTTGGATAAATTTTTTAATGGTATGAAAGGATTATTATTATTTTTCTATAATTCTTATTTTAATTTTATTATAAATGTTATAACATATTAATTATTAAAATTCCTTTCAAAATTAATAATCTTAAACCCATATATGATGATTTAAATATTTTTTCATATTCTGTAATATTTTCAAATTCGTTATTTATTATTATATGTACCCCTAGTTCTGATATTTTATAATAAAAAACACTAACTAATGTCATTATGGTTACTGTATAATGATATTAGAGAAATAAAACATCATAGTTATTCATTAAATCAGGGTATGTTCTTGATCGGGTAAGTTTAACTACCACAAAAACAATAATATAGATCTATAACATGATTGACTATGGGAACATAGTTTTTGATATAATATATTATAAATATTTAAATAATAAAATTTTTTATTCTAAAGTGTTTATATCATTATTTAATTCGTTAAATAATAAAACACCCTTCAATAATCAATAATCATTGAAGAATAATTGTGATCGATTTAATCTTGAAAGATAAATTCTAAAACAATATTGAATGGAATTTGAAACACTGTAAATATTTATAAATCAACCTCAAAGGTGACATTAATTACCTATAAAGAATGAAATTTTGGTGAATAATTTATATGAACACCACTATTTTAAAACTATTATAAAAAATCCAAACTATAATCACTCGATGTGTAAAAGAGGTAGAAATAGTATAGATAATGACTATTTATGAAGAGTATAAATGAATATGATTATTAGTGTGGTTATAAATTATGTGAAAATGAAAAATATTTTTTATAAAATATGTTCATGTATGTTCATGTATTTTATGAAAAGATGGAAGAGTTTTTTATGTGAAACATTTCTAATTGAGTCATGTTTGTTAATATAATAACAACTATATTTATGTGGTTTATATACTATTGTTTGATATTTAATATCATGAAATTACTTTTATTAATGTTATTTTATGATAAATTTAAATCACAATATTTTAATTTGTTTTTTTAATTAATTCCCAATACATAAGTTCTATTTTCCACCTCAAAAATAATTTTTTATGACTCTTGTTTTATACACATAAAATATTTATTTTTTATCATTAATACATTACATGGGTGACTTTTTACTATATTAATCATGAAATTTACTGGATTAAAAAGCATATATGGTCATTCATCCATAAAATTATCTTTATTCAAGAGTTACAAAATCCATCACACAACCAAATATTTTCCATATTGGAAAAAACTACCATATATTTTTAAAGTAAATGTGTGTGTAGTTTCCTATAAAACACCTCACATTATTTATACTAGAATGTGGATAATTTTTTTATAGATTAACCAAGAGGCAATCAGTATAGAAGTGTTTGGTTTAGTAAAGTCTCAATCCTTACAATAATTAATGATGAGTGGGAATAAGATGGTATAGTTGACTACACACTCTCAAGGCATAATCTTTTGAATATTACTCTTCTCTTTATGAATAATGATGAATGATAATTACTACTAGTACCTTTTCCTCCAACCAATGAAACCTATTGATATGAATTATTATTTTCCATCGAAAACACATCACATTAAAGTTCCATTTCCAATATATTTCTTTGATAATGATATTTCCTGTTATTTTACAATAGTCAAAAAAATATAACTTGATTAAAAGATTCTCTCAAAGACACCCACATTTTTATAATAAATAAGCATGTATTTTTTATGTATTATTTTAATTATATTTTATCAATTTTTTAAATTTAGGTTATTTTAGGAATGGTATTGAATGTCTTTCTCACACTTATGTTAAATTCATTAAACTTAATCAAGTAATCTATGACATTCAAAATTAAACAGCCACTATGTGCATCGATAGTTCACATGATATAAAAAGACTTGGTTTATATTGTATAATTTTCACTAGATCAGTATAGATTCATGGAACTGATCCATGAAACTGTTTTTCATTGTCCTATATAATTCAGTCCATAAATATGTGACTATTCATTATTGTAATCCCTTTTTGTATTTGCTGCGATGGATATAGTAGGCCCTTAATTTCTTTTATAAATGAATTTTTTATTTATATATTTATTACATAACAATTATACCCTGATAATGTTTTGATAACATATTTTATATGACTCTTCTCTTGGAGCATTTAATATCAGAATTTGTTTTATTTCCCCAAGAATGCTTGAGGAGAACCATGAGTAATTTTCAAGAACATGATTAATGGGATAATAATTATCTCTAATTGTGTTTATTTTGTAACATTTTGTCATAATATTTAATGTATGAATATATATAGTCATTATGGAATTTGATGTTTTTAGATCCTATGGGATAACATATACTCGGTATTAATAATTTAATATAATCTTCTGATCTAGGATTTTAAAGTGTAGTTTGTTATAGATGGTATCAGTTAATGTTTTGTAGGAATATTATGGATTTTACCAAAAGTAACCCAGTTAGGTATCTCCTGTAATATGAACAACCTTCATTATTTATAGGTAAAACTCTAAAATAATTTAAAGTAATAGTATTTTACAATATAATATCATGGTATAATTATCTTAATGCCATTATATAATTATTGCGAATAATTAGTGGAATGAAAGACAAATACACAACCCTATTAAATTTAGAGATGTTAACCTAAAAAATAAAGTGAAGATATATTTATGGATACACATATCAAAACCATATTAGTGATGTTAACCCATGTTTTAAAAAAGGATTACCAAATAAAGTGAACTACTAATATATAATATGGTGTAACTATGTTAGAATGATTCATATGACAACAACCACATAAATTATATTGGAATATCAAAACATTATTAGCTGAAAAAATGATCAATAACCTCGAGAATATATTTATTTCATTTGGATTTTGTGGAAAAGAAAATACTTTCACAAGGATTATCACTGGGTTGGATATATATGGACTAATGGTTACATATAATTGAAAAATATAAAGACGAAGATGTGATATAGTTACTGAAATTTGGAAATTTTATAGTGATATTATATTAAAAATACATTCCTCATTATTAAATAGTATAAATAGAAAAGAAATTAAAAACATATGAGGAAATAAGTTGGGAAAAACATTCCATAATACAAGGATAATTTTACAATTCTAGGTAGTCAATTATGGACTATATATATAGACCAAAAACATAGTTTATTATTACTATAATGAGTAATATAAGTTCCTTTGATGGGAATTTGTATCACAATATTTTTCATCATATGAGTACGTAGTCGCAAGATCCATAAATGTAAAAATTCAATCATCCATGAAAAATGTATTCATGATAAATATATAGAAGTAGAGGTTTTATAAGAATTGGAGGATTAATAGTGGGGAAATTGGATGAAATGAAGGATGGGATTTACTACATGTATAAATATGGGAAGAAACACCCTGGGGTATGTTGGAAGGAAACTAATTTTTTAAAAACTAAGGATAAAAATACTATCAAACTCCTAAATGAAATGGAAAGAAAGAAGCTATTTTTGTTCAATGAATTATCTTTAATAAAAATGGATATTATGTGAAAAAAGGCCACAGCTTTATTATTAATTTACCTTAAAAACGTCAAGGGATAAAGACCAAGATTATGTGATTACCATTTCTAAATTTTAGGATCCTAATTACACAGTAGATGGTATATTTATCACATATTAAAAGCTATGTAAATTTTTTATTTATAGATCTTCAAACTCACATTTTTTTCTATGTTTCTCAAAAAAATCATATATTTCCATAAAAAATTTGTATATGAGTTAATAAATAAGTGACGTAGTGGAAAACATATTACAAAAAAGAAAACATAATCAATTCCAATTATGATTCACATTTGTACCCAATATCTAGATATATTAATAAAACTATTTTATGACTTTTATAATATACATCAAATGGATTGGATTTCAAATTATAATAATTTTTTTTAATTTTTTTGAGAAAAAAATGATGATTTTAGAAGGTGAGGTTGAATCTAATTTCGTTAGAGAGAAGAATTCATCACCGAATTCTTTTATAGATCCTCCAAGAGTATCAATTTTGAATTATATTTTTATAAGATATTATGATCAGTCATAGTGTATAGATATGGAAAATATCCACCGAATATATGATTGTATAATTTTTCAAAAAAAATTATCATTTTTCTAGTTGAATTGCAAGGTCATACACAATAGCATGCAGTTGAGTTCTCATTGATCATTTTCTTGATGCAATACCTATATATAAAATTTCATATATGATTTCACTAGTAGAGTTGGTTGAGTTGATGAAAAGGATACCTGAGTTGTGTGATAAAGGATTTATATTACAAATTTTTTCCTCAATATGGATGCTTAGTTTTATATGGTAAATTAATGGATTGATATATGAGATTGTTCCTCAATTACGGGGGTGATCAATTCCATTTCTATATGTAATTTATTTTTATTAACATGAATTGATGACTTATTTGATCAATGTTAAGTATCCCAATACATTCCAAAATTTTATCACCATTATGGTTATCATCATATAAATTTGTAAAAGGATTATATATCAAAGTTGGAATTTCTAAAATGTTAATGACATTATGATTTTATATTAATTAATGTTAGATTATAAAATTATGCTTTTGTCATTATACACATGATTAACATATTATTAAAGGATTATAATTATAACATTAGGATGATATTCGTTGAAATAATCTTGATATAATTTAAGACATATCATGATAATGGGAGTCATTTGAAAATAACCCTGAAGAACCGAAGAAAAAATTATTATATAAGAAATATATTAACTATGACATTTGGATCAATGAATTTTATTTTCCTGAAAATATATTCTCAACTAACAGAATATTTGTTGACCCTTAGATGAAAAATGTATTCATATAAATGGCCTACAATGACGAACATTATTTAGATCCAATGTTATCTTTGTTTAGAAGTCTACTATGAGTGGCTTGTTTAATATTATAAATGGATTTACAAGATTGTTAGTGGAAGGTTATTTGATGATAAAATCATTGTTAGATAATTCTTTATTCAATTATGTACATATTCTCTCTATTATATATTGCATGTTTTCCAATAAAATGAAATAATTTTCTTTCACATTAAAATGTGATTTTTAAATCAAGACATGTAGGGGACATATTATTTTAATAATGACTTGTTATTTAATCCTTGTTTTAATGAATAGATATACCCCATAAAACATTTGAGTATTATGCATATTTTATACATTCATATAATCGATGATATATATTGGATTTAAATGTGTAATGAACAAAATACAAGACATAGAGATCATGGTTTGTGATGAAGATGTGTAATTCCTTGCCTTTAAAACATAGTATTATATATTTGAATCATTCCTAGATCCAACATGAGTGGGACTAAATTATTAAATTATTGGATAATAGGAGAAGGCACAACCATGTGATGGGAATGGTAACCCTTGGATAATATATGATCTTATTGAATAAGAATTCATTGAAATTATCTAAAATAACAACTTGGTTATCCTCATGAATATGAAGTTTAGTTTTTGATTAAAACTCAACCACAACATGAAAACACTATCTATGAATTCTTATATAATAGATAGTGTGGAACTTTTGGATTTAAGTAAAAAATTGTATGAGTTTTTAATAAGGGATTTATATTCCACATTTTTAATGATTGGAGATATCCAATTCTTTTTTTAAAAAAATGATAGGTAAGTGAGTCTGTAAATTAATAATTGTTAAATTAAAACCATTTATATTAATAATATTTTCCCACTAATATATATTCATGATTTTCTGATCAAAATCATGGAGCTAAATATTTGGAAATGATTAATATTTTTTTAGGTTATCATTATTTTCATGTAAAGAAAGAAGATATTACAAAGAATAAATGTCATATGGGATATGGATGAAATGAGTTTATAGTAATTTCATACTAATTAACTATTTCACCCACTATTATTGTGGATATGATGAATAATGTTTTCTAGGAATATCTGGATATATTTTTATGATATTTATTGATGAAAATTATGTATACTAAAAAGGTAATGAAGATAATAAAAATAATTTAAACAATGTTTTTGAGATTAAAGGGAAAAGTTGTTATATGTTAAATTTAGAATGTTTGAATTTTAGATTAATTAATTTAAATTTGTTGGCCATATTTTCTCTATGAAAATAAAATTATTTCAACATTAAAATACAATGGTATTAAAATAATTTCATGTACTTACAAATATAATATAAGTATATATTTTCATTATATTTGTAGAGTATTATATATGTTTTGTCCCCAATTATGAAAAATAATTAATAAAAATTAACCAATTTGAGTTATAAATGTGTTCTGTTTTTATGGACTGAATCATGTAATGTATTTTTTGAATAATTGTTGAAATATTTGTTCAATTTACTCATGTTGACATTAACTTTGAGAGGGGATATAATTGTGAAATATATTAATTCATTGAAAATGCAATAGATGTGTCATTAAGTAAAATTTTAAAGTTACTTACTATGAATAAATGTAGTAAATGATTAGTGGATTGAACATTCCTATTGATCCTGATATTACATCAATAATTTTCACCCTGATGATATTAATTAATTATCTCTATGGTGAAAATTTGAGATATATATGTATGACAATGTCTTGAAATACATATTTTCATAAAAAGAGCACAAGATGAGGAAAAGGAAGTTCCTTGAGCTATATAGGGACTTTTATTTATCAATACACTACCTCAATGTGATGTCTAATTATTAAAACATTATGTTCAATTATATAAAGTATTATTTTCTTCTTATAGAAGTGATAATATAATGCACATAACATTATTCAAGAATTTTATTAAAACCTAAATTCTCTATTTTTCAAAAAATTATTTGATAAATATTAGATAACTATTTAAATAAACCATAACTGAATTTTATATGGTTTATGTTTTGGTATTTCTATTAAAATTCAATTTTAATAGTGAATAGTGATAAAATAATGATTTTATAGAAAAATTTCTTTTACATTAATATTTTTTATAACCCCAATTTGTAATATGTTTTAACATTTAATTTCTTTATTTTAATTAATAGTAATATAATTAAAATAATTACATGGTCTATTATAAATAACTTAGTAATAAAAATTCATTATAGATAATAATTAATTTGTCTAAAAAAAACTTTTTAATTTTTTTTTGATATATATATTAAGCATAATTAATACCACTACAAGGAGTTGAAAAATGAAAAATATAATAAATATTTTTATTAATAATAAACATTATTATGTAATATTTATAACTTAATTTTATTATATTGAAATGTAACCATGGTAAATATTTATCCACACAGTTAAGGATAATATTTGTGAAATATTTTAAAAATGAAGTGATAAGACATCTCGATAAAACAAAAAAAATTAAATCATAGTGGTTTATTTTATTATAACACAATACTTCAAAAAATTTAATCAAATCCATTTGGGAGACATTTTTCTAATGTAATAAATGAATATACTTTAATATTCTGAAAAATTGCAAGTGTTTCTTATCACCCATGTATAAAATAAAACCACATATCCTCTCCTCCCAAGACATAAATAGTATTTTATTTTTGAAAATAAGTAACTAAATAATTTTCTACCATCCCTCCTCATTACCTAGAGTAATTTATTTGATTGTAATACCCTATAAGTAAGGATTATGTTATAACCCTATAGTAGTTTCTTGAATAATATGAACAATTATTAATGAAGTGTTTTCTAATTATTTCTTCTTCAACCCATTTAAATATTCTATAACCATAAATATTTACTGAAAAATTTTATTAAATGTACAGAAATTATTCCATTGTTGTTTATAAAACCATATTCATATCTTTTTTATCTTATGATAAATGAAATCATCATTTTTGTATATGTACATCCTACCATCTCCACATAGTGGTGTAAAAAAATTAATTTCAACTTTAATTAGATGATTATAATTATGGAACTAAGGGAAATATATGATATTATTGACATAATTATTATTCAATTAATAAAATATAGAATTAATTTTCTTACACTACTATCTATAAAAAAATATAATGTTGCACTATTTTAGGTGTGGGCTACAACCTTAATGACGAGATGTGTTCATTTTTTATGTCTTCCATCAATAAATTATTATAAATATTTATATAATTAATATATATTATATTTATATCCTGATAATTATTATTTATAATATGAATCCATGATAAATATTCGAGGACTAAAACTACCAAATATAAACATACATGAAAATTTAAACAGTTTACATTCAGAAATTATGATTTTAGTTATGAAATATTAATAAATAGATATTGAAATATTATATGTGGATGATATATTTAATTATAAATATGTATATGGTTATGGTATATATTTTTCATAATTTTTAATTTATTATACGTTTGGTTTAAACCAGATACAAAACAAGTAATAGTCCAGGTAAGGTTTTATTCCACAATCTTTCCCTAATTATTAATGTTTATGTTTCTATTGGAAGAATTATATAAAATTTGTTTTCTTAAACAATTTTATATTAATATTTTTTTATTATTTATTGGGTTTTAATTTCTTAATTCCATATTTATCTTCATTGGAACTGAAAATTCCAATGAATGTTTTGAAATAAAACCAATTTTTCCTATTCAATTGGGAATCTTTTTCATCTATGTTCATATTTTCATTGAAATGTATTCAAGATAGTTTTATTATCAAACTATGATTTATACAATTATTATTACGCCAATTTTACTTTATATTTTTTAGTTTTAATGGAGTCATTGAATTATTTTTTTAATGAGGTAATTTTTAAGGAAGGTGTGGAGGAAATCATTGTTTAAAATTTATTATAAAACGAAATTTTCCAACTATCATTACTATTCATTTTCTTGAATCTTTCATTAAAAATTTTCATGGTTCAATTCATTGAAAAGATTTCGACGAGTATTCTAGAATATTTTGTATTTTAATAGATTTGAATTTGTAATGAGAATATAATTTTCTCAACTAAATCTACATAATTATATGATTAATGTATTTTCATGTATTTATACATTGATTTCACATATCATATTCTCTAATTGGGAAATAATATTTTTCTATCATATAACATGTTAGTCTTGATAGATTATTATCCTTAAAATATATTTCATAATAAGAAAATTTATTTATATTTTGTGTAATACTTTTTCAATATGAATGTTTCAGTTGAATACATTTTAATTGTTATTCACCACATTAAAATATGATTACATAAGATGAGTGGGGTAAGTTATATCCTCTTTATTCCTATGTATTTCTCATGAGATAAATGTGTTTGGGTATTTGGATTATTCTATATCCATTCATGTATTATATCTTTTTACACGTCCTTAACAGTTTTAATTTTTTGTTCGTCATTATGGATTCCATTATTATAAAACTAGCTATTATTATCTGAATGATTAATTGTGTTGTTATGCCATCTATGGATATATTCCCCTTTTATTATGTAATTTATATGGAATATTTGATTTTTATTTTTCTCTAACATAAGAATAATGATTTCTGTATTCTATGATTTCCTTTTTCTTATGTATTCTCTTATTGAGCTTCTATGTTTACCCAATTTCTATGTTTTACATTCCCAATTATTAAAAAGAGGTTTATATGAATGATTTTCAGTATTTAATAGATTAAATATTAATTTTATCACTATATTATTTCTGTTTTATTTAATGTTTTCATATAAAATGTGAAAATAATCTATTTATCATTTCTCCCATGCATTTTAAATCGATCAATCCCAATAGTCCCTTTTATTCTATGCTGATGTTATAATAATACCACCATATTCAGGTTACTAATGGTTGACTGTTACAAATAATATTGTTGTTGTGTTGGGAGGAAAATATTGTAGAGTTCATACTAGGATGAGGATTGAAAAATATGTTTCATTCCGGGATTCATTATTACTAGATATGAGAATTATTATGTATGGAGAAAATCACACTTTTTATAAATTATTTAAAAACCATTCTTATTTGAAAATAAAATAATTTCATATCTTCATGATAAGGGTACAAAAAAGTAGATTAATATTGTTAATGATGTCAAACTTTCTTATCCTGTTTATGATTATGTTGAGGTGGAATTTGGAATATTTAATTTGGTTCCTTCTACACCAAATATGTATATATATTTATTAGATTAATCTCATTGAAAAAATATCATTATACACCCATGAAGCACAAAAATTAAATTAATATTGAAAAGAATATTTTCTGTGTGATTATATTATATGGAAAATAAAATTTTACATATCAAGATAATTGGATTTTCAATAGGTAAAATATGAAAGACAACATACTAAATATTCTATCCAACCTATACCTATTTCATTGTTAAAATAATATGATATTACAATATAAATTTTCAATGGGTTTCTAGTGAACTAGAAATAATGATTCAATATGGATTATAATTGATCACCTTACCAAGTCCACGAATTATCTCATTCTAATGGATGACATGAAACTTAATTACCCTTCATAATTATATATTAATGAGGTTATGAGACATCATGATACCCCACATACAATTGTATCTGATCATGAACAACAATATTTATAAAATATTACTGAAGAGACGTCAGAAATCTCATTACTCTAAGCTATTTTTGATAACATTATATCATCCTCAAAATGATGTACATTCTCGAAGGTCCACTAAAACAATATATGTCATATTAATTTTGTTCTATATGAACATTTATGGAATGTTCTATCAGTTTTTACCACTCCTAAAACATTCATATAACAAAAAATTCCATTAAATAATGAAAATAACCCTATAAGAATAATTGTACATAGAAGAGGATTCATATTTAACCATTTTGGCATAAAGATTCAGAAAGGATGAATGTATGGATAAACCATATTAATGAGATAATGAATAAATTTATGTCTATAAAGTTCATATTAAGGCATCTTAAAGAAGAAAATTTTTTACTCCAATTATAAGAGGAATGAATTATAATTTTATGTGGTGGATTTTTTTATTAATGGTATCCCCATTTAAATTTTTTATATGGTATAAAAATATGTTAAAATTTAGTTATAGGTATATAGGACACTATTAATTTCATTAAGGAGTTAATGTTGTTAATTTCTAATTGGAAATTCCACCTAAACTTCATAGAAATCTTGATATGTTTAGTATCTATTTATTGTAGAAGTACTTGTAATATCCAACACACATTCTCACTTTTTTGAAAA
The DNA here is from genome assembly GCA_963277665.1 of Viscum album. Taxonomy (NCBI): domain Eukaryota; kingdom Viridiplantae; phylum Streptophyta; class Magnoliopsida; order Santalales; family Viscaceae; genus Viscum; species Viscum album. The sequence continues at coordinate 719,862,884 of OY728164.1, read as the reverse complement.
GATAATATGAACATGATTAATATTATTGGGAAGATCTCCTCTAGATTCTGACACTAGGAAAAACGTTTTGAGGAATTAGATGACCTAGGAAATAATGTTACATTAGAGAAATCATAACATTGAATTGGAGATGTGGTACCCTGAATAATTTATGATGTAAAAAAATATTTATTTAGGAATGAAAATTATGGAAATTATGAAGATAAATTTTTTAGAATAATGTAACGCCCATGATTTAATTATAGTAATCTATTGTTTGTATAGAAATGATAACATGATACACATAGATTTACTCAAGAATGTCATTAAACCCTAAATTATCAAATTTTATAAATTTAAATTGAAGAAATAAATTTACTTTTTTAATTAATCTTGTAAAAAATAGTGTTGTTATTTTTTTAATATTTTTTTAAAATAGTTGATTTTTATGTTATTATTGAAAAATTAATATTTTTTAAATCTATCAATTTTTGATATTATAATTATATAATCAAAATGTTATAGTTTATGAAACCATATTTATAGAATAAATTCATTTTGATAAATTAATATAATTTATATAAAAAAATTAACTAATAAATATATTCTTAACCTTTTTGAAATCAATGTAATGTTATTTTTCAATAAAAAAATATTTGTATTCTTCAATTTTAATCATGAATTTATAATGTTAAATTTCTTTTTCTTTAATTAATGAAAAATAAGTCTCATTTTATATAAATCAATTATTTCTATTGAAATAAATATTATATATTACCTTTCATTAAAATTATTTTTAATCTAAAATGTAATTTTTCTTAAAAATTATTTTCATTCCTAATTTGTATGCTTATTTTAATAATATTTTCTTCCAAATATTAAAATTAAATTCGATAAAATAAAATAAATAATTATAATTAATTTTTCTAATTTATTTATTTAGTTAAATTTTATTTTTTTTCATTATGAGAATTTACTTTGGTAAAAATTCAATTAAAATGGTAATAGGTAAACAAGTTTAGTGGCATAAAACTAAAATGATATGGGCTAAAATTATTTAAAAATTGTATAAATTATATTTTATGGATATATATAGACACTATATCTTTATGTATTCTAATATAAGTCATTTTTTTGACATTTGTATCTAGTAATACAATAATATATTTTTATCTTTTCTATATTTCAATGTGTTTCATGTCCCACCCATTAAAAATGACATCTCCAATTTTTTTTCACCCTTCATGAGCATTCTAAATTTTTTAACATAATTCATAAATAAATTTATTACAATCCTTCATGTTATATTTTTTCCAATGTTTTAAAAAATTACCATTCTTAGAAGACATAAGGTGTAATCCAGATGTGGTTGTGCAAAAAATTAGTATAGCTCTTAACTAATTGATTTTTTTTATTTCTACATATACCTCCATAAAGTACTTTTTGGACATAATGATATAATGGAATAAATATCCCCCAAATAATTATATGATTTTTTAATATGGTTATATATTTATCAACCTCTTTCTCTATCAAATTTGAAACAAAATCATCATTTGTGCCCTCATGTAGACAACCATCACACTAGGAGATATTTTTTTTGTTTTAATCAACACCCTTCATAGACGGTCATTATGATGGATATAATTTTTGTTATGATATTTATGGTAGAATTATTATTATTCAAATTAGAATATATGTTTTCTTTTTTATCATTTCAACCCATTAAATAATAGTAGCATCATACATAATTTTGTGTTAACTACCACATCCACAAAGTGATATAATTCATTTTTTGATGTATTATATTAAATGATTATTATATATAATAATATAATTAATATGTAGATTATTAATATCATGATTAAATTTTTATATATGATGGTACCATGATAAATACATAAGGTTAAAAATTACTAAACCCAAAAATAATAGTAAAATTAAATAGTTGACACTCAGAAATGATTATTTTTAAATCAAATTTTAAATAAATGAGTTTTGAGATTTTATAAGTGGATCAGATATGATATTAAATGTAAGTATATTTTTATATTATATATTTATGAATAATTTATTTTTATTATAAAAGTGGTTAAAATATTTTATGAAGAATGTCGTACGTAATGTAAGAGTATCTTTTACAATTTAATTTTTATGTGGGAACATTTATGAATTGGTATCTATTGAGGGAATTATATGATAATTGTATCATAAACTTAAAATTTATTACTTTCCAATAGTTTTAAATTAACATTACATTTTATCCATTCATTTTTCTCCCTCTATGTACTCAATATTCTCAATGAATATTTTTAATGAAAACCATGTATGTTTTTATATTCAGTTCAAAATCATTATATTTAATGTAAATATTTATCTCAAAAAAATTTCATGAATGTTTTTTAATATTTATAAAAAATTATTATTTTATTTTTACCCATTTTTTACATTATATAATTTAGTTTTAAATGAATATTCTTGTTGTTTTTTAGAATAAGGAATATTTTTCCAAAGTTGGGAATGGAATATTTATTTTACAATTCAGAAAACAAAAGGATTTTCCTAACATATTAGAAAAACTTTTCATTGACGAATAAATTATAATTTTCAATGGTTATTTCAAATGAATTTTTTTATATATTTTATTAGTATTTTTTATATTTTTTATAAATGGTTTAAAAATCTAATATATATTTTCCTCAAGAGTTGTTATAATTTTATTTTTAATGAATCCTCATTTATGAAAGAAACCATTGATTTACACTATTTTTTTCTATATCTAAACGCTAATGATTCCATTTTTTTGTTTATCAAAATGGATAATGATTATTTTCATTTGGGAATGTTTTGACATTCTTTACATTTTGTTAGTATAATTAATATAGTTATTTTTTATAAATGCATGTTTATTAATTTTTTATTATTTTTGTATATAATTAATGCATTGGATATATTATAGGATGGGTGGGGCCCTTAGTTACATAGCCCATACATGTATCTATGGGCATTATGAGACAAAACCCATGTGTTATTTATAATATGACTTACCCATTTATGTATTGTTTCTTGGAAGGAGGCCTCAGTAGTATGTTTAAAATGTCTAAAATTATGAATTTCATCAATAGTAGGATAAGTGTTTATTCCCATTGGTTTAGTAAAATATTTATGTTTTTTGTGTTTAAGGATTAAGCTCATGTGATTATTTTAAAAGAATTTTTTATCATGATTTATTCAGACCGTATTATTAATTCCTTATTTATTATAATATATTTTTTATTATACAAATTCCCTTATTCAAAATCAAAAGTAACCCTTTTATTTTGTTTCCATTCCCCTGGATGATAGAAAGTTCATAATGTCAAATATTAAAGTTAATTCTAGAGCGAAAGAAATGTTCACAAATAAAATAATATGTTTTATTTTTTAAAAATGTTATGTGAAAGTAAAGTATGTATCATGTTTCCCAAGACTATAAAACTATTCATTCTCTTAGGATGTGATCAATTTTACATAATGCCAATATAATAAATTCATCATTGCCTCTTTGTGAATAGGGATATTTTCGAATATATGATGATATAATAATACACTTATGGAATCGTAATTAGGGGAATATATGATGGCATGTCATTTAAAGGATTCAACCAGAATTTATATAAAATTTTATATGTTTTTGAAAGAAAAGATCCTTTAAATAAGGATTTTTAGAACCAACATATAATATTGGAATGTCAAGGTGGACTACTCTAACAACTATAATAATGATAGCTCTATGATTGGGATTCATCTATTGTAGATAATGTGGTAAATGTGGATGATGGTTTAGTAGATAAAATGTTTGTGCTGTGGGAGGGGATTTTGATTGTTAGAATAGTGATCAATTATATCACCACCGCCTCTATGTAGTTTATGATTGTATTGGGATCTTAATAGATAGTGATAAGTTCATATGAAGCAATTGGAGGGAAATATCTTGGAAGAATCCATCATAGTCAATGTAATATCTAGTTAATATATAAATTCTCACTCATACAAACTTATACTTATTTGATTTAATGTTTTATTCATCCATCACCATTTTAAGATCAATTAATCTTGGTTGATACGCATTAATTTCATTTGATGTAAGACAATCCTTCTATAATAGATCATTATCTCTTCTATATCTTTCAATGCTCACATATTTATATTAGTCAATTGAGGATTTTTGGTGACCTCATTGTTTCTAGAATGAATTCCAAAGACATCTTATGTGTAATGGATCAATTAACCTTTTTCTTTTCCTAAATAGACTACTACCATTAATGATTAATGTTATAAGAATACAATGAATAAATTTTTTATGTTATGAGTGGTAGATAATTTAATTTAATTAATAAATAGATTACTTGAATGATGTTTTTTTCACCACTAAGTTGTCAGAAATGGATTTTTTTTTCTTGAGATATTCTTTCTAGTAGTGAAATATTACAATTGTCGAGATGTATATGGATTTATTTCTAATTTTTTATCTCAGATTTCCATATCATGTTGATATTGAATTGTGTACCAATATGCACCCTAGAGACACATATATATATATGTTACCACATATTAGATATCCCCACCTAATAATCTAGAGTTGGTGTAAAATTTTAAGGGATTCACTAAAAAAGATTCATAATATCATGTATATCCCCCTGGGAAACTGTTTTATATTTCTCCAAGTAGTTGGGTAGTAGATTAAGGATTTTTATTCATCATCTAAACTTGAATCCGGGAATAGTAAAGTAAAAATTCACCTATCAAGGATTAAAACCCACTTTGACAAGATGATAGGAGAATAGAAATTCTTGATGGTAGATATTAGGTCGACCTACCATAACCTTTTTGGTATACAAATCATATTTCACAAATTTGTAATTCATGTGTCACAATGCATATTATTTTTTTTATTGATGAACATGGGAAAAACTATTGCCTTATCATTGCCTATGGGCCTTACGATTGAGATTGTCTATCCTTTCATAGACAATTTCTCAGTATTATTTATCAATTTCATCCTCATATATTTAGTTTCCGATAATGAGATCAAAAATTATTCCAGGATTATCCCTACCATTCAATGAGATAAATAACCTTATAGTGAACTCTTAATGTGTATATTTAGGATTTTGATGGTCTAGGTGATAGTTCATCTCTTCTTAGAGACTATTGCAGCATCGGACCAGAAGAATATCAAGGTGTTTCTTTGTAGGGAAACACCTATGAGTGTGTGAGTGGTGTGAACTTTACATTGATCTATATGAAATTACTAGATATTCCGAGAATACATCTCTAGGATCGTATCTTCCACAACATACAAATCCTTAATGAGGAATCCCATTTCTTTTTTCTAAAGACAACTAATGACAAATAAATATTTGAATACATGGTTGGAAATTCTCATATCCATATGTATTAAGAGGGTTTATTCGTGGAAACGGCGTTCTATGTTGCATATGGGAATGAGCATAATATTCTTCTACTTTATAGGTTGATAAAAAATATTTTGGGGTTTATACAGAAAAAACATTAGGATTAGAAATATTTGACCCAATATTTAGAGTAAGTGATGATATTATTCACTTTCAATACTGATTGAAATTACATTTATGGTTATAATTTCATTATTTATATAAAACCCAATAGTGTTAGATACATCTTCTCTAAATGAGATCCTAAAATATAGAATATGTTATTTTTTGACTTCCAGTCAGTCTATGATGTTAATATTTTTTATATTCATACAATATAAAATGTGGTAGTTGATTTTTATCATATAAAATAACATACTCAATTGATAGAGTTTTCATTTTTTAGGCTATAATTAATGTTAATTTATTTGAAGAATGGGAGTGATATCACATATATTAAATTTATCTTTTAAGATCCTAAATATACTCATTGTGTGAGATAGGCATATTAAAGAGACAATAAATATTAGATATTAAAAAACCATATATCATATGGTTATTAACAATATTGATTTTACAATGTTGGGTTGGACATTATCAAGGTATATGGGTAAAAGAAGGTTGTGTTCATGATATAGTATGATTTTATAAGGGAGTTTCACCCATAACTCTTAATAGTATACCTGAGTGTGATTAAGATATACATGGACATTATTTGTAACTTTTTTAGCCATATATGACATATATATTTCTGGAATGTTTATCTTCTCGTCTCTACTATTAGTGAGTGAATGTTTTTCCCAAGATAGTAGTTGGTATGGATCAACCCCTTGAAGTTATGAATTATAAATTTCATAGTAAATTGGTGAATATTAGGATAAGAACATTCTATTTTGGAAAGTGTCATGGAACTATTCAGGTGATAATTAATAGACATGAAAAGTTTATTTACTAGATTTTTATTAGAGAATATATTTTTGTGGATATATTTTGATGTTTGATTGTAGATTATATAATATATATTTTTGTATTCTTTAGATTATTTTAATTTACCAAGAAATGAAATTTATAAATTTTTATTAGATTATCTCATAAGAGTAATTCACGACTGTGTTTCATTTGAGTATGATGTTCATCCATTTCATATATGGATACATTATGCCGAAAATTTATGGTCTAGAGGGTATAATGAGTGATTTTTTTGGTTTATTACCACTGTAGATCAGATCATCACATATCTTTTGTGTATAGTTCACGGAATAATAGCTACCCCTCCCTTATAATCATAGAACTGTATAAGTCATTATATGGGAGACCATGTAGGTCACCCATGTGTTGGATATTCATTGGAGAGTAATCACATACAATACCAATTATGTTTGATGATAGAGAGGGTTTTCATGATCTAGTAATATACGATTATAACTCGATGGTGTCAGATGTGCGGTGAAAACTACTGATGGAGGCTATTTCAATTTTAATAGAAAGATCATTATTTTATTAAGTTCTCATCATGATACAGTTCACAGAGGTTTGGTTAGGGGTGTAAGTTATCACTAAGGTTCATTGTTCATTACAAATATTGTGTAAGTTGGGAAATGTTGATAACCACATAGTATTGCACTTGTAATCAAACTGGGTTCATGAAAGTTTTTATTGGTTTTAATTTATGAGATATTGACCTTCTCAGAGTATCTAGTAGTGATTGAGGGTATGTATGAGAGTACCCAGTATAGTTAGCTAATACTTTTATAATGTGTTATATAAAAGTATATGAACTTTCAAGGGAGATTAGGGGAATGTGAGAACAATATATATAATTAGTTTGCTAAAATATTTCAGTAATTTTCAATTTCATTATATAAGGAATTCAATTTGAGAAGATGTAGTAACATGAGATTTCATTATTCATACCTTTTGAATATATTTAAACATATTTTAGGACTAATTCGATGATCCATTTCATGGAATTTTCATCACAAATTAATAATATTATTATATTAAAAGTAATATATTAATATTTTAGACCACACATACACACAAACCTATAAATATATATAATTATTAAAATGTATAAAAAGGTATAAAAATATGGGAAAATCATAAATGCAGTTTGAATCAATGTTGGGGGTTTTACCATGTTTTATGTAAATTCAATTCATATTTTAGTCCATCAGGCCAAGCCCATTATTGTTGTTTTAAAAAAAAAATTATATCTGACATAACTATTATTATCCCTTCATTTTTTACACTGACCTCTCTAATTAGAGTTATTCACCATAAAACATAAACTACATAGGAGGAGAGAGAACATAGGATTTACGATTAGAAGTATGGATAATTTGTTCTTCATAGATAATATCAATGAAACCTAGCATGGACCCATGGTAATATCCTAAATTTTTAATGATAACAAAAAATAATCTATTAAAGATTTTTGATCATTATAAAGTAAAAATTTAATTTATCAATAAAAATAAAATAATATTTTTTAAAATCATTACTTTTGGGTAATAACCCAATTAACACTTTGGAATAATCTATGATATATTTTTTGGATATTGGTGTTGCGTTATTGCAGGATTTTTGTGCCTGTATAGCTTCGATGTTGATAGAATAAAAACATTTAATATCTTTTATCATGTATGGGTTATTTCTCCAAAATAGTATATTATCTCCCAAATGGTTCCCCATATGGTAAATAGGATATCACTATTATATTAGAGTTGTGCGATTTACCAAAAAATGAACATAAAATGTTTCCCTGGGGGTGTTTGGTAAAATCACAGAGAGGGGAATTTTTAATATTTTTATTAAAATATAATACAAATTAAATTGTTTTATCTCCCAAATGGTTTATTTAATAATAATTATGATATTTTCATTAAATTCAAAATGAGGGATTTACCTTTGGAACCTCCTAAAAATTATGTGCATCAGGAGTTTGGTTAGGTCACATGTGAGGGTAAATACATTTTATTATGTGTGTGTGATTTCTCAAAAATAATACAATATCTCCCAACATGTTCATCATTTGAGAAATATGAGACCTTTGTTACATATGGAATGTGGGGTATTCCATAAGTGTGACTTAACAATAGTGGACAAAGGTTGTTTGGTAATATCTCATGTAAAGGTAATAATAATCTATATCTGAATTTCTATGGGTAGGAAAAAATAACAATATTAAGTATATTATTATTATTATTTTCATAAAATAAAAAAGAATGAATATTTACACGGGTAATGAATAATTCTATTAAAATTGAAATATTTGTTGGGAGAATATTCATTAGTGATAAAATTAATAATAGTTATATTATTACTTGTCAAAAATAATTCAATTGTGTTGTTTATAAATATTTATGAACTATTATTTGAATTTAATGGATGTTTAATTTTAAAATATTATAGAAAAAATAATGGGTCAAATTTAATAGTTATTATTATTATTATTATTTTTTAAATATTATTAAAGTTGGAAAATAAATTTTTTTTGTTATAAATAAAATATATATATATATATATATATGTGTTAATTATATATATGTGTGAGTCTGTTCATGTGTCTGTGTATGTATATATGACAATGAATATATTTAATGGGTATATATATATATGGGTAAATCAAATATAATAATTGGAATAATTTTTTTTACGAATGTTTTTAAAAAAACACATGAGATTCGTGTAGAGGTAGCTCATGAAATTGCGTTTTAGAGAAAATAAAATTTAAATGAGTGAATTATTTTATGGAAAAATTTACATTTTGGATTTATAAAATGCATAAAGAGACAAAATGAGGTGTTTTTTATACTGTTGCAGGATTATTTTATAATATCCCTAGTTTTTTGATAAAATACAGAACATTTGAATTTTGGATAAGGACTCTTTTTTATATTTATGAACGTTAATAATAGTTTATGGAAGATTTTTCGAGTGTATGTGGCACATTCAAAGTCTATATCTCTAGTTATTCAAATTCCAAAATGAGTCACATCATTAGTACACATGTAGTACCAACAATGTGACTCAACCATGTCGGTTGATATAGTGAAATACAGTGTGAGATACAATTTATTTAAAAATTACACATCATAATGCACGAACATGTAGATTATTATGATCAACTTAAATTGGTCTCAGGATTTTCCGATACAATGTGAACATCCCATATAATTTTTCCACTTAACCAATTATGTTGACCTATTTGTAAAACCATGCATCCAATATGTGGACAATAATTATATATGTGAAAATTAAAATTATTACTCCTTTATTTTTTACATAAATCCATTTTTACTTCTCCAATTTCATGTGTTTCACTTATCATGAATATTGGATCTCTCCCACTTTTGCCCATATCGGTTCAGAGCTACCATCTTCATCTAGTGTCTAAATCGTGCAAAGATTATCTCATTAAAAGTGTACTGGTAAGAAAATCAATACACTTCAAACATCAATCATTCATCTCACTATTTTTAATTATCTTTCATTGAAAGATAAAATTTCGTTTTTAGGTCATATTTCTATTTTAGTGATTTCGTCAATTATTTTTTGTATTTGATGTCAATAATGATTGAGGAGTTGTAAACTTCCATAAAGTAGGTGGTCAAGAATTTATTGATAATGTATTGTTTCTTTATAAAATTCTTCTTGATGTTGTAATTCTAGATCTTCTACATGTTTCCTTAAAAAACTTGAATTGATATGAGTTATATTTTTAATTATGCACCATATAAACATTAATTTCTATCAAAGGTCACCCACCGCAACCAATTCCACTGTATGGTTGTGCATATTAATTGTCCTTGACTTTACAAATGCTAAATTGAAAAGACAAATTTCGTTTTTGGGATAGATTGAGAATTAAATAGGGATTCATTGATTAAATTAAATAAATTCTAATGGTATGACAACATCACATTCAATAATATAAACAATGTATTACACCCTTGGATAATTGAATGTCAAACTATTGGAAACCAGTCATTGTCATAAAGTAATGAACTAAAATCTTGATGGACTATTATTTTTAATATTGTCCATGTATAATTGTAATTGAGACATGGTTGAGGATACTATTAGACACGATGCTTCATGGTCCATTAATTTTTTATGTCGATAATGATGTCTCACATAGTTTATTCAATAGTATATATAATGTATCAAGTTTCTATAGAGGTTTCTGGACATGAAATTTCACTTTTGACATTGGGTTGATGGATACTATGGAATTAGTAGCTCGAATCAAATGATTCCTCTAGGACTCTACATACAACATGAGACTCTTATGACTATGAATGGATGCTTTAGTTATAGCTTGGGCCCTTTATACTATTTATATATTTATATCTATAAAATTCACTAATGATATAGATTATATATATACATGTAGATATATATACATATAAATATATATATACTGCGGTATTTATTTAGAGATGTAGTGGATTAAGAGAACTAGGTAGTGTTAGCCTTGCGTCCTTTTAGAACATGAGCCAAACCATCACTATTTCATATCAGTTATCCTTTATTAATAAGTACTCTTCAATTCTATATGCACTAAATGAATATTTCTAGATATCATTGGTTGTGGATTACTAATTACATATCATACCATATTTTGGCCACCTATTAGAAGTTGAACAAACTTCTTAGTTTTAAGTAGGTTCAAGGGTGGGGGTTTATCTATGGATTCATGATTTTCATCGAAGGATAGAATAGAGTAGAAGAGAACTGTGGTTATGCTCACGAAGCTACTAGAGTTAGTATGGGCCATTTTACATCTTTTGATTTACCAGTTATATATTAAGGTTATTTTTATCCCATACATTTATCCCTCTATATGATATAATTAAAAGGATCAAAATTTTTCTTATGAAATTGGTGATATTTATAAACATGTTCTATTTATGTTTCAACTAATACATATATTAATTACAATACATCCATTTATTTAACTATTATTCTCATATTTTTTCTAATCTGACTTAAGAGAATAGTCTCTAGACACACACAACATAGGCCACTACAGCTAGTTTTTAATCTTTGGAATATAGCGTGGTGTGCTTGAGGCCATGTCCCCAATAGAATTGGGGCCTAATTTTAGTTTATTGTGGGTAGGTATGATATAATTCAATATTAGAGAATCCTATTTTACTTTTGTCGTATGGTTTTGGAATGGTTTGATAAGATATTAGAAAGAGTAATAATTTGGTAATGAAACAATGTCTAGGTGTATCTTACCCACATACAAAGAATAGTTAATTACCAAGGATACAACATTAGTTTTTTTCTCTCTATAAATTTAAAATGATTTCACCATTGGTTGACACCCTCGATTTATTATGTGACATTTAGGGATTTATCTATTACTGTTATCCATTTATTGAAATGAATTATTGTACATACTCCATCGTTGGAATGTACAAATTCACATGACATGAATTATTCCATGCCATATAAGTGGATCTTCTCTATTACATTACCTATATTTTTATTTGTCATGTAAGTTACTTGATTGTTATATTTCAGTTACACTAATGTATAAATATATAAATAATTTCTTTAATTAATGTTTCTAGAACATCTTAAATATAGTTATCAAATATATCATGATATTGGCATCTTATTTAAACAATTCTAAATTTTTTTGAGATATATATCATTTTCCAAATGGGATATAGTTTTAGTGGAATTAATCAAATGGATGTCAGTGTTAATTTATATATAATATGGGCCTCTATAATTTTGGAATGGTAATTCATTTAACTAAACCATCAGTGATCTTGGTCGAAGTTAAATTATGTGAAAATAAAATATTATAAATATAGTACCCTATAAATTTGTAATGGTGACACATCTAACTAGACCTTGATTAATATTTACATTTATATAACACAAACTCAATTATTAAACCTTGGAAATTAAATAATGGTAACTGTTAAACTAGGATTCCAATTGAAACATAAATGGAGTATTCCTCTATTCTATCCGATTTAAAATCTATATATCAATACATTTATTTAGTGATATGTGATCTTGACCCAAGACTGACCTTAGTAGTGGGTAGTAGTGATTTTATTTTAGGAATTAAAAGTTATTTTAAAATTTATTAGACCATGCTCTAGGAGAAGGAATATGGTTTTTGAATCATTAATATGAATTTGATATACCAGTATTATTTATTATATTTTGATATTTTTGTATGATATATTTTTTTATGAGTGATGTCTTTTGAAACTATAAAAATATTCAACCATAAAAAACTCAAGTCAAGTTCTACAAAGGTAGATATAAACAGTATCAATTGGTGGTGGTCCTTGACCTGACAATATTACCTCCAGACGTCTAACTTGTATTACCTCTATCTATAATAGATTGGTCACTAATTCTCTATTATGATAGACTCCCATGCCGTTTATGAGGTCCATGGAGGATGCACTAAAATAAACCAATTTTTTTAATGCTTTCTCACAAGAGTTCCATAAATAGTATCCATCTACATTCATGAGGGATGGTGAGAATTAGGCTATTGATTCATAGATGGATGTTATGAATTATACTTTTGAACAACTAAATATGACTTTAGAAAATAAGGTGAACATCAAAACCAACATGTTGAATGATTATTCAATGAAATAATGGGGTAATGTCCCATGGGATGGTTACCATATAGATATAATCTAGATGGATTTACTGATTGGTTTATATTATTAAATATTCCTATAGAAACTGAGAGAAGAGAGGGCTAGGGAATTTATACACCATCATTAGGGTTCTATGTTCATGATGGAGGATTCATCCTAATCCACTGATAACCATTGTTTCATGCCTGATCATTATATGGATGAGATAATGATTGTAATGTAGTTTTTGTATGGTCTTGTAAAGCCCATATGATCTAAGGTTAATATCATTTGGATAACCAATCATTCATTAATAGAGGAACTGATCCCTTTTCACTAAGTAGAATTTGTGGGAAATAGTGGGTGTGGGATAGAGAAGTTTAGCACCGAGATATCACAAAGACTCGTATAGAATTCGGAAAAGATATCCCAAGTCTACCCTTAGGGGATGTTCTAGTCAAATGAAACATCCAAAAAGTAATGGGATATACCACCACAATGGAAAAACCCTATTATACAAATCCCCAAGGAAACAACGATATAGTTTAATATTGATCATATAAAAAAACTAAAATTTTTTAATTTTATTTCTGAACAATTACCCATTCTACTTATTGATATGTGGTCTACACCAACTCTATGTGAGAGAGTTAGACCAGTAGCATTGTGTTGGATAAGAAAGTCAATTATTACCAACCGATCACAAAGAGGAATTGGATTTGGTCATGGGATCCAATCCAATGGAATAAAATTCCAAAAAAGACTAAAAACATTAGATTTCTAATAAATGACATAAATCCATAGTACAATATAGATTTATACTACACAATATATACTAGATGTTATGAGTTTCAGACACTTTATAGTTAGAGGTATGTTTGTTTTAGCCTTTACCATAGTGTTTGAAATTTTAGACATATGCACTTCACATTATTTTAATTTATAATAATAAATGGAATGTCTGGGATATGAAATTGATTTTTAATATGGTGTAATGAGTTTGGTGTCACTTTTTATTACATGATTGAAGAGTATATACCAATACATGGAATTTAAAATAATGTATTGAGTCTTTTGTTTCTTATGTATCTTCGTCATGCTAGAGATGACTAGCTTTGACATCACACTCAGGATGTGATATTTAGTATCCTATTATACTAAGTTTTGTTATATCACTGAAGGGAATCATTGTAATTAAATGAAAATGGCACTTATATTCATTATAGGGAATGGTATGTCTAGTATAGTTATGTTGGACCTGAGCATCATTGGTATTGTGGAGTGAAAACCCATATTTCAATTATTGGTCAAGACGATCAGGGTAGGCATCTAATAGATTTATCTCTTATATTTGTGTGTTTAGGGATATTTGTCTAGATTAATTATTTTTAATACTATAAAAAAATAGTTTATAAGAATTAAAATATTTTACGATGTTCTAATCCTGATTCTTGTACCACAATTCACAAATAAATGAACAATAAAACCCTTCATATCATAATCCACCATAGGAGGTGATGATTTCTCATCAAGGGTGTTGTCACAACCCTTTCTAGGGGGTTCTATTCAATGGCTCCAAAATCCCACGTCTAGTAGGTTAGGGGATGGTTACTAGCACCGAGTAGGTATATCACTAACATGGGAGGCCTTTCTTATGAACCTAGACACACACACACACATCTACAAACCCACAATATGATGGAATGTAAAAACCACTATGAAAACAATGCATTCATACTAGTATAACCCCAAAATAAATTATTACAGGAATGTAATGTGAAGTAAAGTTAAATGGGCCAGAATAAAGTCCCCTAAAAATGGCATGTAACCCCTAGTCCATCCTATAAAAGAGGTACTAGTAATTTGGTCTAAATTCATATAAACACACCCCAGCCTATCGCATCACACAAAGATTAATCTCATCTTGTTCCACCTAGGACTTTGTAAAAAGGTCAATCATATGTACTAGACATTAGACATGTGGGAAAATCCCATGTAGGGGTGTTTATAACAATAATCAGTTGGGAACCCAAAAACAACAAAGAAATACACAAAGGATAGTAATGTTAGCTCTATATAGTACATGTGCACAAAAAATATATGAATATCTAGATATACCCAATCCAAGAAATGATTTCTAGAGGTAATAAAAACCTATATTATACATGAAATAAGAATATAGTCTGATAATTCAATGATGTACTAATTCAGGATAACAACTGCCTGAGTCAAATTGAACAGATAAAATCTGCCCAAGAATTATTGTACATATGTAACCATCCTAAGAGAGATACACTGATAAATCTGAAGAGAATATGATACCATGTAAGAGGATCCCATCCAGGGATGTGGGTTGATACAAAAACTCAATCATTATTAACCCCCTGAGTAGAGGATTGATTATGTGGTATATTGGTCAAATCCATAGAGAAGAGTCTACCTAGGGAAAGAATAATTAATAGAGTATATAACATTGGGACTCTCAGGTAATTCAAACTACTCTATCTAGGAATTAATACTGAAGGTATCATAGTTCTATGATTAAGAAATGATTCATACCAACCTTTATAAAGGCGATATGGGAATGAACCCTAAAAAACTTGTCCAAGATACAGAGGAAAAGTTAATCTAGCAATGTATAAAGTTATACACAAAGTGTAGTAGGGTAACATGTTGTGTACCTTGACCCCGGGTACTGCCCATGTACAATGTCCCATGTCATTAGAACATGTCGTGTATAATATGGGTACCCGCCGTGTATAAGGGTCACGCACAATGTCCTCTCATCCGGGGTCCACCCATGTACTCCGTCTGTGTTCCAATTCACAGTGTCAACCTAGGTATCTCTTCCCATGTAGCAATACACATGGTAATACAGGTACTTGGTCTAGGACATGTCTAGTGTTGAGGTATAGGCTGCGTGGGAAAAATTTTTACAAAACCCCATATCCATGTACATCCAATGATACTCACGGAGTATCAAGGAAGGTCCTACACATCATGTGATAGGGTCACACGTCATGTGACATTTAACTACCTCTTGAAACCCTAACCAATTTTTTGTGGTGGCCTTATGTTTTGTAACCATAGGTTACACACCATGTTAATTGGGATACTCCATAATCTCATGTTCATGTTTTAAACACCTCATCCAACGACCCAGATCTCATTATAGTGATCTGTTCATGTCCAAACTCTAGATCCAAGGTCATTTCAGAACTCTAACCCTGACATGAGGTGTTTCTTTTATATAATAATCTTGTAAAACCACATATAATAAATTTGATGAAGAACACCTGAATAATGTTATCTCCCTAATCACATTGAATCATCTATCATTATTGCCTTCAAACATCTGTTAGTTCATTCTGGTGCTTGATCACCAATTTTGGATTGTTGTATCCAGATACAATGTTTCAAAGATAGATCATTCATAAACTAATGGTGAATGAATAACATGTGTTGAAAAAGTAGTTGTGAAAAGAACATGGAACAAATATTAGGAAGTATTCTTGATTGTTTTTCATTCCATCTTCTATCAGTTCCCATAATAATGATAAACAATCAAAAAACTTCTCAAATAATAAATCCTTGATAAATCCCACAATTAAAACACATCCTCGAAGAATGATTAAACCACATGTCAAACTTTTCATTCAAAGGTACAGGTACATCATTGAAATTAATGAAGGAAAAATAAATCCAAAACAACACATCCTTCCAAGGAAATAGATCAGTTTCTATTGAAGATTTATTTTCATTAGTGTGTTCCATCAAAAATTGGGGTCATCGATCTTCGATATGAAATTCTGTCGTTGGTCTCCTAGAGAAATAACCATGGATTTTCTCCAAATCCTTCATGGAATTTATAGGGTTTGAGACAAAAACTGGATCCTTTCCTAATGTATTACATGAAATAATAAGCATCGTTTCATACATGTGTTGATGAAACCATAAAACAATAATAGATATTCAATTTATTTTATTCATTAAAATTTCCCATTACTACTTTTCAAACCTGACCTGCACCAGTCGATGATAGGTTATGCCTAAGGTAATCACGGAGCTCTGAAAGTGATGATGTCCTCATATTTTGGATTTTGGAAGCCATTTAGATATTATTTTACTCATTCTTAAAAACTTCTTGAGAGAAGTGTTTAACATTTTAATATTATTCAAACAATTATTATGAGCACACCGGGCCTCAGAATTTCATGTCGTCTCATTGCCTAGAGTCAAAATTAATTATTATAATCATTAAAAATAATACATAGAGCATATAATTCATTATATTCTCCCCAAATTGGGTATTTACATCCCCTAAAATCCAAAAAAAAACTCTACTCAAAATTATTATGGTACTATGGAAAGGCAAAAACCTCCTACTACAAAGTCCTCTACTAAGAACTCCCATGATGCCATTGGGCAAGGAGTAATGGAATTGATCTCCCATGATGGATAACATTTTTCTAATCATTGATCTCAACTATGTACTCTAATAAAGTCACTTTGTCATCAATGTATAGCTTTCCATAGTCGATGATGCGTGATTGGTTATGCACATAGCTCCACGGCTATAGCATGTAGAATACATTGTGTACCTGGTCCAACTGGTGTGGAAGATCTAAATGGTACCCACCTTGAGAACTCTATGAAGTATCTGAAATGGAATGATAATCCATGGATTTAACAAGCCACACCTAAAAATCTCTTTAATCTACATCAGGGTGAAACCCGTAAGAATACATGGTCTCCTTCCATGAAATCCAAAGGCCCCAACAACTAATTATCATAAGAATTATTATAGATTTGGCCACTTTTCATCTTCTCCTAGATGATATTAACCTTCTCTATAATAGTTCTCCCCAATTCCAAACCCATGAGTGTTAACTCTCTTGAGTCAGTCCAGCAGAGTGGTGACTTGCAAGGTATCACGTACAAAACCTCGAATGGTACCATACCAATAATGGAATGGTAACTGTTGAAGTAAATGAAGACCACCAGTTTTAAGTGATAATCCCAACTATAAATGATTTCCAACATGAAATAATGGAGTATGTCCTCCATAACCTGACTAGTCATCTCTGTCTGGTCATCTGTATATGGGTGAAACATTGTGCTCAAGCACCACAGGGTCCCAAATGCCTCAAAGTATCCCTTCCATAACCTTAACATAATATGATAATCATAATCTATAGAAATCATCATTAAAACTCCATATAATCAAAATATCTCTTGAACATAAAGGATTCCCAAGATCTATACACAAATCGGCTCTTGGATATATATGAAGTGGGAAACATGGTGAGTCAGTCAATGATCACCCAAATTGAATCATGTCCCCTAAAAATAGGTGGTAAAATCATCACGAAGTATATCAATATCCCATCCCACTTACATTACAACACCGAAGGGGTAGATCTAAACCCGCTAAAAATGTGTGCTAATCTTTAACAAGCTAGTATGTAATGTATTGAGCGACTAACTCAACAAAACACTTCTTTATCCTTAGCCAGAAAAACAAATATTAGAGGTCTTGACACGCCTTTTCTCACCTGGACATACAACCAATTTTGATGTATGATACATCTGTAGAACCTCCTCCCACAATGAAAATATTACTACTGTGTGTCCTATAAAAATGATCACATTCTCCCCACCTTTCAAATATCCATAAAGAGAATTCCCTATGAATATCTGAACAAGTAGTGTCTCATAGTGGTTGTACCCATGTTTTTAGAACCTATGTAGCTATATGTTTTGAGTTGTATCATCCAATGGAAAGAGGTATGTTGATCTATCTCTATCCACAAGGGTTAACTACAATGAGGTCAACTGCTCTATTGCCTCATTCACCAACTATGAAATAGATCTTTCACTTAGATAATTTTCCACCACATTACCCTTCTAATGTTTATAGACAATGTAAAAGTCATAGTCTTGGAAGAACTCTATCCATCACCATTATCTCGAGTTTAGATCCTTATGAGAGATTAAATACTTGAGACCCTCTTGGTCGGAGTAGATGGAAAACCACCCTACCATCAGGTAGTATTTGAAAATATTTAATGTGATGACTACCACTTCTGACATAAGATATTGAGTTGCATTGTTCTGCAGAGGGTCACAACTAGCACAAACCATAAGAAATCACAACTTCCCTATTCATCAGGAAACAACCATGTCTGGTCTCTAATTCATCACATAACACCATGTACTCAGCACCCTTCTCCAGAAATCTCAAGATCAGATCAGTCGTCAAACTCTACCTCAACTATTTAAAATCCTAATGCCACATCATTGTCTACAAAATATACTTCCCCTTTTTATTCAAATAATTGATTGGTTTTAATACCCTAGAGAAATCAAGTATGAGTCTTTTATAAAATCCAATTACACCAAGGAGAACTCCACCTTTTTCATGCTCCATGGAGGCTCCCATTATAACATCAACTCAGCCTCAACTAGGTCTACAACCACTACATCCACTAAAATAACATGTGCTAGAAAGTAGACCTCTTGATTCTAGATCTTTAACTTTGAGGGATTCCTATAATGATGGTTCTCTCAGAGTATGTCCAAACCGTCCTAAGTGTCTTTCTTCTTCCTCCTCGGACACCGAGTACACAAGGATATCATCTATGATGACTACCATGAACCAGTCTATGTAATTTTATATTATTCAGTTCATGAGTCCCATGAACACTACTGGGTTTTTTGTCACACCAAAGTTCATTACCAAGTACTCATAGTGACCATAGAAACATTTTAAATCTATATTTCATATATCTGCATCCCATACTCGCAAATGTTGATATCCTAGTAAGAGGTCAACCTTCGAGAACCATCATTCCCCTCTAAATAAATCTAATAGGTCATTGACATTGAATAGTGGATACATGAATTCATGGTCACCTAGTTCAAGAACTGATATTCCAAACACAAACTCAAACCCTCATCTAACTTTTTTGAAAATAAAACTATGGACTCCCATGGTAAAATAGTGGGTCTCACAAAGACCTTCTTCTACATGCCCTCCAACATCACCCTCAGCTCACGAAGCCATGTGTGAGCCATTTAATATGTTGGTTCAGATATTGATGATTCCCTGGGGTTTAAATCAATTAACATTTATATTACCTATTGAGGAGTTAATCATGGTACATTTTAATGAAATATATCATCATACTATACCGAAAATTCTAGAAAATAGAATCTTATAACATCCAATTTACTAAGGTTTAAGCTAGACAACTAATGATTGATTGTTTTCACCCTCTTATGTATGAGTCTACCTTATTTTTTTGGTTTTATTTTTCACCAAAAAATGAAACCTCATTCCATAACTATGGGAACACCACATTCTTCACCTTAAAAAGTCAATATAGGCATGGAAAGTGGATAATGAATCCATTTAAATAATGACATTGTAAGATCTCAACACTACCACATAGAGGTTCTTACCGAAAAGATCATCTCTATGGATATAGTCACATTGTCGGAATATATGTGTGATCACAGATTCTTCTCTAGTACGTGTATCCATGTGTAAGGGTCAATTCATCGGTTCAACCAGAATCTCTAGGTCTCAAACAAGATATGTGGCGAGATATGAATAACTAGAACGTTTTTTCTATTAGTACTATATGTAAAGTATAAAGTCATTGAATGTACCTAGAATAATTCATATATCCTTGGGTCATTTTCCTCCACCGCAAACAACTATCCATTCCACTATCCTCTAGTTCCATGAGCCTGGTGTGGACCACTTGGGGTGGTGGTGGTAACATGTCGAAACATCGACCACCTACTGCTTCTCTCCAAACCACTCTACCATATATTCCACCCTACATACCTCTTGTATCCTATCAATTTACCTACCTTTGAGGTCAATCCACTATCTCCCAATCAGCTACATGGTTGTTCGTACAATCTTGAGAAAGATGTCCCATATCATCACATAAATCACACGGCCTCTCCCTAGGCTAACTAGTCATACCATATGAGGTCTGAATTAAAGTTCATCTATCCTGGGACCTCCTCTTGAAACATCTCCCACATCTAGGTCCTTTGGACTGACATCGACTAACTTTTTTCAAGGTATCTACTTCTTCTCATCAACCGATGACTATCACGGGCTATATCTTCTCATCCAAAAAGCATTCGAGCACCGAATCATAGTCAAGCACCCCATCATAAGTAAAAATGTATAGAGGGTTGATTCTGGATCAAATATCTCTACGATAACCTAACTCAATGTTCTGAGCACATAATTATTGATATCTCACCATATTCATCAAGTACATGGAATGGTTGGTGAACCTCATTGAATAATAAGCCACTGTCATTCTACACTGCTAATGTAAAAGAAGATATTGTATGCACATAAGTCTTAGTGTAAATGGTGAGAAATCCTCACTAATGTGACACTCTAAATCTTTTGATGAATGAGTCGCCACTTCATGAGACTAGAAAGCTATATTCCGTTATCTCCTTGTGAAGCTGTGTAGAAGTCTTTTTTCAATGACCACCATTTAATCTGATAGTGTCTAGACTAGGTGAAAGGCATGAGTCACCACATGAAACCCATCCTTATCCACTTAAGGGTAAGGCTCAACTTGGACCTTCAGAGGTCACTTTATCATAAACTCTTGAACTGACCGTAGCCTATGATCCTCATTTTCTGGTATAATGGGTACCATGTGCTTCTCCATAAGTGGATGTATGGCTAGTGCCGCACAAGGAGGTGACATTTAGGGAACCCGTCCCTATATCAATTTCTCTTGACTGAGGGTGTCATCCTCATAATCATGCTGTCAAAACCTAGCTGGTATGCATCTACGGGGAATCTTGTAAGAAATAATGATATACCATGATCAATCAGTATATCTGGAGTGCTGAATCAAGAATGACAAGGAAACAAAAATCCATTAAAATATGATTCATGTACCATTATTTTCCTTGTAACCAATTTTATCATGTAATGAGTCAAAAATATGGTTTTCAGAGTCCTAATATTTGAATATGTCACCCAGCAACCCAAACACTTGAGCCCCTCGCCTAAAAGTGGCACACAAGAAACATAACATTGTTTCCCCAAACCAATCTCACAAACATGAAGTCTAATAGTAGAACTGACCAACCCTAATACTACTCTGTCATGACCTGTCCCTATGGGACACATGTCATGAGTCCCTGAACCCAACTTCAATAGGCCATGGGATGGTTTCTTGAACCGAGTAGGAATATCATTGACATGAGAGGGATTTTTTAATATACCAGTATGAAAATATAGATATCCAAACCCAAAAAATGTTGAAATGTAAAAAACACTATGAATAAAATGCATGCATACCACTATATCCCAACCAATTCAGTACTATAGGAATGTAAAGCGTATCAATGAAAACAGGCCTAGAATAAAATCTTATAAGAAAGAAGCCTCTAACCACAAATCCTTCCTTTAAGTAGAGGTACTTGGACTAGTTCCTATAGCCATAAGAACGCACCTCAACCTACCTGATCTCATAAATCTTAGTCTGTTTTGAGTCTGCCTATGACTATGTTAGAATTTCACCCCTCATTAAATAACACGAGACGAGTTTTCCAAGACCATACATGGGTCAGTATAACAATACTGAGTAGGGTGAAATAAAACCACTAATCAATACACAATGGAAAGAACATTAATGTCTACAAAGTATATTTCTAAAGAATCTATATGACTATATTAAAATAATTAATCCATGAAACATAGTCCATTGGTAAATCCCCACTACTATATACAAACACAATGAATTCGGTCTAAAGATTCCATGAAGCAGTCATCTCAGATAGCACACTTCTGAGTTCAATAGCACTGATGATGTTTTTCTAAGAAGTACATTCCATTTAGAATTATGAAGAGATAGATACACTGATATGTCTGAAGATAATATAATACCATATATAAGGATCATAAACTAGTCTATGGGGTGATACAAAAAACTATATCTGGATTAACGTATTAAGTAGATGATCGACACCCTAAAATATTTTGCATGTCAATACCGATGACTCTACCTAGGACATGAATAATGAATATTGGATCCTACACCTGGACACTCAATGGATTCCAAAAACACTATCTATGATGTTTTCTTAATGGATCATAGTATTAAGAGTTGGAAATGATTCAAACCTACATTCTGAGAAGCAATAAAGGGAAAATAAAAACAAAACATTATCACAGTAGGGAGGAAAATATAATCACACTCTGTAGAATGGACTATAAGTCATGTAGTAGAGACACACATTATGTCCCCTGACCCCTGATACATCCTGTTTACAATGATGAATGTTTTTATAACATGTCGTGTAGAAGATGGGTACAATTCCTGTAGAAGGTTCACACATTGTGTGTTTCCATACAGGGTCCACCCATATACTACAGTCATGTGCCAATACACAATGTCAATCGTTGTATCTCTTCTCATATACTAGTAAATGGGTTTGTCTATTTACTTGGCCCAGGACAAGTCATGTGGGGGGGTAAACATTGTGTAGGCAACCTGTGTACTCAACCCCATGTCCATGTATATCTTGAGATACATTACCTATCACTAGGAAGGGCCTAAATATTGTGTGATATATTATCATGTAGTGTTAGATTTTACTATCTCATAAAACAATAACCTATGCTCATTGGGATCCACATGCCATGTAACCCTAGGATACAAGTTGTGTTCATCCGAATTATCTAGAATCCCCCATTATTTCTACACACACTTCTAAAAATGATCTAAATCTCATTTTGGTTATCAGTTCTCCTCGATACCCTAGATCCTAGGTCATGTCATCAGTCTAACACTAAATTGAGGGGTTTATGTCCTTAATTTGTCTTGGAAAACAAATTTTAATCCATCCAAAGAAAACCTACAAAAGAATTATACAAACAATTTCACATAGATTCGTCAATCACCATCAAAATCTCACATCTATTTGGTCATCCTGTTGTTGGATCCTCAGTTTAATATTGTTTCTCCAAGAAAATAAGGCATAATGATAGAGAGTTCATAAAGCAAAGATGAATGACGAACGTGCATATAAATAACATGGGAGAAGATAACATTGAATAAATCCAAGGAAAAAATATTATCCCTTTTCATTATGGCCTAAATCGATTCTTGTAATTACAATCTATAATCAAAACAATTCTCAAATAACCAAACCCTGATAAATCCTGCAATTAAAGCCCATCCTATATGAATGATCAAAACATAGATAAAACTATTCATAGTTAGTTCCATGTCAATTTTTGAAATTAAAAATGGGGAAATAAATAAAAAATAATGCATCATACTCGAGAATTTCATCAATCATTGTTTATGATCGATTTCCACTCGAGAGATCAGTCAGGAATGGTGGTTGTCGATGATAAATCCACAATTCCATTATCACCTTCTAAGAGAAATATCTAGGGTTTCTCTCTAAAGCCACCAAGGAATTTCAAAGGTTGTGAGCCTAACCCTGGATCCCTTCCTATGTAATTAATTAAAATAAGATGGATCACTATATTAATACATTGAAAAAATGGTAAAATAAAATTAATATTCAATTTATTTTTTCATTAAAAACACCCAAAACTAAGTTTCAAAGCCCACCCACACTGACCGATAATAGTTTGGGCCTATTTTAAAGCCACTATTCTGAATTCAATGGTTCCCTTAGATTTTTGAATTGGGATCTTATTTAAATGTTGTTCCACTCCTTCAAAAAAATTGGTTGCGCGTGCTATTTACTTTTTTAATATTATTTAAACATTTATTTCAGGCACACTAAGCCTCAAAATTTCTTGATGTATTAGTGCCTAGACTCAAAATTTATTGATAAAATATTTAAAAATAATCAACTGATAATTTCAGACATTGTTGTGGAAAAATCATAGATATATGCACTTGGGTTCTCTTTTTAAGTTATCCCCACCATACTCATAGTCCATTTCATGAGCTCCCAACACATCATAACTTCCTATTTCACTATGCCTGGTAGCATATACTAACTTTTATTTTAGGTACATTTTTTCTAATGAATTATTAGGATCCTTGCCTTTATATATCACCAATTATCATATCACAACTTTTGAGTTGAAGAAGCTCAATAGGTAGATAAAGGGATTAGGAGCTAATGTTTTCGTATGCACCCTCACATCCACTAAGAGATCACATATGCAATCACCAAGGAAGATGAGAACATCTTGTGTTATATGGATTATCACAAATTAATCGAACATATGGCTAAGAAATGGTATCCACTTCCTCAAATTGACGTCCTCTTCAACCATCTCTAAGGTGTGATGGTTTTCTCTATGCTATATTTTAGTTTTGAAAACCATTATTTGCATTTTTTTTTGATAAAACAGGCCATATAAATAAATTCAGTAGTAGATATGTCTTTTAAGAGTATTTGGTTGTGTCATTTATTAATAAAATGAACCTAATGCTCTCTTGGATTGATTGAACACATTTTCACATGTAAATGATTTAATCTGTGGTAGTCATTATGGATTAAATCATAGTGTATTCAATTTCTCATCATGACCAATGCAAACATTTTGAGATCATATTGAAGGCAATAAGGGAGTAGCGGTTGTATGCTAAGATGACCATGTTTTTTATTTAATTAAACAATGTTTTCTTCCAAATTCACATCATCACATAGACAAGAGTATCATTTTACCATGAGATGGTGAGAGGCATTATTACATGGGTGTAGCCCAAGAATGTTTTTTGATATATGATGTTTTCTATGGAAATACAGATATTATTTGAACTTTTTAAGAAATTTTTACACCTAGAATCACCTATCAAATGATTGGATACAAATGTTGTGATGTTTACATGGTCTGAAGCATGTTAGACTACCATTTATGAGTATAAAGGGACATTGAATTCAATGATTATATTTATACTTCTAGAGATATAAATATTCTATATAGTATATCTTGATGCATCAGGCACAGAACATGGAGTTGTTATAATGTGGGGAGACCAGGAAAGGAAATATAGGTCACATTATATGAGGGTCCTTCTTTGAAACTGCCTTACACATTAACATGAGATGGAGGTTGTGGTTCATGCCTTACACTGTTAGTGAAATTATCTTTTAAGGGAGCGTTTTATGGTCATTGCAATCCAAATAATCCCCCAGTATATAATTACATAGTGTGATTTAATTATAATTATTTGATGATGTGTTCAATACATATAATTCGTCAACATCTATATTTATTACATTATAAGGAAAGGAAAAAAAATTACTGATTCACTTAGCTGGAAGACATAGAAATATTATCTATAGGAGTCCTGTATTGATAGGCAGTTTATGTACCTATATTCTGATATGCACATTATGGTCCATGATCATCATGGGTAGACTATCATTATTGCTTTGTAAATGAAATAATCTCTCCTATGATAATTAAATATGAGATATTTATAATATATTGAGGTATTGGTCCAACAAGAGAGTGTTTAAGTCATGGAACAACCTCTTGTTTGGGTCATTGAAATGGATGACGTCTTGTGCCTTCATGTAATCATTTCTGTTCCATCTAATAAATAAAAGAAGTTGATATGAGATTCTCAAAACTGTATTTCAGAAGTAAATCCGAGTGTTACCCAGGTATACCATGGCTTACCCAAATTGTATTGGTGTCTCATGATGAAGATTTCCAAAGCATGTTAAATTTCCTTGCGATCCTCACCTTTGTTGGAGAATGTGGAACACTATGGAATAACATGAATTTTTCAATCATTTTCAATTCAGGAGTTGAAATAGGATTACATAACCACTCATTTTGTTATTTTCATTCCACGATCACCTTCTGGAAGTTATGTAGTGTGGTTATTATCAAAAGCATAATTAAGATCCATTACATTTTACCAATTAGGGATACCTTATCGGTGGATGAACCACATAGAATTTACATCTTTGAGATAATATAACTTCATGGTGCCCCGAATAAATTCACACTATATATATAATCTCTTTATTTCATGATTTTATAAGTGTTTTAGAGGGATTTGAGTTGATAGGTTCTATTTAGTACAACCAATCACAATCGGCTGACAATCGAAATGAATATAATATTTAGATGTGGGAGAACATGATTCGGGCATGAATCCTTAATTTGGGAGGTTCTGGGCTAAAACACCAACATATTTTATAATTTTCATATAGTAAAAACGTTCATGAAGAAATATATATGTATCCATATGAGGCTTTATATGGTAGGTCATGTCGTTCACCATTGTGCTAGTTAGAGGAAGGGGAGACAGCGCTATAGAGACCACATCTCATCCAAGAGAATTTGCAGTAGGTACAAATTTTACAGAAGCATATGGGTACATTGAAATATAAAGGGAAATAATATGATTATGGTCACTAACAACCAATGGAGTTTGAGGTGGGACATGAGGCCTTCTTTCATGTTTCTCCATGGTTTGTTCGTAGTTGAATTCAAACACATAGTAAGATATCACCTCATTACATTGTTCCTTTCATGAATTTGGAATGATTCAGATTGTTATCCTATCAAATAGATCTTTCTCGACTATATGAGGATGTGCACAATTTCTTTCTTATATCTCAATGTCACCATTACTTTTTAGAGATTTCTTTGACTTTTGGTTTTGAGGATGTTCAAATATAAGATAAGACTCCATTGTGGTGTATTCTATCATGATCATTTATATGTACCAAAGGCTCTCCAGGACATGTAAATTATATTGATGTGGCTGCAATGGTAAAAAATACTTGTACATGATGACACCCAGGGTGAGATATTTAATTTTGTTCCCTGTGGCTTGAAATATTATTATATAATGTTTTACCACATTTCAATAGGGAACTCTTTGTCGAGTTATTTTGTAGGGGGGATATTATAAGATATTGAATTTTCCAATAGTGTGTGTATCCTTAAAATGTTCTTTAATGATTTTTTTCATTATGAATAGTTCTAAAAGCTTATGAAAGCTTTAGAGAGTTTCTTCAAATCATTTAGAGCACAAAGGTCTACTTTCTGGGAACACATATTGAGCCCCAAGGTTAGCACACAGTTTGGGCTAACTATGTGCCTCAAATCTGTTTGGTGTTTTAGTGAACTATAGTGGGGAACATGGTTTGTTTAAACCATATACCATAGGATGCACTCTTGTATGTGGATTGTAGTTAATTGAAGTGGGTTTCCTATTTTCCCCTAACCATGAGACCAACATGGACACATAATACCAATTAATTAATGGCGTCTCATGGTATGTAATAATATTCTACCAAACTTTTCACCCACTATAACTTTTTTAATGGAAATTTTCCATTACAAACATACTTTCCTCCCCCATTTATTCTCCCATTTCACATGAATCACTTCACCAGTTGCATAGAGCTCTCCCTCTTCATCCAAGTAAGTATTTGGACAAACTTCTTCGTTAGATGATTGAATCAGTAGTTTTTGGTCTTACTTGAAGAATTATGGAATAAGTTTTAATCCACATCCCTCGTGTGCTTATATTTACCTCATTATTTCAATTTCAATACAAGATAAAAAACCATATTTATAGGGCATGTCTATTTCACGTATTTCGTTTGTTATATCTCCAATACGAATCCAACAACGCATGAGGAGATATCTAACAAAATAAGGTAAGTGGTATAGTATATATCCTTGATCCAATGTCACTTTGTATCCTGGACAATGATTGTAGACATCCGGGTCATATGTGTGTCTTCTAAAATAAATGATTTCATCCTAGTTTTATTGTTCTCCATGCTAGAAATGCCCCATTAGAACCCTAATTATTTTCATAATTTTCCCACCACAGATAATTTGAACACATGGTGGTGCTTATTGACTGAATATGACCATGTAAATGATAAATTGAACAGTCCACATTCGATGTGGTGTTTTATTGATAATTAAATTGGGATGCCTTGATTATGTTAAATGATTGTTATTGGCATGACCATGTCATGTTCCCTTATATAAACAATTCATTAATCCTTTTTAAAATTAAATGCTAAATGGGAGGAAGAAAACAAGGGTCTTTGTAATGAAATACAATCATGGTGGGATATTATTATTATTACACTCCGTGTATAATAGATTTTGATACACATTTGAGGGAAGGTTTAGATATGATTATTCACTCTCCCTTAATGTGTGATGTTGAGAATAAGATGAAGAATTGTTGTATGAATATTTTATATTTTGTTTCATGGTCCTTTAATGATTATGTAACATATCATTTCACTATCCTTATTAGTTTAGTGGATATGGTGACATATGTGTCCATAATCAAATTCTTGGGCTACTACCTTACTTATTTAATGAGACTTTTATGACTATGCATGAAATCCTATGTTACACCTTGGTTCTTGAATAATATTATTATATATATAAATATCTATATGTCACTCTATATAAATTTCATATATATGGTTACATATATATAGACATATAATTATATATATATATACATGTTTACATATAAATATGGTGGAATCTATTCAAGGATATCTCATCTTAAGT
Organism: Viscum album; assembly: GCA_963277665.1. NCBI lineage: Eukaryota > Viridiplantae > Streptophyta > Magnoliopsida > Santalales > Viscaceae > Viscum > Viscum album. The sequence continues at coordinate 719,833,272 of OY728164.1, read as the reverse complement.
TGAGCGGGTTGGGTCAGCCTAGTGTAATTTCAGAATTAATGTTGATTCGCCACAATTAAAATTATTATATCTTTTAATATATCTACACAATTCCATTTTTTATTTAATAGATGGATATTTCTAGATTCTATTTGTAGTCTTCAACTATGTTTATCTCACACCTGATTTCAGCTTCCATTTTATAGCCGATAAACTTCATGTGTTTAGGTATAGAAAATAGAGAGGGTTTGACTATAGATGCTTGGATTACATCATTAGATTGAGTACAAGAGATGTGGACCTATATTATGCTCGTAGTGCTATTGGAGATAGCATGATCCTTTTAATAACTTTTTTATAGAATGTTATATATGTATGTGATCTATGTCTCATGAATTTCTAATTTTCAATAGTATCATTAAATGATCAAAAAAATTAATTGAAATTTTTTATATTTATCAAGAATTATTATTACTCCTTCTGTGGAATCAAATATTTATTACACTTCTTCAACTAATATGTATTTTTACTCCAATGTATTTTACTCTGACTTAAGTGAATAGTATCTCTCCAGATACACCTTAGGCCCTCACTACTAGTTTTTAACCATTTGAATATATGAATGTGTGTTTGAGTCCATGTGGCCTACCAGCTCGGGACATCGATTTTGTGGCTTCTAGGTTGACATGCTAAAAATTCCACCTTAAGCATATATTCCTCATTACACACTCTTTCCATTTATATAAATTTCTCTCTAATTCTCATTATTATTATCATGAGAAAACATCCCTTTTGATATCTTATATGATAATAATAAGATAAATTCATTTTTAGCCCTATTGTGTTCATATTAATGAGTTAAAAGTTAATACAAGTTTTTTATTGAAGTCGCTGGGGATCCAATGGTGAAAATGAACTTGGACACTAGCACTTCTCATCAAGTAATTGTTGTACCTAAATATGGATATTCCTTAACATTTGGTTCAAAATTTCCACATGTTTCCATATTATTATTATTATTTTGAATATAAAATATCATACTTTAATTTTTTCACTTTTGGGTTTGTGTATATCCCGTGAGAATCTTGTGATGTTCATTTCCATGAGTGATATTAGAGTATTTTTTAATGAGATATTATGGTCAAATGTTTCAGTGTTCTATTGATTTATTTATCATTATGATATTATCTCCAAATATACTCTACCATTGATCTATATATATATATATATATATCTGTGTGTGTGGGTTACCGCGTTTAGAGGTATATTTAGGTTCTCAGAATAGGTTGATCATCATGAACTGTTCATCAAATAGAGGGGGTGTAGTCTTGAATAAAAATTATGGTGATGAATATCCTAAGAATAGGGTGGTGATAAGATCATATCATGGGACTCCATTTATCTATATTCCCCTTTAGTTGAATTCCATAAATCAACCACTCATAAAATTTGATTTCATTATTATGGGAACTCTATTGAGTGGTATACCATATGATGAGAACTTCTCAAAAGTTCATGTTTGATATAAGGAACTCCTTTGAGATACATGCCATATATTGGGAACTCATACAATTTCACATCATATACACGGAACACCTATAAGTTGCATGTCATATTCCAAGAACAAAACCATGTGTTTGATGAGTGACAATTACACTATCATGATGGATATTTTGGTAATTACCAATATCTTCCATTATCTTCCATCATGAGGATGATGTAAGTATGACCGTGGGTTTGTGAATATTTGGATATGCATGTCTGTCGGATTATTGATTATATATTTACTATTTTTAAACATTTATTATTATTATTATCATTATTGAATTCATTTTTATACTCAACTATTGATGGTAAATATAAATTTGTGGTGTCCAATTTATTCTTATAATCCCACCCCAGTCAATCATTTTTGTGGATATAATGAATTCCTAAGGTATAAGTTGACGAGGAAGGACCATGTGGTGGACTATTGAGATGATAAACATAGAGATAGTGTAGTAAGGGTATGGACACCGATGGAACCATAGTTATTTATTTAATCTCCTAACATTAATTGTATTTCATTTTATACCACATTTGGAACCCATTCGTTTAACTTCAATGTATAAAATTATCATTTCTTAATGTTTATTTTGGTTATTTTTTAGTACTGTTTATTATTTATGAATTTTATATGAATTGATATTGAGGGAATAGATTCACAGCATTTTAGCATTGGCCTTTGATGCTAGTTGATAGAATCTTGTGTAAATGGAGGCATTTATGAGATAATATAACAGCCTACATGGACCCAGTTGTTTAGGAGACATGTTACAAAAGGGTATTAGAGATCCCAAACTCAATAAATGATTGCATATTTTTTCCATGATTTGGGAATTTTTAGAAAATATATACGACTTCTGGAACACAGATATGGGTTCTATGAAAATTCCTTTCATGTAATACATAGTGGGCCTCTATGTATCCATTATGTGGGGGAAATATTTCTTTGCAGTATTCTGTTACCATTGAATAAACTCACCTTGGGTAATTCACAAGATGTTCATATGTGATTTATGAGATTTTGTGTGCATGCATTCACAATGATAAGGAACTTAGGTTAACATGTGATATATATGTGTATGTTATGTTGGTGTTATTCATAATTTTCTGTTATTAAAATTTCATGAGAATCACTGTCTATTTGGGATAGTTTTGGTTTTGTGTGATATGTGATCCTATTGTGGTATATCTTTTTTATTATTTATTAATTTAACTCATCAAATTTTTTATTATTATATATAAGATGAATATGAATAATATATAGGGAATAATTATAGGGTTTGTGATAGAAGAGTTATAACACTGGTTAATCGAAGACTCCTAGTAGAACCTTCTTTCATCCCGTAATATAGATAAGAGTTTGATATTTTATCTTAGTTCCCAGATTTGATCTTGAAAACCTAGAAGCATCACTTATGAGGTATAATAATTCAATAGAGTGTATGAATTGTAATATCCTTAATTTTTTTAACAGAAAACATCTATTTTAATAATTTTTGTGTATTTTTATGTGAAAATGTTATTTTTCAATTAAAATAAAATAAAATAAAGAATTAAACTCATTAAATAAAGTTAAAAAACAATGTGCAGTTTGGAATATTCTATATAATATTTTTTGAGGTAGGAAATGATCATGTTTAATATTTCGAGTCCCTTAAAGCCTCAGTGCAAATAGATCAAGAAATTTCAATATATTTTATCACACATTAATTTTTTCAAAACAACAAAATACCTCCGAAATAATGTTTCATATTGGAAAGATGAAACTGCCATTAGGTGTGGGATGTAAGGTTTTCCCTATGTATTAATAACATATGTTTGCATTGTCTATTTGGTAATATCACTAGTGAGGGTAATTAAATTAATTGTTTTATATAATATTTATACAAAAAAATTGATTTATCACCCTAAAGGTGTGTCATATGAGAAATCTAATAATTCTACTAAATCTAGAATGCATGAATTTCCTTAGGCGCGATTTAAACACTGTGTTTATTTGGTGTTTGGTTATATCACATGTTGGGGTAAATATATTATATTACACAAGTTTCATTTTTAAAAAATAACATAATATCTCCGGAACAATGTCTCATGTCAGAAATCTATGAATGTTTTTAGCTTCAAAATGAAGGGTTTAAATTAGGCACAACAAAACATTTTATTCCCTTTGGGAGTCTAGTAAAATAGAATCCAAGGGAAATATTAATTGAAATCTGAAGTGTTTTTTTCCAAATAAAAGTAATTATAATTTCATTATTATTAATATTAATTTCATATATTTAAAATAAATAAAAATTTTATCCTTCATTAATAATATTTTTCATTCGATATATTTGTTGGGTTATTTTTTATCGTTGATCAATGTATTAATATTTTGGTTATGACTTTTTCCACAATAATAATAATTGTGTGGTTAATAAGAATTTCATAACAAAAATAAAAATTTAATATATTACCTATTTGAAATGATGAGGGTGAAAATGATGAGAAATATTTAATTATTTTAATTATTATTATTATTATTATTAAACAGGGGAAAAAATATTTTTTTGCGATAAAATTAAAATTTGTATATATAAGTGTTATGTATATATATATATGCATGTTTATATATATTTATATATGTGTTTGTATATGTAATATATATATATATATATATATGGGTGACATTAAATATATTTCATTGAATAAATTTGTTTTACTGTGGTTTTAAACAAAATAATCGGATTCATCAATGGGTGGTCGATGAAATTTATGAGAGGAGTATATAAAAAAATGAGTGATACTATTTGAGAAAATTAATTAATTTTGAATTTAAAAGTGGTTTTAATGGGGATAATTGGGTGGATCTCATCCTCTAAATTTCTCAATCCCACTTAAACCTCCCAAACTCAGGTGAATCTCTTTCCCTCTCCCTACCTCACAAATTATATATATTCAGGTATTACCATAAAATTTATCTCTCTGAAATATTCTATGATACTCATAGGATTGATGAACCGTCTATACCATTGGATTAGTCTTGATAATAATGCATTTAATCATATTTTATTCAAAGGAAATGAGGATTTGGTGGTACAATTGATGTCAGATATGAACACTTATCATGAAATTACTATTTCACCAATGTTAGTAGGTTACATACATTGTGGGTTCTTATTTACACGTTATTCCATATTATGAAATATGTGTGAGAATATTTTACATTTTTCTTGATTGTGATTTCTTGCATGTTTGTTTGTTGCTCGTGATACTCTTTTTATTTTTTTTTCCATGAGTGATATTAGTGTAGGTTTATTCATGTTAGATTACGATCACAAGCTTAAATTTATTGCTAATTGTATTCATAGTATTAGATTCTCTCCACGTATGCAATAACATTCATATATATTTGTTTGTTTTACCATTTGGGTAGATATCGTTTCGGGTTCTCAGAACATGTGGATCAACATAGAATGTTCATCCCTTAAAGGGGTAGAGTTCTTGACTAGTGATGGCGGTGATTATAGACCTGATAATATATAATATATTTTATTATTCCATTGGATTCCATGTATTAGGATGTCACATATTCCTTTTTAAAAATAATTTGTTTTATTTTAATAATTCTTGTCTCTAGGACCTCGTGCCAAGGTCTGGGCCGGGTCCCAAGTTAAAATATTTGTCTTTAAAAAAATTTTGTGGGTTTCGAACGTGTGTGTGGTCACTACACAGTGGGATTTAGCCACACAGTTGGCCCTGATGTCCTCGCAATAGTCCAATAGTTGAAATAAATAATTTTTTATGTGAGTAATATGAGTTAGATATTTAAAACGTTATAATATTGTTTTTATTGTGTGAGTAATAACATTGTGATTATTAAGATTTGTTAATAATATTTTTATTATTTCAAAAAGTGTTGCTAATATAATTAGTAATAAATTGTTATTATTATTGTTGTTATTATTTTTATTATTATTATTGTTGTTGTTGTTGTTGTATTATATTAATTAATATTTATTATTATTTAGTTTATTTTGGTTAATTTATTATTTTTATTTCTGGTCTTATAATTATAATTATCATTATCATTATCAATATGTTATTATTATTATAAAATTAAATGAACATTAAAAACCTAATTCTACATGGCCAGCCAGCCCCCCCCCCTCCTCTTTCCTGTCACGAGTGTCCACCCCCCTTTTCCCCCACCTCTGCCTGCCACAGCCGGAACCCCCGGTTCCTTGCCCTCGACCTCTGCCAACCTCCGACTTATGCCCGGAAACAACACCCTTGACCCCCCCATCCATTCATACATGCCTCCTTGAAACTAGCTCACCCCTCTGCCATTATCTTCCCTCCCTCGACCTCCGCCGTCCTCGCCCAGCAAACTCGCTCAACGACCCCACCTTCATCCAGTGACTCCAGCCCCTACCGCACTCACCCTCTTCAACTCCCGAACACCTCAGAAAACCTCGCCCTCACCAGTTCGCCCCCTTCCTGTCCTGTTTTTTCTCCTCCAAGGGCCAACATCTTCCCTCTGGTGAGCCACATCCGGCACCCCACTATCCCTCCATTCTGCCTATCCCAGTGGCAGTGACCCTCCCCTCTTCTAGCGTAGCACTCCCCCTTCTGGGCCAGCCTCAGATATACCAAATGTCTTCCTTTTAGCCAAATTTATCTGGCAGCCTTCTCTTCAGCACACAAAAAACCAACCTTGGTCCCCAGTCTGGCACAAACATCTCACCGGCAGCATCTCCTCTGCCTGAAGCGCCCTACTCACATGACGTCTCACGCGACCAACTCTCCCTCTAGTAAGGAATCTTTTCTTCCAAAGGTTTTCACGTGTAGTGTTCCTCGTCTGACTAGACCCTTAATCAAAGTTTGTTTTGTGTTTAATTTTCAAAGGGTTTTAGGGTTTGTGGATCTTTATGGTGTGTTTTTAAAGCCTTTGCTGAAGCTGCATCACTTTTTCATGAGTTCAAGGTAGGTGAATCCACATTTTCATTGCTTATTGAGTTTGTTTAATTATTGTGTGTTATTAATAGAATTTTATATTTGATTTGCACCATTGTAATATATTTGGTTAACTGGTTGTTATTTTGTCAAGGAAATTGTGTAAAAAATTACATAGTATAAGAAGTATTCTACCCCGGGTATGTCTTTCTGTGGTTATATAAACTGTGTTATATTAATGTATGTTTTTTTTTCTGATAACATTTTTAACATTATGTGCACCTTTGATATAATTTTCAGTAGCTTGTGATAGAGTTTTCAGTTTGAATTAATTGTTTATAAATTTTTCAGTCTATTTTTCGAATTGTTTATAAACATTTTTTGTCTGGTTGGAAATATTTTTAATAAATTGTTTGGATCATTATAAAATTATTTAGAATTTTCTTTTGGTATGTTTATTAAATTTTTCATAGACCGTTTCATTTATTTGTAAAATTTATAATAAGATCTTCGATGTTAAAAAGGAAAAAATTTGTTTTTTGTGATATTTTGGGTAATTTTTTGACTATATAATACTAAAGGTGTGATTGGAAACACTTGGATTTTCAATGAAATTATTTTATTTTTAAAGTAATTTTATGGCTCTTTTGGTACCTTCAACTCAAATGATGATGTATGTATGAAATTTTAGAAATGATTGTATTTGATAGCTATGTACATGCTTGACAACCATATAGTTTTTGTTAAATTGTTTTGGAAAGGTTCTGTGATTATGAGGCAATGATTTTGTGATTTTAAATTAATGTGAAGTGCTTTATAAAACATATTTTCATTATATCATGATCATTTTCCTTTAAAATGTGTTTTGATGTGAGTTTAAAAATGGTAAAGTCTTCATAGGTAGTGGTAAAATGATTTGGTGTGCATTTGGGAACCTAAGGGCATGTTTGTAATTTTAAATACAAAATTGTTGTCTAGAGCTGTTTTAGAATAGCTTGTGTAATGTATTAATAAATTCATTTTTTTATATAATAACTACAGGCCTATTTTATTACTCCATGTGTTTAACAAAGTGGTTTTCATATATGAATGATTTGATGGATCGGTTGGCACTTTTTGTGTCTAACATGTGTGCTTATATATAAGTATATGGGGTGCTCCTGTCTAGGGTAACCCTATATGGGTGAATGCATATGAAGTGTATGTGTTTGGGATATGCAATTTTGATGAGATTTTTCACGCATGTGAGGTCCTTCCTACACACAATGTATTACTATAACCACTGCTATTCCCCAACCCCAGCTACCCTGAGTCGGTGCATTATTACGTATCATTGGCATGATCACAAAAGATCAAGTCTCGAAAGAACGATTAGTTTAGTAGCCTTGGAATCACTAGATGTATTCATAAAGTTTATACTACATAATTAAATGAAAACTACAACAATATAGTGTCCATAGTCCACACTCATATCCCCACATACTATCCCTACAGGTCATTCAGAAAATACTTCTTCACATCCTGGGAAAAATAAAACATAGAAAGGGGTGATCTCAAATTCCCAGTAAGGATAACAATATAGCGGAAACTATCATAAATAAGCATAAACATTTAACGAAACGTATAACTAAAACAATAGCTTTTTAAAAATGAACAACAACATAATATGGTAGAAATAAAATGAAATAATTCCATTTAATTATTTACATGGATATTCTACTTGTCGAATAATCACATGCAATATCGATAACCAATTTCATAAGGACGGAATGCATAATGCCAGAATATCATAACCACATAGCCAAGGCCTCGTGATAAGACTGCAAATAATATTTTTTCATGGCCTTGTGCCAAGACACTAGTTTGTCTCATGAGACCTACTAATGCATTGAGGAGCTATAACGGGCTCCATTCGTCACTTACTAAGTCCAATGCATTCCTCATATGAACAGGTTTAAAAATAACATAAACATTCGTATTAAAACTAGCATACAAAATGTAAATAATTTATCCATAAACCATAAATGGTATAAAAATAACACATCCACAGTCACACATATCACAAAACCTTCAATACAATATTGATGTTTTGTATCATAATAAATCAACTTCATAGAAGCTTAAAATCAATTAAAGGATGTTGACATAGATGAAATCAAAACTAATTTAGAGAAATATATAATTTTTTTAAATCATTTAAAAGTCACATAATTATAAAATAAAACATTTACTTTTAAAATATTCTTATAAGATTATAAGGGAAGCTTCAAGGATTTTACAATGGTGGAAAATAGCCTCACCTGCCATATAAGTTAAAAAAACATTCTTACCTTAATTTTTCGAAAAGGATAAAAAGGTCCTTGATTGGAAATTGACGTAAATATTCCTTTATAAACTTCTTATAAAAAGTCAAACAAGGGTATAAATGAATTAACCCTATATTATTTAAAATAGTAGGAATGTTTTGAAATACATTTTTAAGAAACATGGATGTGGATGATAAAGACGTCCCAGTAGATAATTACGTATAAACAACCTTAGATAATGAAGAGTTTGTGAAATAAACCCTTACCTTGTACATTTCCATGATTGATGGTAGTTTAACCTCTTTTATAATGGTAAAATAATTGTTATTAAATTATAAAAGAATAATTTAAATTAATATGATATCATATATGATCTTTTAACATTTCTTTGTTAATAATATCTTAGTATTATCGTTCTTTAGGGTGTTAACTTACTCGTTTTCTTTTGTATGTTTTGATACATAAGATGTATTTTTTTTGGATAGGTTGTATATTATTCATATCCATAATTATATCAAGCCCTTAAACAGTATTTTTAATCATTATATGAGAATTAGACTTGAATGGATATGATGGGGAATGAATCTCATCACGTTCGTGGAGACAGTAGTCCGTACATAGGCACGAGCGACAATATAATTATTTTGACATTAAATTAATATATAATTGGATGGTATATAATATATACATAATCATTATCATTTTATAATTATTTTTTACATGAATTACACATCATTATTATACCCATCCAAATAATAATGTATTGAATAACAATTACACCACGACGTGGAGACGGTAAGTCGTACGTACGCACATATGGTGACATGTCATTCAAGGGATGGATAGAATAATGAATTTGGTTGTTACATATTTCTAATAACATCACTGTATATAGAAGATACTGGAATTATTATTTTAGAATGGGAATAACAAATAAAGAAGAAGTTGCAGAAGAATGGAACTTGAAAGAGGGTGGTGAAAAAATTACCTCTTTTTCAGGTTCTTCCTTTTGATTTGATCAAAAGTGATTTTTAAGTTGGATTTCTGATCGAAATAAGGCCTCTAGATCGAAGTGAGAGAAGTTTATAAATATTTTGGGACGGTTTTGGCCAAGACAATGGCTTTGAAGGTGTGAAATTGAGATAAGGGGGAGTGCCCTTTTATAAGAGGGATGAGGGGCACCTTTGGAAAAGCTAGATATATTATTTTATAATAACTTCATATTTGATTTCTAGTGTCTCCAAATTAGATTAATTAAATTTTATGGTAGGGATAGGTCAAAAATAATTCAATCAATAGGTTTGAGACAGGTTTGGGTCACTATATTAACCTTATCTTGTAGTTTTAACTATTTGTTAATTAGTTTGACAGTAACCATGTCTTTTTGTATTTATATATTATATAGTTAATAAAAATACTATATACATCCAAGCGACCCCCAACTGGTCCATTAATGATACACCTATCGTTATATAAGTCTTTTTTCCTAACCTTTGATATTTAGGAATAGAATATAAATTAATAATAAAATATTTGTTTTAAAAACTCTTTTATGTCAATTTTGACACTATTGGGTATTTTGTTTTTGAAAATTTCATAACAGCATTATTAATTCGAAAAAAATATATATACCTAATAAAAATATGTCATATTAACCTATAAATGTAGTGGAAGTCATAAAAAGTCTCAAATTACATTTAGTATTATATTTATAATATCAATTATTTTAATATTTCATTAATTAGGTAATTAAAGCATCACCATTGTGTCATAAATAAATTAAATTATATAATGTCTAAAAATTATAAATAAAATACCATTATGTTGTAAATCTTCTTATCTTTATAATGAATATTTATAATAGAATTTTTCTTATGTATATACCTATAGTAAAAATGTTTTATTTATTAAACTTTGATTTTACCTCTTTTAATTCGTCTTTGAATTAAATAATAATAAATGTCTTAATCTAATCCTAGTGGACCTAAATGATAATATTTTATTCCTAGGGTTTTTTTGGTCGAGATACTCTTGTCCAATTGAATTAGTACATGTGTTAGAGTAATATTAATATCATTTTTACCCTTAATTACCCTATTTACTTTTAACTGTGGTAAATAAATGTAAAAAGTTACTATTCACCAAATATTATTTTTGTATTATTGAACCACATTTTACTCCTTGATATTTACTGTGTCTCTCGTATTTTCAAAATTCCACTCACAGAAGTGGTAAAATTATGTTTTATGTGAATTTCTATGTTTTCCTAGGAGGTGGGTAAAATACGGAGAAATGTTCAATAAAATTTTTATATATCTAAAATAATTCTAAACTAACTCAAATTAATTAAATTGAAATTATATAGGTATTATGTATCCATTTTAAACTTAATTAAATTTATATAAAATAAAAAATTAATAAAATAAAAATTCTGTTTTAAACTATAACTCCGTGTTTTTACACAATTCATCAAAAATTGAATATTTCAGAAAAATACCAAAAATTCACCTAAAGCTAAATTTGATATTCTGAATTAAAAAATGAAGTCCATTTTGAAAGTTAAAATTTATAAAATTTCACAAATTGGGTATTACTATTCAAAACAGATAGTTTGATTGGTTGTGGTGTGTGTTATAACTTGAAGTTGCGTACAACACACGCTACTGTATTAATCAGATAGAAGCATACCGTGGACGCCTAGGGTGTTACATTCTCTCCTTCTTCATATAATTTCATGCTAGAAATTTGTAGAATACTACGGCATGAATAGACTTGGGTTGGTCTTCATCATATGTTCCTCTGGATTCAACGTTGTTTCTTCCATCTTATGGTTTCTCCACAAAATGTTTTCCAGACGAGTCGTCCGGTTTCTCAGTACTTGTTCTCTCGTATCAAGAATCCTGAAGGGCTCTTCACAATAATACATATTGGGTTCCAGTTCTAATTCCTCATAAGTGAGTACATGTATTGGGTCAGGCATGTATTTTCTCAGTAGTGATACATGTAACACATCGTGATCTTTATAGAGATTTGGCGGCAATCCCAAACGGTAAGCTACAACCCCAATTCATTGTAGAATTTCGAAAGGTCCAATGTACCTGGACTCAATTTACCCTTCTTACCGAAACGTATAACTCCCTCCCATGGAGATACCTTCAAGAAAAGATGACCTGCTACCTGAAATTCCAAATCCTTCCTTTGGTTGTCGGAATATATCTTCTGCCTACTTTGAGATACTTTGATGTGGTTTTGGATTACTTTCACCTTTTCCATCGTTTCCTCCACCAATTTTGGGCCTACAGGTTTTCTATCACCAACTTTATCCCAATAGGTTGGTGTGCGACATCTCTTTCTATATAACGCTTCATATGGTGCCATCTAAATACTTGAACGGAAGCTATTGTTATTGGAAAATTCAACCAGAGGTAAATATTGATCCCCCATACCCTGAAAGTCATGTGAGAAAGATCTCAAGATTTTTTCTATGGATTGAATAGTTTGTTCTGATTGTCCATCTATTTGAGGGTGGTAGGCAGTGCTCAAATGATGTTCACTATCCAAGGCCTTCTGAATACTCTTCTAGAATCGTGAATTAAATCGGGGATCACGATCAGAAACAATCGATAGGGGTACTCCATGAAGTCTCACAACTTCATTAATATATAGTCTTGCTAGAGGTTCCAGGGGTAGATCTTCTCTTATAGAAAGAAAATGTGCTGAATTGGTAAGATGATAAAAAACCCATATTTCATCATTCATTATAGGAGTCTTTGGTAGCCCCATGACAAAGTCCATTGTAATATTGTACCATTTCCACTTCAGTATGGGAAGAGGTTGCATGACTCCTCCAGGCTGTTGCCTTCCAAATTTCAGTTGTGGAAAAACCATACATCATGAAAAAAAATCAGAAATCTCCCTCTACATGTTGTCCAACCAAAAATGTTCCTTAAAATATCTATACATTTTGGTGCTCCCAGGGTTTATTGAGAAATTGGAGCTATGAGAATCATCTAACAATTCTATTTTCAGATCAGGTATATCGGGAACACAAAGTCTCTTCCCAAATTTTAAAATTAATTCTTCCCACACAAAGTCTCTTAGTCTCCTATCATTCAAAATTTTAATCTTCTTTTGAAATTATTCATCATCAGTCTGTGAACTCTTAATCGATTCTAGTAAAGATGGTTTGGCAACCATTTGAAAAATCATTGATGTTTCAACGTTCATGTTTAATCCGATGTCCATCTATACTAGATACATGAAAATTATATCCCTTTCAATTATCATATTGTTCAAAACTCCATGGCATTTTCTTCTCAAAGCATCTTCCACCTTATTTTTCTTCCCTGTGTGGTAGTGTATCGTGAAATCAAAATACTTGAGTATTTCAAGCCAACTCCTTTGCCTCATATTGGGTTCTTTTTGTGAGAAAATATATTTCAAACTCTTGTGATCAGTATAAATATCACTATTTTCACCATAGAGGTAGTGTCTCCATATCTTCAATGCAGAGATCACAACTGCCAACTCATGATCATGAGTAGGATAGTTTTGCTCATGAATTTTCAACTGTCGTGATGCATAGGCAATAACCCTATAATTCAACATAAGGACACAACCATGTCCTTTTTTCGATGCATCATTATAAATAATGAACCCATCCTTCCCCGATGGTAGAGTCATTATATGATCTTTGATTAATCTTCTTGTCAGTTCTTCAAAACATTCTTCACACTCTTTTGTCCAAAGAAATTTAACCCTTTTACGTGTGAGCTTTGTTAATGGGTTAGCTAGCCGGGAAAAATTCTAGATGAAACGTCGATAATAACCTGCTAAACCAATAAAACTATGTACCTCAGTTGTAATCATCGGTGCAGGCCATTCTTGGATTGCATTGGTCTTAGAAGGATCAACAGAGATTCCATCATTAGAGACAATATAGTCAAGAAAAGAAATCTCCTGAAGCCAGAATTCACACCTGCTAAACATACCATATAATTCATGTCTTCTCAGAGTCTTTTGGATAATGCCCAAGTAATTTTCATGATCATCATAGCTTTTTGAATATATCAAGTTTTCATCAATAAATACCATGAAAAATTCATCGAGATATTCCTTGAAAACACTATTCATTAGAACCATGAATACATAGGGTGCATTAGACAATCCAAAAGGCATTACTGTAAACTCGTAAAGCTCGTAACTAGTATGAAATGTTGTCTTTGGAATGTTTTCCTTTTTCAGACACAACTGATGGTATCCAGATCGAAGGTCAATCTTTGAAAAGTATTGAGCTCCATGCAGTTGGTCAAATAAATAATCAATGCTAGGTAGGGGATACTGGTTCTTTATAGTTATATCATTGATCTCCCTATAGTCAATACATAACCTTATAGATCTAACTTTCTTTTTAAGAAAAAGAATAGGGGTTCCCCATGGAGGAACACTAGGGAGAATAAATCCCTTATTAAACAATTCCTCTATTTGTTTCTTTAGTTCAACTAGTTACACAGTGGCCATTTTATAAGGGGTCTTTGATATAGGCCTTGATCCATGAATCAAATCAATGGAAAACCCAACTTCTCATTCTAGAGGATTTCCATGTAAATATTTCAGAAACACATCTACATATGCTTTCACAACAGGTACATCCTCTCTTTGAACATTCCTTTCCCCACCCACAATCATTTCATTCTATTCCTCCCCAATAATTGAATTTAGTTGAGCTAATTGGGGTGGATCTGGATAAGAATTAGGTGATTAGGATTCTGCACTAAATATAAGGTGTTCCTTATCATCATCATCAAAAATTATAACCTCCTTATTCTTACAAAAAATCATTTCATCATGGTCTAAAAGCCAATCCATACTAGGGATTATATCAAACTCAATCATAGGTATGACGATGAGATCACCGGATAGAGAACATTTATGTGCTCTAATGGGGACTGATTCACAAAACTTTGTTGCAAAGATACATCCCTTAGGAGTTTTAATTGACAACTCCCTTGATAAATCAAATAGGAAATATATAATTTTCTTAGCAAACTGGGAAGATATGAAACAATTTGATGATCCTGAATCAAATAATTCAATTTCTAAACATGAGGAAACCATTAAATTACATACCAACACATCTTTCGGAGCTTCTACCTCATCAGTAGTGATAGCATAATCTTGGCCTTGATCCCTTGTCCTTTTTTAGGTAAGTTCCCCTGAAGATTTGGACATCCATTTTCATAATGTCCCATCTCCCTGAAATTATAGCATTGGACATCGGTAGCTTCCTTCTTCCCCTTGCAATCACGAGCTTGGTGCACTTCTTCACCACACTTGTAACAGACTCATGATCCTTTTAAGAAAGTACCAGGGTGTTTCTTCCCACAATTACTGTAGGATAGATATTCAACTTTTCCGTTTTTCCCTTTATTTCCATTCCCATGGTGATCAACAGTTCTCTTCTTCTCCTGCTTTGCTTTAAAGTCATAAGACATAGAGAATTCCTTTTCTATATCGATAGCACATGAGACAATATCATCGTACAACGATAAGGTTTCTAAGACTAATGGTCGATAGAGAAACGGTTTTAACCCATAAAAGAAACAAAAAATCTTACTTCTTGGGTTATGTATATAATCTGCAGAATACCTCACTAACCTTGTAAAGTTAGCATTATACTTTGCAACATTCTCATCCTCTTTTTGTCTCAGACTCAGAAATTGCATTTTCATATCTGCTCGATGGTCACAAGGAATTTATTTTTCTAGGAAAAGCTCTTTGAACTCTCTCTATTAGATATTTGATACTACATCATCTTCCTTCGTGTTTTGAATCAACGACCACCAATGATCATCATCTCTAGTGAGGCGGTAAATTTCCATGATAACTTTTTCCCTTTCAATACTCACCAAGGAATGGAATATTTTCTCTAATGATTTATCCATTGCTCAGCTACTAAGGGATTTGTTCTCCCATTGAACGTTGGGGGTTTTTTCCTCATGAGGCGATCTAACATTGATCCTGCACATCGTGGATCTTGGGGCTCCATACAGGTAAGGTTATTATTCATAACCTAAGTGAGTTGTCCCAGAATGGTGATTAGTTGAACAACACAAGTTGCATCACCAACTCCATTGTAATTATCTTGAGCAAGAGGGAAATCCTTACATGTAGTGTGTGCATTGATACAGTTTCCATTTCTTCCACTAGGCACCATTTCTTAACAATGGCATAAACTAGATTAGTTTATGAATCAAAATACATAATTCCATACATGTAAAACAAGTAACATAAATTGAACTATTTATAGATATAAACCATATTAATAATAATAAAAATTCATTGAGGAATTATATACTCATAAACCCTTCATAATGGGTTTTAAGTAAAATGAGAATTATCCTAAGCATATAGCCTGGGAGTGTCGTAACCAAGAGTGCAGTAAGGCCCGTTGTCGTGCACCAATTCCCGTTCGAGTCTACCTCAAAACGTTGTTTTCGGGTTTTACCCCTAGGTGCATCAATTACAAAGACAATTCTATCTACTCGTATCCAAACAGGGATGTATTCCTAAAAAAACTCACAAAATCTCTATAATACCAAAATTCAAGGACGTTCTTTATACTAATCCTCAATGTCTAGCTTAGGGCTATGTTCTCTAATCAGAGATTATCTAAATCTAGCTTCAAAGGATTGTACTAAACTTCCTCTGATACCAACTGCAATGCCCCGGCCCCAGCTACCCAGAGTTGGTGCATTATTATGTATCTTTTTCATGATCTCAAAAGATCATGTCTCGAAAGACCGATTTGTTTAGTAGACTTGGAATCACTAGATATATTCATAAAGTTTATATTACATCATAAAATAAAAACTACAACAATATATTCTCCATATTCTACACACTTATCCCCTCATACTATCCCTGTAGGTCATTCATAAAATACTTCTTCACATCATGGGAAAAATAAAACATAGAAAGGGGTGATCTCAAATGCCTAGTAAGGATAACAATATAGCGAAATCTTTCATAAATAAGCATAAACATTTAAGGAAATGTATAACTAAAACAAAATCCTTTTATACTTGAACTTCAGAATAATATGGCAGAAATAAAATGAAATAATTCTATTTACTAATTCAAATGGATAATATACTAGTCGAATAATCACAAGAAATATCAATAACCACTTTTATAATGATAGAATGCATAATGTCAGACTATCATTACCACGTAGCCAAGGCCACGTGCCAAGACTACAAATAAGAATTTGTCAACGCCTTGTGCCAAGACAATAGTTTGTCTCATGAGACCTACCGAGGCAACGAGGAGCTATAGTGGGCTCCACCTATCACTTACTAAGTCCAATGCATTCTCACATGAACAGGTTTAAACATAACATAAACATTTGTATTAAAACTAGCATATGAAATGTAAATACTTTCTCCATAAACCATGAATGGTATAAAATAACACAACCAAAGTCAAACATATCACAAAACCTTCAATACAATATGTAATATTTGTATCATAATAAATCAACATCAAATAAGTTAAAATCAATCAAAGGATGATGACATAGATGAAATCAAAACTATTATAGAGAAATATGTCTTTTTTTGAAATCATTTAAATGTAACATAATTATAAAATATAAAATTTACTTTGAAAATATTCATATAATCTTGTAAGGGAAGCTTCAACGATTTTACAATGGTGGAATACAGCCGCACCCACCCTATAAGTTAAAAAAATACATTCTTACCTTAATTTGTAGAAAATGTTAAAAAGGTCCTTGTTTAGAAAATGACGTAAATATTCCTTTATAAACATATTATAAAAAGTAAAACAAGGGAATAAATGAATTTAACCCATAATCTGTGAAATAGTAATAATGTTTTGAAATACATTTTTAAGAAACATGGGTGTGGATGATAAAGAGGTGCCAGTATATAATTATGTATTAACAACCATAGATAATGAAGTGATTGTGAAATAAACCCTTACCTTGTAATTATACATGGATGAGGGTAGGTTAAACTCCGGTATAATGGTCTAATAATTGTTATTAAATTATACAAGAATCATATAAATTAATATGATATCATATAGGATCTTTTAACATTTATTTGTTAATAAGATCTAAGTATTATTGTTGTTTGAGATGTTAACTTACTCATTTTCTTTTATATTTTTTATTACATAAGTCGTGTTTGTTATGGATAGGTTGTATCTTATTCATATCCATAATGATATCACGTCCTTAAATTTTTTTTTTAATCATTAAATGAGAATTAGACTTAAATGGATACAATGGGGAATGAATCTCATCGCGTTTGTGGAGACGGTAGTCTGTACGTACGCATGAGCGACAATATCATTATTTTGATATTAAAATAATATATAATTGGATGGTATATATTATATAAAGAATAATTATCATATTAAATTTATTATTTACATGAATTTCACATCATTATTATACCCATCGAAATATTAATGTATTGAATAACAATTACACCAGGACGTGGGGACGGTAAGACTTACGTACGCACGTAGGGTGACATGTCATTCAAGGGAAGGATAGAATAAGGAATTTGGTTGTTATATATTTATAATAACATAACATTATATATAATATACTGGAGTTATTATTTTAGAATGGGAATATCAAATAAAGAAGAAGTTGAAGAATAAAGGAACTTGAAAGAGGATGGTGAAAACATTACCTCTTCTTCAGGTTATTAATTTTGATTTGATAAAAAGGGCTACTTATGTTGGCATTATGATCAAAATAAGGCCTCCGGGTCGAAGTTAGGGAAGTTGAGTGAATATTTGGATGGGTTTTGGTCGATCGAAAAGGCTTTTATGGTGTAAAATTCAGAGAAGGTGGGGTTCCCTTTTATAAGAATGGTGAGCAGCACCTTTGGAAAAGCTAGATATATTATTTTATAATAAATTCATATTCGGTTTCTAATTGCTCCAAAGTGGATTATTTTAATTTTATGTGGGGATAAGTTGAAAAAAAATCATAAAATAGGTTTTAAATAGGTTTGGGTCACAATATTTACCTTATATTTTAGTTTTAACTCTTAGTTAATTAGTTTGACATTTACCATGTCTCTGTGTTTTTTTAAATTATATAGATAATAAACATACTATATACATCAAAGAGACCATAAAGTGGTCCATTAATGATACACCTATAATAATATAAGTCTCTTGTATGATCCTTATATTTTTAGGAATATAATATAAATTAATAATAAAAAATTTATTTTAAAAACTCTTTTATGTCCATTTTGACACTATTGGGTAATTTGTTTTTGAAAATTTAATAACAGCATTATTAATTAGAATAAAAATTATATAACCAATCCTAATATGTCATATTAACCTATAAATTTAGTGGAATTCATAAAAAGTCTCAAATTCCATTTATTTTGATATTTACAATATCAATTACTTTAATATTTCATTAATTAGATAATTACTGCATCGCCATTGTGTCATAAATAAATTAAATTATATAATATTTAACTATTACTTATAAAATACCATTATATAGGAAATATATTTATATTTATAATGAATATTTATAATCTAATTTATCTTATGTATAACCATATAGTAAAAATGTATTAGTTGTTAAACATTGATTTTAACTCTCTTAATTCTTCTTTGAATTAAATAATAATAAATGTCATAATCTAAACCAAGTGGAACTAAATGATAATATTTTATTCCTAAGGTAGTTTTTGGTCGAGATACACTTGTATAACGGAATTAGGACATGTGTTAGTGTAATATTAATATCATTTTTACCCTTAATTTCCCAATTTACTTTTAACAGTGGTAAATAAAAGTAAAAATTTACTATTCACCAAATATTATTTTTATATTATTGAACAAAATTTTACTCGTTGATATTAACCGTGTCTCTTTGATTTTATAAATTCCACTCATCGAAGCAGTAAAATTATGTTTTATGTGAATTTCCATATTTTCCTAGGAGGTGGGTAAAAGACGGAGAAAAGTTCAATATAATTATTATATATCTAAAATTATTTTAAACTAACTCCAATGAATTACATTTAACTTATATAAGTATTATGTATCAATTTTGACCTAAATGAAATTTAAATAAAATAAATAATAATTTAAATAAAAATTCGGTTTTAAACTATAACTTATTGTTTTTTTTACTATTCATAAAAAATTGAATGTTTTAAAAAAAATACGAAAAATTCACCCTAATTTAATTTTCATATTCTGAATCCAAAAATGAAGTACATTTTGAATGATATAATTTATAAAATTTCAAAAATTGGTTATTACTATTCATCACGGCTTGTTTGATTGGTTGTGGTGTGTGTTAGAACTCGAAGATGCGTACAACACTCGTTACTGTATTATTCAAAGAGAAGCGTACCGTGGAATATTGGGGTGTTACAAGCACCATGGGTTCTTAGGTGTCTTTTAGATGATCGGGTGACGGTAGCTGATCAACCCCGATTATACAGGTTGGTACCCCTGGAATTATTGTTAGGCCAGGTGGGCTTTGCCACTAGATTGGTCAGTTAGGGCAGCCAGTTGGTTATAGACATAGGAGCTTCATCATATGCCAGAAGGTGGTTCTGAAACTAAGTACATCTAGGGGTCTTCAAGGGATGTTTAGGATCAAATGTGGTCAATATTTTACTTGTTTTGAATGTTTACTTTCTATCATACTAGCTTTTTTCTAGTACTCCTTATTTACCTTTATTATTTAAGCCCAGTCATTGTATCTTTTGTTTCAGGTTTCGTTTATAAATTTAAAAGAAATTTTTATGGAAATTGCATGTAGAGTCTCCTAGATTTTGGAATGGGAAAAATCATGTTGCTCATTTAAAAAGGTAAAAATCCTACTTTTATAATTTTATTTCAAACTTTTCTTAATGGATTGTTTTAAGAAAGGAGATGTTGGATTCTTGGGATTATTTTGGAATCCCCAGTGAGCATCTTTATGATTATTCCAATTCTATATTTTCATTTACTGGGTCCCTTTTCTTAGCTTCTTTTGGCTGGATTTCTCATTATTAGAGAAAGATCGGCCTTTGGTTGGGTGGTGACCTGGAATGTCACATGGAGCTATGTTTGGTTTTACCTTCATTTTACTGCTAGTTTTATTTTGATCATCAGTTTTATTTAACTATCTTTATTTTCATTATGGGAAAAATTGTTCCCAATGATTAAATGTTGATTCTAGGAACTAGCTGTTATCCTGTGGGGATTGAGAATGGCGTTCGGGCCATGTCGCGGACTTGCTCAGGTGACCGATTTTGGGTCGACCCGGGTTGGTTTTTGACAAAATGGTATCAATGGGGGCCCTTGTTATTTGGGGTGTTCAGTAGATGGAGATTTGAACTATTGGGACTTGATAGGTAGGTATGGGAAGGACACCATGAACCCTCGCCAGTTGCAAACCTCGAGTCGACAGTGGTAGTGAGGGAATTGTGTTCTTCTATAATTTTAATTTTATTTGAATTGATGGATGACAATGGAGGCATGTCGATGTTACATCATGACTTCACATGAAGTAGTGACCGATGTGGAGTCATCATGTCAAATCCCTCTGAAGACATCTCATCATTGCGGGTGTCTGAGTCATCTAGAGAAGTCATATCGGAAGAGTCGCGTGAAGAAGATGCTGTCACCAGAGGAATATCGGTACCTTTCTGTGAGGCAGGGGATTCTTTAGCCATCAAAACCCGAGTAACAGGCATTGGTGTAACGCTCGTGTGCAGTCACGAGTGGCTAGGGGTGTAATCCTTGGTCCAGGTCTTGTGTTCCATGTTGGCAGTGGATCTTTTGAGGTCTCTTCATTCTCATTTTTTTGAAGTTAATGTTTTTATCAACATCATAAATTCACTTCTTTATCGTGTGTTTATGATGTACATGTTCTCTTTTAATTAAAACTATTTGGTTTGTCTGATCATGGTTTTTTGAATTGTGTGCTATCTATAAAAGAGTGTTTGGCCCCTGTATGGGTTAATCTAGGTATAACTGTGTTTGTTTTGAGACATTGGTGCATGATAATGTGTTAAAGATTATGGTTATTCGTGTTCACTGTTTAAGTTAATTTCTTCTTAAGTGTTTTTTCTTAGTATTATGAGTTTTTAGTCTTGGTAAAGAGTTCCATGTTCCAGCAGATGTGTTGTTTTTCTCCTGCTATAGGAGTTAGTTTAGATTGTTTTGGAGTTTCGGTGTCGACCCCCCTATCGAGATAACATTTTTTGGTGTTAAATGTCTATACTAGATTAGTTCTTATGGTGGGTAGAACCCTCTTGTGTTCTCCCACTCTCTTGTATTGTGGTTTCCTTTGGTCACAATCGTGCATGGGTTCTTGTTTTTTCTTTTGTCCAGCTATGTGATATTTTAGGGTAGAAAGTGTCTCTGGTAGGGAGAATTGTCACATTTGTCTCTTTAAATTATTATTTTTATTATAATAATTCTTGGCTCTAGGACCTCGTGCTAAGGTCTTGGCTAGGTTCCAACATAAAAATTTTGTCGTTTGATATTTTTTGTCGGTTTCGGACTCATGCAAAGTCATTACACAGTGGGCTGTAGCAACATGGTCAGCCTGGATGGCCGCAAAATTGTCCAGCAGTTGAAATAAATTATTTCTTATAGGAGTAAGATGATTTAAATATTTAAAATGTAATAATAATGATTTTTATTGTGTGAGTAATAATATTTTAATATTAAGATTTTTTAATAAATTTTTTATTATTTCAAAAAGTGTTTCTAATATAATTAGTAATAAATTGTTAATAATAATAATAATATTATTATTATTATTTTATCTCGAATTTATTAATTTTTATTATTATACCATTTATTTTTGATATTTTATTGATTTTTTTCTAGTTTTTATAATTATAATTATTGTAATATTATTATTATTATAAAATGAAAGAAAAAATTAAAAGCCTAATTCTACCCTGCCATCCCCCCCTTCCCCTTTCCTGTCTCGAGTCACCATCCCCCTTTTCCCCCACCTCTGCCTGCCTCGCCAGGCACCCCCGGTTCCACACCGTCGACCTCCACCGGCGTCCAGGTTGCGCCATGCAGCAGCACCCTAGACCCCTCTATCAGCCATGTGTGCATGCCTCCTTGAACCCAGCTCGGCCCTCCGCCTACATCCTCCCGCCCTCAACCTCTACCGGCCACACCCAGCACCCTCACTCAGAGACCCCGCCTTCATCCAGTGCATCCAGCCCCTACTGCACCCAGCATCTTCCACTCTCGACCCCCTCAGCAGACCACATCCTCCCTAGGTCACCCCCTCACTACCCCCATCACTGCCACATCTTTTCTCCTCCACTGGCAAACATCCTCCCTCCAGTGAGCCACATTCATTGGACCACCTTCCCTACATTCGGCCTACTCCAGTGGCAATGACCATCACCTCGTCTGGTGGGGAACTCCCCCTTCAGGGCCAGCCTCCGGTGAACTTGACGTCCTCCTTTCAGCCAATGTTTTTTGGCATCCTTCTCTTTGGCACATGACAATCCATCGTCAGTCCCCATTCCGGTACAAATATCTTGCTTTCATTATCTCCTCCACCCATAGCTCCCTACTCTCATGACGTCTCACGCGACAACTCTCCCTCTAGTAGTGACCATTTTTTCCAAAGGTTTTCACATGTAGTTTTCCTCATTTGACCAGACCCTTAATCTATGGTTGTTTTGTGGTTTTTTTATTAGGGTGTTTGGGTTTTTGGATCTTCATGTGATGTTTTTCAATCCATCACGGAATATACTCACTTTTTCATGAGTTTGAGGTAGGTGAATCTGAATTTTCATTTATGATTGTATTTATTTAATTATTGAGTGTTTTTAACAAAATTTTCGATTTTATTTTCACCCTCTCAATATATTTGGTTATCCAGCTATTATGTTTTCAAGTTAATTGTGTTATAAATAATATAGTTCTTGAAGTGTTCTATTGTGGGTATGCCTTTCTGTGGTTATATAAACTATGTTATTTTAATGTCAAATGTTGTTTTGATAACATTTTTAACATAACAAAAACCATAAATTTACTTTTTAATGGGTCGTGATAGTGTTACCTATCTGGATAAATTGATTATAAATTATTAAGTCTATTTATAAAATTTTTTATAAATTTTTTTTCTTGGTTATAAATATTTTAAATAAATTATTGGGATCGTTATAGAGTTATTTATAATTTCATTTTTTGAATGTTAATTAAATTTTTCATTAACTATTTTATTTGTTTATAAAATTTTTAATAAATTATTTGATGTTAGAAAAGAAAACAATGGTTTTTGTGTGATAATTTGTGTATTTTTTTGACTATGTAAAGCTAAATTTATGATTGCAAACAATTGTGTTTTTAAAGAAAACATTTTATTTTTTATGTAATGTGATAACCAGTTTGGTTCCTTCAGTTCAAATGATGATGTTTGTATTATCTTTTAGAAATTATTGTGTTAGAAAGCTATGCACATTCTTAAAAACCTTATTGTTTTTGTTAATCTTTTTTGGAAAGGTTTGGGGATTATGAGGAAATGGTTTTGTGGTTTCAAATTAATGTGTTGTGCTTCCTAAACAATGTTTTCATTAATTCATTGTTGTTTGCCTTTGAAAAGTGTTTTGACCTATGTTTGAAAATGTTAAAGGCTCATTTAGTAGCGGTAAAATAATTTGGTGTGCATTTTAGAACCTATGGGCCCATTTGTCTTCTTTAAAAACAAAATTGGTGTCTAGGGCTGTTTTATAATAGCTTGTGAAATGTTTTCATAAAGGCATTTGAATAGGCAAAAAATAGAGACCCAATTTATAACTCCATGTGTTTAATAAAGGTGTTTTGATAACTGAATGATGTGATGGACCAGATGGAAATTTGTGTGTTTGACATATACGCATATATATAAGTATATGGGGAACTCCTGTCTAGGGTAACCCATTATGGGTGAATGCATTAGAAGCATCTGTGTTTGGGGTAAGGAAGTGCATTGAGATGAGTAATGCGAGCGAGGGCCCTCATATGCACATAGTATTACTATAACCACCATGGGTTTCTATGCATATTTTAGATGATCTAGTGACAACTGTAGATCAGCCCATATTAGATTGTGTTTTTCCCCCTGGATTGGTTGTTAGTCTAGGTGGGATTTTCCAATGGATTGGTCAGTTAGGGTGGCCTGTTGGTTATAGACTTAGAAGCTTCACTATACACCGACATGTGTTTCCAAACCAAGTATGTCCATAGGTATTCTAGGGATCTTTATAATCACCCATGTTTACTCTTTCACTTATAATGATTTTTTACTTTCTATTGTACTAGTTTGTTTCCAGTCCTCCTTATTTACATGTACTTTTTTATCCAAGTCTTCGTATCATTTGTTTATAAAATGAAAAGAATTTTTTAAAGAAATTGCATGTTGCGTCTGATAGATTTCTGAATGGGAAAAATCCAACAGCATATTTTAAAATGTGAAAACCCCTGAATAGCCTGAAGGCCTTCAATTTTATTGATTGTTTCGGGAAAAGAGATGTTGGCTTCTGTGGTTTATTTTGGCATCCCAACTGAGAATCTTTATACTTTCGCATATTAAATCTTTTCAGATACATGTTACCTTTGCTCAGGTTCTCTTGGATGTATTTCTCATTATTAGAGAAATATCGGCCTTTGGGGGGTGGTGACCTGGAAGGTCATGTGGAGGTATGTTCGGTTTTACTTTCGTTCCTATACTAGTTTAATTTTTATCATCGGTTTTATTTATTTCTATATCTTTTTTTTGTCAGCCAAATCATTCCCAATGATTAAATTTTGAGGCCCGACACTAGTTTCCAGCATGTGATGATCGAGAATGCCCATCAAGCCATGTCGCAGACCGGCTCAACTGACTTATTCAGGGTCGACCCGGGTTGGTCTGTGACATAGGAACTCACTCAAGATTCATTCCATATACTGATCCCGCCTTTTAATTTCTCTTCATATTAAGGGAACTCTACCATGTTTGATGTAGTACAATAGGTAACCATTTAAGATGAATGTCTGCTATTTTTCACTACATCAAGTTTAATGAGATATTTAAGGAACACCTATGTGTTTAATGTCACATCCTATGAAATCCTATGACTTACATTATTTACAATTTTAGTGAAACTGTGAGTCTGATGAGTGAAAATTAAATTATCCCAATGGAATGTTTAGTCGTTATAGACATAATTCGTGCACATTTTGATTTAATATAGGATCATGTGAAGGGAATGTCCCCATTAGAGGTTAGATGTACTAAGGATATTGGATATTGTTGAATTCTAGGCTAGAAAATAATAGACCTACAATTAATGATTTATTTATTCAACTGTTATTATTACAGATGGCTTACATCATTGGGAGCCAATAATTTCATATACTTTATTTCAAAGTATACATTCAAAAATTTTAATCTAATTATATATTGTTATTATTACTTATTTTTTATTTGTAATATGATTTGATAAAGATGTCCTAATATCCACACTATCTGACATAGGCCCTCGATAATAATCACTAACCTATTGTGTATGTATACTCGTGAATGATATTATGTAACACCCTTCTCAGTCCTGGTGGATCAGGTTAGGATGTTACACCTATATTCTAATAAATTGAAATAATTTTATCATTGTATGACTATATTATTTAAATTTTTCCCTATTCATCATGACTTCAATGAATTAATTTACATTCTTTTGCAATATCCAACACAATTATCATAATTGAAATATTTTTTCATGTTTTTTGTAAAAAATATATATTTTCTCTTCATATTATTTTTCATTAGATGATTAATGCATATATAATGATGGTAAATTTATCAAATTGGATTCTAAACCCATGTTATTCCCCCTTATTCTCAAACATCCTATTCAAAATTTTGTATGAAGTCTTATCAATGACCATCAGTAAGATGAATAATACTAGGGAATATATTCATAATAAATTATTTATGTGTATTACCATTTTAAATTAATAAATGGGAATGATGTTGAATAGATATGATATGATATTATTTTTTATTTTTAGAAATTATATAATGTCTCAAATATTGGCAAATGATGAATACATGTGAGAGGAATTAAGTCTAGGAAATGGGTATTTGGTGAAAATGTAATTTTGTATAACTCATAGATATGGATCATATATTGGGAATCAATAACGAAAAATTGTGATCCATTGAGGTTTGATGATCGTTCGATGGGAAAATAATAGTGCATCTATATTAATCAAAGGAAAAAATAATCTAGGAAGCTAAATTTTTTATAGCTATGGTTAATTCAGGTTGAATATATGATCAAAATACATTTGATTCTGAACAACCTTTTTAGTATAATGTCACCCTAATAGATAGGGCTCCCAAGACTTGTCAAAATTTATGAGGGTAATAATAGTGAGAACATACTATATTTTATTTGGTTAGACATATTAGTGTGTACATGAGTTTATTCCTTGTTTGCTATCGGGCCTAACACAATATGTGTATTAGGAAATACTCTTTGTCAAATTGTCATATAAAGAGTGTTATAGATGGTATACACCCATGCCACATATGGTTCCGAAAAATTAAGTAACTTTCATTGTGATTTTTTTCCAATCAACACTTACATAATAAGTGGGTTATTTTACTTGAACTGAATAATACCTTGGAGTTACACATTTCATCCCAATAAGTACATGTCATTTACTTTTTTTTGTAACATAAACAAACATAAAACTTATATTGGGAATAAATAGTTTAATATTTAGTATTTTCATCATGTATTCCATGATGGTATTTTTCTCATCGACATATGAGGAGATTCAAGAATTTTTTTTAACTAAATTCATTGGGATGATGACTTGGTTTTGATAAGAATATTATAGACGACACCATGTTCAGAAGTCCTATAGTTATGGTTGAATGACAGAGAAAATGTCTCTCAAATTTTATATAGTGTCTTCGACACCCCCACATACTCAATATATGGGTCTTAATTGGTTGGGCATGTTGTATATACTCAATAATAACAAGCCACCCCTCCTCTACTCAAAAAAATAAGAGAGTTAAAAAATAACCTCATATAAGGATGTAGTCCCTCTTAATAGTATATTAGGTACTCAAAATTTCAATTATATTTATTGAATGATTTATGATTTATCCTCTTACTTTTTAACACCCTCAGCCAATACTCTAATACCTAGGTGAGGTGTGGGTACCCACACTACATTTTCAAAGTGGTTTCATGGGATTTGAAAAGTCAGATAGTTTGTTTCAATAGGTTTCTCTTGGTGATTTATACATCAGTTGTTGGGATGTGAAGACAAAAACACTCCTACATATATAATTCAATAAATTAACAGTATATATGGGTTAGTTCAAACTTAGTTGGTTTTGATATGGCTTTCAGTCCTATTTTTCTATTTTAGTTATCATGGAATCCCTATGTGTATATATAGCCATCTCTCTATGCGAATTCACTTACACTAGTCACATATGATGATGATGTTGGATATTTTAGTCATTATCTTAATGGGGATGGTGATAGATGAAGAGAAAATTTGTACTTATTGGCGTTCACATCCATTTGATAGTGATTGTTCTTGGTGGTATGAATCGAGAAGACTCATTCATTTCATAAAGATTTATGTTTGTGCTTATTTTGAAACATCAATTTATTCTTTGATACTTAATAATTTTTTTCAATTTTTTTATGTGACTAGGATTAACATGTTTCCCATGAATTATATATTGTAGTTTCTTTTACTCTATAGAATTAATAATTTTTAAATCCTGTTTGGAGACATTTAGTCTTATATATGTATGTAATGATAAAGAGATGCATTTTTTTGATATCCCTAGTTAATTCATTTAGTCATCTTTAGACCTATTGGATGAACTATAAGGGTATGGTACAAGATTTTTGATTCATTTCAAACTATGATACTTTAACTTCCCTACTATTATACTCCAAAAACTCATGGATCTAACCACTAATTATGAGAAAAATTTGAACAAAATGTATCCAAATGTTTCATTCTCAATCCACATAATGTAACAACCTATGTAATTATAAACTAATTTTAAATCATTCAATATTTAAATAGTCCATTTTTTTAAAATATACATTGGAATTCATGTTATTTATAAAATTTATGGAATTTAAACTAATTGAATAATAACATAACCTTATGAATAGTGACATGACCTTTAGGAATAATAATCTAAAAAAGAGAATAGTAACTTTACCTAAGAATGTAGAAAATAAAATTTATGTATCTTATAAGTGTAAATGTGATATATTTATGTCAATAAATAATTAAATAATACTTCAGAAAGTATTAAATTACGTGTTTCACTTTTTATGATTAATATATATTTAATTATAATATTATAAATAAGAAAATGATTTATAAAATATATATTTTCTTAAAGTAGTGTCAAAATTATTATTTTGTTTCATTATGATTATAATATTATTTTATGAAAATTGATTTAATTTTTCAAGGTCATATAAAATTACTTACAATTTCAAAATTGTTATTTTTCAAATAAATTATGACGTTATCTAGTAATTACATTTATCATATTTTGAAAAATATTTTAAAAAAGTGAATTTTATTTTTTAATTATAAATGTAAAAATAATTGAGATGATGTTTTGATATTTTTGGGATAAACGTGATTTTTTTATGAATATGGAAGTATGAAAATTTAAAATATAATATAAATACAAGATTAACTCAATCAATGATGATGTAAGACCTATGTCAGCCAAAAATTCCAATATATCCTAAACTATTCTAATATATTTGATGATTATTCTCAAATTGTTCATAGTCTTGAGCCAATGTAATATACAAATGAATAAAATAATCAAAACCATCATATCCTCCACTGTAATTACCATCCATGACCCCCACTTCTCCTCACACCTCTAAAACATTGTGAATTGTCCAAATTCTTTCCAATATTATTCTGAAACCTTTTCTGCACATCCAAGATCTAATGGTATAGAAAAAAGTCAAAATTCCAAAATTCTTTAGGTGGTTTACAATGTGGAAAATTCAAGAGGTAAAAATACCCATTCTTTTTCTTTAATTTTCTTTTCAATTCTTTTTCCATTCTTATACACTCTTAATCCACCCTTATCAAAGAGGAATTAAAGTCATATTATATTATATATAATATAATTTTATCATTTTTATGTAAAAATTCATAATAATTCTTATTCTCCTCTCTAACTAATTTTAAAAATAAAAACACAATCCATGACATGTCGATTTACCAACATCATGGATGATGTGTTTCCAATTTCAATTACCTCCTTCCAAAGTGCCCATAAAAACATTTTAATGGTTGAAATAGATAATTTTGTTAATATATAACCAATTTTATGTTCTACAATTATCCTTTATACATAATTATATAACAAAACAATTTTTGGATTTTTGGATAACATCCGAAATGACATAAATGAATATCATTAATGTTTTATCTAATGATTCTACTTCTTATGTGAAAAACATTATTTATAGTATAATTCTAAATTTTGGAAACATATTAATACCATTTCATTATATTTCTATATTTTCTAAATCCAATATAAATTAATAGTGGGAACCAAGTAAAGCACGCACCCAAAAGAATAGAAATAACAAAGTATTATAGATATATGGGTGGAATGATATTAATAAATGATCATATAAGGTGTTGTAAATATTTATACATTTTTTTAAAATATTAATAACACTCTTTTAACCATTATAAATGAGTTTTAAACACATACTAAGTAAGACTAGGCTAGGGTAAGGGAATTTGTAACCCAATTTCCATTCTATGGGGTAATATTATACATCATTAATTAGGTGGTACTAAGATTATTTGTGTAATTAATTAATTTATATTATGTTTTATTATGTGGATTTATATTTTATAAAAATATTCCATTCATTATATTAGTTATCATATAAATTATATGATATTTATAAATGAAATTTATTTTAATATCCTATTTTAATGTTCTTACAAAATTCAAATGGTATGTTTTATTGAAAATGTTCATGTTTTATTATTAAGTTATGGTTCATTGAAATTATTTAAAGTGAATGTTTGTACATATATCTATATCCAATTAATTACATATATTTTATTTGGAGGTTGGTTATAAATTTACATCATGTGTGACTACCGCTCTTACGCCATAAGGTAGTCAGGTGGAATAAATTATTATTTGTCCATGATGGTTATAAATCCTATGGTATTTGTATGGGTTAAAATATAATGTAATTAAGGCCCCAAGTAATATATATGGTTTAATTATTTATTCTATGTTTTATTAAGACATCTTGTTTCACAACATATATGATACTTTATGGGTGAGAAATATGAATTTATGAAAATGATTTCATATGTTTATAAGTATTCATGGACTAATGGTTTCTCTCCTTTTTATATCCCTTAATGATATTTTTGTGCTCATCCGATGTTTTGAATTCTTTTTCATAGGGTTTAAGGATGGGTAAGATAAAATGATAAGCCAAAATGAATGTTGTGAATAATTCTTATGAACATATTTTCGGTTTTTATAATAATCATTAGTATTTTCAAAAAATTGTATATTGTTTTAAATTTTACACACTTTGAATTCTTGTGGGTTGATATATTGGAATTATTTCAAAATTCCCTAATAATATAAAATGAAAATATATTTAGAGAATGTAATTAGTGTATTATAGTTGAATTTAAAATATTATGTAATGTTTATGGATAGGTCCATATTGTCGGTATTAGAGAATGGTTTAGATAACATTGGGGTTTTTGAAGATGCTAATAGAATACCTTAAATGATTTTTATCATATTATTATATTTAATTGATATAGAATTTGAATATTATAATGTTTCTCCATCTAAGATATTTATGTTCAAAATGGAATTCCATAAAATAAAAAGAGAAGATGAAGTAGAAAATCAACAAGGGGTTTATATATTTGCAAATATGTAAAATGTAATGATAGGGATTGGAACCAACCAGTTTGAGACAGTAGTGGCTCAATTGACGCATGCTATAAATGTTGATGGACTCCATTCAATAGAACAAGCATAGATACCACAAAGTTACATAATTATTATGGAAATGTTATGGGGAATCAATATACTTATTTCAGTGGATCTTTTATCCCAGTGGTGGCTAAAAGATGGATTAAATTCATTGAAAATATATTTGATGTTATGGGGTGTTCAAATAATCCAATGGTTAGTCTTTCCATTTACTGTTTGGGAAGGTGAAGCAGGCATGTCGTTGCTAATGGTCAAGAATATCAGAGATAGTTATGAAATTGAATCCATGTAAGGGGATGAATTTAAAAATATTTTCCATATAAATTTTTTTCCTAAGGTAGTTCAAATAATGATGAAAAACAATTACTTTAACTGAATAATAGGGGAGGATTTAGTTTCCATGTATGAAGAAAGATTCACATGATTAGAATGATGTGCTCCAAATATTATTTTGTATCTGGATAGAAAAAACAATCATTTTTACTGAACATTTTATCTAATATATCAAATGTCATAGGCATCCCATTAAATCAAAAGTTATGAGAAACATACCTTATGTACTAAGAGTGTAGAAATTGTGTTTTTTGATGATCATGTGTACATTTACAACAATATGAAGAAGAGTTATAGAGGGAGAGCGATGGGTAAGAATTAATCAATGAAATTTGAAGCTAAGAACGTCCAATTTCCGGTGTTTGAAATGTGTGGTAAAAATTACCTTTTGTAATGCCTTAACAAAACTAGGTAGTGTTTTTGATGTGGTAATCTTAGACATATGACCAGACATTTTAATGGAAATTAACTTAAGATAAATTTTGATAATCGATCTATGGAGTTGTTTAAATGTCGTATTATGGATCATTATGAAAATACCTTTTCAAAAAATGATTTTAATGGTTGAAATCGGTCATATTTTCAGAAGAAAGTTGCAGTGATTTCCTTTGAGCCCGTGCCTGCCGGTTTCAGGCAATTGGATGAAGTTATAAAAGGTACATTATTTTTTACTCATATTTTTCTAATGTGTTTTTTATAAATGTATAAAAAATATTTATTAATGTTAAATTTTCTAATGAATTTAAAATTTCATCCCATTAAATTAGATCAGAACTTACAGATAAAACATAAGGGGTAATTATTACATCAAAACCGAATTATAATAATTTTCCTATTGTTGAATATGGACATTAATTAACTAAAAACCTTGTTTAATTTTATTTTGTGTAGGGATTGGATTTTTGATTAATATGCTAATATTTATTGGGGAGATAAAGATGTAGTTTTAAAAAATAGACTCATTTTGTATACAATAATAAAACCATAGAACAAGTAACATGTCATGTTTCTTAGATACTTTTAAAAATTGAATTGAAATTTATCTTTCTCATACTATTGAAGAAAATGGAACTATTTAGATTAATGATTTTCTAGTGGTAAATGAATACCTGGATGTTTTTTCAGATGATTTTCATAGTGTTATTCCTAATTGAGAATTTGAATTTACTATTTTTATGTCTTCTAAAGCTATGACACTTAAAAACCCCCCTTATCAAATGTATCATGTTGAAAATCATTAATTACAAAAACAATTGTGAGTTATTTGATAAAGGATTCATTCATTCAATGACTTCACCATGGGGTTCCCCAATTTTGTTCATTAAAAAGTATGATGCTTCCACGATACAATTCATTGATTATAGATATTTTAATAACATTACTATTAATAATAATTACTCTTTTACTCATATCGATCACTTGATTCATCAACTATAGAGAGGTTTATACTTTTCCAAGATTAACATGAAATATCGGTTCCATTAGCTGAAGGTGAAGGAGGATGACATCCCAAAAACATATTTTCCATGTGGTTAGGGGCAATATGATCTTTTTATTCCATTTTGTGTCAACTCCCCTATTGTATTCATTGATCAGGTGAATATAATATTATATGAATATTTGGAAAAGTTTTTTCTGGAATTTATTGATGTTATTTTGGTATTTTCATAATGTTATAATGGTAATGATAAACATTTAATTATTTTTCTGAAAGCCCTCAATGAAAATAAGTTACGTGGAAAATTTAAAAATTTTGATTTTTGGTTGCAACAGATTTATTTTCTTTGGAATATTTTAAATAAGGATTGATTAATATTTGATCCAACCTAAATTAAAGTGGTTAATGAATGGAAAAGACCTAAAAAAGTTACATAGATTCAATGATTTCTTTTATTAGGACATTATTATTGATAGTTTGTTAAAAAAAATCACTATTATCTAGCATGATAATTATATTACAACATGAAAAGGGATTAAATTTATTTGGATAAAATAATGTTATTTTTTTATGAACATAATAAGAGATTCATGAATATTATATTTTTGGCCATGCCATTAAAAAATGGTTTGTTTTTCATCTACAAAGATGCTTTATTGAAGGAACATGGTTGTGTTCTAATTCATTATGATTAGGTAACTTTGTATGCTTCCAGAAAAGTCAATCCTCATGCGGAAAATAATCCCACACATGATTTTAAATTATCAAATATGGATTTTATTTAAAAAAAATGGAGAAAAAATTTATATGGATAAAAATTTCAAATATATACCAACCCTAAATGTTTGAATTATATATCCACTCTGAATTAATTAAACATAAGGAAGAGTATATTGATTGAACTGATGAAGGATTAAAATTGCATGGTTAATTACCATACTATATAATAAAAAAATGTGGAAGATGTCTTAAGACAAAAACAACACTCATCAATAACCATGTTATGTTTGTAATATTACCTCGTGGTTATTGTTTTGATGAATTATTTTTGGATGTTTTTGATGTAGGAAACTCCTCTGTATTGTTTCAGGTTTCAGTGTAGAAGTGCCAGTTAGAAAAAAATTAAGAAGGTGTAGAAGGAATAAAGTGAGTTCTATAAAAAGGTATAATTGGTTAAAATTGACTATTTATAAAATTTAACATTGATAAAGACCGTGTTTTAAGATTTGTAATGAGATTATGTATGGCCAATGATTCCGAAATAAAGAGAGAGTTGTTATATGAAACTCATAATTCTCCATTTTTGGTTCATCTAGGGAATTATAATATTTATATTAATCTTTTGGAGAATTATTAGTGAGTTTGACTGAAAAGAGATATTGTTGATTTTACCACGAAATGTTTCACATGTCAAGAAGTTAAATAAGATATTCCTCTACGATAAGAAATTGTTCGTCCATCTCTATTACCCGAGTGGAAATGAAAAAATATTTCCTTAGACATCATGGGGGGACTACTGAACATTTTTTGAGATAAGAATCAAATTTGGGATATAATTGATCAGATGAGTAAATATGCACATTTACCTAATATTCATGATAATATGTATTTGGATAATCTTTCTTGATTGTACTTCAAACATATTTTTAGGTTAAAAGGTTTTCATCTTTATGTTGTATCTGACCATGATAACAGGTTCACATATAAATTTTTAAAAGGCCTTATTTAGTTATTGGGAATATAATAAAATTTCAACCCAGTATTTCATTCTCAATCTAATGGATAGACTATGGGGAAAAATTAAATATTTGAGGATATGGTTCGATCTAATTAATTGGACTACCAGGGATGTTGGGATCATCATCGTTCATTATTTTAATTTACTTTTAATTATAGTTTTAATAATTTTATATGGATGTATCCTTTTGAAGTATTGTATGAAAATATTTATCTAACTCAACATTTTTGGGATGAGTTTGGGGAAAGAAAGAACATTGGACTATAATTAGTATGGGAAGTGTCTAAGAATGTGGATATGATTAAATAACACATGAGGGTAGCTCAGAGTAGAAAAACAAGTTATAAATATAATAGTAGTAAAGACTTATCTTTTATTATTGGTCATCATGTTTTTTATAACATCTCATCGTGGACAAGTAATATGTACATTGGTAAGAATGGAAAGAAAAGTATATAGTTCATTGGACCTTATGAAAACTTGGAAAACATTTGACCAATCAGCTATGGGTGAGCATTGCCTTTTAGTTTTCCTTGGTTCATAATCTTTTTCATGTTTCAATATTGAGAATGTATGTGATAGATTCATCCCATGTTTTGAGCCAAACATTTGTTCAGTAGGAAGAGAACCTTTCTTATGAGTAAAATCCTAATTAATTTCATAATCGTAGAGATAATGTATTATAGAATAAGTTTGTCTTTCATTTTATGTTTTTTTTGGAGAAACCATGTGGTTTAATAAACTACATGGGAATCTGAAAATGATATGAGGGAAAGGTACCTTAAATTTTTTAATAAGTAATTATAAATTATGAGGATGATGTTTTTAGAAGGTGGGAAGAATATAATACCCCCAGTACTTATAAAATATTTTCAATCCATTCTAGAATTAAAATGTCAAATTCATTATAATTGTATACTGAAATAAGTTGTATTAATAGAAAATATAGAATTTAAAAGGATGCAAAAAATAACATGACCCCATAAATAATAACATGACCTTTCAGAAATGCAATCTGTCCAATAGTTAGTAGCCTCTCATAATAAAATATAAAAAAATTATACATCATATAATTGTAAATATGATATATTTATATCATTGAAGAAGTGAATAATTATTTTGTAAATTATAAACTAAGTGTTGGTATTTTTTGAGTAATAAATATTTAATTAAAATATGATAAATAATATAATGATTAAAAAGAAAAATTATTTTCATAAAATAGATTCATAAATTATAATTTTTTAATTGTGAGTATAATATAATTTGATGATAACGTAATTTATTATTCACAGTGTTATAAAATCAGTTGTAGTCTTAAAAGTGTAATTCTACATACAAATTATGATTTTAATTTAAAATTATATTTATCATATATATAAAATCAGTCTAATAAAATTGAGTTTGTTTTTGAATCTTACACATTGAAAAATGTTAGGGGTGAATTTTGTCATTTTTCTGAAATACATGAATTTTTTATTTTTAGTGAAATAGAGAAATTTATAATAAAAGAAAAATAAATGATTTATTGAGTAATAGATGATGTATTGCTGATTTAGGCCAAAAATCTGGAACTCTCCTCTGATATTTTAATATATTTTATGATAATTCTCATATTATTCATATACATGAGCCAAAATAATAAACTACTGAATATAATAATAGAAAATCCTCATCTCCTCCACAAAAATACCACCTCTCACCCTTTCTTCTCCTCAAACCTCTCAATATTTAAGCATTGTAAAAAAAATCCAATATTAATCCCAATACTCATACAAACATCAAAGACCTTCTGGTCTCACCAAAAGTCCAAAAACAAAGGCCTTAAGGAGGTTCTCAAGGAGGATATTTCAAGAGGTAACAACCATATTTATTTTTATATTATATACTTTTCGATTCTTTTTCATTTATTATACTCTTTTCACATCCCCTTATCTAAGAGGCATGAAATCTCTAGAATATTTTATATACTAGAATTTAATCTTGTTTTTGGAAAATTTTATCATGATATTTATTCTTATATACATCTTATTATAAAAAATAAAACTTCATCTTTGATGTGTTGATTTACCAACATCAAGGATGATTTGTTTTCAATATCCATTATCATCTTCATAGATAGAAATAAAACCATTTTATAAATGAAATATATTTTAACTTTTATTTTTAAACCTCTTTTATGTTATTGAATTAATATATATACATAATTTTATAATGAAACTATTTTCTACTAGCAATGAACCACCAAAATGAATTAAAAGAATACCATTAATGTTTTATCTATTGATTCATCATCATATCTAAAAACTAAATTATTTATGGAATAACAGTATATTATGGTAACACATTAATGCCATCTCATTATTCTTTTTATGTTTTCCTTCTATTCAAAAAGAAAATATAATACAACCCGACCATGGAAACCATGTATAGAATGCACCCGAAACAACAGAAATAACAAAATATTATCACTAAATTGGTGGATGGATGTTATATAATGATCATATAATGTGTAATTAAAATTAGTTTTTATCTTTAAAATGTTAATAAAAATCTTTTTACTATTATACAATAGGTTTAAAAACATTTTAAGTAATAAAATCATAATGTAAGGGAATTCATAAACCAACTTCCATTCTCTGGGTTGACATTATACTTCATTAATTATGTTGTACTAAGATTATATGTGTAATAAATTTTATTTATATTTTTTTTATGATGTTTATTTAAATTTTATACACATATTAGTTGCTTTCTATTAGTTATCATATCAAATATATGATATTTGTAAGGGACATTTCATTGAAAATACTTTTCATATTTTTATTTCTACAAAATTTATAATTGTATTTTTAATTGAAAATATTCTTCTCTTTTGATTACGTTATGGTTCCTAGGATTTGTTTATGATGAAGGTTGGGCCCTATATCTCCCTCCAATTCATTTAGTATTTTTATGTTGTAGTTCATTCGTATGGTTACATTAAATTAAATTGTGATGGTAACACCATAAGAAGTCCTGAGGGTTACATTATAAGGTATTCATGATGGTATATAAATCATAAGGTATTTGTGAGGGTAAAAATATTATATATGTATTCCCAAAGTAACATATATTTTTTCTTTGTTTTATAGATATCTTGTCTTTCATAAAGTAAGTACATGATACATTATGGTTGATAAGTTTGACTTTGTGAAAATGATTTCTTATGTTTATAAGTATTAAAGGAAAAATGGTTTCTCTCCAAATTTTTATATCATATACTGATCGTTTTGTGCTCATCTAGTGTTTTGAAAAGTTTTTCATAGGGGTTGTGGATGGGTAATAGAAAGTATAATCCAAGATGAATGTTGTAATGAATTTTTATGAAAATATTTCATGTTTTAATTATAAAATAGTTTATTATAAAAAAATTGACATTCATTTAAGTTATAACCTCTTTTTATGCATGTGGGATGATATGTTTTAATTATATCTTAATTACCTAAAACTAAAAACATAAAATATATTTTAAAATGTAATAAGGATATTCTTTTTGAATTAGCTAGACTTTGTAATGTTTAATGTGGGGTACTTATAACAAACTCTTCTAAAAATTCAATATTTTAAAATAATTTT
The DNA here is from genome assembly GCA_963277665.1 of Viscum album. NCBI lineage: Eukaryota > Viridiplantae > Streptophyta > Magnoliopsida > Santalales > Viscaceae > Viscum > Viscum album. The sequence goes on along the minus strand of OY728164.1, from coordinate 719,794,285 downwards.
TTAGTACAAATATTTTATTATATTAGAAAATTATACCCAAATGAATGTATTAAATTATATATATCTAAAAAGGATAGTGATTTGTGATTTGATCAAAATCCCATAAACAATCCTTTTATATATTGGTCCAACCAACATTAAAAAAATTATAATGCGTGAAGTAATTCAAAACTCTAAGATGATATGGAATCCAATGTTAACATAATTGAATTTAAAATGTTATAAAAATAGAAACCATACCAAATGTTCAATATCATTAAAAATAAAAATAATTGGTTCATGATTTATATAAAAAACAATCCTTGATATACATTATACAAATTAAATAAAATTAAATAGTGATCCAATCATGCCACTAAATTCTTCTATCTGTGTGATAATTGTTTCATGTTTATCACCCCGCATTCTATAAATTAAATGTTAATATATTGAAAATATTTCATTTTATAGATTTATTTTTTTACCTTACATGTTCTTAGCCATCTTAATTAAAATTTGAAAACCCACTCATAAAATTCCTCCTAAAAGCCATAAAATTAGGCCTTATCATTTATATTTGGTTATATGATATTTCCATAAAGTTGTATTCCTTAACAAAAACAATAACTATAAATCATAGGTCAATATTGTATAGCTATTCAAACATATTGGATAATTAATGAGTATATAATACTAACGAAATTAAAATTTGATTATAATTTAACGTCATTTAATATAAAATTCATTAAATTGGAAGGAAAATGATGTTTATAGATATTATATGATATATTTCTCCCAAAAAATCATGTAGTGGGTATCAATATCTCAAAGGTGTTATAAACACATAACCAGTATTATAATTGACAAGTAACAGACATTACTAAAATGAAACATTAATATTAAATCATTACTCATTATCACACTATTAGGTAAATAGATCATATATTAATGTTAAAAATTATGAAATAGAAAAATATCAAAATAATTTTTAATAAAATTAAATATAAATTTTTTAATATATTTATTCAATCATATAATTTTCCAAAAATTAATAGAGGGAAATAGAGAGAGATTATACATAAAAATTACAATGCATCATCAAAAAAATAATGAAAAAAAGGAAATATGAATGAAAGGTGAGGAAACTATAATACATGATATCTATAGAGAAAAGAAGTAAAATTTAAAAATCAATAAAGCATGCTAAAAAGTCTATGAAAGAAGAAAGGTAAATGAAATAAGTTATTTTGATGCCTAAATGTATTGTCAAAATCAAGATATATTCTTCCACCATACCTCATAAATATAATTTTTATTTCCCTTTATAATGAATTGGACATTTCAAGACCAACATTTTTATCTTCTAAGTTGTATTGACATTTGTAGGATTTTAGAAGTGATATTTGGAAGAAACATGGATTTATCAACAAAAACATTACCATTGAATATTGGTTTCACATAAAAATTGGTGTCATTTAATGAGAAATTTCCTTAAGATAAATATATATTATATGTAGGTGTCTTATTCTATTATATCCTTGGATATGGATCGAATTATTTGGGTCAAATATCATAGCACATGATTTTTTTGTGTTCTTCCATTATGTTGGAAATTATTTATTTCATTATTGTGGATTTCATTAGTGTGAAGAGTGTGAATGAATATTTTATTTAAATTTACATGTATTATATAGAATCATGACCCTACTAGAGTCATCATTGTGTATTAGGGGGTTTATTTTCATTATTATATTTTTTTTATGCACCGTGTAGTAGTGGTATGTGTTGCAAAAGTGTTTATGTATATAATATAAATATTATTAATGGAAGGAAAATAATTTTATCTGGATACTTATATATTTATTAGTTGTAGCATGAAATTATCCATTAAATCATGAAATTTCATATTTATAATAAATCTAAGTGGTTTGGATATCTTAGTTTTAGCGACAGTGGTTTAAGGAAATCTAATTTAGGCCATCATTGCAACATGGCAATGGTTGTGACTATTGAATCACAATTTTCTAAATTTAATTATACTCTATTATTCCTTATTAAATTATCATTAATTTATTTAAATTAAATCCCATAATAGAATTCATTTCGAATCCCAAGAAATCCATATTTTCTCTCGTTGATGTTCATTTCAACATTAGTTTCTAGTGGCCAAGATATTTTGATACAAGGTGTGATAAACTAATCCTTTCTTAATATTATATCCTTAGTTCCTCTTTAATTAGTTATTTAATAATATTTTAATCCATTTAGTTCAGTTTTAGTTAATTATTACTACAGTATTGATGGATTTACCCACCCTTAAGTAGGATAGATTGAGTGTGTGCGAGATCAATGTTTAGTTTAATAATCATATTTACTCTCCCCCTCAATAATTTTTAGGGTGATGAGACTATATAACATGATTTTTAGAGTTTTTTAGTATTGATATCTAGTGGTGTTCCAGCCCATTTACAACAATTCTATATCCTAAGGTTTTTTAAATGGATTAGGTGTTGATGAATATCCTTGTGCAGACCATATATTTTTTAGTGGAGAGCCATCAAAACATCCCACAAAATAAGGATACAGAGAGAGGTTCATAATTATCATGGGCGTTTTGGTTTTTATTAGTATATATTAAGTGTTAGGCCCCTTAATATCACTTCTATAGATTTATAGTTTAGGAGCCTTTACTCAAAATTATATTCCAGCAAACTTTTCTTTTTAATGTTATATCCAATAGCAACATCATTGCCCAAACATTCTCAAAACATTGAATGTGATAATCTTCTATTTTATTTTTAAACCACAACAAGTTACTTTCCCAAGACCTTACTGGAAAAATATGTGTAGTGAATAATATTTTGAATAGTGGAAAGAAGATTGAGATGTTAAATCAAATCACCATATTTTCCCTCCTCCATGGAGACATTGAGTTTAGTATCTCCATCGTGATGGTCATCATTTGTGCCATCACTGTGGAGAAGAAATTGATGATTTGTTACATCAAATTTAGTTTCAATAACTAATTAGTATTGTGTTATGCCACGAAAAATTATTTTTTATTCTATATATCATATTTATTATTTCATTTTATATAATGATACCATTTTTTCACCAAAAGTTTATAGAGTTCTATATCATATGCTATAGAGAAATCTAGTTCCATTGAAGTTTCCCACACTTGTTTATGGTTAGATATATATTCATGATGTTTTTTAAGATTGTAATCTAATGATACTTTAATACATATTTTTGTCAGATTATTTAATACATGAAATATTGTCATAATATGTCATCTATAACATGTATGTTTTAATTCTATGTGCTTAAATATTTTTTACATTTAGCATAATGTTATTTTCATTTATTTAGAACATGAGAATATTTTTTACAATGTAATGTAAAAACATTCGAATGGTCATGGGTGTATGGTTCCCCTACATTATTATCTAGTGGAGTTTGAGTTGACATATAAAGATGCTCAAGTCGAAATGATTCCATGATTCATATGAGAGTTTTCTCATGACTTTTTTAGATGATTATGTGACACATCCAACATGATTTATTATCAAATTCAAAATAGAGTTACATCATTGAGTCTTTTTTACTTCAAAGGATAATTATCAAATATCAATTTTTTAATTTTTTTGTTGTAGATTCAAATAAAAAGTATTTAGAAGAATTATTTCATCCAAAGAGGATAATATTCATGAGTCTCTCTTGGGTTGTTTGCCAAAAATATATATATGGTAGTTTGAGTTGATATATAAATGGAGCAAGTTGACATAGGTTATAGAGATTATAGTATATCTTATCATGGATATAAATTATTTTCATGAATTGTTAAATGGATACATTTAGTATTCAGATATTTTTCTATAATCATGGAATCATTAGATGAGGGTGAGTGAAATAAATATATTTATGTAAGCCTTCATGTATCATTCTAAAGAATTTGATTTTGTGGTAACACTATTCACTGTCACATAATAACTATCTATTTTTAAAATATTTATGAAATGAATGTTCTATGTATTAATAATAATTTTATAAACAATATTCTCATGGGATTAAGTTTATTGGAAGATCATATTAATAATATGTGTGATATTAATGAGGTTTTTATGTTATATAATTTCATTAGGATGTATTACTTGTGCATAATTTTAATGCATGAGTTCATATTCATTGTAAATTTGGTGTATTATATGAGAGTATAAATCAAGCTAACGATGATTGAGGCTATTTTTTTGGGATCCCAAAAATGTTACAAACTTACATAACATCCTAGGACTTTTAGGATATTAAATTATGTTCTTGTAAAATTTATACCATTTTATAGACCATGATACAGACATGATGAGTAAGGATGATTCCTTCATTTGGAAATATGATTACAAATTGTGTTTGTGTACATATAACATAACGATATCAGTGATCACATCATTAAAATTATATAGGAATAATACAGAATATAGATTTAATATAATGATTCTCATCTTGACATCGGTTTTTTGATATAGTAGTGGTAAATAATCCAATATGGGTATTGTAAGTTATATCCCTTTGAGAGAAAGTATTTCACAATTGATTTTGATATGAATATATTGTTTTCTCTTAAGTTATGGTATATTATTGAATTGGATTTATTTTTAGGGTTCTCAGTGATCACATTATCATTATGTATATCTTACTTTGATGGGATTTGAATATGTCCTGACTGTATTGTATATATTTATTTTAATAATGTGATATTAATATCTTATATAAACTGGGGAATGATATTGTTGTTATTGATGAACACAGTATATAGTTATATGGTGGTGTTTATTCATGAGTTTGGATATTTATCTTGGGTGGAGAAGAATTAATATTCATCCATCTCTATATGATGTAAGATGGTGGATGATTATTCCAATATAATATGGTTATGATTTAATATTTATTTCAATAGGACGAGGAGTTATAGTAGGGAGATGTTGAGTATTTGTATTGATGTACTCTTTTGTATGTATAGAATCTCATGACGCATTGTCAATATAAGTTTTTCCACATGTGTCACTTAGAGGGAGTTTGTTTGACATGTCAATGAAGTCCTAGGGTGTTCTTTAGATTATTTTTCTCTAAATTTTAAGTGACACCCTAAATACATAGGATATATAATTATTTTTGATGTTAGTCATTATGTCAAAGGATGAAGTGTTCAATGGGTACATTGGTGTCTTAATTATTTTATCAATTGTTGAAGGTAAATATTTTTATTACCAGTGGGTCGTTGTAGCCATTAGATATGCCTATGTTGATGTGCGTGAAAATTATATTTTATTTCATCACCATTTAATTTCTTTAATAATGTGGATATGATTATATTTTAGTGATTATGTGTCGGTTAATGATGTTATCTAATTTCGTAGATGTTAAGGTTTTGATATGGAAGGATCCTTTTACAAAACTATATAATGGGAAATGTTGTAAAGTATCATATAATTCTGAATAAGATCATCTGTGATTGAGATTATTATTTTTCACTGAATGTGTATAAGGATATTTTATATCATTTTGGGATCTCATTTTAGAAAAAAAATTCTATTTCACAATAGTAATGAGGATCTAACAGAGAATATAAAAAATACAATAGTGTATATATTGAATATATGTGTTCTATATTTTTGAGGTTCATGGGAGAAGAACATATTTTTTATGATAATATTACCTATCACTCATCCATTATCATGAATCCCCTATAGGTTTTGAATATGAATCTTTACACATCTTAAATGTTTCAAACTAATTTTTGTGAGTAGAATACCCCTGGTATGGATTTGTTTTAAAGCATGAGAAATAATGATTAGATTATTTTTTGTTTTATGGAGACTTATCAGGATCATAATGAGTTTTATGTTAATTATAAGTGGAGTCCTATAGAGTCTGATGTTGGGGATCATGTGTTTTTAAAGGGTTCTCTTTATTTTTTTAATATCATCGTTTTTATATGAGTTATAAAACGTTTAATTTTTTTAATTCCAATGTTTTTTACTAGAAAATTATTCTAATCACATAACGAAGATGTAGTTGTTTCTATGTATTGTTTAGTGTCCAATTATCTGAATAATAATGCAAAAGAAGTAGGTACATGGTTTGAAGAATCCATTCCGTTGAGGCTTCATAGTTTAGGCAAACTTTGTGGGGTGTAGTTTGGATCTACAGAGGGAATTTCACCTATTGGCACATGTTTTTTCAAAAAATTATTCCAAACAGTGTGCTCCTTAATGTTTTGGTGAGATAAATTTTTTTCATCTATTCAATTAAAATATAATTTTCATCTTCCTCTCTCAATCACACAACCATACACCAGTATAAAGATTCCATACACTATTTCTAACCTATAATTTTAAGTAATTCCCCAGTCGAAACACTGTTCTCATTACAATCAATCATGTTGAATCGTCATATGTAAGATCATTAATACTATTCATTCCCTTCATGGTTTATTTATCCATCTTCAACTCTATTTTGGTGCAAGCTAAAATCCCTTATTTTGATGGTACTCATCTAATCTAACAATTTATCTTAATTAAGTCAACAATAAGGGATGATACTAGATGAGTGTTCTATAATGGGATAATCATAGGTGGCGTATAAATTTTCCCATAGGATTTTTCATTTATTAAACTACCATTTTTTTGATGTATTGTGGTCTTTCCAGATGTTTCTCCTCAATTAAATGATAACCCTAAAATTATTTGTTTCACAATTTTTTATTCCCTTTTAGAACCTAGACATTGTTAGAGGTGTTCATCCTCAATTGGAGAAACCAATTAGGTTTTTTCATTTATCATCCCTTTGTTAAAGGCGTGCTTTTGGGTTTCTGAGATATTCATTTCCATGTGGGAGCCTGTCTTAAATTAAATGAGTTAATTTAAGATGGAATTTCCAACTTAACCCTTTTATTTAAATGATATTAAAATGATTAAACTGATGGATTTAAATGAAAATGTGGAATGGGAGTGATATTCTATCAGATTTCACCTTTTAATTATTGATTGTGATTGTGTATAGACACTAAATATCCCAATTAATTTTATTATTATTACCTACATGATGTTGGGCGTCACTATATTGAACCAACATTTATAAAGTTTTAAATCCTATTTTATTATGGTATGGCAGTGACTAGGGGATCGAGATATATAAACTATGACTCCTATGTATGACCATTTATGTTATGTAACTAATGAGAAATATTTTTGTATAGAACTTGTCACTTCCATATATATATTCATATAACTACATAGAAGTCATACTCATAATAAACCTCTAGGCATTGACTAAGTGGGCCTGATAATATTTTGACTTTCAGTTTATCCCAAGAGAGATGTTATCTTCTATTGAAAAATTATATATATATTGATGTTCATAGGTTATATCGTTCACTTTTTAAAACATATTCTTATGTATTGTCATATCTATTATACATTTTACATATTAACTCTTATATCATCACATAGTTATTGTTCATATGCATAATCCTAAATTGATATAGATATCATTAGTGGTCTCCTACTTATTATATCATACACCCTATTCAGGTCACCATTTGGTACCAGAAAGGACATCTAGGATGCAGGTAGGTATAAGGGAAATCACCCAGTGATCGATGTTTAGTTGCATTTGCATGGGAGAAGAGGGACAAATAACCGAGCTAAGGATCATTATGATATCAATACATATTGTTTTGGTCATTTAGATTATTTTTATATACCTTAATGTATGTTTTCTTTCTATAATGCATTCCCAAATTTTTTATTTCCTATGACATACTCTTCATTTTTTATATGGTACTAGATATTTGTTTGGTTGACTGATTATTACTATCATATAGATATTTTATTCATTTTTTAAAAGTTTACATTTTTTAATCTTCACTTAGAATCCAATGTTTACACCTCTTGGTTACTCTAATTATTAGGTTTTAGTCTCCCAATTGTACCACCTTATACCCTCACCGCACGTCAGTAGCCTCTAGTATATGGGTCACGACCCGTCCCCTGGGGCCCGTGTCGTGACGACCCCAATCCCTCCATCCATAGGCCAGGGCTGGTGACTAGCACCAAAGGCATAAATCCCTAAATAGGGAAGGCATTGCCTTTATAATTGAAAACATACACAAAAGAGTAAAAAGTTGAATACAAAACACTAAGATAAATTTTATAACAAGAGTGTGCTAAAAAGTAAAGGGGCTGGAAATACAAGCCCAACCGCAAAGTACAGGTATAACTAAAAAAGGAAAAAACTGATAAAAGGTGAAATCAGCTCCCAGATCATCCACCACAGATCCTACATGAAGGGTACGTATAGATAGCATCCTCAGCACTCCATGTTTTCCAGTCTACTCTGGATATCGACTCGTCGTGAGGTCCACCTCTGGGTACCGTCTAGTCCTCATACACTCAGCATCTGTCATCACTCTTCATCATCTAAATCCAACACAATGAGGTACGATAATAGCCCATGCATGGCTGAGTATTAAGATACTCAGTAGGGACCCTGAGACCCTCAAGGTCTCACAAAATCCCACAAGGATAATCCACAAGGAATGAAATTTTCAGATAACCCCACATAGGTATACTCACTTATGTATACATATGTTATCAAGTAATCCATCTCGATCATGAGGAAACAAAAGAGTTGTTGACTCAGCTCACACTGGTATAAATCATTTGTAGATAGAGATGATCAGATATAGCCACTGAATAATCTAAGCTGTCAGACTCACACAGGATCCAGGACCAGCAGTTAGAACTGTCGGACCCACACAGGATCCAGGAACAGTAGTCGGAGTAGTCGAACCCACACAGGATCCAGGACCTTCAATTCTGTTGGACCCACACAGGATCTAGGAATAATAGTCAGAACTTTTGAACCCACACAAGATCTATGAATAGTATTCAGAGCTGTCGGGCCCCCATAGAATCCAGGACCATCAATTCTGTCTGTCCCACAATAGATCCAGGAATAGAAGTCAGAACTGCCGGACCCACACATGATCTCAGAACAATCGTCAGAGCACAGCCAGCCACAGGGTTTCCACAGAACATGCTTGATTCTGGGAGGGTCAGATTCTCAAAAAAAGAGTCGATATTCCAACTACCTCAAAGTCCCATGAAAATGTATCTCAAAGGTCTGCCTCGTCATAGAGGTCTTAACGCAACAGAAAGTGCGTCAATCATACGAATAGTCTGTGAGTAATTAGCCTTTTAGTCCCAAGGGCCTGGTTGGATTTGTGCATGGTCCAACCTGATTGTATCTCAAATATACACCAAACATTGATGAGGTATGTATAATGAGACATTCGTGCTCCATGAATACCAGTGCCACTGATGGTTCATCTAGCGGATTTCTGGTGCCAAAGATATGGTTGGAAGAGCACAAATGGGTCGAAGAGGGCCCAGGTCCGAGCTAACTCAGTCAGTCCTGTTGAGTCTGGACCAGCCTATTGGGTTGGCCAGCCTGTTAGGTTTGGCCCAGCCTGCTGGGCCCAGCCTAGCATGCTGCGTGGGCAGTTCGGCCCAGAGTTCGCCGCGAGGTGTGCGACTCAGCCTAGAGGGTGGAATTCAGGAGGCTCAGCCCGGGAGGCAGAGCCAGTTCAGCAAGCGCCGCCATGGGGGAGGCCGTCGGCCATCTCAGGAGGCTAGTGTGGCTCGGCTATGTAGGGTGAATGGGAGGACGCGGGCAGGCCTGCAGGGTGCGTGGCGAGCCTCTGGCATGCCGGCGGGGTGGGTAGGTTGGCTGGGCACCTAGGCCGGCCAGGGGGAGGCTTGGTCAGGTTGGTAGGGTAGCAGGGTGCAGGGGAGGGCACCAGGCTAGCCGAGCATGGCGAGCAGGAGGCTGCACGAGAGACGGGAAGGGCATGTGGGTGGCCACAAACAGGTCGGCGGGTCATCCGGGCAGGTCGAACGGTGGCCTGGGCCGGCCGGAGGGGTGTCCGGGTAGGCTGAATGAAGTGTGGGCTAGGGGGGGTTTTGCCAGTTCTACGGCGGACAACACGGAGCATCGGAGCACTACGGGGGCGGCGCGATTCATGGTGGCTGCGTGTAGTACATCCTTTGTCGTGAATGCCTTCGTTGCCTCATCGTTGATAAGTATCTATGCCTAAAAATACCACTAAAAGGAAAATCGATGAAGGATGTTTTGCCATGTTTGGATGGCCCATATCATCCGCATTTATGGTGATAGCAACAGTTCATAAGAACGAAGCTCAATAACCTTCATTATCCAGAAAAGTTAGAAGAACAAGGCACTCAAATGAATCTAACCCCCCTACCTTTGATTCTTCGTTCATTGACGGTGTTGCAGAAATTTGACAAATAGAATCATCATTTTTTGCGTCCGATGCATGATTCCAATCCCATGTTGTGTCGGCTCATAAAAGTCACTCCACGTCGGTAGGTGTCTGGTGAAGATGTTGAAGAAGGATCGCCACCAGTGTTCTTCGTTCATCGTTGGGAGGAGCGTTCTTCGTTGGAGAACTACTTTTCTATTTTCTCACAAAAATACTCTTTCTATAACACTATAGGTTTCCATTGAATGAACAATGAAAATAATAATAAGTACGATATACTTTTAGATGTGGTCACAAATTCAAATTAGTGAATTTAATTACAGGCTCAACCAAATTAGTGTATGAGAGTTGTCACAAATTAATTTGGGAATGTTAAGAGTCTCTCCCTCATTAATGAGGGAGAGTTGAGAGGTTATATTCTCCTTCTATTAATTGGGGTCTAATGGTCCCCAACCCTATTATTCAAAAGGGAGGTTATGTGGTCTCAGGTGGTCCCCACATCTTAACCTCTCGCGGGAGGTTATGTTTGTGTGGGCCCCACCACCATAACCTATCATGGGAGGTTATGGTGTGGTGGTCACACCTCCAAATCCCATGAGGAGGTTTAAACCACCAACACTCACATGGTGTCTCAATAAAATAAAGTCTGACTCACTTTATTTTATAATTTTTCCTTGAAAAACCAAAATCAAACATTTATTATTGACCACTTGTCATCTATGTGAAAGTTTACGTAACCGAATATTGGAACTGTGAGTTCAACAATACCCTTGGATTTCAATTCTGAGCACCATTTCAAAAGTTATAAATTCCCGCTCGTACGTTTACTGAACGTACCAGAACTGAACATCAAAAATTGATTCCGGGCACACCGGGCCTCGAAATTACACGTCGTCAGTTTTCACGGACTCATAAAATTCCCATATATTTATGTAAAAAATTTCCACAGTAATTCTAGGTATTTATAGTATGGGGAGGCATGCTTGAGTCTTTGTGACCAACCTTGTTTGGTTACTTATGTTTAAACTATGTCCAAGGACATACAAATTATTATCAAATATTTATTTTCATTTTCTTACTATTTTGGGTATTTATAAAGGAGACTAAGATCTGTTAGAATTTTGCAATGAGCATAAGCTTTTGTGTTTCTGACCCACTTATGTGGAAAATGAAAATCAACTAGTATGGGACTTTACATTCTGAATTTTTCATGTTAATGTATTTTTGATTCCACCATTGGGTGAGAGAAATGCTAAGCGATGTTCTAATAAATATTATTATTATGGTGGATTAATTTTTATATGTGGCCTAATATTAAAAGGAATCATTGATCATAAATAATTTTAGGTAATTTAAAGGATTAATATTCCATTCATTAAAATATGACAAAATAGTCCATTAACAGTTCTAGAAAAAATCCATTACCAGCATTAAAAAAGAGTTGAGTACCATACTGTGATTAAAATTCATGTTATTTTATCATAACTTTTAAAAGTATTCACAATGGACAATATTTTAGTGTACTACAATAGCACACTATAGTAGTAGTGAACTCTACTATAACAAAACACTGCATCACCAGAAACACACCATATATCAATAAAAAGAATTCTCAAACAGAATTTAAATGAAATAATATTTATGATACAAATAAAACAAAAAACTCAACATTCTGAACATTTAAAAAATTGGTTTATATGATTACATATATAAAAAATAATGCATACATTCAAAAACATTAATTATTTTTTTTTATTTTAATCCAGACCCCGACTCATGTTATTTCTGAAAAAACCACCCCAACTAGAAAAAAATAACACACCTATATAAGAAAACAATTATTATGTTATTAAGAATTTAATTAAATAAATTTACAATAATTATTAATTTTACTAAAATTTATGTGATTTTGAAATAAAAAAGACTCACTTAGAGGCATATCGGTCACACTATGCATCGTTTTGAGGTGATATTGATTCCAACACATCTCAAATGACTAATGGATCATTGTACCAATGTATCCAAACAATATGAGTCTGTTTTCTGGGTTTTGAGTACGTCAGTTGTCTTTTTTACTAAAATGTGTTTTTAAACTAGAAACACAAAATTTTGATACATTATAGACAAATCATGTATTGTATTGATTTGAAACTGATACCTAGACATTAAAAATTTATTAGAAATTATTTTCCCAAAATTTCAAGAAAATATGAGCGTGTTTGATTGGTTTTCTAGGATTTGAATTTTTTGAACTAAAATGTCAATTTTAAACTAATAATGAATGCTTTGAATCCTATTGAGCACGTACAATATCATTATGAGGATTGTCTGAATCCTACACATCACAAATTACGTGCAGATCATTTTATAATATATCAAAAGTATATGAATGTGTATTTTGGGGTTTTGTAGGTTAGAAGTCCTTTTTTTTAATTGATGTAAATTTTAAATAAATATATGCACATTGAGCTATATTAGTCACATTGTGGGTTGTATTGAGTTGGGGATGATTTATACTTGTCTAAAATGACTTATAGATATTTTTCTAAATGTATAAAAGCAATCATAATGAATTTTCTCTATTTTGAGTATATGAGTTGTATTTTTTACTAAAATGTAATTTTAAAAAGGAAAAACAAACTTTGACTTGTTCTAATCTCATCTTCAATTAGATTTATGTGAGATCATTTCCAACACATAAAAATGACTTAAAAATCATTTTTTGATGTTAATAAGAAATCTCGAGTGTGTTTGAATGGTTATCAGTGAGTGATTATTTGAACTAAATATCAGTTTTAAAATGAAAAAAAATAAATTGAGTAAATCTGGTAACATCATGTATAATATTGATATTTGTAAGATATATACATGCATAAAATGGCTTATATATCATTTTTTAAAATTATTTAAATAATATAAATGATTTTTCTTTGTTTTGAGTAGGTCAGTTTTAAATTTTATTAAAATTGATGATAGTTTTAAAAAAATATTCACTTTGTATCATACCAATATCATAGTGAATCAGATTAAGTATTGTATAAATCATACACATCTCATATAAATTATTAATCATTTTCCTTTATTATTTTAATTATATGAATTGTTCAATTTTTTTGAGTACATCATTTGTATTTTTTACTAGAATTTCATTTTAGAATTGATACATGCTCTTTGACTCATAACACTCACATAATGTATCAGTTTGACATGAAACTTATTCATTCACATCACAAATATTTTTTGAATTGAGGTTCTAAATTATCAGTAATATATGAGTGTGTATGTTTGGTTTTCAGTGAGTGAGACTTTTTAAAAAAATATTTATTCTAAACTGATAAGGAACACATTAAATCATACCCAAAACATAGTCTATAATATTGAGATGCAGATAATTCTTACACATTGAAAATCACTTATGAATCATTGTAATAATGTTTTAAAACAATTTATATTTATTTTCTCAGTTTTGAGTAGGTCAGTTTTTCTTTTACTAAAATTGTATTCTATTTTAAATAAAGTGACACCCTTGGATTCATACTAGAATCAACATGCATCATATTGAGGTGAAGATGAATCGTACAAATCTCAAATGAAACATGGATCTTTTTTCTATAGTATCAAACATTATGAATTTGTTTGTTCTATTTTGAGTAGTTTAGTTTCCTTTTTTACCAAAATTGATGTCAATTTTCCATAAATATTTTCATATACATACTAGTCACATCATGGATTGGATTGAGGTATGTCTAATTCCAACATATTCCAAATGTCATAGGGATTTTTTCCTTAAATTATAAAATCAAATTGAATTGGTTTGCTGTGTTTTGATTTTGTTACATTTATTTTAATAAAATGTCTTTTTAAACATGAAGCACACACTTTGCATCATACAAAACACATCATGTATCGGCTAAACATAAGACCAATTAATACAAATAGTAAATGATTTATTAATATAACCGCCAAATTATCATGAAAAATTGAGCACATTTTATTGTTTCTCAGTGATTGATGCTTTTTACTGTCAAATATCGATTTTAAACTAATAACAGACACATTAAGTCACATCGGGTACATCGTGTATCTGATTGAGGTGATACTGATTCATACACATCGAAAATTAATTATGGATAATTTTGATAACATATAAAAACAATATAAATATGTTTTTATAGTTTTGAGTTTGTTAGTTTTCTATTTTACTAAAACTAAAGTCAATACTAAATTGAATGAATTACATGGAGTCATACTAGTCACACTATGTATCAGATTGAGGTGATGTTGATTCCTAGACATCCCAAAGTCTAAACAAATATCTATCAATTTTTTCATGTTATCAATTGAAATTATTTGTCATATATGAAACAATATAAGGGATTATTCAAAAAAAATCTACTCATGTTGAAAAAATAAGACACCTATATATGAAAACTAGTATTATATGAGTTATACTAAAAATAAAAAAAATAAAAAAAAAATAATTAATTAATTAATTATATGGACAATGATATTAATTCGGAAACATAATGATTACCACTATGATTGAGATGTGGGGGAACATGACGGAAACTCATAAAGGTCAACATTAAAGGGGTGAATAGTTTTCATGGAGAATGTTTTTGGGGAATGTTTTGGGTAGAAAATAATGAAGGATGGACAGATCACCCCAACTCAAACAAAAGAATCCACTTTTATAAGAAAACAATTTTTATGTTTATAATAATTATAGGTAATAAATTAAATATATATATGAAACAATAAATTAATTATTTTGATATTTATTTTAATATAAATGCATCAAGATTACCTAAGTGATATTGTTGAAGCCACATCATTTATCATCCTACAAAGTAAGTGGAGGGAACCTAAAAGAAAGTGATAAATGAAAAACCGTTGGGGAGAAATGTTTTTGAGGGTGAATATGTGTGGGTTTTTTTGGTAGAGAAAGCATGAAAGACAGACATATCAACCAAACTCGATCAATAGAATATAATTGTATAATAAGGGACTTATTTTTTGAGTAATAGTACAAAAATAAATTAAACCTAAATATTAAAAAATACATGAATTCTAAGGACAATATTTGTAACACCCCGACATGTGTGTTTATTTTATTTTATGATTTATTTGACTTTAAATTATTTTTCTGGTGGTCCAAGGTATGTCTCGGACTAAATTTTTGAGTCTTTGATAAAAAATGCACATTTGGATTCAACATCGTTGGATGCACAGCTGGAGCGCGACGTCCCGCGGCTTCGCCCATGCAACTGCATGGCCTTTTCGTTAATTTCATTTTTACTAAAATTATATGAATTCATTTTAATATTATCATTTTTTATTAGTGGTTACTATTGTTATTATTACTATTATTTTTATTATTAAAATTTTGACTCAAATTTTTAATACATAAGTTTTATTAGTATTATTTTTATTAATGAGGATTATACTATTAATTATTGTTATTAATAATATTAATAAATTTTTATTATTACAATTATAATTATTGAGGTTTTTATGGAGGTACATTTATTATATATTAATGATTTATTTATTTATTTATTCGTTATTATTATTTTTCTTTTATTTTCATTTATGTTTCTTTTTTTCTTTTTTTCTTCTATTATTTTTCTCCCTATTTATTTTTTCCTCTCCTTCAACCATACAACTTTCCCCTTCCCTCTCTTCCCATCGTGAGGAGCCCCCCCGGTAACCCTACTTCCGCACCGCCACCAGTCCCCTCTCCTTCCCTTTGATCCCGCATGAGCCGACCGTCAACCCTTTATCCTCTTCCTGCACCCCTCGGCGGCCTACTCTCCCCCCGCCTACTTCCGGCTCTTCAGCGCCCCTCCTCACTACCTACTCTGATGAACTCTGCATGCACAAGCCGCTCCCCAGGTCATCGCCCTCGCCTCATGCCCCGACCGACCTCGCCTCACCCCTATCCTGCTACCCTCCGTGCAAGACCCTGAATCCTCCCATGCCTGCATCTCACTCCCTACTCAAACCCACATCATCCTGCTCCCCTTCATCATTTGTGCACTAGTCGCCTGATACCCTTCAGCCACCTTGCATGGGTCCAGCAGTCGCCCTTCACATTTCCACACCCTACCCGCAACCTCTAGCACGCCACACCCATACCGGCCTCCCTACCCTACACCTACCATCCATCCCTCACCCTCCTTCCTTGATCCAACTCCCTCCTTCCCTTTAGCTATTTACGGATCCCCTACGGCTAGCATGACCCCTTCCTTTGCCGACACACCCTATTCTTGCACCCCTCCATACAGTGACCATTCCTACCGGTGAAAATCCTCATGTGCACTGGCTTTCCAGAGCGGTCCTTCTTCGGCAGCCTCCCATTCTTGGTATATTTTTTTCCCTCACATTTGATGAAATTATATTTCATGGTTAGTTGGTTCTATGAGTATATTATTATTTTTTATAAAACCTTATGTGTCAGGGTTTGATTTCATGAGTTATCCTTTATTTTGGATTCAATATTGGTTGTGTAGGGTTTTATTGAAATTCTAAAGTGTGTAATTGAGTTGAAAATTTTGCTTCAGGCCACTTTTGGGGCCTTCTTCATCGATTAAAGTGAGTTTTCCCTTTGCACAAGTGTTCTAGATTTTGTATTCACTCGTTTCTAGTGTTTCACTTTGTCTGTGATAATTAATTGGCGGGTTGTGATGTTATTAAATTATTATATAAACTTTTAAATAGTTTAATAAATTTTATAGGTGGTGTTGATTGTGATATGGGAATATTTTGAGGCGTTCTTGACTTCAAAGGTAGAATTTTTGTTTACGGTTTTTTAATCGGTGTGTGCATGGTTTCAAAATGGGGTTTGTCGTGCGATATTTTTTTATTTTGTTATGCAATTAGTTTATTTAGCGGTGAAAGTGCCGAACGTTTTGATACGATGTGTTATGAGTGCGCGTAAATTATAAAAAGTGGTTTTGAAAAGTTTTTGGCTATGTAAAGGTGTGGTTTCTCTTTGAATTTGTTCAATAAGTTTTGAAGTGGTTTTGTAAATAGTGTCGATGGTGCGAGTGGTGTTTTGAAAATTTGTCGAGGTGGTTCTTTCATGTTGGTTTCCCTTATGGGTTGTTTTAAGTCTTTGTTTATGTAATTTTAGTTATTGTTCATTTGTTGCAGCGCGTTTTCGAGGTAACCTAGAGATACTATGGTTGTTGACGTGCACATGCGTGTGCGTCTGTGCGAGGCACGACACGCCATTGCGTTTGGACTGTGAGCTGAGGTGGGTCCCACATGGCACTTACCTTTAGATTTAGAATTTATTAATTTATTGGTGTTTTATTAATTTTAATAAATTGGAAATAATATAATATAATTAAATTTTATATGATTATTTGGTGCAAAAATATCACTTTATTTTATACCGAACACTTGAACATTTTCATGACGAGTGGACACCTAGTATTGAATGAATTCTTAGATGGACTTTAAAAATAATTCACAGAATTTCAAATTTACTTCTAGTTTTAAAGATATATGATTTCTTCTACACAAGGGTTTTGAGCTTTCTCGAGAAATGAGGTTTTTCATTTAAATTTGTGAAGGCCTGTTTGACACTTTAATAAAATAAATTATTTTCGAAAACCCATTCAGTGGTGATCTTTGGTGTGCATTGATTGCATGAGTTGTATTTTATGTTTGTGCATCGTGACTGATTGATTTAAATTGTGGACGCACCCCTTATTATTGTATGTGTTGACATGGGAACCTGGCATATTGAGTGAATCTTCTAAGAATGATTGCTGCACTAGTTTAGACCACGAACTGGCTAGTGGCCCCATATCAGGGGAATACTGAGTTATTGCTGCTATGGGGATTGGGCCCCTAGGATAAGCTATGTAGGGCTATACCGGGTAGTAGTATAGGCGTTATGACGTCATCGAGTTAGGGAATGCCTTCAGGGTGAGTCCCATGAATAGTATGTTCTGGATTGTTCAGGATCTCCTAGGTTCGAGCCATGTTTCGTTTAGTGTTTATTTATGTGTGGTGCACTATTGAGAGGTCTAGTTCGGTTGTTGGCTCGTTTGTGCCATTTTTACCCTTTCCCTTGGCGTGTGTTGTGTGTTATGTGTAGTTTTCCTTTTTGTCTAATAACTAATTTTTGGTTTTCAAAATGTTCTCAAAAATGTTTTAAAATGCAATGCATATGTTCCTTTCAAACACTAGAAATTGTTCTTAAATTATAAGGGGAAATGGACTGATACTTGTTTAGAAATGAATGTGTGTAAAAACCCATATTTTGTACAATGTAGTTCAAACTTCAAATTAATGAATTATTTATTTAGTGGTATGTGCATTGGGAATAGAATTAGTCGGGCCAACCTACTATGTTTTAATACTCACTGCTACAATGTTTTCCTTTTTTAGTTTCTATTGCAGGTATGACTCGAACTTTCTCGACGTGGGTGAGAGTTAGTTGCGGTTTGTTGGGAGACTGTCGAGATCGCGATGGGTTTTATTCGTGGTCAGTTCAGTTTGTTTTTGTTGGTTGTTCATTCATTTCGTTTTGTTTATTCACTTTTTGTTTTATATTCCATCCGCAGCTTTATTTATTTTATCGGGTGAAATCATTCCCTCTTGCTCTCTTTTGATGCCCTGGTGCTTGTTTCCAGCTCGAGAGGATCAGGAACGTCTCTCGGACCATGTTGTGGGCTAACTCGGGTGACTGGATCAGGGTTGACCTGGGTTGGTTCGTAACAAAATGGTATCTGAGGCGGTCACCTTTTAGCGACCTCACTTCTCAGAGTGACCTTTGTTATTTGGGATGACAAGGTAGACGGATTAGGATTTTCGGGACTTGAGGGCTAGGTGCTAGAAGAGCTTCGAGAACTCTTTCTCATTCTGACCCTTGTGATTCAATGGGAAGACCAGTTTAATTTGTTAATTTGGGTTTTTATGGAAATGTTTTGCGATTGGGGTACGAAATATGGAGTCAGGCTAATAGTCCTAAGCTGCATGGCCTGGAAATCCATGTGGAGAAGGGGCATGGTCCAAAAAGACTCTTCGTGTCGGTGACGTGATTAACATATGGCCTCCAACAATATGGTCAAGTTTCCCACCGACACTAGTACTCTATTTGAGATGTTTTGGGTCTGCTGTGATTTCTGAAAGTGGTTTGAATCAGAAAAAAATGGTTTTTGAAAAAAATGGTTGTTTGGAATGACATGTTTAATTTGTTGATTGTTTTAAAATAAATGGTATGAATGATTCGTTTTTGAAAAAAAGTTTCTTTGTTTTGGACTTGGTGTTCTGATGGGTGCTCACTTGCATAGTGTTATGTTGGAAATATTGACGGATTTTTAGTATGGTGAATGGATGCTCGGTGTGGCATGGATACATGCATGTGAGTGAGACACTAAAGAATACCAATGGAGAGGGTTTAACCCACCAAGCTCATCTTATGTTAAAGATGTTCTCAAAGAGAAAAGTTTTGATGTTGTGATAAATGTCTTTCTTGTGTTTTGAGCTTATCACCTATGCATTGTTTGATTTTGACATTTTTATTCACTCATTGAGTTGGCCATGATTGGGTTTTCCACTTTTCCTTGTCCAGCAGTTATCCCTTTGGAGCATCGATGGGTGATCATAACGTGGTTGATCAACCTAAGTATTTTATGCTCTAGTTTCGGAAGCTGGATCCACCTCTCTTTTATGGTCAAGTGGACTCTTCCGTATCAGAGGGGTGGATGTGGAAGACTGAAAGGGACTTTATCCTCATTGATTTTCCTGAGTCGTTGAACGTTAAGTTTGAAACTATCATGCTTGAAGGTTCACCATCGATGTGGTGGAATTTAGTGTCTCAGAACAAGCCTCGTCAAGAGCTTACTTAGGAGTTTTTCAAGACCTTGTTCGTTTGTCAGTATTTCTCTGAAGAAGAAAGAGTGAGGAAGGGGATAGAGATGTGTTGTCTGAATCAGAGCAATGGATCCATGATGGAATATTTCTAGCACTTTTGGGAGCTTGTCCCTTATGATTCATGGAATGCCACGAATGACCCCATGAAGGCTCGACGCTTCGAGGCAGTTCTACACCTTGATCTACAGTCGAAGGTGTTAGTGTCCAACCTGACTTCTTTTTTCGATGTGGAGAGACAAGCTTTTCGTGTCGAATCCGCGATTATAGGAGTGCTCGAAGTAGTTCTCCCTCTTTCGATCCCTATGAGTACTGGTGATGATTCTGGAAAAGAGATGAGTAAGGAAATGAAAGTGGATAGAGCAGGTCATGGAATCAAGAGGCCTGGGGATCTTTCATCAACCTCTTCAGAGCGAGAGATTATTGTGTGTTATCAGTGTGGAAAGCAGGGTGACAAGAAGCCGTCGTGCCCAAGCGCTCTGAAGCCCTATCAGGCATGTGGACGCATGGGTCACTTGCGACGATTTTGTCGGGGAGTTTCTAGAAAGCATCACAGAGGAAGTTCTCAGAAGTAATGTGTTGTTAGGTTTTTTTTATAATTTCTTATGTACATTTCCTTCCAGTGTAAGGGACCTCTTATCGTGTTCATTTTATGGGTGTTGTTTTGGGTTTGAAATGTATTGGAATGTCGTGTGTCTTTTTATGAACATCGGTTTTCAATGTCAGTGTGTTTTTATGTTAAAAATTTGGTCCTTTCCTTTTTCAGATCAAAAGATGTAAGTTTCTTATCGGGATTGTAAGAACATGACTGTGAGGAAGGAGACGCTTCATTCATCAGACCACTAACCAAACGGCCTCGGAGTGAGTCTAGCGCGTAGTCCGGAACCCCCGAGGAAAATTTTAAGGGGTCTGGTTAAGGTTGCGCGTCTACTGTGTGGTGAGATAGTTTTGCTGTTGCTGTTCTGGTTTTTCTGTCATTGTAGTTTCTTCTCCTATTGTAAAGGGTGCGATGGACTTATCCCTCACACAATGTTGGTAATTGTGCCTTTTGGGATGAAACTTTCAGAGCAGTGACCATGCGTAGGCCACCCATGTGAATGAGTTTCAACTCTGGTTTGGGTCCATCCCGATGTGTGGGGTCGTGAGTGGTTGTATGTCATGGTTTCATTTATCCAATCTGTGGGTGCTCCCTCACTGCCCATGGGGTTAGGGTTAATAGTCCGTAATGAGTTTTATTTTAAACCCTTATCACTTTCGGACGAGAGTGAGTGGTTTGAATGTTCTTGTTGTGCTTTGTTTACCTTGATTAAACCTAGTTCTGGCCTAAGTTGGATTTCTGGTTGGTTTCTTATAAGTCGGTTCCTTATAGTGGGTAGACCCACCGTGAGTCTCTTTGAGTTTTCTCTTAAGTCGTTATCAAATGATAGTTTAGTTCTTATGGTTGTGAGCCAGCTCAGGCCTCCCCTATGTGGGTGATTTACTTTAGGAATTAAGGTTCAGTCCCACTGGTAGTCATTGTGATGTCCTTCAGACAAGAGGTTGGATGATGTTGTGTGGAACCCTCATGTATTGATCGATTGGCCAAATAGTGTGGTGGCTTTCTGGGGGCTGAATGTGTTATGGTGGGGAGAATTTTTACACTTCGACATGTGTGTTTATTTTATTTTATGATTTCTTTGTCTTAAAATTACTTTTATGGGGTCTGAGGTAAGTCCCGAACTAAATTTCCGAGTCTTTGATAAAAAACACATATTTGGATTCAACATCGTTGGATACACAGGTGAAGTACGACATCGCGTGGCATCACCCATGCAACTGTGTGGCCCTTTCATTAATTTCATTATTATTAAAATGATATGAATTCATTTTATTATTATAATTTTATTATTAGTGGTTACTATTGTTATTATTATTATTATTATTAAATGTTTGACACAAATTTTTATTAAATAAGTATTATTAGTATTATTGTTATTAATGAGGTTTATAATAAAGATTATTGTTATTAATAATATTTCTAAATTTTTATCATTAAAATTAGAATTAATGAGGTTTTTATGGAGGTATATTTATTATTGATTAATGATTTATTTATTTATTTATTCATTTTAACTATTCTTCTTTTATTTTCATTTATGTTTCTTTTTTCTTTTTTTTCTTCTATTATTTTTCCCCCTCTTTATTTTTTCTTCTGCCACCACCATATTAATCTCCCCTTGTTTCGCTTCCCAGCGCGAGGAGCCCCCTGTAAACATACTACCACACTGCCACCAACCCCATCTCCTTCCCTTTGATCCGGCATGAGCAGACCGGCCACCCTTTATCCTCTTCATGCACCCCTTGGCCGCCTACTCTCCCCCTGCCTGCTCCTGGCACTTCGGCGCCCCTTAGCCCTGCTTGCACTCCCAGCCTCCGCATGCGCCAGCTACTCCCCAGGTCATCGCCCCCGCCTCACGCCCTGACCGACCTCACCTCGCCCTCATCCTACTACCCTCGACGCAAGACCCCGGATCCTCCCCTGCCTGCATCTCACTCCCTACTTAAACTCGCATCATCCTACTCCCCTTCATCCTCTACGCACCAGCCGTCCGATACCCTCTAGCCATCTTGCCTAGGTCCAGCAGCCGCCCTTCATGTTTTTGCCTCCTACCCGCAACCTCCACCACGCCACACCCATCCCGGCCTCCCTGCCTTGCACCGGCCATCCATCCCACTCACTCCTTCCTTGATCCAACTCCCTCCTTCCCTTCTGCTGTTTCTGGCGCCCCTCTAGCTTGCATGACCCCTCCCCTTGCCGACACACCCTATTCTTGCACCCCTCCATCCAACGACCATTCCTACCAGCGCATTTCCTCATGCGCACTACCTTTCCAGAGTGGTCCTTCTTCGGTAGCCTCCCCTTTATGGTATATTTATTCCCTACCCTTTTTGGGTATGTAATTTTGTGGTTTCTCTTTGATTTTGTTCAATAATTATGAAGTGGTTTTGTAAATAGTTTTGATGGTGTGAGGGGTGTTTTGAAAATGTTTCGAGTTGGTTTTTTCACATTGGTTGTTATTTTGGGTTGTTTTATGTATGTGTTTGTGTAATTTTAGTTATTGTGCATTTGTTGCAGCGCGTTTGTGAGGTAACCTAGCGATATTGTGGTCGTTGACGTGCGCATGCTTGTGCGTCTGTGCGAGGCGCGACACGCCATTGCGTTTGGAATGCAAGACAAGGTAGGTCCCCAACGACACTTACCTTTATATTTAGAATTTATTAATTTCTTGATGTTTTATTAATTTTAATAAATTGGAAATAATATAATATAATTACATTTTATATGATTATTTGGTGCGAATAGAGCCGTTTATTTTATACCAAACACTTGAAACATTTTCTTAACGAGCGGACACCTAGTATTGAAAGAATGATAGTTTTGAATTTAAACATAATTCAAGGAATTTAAAATGTACTTCTAGTTTAAAATATATATGATTTCTTCTAAACAAGGGTTTTGATATTTCTCGAGAAATGAGGCTTTACATTAAAGTTTGTGAATTCCTGTTTGGCACTTTAATAAAATAATTTTTTTTGGAAAACCCATTCAGGGGTGATCTTCTGTGTGCGTTGATTGCGTGTGTTGTATGTGATGTTTATGCATCGTGACTGATTGATTTAAATTGTGGACACACACCTTTTTATTGTATGTGTTTTCATGGGAACCTAGAATATTGAGTGAATCTTTTGAGAACGATTGATGCACTTGTTTAAACCATGCACTGACTAGTGGCCCCATAGCAGGGGAATACTATGTTATTTCTACTATGGGGATTGGGCCCCTCGGTTAGGCCATGCATGGCTATACGGGGTAGTAGTATTGAAACTATGATAACATCGAGTTAGGGCATACCTTCAAGATGAGTCACATGTATAGTATGTTCTGGATTGTTCACGATCTCCTCGGTTAGACCCATGTTTCATTTAGTGTTTATTTGTGTGTGGCGCATGATTGAGAAGTATAGTTCGGTTGCTGGCTCGTGTGTGCCATTTTTTCCATTTCCCTTGGCATGTGTTGTGTGTTATGTGTAGTTTGACTTTTTGGATAATAACTAATGTTTGGTTTAAAAATTGTTCTCAAAAATATTTTAAAATTCAATGCACATGTTCCTTTCTTACATTAGAAATTGTTCTTAAATTATAAAGGGTAATGGACTGATACTTGTTTAGAAATAAAAGTGTGTAAAAACCCCTATTTTGTACAATGTAGTTCAAACATGAAATTAATGAATTATTTATTTAGTGGTATGTTAGTGGGGAATAGAATTAGCCGGGCCTACCTAATGAGTTTTAATACTGACTCCTATAGTCTTTTCATGTTTTTAGTTTCTATTGTAGGTTTGACACGATCATGCTCACCGTGGGTGAGAGTCTGTTGTGGTTTGTTGGGTGACTCTCGAGATCACGAGGGATTTTAGTTGTGGTCAGGTTCGTTTATTGTTTTTGGTCATTCTTTCTTTTTGTTTTGTTTATTCACTTTGTGTTTTATTTTTCCTTACACTGCTTTATTTATTTTATCGGGATAAATCATTCCCTCTTGCTCACATTTGACGCCTTGGTGACTGTCGCCAGTCCGGGAGGATCCGGAACGCCTCTCGGGCCATGTCGCGGGCCGGCTCAGGTGACCGGTTCAGGGTCGACCCAAGTTGGTTCATGACAGTAATTTTACTGTAATAAATATCAATAATACCGTTGTGATTATGTAGAGGTAGTTTCATTTCTCTTCATGCAAAGGAATGATAAATGGATTGAAATATTATAAAATAAATAAAATATTTAAGGAGTAATTAAAATTAAATCAATGTTAAATTATATAATTTTTCAATAAAATAGTGAAATCAAATAATAAAATTACTTTTACATATTTTTAAAGGTATTCATTTATTATAGTTTGTTCTTTTTAGGGATGGGTAGAATCCTTTTATATATAACTCAATTTCAGCGTTAGTAGTCCAAAATGAAATTTTGATAATGTTAATGTAGTAAAGAACACATATTATTATGACAAAAAACATTGTATTATAAAATATCATTTACCTTATCATTGAATGCTTTAAATTTTTTAAATGTTTCATGGATTTGGTTTATTTATCTAGAATATAATCCCCTCTATGTGGTCCCTTATAATGTATAATACATTGTCTACATTGGTACCAATGTGATGTGATTGTGATATTCCAATGAAATCGACATCCTTGATTGAATTTTCATCTGAACCAACATCTATTTTAGTCTCCAGTAAAACAATTGAGCTATTTTTTGTTTTGGAATAGAGACATAAAATACTTTCACTAGTTGTCATTTCATTATGAAGGGCTCATATTTTCCCATTATACACTAAAATTCACCATTAAAAATCCCATTTCATTAAATTTCACTTCACCGATATTGTAAACCCATTTGAGATTGATAATTGGAATTGAAATGTTGTATAATCAATCTCATATATATGTTTGATAATTATAAAATATGACATATTTTCATAAATTGGATTTAAATCATTAGAATCATATATGTGAATCGCTTATTCCAAGGTCATAACACCACTATTTTTCATCATGCTATAGTCATCATATAATTTTGTGTAGTATATATAACCATTGATTCAAAACCAATGAAATATATAGCATTTTATTTTTTCTCTAGCTAGACATTGAATTCCTTTGGTAATTGAATTGGGATTTTCATATAGCTTCTGATAAATTTTATCTTAGAACTATCTTATAAACTATTGATTATGTGTGATTTATATCCATACTACATCCCTTGATGGATTAAAATCACTACAAATTTATTTGTGGAATTAAATGTATAAATCAACATCTTTACTATAATTAAAAATGTAATGTTATTATTTCTCCCACTTTCTCAAGTTAATTGTAACAACATATCTTCTAGAAATCCCTTCGCCCATAGGGTGTTCCCTGTGAGTAGACTTTGGGAGAATGATGGTGTACATCCATCTATAATGGAAAGGACCACATAGATGAATCTATCTAACCAAGTAAACTATCAAGTGGACATTATATCAAACAATGATAGTGGAAAAACATCTCTAATTCAGATAATATGATTGATATCTCTTCACTAATGATGTCAAAATTCACTGTGTCTATAACATTACTATATATGGCTTTGAAAAAGAAACAATGACTGGTTAATTTTATTAGTACATTTTGATGCAGGTTGCAACAGAAATCCTCATGCATTAAATGTTCCATAGAAATTTTAATGTCATGTTATTTTTTTTAAAAGGCAAAGCCTCCTTTATTAAATGCAAGAGAAAGAGGAAAGCATAGAAAAGAAAAGAGTACGGGAAAAAACAGGGAAAAACCCAAACAATGACTAATTCTTTACCTTTTTCAGAAGACGCTGAGTTAGCCTTTGCTCTTCTTCTTTTAAAGCAATCAGCTCCGCTTTTTCACGTCCTCTTCCACGACCTCTAGATCGCCCTTTGCTAGCAATTGCCATGTTCGTAAGAACTTGAAGCCTTCCCTGCAATGTCTCAGCATCAGTGCTATCAGAACCCGAGCTATCCTCTGTATCTTCCTTTCCATTGACAGAAGAAGAATTTGTTTTAAGTGGCGTCATCCTTTCTTCTGAAGTAGGCTTCTCAACCTCCGTAGAGGAGGCAACCGGGGACAGTGTCTTCTTGTAAGAAACAATCTGAAATCCTTCATTATCCAATAGGGGTTTTGCAGAAGAGTGAAAATCTTTAGAGATGACTGGAGAGTCATGATCTAAAGTTTGTTTACCTTTTCGATTCCCAAAGGGCATCAATTTCTTTTGAGAGAGTTGCTGATCAACCGCAATCTGTGCCTCTACTTCTCCTGCCTGTTCATTTCCTTTTCTTGTTGAATCAACATGTTAGACATTATCCGCATCCATACAAATCTCAGCCCTAGACTTCTTCTGATTTTCAGGGAAAGTACAAAACTTGGGCGAATCTGTTCGGTCTCCCAAAACATCAACTTTATATGCCTCCCCATGAGCGGTACCCTGCACCTCTTTCTCAACCTGGTTAGCAACCGTGCTCAGCTCTGGCTTACCCAAGTTTTTGTCGTCTGCAGGAAACAACTGTGATTCAGATTTCCCAACAGTGACTGATTTCCCCTTCTTGAGACAGTTATTGACATTATGGCCATGCAATGCACAAAAACTGCACACTAAAGAACGCCGACAAGAAGAAAGATCATGACCAATGACATGGCAGTCTTTGCAGAACTTAGGCATTTTTTCATAAACGATCTTCAACTCAATAATATCTTCATCAGTAGCAAGCATCACTTTATCAACAAGAGTCGATCCCAGTTCAATCTCAAACATAAACCTAGCGAAGTGGCCAAAGCGAGCAACTTCCGTCTCCTTATCAATTTTGATTGGTATGCCAATAGATAAAGCAATATCATATAATATTTTAGGATTCCAAAGTATCCAGTTTAAGCCATAAACTTTAACCCAAACCTGCGTCGTAGTGTTATCAACTTCCAAGGGGTTGAACTTTTTATCCCATTCCCGAAAATGAATAATGCCAGGTTTGAGGGCAATGGAACCAAAGCCCCATGCTCGAACTTTTAATTCAGCCGTGGGGAAAAGCATATGGAAATATCCCCGACCAAGAGAGACGCACTTCCATGTTGAGAAACCCCATATTAGAGAAATACGTTCCTTAAGATCATCAATTTTTATGGGTTGGGTACCCTTAGGAAGGAAAAGGCGAGCAATAATTGAGAACTCACCCATTTTGAGCCTTTCAGAGACCGCAATAGGATCCGCCTTGATGTGCGCAGTATTCCCTTTTCTTCTAATGTTAGATTCATTCCCACCTTTGTGATGAACAAAAGATCGAGCACTGCCATCCCTTCTAACAGCCTCAGAGCTCTCCATAGCAGGTTCAATTGTACCTGCTCTAACAGCAGTTCTATCCAGAACTGGGATGGAAACGCCAAATGGGACCTTTCCAGCTGCCACACTATCCTTTGACCTGCAACCGCTCTCAATACATCCCACGGCAGGCACTGAAGCCGTGTTCACCCCTGCCTGCGATGAGCTCGCGCCGCCAGCGTCCAGACCCGCGGCCCCTGCCATCTTCAAGGTCATGCATCCCTCGGCCGGCAGCTGCCCGACGCTCACCAGATTCGCCACAAACTGAGATTCCGTCGAAGCCGTGTTCACCCCTGCCTACGATGAGCTCACGCCGCCAGCGTCCAGACCCGCGGCCCCTGCCATCTTCAAGGTCCTGCATCCCTCGGCCGGCAGCTGCCCGACGCTCACCGGATTCGCCATTGGTAAGAAATAATTGATATTTGATGAATACCCCTATGAAACTTTTACACTATTAAGGAAAAGGAAAAATTTTAATTTTTTCTATCAGGATAGAGTGTATGTTGTTGTAGGAAGAAATGTCCACCTTTTACCCTTCACTGGTTCCAAATCATAACTTATTCCTATCTCAATGAATCCCAGCCTAGCCATGATGCCATTTTTTTCTAGGAACATTAAATAACATTCCAACAACACTATTAAATAAATTTATTCTACCTAAATGGCATCATGAAAATGATTGACATCCAAACACTTCTAATACTAAATTTCAATAAAAATTGATCTATTTGTCCAACATGATATTTTAATGTTTTTGGAATTTTTTTAGCAAAACATGTTTCAATATCCTTTACAATATTGAAATGTTTATCTCTTGCTTATAAATAACATGTTGTAAATTATTTGATATTACCATCAAATACTTTCGTCCAAGATCGGTATTTATCTCATTAGTTTAAAAATTACATATTTCCTAAAAAGGCAGTTTTTGGAATGTTTCAATGGAAATGTGTATGTGCGTTTTTCAAAATTGGGATACCACAATGTTCCTTTAATGTTATAGCCTAATAAATTTCTATAAGAAAGTAATTCATTTATAGTTCCATTCCATATGGAACTCAATGTGAATTATTCATATATTTGATCATCGTACAATATAACACATATATCCTACATCAATTTCAAATCTTCAATCAACAGATCGAAATATACTTCATTATCATTACTAGGTTGCTTTGGTCCATATATAAGAAGAGACAACATAATATATTTTCACTTCATTCATAAACTTGTTGGAGAGTTATAATTTAATAACAAGATGGTCTATACACTATTATTCCCAATCTATAAACCCAAATGATTTTTTTTATTTTATGATAATGGAAGAAAAAATTTTATCAACTTATTTCCAATTTTCTAACACTCATAATAATTTTCCTTCCACTAAGGAGAATATTTTGGATGACCAAGGTTCCCATTTTTAATATTTGAATCTTCATTCCATGTCAATTGTCTTTCATTTTCTTGAAATACAAATATTCTTCTTAAACCATTCAATGATAAGAATGTACAGTACTTATTTTGAAGGAATTGATTCATTTTTAATGCATCATCATGCACCAAACCAATGTAATTTTTTGAGTGATTCATTGTCCTTGTGCAATAATATAATTTTTTTTGAAAATAGTGTAATTTTTGGAGATCATTAAAATTAAACTTAACATTCATTTGGAATCATATATTTTTCATGATAGATTAGTTACATATTGTAGCATATTATTTACGAGACCAAGTTGTTCTGAAAAGCCAGTCTTAGTCCATATAATTCCATCTTCCAAATTATATATCTTTAATAAACCATACAATTTTGTTAATTTAGTATGACTTGTATTCAATGGGTTTTTAGCATAGATATTTAACTCATCAAACATGTTTGGAAAATCATGAAATTAATCTTCAATTTTGACTTCCATTTATTTCATGGGATATCTATTATCATTTACACTGGTATTCTTATCAAATGATCAACAAACCATATTATCATCCCAATAGGTGTCCACATCTAGTTATCCCCTGTATTGCTTCCAATATTTGTAGATATGATCTTTTATATGATGAATAAAATTCTCTTACAACTCTTCATGACTAATTTTGCATGAATAACTACGATATAAACACATATATAGGATTTGAGTAGGGTCGTTTTCGTGCTCTTACAAACATAATGAAATCTTTAACACCATATTCATACAAATTTTTCAAATGATTAATGTACTTCCCTTTTCAATTCATCAACACCATTTGGGGAACATAAAAGATTATTTTTAGTAAAATAAATAAATAAAAAACATAAGAAATTTGTTATCAGAAGTGAATGTTTTTTAAAATTATAATAAGGGAATCTCAACATTTGATTATTTTAAAAAAAATTCAGGGTAATGAAGAAAAGGAGTTGTTTAATTTAATAAAATAATTATTCCACTATGAAGGGGTCAAAATTAATTCATTCAATGGTAAATGTTATGGACAACTCATCCTTATCAACTCATGTCTCTAAAATTTATTTTTTTGTTTTTTGTTTTAACATGTCCTTCATCTCTTGTATA
This sequence comes from Viscum album, assembly GCA_963277665.1. Lineage (NCBI taxonomy): Eukaryota > Viridiplantae > Streptophyta > Magnoliopsida > Santalales > Viscaceae > Viscum > Viscum album. Next base: position 719,763,607 of record OY728164.1, on the reverse strand, counting down.
CATGAACCTATGTTTCATGAAATGCACTATGTAGTAGTCATCCATGGGATGACTAATGATCAATGTATTCAAAAAAAATATTAAATGGTTGGGGATGAGTTTCAATAAACTAGTATAAATAATGAATGGTTTTGAGAGGAAGTTTATGAGGATTAAAGTTGTCTCTAAAAGAGATGTGGGATAAGTATCAAGCAACAAATTGAAATAATAACTATTTTTTTAATCAAATCAAATCTATCTTAAATCCCATAAACAAATAAAAATATAATATAAGAAATTAATGAGTAATAGGAGTCTAAAATATGATATCGAACAATATTAAACTCTCATTCAACAATCTAGATAATATCAGAAGGTATGGATAAAACATTTTATTAAATAAAGAGTTATTACATATACATGGATTGTAATAAAAGATTCATAGGTGTGGAACCAATACATATAGACCATAAATTTCAAATAACTAAAAACAATTTCTAATATATAGAATTTTTTTACTATAATAATTTTTTTTAAAATAGGTGATTTTCCAAACTAAGGAATTATTACATTTAAAATTAATGGTATATTAAATAATTGAAAATTTCTCAAGACTCTTGGGGTTCCATATAATCACGTTGCCCATCCAAAGGATTTTTCGGAGGTCCTAACATCAATTATACCCATCTAAGTGAATCTATGGAGTCCATATTATACATATCAACTCTTCCTTGGGATTCTAAATAGGTCTATAATGAATTTGGCAAAAATAAATAATAAACTTCAACGAGGAATATCACAAAAAAGGGAGAAAACACATCAAACTTTACAATATCTCTCCCAAAGACATTTAAATAAATAAATAAATATATATATAATATAACATAGAATAGACATAATTGAAAAAGTATCTAATTTAAAAATATTTTTTAATTGAAAAAATATAATCTTTTCTTAATTTGGAAATACAGTACCATAATTTGTGAACATATAATAACAAAATCAACCTTACATTATAATTTTTGAAAAATCATATAGATAGATATAAAAATATAATTAAATATATACGTGTGTGCGTGTGTTTGTCTGTATTTTTAATATAAATTTAAATTAAAAAAAATATATTAAACCCTTACAACCCTTAAATCAATTTCATAAAATGATATTTTATTGCTGCTTCGCACCATCACCAGACTAATAATTGATTTATTAACTCAATTTTCTCATTAGTTTAACGTTTATATATCGAAAACCTCAACTATTTATATAGTGAAATACTAACTTATTTAATTGTTTTATCTCTACAGCATATTTTATTCTCTAAGATTTCAATATAGTGAAAAAATATTCTTGTGGTGGAAGCTTTTGTACTTATGTAGACATAAAAAAAATTGATTCAAAATAACTTTTTAAAAATAAAAAAATAGGATATCCTAATTAGTATTAAATGAAATAATGGATCATAAAAAAATAATTATATAGATAATCTAAAATCATGTTTACAATTACCAGCTGAAAAATAACTGATTACATTATCGAAAAAGAAATAATAAATGAAACAACAAATATATAATGAAAATTATAACCTATAAAGGAAAATACATCCCCACAACCCAATGATTAAGAAAATCCAAGACCCTCAGATTTATATATCAATTTTTTCTTCAGAAACCCTAATTATAAGTTATCACCAAATAAAAAATGATGTTTGAGAAACTAGAGGCATTCGAGTGGGTTTTATGATTAGAGCTTTGATTCACCAAGGACGAGCACTAACAACAAGTAGCTTATGAAATTTTTTTTCTATCGTGATGGGATCAAAACTATATACAATTTTTCAAATAGATCATGACACTTTTATAAGCACATCTAAAAAAGTTCTCATAAAGAGTCCCTTTTTTAGAACACAAGTAAAAATAGCTGATTAACAGAATATTTATCACGAATGTTTTACCAATGACAAAGGTATTTCATTATCAGTGCTAAAAATAACTAATAATGTTTCATTTTATCAGTTCTTATTAGTTATGCATTGATAAGGGATTTATATTTATAATTTCAAATAAAAAAAAATATTATATGTATATATAAATTTAATAAATACGCATATATAGAAATATGGTAAATATATTCCTTATTTAAATATATTTATTTTAATTTAATAATTAATTAAATATATAATTATTATTTTTTATTCTATAAATATATTTAATGAGTAAAATTTATATCATTATATATTTATATAATTATATATATGTATAATCAATATATATAACTTCAAATATAGTAAATATATTCATTATTTATGTAAAATAATTAATCTAAATTTTCTTTAAAATATTTATTATTATTTTTTTATTATATAAATAGATATAAAAGAATTATTTATTTATTGATAATATTAATATATAATTCTATAAATATATGAATATACATTTATAAATTTTTTTATTTATAAATTTTTTTTACAAATACATTTTTATATTATTAATTAATATCGAAATCTAAGTGCATGCTTGTTAAAAATTAGTGAAATTGAATATATTAAAAGTTACAACACATTAATAGTATTGAAAAAATGGATATGTTTTTTGTTTACACATTTTATTTAGAAATGAATTAATTATGTGTCTATGAAATTAATATAATACACACTTGGTCTTTTCTAAATTGAAAAATCAAACAACATTCAATTATATGTCCATTACGCTATGTAATTAGTTATTATTTTTAATTCATATGAGTTTTTAAATATGATCTATTATTCACTAAATATATGACTATTTAATGTAAATCCCATATATATTTTTTAATATAGAAATCATATTTATATAATTTAATATAATTATATGTATTTAACATGTACTACTTATTAACATTTTAAATAGTTATCTAATTATTAAAATACTCAATAGTTTTCTCAATTTAATTATTTCTTATTTTTATTTGTCTAGTTTTTATTTCTCATTTGTAAATATATTTAATACAAACTATTTATTTGAATTTATAATTTATTTGTAGTATAATCAATTTACTCATTTTAATCATTAATTACTTAATTAATAAAATTTATTTAATGTTTTAAATAAAATGTTTTTTAATTTTAATTTTCTAATTGTTTTACTTAATTTATTCAGACCTTTATCAGTACTAAAAACATACTGAAAAAGGATTATTTTCTAAGTACAAAAATATAATGCTGATAAAGGGGACCCTTTAGTTGTGATAAAAATAAAGCCCAGATAAAGTTACCCTTAATCAGTGATAAAAAAAAGTTCTTATAAAGAACTCACAAAGAATTAAATTTATTAGTTCTTTTTTCAAGTGTTGATATATTTTTGTGCTATTAATTTCCTATTTGGTAGTAGTCTTATACCATTTAATATATGTTACATTTATTTACTAAATGATACATGTTGTGTGTCCCTTGAGTGATATATCTATTATAAAACCAATTTTCCAATGGGAAAAAAGAACCCAAATAATTGGTTGCTAAATTTTCTACATCAGTATAAATGGGTTTTAACAAAACATTTAAGATAGCACATTAACTAAAAAATCATATCATGTATGGGTTTTGTAAATGTGATTCTATAGACTGATATTTTAGTTTATTTTGGATACATGAATTTCATTTGTAATCTAAAGAGTGAGTGTACCTATGTATATTTGGAATGATGATTCATTTATTCAAATCACCTTATGGTACCTATTAAATTATAATATCATATATAATGGACTATATATAGTTAAATTAACAACCCCATTGAATTTATAAAGCAAGTACCTTAATAAATTGGTAATGGAACTTCAGTTATCTGTTATATTATACAAATGAAGGAATTGATGAATCTTAAATTAGTATATGGTTTTCTATAAATGGGTGTTTCAACTAAAAAATAAAATTTGTTTTCCTATATAATAAGAAATTGATAGTCCATGTACATGGACCCATATTGTAAAATTGATAACATAACATTGAAGAAACCATAGTAGTGGATAGTAGGTTGTGTTTCTCTTGATACTTCACGGTTCGATATGTCATCCAGTCTGGGATTTTGAAGAAGGAAGAGGTCTCTAACTCATGTATTAGAATGTGTGTACAAATACTATTCTTATTTCATTATCTTACCATTATCAAATCCTATATGATCTGTGTGTTTTTAATATTTAGAGCTATTTTACTATAATTCCCTTCAGTATTGCACTAGGAGGGTTTTCATGATGAAGTTCTGCAGGTGGTGGGAACTTATCCACCAGAGACTATTCAAGTAGTGAACCATGCGGTAACTATAACTATTCTTGATTTTTTTAAAGTATTTTCAATTTCAAGATGGATTCCTTCATCATAAGTTGACTGTAAAGGGATCACCATGACCTTCGTTTCCTGTGGAAGAGTTGAAGTGATAGTTTCAGAAGAATCATCCTCCTTCTGTTTTATGGTATGCTGGATACTAGTTATATATTTGTGGATAGTGGATATGGTAACTATCTTTGATCACATTGAGACATAAATTGGTTAAAAAATAAATCCTTCTACATACCTGATTTAGGATTATTCCTATCAATGTTGAGATATTATCACCGAGGAAATTCATCATTATGGTATGGTATGTGAAACTTTTTAGAAAGTCTTATGTGACTTATTTTCCCAAATACATTTATATATAATCATTCTAGGGAGTTAAGAAACCTTTAGAAGGTTATTATGTATTTTATGGATTAATTTGTTGATTTTTTTGTGCATTAGCACATTTCACCAATATATACTACTGATTATATTGAAAATGTGAATTTTTTTAAGATGGAATGAGACATCCTATTTGATCTTAGGTGAAATTTTTCCTATTGACTATTAGGATTGATATCGTAAACTAGGATCTTATTACTAATTGTAACATAACGTAATCTAGACATTTGTATCATAGTGTATTAGATTCTAGATCTAGCAACATAGTATCTATTAGAAGTAAGCTTCACTTCATGTCCCATGTAAGGGTTGTACTAGTAAGTGTGAATGTACATGTGGTTTTTTATACTTCCCTCAGTGTGGGGAGTAGGGGAATATGAATCCATTCCTTAAGATGGACCCTTTTAGTATCAATCATATGAAATGGTGGTCTATTTAAAGTGTTTTAGAAGAGTCTTCCCTCTTGTGGAAAGTCAGAGAGGGTCAAAAAAAATTACAGGTCATGGAGTGGGATCAGTAGCTCCACATCAAGCAGGGATCAAGAGTTCTAGTATTCGGTTAGAATGACGAGGATTTCAATGTTTGGGGAGCCATAGACATGTTATATTGCAATAAAGAGTGTGATTTATCAAAGTAGTCATGTTGTATCTTAGGGTTTTCTAATGGGTCTAGTTTATAAAGTGAAACATGGGATTGGGGAGGAGAGTATTGAAACATATACAGTTCATGTTATGATTCTAATAGCATCTACATTGTAATCATTTCTTCATAGGGGCACCAATTTTTTTATCTATGTAGCTATTGTATAAGTACACACACTCAAAAATGAATACAACTATTGGGTGATTTACCGTAAAACTATTATGGGTACATGATCCAAGAGTGTACACTAATGTAGGGAGTTCCTTTATAGATTGGTAGTTGTCACATTCAATAGATCTTCTTCAACATTGAGATATATGGTTTTAACATTATTATCATAATGGAATAGTTGTTTCATTATCATGTATTATAGATTCCTTTTGATAGATGGTGTAATTTAAATAACCAAAGAGTGGTAATTATGTTCAAAATGGTTAGTGGGATGTCTATATAGTTAGAGATTGACCATAATAACATGGGATGAGTGTCTTGTTATCCCTGATTACTAGACATTATTTGGATGAAAATGGAATAAAACCAGATAAATTCTCTCCTATACTAGATCATTTTTAGGATGGAATCCCAAAATAATTTTCTAGTTTACCTCCTAATTTAGAGGTGGAGATATATATTGAAATGGTTTTAGCATATCCACCAGTGTCCATTCATCAATATGACATGGCCAGTTCATACTTGAAGGTACTCAAGAGATATATAATGGACATGGAAGATAATGTTTTTATAGGGAACATTACTTCTCACATGGGATCATTGGTCATATTTTCTATTAATGTAGATAAAACTCTTAGTATTTCTCTGGATTACCAAAAGATAAATCATATTACTTTGAGGAACTGATTTCATTATTATTTTATAGATGATATATTTGATAATATATGAGAAACATAGTTTATCTTAAAATTTTATTTGTGCCCAGCATATTAACATGTACATGTTTGACCTTAAGACATACATTATACAATGTTTTGTAATGGGTATGGAAATTATGAGTATTTTGTTATACCGTTCAGCATTCCAGATAGCTATTCATTTTCATGGCTATTATTAATGTGGATTTCCACCAATTTTTTGGATTGTTATGTGGTAGTAGTTTTCTATTAAATATTTGTGTATTCTAATACGTAGAATGACCATTCAATACATCTTTTGATCATTCTAAAAACACAATGATAGAACCAAATGATAGCTAGTATCACTAAATTCCACATTTGGAATGGTAATTTTAATTTACTAGGAATTATTATATCTCAAGAAAATGTGTTGGTTGAACTAGAGATGGTGATATCCTTTATTACCAAGGATAATCCCATGAAAAACTTTGACATAGGTATATTCATGGGACTGGTTGTTTATTACAAGGGATAAAACCATGTCATTTCATTCATATCATCACCTCTTATGGGATTAACTAAGAAAGATGTGAAATTCATATTATCGAAATCCTCTAACATAGCCTTTTTGTAGCAGAAAGGTAGACTGCCATTCACACATATCCTAATTAGCCTAAATATGGGGAGAATCTATTGATTCTATTGTGATTCATTGGGTATCAGTCTAGGAAGAGTTATAATGCAACAACATCGAGTCATTATGTATGGGTCATAAAAATAGAGGCCTTATTAGAATAATTAATCTATGCATGATCTTGAGATTCTATTCGTAGTTCACCACTTCTTGTTTTAGAGGAATTACCCACCAATATTGCGTTTTTTCATGTTTAAAGAACATAAGTGCCTAATGGTAACATACATACAGTGTGAATAAAACCTTACAGAATGTAGGTTTGTTTAATTTATATAGTTCTTCTATATTGATCTATACCATACTCCTAGAAAGGGAAATGAATTATTTTATTCGATGAGATAATGAATTCATACATATTTATTTCATGAGGCCAATAGCAAGAGGTATCATATAGAATAGTTTATGGATATTAACATGGAGGTTCTGAATATTTCTGGTTTTACATGCAATGTTTTCAGTAGCCTATTCACTTATAAATATATTGAAGATGAGGTAGTTATCAAATCTTGAGGGCCTAGTGTAACATTTTGTATTTAAAGTGGGGATTTAATGCTAGAATAGATTATTGATGAAGAGGATGTCTTATGCCTTCATAGATATGTATGTGTTCTTATAATAATTTAGGAGGAATTGATGTGAGATTATAATGATTTTACATTTGTGGTATACCCTGTAATTAAAAATATTTATCATGACCTAGATCATCAGTATTCAAATCATTGTATGAAAAAACAGATAATTAATTGTTTACTAGGTGATCTACCTTCCAATTAGGGATTGAATAACACAAGTGAATAGATGGTATTTTCTAGACATTTCCCATTATTGAGTGGAAATGGTATGATGTCACTATGGATTATTTGGACTATACTATTGATGAAACCTTGAGGCAATGATGTAGTATGTGTGATCATTGAAAGGGTTATGAATTTATATAGCTTCTTACGTGTTATGGAGACCTTCTTAAGGTATAATCTTAGGAGGCTATATTTTTTATGAGATTATACTTCTATATGGATTCCCATTATTCTATTTTTTTAGGGATTATCAAATCACATCATCAATTCAAAAGTGTTTATAGAATTATTCAAAAATATAGTTCAATGGGTCCAAACCATGTAGCCTCATACTGATTGTCTGTAAAAATTGAGGATATTGGTTTTGAAGGATATGTTCTGAGAAAGAATCATATATTATGGGGGTTCATGGGAGATACATATACAACATGTTTTTTTATAGTAATATATTCCATGATATTATACAACTATACCTATATGAAGATTTAAATTTTAGTTCATTTCATTCATCTTAGTGATAGTTATAGGTTAGTGAGGTAGTGATACATGGACCTCATCTCATTCAGAATACTTGAGAGAACATTTTTTTGATTTATATGTTAATGGATAATTTTTTTTTTCTAAATTGAAATTGTACATCGGTCATTACCAATGACCTCTAGAGTTTGAGGTATGGGATTGGGTATCCTTCAATGTGTCGACTAAACTGGTGCATTAATGTTTTAGGTTATAATGTAAGTTATCATCATGGTTTCATAAACCTTTTGTGGTTTCGGAGAGGCTTAGACATGTTTTCTATTGTATACAACTTCTTAATAGATATTGGGATATGAACGAAGTTTTTCACATTTCTTGGGAACATGTTTACTATTTAGATCCTTCTCTTTTGTTCAAGTCTGATGAGATGGAATTAGGCGTTGCTTCTTCCATAGAAGAGAATCCTAATCGTACTGTGGACCAGAGCACAAATGCACTCCAAAAGGAAATAACATTTGGTATTGGTGATATGAAAGAACAACCATATACAATATGTGAAATGGGAGTGTTATGACAATGTATCTGCCAGGTGGTAAGAGTTTTTATCAAATGATATTTTTCCATCCTTTCCAAGGAAACTCAATGATGAGTTTCATTAAGGGGTATGAGTGTAACAAACCAGGTTTTATTATGAGGTAAAAAACCTTTTAGTTTTAGTTTGAATCCTTATTTTTATATGTAAAATTTTTCATAATCCATTAATCAAGGATTTAGGTGTGTATATGTCTTATTTAGATCATGATGCTCAGAATTATGGAGGAATAAGTGTAGGCCCATGGTTTTACCATACCAGGTTATGGAGGCCACATGTTAGGGAAAACACATATGGGGTGCTACAGGGTTGTACTAAGTGAAGTACATAGGCTATGAGTAGTTCTACAAACTATTCTCCCCAACCATGAAAGTCTATTACACATTGATAGTGGTGGTCACATTTTTAGTTGCTAGTTTGGCTGACTGTGTGAAAAAATTGTGTGCCCTTAAAATTTTGGGTTAAGTGACCATTTCCCACATTTTACGAAAAATATAATTTATCTCTTCCACTCTAAAATTAACATTCATTGACCATCATGAAGAGCTCCTTTATTCTTAACCTAGTATTTAAAATTGTTCATTTATCCAGAACCTGTATTTAAATATATCTATCATATTAGATCACCACCAGTAAGATATTTTATCAACTTAGTTTATTTCATTGTTTATGTCTCTATAATTGGTGTTCTTTTAGAGAATGATAATAATTTATATTTTGTGGGTACTCCTTTATTCCCCATTTTTCATTCGATTTTGGTCAAATCAAGGGCTGATTCTAGATTAGTGTTCAACCATGACATATGTTAGGTGGTAAATAGCTTTTCTATATGTTTATTCACATTTTAAACTATCATTATTGTTCCACTCATCATTATATCTAGAAATTTCTCATAAAATAAATGATGAAACTAAAATTAATTTGTGTACTTAGTTTGTGAGGCCTTTGTATCCCCTAGACATGGTTGGAGGTTTTCAACCTCATTTCGGGCCAATAATATTGAATTTTCATTTATCTTTCCTATGTTGAAGCCACCCTTTTTGTGGGTGAACTCACCATTGTATAGTATGATCATATATTAATTTAAATGTGTTTATCTTAGATAAAACATCCTCCATATACTAGTACTTTAAATTTTTTTAAAATTATTAAATGGATGGATTTAAATGAATATGTTAAATGATATAGATATTGTATTGGTTTTTTCTTTCTGTATTTATTATTTTTATTTAAAATGGACTCTAAAACACCCCTATCATATTCTAATTATTAACTACCTGTTTTTGGACATCTCGCAGTGGAACCAAATTTTATGAAGGTATGTAACCAATTTCATTTCAATATGGAACCAAACATAGGATCATGTTTGGAACCTATGATTCCTGGGACTGACCATTTTTGGTATGTCACTAATATGGAATATTGATATATGGAACCTAAAATATCTAAATACATTCATATTTCAGGATATAGGTCACTAATGATCTTTACATTGGGACCTGGATCATGTAGGACTAATATTCTTTCCATATGTGTCATATTCTACCTAATCATTACCCTCTATTGGAACATTATATAAATATATATATATATATATTCTCTCATATTATGGTTTGATCTTGTTACATCTTATTCTTTGGACATATTATATTTGTCAATAATTTTACATTACATGTTTTATACATTCACATGATTATAGTTTTATTCATTGACAAGATTTTATATGTACATATATAGTTTTGGCCTACTGAGTGTATCTCACACCCTCTTCAAGACACTGACTAGTAACCAAACCGACTTCATTGATGAATTTAGGGATAAGGTAAAGAACCCAGTTGTTGATGCTTAATTTATTTTATCATGGGAATAGAGGAGCATAAGACCGATTTATGGCTCATGATTCTATTTGAGATCATCTTTTGGTCTTTTGGTTATTTTATTATTATAGTATGTATGTTTCCTTACTTCCTTGTATGGCGTGTTTTTGAATAATCCATGATATACTCATCACTTGGTCTACGGTACTAGATATTGTTTTTTATGAATTATTTTGGTCATATAGATGTTCTATTTCTTCTATTCTAGTTTTAATTTATTATTGCCCCATTATTTTCCATATATTACATCATTTTGTTACTCTTATTATGAGGTAACAGTCTTCCAACTGTACCACCTTAGACTCATTCTCTTAGTCTACAGCCCCTGTGTATGGGGAGGTGCACAAGAGGTATTTTGGACATCTAGGATTGGTTACTTATTAGTGAATGGGGTCCAATGTTTTACAGTTATGATCAATGTTAGTTAGGTCATGAATGTAAATTATCTCCTCATTTCATTGGGAAGTCCATGATGATAGAATATATTAATGACATGGAATATTTTTTGGAATATCCTTTATAGATTATTAATTTATAAGAAATTTTCAATATGTTTTATATTTTTTTGTTATCTTCATGATTATTCCCATCTCATTGATTATGTTATTTGAATTTTAATTGTGAATTTACACTCATACATCATCTGGTTCTGAATCGGGGTCAATATGATAAATTTTTCATGAGGACTCATTCCCTAGGTTTTTGAGTTTTGGAGACATGACGTAATGAATGAGTTCACAGGGGAGCATGAGTTTAATATAAAAACTAAATATAATGTGTTGTGCTAAATTATTTCTTAGGAGTAGTTATTCTTTATTCAATGATTTTTGTTATCATCTTTGTCCACTCTTTTTTGATTTAATGTCCTTTTGTTGGTGGATAGATTAATCTATTAGAGGTATCTCAAGGGGTGTTTGGTTTTTTGATAATTTTTATATTCTCCAAGGATTTTAATTGATTCAAAAAGAATGTAAATATTTTATAGGTATATAAAAAGAAAGGGGTTTTTATTTTACTTTTACATGAGGCTTGTTGTGATGTGATCTATCTCACTACACAAAAAAATATTTTGTGTAGCTTATTGTGGTTAATTTATTTTTGAGATGTATTGTGTCACGGCAGTAAATGTTACACTATAGTTGATATCTATTAGTGATAAAGTTTTTACAATAGGTTAAGGATCATAGTATGATCCCTAGTGATAAATGTAGTGTGTAATTATTGGATCCACTAAAATATGACCATATTTTGGGTCATTGAATCATGATAGATTTTGTCCCATGGTTTTTGGAAGGGTTATACCATAAATTATCATTCAAACCACTTTTGTGGAGTTACAATGGTTTTCACATAATAAAACTCCTTTTATTTTTTTCATTATAAATTCAGGTGCCCACAGTAATTAAATTCAAATTTTCATACTTTCGTCAACCTATCGTATCCCTTTAGAATGTAGTGAGATCCCATTTTCCACTCCATCATGGATATTTTATCTACTGATTTATGTGACCATAATTATTTGATTTTTTTTTCAATCTACATAAAATTAAAATTATATACAACTATTTATCATTGTAGAAGATATTTTAGTGGGTTCTTATTGACTTGGATTTATTTTGGTGAACAAGGGTTATGATATTTCTTGAGAATGTTGTGTCATATGTTGTTGATGATTTTGTTCAGTGTTCCTCATGATGTTATCATCTTTCCTTCATGGCCATTGTATTTTCTTATTTAAATTGATATTTTAATATATTTAAGACATACCAATTTTATTGAATTATAATTCTACATATATCATGGATTTTCATTATAGGGGGTGATGGTTTTGATTAAACAAGTAATGAGAATGAATTGGTCAATATAAATTGAAGTGATAATGGGTTATTCACATATAAATTCATCATTAATGTTATTTCTTATGTTTTTTTCTTCTTGATTAATATTTACTACTATGGAACCCTTTTTTATTATTAAATTATTTAGTTTCCATTCATGTCATTTAAATAAAAAAATAGGTAAAAGAATAATGATTGAGGATATATAGAAACATTACTACTAATTATACATGATATATAAAATTAAATATTATAAAATGATTGATATAGGTGGATAGTGTGGTTTACTTCAAAAAATGCATTATTTGTTATTTTTTAGGATTTTTTTACTGCTACATATTTTTGGCTTCAATATTTGTATAGTACGGTAATTATTCTATTGTGGGTTTTAGGTGATGTAGTGTTGTTGTTGTTGTTGAGATGAAATATATGGGAAATGATATGGTTATAAAAATGGTTAGTAAGATGGGTGATTAAGAATGTTGATGATGATATGGTAGAGGGAAAATGATGTAGTGGTCTTCATATTTTGACGATATAGTATTAGTTGTGATTTGGGGATTGATTTATCATTTTATTTTATAAATTACATAGAATATAGTTCAATTATATAACTAAAATAATTGACAACAAATAAACGAATAATAACTTAATTAACTAGTGATGAGTAATGCCACTCCCATTCAAAATTTTCTTGAGAAGGTGGTGAGGTGACAATTGAAATTAAGTAATGTTCCCAAGGTTCCAAAGCCTAAAAATAATTGTTAAGGGCTTCATGAGTAAATTGGGGAACAATTTTCCATCGAGATAAATTAACCATCCAAACAAGCCATTACCAACAACACTATATGATGCTTGTTAACATAGAATATAAGGGATCATCCTTAAAACAATACATAATCATGAATTAAATGAATAATTCACATAGAGGATCTTTTAAGTTTTATATTTTTAGAGAATTAATACATCACTATTACATATCAAAAAATTACAAAGTATACACTTATACTAAGATTCCATAAAATAAAAACACTTAAAAAGAAAAATCCGCGTTCAATGTTTTAGATAGCATGTCTTTCATTTATCCCATACTTGACCCTATTCATCTTTAAGTATTGTGGAAAACATTTCAAAAACATGGGATGAGCATAAAAATCCCAGTAAAGGATAAACAAATAAGGAAAACTGTTAGTTTTTTCAAAACAATAACAAAATCATGAATACTTTATCATAAGTAATACTTTTCACCTTTATGAAGTAGTAAATAATCTTCACTGAATAAAAGATCATTACTTACCCCTTTTATAACCAAAATATTACCATAAACCCAATATAAATAACACATAACATATAAAGGTAACTTGGGATATAAACATACATAAATGGAATAACCATACGGTCAAATTCCTCACATATAACTAAATGGAAAACCCATACAGCCGACTTCCATACCCAATGAATTGGAGGTTATTACATAACCACCCATCCTGGTATTCACGGCACCACCCAACATATGGTTTATCACGTAACCACACATCAAATGTCCAAGTACCATTACAAAATCATAAGACATAAAAGAAATATAATGGAAAGAAAATATTTCCACATTTCAATCCCAATATATCACTCAAATATATTGAAATAAAAAATACATTATCAAAACGATTTTCAATACCAAAATACATAAAAGAGTATATGGTATTAATTTCCTTTTAAAAACATTATGTCTTGTTAAGGAAGCCAAAGGTAAAATATTAATCACGGTGATGGAAAATGTAAATGTCACAACGTAAGTTAAAAGATACATTCTTTTTTGTCGTTTAGTAAAATAAATCATAGAAAAAGATTCCTTTTGAATTAAATGAATAGTAAAAGGTGTTTATACAGCATATAAAATAAAGTCTTGTATTCGAACAAAAATATGCCTCAATGAAAGGAGATTGAGACGAAGACCCTTACAAATTTAGTATCCTTAGATTAAGGATAAATCAATTACATAATTATGAATGAAAAATATAAATACAGCCAATATAGGAGGATATTAAGTGTAAAAAAATCAAAGGTCATACACACATATTCATACTACGACATAATCAAGAAGTAGAGGATTAACCCAAATTATTGAAATTGGGTTAAGAAGTTCCCTTACAGAAATTCGACAGCCTAACAATGACATTTTAAAATTCAAAAAATGAGATGATGAGAGATAAAAGGGTATCTCATAACATGGACATATAATTTACAGCAATAAAGAAATACAGGAACATATCACAATATGTGAAGAAGTAAATTAAAAGACCTAACAAAAATAATTCTTTAAAAAAGAGGAGGGTGAAAGGTTCCCTTACCGATTTGGGTAACTTTCGAAACGTACACCCCATGAAATAAGGGTCATACAATGAAGATGTAAATAACCATAAATGAGAGTATATTACACAAATAGTAGAATAATGGGCATTAAATACACCACAAAAATGGAAATAGTGGAAAATGTATCATGAATCTCACAAGAATAAAAAGTGAGATAAAAACCCATTACCTCGTTCTAATCAATCAAGTCGTATGACCAAAAGATAATAACCACCAAATGAATTTCAGAAAAACATGAATATAAATATAATAATTATAATATATAATAATTGGATGTACAAAATAAAACACATTCCATAAATAAGTGGCGACTAATGGAAATCACACAGAATTAAAACTGAGATAAGAAATCCCTTATGAAAATTCTGCAGCCTAACGGCGCCACATAGAAATTCTTAAAATGAATTGATGAGAGTAAGAGGGGGTGTCTCATCATATGAAAAAAAAAATTATAGTATGGTGAATTTAAATTAACATCCTCCAACATAAGGACATGGAGCATAAAATAAATGACATAAAAGATAGTACTTTAAAAGAAAGAGAGAGGTCGGATCCCTTACCTTAAGTCAGACTTGTCTTGTTTGTTTATTTATATTCCTGAAAAATAAACTTGTTCAATTTATAATTTCATAAGGAACTACATTATAGTTTATTATTAAATTCATATCACACATTATAATGTTATAATATTTAGTTAATTTTGAGAATTCATATTAGACGTTTTTGACAATGTTTGGTATATATGTCAAAAATGAACTTGTTTGAAAAGAATTTTCCATGTAGTTATAAGTACATCATGTCCATAATAGTATTAAGGATTTAAATATCCTATATATCCATAATAAATTTATTTTAAAATATTTCATAACATTTGGAGATAGAAAATAAAAATCATCATTCATGGAGATGGTAGGTCGTATATACGCATGAACACTACTTTAATTTCTCTTTCATATCAATGGAATTATAACAAAATGATAGATATATATATTATAATTACAGAATGATATTAATCATTTATATGTAATATATATCATATATATCCATTATATATATTTACTTATAATAGTACATAATATTTAGAAAGAAGAAATGAAATGCACCGTTTCGGGAGAGGGTAATCCATATGTATGCATGAATGCTACTTTGATTTCTATTTCATAATTTAATGGAATGAAATATAATGATAAATAAGTATATTATAATTTAATTATAATATCATATATAACATCATTAACTCTATACTTTATTATTCCCACATTTGGCATTAACCTTTCAAATAACTTTGAGGGGGCGGTAGTCTGCACTTCCTAAAATGAAATTGTCGCATTTACCCATTATGGAAACCATAAAGGTATGGAATAAATGAAAAAAATAATAATATGGAAAAAATAAACATAATATATATCATATATAAATATAGTTACATCTTAATGGCCACCATGAGTGGTGTTAAAAGATGATTGAACAGTCATAGTTTCGTGAGGCGGTAATTCACTATCCACAAAAACAGTATGTTCTTTAACAATTTGATGGTGTTGTGTGTATCTGTAGAAAAAATAATTCTCATAAAAAACATCCTAGTATATTGAAAATAATTCTTCTGTTACAAAATAAAGGAATAAAATGATTTTAGGGGGTTGGGTAAGAAAAATAATACAAAAGAATATAAGAGAATACATCATCTTTAAATCTGGTAACTCCCCTTGGCTTGATCCAAAAGGGTTTTTTGTGAGCTTTTTGCCTATGGTATGGCTTCTAGGATGAAGAGAGAGGTGTGGAGAGACCGTAGGATCAGATTTTGGATGACCAAGGGATTTAGAGGTGTGGGTAAGGGAGTAGAGGTGGGGGGATTTAATAAGAGGGAGTAGGGGCACTCTTGGAAGGTCATGAAATGTTACTTTATTATGATATGGTTTTCGGATTTTAACGGTCCCCCAATTATATATTTAAAGGATAAGGTTATTAGGGTTAGAAATACACCCATAAAATATGTTTTAGAGAACTATAAGTCTTATATTTTTCCTTACCTTTTTATTTAATTTAAATCATTCACTAATGAGGTAATCACTGCATCATCATGGCGTCATAAATAAATTTTTTTATTTATTGTCTAAAAATTATAAAAAAAATTACCATGATGTAGGAAATCGTTTTATATTTCTAATGAATATTTATAGTCAAAAATATAACTTATATAACCCCAAGTAATAATTGTTTTATTAAAACAATACATGTTTGTGACATTTTTATTTTAACTTAAAATAAAAAGTTAATAATGTCATTTTCGTACCCAAGTGGCCCCATGGGGTCCAAGTTGACCCATGGATTGTCTTGGTCGGCCATGACTCATACAATAAGGGTAGGACATGTGTAAAAATAATTTCATATTATTAAAACGTTATTTTTCCCTTAAATTAAACTAATTACCTCTAATCGAGATTAATTAAACTCAAAAGTTACTATTCATCAACAATTATTTTCATCACATTGAACCAAATTTTACATAATAATTACAACCATGTATTTCGGATTTTTAATATTCAATTCATATATGTGGTAAAATTTCTTTTAAACAAAAAATCATTTTTTTAACTACCACTTAGTGGTTTCACTATTCATCAAAAATTGATGTTTTTTAAAAAAATACCAAAAATATTCTATAAGCTATATTTGATATTCCAAATTCAAAAATGATGTCCATTTTTTCATATTAATAAAATATAAGTTTCTTTAATTAATTTTATAATTAATTCACGCCGTCAAAACAAATATTGTGTTTTTAAGAAACAATATATATCAAAATATTGAAACTTGTTTATGTCCAATTACAAAGTGAAATTAATTTCAATTACCACCATTATATTAGATGGTAAAAATTTATTCTAATTTCACTTTAAAACCAATTAAAAAGATAATCTAACCATATAAATAAATTATATTAAAAGGACATTTTAAATTAAACTACAATGTCATTAAATATTCATTAAAAAATAAACTTTATCAAAAAAATACCAAAAACATACAGAAAGTAAATTTTGAGGTCCTGATTCTAAAGAAGGATTTTATTTTGTCCAATATAACATATAAAATTGTCAAAAGTCGATTTAAAAATGGTTCTCTATCAAAAGGTGATTAATCAAACTTTATAAGAATATTAGAATATTTATGCTTAAAATTGGATTCATTCGCATTTTAAACCTCTAAAATTTATTGGATAAAAGTAAAAATATTTAACAAACATATATAAACATTTTTAGTTAGTTATATTCATTCCCTCTATTATAATGTCTAGGTGTTAACTACCATTGAAAATAATATTATTTTTTTATTGGTGTGCAACAGAAGCTTTCAAAGAAACTCATTGTTGGTTTTGGGTACGCCAACGAGCATAGCGTTCCTTTTAATGTAATATTAACATTTTATTCAAAAATATTAATAAATATGATAATGTCATATTCTTTATTTACACAGGATGTTACATCCTTCCCCCCTTTTTGGAATTGTGTCCTCACAATTTTAAAATTGGGCTCGAAAACTTCATTGAAAGCACCAAATCAGAAAATGAGTAAATTAAAATATCACTTTAAGATAAAGAATGAAAAGTAAAAAGGTCACCCGAGACAAAAAATACTATGATTCCATGAAACCTTGGATTTCGAGGAGAAAACAAACCATCCAGTTCTGATGGAGAGTTATGGGAAAATATGTCTAGGAGAAAGTTAACCACCATAAAATCACAAACATCTAATGAGTTAAACGTTATTTGATTCCCCAGTAGGAAAAGTTAACAAACAAAGTTTTTGTATTAAGTTACTTTCCATTGGGGAATTTATTTATGAGCATAACTAAAACATAAGGAAACACACTTACTTTTCATGTAGACTTTTATCTCTTTCTAGATTTCTTACACAAACCCATATTTTCTCCATAATGTGAGTATTTAGGATGACTTGCTCACATTAAGAGCACTTTAATCTACTTCTAGGGATTCACCTAATCCAAAAAAGGGATCTATATATTTCCCATGTATTTAAACATTAACTAGAACAAAAAATATTAGTATAAGATAAGATAATCCCAAAAAAAGATAATCATTTAAAAAAATAAAAACTACTGTTAATCTTCAAAAAAAAAATTAAACAACCCAAAGATCAACACAGACCATTCAATACAAAATTTCCCTTAATATTCTTCAAAAATAAACTAAAATATAATTGAAACCCAAATATCTAAAGGATTTAATCACGTAATATTCCAAGGTAAACCCTAACATTTATCTCCAAATAACATCAGTTACATTTAAAGTCTCAAACTGAAAAGTAATTAACCTAATCACATATCCTCCATGATAGGTTAATAATTTCCATAGATAACCCAAAATAAACTTATTCCTGATTCATAATATCGTCTAACTAAAAAGAATTAGTCATAATGACCTGGGACTTCACGTAGTCTAGTGTTATGTAATAAATGCCAGTCGCAGTTTGGTTGTCGGTTCGATTCCCACAGCTTTGTCCGACGCGATGGGTTGTCACACTGTCTGTGTGTTGTCCTTTTCCAAAAACAATATAATTCATAAAACATTCCCAAAAAAGATATAAAATCATCAAAAATAACCATAACATAATTAACCTCAAGTTTATCTCTTGCCTTTCATTTTCCATCATAACATATTGTAACCCATAATTACCTCAAAAGTAAGGATTGTATAAACCCTAATGGTTACCTTTATAATTATTACCTGAACGTCCACATCGAGTTGATTCTCTCATACATGATGCATTAGAGAACTCACCAAGGTTCAAGTGGTTGATCCTTACTCCTGATAGTTGGTTGAGAATAATCACAAGAGTTCTCATTGCATCTCCCATATCATTCAGTTGTTCATTCAGAAAACCGTCATAGTTTTCTTCTCATCCACTATTACTTTGGTGCCTGATAGATACAACCATTTACGAAAACCAAAAAGGTCAGTGTGAGTATATATTTAGAATCATCATATAATATCTTATGAGGAGGGTAAATACTAAGATATAATTATTCATGTTATCTAAAACTCATTCACTTTATCTAAAACTATGACTCTTTCTGAAATCCTAACCATTATTATAATGTAACTTGTGCTTAAAGAATACCCTAACCTCTAAATTTATCAAAACCAACCTCTAATACCAATTATAAGGACCCAACCATTTAAACATTACATAATCATTAATTAAATGAGTAATTCACATAGAGGATCTTTTCAGGTTTAGAGTTTTAGAGAATTAGGACACAACTATTAAATCTTAAAATATTACAAACTAGAGGCTTCTACTAAGTTTCCATAAAATAAAAACTATAAAAAAGAAACATGTATAGTTCCATGTTTTAGGTAGAATGTCTTTCCTTGATCCCATCCTTGACCCTATTCATATTTAAGTCATGTGGAAAACATTTCAAAAACATGGGATGAGCATAAAAGCCCAATAGAGTATACACAAAAAGGAAAAATATTAGTTTTTTTCAAAACAAAAATTAAATCATGAATACATTATCATAAGTAATACCTTTCAACTTTATGAAGTAGTAAATACTCTTTACTGAATAAAAGATAATTACTTACCCCTTTTGTAACAAAAATATTACCATAAAACCCATATAATGAACACATAACATATAATGGTAACTTGGGACTTAAACATACATAAATGGAATAACCATATGGTAAACTTCCACACATATCACTAAATGTAATAGCCATAAGGCCAACTTCCATACCCAATGCATTGGACGTTATAACATAACCACTCATCCTGGTATTCACGACACCACCCGTCATATGGTTTATCTCGTAACCACCTTTCAAATGACCAAGTACCATTAAAAAAATCATAAGACATAAAACAAATATAATGGAATAAAAACATTTCAACATTTCAATCACAATATATCACTCAAATATATTGACATAACAAATCCATTATCTAAACCATTTTCAATACCAAAATACATAAAACATTATATGGTATTAATTTTCTTTTAAAAACATTATGGCTTGTTAAGGAATCCAAAGGACAAATAGTACTCGTAGCGGCCGAAAAGGTCTTTGTCACTGCGTACGTTAAAAGAAACATTATTTTTTGTCATTTAGTAAAACGCTTCATAGAAAAAGATTCCCTTTTAATGAAATGAAAATTCAAAGGTGTTTATACAGCGTATAAAATAATGTCTTGTATTGGAACAAAAATATGCCTCAATGAAAGGAGATTGAGACGAAGACCCTTAAAAAGTCGGTATCCTTAGATTAAGGATAAATAAATTACATAATTATGTGTGCCAAATATAAATACACCAAATATAAGAGGATATTATGTTTAAAACAATCATAGGACATCCACACATATTCATAGTACAACATAATCATGATGTAGAGGTTTAACCCAAATAATTGAAATTGGGTTAAGAAGTTCCCTTACAGAAATTCGATAGCCTAACGACGTCATTTTAAAATTTAGAAAATGAGACTATGAGAGATAAAAAAGGGTATCTCATCACTTGAACATATCATTTATAACAATAAGGAAACATAAGAACATATCACAACAAAATAATATGTAAATTAAAAGACCTAACAAAAAGAAGTCTTTTAAAAAGATGAGTGTGAAAGGTTCCCTTACCGATTTGGTAACTTTCGAAACGTACACCCCATGAAAGAAGGGTCATATAATGAAGATATAAATATGAATAAATGAGAGTATATTACACAAATAGTAGAAAAATTGGCAGTAAATACACAACACAAAAGGAAATAGTGGAAAATTTATCATGAATCTCACAGGAATAAAATGTGAGATAAAAACCCCTTACCTTGTTGTAATCAATCGAGTCATATGACCAAAAGATAATAACCACCAAATGAATTTCAGAACAACATGAATATAAATAGATTCATGATAATATATATCAATTTTTAGTACAAAATACAACACATTCCATAAATAAGTGGTGACCAATGGAAATCTCAAGGAATTAAAAGTGAGATAAGAAATCCCTTACGAAAATTCGGCTGCCTAACAGTGCCACATAAAAATTCTTAAAATGAATTGATGAGAATAAGAGGGTGTCTCTCATCATATGAAAATAAAAATTATAGTATGGTGAATGTAAAATAACATCCTCCAACAAAATAACCTAGATCATAAAAGAAATGACATAAAAGAGTGTACTTAAAAAGAAAGCGAGAGGTCGGATCCCTGACCTTAAGTCCGACTTGTCTTGTTCATTTCCTTATATTCCTAAATAATAATCTTTGGTAAATTTATAATTTCTTAAGGAGATCCTTTAAAGTTTATTATTAAATTCATATCACATATTATAATTTTATAATAATTAGTTAATTATTAGAGTTCATATCAGTTTTTTTTGTCGATGTTCGGTACATGAGTCAAAAATGAACTTGTTTGAAAAGAATTGTCCATGTAGATATAATTACATCATCTCCAGAATATTATTAATGATTTAGATATTATATATATCCAGTAAAAATTAATTTTATACTATTCCATAACATTTGGAGATAGAAAATGAAATGCACCGTTCATGGAGACAGTAGGTCGTACGTACGCATGAACGCTACTTTCATTTTTTTCATATAAATGGAATTAAAACTAAATGATTGATATATATATTATAATTACAGAATGATATTAATCATTTAGATGTAATATATATCATATATATCTATTATATATACGTTCTTATAATAGTACATAACATTTGGGGATAAGAAATGAAATGCACCGTTCATGGAGACGGTAATCCGTACGTACACGTGAACACTACTTTCATTTCTATTTCATATTTTAATGGAATAAAAACTTAATGATACATAGTAATACTATAATTACAGTATAATATCATATATAACATCATTAACTCCATCCTTTATTAATCCCACATATGGCATTAACATTTCAAATCACTTTTAAGCGGTGGTAGTCCACACTTTCTAAAATAAAATTATCGCATTTCCCCATTATGGAAACCATAAAGGTATGGCACAAATTGAAAATAAAGAAGAATAAGGAAAACATAAACATAATATATATGATATATAAATATAATTACATCTTAATGGCCACCATGAGAGGTGTTAAAATATGATTGAACAATCATCATTTCGTGAGGTAGTAATTCTCTATCAATGGAAGCAGTATGTTCGTTAACCATTAGATGGAAGTGTCTGTAAGAGTAGCTAGAATAATTCTCATAAAATCATCCTAGTATATTGAAGATACTATTGTTGTTACAAAATAAAAGAATAAAAAGAGTTTAGGGGTTGGAGAAGCAAAATAAAACAAAAGAACATAAGAGAATACTTTACCTTTAAATCGGGTAACTACACTTGGTTTGAACCAAAAGGGTTTCTTGAAGAGCTTTCTACCTATGTTAAGGCATCTAGGATGAAGAGAGGGATGTGGAGAGATCATATGATTAGGGGATGGATGAGCCAAGGCTTGAGAGGTGTGGGTAATAGTGTATAGGTGGGGGCCTTTTATAAGAGGTAAGAGGGGCACTCTTGGTAGGTCATGAAATGTTTTTTTTATTATGAAATTATTTTCGGATATTAAAGGTCCCAAAATGATATTTTTCTAGGATAAGGTGATAAGGGTTCGAAATACACCCATCCAATAGGTTTTAGACAACTGTAAGTCTTAGATTTTACCTTATCTTTTCATTTTAGTTATATCGTTCATTAATGAGGTAATCGTTGCATTACACAAATAGTAAAATAATGGAAAGTACATACAACACACAAAAGGAAATAATATATAATGTAGCATGAATCTCATGGGAATAAAAAGTGAGATAAAAACCTCTTACCTCGTTGTAATCCATCTTGTTGTAGACCAAAAGATAATAACCACCAAATGAATTTTAGAACAACATGAATATAAATAAAATCATGATAATATATATCAATTGTAAGTAAAAAATACCCCACATTACATAAATAAGTGGCGACCAATGGAAATATCATGGAATTAAAAGTGAGAATATAAATCCTGTACCAAAATTTGGCAGCCTAACGATGCCACTTAAAAATTCATAAAATGAATCGATGAGAGTAAGAGGGGGTATCTCATCATATGGAAATAAAAATTATAGTATGGTGAATATAAAAGAACATCCTCCAACATAAGAACATGGAGAATAAAATAAATGACCTAAAAGTTAGTACTTAAAAGAAAGAGAGAGGTCAGATCCCTTACCTTACGTTTGACTTGTCTTGTTCGTTTCATTATATTCCTAAATAATAAACTTTGGTATATTTATAATTGATCAATGAAATCCTATAAATTTTAATATTAAATTCATATAACAAATTATAATTTTATAATAATTAGTTAATTATGAGTGTTTATATCAGATGTTTTTGTCGATGTTCGGTACATGAGTAAAAATGAACTTTTTTAAAAGATTTGTCTTTGTAGTTATAAGTAAATCATCTCCAGAATAGTATTAATGATTTAAATATCCTATATATCCCATATAAATTCATTTTATACTATTCCATAACATTTTTAGATAGAAAATTAAATGCACCGTTCATGGAGACGGTAGGCCGTACATACACATGAATGCTACTTTCATTTCCTTGTCATATCAATGGAATTAAAACTAAATGATAGATATATATATTATAATTACAGAATTATATTAATAATTTAAATGTAATATATATCATATATATTCATTATATATATGTACATATAATAGTACATAACATTTGGATATATGAAATAAAATGCACCGTTCATACAGACGGTAATCTGTACGTATGCATGAACGCTACATTCATTTCTATTTCATATATTAATGGAATTAAAACGTAATGATACATAAGAATATTATAATTATAGTATTATATCATATATAACATCATTAACTAAAACCTTTATTAATCCCACATATGGCATTAACATTTCAAATCACTCGGAGGGGCAGTAGTCCGCACTTCCTAAAATGAAATTATCATGTTTACCCATTATGGAAACCATAAAGGTATGGCATAAATGAAAAATAAAGAAGCATAAGGAGAACATAAACATAATATATATCATATATAAATATATTGAAATCTTAATTGCCACCATGAGAGGTGTTAAAATATGTTTGAACAATCATTGTTTCATGCGGAAATAATTCTCCATCCATGGAAATAGTATGTTCTTTTACTATTAGACAGAGGTGACTGTAATTTTAGCTCGAATAATTCTATTAAAAACATCATAATATACTGAAGATAATTTTTTTGTTACAAATTAAAGTAATAAAAATAGTTCATGGGGTTGGGGAAGAAAAATAAAACAAAAGAATATGAGAGAAGACATTACCTTTAAATCGGTTAACTCCCCTTGGTTTGAACCAAAAAAGTTTTATAAAGAACATTCTGACTAAGGTAAGGATTCTAGGATAAATAGAGGGATGTGTAGAGACAATAAGTGTTGGTTTTGGATGAGTCAAGGGTTTGAGAGTTGTGGGTAAGGTAGTAGAGTTAGTATCCTTTTATAAGAGTGAGGTGGGACACTCTTGGAAGGTCATGAAATGATTCTTTATTATAAAATTATTTTCGGATTTTACAGTTCCCACAATGATATATTTCAAGTTTAATGTGATAAGGGTTCGAAATACACCCATATAATAGGTTTTATGCAAGTTTATGTCTTAGATGATACCTTATCTTTTCATTTAATTTAAATTGTTCATTAATGAGGTAATCATTTCATCATCATGGTGTCATAAATAAATTTATTTATGTAATGTCTAAAAATTATAAAAAAATTAGCATGATGTAGGAAATATTTTTATTTTTAAAATTAATTTTTATAGTCAAAAAGATATCTTATATAACCCCATGTAAAAAATGTTTTACTAAAACATTACATGTTTGTGACATTTTTATTTTAACATTAAATAAAAAATTATTAATGTCATTTTCATACCCAAGTGGCTCCATGGGGACCCCAAGTTGACCCATGGATTATCTTTCTCTGACATGAATTATCCAATAATGGGTAGGAATTGTTTCAGGGTCATTTCATTTTGTTAAAACATTATTTTTACCTTAAATTACACTAACTACCTGTAATCGCAATTAATAAAACTCAAAAGTTACTATTTACCAAAAATTATTTTCATCCCATCGAACCAAATTTTACTTAATAATGAAAACCATGTATGTCTTATTTTTAAAATTCAATTCATATATGTGTTAAAATTTCATTTAAATGAAAAATAAGTTTTTTAACTACCACTTAGTGGTTGCACTATTCAACAAAAATTGATGTTTTATAGAAAAATAGCAAAAAATCACCCTAAGCTATATTTGATATTCTGAATTCAAAAATGATGTCCATTTTACCAAATTCGTAACATATAATTTGAATTAATTATTTTTATAATTAATTCCCGCTATCAAAACCAATAGTGTGTTTTTATGAAACAATATCTATCACAAGATTGACACTTGTTTATGTCCATTTTCATAGTGAAATTAATTCCAATGACAACCATTGGATTAAATTTTAATAATATATTCTAATTGCACTTTAAACCCAATTAAAAAGATAATCTAACCATATAAATAAATTATATTAAAAGGAGGGTTTGAATTAAAATATAACGTCATTCACTATTCATTAAATATGAACATTATCGGAAAAATACCAAAAACATACAGAAAGTAAATTTTGATGACCCGATTATAAAGAAGGATTTTATTTTTTCAAATATAACATATAAAATTGTCAAAAAGTGGATTTAAAAAGGGTTCTCCATCAAAAGGCGGTTAATCGACCTTTTAAAACATATTAGAATATTTATGCTTCAAATTGGATTCATTCGCATTTTAAGCCACTAACATTTACTGGATAAAAGTAAAAATATTTGATAGACATATATAATAATTTTGTAGTTAGCTCTGTTCATTCCCACCATTACAAAGGCTAGGCATTGACTACGAATTAAAATAATATTATTTTATTATTAGTGTGCAACATAATATTTCAAAAAAAACTCGATGTTGCGTATTGGGTACAACATCGAGAATAGAATTCCATTTAAAGTAATATTAACATTTTATTCAAAAATATTGATAAATATGATATTATCATAATCTTTATTTACCCGGGATGTTACATAGAAACCCAATCCATATAGTCCCAAAACACAACCAAACAAATTCATAACAATTCCCAAAACCAATACAACCAAACCATACAAACCCAAAATAAGTGTTCTATGTGGAAGAATAGACAAGAGACCCAAGGAACCCTACATAACTCCAAAACAAGATCTACGCTCCAAGCACAACCAAACCACCAAATCATCATGAAGAACTACTTGAAAAAGGAGATGCCTTACTCATACATATGTCCTGGAATACAACATCTACAAAAAAAATAAAGTACCAAATTATGGGAGGGTGATAATACTCAATAGGATTTCCCCAAATTACTTCCCTACACCAATGAATGTGATAAAACAATTAGCACAATTATATAAAAAAATTTATATAAAAATAAATAAATAGTTCAACAATTACCGATAAGCCAAACACACCCTTTCCCAGACATTTCAAATAATGTAAAGTCAGAATTTTTATATGAGAAATATCACCATCAGTCATTATCATGACCAATCTCTATCGTTCATAATAACATACAAAAAGACATGCAACAGTGGTGGAACATCCCATCCAAATACTTTTACTAATTTTCCAAACTAGTGGTACATCGTGAACACTTATCCATAATGGTGGCCCTTCCATCCACTATCCATCACTAATTATAATGAGACTACTCACCCAATTCGATTCAATCAATATAATCCATAATATTTAACTGAACAAAAGCATAAAACCTTGATGCCACACATTGTGTACACATCCATTTCCAACACATGCTAATCACTTCAATAAATTACAGATTTAATGAAAACTCCCTTTAACAATTTTCCATGCCAAACTACTACTAAATAAACCTCATTCATATTGAAAATCACTTTCCCAAACCCTATTTATAAACCAAACCAAGCATGAAATTTAAAAATAAATATTTTAAAATCACACAATAAGACCCTTTTTTCTATAATATCCAATTTCACAAATAATCCCTAATTCAAAACCCAAGGTGTTTCCACAATGATTTTCACGTAATATTCACAATTTATTTCAAGAAAAACAAATTAATTGAATACTAGGATTCAATCACTAACAAAGTAGAATCAATGGAGAATCCACCTACCATTAGTGTTACAATGATATCAACCCACAAGGGACCACATCACTAATCTGGAAAAAAGCTCCTCAAAAACTATTGTAGATCTCCTTCCCTATAACAAAAATCCTTAAAATTATCCCATAAGGAAAAAAACCATATTTGTACATGTAACAGATGTAGATTTTGAAAACCAAGAGAGGGATAATAGAAGGCCTAGAGAAAACCATATAGAAATAAAATATAATACTTACCTAATATTAACAACCATAAAAACACCTACAAAACCCTTAAAATACCTTATCAAATGAGTGGTAGAGGACCTATATACCTTGAGATATTGAAATCCTATGTAAGGATTGTATGGGATATGAAATTGGTGAGTTAGGGAAAAGCCCAACTAACTTCATTTTAAAAACCAATTTTTAGGATGCATAGTAAGCATACATGGTTTGCCATACATTATACTAACTATGTGGATGGTAATATTTGAATAGTGGCATATTACACAATTACCTAGGATTCTCACATGGTTTCCACTGACCATGATCAAATCGTGTATCCTTAAAAATGCCTCAAAAATATTACAAAACCATTTCAAACTCTTTTAAAAATTACCCAACCACTCTATATACATAAAATGGTATAACAAATATCACATTCCTCAAACTGAGGGTGATCCATTTTCCCAACCATTGTAATTTCTTTCCTCAAAATGTTAAGAATCACCACTCATTCAAAACCGCTCGACTCATTGCTCGACCATCTCTTTCTCCAGCTCCCACATCTCCTCTTAAATCATACCATGATTCCACGAAATCCAAACTCAACCAATGATTTTACCATGAATGACTTCTTCTTTACTATCCACTATTTTCTCCAGCATTTGCGCAAAATAAATATCTTGTTTTAGCTCAACATAATCCCAAATTATCACATGGTCACGATCCTAATGATACTTTTTCAATAGCAACACATGAAACACATTGGGCACCACACTAAACTATGTTGATAAAGACAACTGATAAGACACCTCTCAAATCAAATCATGTATCTCAAAAGTCCTAATATAACTCAGATATAACAGACCCTATCTTCCAAACTAATGACATCCCAACCTAGGAAATGTCTCAAAAACCCCAGATCACCGACCTCAAATGACAATGGTCAATGATGATGGTCTGCATATGATTTATCAAGACTCTGATCCATCTCCAGACTTTTTCTGATCAATATGAGCTTCTCTATAGTCTCTTGGCCAAGGAATGGTCCAAACATAAAATTTTCACCAATTTCCACCCAACATAGTGAGTAATGACACAAACGCCCATAAAATGCCTCAAACAACCACCCAATAATCCTGATGGACCACATAAAAAATTACATATCGTACTATTAATTGTGTCTCATAATACACCTTGTGCAAAAGCACAAAAGTGATATAGAAAGGGTGAGTAATAACATTTATTAGGATTTCCCCAAATGACTTCTTAATACATGCCACTAGGATAAATCTATTAGCCTGATTATATAAAAATATTATTTAAAACAACAAATTTTTAACCAATTACTAATATGCCAAATACACCCTTCCCATCCCATGAAAAACATGGGAAATACACTATTATTCCATATGAAATTTAACCATGACACATTATCATGACCAATTTTCATCTTTCATAGAAAGATTGAAAAAGGAAAAAACTATAGTGGAACTTACCACCCAACGCCATTTATTACTTTTCCAAACTAGTGATACTCCCCAACCACTTATCCTTAATGGTTTCCCTTCCATACAATATCCATAAAATTTTAGTGTGAGGATTATTTTCCACTTAAACACTATGAATGTAATCCATAATACAAAAAAACCCAAAAGCATAAAACACTAAGGCCCCACATTATGCACACAACTATTTCCAAAACATGGGAATCACATTAAAAAATTATCCATTTATTGAAAACACCATTAACACTTTTTCCATGACAAACTAGATTTCTATAAACATAATTATTATTGAAAAACATATTTACAAACAAATTTCACTTAAAAAACCAATAAAAGAATTTTAAAATCTACGTTTTAAAATCACACAACAAGCTACTATTTACAAAAATATCCCATTTCTCCCAAAATCCCCAAATCATCACACAATGGGATTCCACCAATACCTTTAAATCATATTGAAAATTCATTTCAAGAGAATAAAATTAATTGAAAATAAGGACTAATGCTCTAAAAAAGTGGAATCATGAGAGAAGCCACCTACCTTTAGGGTTTCAAAGAAATTGACCCAAAAGCAACTGCTCCACAAATCTAGGAAAATACTCCACCAAAACCACCCTAGATATCATTCACTATCCTCAAAAATCCCTAAAATCATCACATAATGCAACAAATACCCAATATCTACATTCAAAGGATTTAGATCTAGAAAACCAATAGAGGTAATAGAGAAGATCTAGCGTAATCCAAAAATAATCCAAAATATAAAACTTACTGGTGATGAACCGCCTTCAAACCACCATGAAACCCCTTCAAATCCCTTCCAAAATGAGTGGGAGAGCCCCCTATCCATTGAGATGAAAATTAACATCATAGGGTTTATATGGGGTACGAAATGGATGAATTAGTGAAAATATCATCTAACCCTATTTAAAACCCCTTTTTTAATGGGCCACATGGTTAGACCTCATGGTTTGACAAACCATGCACTAACCATGCATATGGTATTGTTCAGACAGTGGCATATCCCATGGTTTCCTGGGATTCTCACACAGTTTCCCCTAAACATTCTTAAAACATGCATCGTTATATAATCCTCCAAAACATTCCACAACTATTCCATACTCTCCCAAACATTACACAACCACTCCATATACATTACAAGGTATCAGAAATTGTCACAATCCTCAAAATAGCGGTTCTAAAGATGTGATGTAAATTTTAACGACAGTAATGAAAAAATGATTAAATAGTAAAATGATTCATTTTTAATTATTAAATTCATTTGTAATGGATCTTTGATTAATGGGGAAAAAATAGGCATGGTAGTGGACAAATGAAACTATTAATGGATAGAAGAAATGAAATTTTGGAAATGTTTATGTAAACATTAAATTATTCAAATTAATAAGAATGTGATAAAATGGGTAGTAGAAATTATATTCTAGTAGTATGATTGTAGTGGTGTAGTCACATTATGTTATGAGTTAGTGATGGTAGAAGTTCTTGATATGATTCTATGATAAAGTGGTGTCCATTATGGGTTTTGTTAATATTATTGTTATACATGATCCTTAGGTTAATGTATTTGAGGTTTACTATGTATCTTATAAATATATATTTTAAATTTTCATTCTCCAAAAATTGATTATGGTATCCTAAATAGATTCCATAGGTTTGGGGCTTCATATATTATCTCCCATATATGGGATGTGGAGGAAATAATTGAAATGAAACTTTCTCTTCCCGGCTATATTTTTCTGATAATGTATAGTCTTTAGTTGCCATAATTTAAGGCACACTAGACATAAGATATTTAGTTAAGAGTATATATGATGTGAATTATGTATGCAGACATAGTAAATGACAAATATAGTAATAATATGGTCATCAATGGTGGTGGTCCATTACATCTTCCTTATAATACAAATAAATGAAAATGTAATAAGGAATGATATAACATGGTAGGTTTCAATGAAATATGGAATCTTGATTGTAGAATCCCTTTGCAATTAATTCTAGATGGTTATTTCGGATTTGATTTATTCAATAAATTTTAATAGGGAATATTTGTTTGGTTTCCATATTTTTATCATACACAAAATAATATTGATATTAATGATGGTGTATTGGATTGACCTATAATATTAAAGATTAACAAGGGTTACATTCATCCTTATATTATACACAAATTCATTTACCCTGATTTGGATGTACAGAAGAATTGAATAGTTTTTTCATGAAACTTCTATTCTCTATTTTTAGATTTTATACCACTCAAATACAACAATTTATATCTCCCCAAATAATTAAATTTGAAATCTCTATGACCAAAAGTACTGTAATGGTTAGAGTTAAATTGTTTTATATTTCAAGAGGCATAATGACTTATATTAATAATGTGGTTAAAACTTCTTTAAAATCAAGTTTTATAAGGTGAAATTTTAATTGGTGGTTTGAATCTTATATGATAGGATAGAGGATCAATTTTAGGTAAAATAAACCAATATTCTCTTTTTGGTTTGACCATTTTTTCAGAATTTTCATCTCTCCATTAGACACTTAATAATTCCCACTAGTTTGGGGTTCATAATTTTTTAAAACATAATGTCCAATCCCATATTAATAGAAATGTTTTTTCATTATATGTTTTTAAATATTAGATTACAAGTAACTGATAATAAAATCATTAAAATTAGAGATATCAATCATTATGCCTTGTAAATTTACATATCAACATGAATAATACTTTCTATAAATAATATATATTATTAAAAATAAACATGGAAATTAAGCAATAAATTTAATTTAAAAAAAACTAATAATTTTAATGAATAATAATAGTGTTTTTGGAAATTTTCTTTTTCAAGTGATATTCAATGTCTTTAAAACTATATGGGAATCCCTATAAAAATGATGGGAGTCCCAACATAATGTTGGAAAAAATCATCTAGAATCAAGAAACCGGTGAGAATTATGTTAATGATTGAATTAGTCCCCATAAGAATGAGTTTCACAAAATCTATGGAAAGATTCAAACACACTATTAGGAACAAAACACCATAGTACGTGTTCACTACATAATAGAAACAGGTAGTCATGATCCAAATTTTTTATATAAGACATAAGATTATGATATTTAGTTTTCCTTACATATAAATTAATTTCACTTTAAGATACAACCATGTAATTTATAATTTTAAAATAACATTGAATAAAATCTTGCACTTAGTAAAATGAATCTACGTAAAACATTTCATTTACATGAATATACATTGATGAGTCCTTATAAATATTATGAAGCATCCTAATGGTAAGTGAAAAATAACATTCATCCTCATTTATTACCCATAATTTCAAAATTTATTTCATAATGTTTTACAATAATGTTAATTATATTTTTTTGGATTCTGTTTTATTAAGGACATATTAATGGGATTAATGGGAATACTATAAAATTACACTGGTCAATGAATGGTTTAAACTAAATTAATCTGTTAAAAAATTATAAGAAATTATTTTTTAGTTGAAGTGTAGTTTTCCTTGTAGAGGTCTACTGTTTATTATGAAAATGATATAAAATGATGATCATGAAAAAAATGATTGGGTTGTACTACCCCAACAAATAATATAGAATCATCACACATGTAATTAAATGGTAAATCTCATTAATTGTGTTGAATTGTTGGGGGTGAAGTGATTATCTATTTATATTTATTAAAAATATATTCATTGATTTTATAAAAAAATCCTCATATTTTTATAGTATTCTTAGAATGGGATAATAAATATTAAGAAGGTTATCTGTAACACCCCAAAATTTCATTATACGCTTCTCTTTCAATAATGTTATAGCTTGCATTGTTCGCAAGTTCGAGATTCTAACACACCACAACCAATCAAAGTAGCAGTTATGAATAGTAATACCCACTTTTTGAAATTATATAAATTTTATATTTCATTTTTGTATTCAGAATATCAAAATTATACCAAGTTAAATTTTTTGTAATTTTCTGAGAACTTCCAATTTTTTATGAATAAAGGAAAATACTTAAAAACAACTTTTTTATCAAAATAATTTTTAGTGATAAATTATAATATTGAGTGGTTTTAAAGTATAATTAGAATATATTTTTACCATTTTGTCCAATGGTGGTCATTAGAATTAATTTCACTTTGAAATTGGACATAAACAATTGTCAATCTTTTGATATATATTGTTTCATAAAAACACGATATTTGTTGTGACATCGGGAATTAATTATAAAATTAATTAATGCAACTTATATGTTTATAATTTTGTAAAATAGACATAATTTTTGAATTCGTAATATCAATTATAGCTTAAGGTGAAATTTTGGCATTGTTCTATAAAACTTTAATTTTTGATGAATAGTGAAACCACTAAGTGGTAGTTAAAAAAACTAATTTTTCATTTAAATGAAACATTACCACTTCTGTGATTTGATTTTCAAAAATCCGACATACATGGTTTTCATTATGAAGTAAAATGTGGTTGAATGGGATTAAATTTATTTTTTGGTGAATAGTAACTTTTAATTTTAATTAATCGCGATTAAAGGTAATTAGTGAAATTTAAGTTAAAAATTATTTTATAAAAAATTGAAATTACTTTTACACTTGTTCTACACTTATTGGATTAGTCATTTCTGACCAATAAAATCAATGGGTCAACATGGGCACCCCATGGAGCCACTTGGGTAAGAAAATGACATTAATAACTTTTTATTTAAAGTAAAAAATAAAATTGTCACAAACATGTGTTGTTTTACTAAAACAATTATTACAGGGGGTTATATAAGTTAAATTTTCAACTATAAATATTCATTGGAAATATAAAAATATTTCCTACATCATGATTTTTTTTTGTAATTTTAGACATTAAATAAATAAATTTTTTTATGACACCATGATGATGCATCGATTACCTCATTAATTAACAATTTAAATAAAATGAAAAGATAATGTACAATCTAGGACTTAAACATGTAAAAAACCTTTTGGATGATAATATTTCAAACCCTTATCACCTTATCCTAGAAATATATAAGTGTGGGACCTTTAAAATCCGAAACTCATTATATAATAATGTAACATTTCATGACTTTCCCAGAGTGCCCCTCCTCTTCTCTTATAAAAGGCCCCCACCACTACCACATTATTCACACCATCAGAGCCATTTGGCTTGGCCAACCTTGGCCCAAATACTCTCTCAACTTCCCTATCTTACTCTTAGAAGCCTCAATTTGGGCAGATGTCTTCCCAACGAAGCCTTTGGCTCAAATCAAAAAGAGTTACCTGATTTAAAGGTAATGTCTTCACTTGCGTTATTTTGTTTTATTTTGCTCCTCCAACCCCAATAAAATCTTTTTATTTATTTATTTTTAACTAAACTAGTATCTTCAATATACGAGGATTTTTTTTATGATAATTATTCTATTTACACTTACACACACCTTCATCTAATGGTTAAAGAACATACTATTTCTGTGGTTGGCGAATTTCTACCTCACGAAATGATGATTGTTCAATATTCTTTTAACACCTCTAATGGTGGCCATTGAGATGTAACTATATTTATATATGATATATATTATGTTTATGTTTTCCTTATACTTCTGTATTTCTTATTTATGGCATACCATTATGATTTCCATTATGGGTAAATGCGATAATTTCATTTTAGGAAGTGCGGACTACCGCCCCTCAAAGTGATTTGAATCATCAAGGCCATATTTGGGATGTATAAATTATGGTGTAAATGAAATTATATATGATATTATACCAGAATTATAATATACCGTTATATAATTATGATTTCATTCCATTAAATACGAAATATAAATGAAAGTAGCGTTCATGCGTACGTACGGTTACCGTCTCCATGAACGGTGCATTTCATTTCATACCTCTAAATGTTACGTAATATTATAAATGAATATATATACAGGATATATATCATATATTTGATATCTACATCATGAATATAATTCTGGAGATAATTGATATTCTACCATATAAACAACTTGTAATTATAAGAAGTTTATTGTTGACTCAAGTACCAAAGATCGACAAAACGACCATTATTAACATAAATGACTACATAATTTTCGTAACATTGTAATAAGAGATATAAAAGGGTAATGAAATTGAAAAAGGTTCTTAAGAACGTAGAGATTAACTCTAGTTTATTATTCATGAGATTAAAGAACGATCGAGTCAAGTCGTACATGAGGTAGGGGAACTTCTTAACCTAATTTCTATTCTTTGGGTTAATCTCCTACTTTCAAATTATGTCATGATATTATTATGTCTTATCTGGTATTTATACTTTAATTATTTGTAAATATAGTGAATTCACATAATAGATCGATTTAATTTTAAAAATTATCTTTGTAAGGGAACTTTATAACCCAATTTCCATTCTTTGGGTTAATCACATACTTTCAAATTATGTCATGATATTATTATGTCATATCTAGTATTTATAATTTCTTTATTTGTAAATATAGTGAATACACATAATAGATCTAATTAATTTAAAAAATTATCTTTGTAAGGGACTTCATCTCAATATCCATTCATTGAGGCATATTTTATTTTATACTCAAATTT
This sequence comes from Viscum album, assembly GCA_963277665.1. Lineage (NCBI taxonomy): Eukaryota > Viridiplantae > Streptophyta > Magnoliopsida > Santalales > Viscaceae > Viscum > Viscum album. Next base: position 719,727,173 of record OY728164.1, on the reverse strand, counting down.
CTTTTATACAGTGTATAAACCACATTGACTTTTTCATTTATTCAAAAGGAATCTTTTTATACGAAGCATTTTACTAATCAAAAAAAGGAATGTTTTTCTTGTCATACATATGCGGTGACAATGAATTCTTCGCTGCCATGACCATTATTTGAGTTTCGACTTCCTCTGCAAGCCATATATTTTTTTAAATGTTTTAAAAAAAGAGATAGATATTTCTCTCAAATGCATGAAAATAAAGTGAAAATGTATACGTATTTAACGCAAGCTTAAAATTTTTTTCAGAAAACCTAACTCTCGAGTGTGGTAGACAGGAAGGGATTGGGCATGGACCCATCATGGCCTGTAATTAGTTGAACAGTCTCAGAATTATTTTTTTTTCAGAAGCTTGGATAATGTTTTCAGAAAAACAGTGGAGTATATTTGAGCAATTTAAAACGTAATTGTATTATAAAAAAATTACATCGGCAGGTCTCATGAGATAATAACATACTAGTACATTATTAGTTTTATGTACCTACTAAAAAATTTTCATTATCCAAAGACACCATCCAAATATTTTTTTTTCATTCTTAAGGATGGAGTCAAAGTTATATGAGTGAATTATAAAAACAATAAAAAATATAATGACCAAATACATTAAAATACCAATAAAAAGTGTATGAATAACTCCAAATATCCTTTTTCATTAATGTTTTGAATATAGAAAATATCATGTAATTATTTATAATTCTTTTTAATAGATATCATTAATAAATTATTCAATTGATATACTTATTGATGTATTTTGATATTTTTCCATTTTTAGTTGATGATATGCATGATGACAGACTTATTCATTAATTCATCTTTATAATTATTTATATGGATGTTATTATTTAATTAACTTTCTTATACTAACTAGTTTTTAAATTTTGAAAAGAAACTATCTCGATGAACATTATTTATAAACAAATTAAACAATGAGATACTAAATATTTAAAATGAAATGAGAATATTTAATAATTCAATTAAAATTTTATAACCTCAAAGTATTTATTTTTCACTATATTCCAAAATATATATTATTTCTTTATTGTTTTGAATTTTTTTCAAATAATAATATTATTTATCCATGCTTCTTGGTTTTAGTATTTTGATATGTAATATGATTTGGTTATATTTGTATTTATAAAATATATTTTGGGAAATTGTTACTTTTTAGTATAAATGATACATAAATTATTTCTTTAATGATTCGTATTACTCAATTAATTTTTTTTTAATGAAATGCTTGATGTTATTTTTTTCTTGAGTTAAATTATAAATTTGATTTTGAAAGTGTGGAAAAGTAATTATTATTGAATAGATTATGATTTTCATATATTAAATTAATTATTATTTTAATATATATATAAATTTCTATAGGATGGGATATTTGAATGATTTGTGATGTTGTTTTGTAAATAAATTTTATAGATTAATTTCATTTTTGGTTATTTTTATTTTGAATAACTTTTTAAGGATTTTGAAGAAAAAAATTCATTGTTTTTTTGTTTCAAAGGTTTTCATATAAATGAATTATTTTCTTGTAGTTTAAATATTTTAATGTTTACCTAATTTGGTTATATTAAACATATAATGACATATTAATATCATGGTAACAGATCAATTTTGACCTACTACTCCCCCCTCAAACTTCTTTTTTTATTCTCTAAATTGTTTTGTATAGTACACGCACAAGACCTCTTGTTTTTCCTCAATACACCTCAATTTGTACCCACTAAAATCTCATCACTCTATCCATTATTGATTCTCTCTATCTCTCACCTTTATGTTTATTTATAGTTATTCATTATTATTTATCACATTTATTACATGGAACTCCAAGATGTGAACTACAATAACAAGACCCATTTATCATGTAATGAGGGGACTATAAATGATATGTAGGTAATTTGTTTTCGATGCAAATATAGTTATAATATCCATGTTTAATGTATTCCTCATAATTACATCAACTATATTAAAATGATTATTCTTATTTTTTTTCCACGTATCACTCCCACTCTAAGGGATTAAAACCACAATTCCCTTTTAAAAAATGTCATTACCTTTTGTATTTTATTTTTAGTGACCATTAAATTATCATCATTCAATATTATTTTTTATTTAGGAAACAAAAACCTAATGAAATATGGATTCATTAAGGATTCAATTTCAATTTTATATTGGTGGAATGTTTATTTTAGTATTCCTTAATAATGGGGGTCTCTTTATTCATTATTATGGTATCTTATTAAAATTTTAATATCATTATCAAAAATATTTTAATTAATTTGGTATTTATAAGTTATAAATTATTAGGGTCAGTGTAATTATATATTTTTAATTTAAAATCCTTTTTTAATAGAAATAAAATATCCATGTTTTTATAAAATATATTTATTATTAATATAGAACCCATGTACATAATTGTAATAGTATTTTGATCTATTGTGTATTATTACATATAATTTGAGTGTCACCCAAAAAATCCATTGTTTATAAAATATTTATCTTGGACACATTTAGGTTTAGACGGATGTGAATGAGTTTTATAAATGTAATTATAATCTCCCCAAACTAGACCTAAATTATTGAATTTATTAAGAATATATTTAATATTTTGGATATACATGTGATGGTTTTGATGACTAGAAGTAGGAGATAGATTATAGTGGTCCACAGTTTATTTAGAGTTAAAATTAGAATGTTTTGGATCTCAATTATTTGAAATATATGTTCAATAATTTTTCTTGAATGTTTTTTATTGGAAATTATTTGTAATAATTTTAAGGAAATAAAATCCTGATTTTGGATATTATAGGATATATTAAAAATAACAATGCTTTATAAGTCAAATATTATATGAATAAAGTTTCATAATAGGGTTATAATAGCATTTTTTATATTATTTTAATACACAGTACATATAAATCTATTGAAAGACAAAGTGACATGGAATAAAACATAACTTCATTCATCAATAATAGTTTCATCCAATTATTTCAAGAAATTCAATGATCCTTGTATCTATGTCAAAATATTTTTATTATATGACCATTTATGTTATAAGGAAAGATATTTTATAGAAATTTAGAAGGATTTTTCACAGTTAAATGAAAAGAAATAAATTAAATTTCTAATTGATTTCTTCCATTTAAAATAAATAAATTTTACTTACCGATATATTTATTACCATTTTTTTCCACACAACATCAAATCAAGAACCTTTTACAATAACCACATGTTTATTAAAGTATTTTTATTTAAATGTCACCCTTTCATAAAATGATAACATAACAACCATGATAACTGATTAAATTCAAATTTTGGGTTCCCGTTATTAGAATTATCTAAAACATTACCGTTGGATGAATTATATCATTTTTATTTATTATTTGTAAAAAATGAATATTTTATTAACCTAATAGGATGAATATGTGAAAAATGGATATATGATAATCATATTAAAAAATAATATGAATCTAGAGTTTATGAGTTCATCATGTTTGCAATAAGCCATTCATGAGACCTCTTTAAAATCTTTTCTCTGTGTTTACATTATTATTATTCAAGAATAATTACTTCATAAGAGTTGTAAGAACATTTTATTTGTCACCAAATAGATTAGAGATATAAATGTCAGAATAAATATTGGTAAAATTTCAATGTGCACACTGATTGGGATGACAACCCAGTTTATTGATAATTTGATATGAATACATGTATTGATGATTATGAATATCATAAGAAAAAATTGAAATTTAAAATTTAATATGAACTTTATGATTGTCCAAAGTTATTAAAGATGTCAAATAGATGTCTTAAGAGACCATTGTGTACTGGTTTTACTAAGAACACATCATTTTGATTTCAATTAAAGTTGTATATTTATATACAGGAAGTGAATGGAGTGATATAAGATGTAAAAACTACATTTTCTACTCAATTATATGTTACCATTGGAATATAAACATAATTTTTGAATATATAAAACTAAAAAAATTTGATGTTCAATGGAATGATCTATATAAAATACGTTCTCATCCAATTGATTTCATAATATTTCTCAAGTACTGTGAATCATTCATAAAATTCCCTATGTGTGGAATGAATTGTTACTAGAAATATTATTCATGTCCTTATAATATTATATGGTAATTTGATAAAATTTCATTATTTATAAACCTATACATATTTAAGGAAATTGGGATAAAATTTACATGGAATGTAGTACTAGAATTAAATATGGGAAACTATATCATCCATCAGACTCACCTCGGTGGAAGAAAATTGATTTTCAAAATCCTAAATTTAAAAAAGTGTTGAGAGACATAGTTGGTTTGTTATCTATATATAGAATAAATTATTTTTTTGAATGGAAGACTACTCATAGTACATGTCCAATTATATTGGTTGATTAAAAATTTATACCATGGTTATGCATGAATCACAAAAAATGTATATTGTATCTGCTTACATATGGAAATAAACATGGTAATTATATTGATTTTTACTTATCTACATTGATCTAAGATATGAAATTAGTGTGGGATAAATTTATTACAATGTATATTTCTTATAGAAGTAAATTATTCACATTAAATTCATTTTTATACGATACAATAAATTAATTTCCTACTTATTGAAAAAATTAGGATACAGAATTAATAGAATGTTTTTGTCACCCATTAGTAAAGAATTATAACAATTATTTTGGTTAAAACATTCCTTGAATACTATATTTTTAGAACATTAGAAATATTTTACTTCAACAATATAAATATTGATCCTCGATGATAGTGTTCGAAGGGAATACAAAGCAATGTGAAACATCATATCTACAAACAGGTGATCAACAATCTAATAATGTAAAATATATCTACTCCATTTATAGTAAACCATTTTTAAAAAACCTTATGAAACCATGTTGGAAAAAAGAGATAATTTTTCATTGAATTACTATAAAAGAATATTTTTTATGTTATAAATTTTATTGATGTCATGAATATATAACAAAATGTATATTCTAGTGTTATTATTGAGCTACAAAATATTTCTATGGAAAAAAATATTCAATCAAGGATTTGTAAGACATGATTTACATGGGGATAAAAGAATAGATGGAAACATTGAAGTGTAAAATTTATGTTTTTCATCCTCTTGTACATTACACTCTTTATAGAGAATATAAATTTCAGTTTTTGATTTTCTTTAATAGTTGCAAATATTAATAGAGGTATCCTTAGTGTATAAATAATTTTGTTTAAATTACTAATTTAATGTTATAGCGACAAAATTACACAACATCTATGTTTTGATGAAATATTTAATTCTTCTGTCTTCAGATTGTACACTACCTAAAAATATACACCATATACAAAACATGATATTCATCCTTTTCAAATCCATATGATCTAAGGTTATAGACCTAATGAAGTTCCCAATAATGAATAAGGTGTTTGTAGTGATATTATGAAATTTATAGAAGTTATTTCCTCAATCATTCATTGACATAATGGTTCACCAAATGGTTCTATTGGTTGGATAGTTTAAATTATTTGGTCCGGTTGATTATAGATTGATGTACCCCATTAAATGGTATAAGAATATTTTTAAAGGGAATATCATGAGTCTGAGTTGAGAAGAATTTATTATTGTAGAACTATATATTGTAAATGAATATGTTGAATTATGTTCCAATTAGATATCATATATTGATATCATTAGTCTCGGAAATTCTTTTCACAATGGAAAATTTATGAGAACATCGATTTCCAAAATTTATGTTTTTACAACTACCATCATAGAGTTTGAGCAATATCACCTTTAAATTTTACATAATAATGATGATTTAGATCTATATGTTGAATCCAAAAAATAAATTCATAGATATTTTATTCCATCAGGGGATGAATAGAAGATATAAAATACACATTATCAATAGTTTTTATGATGGTAACAATATCATATTTATATGGTGTTATCAAAAAAAAATCCTAGTATAATTGCTGAAGGATTTATATGGTTTGTCAAGGGCCAAGTGAAAATGTTATATCTTATATTAGTTTTGTAGTTAATAGTTACATGTTCTCCATAAAAAACATGAGTACCATAATATAAAAAAATATTAGAGTTAAACTTTTTGTAGAATGAATGAACATATCTGATTTGAAGGATATAAATAAATTTTATTTGAATATGTCACATGGTTCATCAAAGAATAGATATATGATTTATATTATAAATCATTTCGGTTATGGATTTTCTATTGAAAATGTGTTGGTAAGGGGACTGTATTAAAAGTTTTTGAAATGGGATTTACGAGGGTTAATTTCCATGTACAGTGGGTAAAGGAATGATCTATTCATAATGACATCAAAATAAGTGTAGGTATTTTATTTCTTATATCGAGAGAATAGAAATTGGACAACTATCCAACTGGACACTAATACTACTATTGGGTCAGATGAAAATTGAATAAATGATGACGCTCTCATTGGGAGATCAGAATCATTTCATATTGGTCCAAATATAAACAATGTCTTAAACATTAGAAGGGGACACACATATAGGATTTATATTCATGAGAAAGAATATGAATCCCTTTAATAGTTAAATAAATTAAAGGGAATTCCATGAGAAGTTTAAATTGGTTTTTAATATAATTTGATTTCCCAAATAATATTATTTGTTATATAATATATTTTCTAATATAAATTAAATGATTGGATTCTCATGAAAATAATGACTTCGTTACATGATGTTGTTACCAATATCTTTTCAGAAAAGACGGTTAATTCTAAGGATGTAGAATTATTAGGGTATCAACACCTTGTAGATGATAAAAAACCAATATTACACTACATCTAATTATTGACTAAAATTATCAAGCTGAATGGTAAGGGTACCAAATTAGAGGATGGGGGAATCAATATGGACAACCTGTAGACCCCATTAATTTAATGTTCATTTGTTAAGATGGGGATGAAATGGGAATACATTTCATAATTAATATTGATCCAAGGATACATGTACAACATATAATTAAAGAATATTTTTCGAATTATATAGAGGTAATTTTATGATATACCTTCCCTATTTTTCTGAAAAACTATATAATGAAATTTTTGTTTAGTTTCCATTATTTCATTTAGTTTTAAATTTATTAGACGATTTACATAGCAATTATATTTTAATACCAACAGAAAAGTCACATAGAGGCTTCTAGACTCTTCTTACCAGGTTTCATCATATGTATATTGAGGGGAATATAAATCTTAATCCCCTAGTTTCTTATGAACACGTTATAAATAAAGAATTATGTAATTCTTTCATCAAATTCTGTGATGAGAAATTATTATTTTTCATTATAGTTACTACTTAATTATTTGGAATTTTTTATATTATATAATTTGATTTAAAATAATTATTTATTGAATCAGTAAGGGAGTTCTAAAAAATAAACACCATGACTAAAATTCGATGTAGTTATTTCAGAAAGTAAGTATGGGGTAAGATTCACAAGAAAAGAATATTTGATGTATTTCAAAAAAACAATGATTTTTTTATGTGATAAAAAAACATATATTCATTTCTTTATAAGAATATTTAGGAATAAAATTTCAAAGCCACTTTCATCCCCTGTCATGTGTTATGGATGGAGACCTAGATAAATAATAAGGGTAATCTAGGTGATGAATACTCAACCACATATGATAAATATATATACATAAGTCATAATAGTAATTAATTATGAAATATAGTAGTATTACAAATAAATATTTATTTATTATCTTATTTATCATAAGTTATACACACTTGAATAAACTGTGACCTCACCAGAATAAAAACTATGTTTAGTATCTTTGAATTGGTCAGAAGAATATGGTGTTATTAGAGGTTTAGATTTTGGGGTGTATCCTCAAACATATTTTGAGAATAAATAATAGAATGAAGATAAAAAAATGGGGAAAGGATTTCATGTTAAAATAGAAGCTATGGAAGTTATTATTTTCCTGTCTATTTTGGAAGATCAATATATGTAAAAATATAAATGTGAAATAAAAGTGAAAAAATATCCATAGAAGAAAAAAAATATCCCTGTATAATTAAGTCTAATCAACATCTTAAATTTCATTCCTTTCCCAAAGAGATCAATTTTTTCCTTACCCTTTATCATAAATCTGAATAAAAATACATTAGATAAATTTAAATTACTTCTATTTTATAGGGTAATGATTTATGAATTTTCCCTCTATCAACACCCATGAACCACCTTCTTGTGAGGCGTATAGTTTATAAGATCCTTAAAAATAAGATACCCTAGAAAGAACTCCCAAAAATAGGACATTGGACTTGGGATTGAATTATCTCAAGAAACATTCTCTATGTTTCATGTTCCACTTGATGATCTTGATATTACAATGGTCAATTATGCTATTAGAGCATTATAAAAAATCTTTCAAAATTTTTAAAGATAAAATTTTGAAAAAACAAATTCAAATGAAAACCCAATAATAGTTAATAAAAAGAGGACAAAAGTGAGTTATGGTATTATAGATGGATAAAATGATGGGGAAATAGAAGGTTGGATCAAAAAAATCTAGATAAATTCCTAAGAAAATAAAGATACCTTCAAGAAGTATCTTCTCCCTTCTAGTTCTATTAAAACATCTATTATCATTCAAACCATATAAAAACACCACATTTGAAGATAAAGATATGTACTACATTCCATGTTAAAACAAATTGGGGCATTCATTATAAAAATGGTTTTCCTAGTGAATATATATGATATTATCAAGATTGAATAGATGGGAGTATCAGTTTTCAATACATATATATTGTATATTTTCAGAATAAATATGTACAAAAAATGATCTAGTACGTTCATTAAAGTATATAACAATTTATATTGTTTAAATGAGTTTTTGTTCTTTATCTTTAATGGGAAACCCCTATGAAGCATAGTTTAGATTCATTTATCTCTATAACATTCCTATTAATGATGTTTCTTTAGATTTTAAGTAAAATGATATGAAAAAGATGGGATGAATGATCAATTTTACAGTAATATTTTTGACAAATGAAAATTTATGATTCCTATAATACAGGGGTAATGTATTTAAATCTAATTATATAAAATATGATTTTCATTTTTTACATTACTTATTTTTTTGGAAGCACTATATGTTGATCATAATTACTTTAGTATCCACAAATGTTTATTTTTTGATCAAATTCATGGATTTTAAAAAATCTGATATCAAAATATTTTTATTATGAATTTTTCTTGCAAAAAAAATAAAATTTTTAAAGAAAACCATTCAATTAAATGATTCAGGTAATCTTTTATGACAAATTTTTGTAATTACAGGGTGATATTTAAATATTGGATAAATCATGGTATGAGGTCAGTGAATTAAAATAAGTAACCTATGGATAAATTCAAATGGAAAAATATTATGTTATATGAATAAATATTGCACTATAAAACATTTTTCAATAAAATTTACCTATTTTTATAATGTTTCTATAAAGTATGAATCTAGATGACAAAAAATGATTGTGGACATTATGTTGAAAATTTTATGATAGATAACATATTCCATATAAAGAAAAGATTCCCTGAATAGGTAACTTTCAAAAGTAATAACAATTTTATTAAATATATTATTTAAAAAAATTTCAATATTTTCTCTTTGATAATAAGATTACAAAAATTATTCATAATCAATATAATATGTAAACTTATTTAGATATTAGTTTGAATCATTCATGGAGATGTAATGTATAATGACATCAGGTTAAGTTGATAACCAACAATTTTTTTGGGATCTACTTTGTGTTGTGACCTAATAGATCCACATAAGATGAGAATCATAATTATTAAAACTATTATATAATATTTTTGATTGTTTTCAAGGATAAGTATAATGGGGAGAATTTAATTGTTTAGAAACTAATGGATTGGAATCAAGGTGTACAATTTTATATATACATCCAAAATAGGTTACTACCCACTACTTATTTATTTTATTTTTTCATCATTTTTTCTATATTGTATATAATTTTGATATCATTTATTTCTAATAGATATTTTTTAAAATAGAAAAATTTTCTCACAACAAATTTCACGTGATCAAAATCAAGAGGAGGAATTCTTATGGATTTGATAATTTACGACAATGATCCCATAGTGATTTTTGATGTGTATGGATCATCCAAAACATAATCCCATACACAATGTTCCTGGTTTGACTCAAAGTGCCTATTATAGGATTAAAATTGAAATTAAGGTTGAAAAAATGTGTCACTCATTGATAACAAGGAAAATAAACTCAGAATATCTTAATAATTTTTGAAAATGATTCATTAGTAAATATTTACATGTGTTAATTATTCTCATGAAACAAAAACAAGAAATGTTATTAGTATAACTCAAATTTCATGTGTTCAAATTAAAATGAAAATTTATTTAAAAAACAATTGATATACTCACAACAACAAAAAAATATTTAGATTATTCAAAAACATTATGAAAATGATAAATATTTCATTTATGACATGTAGGAATTAGAATCTTGTCAAACTTATGAATAATTTAAGATGTTTTACTCAATGTGTGTGTTTGTAGTTTAAATTGTGATTTCATAAAACACTTGAGGTGACCTAATCAAAACTGAGAAAATGCATTAAGATTATTTTGATACACTAAAAAAGTTATCCAAATGACATTTGTGAGATGTAAAAAATAGTTTCTCCTCAATCTGAGGCACATTGTATCCTTTATGATTCCAATTGTGGCTTTTTTTAAATGAACATTTTATTAAAACAATATAAGTGTCATACTCAAAAAAAATAAAACATATTTGTATTGTTTCTAAACATTAGTTAAAGGATCCATATGTCATTTTTGATAAGTATAAATCATCCTTAGCTCAATCGGATACACGATGGGCCCAGTATGACTCAAAATGTCTATTATGTTTTAAAATTAATCATTTCAGTTTAATATTTTCATAACATTCTAAAAATGAAGAAAAATTCACAGATTGTATAAATAATTTAGTACAATGATTCATAAGTCATTTTTGACATCTATGATTGTACCTCAAATCATACTAATATGAATGTACTGATATGATTGAAAGTGCTTGTTTTTTGGTTTAAATTATATTTTTATTAATAAAATGACGTACTCTAAACTGAGAAAACTCATTTAGATTGTTTTGATACATTCGAACAATGATACATAAGGAATTTTCAAGGTATATGAATTATTCGAACAAAAAATTTGATACCTGCTGTGAACAATATTTCTCAAATTGTATGGAATTGATTTAAAATTGACATTTTAGTTAAATACGTAGAACACATAATCAAAATTAAACTAAAAATATTTGATTATTTTGATATAGTAGGAAAAACCCATATAATATTTTAGAGATGTTAAAATTGTACGTACCATAATATGATAAGCATTATGCCAAGTATATCAGAAATTTTCTATTATTAGTTTAAAATTGAAATTCTAGTTCAAAAATATATCTTTCATTTAAATCTAATAAAACTCATTTATACTGTATTGATAATTTTGGAAAAAAATTCATAATTTAATTTTGACATGTAGGAAAACTTCTCATGTAAAACTAATACATGATGTGACCTATATGACTCAATGGGTGTGTTATCCATTTAAAATATAATTTTAGTAAAAAAGAATGTGACATACTCAAAACTGTGGAAAAAATGGACTGTTTTGATACATTAATAAAAATATCCATATGAGTTTTTTTCATATTGGAATCCTATTCATGTTAATGTGATGCACAATGTGGCTATTATAACTCAAATACAATGTTTTTTTACTGAAAAGATATTTTATTAAAAACCATAAGTGAAAATTTCAAAACAAATAAAACTCATTTGAATTTTCTTGTTACTATAGATAAAATTTATTATAATTCATTTGTGACATGTATGGATCAACCAGACCTCTATCTGAAACACAGTGTGATCATAATAAATCAAAGAGTAACTTTTTATTGAAAATTTACATTTTAGTAAAATCAATAAATTCCATATTTCCAACCTACAAAATATATTACTATTATATTTATGTTTTCTTAAAAATATCAATAACTTATTTTTTATGTGTATGATTCAGCTTCACCTCAATCTAATTCACATTGTTCTTGATATAACTAAATTTTTATTTTATCAGTTTAAAATTGACATTTTAGTTAAATACCTTATACAAACATTAAAAACTACGAGAATTCCCTTATATTTTCATTATAATTATTTAAATTATCTATAAGTAATAAAACTCAATATAATATATCTACAATTTTAGACAATGACCCATATGTCTTATATCACATTTATGAATAATACTATCCACAATCTAATAAAAAACATTATAGGATTGACTCAAAGTGTCTGTTATAAGTTTAAGCATTTCAATTTGGTTCAAAAAATGTAAACCTCGCTAAAAGATAAAAAAATATATATCATTTGCATGATAATTTAGGTAAATTATTCATAAGACATTTTTCATTTGTAAGAATTATTTTCACATCATACTAAGACTTCATGTGACTAGTATGAATCAAATTTCATGTTTTTAGTTTAAAATGACATTTTAGGGAAAAATAGGTGACATACTGAAAATCAAGAAAACACATTTTATTTATTTTTATAATTTATAAAAATAGTATATATTTATTTTTGAAAAATTTAAGAATTATCTACACATCAATTTGACACAGAGAGTTACAAGTATGACTTAAAGTGATCATTCTTTGTTTAAATTGACATTTCAGTGAGAACAACAATAAACATACTCAAAATCGAGAAAAGGCATTCTGATTATTTTAATAAATTAGGTCAATGATCCAAAAGTAATTATTGTTGTGTTGGAATTATAAAAACCACAATACTATTCTTGGTGTTACTAGTATGACTCTGTGCACGTCTTTTTATATAAAATTTACATTTTAGTAAAAAGGACTAGTAACATAAAGCAAATCAATAAAAATATTGTGATTATTTTATTACATTAATTCTACTATACATAAGTATTCATGATGTATAGGAATCGCATACACCTCAAAGCGAAACATGTAATAACCAACATGACTCAATGTTTCCATTATTAGTTTAAAATTGAGATTTTAGTTAAAATCATGTTTCACTCACTAAGAACTACGAAAATGTTCTACAACTGTACTGATAATTTATGAAAATGAATTATAAGTTATTTTATATGTTTAGTAATTAATCTAATTTCAAAGTGACTTAATATGTGATAGATATGACTCAAATTATGTGTTTGTGGAATAAAATGATATTTTAGTAACAAAAAACACATGGCATGCTCAAAACATGAAAACATGTTTGGTTTATATTGAAATGATAGGGAAAAAAATCCATAAGTCACTTTGGTCATGTAAGAATCATCTTTACCTAACTTCAATGAATGGTGTGACCATTATTACTCAAATCAAGTGTTTTAATTTAAAAGAGACATTTTTGTAAAAAACACATGTCGCATACTCAATACTAAGAAAAATTATTATGTGTATTTTGATAATTTTTGAAAATTATTAATTAGTTTCTTTTTTATTTATATGAATTATTTTCACCTTAATTTGATACAATATTTTCCAAAAATGAATCAATGTGTTTGTTATGATTTTGAAATTGATAATTTATATAAAATATCTCTACACTAACTTAAACCATAGAAAAAACACTCAAATTTTATTTCTAATTTATTTCTATTCCAAATTTCATTAGGAAATAAAAAATTTTAATTCATTCCAATATGACAAATAATGTGTTCTATATGACTCTATGTACATGTTTTCAATATATAACTTCAATTTTAGTTTGAAATATGATTCATGTCGCCAAAATTGATAAAAAATGTGTATAATATTTTGTGTCCTTTTGTCTACTATAACATAATTAAATTCTTAATCATTATTAACTTATACTTATTCATTTAATTATGATAGAGATAATATTTCAGGAAGAAACAAATTATGTGACTGTTGAAGGATTGTTCTCAAAAATCGTGTGCACATGAATTGGATCCCATTTTGAGTTAGTTTATTATCACTATAGATGAGATAAAATTAAAGAAAACATACCTTTTAGAAGATAATTAAGGGATTTTATGAGTATGTATCAACTACAACTCATCCTAACAAACAATATTCCATGTATGACTCAAGGAATATGTTTATAGTTACAAATTGAATCTTTCTATTTAAATTATTTCATCATAGTATTACAAACATAATATTATTTTAATTATATATATGGATTAACGTGATCATGTTAGGGTGGTTTTTTACAAATATCATGAATAGAGGTTGAGGAAAAACATAAAATTAAATTTATATTTTTGTATGTTAGTATTATTTTGGACTTTCTCTTGTAATTATAAAAAACCATGTTAGAAAATTCTATTATATATTTTTTCATGTATTTGTGTTATAAATTCTATTCATATTTATTATGTTGTCTAAAAATGTATTTTATTATAATTTTTCAATTTTAGTGTTCTATAGTTTTATAATAACACTATAGAATTTTTCCCCTTCATCATCTATAGAAGTAACAATGATAAAATAACATTTTATCAGTGTTACTAAAAGTGTTGATAAATGCATACCTAATCATTTATTCTAATATGACTGATAATGGAATCCTTATTATTAATACATAAATTTATTATTATATGATTATGTAAAATCACATTTTCTAGAATTGATAAAGGATCATTTTATCAGTGTTTTTTAATCAATGATAAAAAGAATATTTATTTGTTATGAATAAATGTGCTAATAAAGTTGTTCTTTTATTTGTGATTATAGAAGATTTGATAAAGTTATCCATTATCACAAATTTTGAAGTGAAAATAAAGTGTTCCTTTATCAGTATTTTTCTAGAACTGATATAACCTTGGGTAATTTAAACACTGTATAGTTGTTAGTGAATTTTTTCCCCTGATAATTTCTTATTTTTGTGACATTGACAACCTTATTTGTATTTAAGAGACGTAGAACCATACATTAATCTTCTGGGGAATTTTTTATAAGGTAAATTACAAGGAAATACCACCATTTTATGGTGGAATAACCCTACACCATGGAAAGATCCAGTTTTTGGTGTTTTCTATAGTGAAAAACATTTCCCTAAAATGGCTGTGTAGCATCCCATTTCAAATTTTCAATTATTTCTCTTTTATTTTCTTTTTTCCACTATAATTGGGTGTCTACTCAGACTCCCAAGGATGGTGATATTTTTATAATAAAACAACATAATCTTCCGGGTTGTATGTTTTTTTATTTAATGGATTTTGGGTATAAGTGTATTATTGGCCTACGGGTGTTCTCCTTAGGTTTTGTGAATACCCTAGGTTGTTTGGGTTATCTGGTAATAATCTTTAATTTTTTGCACTCTTTTTGATAAATGGACACTATCTAATGGGATTACAAGTCTTTTATATTCTATAGAATGATTCGATGAACATGGCAGACAATATGAAGGGAGTACATGTAGTATAAATATTATGCATCGTGCAATGTTAAATTAGTGGGTTTTAACAAAAAATAGTGATGGTTTTCTAAGGTACATGGAACCAATCAATTACATAATATATAAATGGATCATAAACCATGTAAATAGCCCAGAAAAAGTTATTATAGTGTTTCATCGGTTGATTGTTATTTCATTATTCAACATCTCTCCTTGCTATCAACCTATGTTACTTCTATGAAAATTTTGCGAGCCTCAGTTCATTCATGTATGATTCATTCAGTGTTGGATCATCAGGGAAGTTATGTTTTATCTTTTTGGGAAAGGGGTCACATCTAATTTTTCATTTACATTGATCATGGTTGCATTGTTTTGTCCCACTATTTTTATTATTCATCTATGGTGATGTTTCCTTTGATTCTATTCAACATTTTTTTTGTGATCATGTTTTGAGGGATGATCCTTGTTTGTTCAGTTGTGAATGGTTTTTATACATGAGGTATGTTTTGATATTTCCTATTCACCAACAGTTTCTAAAATTAAATAAATTTATATGTTTGTGTATTGGTTCTAGGGACTCCATTTTCTTGGATATTTTTTCTTGTTTGTCAATCCCATTATGAGAATGTGCACCCCAAGTTTTGAAGTAGGCGGTTCCATCTCTATCATATGTTTATGAAATTCTCTTCCCCTATTCTTGATATATTTTTTAATTACATTAAATTTCATGATATATTTATTTGATTTGTGTGTGGGGAAATGGTTTTTTTATAAATGTTGGTTTCCCCATTGTTATGTTATATGGAAATGGTTTTCAATGTATTGTGAAATGGTTTAATGAAATGGTTTTCATAGAATGATATGGTAAAATAGTCTAATGATTATTTTTGAAAATAGGGATCATGAGACACATTTTTTTTATGTGGATGGTGTTGTGATAATCCTAATTCAATGTTTTGGTGTTTTTATATGGATATTTCCTCTGCTCCCTTGGCCTATTGTTCTATAGACTGTTAAAAATGTTTGGGGGTTCACATTCTGGGTAGTTCATCTACTCATTAGACTCAAAGAATATGTCTTGATGATTAATTTATATGTTATTGTCTATTTTTAGGTATGAGTTTTTTAGCTATCACATCATATTGTAATGCTTGGCTTATTGCTATATATGTTATTTTTTATATTTGGGCTATTTTTTTTAAAATTTTTGATTGAAATAACATGGATTTGATATAAAATGTAATGCATGATTTTATTTCACTTGATATATTTTTGTACTGATATATGTCTATGAAATTATATGAAACTGATTTTCATTTTTTATTTGGAAACACAAAAAAATGCGGAATTAAATTTATTATCATTATTTTTTGATAAAAAATTTTAAAATATATATCTCTCCTTGTTTCCATTAATGATGAGCATGCTTGGATTATTACTGAAAGACATGGTATGGTAAACTAAGGTGAGACCCAAATGATCAAGTTGTCTCACACCCTATATAACCCTTTGGAGGTTAATATAATAAGTTATTTATTTTGATGTAGGGAATGGAAAAGGTGCCACAATGAGGCAGAGAGAATTTCTGTTACCTAGGTTTGAGTAGATGGATAGTGAGATGGTAGGGTTGTTACCTAGGTTTGGGTAAGACTCTTTGAGATTCCTTATATATAAATTTTTTTTTCATTTGTATTTTTTTCCTTATTATGATGTATATGCATTCATTATTCTTATGTTTCTTAGTTCTATACATGTTTATATATTTCATATAATCAGTTTCATGTTCATAGAAATTGTTCCCTCTATTTTTGGGTCATTCTCGGTTGCTAGATGTTATCCAGTGGGGATGAGTAATGCCTTTTTGTTTTGTTTAAATTTGAATTGGGTACTATATTTAGAGGGTATCTAACATTTATTTTCACAGTTCAATATCAAAGTCTACTTTTTCCTCAATTGTCCTTGTCTAGGGGTGTTTGGTATTCTTGAGATAGGACTTTTTGGGCCTCAATGTTATATTCGAGTGAGGGCCTAACCATCTCATTACATGATGGGAATCATGCTACTATGGGATGTAAGGATGTGTGTATCATGTTTTGAGTTTTTTAGGATAAGAATAGTTTTTTATTTATTTTCTTCTATAATCTATAATCATTATTTTTATGATCATTTCATCTATTTTAGTGTTCTTTAGTATTCCGCTAAGATATTCTCTGCGACTTCCTGAAGAGGGTGTAGCTGATTCTCCTTAAGGAAATACTCATGTATATTAGAACATTATAGAATATTTTATGTTGGAAGTTATTCCTATCGACTAGAATGTACCTCAATGTCAAGAAGTATTCATTGACTTATAACGATGATTTATAAGAGACAATGATTGATCACAAGAATTCCTAAATGAGAATCCACCATCCTTTAATATTATAAATGAACCATAAGATCTGGAGAATTACCTTGAAAATATTGATTAGATCTTCAATATCAAAGATACACATGAGAATATCAAGATTATTTTTTAGGAATTTAGACTTCAGGTTCTAAGAAAGTGACTGTGGGAGTAAACGGTACAGTCGGATAGGCATATCGCCTTAGACTAGAAGGGTTCTGAAGATCTCTTCTTCCAATAGTTTTATACAGAGAAACTGATGATAAAGAAGTCTGTAGTTTTCTTTAATTTATTAATGGGGGAGAATTTTTTTTCAACACATACGAAATAGTTTTTCGGACAAGTTTATTTTCGCTAGAGGTTCTAATGAATGACCATCTGAAATCAAAGAATTACCTGCATGGTTTGAAACCAAATATCAGATCGAAGGTGTTTATAATAACAATTATGATCTATGAGGATATGGTGGATAGTTATGTGATATGATATGCTAATATGGTATAAAATTTGGATATTCATACCCTTATACCCCACCAAGATTCTAATTTAGTGGTGTTCCATGGAAAATGAGGAAATTGGAGGATCATAATAGATGTGATGAAGGTGGTTCTCAACTAAAGTCCTCTTTGAGGGACTAGTTTCTAGTAGGGGTATTCATATGACTTGGTATTAGTTTTTGATGGTCATAAACATATAATGTTCATGCCTTACACCTTAAAAAATGTGAAATAATTGTGGATGTTAGTTTAATCTAAATAATTTTTGTCTGGCTATGTCTACTCATTGATATAGATAGAGATCATCATCCCTAAAGTCTTCTATGGGGAACTTAGATGCATAAAAGACTATAAGAATCTAGAAAAATGAATCATTGGTTATGCTCTATAATGAATTAGACGATCTTTTGGTGATGGTAGATGTTTGTCATGCAATATTGAGAGGTACCATATTAATGGTATCATCACTAGCGACTTCTAATTTTTATGTAGGTGCTTCCCACAAGTTTTTATCTATATGTTTTATGGATTTGATTAATCATCCAAGGGATCTCATGTATATTGTTATGGAGTTAGAGAAAACTCTTGAAAAGAGAAAATAGAATGGGTTTTAGTGTTCTTCTTTTGTTCAACAGTTAAATGATATGGCTTTTGTCTTTAATTTTCTTGTTCTTAATCTGGACATGTTTAACCTCTTCAATAAGATGTGTTGTCTTATTGATCATCATGCTAATGATGATTGTTATCATACAAATTTCTGCATTTCATGTGGTCTATGGGAGATCACAAATGTTTTAGTGAGAGAGGGATATGATGTCTGGTCATGCAGGACCTTCCATCCCAGAGTGCCTGAGTTTGTTTTATACAATATTAGTTGAATATAATGGTGTTTTTCCTTTTGTTCATATTAGTGTTGTTGTTTTGGATTTTATATAGTTTTTATTATAATATTTTTGTATGATTCCTCTATACAGGTAGTTGGATTTTATGATTGAACTGGTGTCAGGTGCATAACAGATTTCAATACCTTCCAATTATATGGAACCAAAGATGCTAAAAGGGGTCATGATTCAGTTGGACTAAATGATAGTGTTTGTGGATGACACATTATTTTTCTTGATATGTCTGCATGAGCTTGAGTGCCATTTGATTTTGGTTTTGGAAATATTGAATAGTCACCATTTTTATGAAAATCATTCAAAATAAAATTTTTAGAGCCATGAAGTGACACTCTTAGTGAACAAATTTCTAATAAAAGATTATTAATTTATCTATAGAATATGAAGAATTATTATCATGGTAAGAGCTAGAAAATGTCATTGAGATTCAGTGCTTCCATAGTATTATTGGATAGAATTGATATCTCTTCATGGAAGTTTTCAAATTTGGTGATTAATATAATTTATCTTACTATTAATGGAGTGAAATACATATGTGATGCAATGTGTCATTCCTCTTACAATGAGCTATATCAACTTCTATCATTATCACCTATTTTTATGTTACATGATCCCAATAAGGGCTGTCTGGTTTTATGTGATTCTTATGAAACTATTTGGGGTTGTGGTCACTGATATAATGATAATGAGGTAGATCACATATCTTACAATATTTGACTGGGTTAGAAGAAATAACCAACTCATTATTTAGGTCTTGGTGTACTTATCCATGTGCATAGATGTTAGGGATGATATTTTTTTTGAGTGGATCAAAATATTTATAACTGTAAGAGATTGAGATATGTATTTCATCATAAATAATTGAATCTAATATTGTGTTAGAGGATAAAATACCATTATATGTTTTAATTTTATATTTCCTACACCCCATGAATGGGGAATTTCATTTCACACTCTCTTGGTTGGAATGATTCATCGCATGATGTTTGGGAATAGAAGGAAGAGATGAACCTTATTTAGATTGTTTCAGTTACATATGGATGCTCATGAGGATGTTTCAATCATGTTTTTGAACAATTTCTTGTTTAAATCATCTATCCATTGTTATATTCTAAAGCATTATCAGTATGATGTCCAGTTTAGATGAATTATACAACCCCTATATAGTGGGAGACTATTTATGGTTGGCCATTCTCATCAAATGGTGATCAATGTTTTGTGGATCATTTTTTCCTACCAATATATATGAGGATATCCTCTCTTTTATTATCACATTTCACCATAGGTCATTCATCTAGGAAAAATAAATATGTTTTATAACATGATATGATGATTCTGGTGGTCTGGTATGAAACGTGACAATACTGATTATGTGACATATTATTACATAGTCCAATAGATAAAGGTAAGGAATCTGAAACATTATGGGGTTTCCAACCTCTTATTGTTATAGTTTATAAATCGGATGAGGTATCCGTGGATTTTTTTTATTGGATTAACAAATAATTCACAAGGAAATAAATCTATCTAGTTACTAATTGATAGGTTGAAAAACAAAGATCACTTAATTTTGATATAGGACAATAATGATATTGATGATTCTAGTAAACATAATGTGAAAAAGATTGTGATATTACATGGGATTCCTTCCACTATTTGTTGAAATAGAAATATAATGTTTACTTAATGGTTCTAAAAGAGTCTATGGGAATATACTGGGATATAGGTCATGCTGAGTACATCTTACCATCCTCTAGAAATGGTCAAAAATTGTAGAGTATTAAGGTTTTGGAGGACATGATTTGTTAATGTGTCTTGTATTTTTGGTGGATTGTGGGGAATACATTTGGGACTGGTTGAGTTTTCTTATAACATTAGTTATTACTCATATATTGGAAGAAAAACTTTCAAATATTTATATTATGTCCTGTATAAATCACCTCTCTGTTGGGAGGAGGTGTGAGAATCCTTTTTCATGGTAACATGTTTGGTTAATGATATGTCTATGATGACCAAAGAGATACTTTGATAATTGATTATTTTTAATAGTGAATATAAATCTTATGAAGTTAAAATCTATATTCTGTTGGATTTTTCCATATATGACTTTTTTCCATGAAATTTTCTCTGTTTAGGGTCAATATTGGCTGGGAAAATTTGAAAATTGGTACAAAGATATATTGGATCATTTAATGTTATTGTGTTTCATGAGAAATTTGTTTATCAGTAGGCATTGTTGATTGTTTTTATAGAACATCCTGATGTTTTCAACATATCATAGTTCAATAAATTCCATCATGACCCCAATCACATTCTGAGATATAAAAAGATAGATTTAGATACAGATGATTCAATTATAGATAGTCCTATAGAGTTCATTGACTCTCTTATGAATGTATTTCATGAGAAGTCGATTATATTAGTCATATTGTTACATTAGAAAATATAGGTTTCTCAAGAATCTTGGGAGTGTGATTCATTTATAAGAGAGACCTAGACTCACCTCTTTAGTGGATATCATTCTTCTACATTAATTATCAACGATTAAATGTCTTTTGGTGGTGATTTTGTTACATCTCATTACCCTTTATTAGGTATATCCATTTACTCTTATTTTTGCATATTTGAATGGGTATGTATATGGATTGACAAGAATGGGGAAAACTTATGAGTAAAAACCAAATGATTAGGGATGTATATTTATTATAATTAATTGATTCTTGGAATAGTTCGGTGTAAATTTTATTGATATGGATTTTAGGATGCTTCATTAGATTATTATTATTCTATTTTTCCACTTCCTTCCGTTATATAAAATTAGAGCACTTCATCTATGATTTTGGAAGCTTCTGTTTATTAAAATTGATTCATTCGATATAGGATCTTCAAAGAGTTTTATTTCATTTCCCTAGGTAAGTGATCCTTTTAGATTCATCGTTTACCTGGATCATGGAAACATCATTGTTTCGATCTATTTGTTTTGATCCATGGAGATGTTTTCATTGATTCATTTCTAGATATAATATGTGATCATGTTCCAATGGTCGGTCCTTTTTGGTTGTTATGCAGTGGGTGTGAATTTATGGGGTATGTTGTGATCTTTACTATTCTCCAAAACATTTATAAAATGTACTTAATTATTATGCATGTGTATTGGTTTTAACACCTCCATTATAATAATGAGTTATTCCTTTTGGCTGATCCCATTATGGTTATGTGTGACCTACCTTTTCAGGTAGGTGGTTCTATCATTATCCTGTATTGGTAATTTTTATTTCTCTAATTTCTGATAAATTGATTTATGAAATAAAATGGCAAGAAATGAGTGATTTCATTTGTGTGTGTGAAAATGGTTTTTTGATAAAATGATATTTATCCATGGGTATTGGTAAATTGAAAGGGTTTTCAAATAATTTTGATATTGTTTTATGTAATTATTTTTAAAGCATGATATGATAAAATGTTTTGGAAGATATAGTACATGATAAGCCTTATGTACATAGGCAGAAGAATTATTAACATGAATCATCCACTATTGGTGTTTTTTTCATGGGCCATTCCTCATCTTCTTAGGCATGTTGTTCTTGGGACTTTTTTGAAATGTTGGGGGGTTTACTTTATTGTGTGTTCCTCTTCCCTTTAGACTTGATGTATATTGATGATCTATTCATGCAACAATTATTTATTGGGTCATTACTATGTATCCGTGAAAAGGTATAGATAAATCACAGAAATATATTTCTGTAGACTAATTTTTTAAAAAAAATCTATGTAATTAGTTAATGTCTTAATGCACTCATTATTTATATTCCCACCCTTAACCATAGTAGAATAAATAAAAAACTGAAAAGTGCATAATGTTTTAACAAGGTTTAGTTCCACAGTGACCCTATACTTCATTATATGTTCGAGTATATTAAATTACTAAAATTTAGAATATATTAAAAGAATTTAATTCTAATGAGATATCTCTAAAAACAAATCCTCATTATATTTAATGGTTTCTTTATAATCACTTTTACAAGTGTATAATGGTTCCTCCAAAACTCTAATGAACAAGATTAAAAATATTTTATAGATATTGATGAATAATTTTTTTAGATATTATTCTTTATAAATATGTTTTCCACTAAAAATATATATTCAGTTATAATAATATTCATATTGAAGTTTTTCATTACTTCTTATCAAAATAATTGAAATATAATTAGACAGACCTTTTTTCTTTCATAAAACTTATTCAGATTCCTTAATATAGCTTCAGCCTTATCAACCTACATTTGAATAAGATTTCATTATATTGATATATCATAGGGATTATTGTTCAATCAATGGTCCTTGTTTTTTTACACATAGGTTCTTTAAATACTAAATGTTGTCAACATCTCTTGAATTGATACTAATAAGATCAGTTTCTTCAATATTCCTATGATATAAAAAAGTCCCCAATAATATAATATCAGTTTCTTCAATATTCGTATGTTCATGATGGAGTATTCATCCTAATCCACGGATATCCATTGTTTCATGCCTGATCATTATATGGATGAGTTAATGATTGTAATGTAGTTTTTGTATGGTCTTGTTAAGCCCATATGATCTAAGGTTAATATCATTTGGATAACCAATCATTCATTAATAGAGGAACTGATCCCTTTTCAATAAGTGGAATTTGTGGGAAATAGTGGGTGTGGGATAGAGAAGTTTAGCACCGAGATATCACAAAGACTCATATAGAATTCGGAAAAGATATCCCAAGTCTACTCTTAGGGGATGTTCTAGTCAAATGACACATCCAAAAAGTAATGGGATATACCACCACAATGGAAAAACCCTATTATACAAATCCCCAAGGAAACAACGATATTGTTTAATATTGATCATATAAAAAAACAAAAAAAATTTAATTTTATTTCTGAACAATTACCCATTCTACTTATTGATATGTGGTCTACACCAACTCTATGTGAGAGAGTTAGACCAGTAGCATTGTGTTGGATAAGAAAGTCAATTATTACCAACCGATCACAAAGAGGAATTGGATTTGGTCATGGGATCCAATCCAATGGAATAAAATTCCAAAAAAGACTAAAAACATTGGATTTCTAATCAATGACATAAATCCATAGTACAATATAGATTTATACTATACAATCTATACTAGATGTTAAGAGTTTCAGACACTTTATAGTTAGAGGTATGTTTGTTTTAGCCTTTACCAAAGTGTTTGAAATTTTAGACATATGCACTTCACATTATTTTAATTTATAATAATAAATGGAATGTCTGGGATATGAAATTGATTTTTAATATGGTGTAATGAGTTTGGTGTCACTTTTTATTACATGATTGACGAGTATATACCAATATATGGAATTTAAAATAAAGTATTGAGTCTTTTGTTTCTTATGTATCTTCGTCATGCTAGAGATGACTAGCTTTGACATCACACTCAGGATGTGATATTTAGTATCCTATTATAGTAAGTTTTGTTATATCACTAAAGGGAATCGTTGTAATTAAATGAAAATGGCACTTATATTCATTATAGGGAATGGTATGTCTAGTATAGTTATGTTGGACCTGAGCATTATTGGTATTATGGAGTGAAAACCCATATTTCAATTATTGGTCCAGACGATCAGGGTAGGCATCTAATATATTTCTCTCCTATATTTGTGTGTTTATGGATATTTGTCTAGATTAAATATTTTTAATACTATAAAAAATAGTTTATAAGAATTAAAATATTTTACGATGTTCTAATCCTGATTCTTGTACCATAATTCACAAATAAATGAACAATCAAACCCTTCATATCATAATCCACCATAGGAGGTGATGATTTCTCATCAAGGGTGTTGTCACAACCCTTTCTAGTGGGTTCTATTCAATGGCTCCAAAATCCCACCTCTAGTAGGTTAGGGGATGGTTACTAGCACCGAGTAGGTATATCACTAACATGGGAGGCCTTTCTTATGAACCTAGACACACACACACACATCTACAAACCCACAATATGATGGAATGTAAAAACCACTATGAAAACAATGCATTCATACTAGTATAACCCCAAAATAAATTTTTACAGGAATGTAATGTGAAGTAAAGTTAAATGGGCCAGAATAAAGTCCCCTAAAAATGGCATGTAACCCCTAGTCCATCCTATAAAAGAGGTACTAGTAATTTGGTCTAAATTCATATGAACACACCCCAGCCTATCGCATCACACAAAGATTAATCTCATCTTGTTCCACCTAGGACTTTGTAAAAAGGTCAATCATATGTACTAGACATTAGACATGTGGGAAAATCCCATGTAGGGGTGATTATAACAATAATCAGTTGGGAACCCAAAAACAAAAAAGAAATACACAAAGGATAGTAATGTTAGCTCTATATAGTACATGTGCACAAAAAATATATGAATATCTAGATATACCCAATCCAAGAAATGATTTCTAGAGGTAATAAAAACCTATATTATACATGAAATAAGAATATAGTCTGATAATTCAATGATGTACTAATTCAGGATAACAACCGCCTGAGTCAAATTGAACCGATAAAATCTTCCCAAGAATTATTGTACATTTGTAACCATCCTAAGAGAGATACACTGATAAATCTGAAGAGAATATGATACCATGTAAGATGATCCCATCCAGGGCTGTGGGTTGATACAAAAACTCAATCATTATTAACCCCCTAAGTAGAGGATTGATTATGTGGTATATTGGTCAAATCCATACAGAAGAGTCTACCTAGGGAAAGAATAATTAATAGAGTATATAACATTGGGAATCTCAGGTAATTCCAACTACTCTATCTAGGAATTAATACTGAAGGAATCATAGTTCTATGATTATGAAATGATTCATACCAACCATTATAAAGGCGATATGGGAATGAACCCTAAAAAACTTGTCCAAGATACAGAGGAAAAGTTAATCTAGCAATGTATAAAGTTATACACAAGGTGTAGTTGGGTAACATGTTGTGTACCTTGACCCCGGGTACTGCCCATGTACAATGTCCCATGTCATTAGAACATGTCTTGTATAATATGGGTACCCGCCGTGTATAAGGGTCACACACAATGTCCTCTTATCCGGGGTCCACCCATGTACTCCGTCTGTGTTCCAATTCACAGTGTCAACCTAGGTATCTCTGCCCATGTAGCAATACACATGGTTATACAGGTACTTGGTCTAGGACATGTCTAGTGTTGAGGTATAGGCTGCGTGGGAAAAAAGTTTACAGAACCCCATATCCATGTACATCCAATGATACTCACGGAGTATCAAGGAAGGTCCTACACATCATGTGATAGGGTCACACGTCATGTGACATTTAACTACATTTTGAAACCCTAACCAATTTTTTGTGGTGGCCTTATGTTGTGTAACCATAGGTTACACACCATGTTAATTGGGATACTCCATAATCTCATGTTCATCTTTTAAACACCTCATCCAACGACCCAGATCTCATTATAGTGATCTGTTCATGTCCAAACTCTAGATCCAAGGTCATTTCAGAACTCTAACCCTGACATGAGGTGTTTCTTTCATATAATAATCTTGTAAAACCACATATAATACATTTGATGAAAAACACATGAATAATGTTATCTCCCTAATCACATTGAATCATCTATCATTATTGCCTTCAAACATCTGTTAGTTCATTCTGGTGCTTGATCACCAATTTTGGATTGTTGCATCCAGATACAATGTTTCAAAGATAGATCATTCATAAACTAATGGTGAATGAAGAACATGTGTTGAAAAAGTAGTTGTGAAAAGAACATGGAACAAATATTAGGAAGGATTCTTGATTGTTTTTCATTCCATCCTCTATCAGTTCCCATAATAATGATAAACAATCAAGAAACTTCTCAAATAATAAATCCTTGATAAATCCCAGAATTAAAACACATCCTCGATGAATGATTAAACCACATGTCAAACTTTTCATTCAAAGGTACAGGTACATCATTGAAATTAATAAAGGAAAAATAAATCCAAAACAACACATCCTTCCAAGGAACTAGATCAGTTTCTGTTGAAGATTTATTTTCATTAGTGTGTTCCATCAAAAATTGGGGTCATCGATCTTCGATATGAAATTCTGTCGTTGGTCTCCTAGAGAAATAACCATGGATTTTCTCCAAATCCTCCATGGAATTTATAGGGTTTGAGACAAAACCTGGATCCTTTCCTAATGTATTACATGAAATAATAAGCATCGTTTCATACATGTGTTGATGAAACCATAAAACAATAATAGATATTCAATTTATTTTATTCATTAAAATTTCCCATTACTACTTTTCAAACTTGACCTGCACCAGTCGATGTTAGGTCATGCCTAAGGTAATCACGGAGCTCTGAAAGTGATGATGTCCTCATATTTTGGATTTTGTAAGCCATTTAGATATTATTTTACTCATTCTTAAAAACTTCTTGAGAGAAGTGTTTAACATTTTAATATTATTCAAACAATTATTCTAAGCACACCGGGCCTCAGAATTTCATGTCGTCTCATTGCCTAGAGTCAAAATTAATTATTATAATCATTAAAAATAATACATAGAGCATATAATTCATTATATTCTCCCCAAATTGGGGATTTACATCCCCTAAAATCCAAAAAAAACTCTACTCAAAATTATTATGGTACTATGAAAAGGAAAAAACCTCCTACTACAAAGTCCTCTACTAAGAACTCCAATGATGCCATTGGGCAAGGAGTAATGGAATTGATCTCCCATGATGGATAACATTTTTCTTATCATTGATCTCAACTATGTACTCCAAGAAATTCACTCTGTCATCAATGTATAGCTTTCCATAGTCGATGATGCGTGATTGGTTATGCACATAGCTCCACGGCTATAGCATGTAGAATACATTGTGTACCTGGTCCAACTGGTGTGGAAGATCTAAATGGTACCCACCTTGAGAACTCTATGAAGTATCTGAAAATGAATGATAATCCATGGATTTAACAAGCCACACCTAAAAATCTCTTTAATCTACATCAGGGTGAAACCCGTAAGAATACATGGTCTCCTTCCATGAAATCCAAAGGCCCAAACCACTAATTATCATAAGAATTATTATGGATTTGGCCACTTTTCATCTTCTCCTATATGATCTTAACCTTCTCTATAATAGTTCTCCCCAATTCCAAACCCATGAGTGTTAACTCTCTTGAGTCAGTCCAGCAGAGTGGTGACTTGCAAGGTATCACGTACAAAACCCCGAATGGTACCATACCAATAATGGAATGGTAACTGTTGAAGTAAATGAAGACCACCAGTTTTAAGTGATAATCCCAACTATAAATGATTTCCAACATGAAATAATGGAGTATGTCCTCCATAACCTGACTAGTCATCTCCGTCTGGTCATCTGTATATGGGTGAAACATTGTGCTCATGCACCACAGGGTCCCAAATGCCTCAAAGTATCCCTTCCATAACCTTAACATAATATGATAATAATAATCTATAGAAATCATCATTAAAACTCCATATAATCAAAATATCTCTTGAACATAAAGGATTCCCAAGATCTATACACAAATCGGCTCTTGGATATATATGAAGTGGGAAACATGGTGAGTCAGTCAATGATCACCCAAATTGAATCATGTCCCCTAAAAATAGGTGGTAAAATCATCACGAAGTATATCAATATCCCATCCCACTTCCATTACAACACCGAAGGGGTAGATCTAAACCCGCTAAAAATGTGTTCTCATCTTTCACAAGCTAGTCTGTAATGTATTGAGCGACTAACTCAACAAAACACTTCTTTATCCTTAGCCAGAAAAACAAATATTAGAGGTCTTGACACGTCTTTTCTCACCTGGACATACAACCAATTTTGATGTATGATACATCTGTAGAACCTCCTCCCACAATGAAAATATTACTACTGTGTGTCCTATAAAAATGATCACATTCTCCCCACCTTTCAAATATCCATAAAGAGAATTCCCTATGAATATCTGAACAAGTAGTGTCTCATAGTGGTTGTCCCCATGTTTTTAGAACCTATGTAGCTATATGTTTTGAGTTGTATCATCCAATGGAAAGAGGTATGTTGATCTATCTCTATCCACAAGGGTTAACTACAATGAGGTCAACTGCTCTATTGCCTCATTCACCAACTATGAAATAGATCTTTCACTTAGATAATTTTCCACCACATTACCCTTCTAATGTTTATAGACAATGTAAAAGTCATAGTCTTGGAAGAACTCTATCCATCACCATTATCTCAAGTTTAGATCCTTATGAGAGATTAAATACTTGAGACCCTCTTGGTCGGAGTAGATGGAAAACCACCCTACCATCAGGTAGTATTTGAAAATATTTAATGTGATGACTACCACTTCTGACATAAGATAATGAGTTGCATTGTTCTGCAGAGGGTCACAACTAGCACAAACCATAAGAAATCACAACTTCCCTCTTCATCGGGAAACAACCATGTCTGGTCTCTAATTCATCACATAACACCATGCACTCAGCACCCTTCTCCAGAAATCTCAAGATCAGATCAGTCGTCAAACTCTACCTCAACTATTTAAAATCCTAATGCCACATCATTGTCTACAAAATATACTTCCCCTTTTTATTCAAATAATTGATTGGTTTTAATACCCTAGAGAAATCAAGTATGAGTCTCTTATAAAATCCAATTACACCAAGGAGAACTCCACCTTCTTCATGCTCCATGGAGGCTCCCATTATAACATAAACTCAGCCTCAACTAGGTCTACAACCACTACATCCACTAAAATAACATGTGCTAGAAAGTAGACCTCTTGATTCTAGATCTTTAACTATGAGGGATTCTTATAATGATGGTTCTCTCAGAGTATGTCCAAACCGTCCTAAGTGTCTTTCTTCTTCCTCCTCGGACACCGAGTACACAAGGATATCATCGATGATGACTACCATGAACCAGTCTATGTAATTCTATATTATTCATTTCATGAGTCCCATGAACACTACTGGGTTTTTTGTCACACCAAAGTTCATTACCAAGTACTCATAGTGACCATAGAATCATTTTAAATCTATATTTCATATATCTGCATCCCATACTCGCAAATGTTGATATCCTAGTAAGAGGTCAACCTTCGAGAACCATCATTCCCCTCTAAATAAATCTAATAGGTCATTGACATTCAATAGTGGATACATGAATTCATGGTCACCTAGTTCAAGAACTGATATTCCAAACACAAACTCAAACCCTCATCTAACTTTTTTGAAAATAAAACTATGGACTCCCATGGTAAAATAGTGGGTCTCACAAAGACCTTCTTCTACATGCCCTCCAACATCACCCTCAGCTCACGAAGCCATGTGTGAGCCATTTAATATGTTGGTTCAGATATTGATGATGCCCTGGGGTTTAAATCAATTAACATGTATATTACCTATTGAGGAGTTAATCATGGTTCATTTTAATGAAATATATCATCATACTTTACCGAAAATGCTAGAAAATAGAAGCTTATAACATCCAATTTACTATGGTTTAAGCTAGACAACTAATGATTGATTGTTTTCAACCTCTTATGTATGAGTCTACCTTATTTTTTTGGTTTTATTGTTCACCAGAAAATGAAACCTCATTCCACAACTATGGGAACACCACATGCTTCACCTTAAAAAGTCAATATAGGCATGGAAAGTGGATAATGAATCCATTTAAATAATGACATTGTAAGATCTCAACACTACCACATAGAGGTTCTTTCCGAAAAGATCATCTCTATGGATATAGTCACATTGTCGGCATATATGTGTGATCACAGATTCTTCTCTAGTACGTGTATCCATGTGTAAGGGTCAATTCATCGGTTCAACCAGAATCTCTAGGTCTCAAACAAGATATGTGGCGAGATATGAATAACTAGAACATTTTTTCTATTAGTACTATATGTAAAGTATAAAGTCATTGAATGTACCTAGAATAATTCATATATCCTTGGGTCATTTTCCTACACCGCAAACAACTATCCATTCCACTATCCTCTAGTTCCATGAGCCTGGTGTGGACAACTTGGGGTGGTGGTGGTAACATGTCGAAACGTCGACCACCTACTGCTTCTCTCCAAACCACTCTACTATATATTCCACCCTACATACCTCTTGTATCCTATCAATTTACCTACCTTTGTGGTCAATCCACTATCTCCCAATCAGCTACATGGTTGTTCGTACAATCTTGAGAAAGATGTCCCATATCATCACATAAATCACACGGCCTCTCCCTAGGCTGACTAGTCATACCATATGAGGTCTGAATTAAAGTTCATCTATCCTGGGACCTCCTCTTGAAACATCTCCCACATCTAGGTCATTTGGACTGACATCGACTAACTTTTTCCAAGGTATCTACTTCTGCTCATCAACCGATGATTATCACGGGCTATATCTTCTCATCCAAAAAGCATTCGAGCACCGAATCATAGTCAAGCACCCCATCATAAGTAAGAATGTATAGAGGGTTGATTTTGGATCAAATATCTCTATGATAACCTTACTCAATGTTATGAGCACATAATTATTGATCTCTCACCATATTCATCAAGTACATGGAATGGTTGGTGAACCTCATTGAATAATAAGCCACTGTCATTCTATACTGCTAATGTAAAAGAAGATATTGTATGCACATAAGTCTTAGTGTAAATGGTGAGAAATCCTCACTAATGTGACACTCTAAATCTTTTGATGAATGAGTCGCCACTTCATGAGACTAGAAAGATATATTCCGTTATCTCCTTGTGAAGCTATGTAAAAGTCTTTTTTCAATGACCACCATTTAATCTGATAGTGTCTAGACTAGGTGAAAGGCATGAGTCACCACATGAAACCCATCCTTATCCACTTAAGGGTAAGGCTCAACTTGGACCTTCAGAGGTCACTTTATCATAAACTCTTGAACTGACCGTAGCCTATGATCCTCATTTTCTGGTATAATGGGTACCATGTGCTTCTACATAAGTGGATGTATGGCTAGTGCCGCACAAGGAGGTGACATATAGGGAACCCGTCCCTATATAAATTTCTCTTGACTGAGGGTGTCATCCTCATAATCATGCTGTCAAAACCTAGCTGGTATGCATCTACGGGGAATCTTGTAAGAAATAATGACATACCATGATCAATCAGTATATCTGGAGTGCTGAATCAAGAATGACAAGGAAACAAAAATCCATTCAAATATGATTCATGTACCATTATTTTCCTTGTAACCAATTTTATCATGTATTGAGTCAAAAATATAGTT
Source organism: Viscum album (assembly GCA_963277665.1). Classification (NCBI taxonomy): domain Eukaryota; kingdom Viridiplantae; phylum Streptophyta; class Magnoliopsida; order Santalales; family Viscaceae; genus Viscum; species Viscum album. The sequence continues at coordinate 719,694,490 of OY728164.1, read as the reverse complement.
TTCAGAGTCCTAATATTTGAATATGTCACCCAACAACCCAAACACTTGAGCCCCTAGCCTAAAAGTGGCACACAAGAAACATAACATTGTTTCCCCAAACAAATCTCACAAACATGAAGTCAAATAGTAGAACTGACCAACCCTAATACTACTCTGTCATGACCTGTCCCTATGGGACACATGTCATGAGTCCCTGAACCCAACTTCAATAGGCCATGGGATGGTTTCTTGAACCGAGTAGGAATATCATTGACATGAGAGGCATTTTTTAATATACCTGTATGAAAATATAGATATCCCAACCCAAAAAATGATGAAATGTAAAAAAAACTATGAATAAAATGCATGCATACCACTATATCCCAACCAATTCAGTACTATAGGAATGTAAAGCGTATCAATGAAAACGGGCCTACAATAAAATCTTATAAGAAAGAAGCCTCTAACCACAAATCCTTCCTTTAAGTAGAGGTACTTGGACTAGTTCCTATAGCCATAAGAACGCACCTCAACCTACCTGATCTCATAAATCTTAGTCTGTTTTGAGTCTTCCTATGACTATGTTAGAATTTCACCCCTCATTAAAAAACACGAGACGTGTTGTCCAAGACCATACATGGGTCAGTATAACAATACTGAGTAGGGTGCAATAAAACCACTAATCAATACACAATGGAAAGCACATAATGTCTACAAAGTATATTTCTAAAGCATCTATATGACTATATTAAAATAATTAATCCATGAAACATAGTCCATTGGTAAATCCCCACTACTATATACAAACACAATGAATTCAGTCTAAAGATTCCATGAAGCAGTCATCTCAGATAGCACACTTCTGAGTTCAATAGCACTGATGATGTTTTTCTAAGAAGTACATTCCATTTAGAATTATGAAGAGATAGATACACTGATATGTCTGAAGATAATATAATAACATATATAAGGATCACAAACTAGTCCATGGGGTGATACAAAAAACTATATCTGGATTAACGTATTAAGTAGATGATCGACACCCTAAAATATTTTGCATGTCAATACCGATGACTCTACCTAGGACATGAATAATGAATATTGGATCCTACACCTGGACACTCAATGGATTCCAAAAACATTATCTATGATGTCTTTCTTAATGGATCATAGTATTAAGAGTTGGAAATGATTCAAACCTACATTCTGAGAAGGAATAAAGGGAAAATACAAACAAAACTTTATCACAGTAGGGAGGAAAATATAATCACACTCTGTAGAATGGACTATAAGTCATGTAGTAGGGACACACATTATGTCCCCTGAACCCTGATACATCCTGTTTACAATGATGAATGTTTTTATAACATGTCGTGTAGAAGATGGGTACAATTCCTGTAGAAGGTTCACACATTGTGTGTTTCCATACAGGGTCCACCCATATACTACAGTCATGTGCCAATACACAATGTCAATCGTTGTATCTCTTCTCATATACTAGTAAATGGGTTTGTCTATTTACTTGGCCTAGGAAAAGTCATGTGGGGGGTAAACATTGTGTAGGCAACCTGTGTACTCAACCCCATGTCCTTGTATATCTTGAGATACATTACCTATCACTAGGAAGGGCCTAAATATTGTGTGATATATTATCATGTAGTGTTAGTTTTTACTATCTCCTAAAACAATAACCTATGCTCATTGGGATCCACATGCCATGTAACCCTAGGGTACAAGTTGTGTTCATCCGAATTATCTAGAATCCCCCATTATTTCTACACACACTTCTAAAAATGACCTAAATCTCATTTTGGTTATCAGTTCTCCTCGATACTCTAGATCCTAGGTCATTTCATCAGTCTAACACTAAATTGAGGGGTTTATGTCCTTAATTTGTCTTGGAAAACAAATTTTAATCTATCCAAAGGAAACCTACCAAATAATTATACAAACTATTTCACATAGATTCGTCAATCACCATCAAAATCTCACATCTATTTGGTCATCCTGTTGTTGGATCCTCAGTTTAATATTGTTTCTCCAAGAAAATAAGGCATAATGATAGAGAGTTCATAAAGCAAAGATGAATGATGAACGTGCATATAAATAACATGGTAGAAGAGAACATTGAATAAATCCAAGGAAAAAATATTATCCCTTTTCATTATGGCCTAAATCGATTCTTGTAATTACAATCTATAATCAAAACAATTCTCAAATAACCAAACCCTGATAAATCCTGCAATTAAAGCCCATCCCATATGAATGATCAAAACATAGATAAAACTATTCATAGTTAGTTACATGTCAATTTTTGAAATTAAAAATGGGGAAATAAATAAAAAATAATGCATCATACTCGAGAATTTCATCAATCATTGTTTATGATCGATTTCCACTCGAGAGATCAGTTAGGAATGGTGGTTGTCGATGATAAATCCACAATTCCATTATCACCTTCTAAGAGAAATATCTAGGGTTTCTCTCTAAAGCCACCAAGGAATTTCAAAGGTTGTGAGCCTAACCCTAGATCCCTTCCTATGTAATTAATTAAAATAAGATGGATCTCTATATTAATACATTGAAAAAATGGTAAAATAAAATTAATAATCAATTTATTTTTTTCATTAAAAACACCCAAAACTAAGTTTCAAAGCCCACCCACACTGACCGATAATAGTTTGGGCCTATTTTAAAGCCACTATTCTGAATTCAATGGTTCCCTTAGATTTTTGAATTGGGATCTTATTTAAATGTTGTTCCACTCCTTCAAAAAAATTGGTTGCGCGTGCTATTTACTTTTTTAATATTATTTAAACATTTATGTCAGGCACACTAAGCCTCAAAATTTCTTGATGTATTAGTGCCTAGTCTCAAAATTTATTGATAAAATATTTAAAAATAATCAACTGATAATTTCAGACATTGTTGTGGAAAAATCATAGATATATGCACTTGGGTTCTCTTTTTAAGTTATCCCCACCATACTCATAGTCCATTTCATGAGCTCCCAACACATCATAACTTCCTATTTCACTATGTCTGGTAGCATATACTAACTTTTATTTTAGGTACATTTTTTCGAATGAATTATTAGGATCCTTGCCTTTATATATCACCAATTATCATATCACAACTTTTGAGTTTAAGAAGCTCAATAGGTAGATAAAGGGATTAGGAGCTAATGTTTTCGTATGCACCCTCACATCCACTAAGAGATCACATATGCAATCACCAAGGAAGATGAGAACATCTTGTGTTATATGGATTATCACAAATTAATCGAACATATGGCTAAGAAATGGTATCCACTTCCTCAAATTGACGTCCTCTTCAACCATCTCTAAGGTGTGATGTTTTTCTCTATGCTATATTTTAGTTCTGAAAACCATTATTTGCATTTTTTTTGATAAAACAGGCCATATAAATAAATTCAGTAGTAGATATGTCTTTTAAGAGTATTTGGTTGTGTCATTTATTCATAAAATAAACCTAATGCTCTCTTGGATTGATTGAACACATTTTCACATGTAAATTATTTAATCTGTGGTAGTCATTATGGATTAAATCATAGTGTATTCAATTTCTCATCATGACCAATGCAAACATTTTGAGATCATATTGAAGGCAATAAGGGAGTAGCGGTTGTATGCTAAGATGACCATGTTTTTTATTTAATTAAACAATGTTTTCTTCCAGATTCACATCATCACATAGACAAGAGTATCATTTTACCATGAGATGGTGAGAGGCATTATTACATGGGTGTAGCCCAAGAATGTTTTTTGATATATGATGTTTTCTATGGAAATACAGATATTATTTGAACTTTTTAAGAAATCTTTACACCTAGAATCACCTATCACATGATTGGATACAAATGTTGTGATGTTTACATGGTCTGAAGCATGTTAGACTACCATTTATGAGTATTAAGGGACATTGAATTCAATGATTATATTTATACTACTAGAGATATAAATATTCTATATAGTATATCTTGATGCATCAGGCACAGAACATGGAGTTGTTATAATGTGGGGAGACCAGGAAAGGAAATATAGGTCTCATTATATGAGGGTCCTTCTTTGAAACTGCCTTACACATTAACATGAGATGGAGGTTGTGGTTCATGCCTTACACTGTTAGTGAAATTATCTTTTAAGGGAGCGTTTTATGGTCATTGCAATCCAAATAATCCCCCAGTATATAATTACGTAGTGTGATTTAATTATAATTATTTGATGATGTGTTGAATACATATAATTCGTCAACATCTATATTTATTACATTGTAAGGAAAGGAAAAAAAATTAATGATTCACTTAGCTGGAAGACATAGAAATATTATCTATAGGAGTCCTGTATTGATAGGCAGTTTATGTACCTATATTCTGATATGCACTTTATAGTCCATGATCATCATGGGTAGACTATCATTATTGCTTTGTAAATGAAATAATCTCTCCTATGATAATTAAATATGAGATATTTATAATATATTGAGGTATTGGTCCAAAAAGAGAGTGTTTAAGTCATGGAACAACCTCTTGTTTGGGTCATTGAAATGGATGACGTCTTGTGCCTTCATGTAATCATTTATGTTCCATCTAATAAATAAAAGAAGTTGATATGAGATTCTCAAAACTGTATTTCAGAAGTACATCCTAGTGTTACCCAGATATACCATGGCTTACCCAAATTGTATTGGTGTCTCATGATGAAGATTTCCAAAGCATGTTAAATTTCCTTGCGATCCTCACCTTTGTTGGAGAATGTGGAACACTAGGGAATAACATGAATTTTTCAATCATTTTCAATTCAGGAGTTGAAATAGGATTACATAACCACTCATTTTTTATTTTCTTTCCATGATCACCTTCTGGATGTTATGTAGTGTGGTTATTATCAAAAGCATAATTATGATCCACTACATTTTACCAATTAGGGATACCTTATCGGTGGATGAACCACATAGAATTTACATCTTTGAGATAATATAACTTCATGGTGCCCCGAATAAATTCACACTATATATATAATCTCTTTATTTCATGATTTTATAAGTGTTTCAGAGGGATTTGAGTTGATAGGTTCTATTTAGTACAACCAATCACAATCGGCTGACAATCGAAATGAATATAATATTTAGATGTGGGAGAACATGATTCGGGCATGAATCCTTAATTTGGGAGGTTCTGGGCTAAAACACCAACATATTTTATAATTTTCATATAGTAAAAACGTTCATGAAGAAATATATATGTATCCATATGAGGCTTTATATGGTAGGTCATGTCGTTCACCTTTGTGCTAGTTAGAGGAAGGGGAGACAGCGCTATAGAGACCACATCTCATCCAAGAGAATTTGCAGTAGGTACAAATTTTACAGAAGCATATGGGTACATTGAAATATAAAGGGAAATAATATGATTTTGGTCACTAACAACCAATGGAGTTTGAGGTGGGACATGAGGCCTTCTTTCATGTTTCTCCATGGTTTTTTCGTAGTTGAATTCAAACACATAGTAAGATATCACCTCATTACATTATTCCTTTCATGAATTTGGAATGATTCAGATTGTTATCCTATCAAATAGATCTTTCTCGACTATATGAGGATGTGCACAATGTCTTTCTTATATCTCAATGTCACCATTACTTTTTAGATATTTCTTTGACTTTTGGTTTTGAGGATGTTCAAATAGAAGATAAGACTCCATTGTGGTGTATTCTATCATGATCATTTATCTGTACCAACGGCTCTCCAGGACATGTAAATTATATTGATGTGGCTGCAATGGTAAAAAAAACTTGTACATGATGACACCCAGGGTGAGATATTTAATTTTGTTCCCTGTGGATTGAAATATTATTATATAATGTTTTACCACATTTCAATGTGGAACTCTTTGTCGAGTTATTTTGTAGGGGGGATATTATAAGATATTGAATTTTCCAATAGTGTGTGTATCCTTAAAATGTTCTTTAATGATTTTTTTCATTATGAATAGTTCTAAAAGCTTATGAAAGCTTTAGAGAGTTTCTTCAAATCATTTAGAGCACAAAGGTCTACTTTCTGGGAACACATATTGAGCCCCAAGGTTAGCACACAGTTTGGGCTAACTATGTGCCTCAAATCTGTTTGGTGTTTTAGTGAACTATAGTGGGGAACATGGTTTGTTTAAACCATATACCATAGGATGCACTCTTGTATGTGGATTGTAGTTAATTGAAGTGGGTTTCCTATTTTCCCCTAACCATGAGACCAACATGGACACATAATACCAATTAATTAATGGCGTCTCATGGTATGTAATAATATTCTACCAAACTTTTCACCCACTATAACTTTTTTAATGGAAATTTTCCATTACAAACATACTTTCCTCCCCCATTTATTCTCTCATTTCACATGAATCACTTCACCAGTTGCATAGAGCTCTCCCTCTTCATCCAAGTAAGTATTTGGACAAACTTCTTCGTTAGATGATTGAATCAGTAGTTTTTGGTCTTACTTGAAGAATTATGGAATAAGTTTTAATCCACATCCCTCGTGTGCTTATATTTACCTCATTATTTCAATTTCAATACAAGATAAAAAACCAATAATTGAATTTAGTTGAGCTAATTGGGGTGGATCTGGATAAGAATTAGGTGATGAGGATTCTGCACTAAATATAAGGTGTTCCTTATCATCATCATCAAAAATTATAACCTCCTTATTCTTACAAAAAATCATTGCATCATGGTCTAAAAGCCAATCCATACTAGGGATTATATCAAACTCAATCATAGGTATGGCGATGAGATCACCGAATAGAGAACATTTATGTGCTCTAATGGGGACTGATTCACAAAACATTGTTGCAATGATACATCCCTTAGGAGTTTTAATTGACAACTCCCGTGATAAATCAAATAGGAAATATCTAATTTTCTTAGAAAACTGGGAAGATATGAAACAATTTGATGATCCTGAATCAAATAATTCAATTTCTAAACATGAGGAAACCATTAAATTACATACCACCACATCTTTCGGAGCTTCTACCTCATCAGTAGTGATAGCATAATCTTGGCCTTGATCCCTTGTCCTTTTTTAGGTAAGTTCCCCTGATGATTTGGACATCCATTTTCATAATGTCCCATCTCCCTGAAATTATAGCATTGGACATCGGTAGCTTCCTTCTTCCCCTTGCAATCACGAGCTTGGTGCACTTCTTCACCACACTTGTAACAGACTCGTGATCCTTTTAAGAAAGTACCAGGGTGTTTCTTCCCACAATTAATGTAGGATAGATATTCAACTTTTCCGTTTTTCCCTTTATTTCCATTCCCATGGTGATCAACAGTTATCTTCTTCTCCTGCTTTGCTTTAAAGTCATAAGACATAGAGAATTCATTTTCTATCTCGATAGCACATGAGACAATATCATCGTACAACGATAAGGTTTCTAAGACTAATGCTCGATTGAGAAATGGTTTTAACCCATAAAAGAAACAAAAAATCTTACTTCTTGGGTTATGTATATAATCTGCAGAATACCTCGCTATCCTTGTAAAGTTAGCATTATACTTTGCAACATTCTCATCCTCTTTTTGTCTCAGACTCAGAAATTGCATTTTCATATCTGCTCGATGGTCACAAGGAATTTATTTTTCTAGGAAAAGCTCTTTGAACTCTCTCCATTAGATATTTGATACTACATCATCTTCCTTCGTGTTTTGAATCAACGACCACCAATGATCATCATCTCTAGTGAGGCGGTAAATTTCCATGATAACGTTTTCCCTTTTAATACTCACCAAGGAATGGAATATTTTCTCTAATGATTTATCCATTGCTCAGCTACTAAGGGATTTGTTCTCCCATTGAACGTTGGGGGTTTTTTCCTCATGAGGCGATCTAACATTAATCATGCACATCGTGGATCTTGGGGCTCCATACAGGTAAGGTTATTATTCATAACCTAAGTGAGTTTTCCCAGAATGGTGATTAGTTGAACAACACAAGTTGCATCACCAACTCCATTGTAATTATCTTGAGCAATAGGGAAATCCTTACATGCAGTGTGTGCATTGATACAGTTTCCATTTCTTCCACTAGGCACCATTTCTAAATAATGGCATAAACTAGATCAGTTTATGAATCAAAATACATAATTCCATACATGTAAAACAAGTAACCTAAATTGAACTATTTATAGATATAAACCATAATAATAATAATAAAAAATATTTGAGGAATTATATACTCATAAACCCTTCATAATGGGTTTTAAGGAAAATGAGAATTATCCTAAGCATATAGCCTAGGAGTGTCGTAACCAAGAGTGCAGTAAGGCCCGTTTTCGTGCACCAATTCCTGTTCGAGTCTACCTCAAAACGTTGTTTTCGGGTTTTACCCCTAGGTGCATCAATTACAAAGACATTTCTATCTACTCGTATCCAAACAGGGATGTATTCCTCAAAAAACTCACAAAATCTCTATAATACCAAAATTCAAGGACGTTCTTTATACTAATCCTCAATGTCTAGCTTAGGTCTATGTTCTCTAATCAGAGTTTATCTAAATCTAGCTTCAAAGGATTGTACTAAACTTCCTCTGATACCAACTGCAATGCCCCGACCCCAGCTACCCAGAGTTGTTGCATTATTATGTATCATTTTCATGATCTCAAAAGATCATGTCTCGAAAGACCGATTTGTTTAGTAGACTTGGAATCACTAGATATATTCATAAAGTTTATATTACATCATAAAATAAAAACTACAACAATATATTCTCCATATTCTACACACTTATCCCCTCATACTATCCCTGTAGGTCATTCATAAAATACTTCTTCACATCATGGGAAAAATAAAACATAGAAAGGGGTGATCTCAAATGCCTAGTAAGGATAACAATATAGCGGAATCTTTCATAAATAAGCATAAACATTTAAGGAAATGTATAACTAAAACAAAATCCTTTTATACATGAACTTCAGAATAATATGGAAGAAATAAAATGAAATAATTCCATTTACTAATTCAAATGGCTAATATACTAGTCGAATAATCACAAGAAATATCAATAACCACTTTTATAATGATAGAATGCATAATGCCAGACTATCATTACCACGTAGCCAAGGCCTCGTGCCAAGACTACAAATAAGAATTTGTCAAGGCCTTGTGCCAAGAAAATAGTTTGTCTCATGAGACCTACCGAGGCAACGAGGAGCTATAGTGGGCTCCACTTATCACTTACTAAGTCCAATGCATTCTCACATGAACAGGTTTAAACATAACATAAAAATTTATATTAAAACTAGCATATGAAATGTAAATACTTTCTCCATAAACCATGAATGGTATAAAATAACACAATCAAAGTCAAACATATCACAAAACCTTCAATACAATATGTAATATTTGTATCATAATAAATCAACATCAAATAAGTTAAAATCAATCAAAGGATGATGACATAAATGAAATCAAAACTATTATAGAGAAATATCTCTTTTTTTGAAATCATTTAAATGTAACATAATTATAAAATATAAAATTTACTTTGAAAATATTCATATAATCTTGTAAGGGAAGCTTCAAAGATTTTACAATGGTGGAATACAGCCGCACCAACCCTATAAGTTAAAAAAACACATTCTTACCTTAATTTGTAGAAAATGATAAAAAGGTCCTTGTTTAGAAAATGACGTAAATATTCCTTTATAAACATATTATAAAAAGTAAAACCAGGGAATAAATGGATTTAACCCATAATCTGTGAAATAGTAAGAATGTTTTGAAATACATTTTTAAGAAACATGGGTGTGGATGATAAAGAGGTGCCAGTATATAATTATGTATTAAAAACCATAGATAATGAAGTGATTGTGAAATAAACCCTTACCTTGTAATTTTACTTGGATGAGGGTAGGTTAAACTCCGGTATAATGGTTTAATAATTGTTATTAAATTATAAAAGAATCATATAAATTAATATGATATCATATAGGATCTTTTAACATTTATTTGTTAATAAGATCTAAGTATTATTGTTGTTTAAGATGTTAACTTACTCATTTTCTTTTATATTTTTTATTACATAAGTCGTGTTTGTTATGGATAGGTTGTATATTATTCATATCCATAATGATATCAAGTCCTTAAACTTTTTTTTAATCATTAAATGAGAATTAGACTTGAATGGATACAATGGGGAATGAATCTCATCGCGTTTGTCGAGACGGTAGTCTGTACGTACGCATGAGCGACAATATCATTATTTTGAAATTAAAATAATATATAATTGGATGGTATATATTATATACAGAATAATTATCATATTAAATTTATTATTTACATGAATTTCACATCATTATTATACCCATCGAAATATTAATGTATTGAATAACAATTACACCCGGACGTGGGGACGGTAAGTCTTACGTACGCACGTAGGGTGACATGTCATTCAAGGGAAGGATAGAATAAGGAATTTGGTTGTTATATATTTATAATAACATAACATTATATATAATATACTGGAGTTATTATTTTAGAATGGGAATATCAAATAAAGAAGAAGTTGAAGAATAAAGGAACTTGAAAGAGGATGGTGAAAACATTACCTCTTCTTCAGGTTATTAATTTTGTTTTGATAAAAAGGGCTACTTATGTTGGCATTCTGATCAAAATAAGGCCTCCGAGTCGAAGTTAGGGAAGTTGAGTGAATATTTGGATGGGTTTTGGCCGATCTAAAAGGCATTTATGGTGTAAAATTCAGAGAAGGTGGGGTGCCCTTTTATAAGAATGGTGAGCAGCACCTTTGGAAAAGCTAGATATATTAATTTATAATAAATTCATATTCGGTTTCTAATTGCTCCAAAGTGGATTATTTTAATTTTATGTGGGGATAATTTGAAAAAAAATCATAAAATAGGTTTTAAATAGGTTTGGGTCACAATATTTACCTTATATTTTAGTTTTAACTCTTAGTTAATTAGTTTGACATTTACCATGTCTCTTTGTATTTTTAAATTATATAGATAATAAACATACTATATACATCAAAGAGACCATAAAGTGGTCCATTAATGATACACCTATAATTATATAAGTCTCTTGTATGATCCTTATATTTTTAGGAATATAATATAAATTAATAATATAAAATTTATTTTAAAAACTCTTTTATGTCCATTTTGACACTATTGGGTAATTTGTTTTTGAAAATTTAATAACAGCATTATTAATTAGAATAAAAATTATATAACCAATCCTAATATATCATATTAACCTATAAATTTATTGGAATTCATAAAAAGTCTCAAATTCCATTTATTTTGATATTTACAATATCAATTATTTTAATATTTCATTAATTAGATAATTACCGCATCGCCATTGTGTCATAAATAAATTAAATTATATAATATTTAACTATTACTTATAAAATACCATTATATAGGAAATATATTTATATTTATAATGAATATTTATAATCTAATTTATCTTATGTATAACCATATAGTAAAAATGTATTAGTTGTTAAACATTGATTTTAACTCTCTTAATTCTTCTTTGAATTAAATAATAATAAATGTCATAATCTAAACCAAGTGGAACTAAATGATAATATTTTATTCCTAAGGTAGTTTTTGGTCGAGATACACTTGTATAACGGAATTAGGACATGTGTTAGTGTAATATTAATATCATTTTTACCCTTAATTGCCCAATTTACTTTTAACAGTGGTAAATAAAAGTAAAAATTTACTATTCACCAAATATTATTTTTATATTATTGAACCAAATTTTACTCGTTGATATTAACCGTGTCTCTTTGATTTTCTAAATTCCACTCATCGAAGCAGTAAAATTATGTTTTATGTGAATTTCCATATTTTCCTAGGAGGTGGGTAAAAGACGGAGAAAAGTTCAATATAATTATTATATATCTAAAATTATTTTAAACTAACTCCAATGAATTAAATTTAACTTATATAAGTATTATGTATCAATTTTGACCTAAATTAAATTTAAATAAAATAAATAATAATTTAAATAAAAATTCGGTTTTAAACTATAACTTATTGTTTTTTTACTACTCATAAAAAATTGAATGTTTTCAAAAAAATACGAAAAATTCACCCTAATTTAATTTTCATATTCTGAATCCAAAAATGAATTACATTTTGAATGATATAATTTATAAAATTTCAAAAATTGGTTATTACTATTCATCACGGCTTGTTTGATTGGTTGTGGTGTGTGTTAGAACTCGAAGATGCGTACAACACTCGTTACTGTATTATTCAAAGAGAAGCGTACCGTGGAATATTGGGGTGTTACAACCACCATGGGTTCTTAGGTGTCTTTTAGATGATCGGGTGACGGTAGCTGATCAACCCCGATTATACAGGTCGGTACCCCTGGAATTATTGTTAGTCCAGGTGGGCTTTGCCACTAGATTGGTCAGTTAGGGCAGCCAGTTGGTTATAGACTTAGGAGCTTCATCATATGCCAGAAGGTGGTTCTGAAACTAAGTACATATAGGGGTCTTCAAGGTATGTTTAGGATCAAATGTGGTCAATATTTTACTTGTTTTGAATGTTTACTTTCTATCATACAAGATTTTTTCTAGTACTCCTTATTTACCTTTATTATTTAAGCCCAGTCATTGTATCTTTTGTTTCAGGTTTCGTTTATAAATTTAAAAGAAATTTTTATGGAAATTGCATGTAGAGTCTCCTAGATTTTGGAATGGGAAAAATCATGTTTCTCATTTAAAAAGGTAAAAATCCTACTTTTATAATTTTATTTCAATATTTTCTTAATGGATTGTTTTAAGAAAGGAGATGTTGGATTCTTAGGATTATTTTGGAATCCCCACTGAGCATCTTTATGATTATTCCAATTCTATATTTTCATTTACTGGTTCCCTTTTCTTAGCTTCTTTTGGCTGGATTGCTCATTATTAGAGAAAGATCGGCCTTTGGTTGGGTGGTGACCTGGAATGTCACATGGAGCTATGTTTGGTTTTACCTTCATTCTATTGCTAGTTTTATTTTGATCATCAGTTTTATTTAACTATCTGTATTTTCATTATGGGAAAAATTGTTCCAAATGATTAAATGTTGATTCTAGGAACTAGCTGTTATCCTGTGGGGATTGAGAACGGCGTTCGGGCCATGTCGCGGACTTGCTCAGGTGACCGATTTTGGGTCGACCCGGGTTGGTTTAGGACAAAATGGTATCAATGGGGGCCCTTGTTATTTGGGGAGTTCAGTAGATGGAGATTTGAACTATTGGGACTCGATAGGTAGGTATGGGAAGGACACCATAAACCCTCGCCAGTTTCAAACCTCGAGTCGACAGTGGTAGTGAGGGAATTGTGTTCTTCTATAATTTTAATTTTATTTGAATTGATGGATGACAATGGAGGCATGTCGATGTTACATCATGACTTCACATGAAGTAGTGACCCATGTGGAGTCTGAGTACATAGTCTATGTTCTTCCATATTATTGATGCTTCCTTTGGGCATGGCCCACTTCCATGTCTCCAGGTTAAGTGTAATTAATAGTCCATCTGTCTGGTAGTATGATGCAAGCTGAGCATCATCTTGGTTCTGATTATTGTAATTGAACTTTTGAAATTGATAATTTGTTTTTGAAATGATAATGATTTCTTTTAAATGGATTTAAATTTTTGAAATGGGTTTTTAAAACTGAAACCTCTTGTTCTAAAAATACAGAGTTTTCATCGAAATGGTAGAGATAAGGTTTGGGTGCAACCTCAGGTACACTTTATGAACATTTTCTCATGTGAGGGAATGAATTAGAGGTGCATGTTCATGTGTATACATGAAAGAAGATGTAGAAATATGTGAAGATTCATGTGATTATAGGGGAATTGGCCTTGATTTTTGGTTTGAAAAGTGGGTTTGGTATTTGGGAAGTAGCCTTAAAGAAAGGAAATTTTGAAATTTAAAATGAAAAATGAGTTTTTGGGTTGTATTTGTTTTGGTTTGGTTTTTAAGCTAGAATGTTTTAGATGAAAGTTTATTTATTGATATAACTTTGGCTTGATTTTGGTTTTGCCTTTGTGGTTTTTTTTGTTGTTCAAAAAATTCCACCAAGGAAGGTCTTCAAGTCTTCTGATAAGTCATGCCCAGTTTCTGGTCATTCTCAAATATTTCTTATCCTTCGTGTTGAACGAGGACCGTTAGAAGTAGTAGAGTTGATTGAATAGGTTGAACACATCTTCAAGGTATTAGGAACACCAGAAGCTATCAGAGTGCATGTTGTTTTGGGTTTGTTTGAAGGTTGAGCCCTGGATGAATGGGAGTTGGTTTCCCCACCATCAATGTAAGTTAGAATGATGTGGGATTTCTTTAAATCTGTCTTTGTCCGATAGTTTATACCTGAAGAGGTGAAGACAAAGAGAATGGAAGAGCTAATGAGCAGTCAACAAGGATAACGGATGGTGAAGACTTATGTTGACCATTTCAGGGAACATGTGTCCTTTTCTCTAGAGGTGACATCACAGAATATGATAAAGACTTATCTCTTCATCAGGGGTCTTCATCTAGAGATTAAGGAAAGGGTCCTCCCTTCTGGGGACCATCATTTTGAGAAGTTAGTGGATGAGGGGTTTCGAGCTGAGTTGGTCTCCGGAGTCCAAATGGTTGGAAATACATGGAATTGGGTTGATCACAATGGTTATCCATCTATCGAGCTGGGTGTGCTAGAGGAAAACGTTTCTAAAGAGTCATCTGTAGTGGTTCGGGATTCGAGTTCATCGGACCGTTCAGTGGTGTGAAACCTGTGTGGCCAGTTCGGGCACGTGAAGTCATCATGTCAAATCCCTCTGAAGACATCTCATCATTGCGGGTGTCTGAGTCATCTAGAGAAGTCATATCGGAAGAGTCGCGTGAAGAAGACGCTGTCACCAGAGGAATATCAGTACCTTTCTGTGAGGCAGGGGATTCTTTAGCCATCAAAACCCGAGTAACAGGCATTGGTGTAACGCTCGTGTGCAGTCACGAGTGGCTAGGGGTGTAATCCTTGGTCCAGGTCTTGTGTTCCATGTTGGCAGTGGATCTTTTGAGGTCTCTTCATTCTCATTTTTTTGAAGTTAACGTTTTTATCAACATCATAAATTCACTTCTTTATCGTGTGTTTATGATGTACATGTTCTCTTTTAATTAAAACTATTTGGTTTGTCTGATCATGGTTTTTTGAATTGTGTGCTATCTATAAAAGAGTGTTTGGCCCCTCTATGGGTTAATCTAGGTATAACTGTGTTTGTTTTGAGACATTGGTGCATGATAATGTGTTAAAGATTATGTTTATTCGTGTTCACTGTTTAAGTTAATTTCTTCTAAAGTGTTTTTCCTTAGTATTATGAGTTTTTAGTCTTGGTAAAGAGTTCCATGTTCCAGCAGATGTGTTGTTTTTCTCCAGCTATAGGAGTTAGATTAGATTGTTTTTGAGTTTCGGTGTCGACCCCCCTATCGAGATAACATTTTTTGGTGTTAAATGTCTATACTAGATTAGTTCTTGTGGTGGGGAGAACCCTCTTGTGTTCTCCCACTCTCTTGTATTGTGGTTTCCTTTGGTCACAATTGTGCATGGGTTCTTGTTTTTTCTTTTGTCTAGCTATGTGATATTTTAGGGTAGAAAGTGTCTCTGGTAGGGAGAATTGTCACATTTGTCTCTTTAAATTATTATTTTTATTATAATAATTCTTGGCTCTAGGACCTCGTGCTAAGTTCTTGGCTAGGTTCCAACATAAAAATTTTGCCGTTTGATATTTTTTGTCGGTTTCGGACTCATGCACAGTCATTACACAGTGGGCTGTAGCAACATGGTCAGCCTGGATGGCCGCACAATTGTCCAGCAGTTGAAATAAATTATTTCTTATAGGAGTAAGATGATTTAAATATTTAAAATGTAATAATAATGATTTTTATTGTGTGAGTAATAATATTTTTAATATTAAGATTTTTTAATAAATTTTTTATTATTTCAAAAAGTGTTTCTAATATAATTAGTAATAAATTGTTAATAATAATAATAATATTATTATTATTATTTTATCTCGAATTTATTAATTTTTATTATTATACCATTTATTTTTGATATTTTATTGATTTTTTCTAGTTTTTATAATTATAATTATTGTTATATTATTATTATTATAAAATGAAAGAAAAAATTAAAAGCCTAATTCTACCCTGCCATCCCCCCCTTCCCCTTTCCTGTCTCGAGTCACCATCCCCCTTTTCCCCCACCTCTGTCTGCCTCGCCAGGCACCCCCGGTTCCACACCCTCGACCTCCACCGGCGTCCAGGTTGCGCCATGCAGCAGCACCCTCGACCCCTCTATCAGCCATGTGTGCATGCCTCCTTGAACCCAGCTCGGCCCTCCGCCTACATCCTCCCGCCCTCAACCTCTACCAGCCACACCCAGCACCCTCACTCAGAGACCCCGCCTTCATCCAGTGCATCCAGCCCCTACTGCACCCAGCATCTTCCACTCTCGACCCCCTCAGCAGACCACATCCTCCCTAGGTCGCCCCCTCACTACCCCCATCACTGCCACATCTTTTCTCCTCCACTGGCAAACATCCTCCCTCTAGTGAGCCACATTCATTGGCCCACCTTCCCTACATTCGGCCTACTCCAGTGGCAATGACCATCACCTCGTCTGGTGGGGAACTCCCCCTTCAGGGCCAGCCTCCGGTGAACTTGACGTCCTCCTTTCAGCCAATGTTTTTTGGCATCCTTCTCTTTGGCACATGACAATCCATCGTCAGTCCCCATTCCGGTACAAATATCTTTCTTTCATTATCTCCTACACCCATAGCTCCCTACTCTCATGACGTCTCACGTGACAACTCTCCCTCTGGTAGTGACAGTTTTTTTCCAAAGGTTTTCACATGTAGTTTTCCTCATTTGACCAGACCCTTAATCTATGGTTGTTTTGTGGTTTTTTTATTAGGGTGTTTGGGTTTTTGGATCTTCATGTGATGTTTTTCAATCCTTCACGGAATATACTCACTTTTTCATGAGTTTGAGGTAGGTGAATCTAAATTTTCATTTATGATTGTATTTATTTAATTATTGAGTGTTTTTAACAAAATTTTCGATTTTATTTTCACCCTCTCAATATATTTGGTTATCCAGCTATTATGTTTTCAAGTTAATTGTGTTATAAATAATATAGTTCTTGAAGTGTTCTATTGTGGGTATGCCTTTCTGTGGTCATATAAACTATGTTATTTTAATGTCAAATGTTGTTTTGATAACATTTTTAACATAACAAAAACCATAAATTTACTTTTTAATGGGCCGTGATAGTGTTACCTATCTGAATAAATTGATTATAAATTATTAAGTCTATTTATAAAATTTTTTATAAATTGTTTTTCTTAGTTATAAATATTTTAAATAAATTATTGGGATCGTTATAGAGTTATTTATAATTTCCTTTTTTGAATGTTAATTAAATTGTTCAAAAACTATTTTATTTGTTTATAAAATTTTTAATAAATTATTTGATGTTAGAAAAGAAAACAATGGTTTTTGTGTGATAATTTGTGTATTTTTTTGACTATGTAAAGCTAAATTTATGATTGCAAACAATTGTGTTTTTAAAGAAATCATTTTATTTTTTATGTAATGTGATAACCCGTTTGGTTCCTTCAGTTCAAATGATGATGTTTGTATTATCTTTTAGAAATTATTGTGTTAGAAAGCTATGCACATTCTTAAAAACCTTATTGTTTTTGTTAATCTGTTTTGGAAAGGTTTGGGGATTATGAGGAAATGGTTTTGTGGTTTCAAATTAATGTGGTGTGCTTCCTAAACAATGTTTTCATTAATTCATTGTTGTTTTCCTTTGAAAAGTGTTTTGACCTATGTTTGAAAATGTTAAAGGCTCATTTAGTAGCGGTAAAATGATTTGGTGTGAATTTTAGAACCTATGGGCCCATTTGTCTTTTTAAAAACAAAATTGGTGTCTAGGGCTGTTTTAGAATAGCTTGTGAAATGTTTTCATAAAGGCATATGAATAGGCAAAAACTAGAGACCCAATTTATAACTCCATGTGTTTAATAAAGGTGTTTTGATAAATGAATGATGTGATGGACCAGATTGAAATTTGTATGTTTGACATATACGCATATATATAAGTATATGGGGAACTCCTGTCTAGGGTAACCCATTATGGGTGAATGCATTAGAAGCATCTGTGTTTGGGGTAAGGAAGTGCATTGAGATGAGTAATGAGAGCGAGGGCCCTCATATGCACATAGTATTACTATAACCACCATGAGTTTCTATGCATATTTTAGATGATCTAGTGACAACTGTAGATCAGCCCATATTAGATAGTTTTGTGCCCCCTGGATTGGTTGTTAGTCTAGGTGGGATTTTCCAATGGATTGGTCAGTTAGTGTGGCCTGTTGGTTATAGACTTAGAAGCTTCACCATACACCAACATGTGTTTCCAAACCAAGTATGTCCATAGGTATTCTAGGGATCTTTATAATCACCCATGTTTACTCTTTCACTTATAATGGTTTTTTACTTTCTATTGTACTAGTTTGTTTCCAGTCCTCCTTATTTACATGTATTTTTTTATCCAAGTCTTCGTATAATTTGTTTATAAAATGAAAAGAATTTTTTAAAGAAATTTCATGTTGCGTCTGATAGATTTCTGAATGGGAAAAATCCGACAGCATATTTTAAAATGTGAAAACCCCTGAACAGCCTGAAGGCCTTCAATTTTATTGATTGTTTCAGGAAAAGAGACGTTGGCTTCTGTGGTTTATTTTGGCATCCCAACTGAGAATCTTTATGCTTTCGCATATTCAATCTTTTCAGATACAATTTACCTTTGCTCAGGTTCTCTTGGATGTATTTCTCATTATTAGAGAAATATCGGCCTTTGGGGGGTGGTGACCTGGAAGGTCATGTGGAGGTATGTTCGGTTTTACTTTCGTTCCTATACTAGTTTAATTTTTATCATCAGTTTTATTTATTTTTATATCTTTTTTTTGTCATCCAAATCATTCCCAATGATTAAATTTTGAGGCCCGACACTAGTTTCCAGCACGTGGGGATCGAGAACGCCCATCAAGCCATGTCGCAGACCGGCTCAACTGACTTATTCAAGGTCGACCCGGGTTGGTCTGTGACATAGGAACTCACTCAAGATTCATTCCATATACTGATCCCGCCTTTTAATTTCTCTTCATATTAAGGGAACTCTACCATGTTTGATGTAGTACAATAGGTAACCATTTAAGATGAATGTCTGATATTTTTCACTACATCAAGTTTAATGAGATATTTAAGGAACACCTATGTGTTTAATGTCACATCCTATGAAATCCTATGGCTTACATTATTTACAATTTTAGTGAAACTGTGAGTCTGATGAGTGAAAATTAAATTATCCCAATTGAATGTTTAGTCGTTATAGACATAATTCGTGCACATTTTGATTTAATATAGGATCATGTGAAGGGAATGTCCCCATTAGAGGATAGATGTACTAAGGATATTGGATATTGTTTAATTCTAGGCTAGACAATAATAGACCTACAATTAATGATTTATTTATTCAACTGTTATTATTACAGATGGCTTACATCATTGGTAGCCAATAATTTAATATAC
Source organism: Viscum album (assembly GCA_963277665.1). Taxonomy (NCBI): domain Eukaryota; kingdom Viridiplantae; phylum Streptophyta; class Magnoliopsida; order Santalales; family Viscaceae; genus Viscum; species Viscum album. Next base: position 719,674,822 of record OY728164.1, on the reverse strand, counting down.
TTTATTTCAAAGTATACATTCAAAATTTTTAATCTAATTATATATTGTTATTATTACTTATTTTTTATTTGTAATATGATTTGATAAAGAGGTCCTAATATCCACACTATCTGACATAGGCCCTCGATAATAATCACCAACCTATTGTGTATGTATGCTCGTGAATGATATTATGTAACACCCTTCTCAGTCCTGGTGGATCATGTTAGGATGTTACACCTATATTCTAATAAATTGAAATAATTTTATCATTGTATGACTATATAATTTAAATTTTTCCCTATTCATCATGACTTCAATGAATTAATTTACATTCTTTTGCAATATACAACACAATTATCATAATTGAATTATTTTTTCATGTTTTTTGTAAAAAATATATATTTTCTCTTCATATTATTTTTCATTAGATGATTAATGCATATATAATGATGGTAAATTTATCAAATTGGATTCTAAACCCATGTTATTCCCCCTTATTCTCAAACATCCTATTCAAAATTTTGTATGAATTCTTATCAATGACCATCAGTAAGATGAATAATACTAGGGAATATATTCATAATAAATTATTTATGTGTATTACCATTTTAAATTAATAAATGGGAATGATGTTGAATAGATATGATATGGTATTATTTTTTATTTTTAGAAATTATATAATGTCTCAAATATTGGCAAATGATGAATACATGTGAGAGGAATTAAGTCTAGGAAATGGGTATTTGGTGAAAATGTAATTTTGCATAACTCAAAGATATGGATCATATATTGGGAATCAATAACGAAAAATTGTGATCCAGTGAGGTTTGATGATCGTTCGATGGGAAAATAATAGTGCATCTATATTAATCAAAGGAAAAAATAATCTAGGAAGTTAAATTTTTTATAGCTATGGTTAATTCAGGTTGAATATATGATCAAAATACATTTGATTCTAAACAACCTTTTTAGTATAATGTCACCCTAATAGATAGGGCTCCCAAGACTTGTCAAAATTTATGAGGGTAATAATAGTGAGCACATACTATATTTTATTTGGTTAGACATATTAGTGTGTACATGAGTGTATTCCTTGTTTGCTATCGGGCCTAACACAATATGTGTATTAGGAAATACTCTTTGTCAGATTGTCATATAAAGAGTGTTATAGATGGTATACACTCATGCCACATATGGTTCCGAAAAATTAAGTAACTTTCATTGTGATTTTTTTCCAATCAACACTTACATAATAAGTGGGTTATTTTACTTGAACTTAATAATACCTTGGAGTTACACATTTCATCCCAATAAGTACATGTCATTTACTTTTTTCTGTAACATAAACAAACATAAAACTTATATTGGGAATAAATAGTTTAATATTTAGTATTTTCATCATGTATTCCATGATGGTATTTTTCTCATCGACATATGAGGAGATTCAAGAATTTTTTTTAACTAAATTCATTGGGATGATGACTTGGTTTTGATAAGAATATTATAGACGACACCATGTTCAGAAGTCCTATAGTTATGGTTGAATGACAGAGAAAATGTCTCTCAAATTTTATATAGTGTCTTAGACACCCCCACGTACTCAATATATGGGTCTTAATTGGTTGGGCATGTTTTATATACTCAATAATAACAAGCCACCCCTCCTCCACTCAAAACAATAATAGAGTTAAAAAATAACCTCATATAAGGATGTAGTCCCTCTTAATAATATATTAGGTACTCCAAATTTCAATTATATTTATTGAATGGTTTATGATTTATCCTCTTAATTTTTAACTCCCTCACCGAATAAATTAATACCTAGGTGAGGTGTGGGTACCCACACTACATTTTCTAGGTGGTTTCATGGGATTTGAAAAGTCAGATAGTTTGTTTCAATAGGTTTCTCTTGGTGATTTATACATCAGTTGTTGGGATGTGAAGACAAAAACACTCCTACATATATAATTCAATAAATTAACAGTATATATGGGTTAGTTCAAACTTAGTTGGTTTTGATATGGCTTTCGGTCCTATTTTTCTATTTTAGTTATCATGGAATCCCTATGTGTATATATATCCATCTCTCTATGCGAATTCACTTACACTAGTCACATATGATGATGATGTTGGATATTTTAGTCATTATCTTAATGGGGATGGTGATAGATGAAGAGAAAATTTGTACTTATTGGCGTTCACATCCATTTGATAGTGATTGTTCTTGGTGGTATGAATCGAGAAGACTCATTCATTTCATAAAGATTTATGTTTGTGCTTATTTTGAAACATCAATTTATTCTTTGATACTTAATAATTTTTTTCATTTTTTTTATGTGACTAGGATTAACATGTGTCCCATGAATTATATATTGTAGTTTCTTTTACTCTATAGAATTAATAATTTTTAAATCTTGTTTGGAGAAATTTAGTCTTATACATGTATGTAATGATAAAGAGATGCATTTTTTTTGATATCCCTAGTTAGTTCATTTAGTCATCTTTAGACCTATTGGATGAACTATAAGGGTATGGTACAAGATTTTTGATTCATTTCAAACTATGATACTTTAACTTCCCTACTATTATACTCCAAAAACTCATGGATCTAACCACTAATTATGAGAAAAATTTGAACAAAATGTATCCAAATGTTTCATTCTCAATCCACATAATGTAACAACCTATGTAATTATAAACTAATTTTAAATCATTCAATATTTAAATAGTCCATTTTTTTAAAATATACATTGGAATTCGTGTTATTTATAAAATTTATGGAATTTAAACTAATTGAATAATAACATAACCTTATGAATAGTAACATGACCTTTAGGAATAATAATCTAAAAAAGAGAATAGTAACTTTACCTAAGAATGTAAAAAATAAAATTTATGTATCTTATAAGTGTAAATGTGATATATTTATGTCAATAAATAATTAAATAATACTTCAGAAAGTATTAAATTACGTGTTTCACTTTTTGTGACTAATATATATTTAATTATAATATTATAAATAAGAAAATGATTTATAAAATATATATTTTCTTAAAATAGTGTCAAAATTATTATTTTGTTTCATTATGATTATAATATTATTTTATGAAAATTGATTTAATTTTTCAAGGTCATATAAAATTACTTATAATTTTAAAATTGTTTTTTTTCAAATAAATTATGACGTTACCTAGTAATTACATTTATCATATATTGAAAAATATTTTAAAAAATTGAATTTTATTTTTTAATTATAAATGTAAAAATAATTGAGATGATGTTTTGATATTTTTGGGATAAACGTGATTTTTTTATGAATATGGAAGTATGAAAATTTAAAATATAATATAAATACAAGATTAACTCAATCAATGATGATTTAAGACCTATGTCAGCCAAAAATTCCAATATATCCTTAACTATTCTAATATATTTGATGATTATTCTCAAATTGTTCATAGTCTTGAGCCAATTTAATATACAAATGAATAAAATAATCAAAACCATCATATCCTCCACTGTAATTACCATCCATGAACCCCACTTCTCCTCACACCTCTAAAACATTGTGAATTGTCCAAATGCTTTCCAATATTATTCTGAAACCTTTTCTGCATGTCCAAGATCTAATGGTATAAAAAAAGTCAAAATTCCAAAATTCTTTAGGTGGTTTACAATGTGGAAAATTCAAGAGGTAAAAATACCCATTCTTTTTCTTTAATTTTCTTTTCAATTCTTTTTCCATTCTTATACACTCTTAATCCACCCTTATCAAAGAGGAATTAAAGTTATATTATATTATATATGATATAATTTTATCATTTTTATGTAAAAATTCATAATAATTCTTATTCTCTTCTCTAACTAATTTTAAAAATAAAAACACAATCCATGACATGTCGATTTACCAACATCATGGATGATGTGTTTCCAATTTCAATTACCTCTTTCCCAAGTTCCCATAAAAACATTTTAATGGTTGAAATAGATCTCTTTGTTAATATATAACCAATTTTATGTTCTACAATTATCCTTTATACATAATTATATAACAAAACAATTTTTGGATTTTTGAAGAACATCTGAAATGACATAAATGAATATCATTAATGTTTTATCTAATGATTCTACATCTTATGTGAAAAACATTATTTATAGTATAATTCTAAATTTTGGAAACATATTAATACCATTTCATTATATTTCTACATTTTCTAAATCCAATATAAATTAATAGTGGGAACCAAGTAAAGCACGCACCCAAAAGAATAGAAATAACAAAGTATTATAGATATATGGGTGGAATGATATTAATAAATGATCATATAAGGTGTTGTAAATATTTATACATTTTTTTAAAATATTAATAACACTCTTTTAACCATTATACATGAGTTTTAAACACATACTAAGTAAGACTAGGCTAAGGTAAGGGAATTTGTAACCCAATTTCCATTCTATGGGGTAATATTATACATCATTAATTAGGTGGTACTAAGATTATTTGTGTAATTAATTAATTTATATTATGTTTTATTATGTGGATTTATATTGTATAAAAATATTCCATTCATTATATTAGTTATCATATAAATTATATGATATTTATAAATGAATTTTATTTTAATATCCTATTTTAATGTTCTTACAAAATTCAAATGGTATGTTTTATTGAAAATATTCATGTTTTATTATTAAGTTATGGTTCATTGAAATTATTTATAGTGAATGTTTGTACATATATCTATATCCAATTAATTACATATATTTTATTTGGAGGTTGGTTATAAATTTACATCATGTGTGACTACCGCTCTTACGCCAAAAGGTAGTCAGGAGGAATAAATTATAATTTGTCCATGATGGTTATAAATCCTAAGGTAGTTGTATGGGTTAAAATATAATGTAATTAAGGCCCCAAGTAATATATATGGTTTAATTATTTATTCTATGTTTTATTGAGACATCTTGTTTCACAACATATATGATACTTTATGGCTGAGAAATATGAATTTATGAAAATGATTTCATATGTTTATAAGTATTCATGGACTAATGGTTTCTCTCCTTTTTATATCCCTTAATGAGATTTTTGTGCTCATCCGATGTTTTGAATTCTTTTTCATAGGGTTTAAGGATGGGTAAGATAAAATGATAAGCCAAAATGAATGTTGTGAATAATTCTTATGAACATATTTTCGGTTTTTATAATAATCATTAGTATTTTGAAAAAATTGTATATTGTTTTAAATTTTACACACTTTGAATTCTTGTGGGTTGATATATTTGAATTATTTCAAAATTCCCTAAAAATATAAAATGAAAATATATTTAGAGAATGTAATAAGTGTATTATAGTTGAATTTAAAATATTATGTAATGTTTATGGATAGGTCCATATTGTCGGTATCAGAGAATGGTTTAGATAACATTGGGGTTTTTGAAGATGCTAATAGAATACCTTAAATGATTTTTATCATATTATTATATTTAATTGATATAGAATTTGAATATTATAATGTTTCTTCATCTAATATATTTATGTTCAAAATGGAATTCCATAAAATAAAAAGAGAAGATGAAGTTGAAAATCAAGAAGGGGTTTATATATTTCCAAATATGTAAAATGTAATGATAGGGATTGGAACCAACCAGTTTGAGACAGTAGTGGCTCAATTGACGCATGCTATAAATGTTGATGGACTCCATTCAATAGAACAAGCATAGATACCACAAAGTTACATAATTATTATGGAAATGTTATGGGGAATCAATATACTTATTTCAGTGGATCTTTTATCCCAGTGGTGGCTAAAAGATGGATTAAATTCATTGAAAATATATTTGATGTTATGGGGTGTTCAAATAATCCAATGGTTAGTCTTTCCATTTACTGTTTGGGAAGGTGAAGCAGGCATGTCGTTGCTAATGGTCAAGAATATCAGAGATAGTTATGAAATTGAATCCATGTAAGGGGATGAATTTAAAAATATTTTCCATATAAATTTTTTTCCTAAGGTAGTTCAAATAATGATGATAAACAATTACTTTAACTGAATAATAGGGGAGGATTTAGTTTCCATGTATGAAGAATGATTCACATGATTAGAATGATGTGATCCAAATATTATTTTGTATCTTGAAAGAAAAAACAATCATTTTTACTGAACATTTTATCTAATATATCAAATGTCATAGGCATCCCATTAAATCAAAAGTTATGAGAAACATACCTTATGTACTGAGAGTGTAGAAATTGTGTTTTTTGATGATCATGTGTACATTTACAACAATATGAAGAAGAGTTATAGAGGGAGAGCGATGGGTAAGAATTAATCAATGAAATTTGAAGCTAAGAACGTCCAATTTCCGGTGTTTGAAATGTGTGGTAAAAATTACCTTTTGTAATGCCTTAACAAAACTAGGTAGTGTTTTTGATGTGGTAATCTTAGACATATGACCAGACAATTTAATGGAAATTAACTTAAGATAAATTTTGATAATAGATCTATGGAGTTGTTTAAATGTCGTATTATGGATCATTATGAAAATACCTTTTCAAAAAATGATTTGAATGGTTGAAATCGGTCAGATTTTCAGAAGAAAGTTGCAGTGATTTCCTTTGAGCCCGTGCCTGCCGGTTTCAGGCAATTGGATGAAGTTATAAAAGGTACATTGTTTTTTACTCATATTTTTCTAATGTGTTTTTTTAATGTATACAAAATATTTATTAATGTTAAATTTTCTACTGAATTTAAAATTTCATCCCATTAAATTAGATCAGAACATACAGATAAAACATAAGGGGTAATTATGACATCAAAACCGAATTATAATAATTTTCCTATTGTTGAATATGGACATTAATTAACTAAAAACCTTGTTTAATTTTATTTTGTGTAGGGAATGGATTTTTGATTAATATGCTAATATTTATTGGGGAGATAAAGATGTTGTTTTAAAAAATAGACTCATTTTGTATACAATAATGAAACCATAGAACAAGTAACATGTCATGTTTCTTAGATACTTTTAAAAATTGAAATGAAATTTATCTTTCTCATACTATTGAAGAAAATGGAACTATTTAGATTAATGATTTTCTAGTGGTAAATGAATACCTGGATGTTTTTTCAGATGATTTTCATAGTGTTATTCCTAATTGAGAATTTGAATTTACTATTTTTATGTCTTCTAAAGCTATGACACTTAAAAACCCCCCTTATCAAATGTATCATGTTGAAAATCATTAATTACAAAAAAAATTGTGAGTTATTTGATAATGGATTCATTCATTCAATGACTTCACCATGGGGTTCCCCAATTTTGTTCATTAAAAAGTTTGATGCTTCCACGATACAATTCATTGATTATAGATATTTTAATAACATTACTATTAATAATAATTACTCTTTTACACATATCGATCACTTGATTCATCAACTATAGAGAGCTTTATACTTTTCCAAGATTAACATGAAATATCGGTTCCATTAGCTGAAGGTGAAGGAAGATGACATCCCAAAAACATATTTTCCATGTGGTTAGGGGCAATATGATCTTTTTATTCCATTTTGTGTCAACTCCCCTATTGTATTCATTGATCAGGTGAATATAATATTATATGAATATTTATAAAAGTTTTTTCTGGAATTTATTGATGTTATTTTGGTATTTTCATAATGTTATAAAGGTAATGATAAACATTTAATTATTTTTCTGAAAGCCCTCAATGAAAATACGTTACGTGGAAAATTTAAAAATTTTGATTTTTGGTTGCAACAGATTTATTTTCTTTGGAATATTTTAAATAAGGATTGAATAATATTTGATCCAACCTAAATTAAAGTGGTTGATGAATGGACAAGACCTAAAAAAGTTACATAGATTCAATGATTTCTTTTAGTAGGACATTATTATTGATAGTTTGTCAAAAAAAATTCACTATTATCTAGCATGATAATTATATTATAACATGAAAAGGGATTAAATTTATTTGGATAAAATAATGTTATTTTTTTATGAACATAATAAGAGATTCATGAATATTATAGTTTTGGACATGCCATTAAAAAATGGTTTGTTTTTTCATCTACAAAGATGCTTTATTGAAGGAACTTGGTTGTGTTCTAATTCATTATGATTAGGTAACTTTGTATGCTTCCAGAAAAGTCAATCCTCATGCGGAAAATAATCCCACACATGATTTTAAATTATCAAATATGGATTTTATTCAAAAAAAATGGAGAAAAAATTTATATGGATAAAAATTTCAAATATATACCAACCCTAAATGTTTGAATTATATATCCACTCTGAATTAATTAATCATAAGGAAGATAATATTGATTGAACTGATGAAGGATTAAAATTGCATGGTTAATTACCATACTATATAATAAAAAAATGTGGAAGATGTCTTAAGACAAAAACAACACTCATCAATAACCATGTTATGTTTGTAATATTACCTCGTGGTTATTGTTTTGATGAATTTTTTTTGGATGTTTTTGATGTAGGAAACTCCTCTGTATTGTTTCAGGTTTCAGTGTAGAAGTGCCAGTTAGAAAAAAATTAAGAAGGTGTAGAAGGAATAATGTGAGTTCTATAAAAAGGTATAATTGGTTAAAATTGACTATTTATAAAATTTAACATTGATAAAGACTGTGTTTTAAGATTTGTAATGAGATTATGTATGGCCAATGATTCCGAAATAAAGAGAGAGTTGTTATATGAAACTCATAATTCTCTATTTTTGGTTCATCTAGGGAATTATAATATTTATTTTAATCTTTTGGAGTATTATTAGTGAGTTTGACTGAAAAGAGATATTGTTGATTTTACCACGAAATGATTCACATGTCAAGAAGTTAAATAAGATATTCCTCTACGATAAGAAATTGTTCATCCATCTCTATTACCCGAGTGGAAATGAAAAAATATTTCCTTGGACATCATGGGGGGACTACTGAACATTTTTTGAGATAAGAATCAAATTTGGGATATAATTGATCAGATGAGTAAATATGCACATTTACCTAATATTCATGATAATATGTATTTGGATTATCTTTCTCGATTGTACTTCAAACATATTGTTAGGTTAAAAGGTCTTCATCTTTATGTTGTATCTGACCATGATAACAGGTTCACATATAAATTTTTAAAAGGCCTTATTTAGTTATTGGGAATATAATAAAATTTCAACCCAGTATTTCATTCTCAATCTAATGGATAGACTATAGGGAAAAATTAAATATTTGAGGATATGGTTCGATCTAATTAATTGGACTACCAAGGATGTTGGGATCATCATCGTTCATTATTTTAATTTACTTTTAATTATAGTTTTAATAATTTTATATGGATGTATCCTTTTGAAGTATTGTATGAAAATATTTATCTAACTCAACATTTTTGGGATGAGTTTGGGGAAAGAAAGAACATTGGACTATAATTAGTATGGGAAGTGTCTAAGATTGTGGATATGATTAAATAACACATGAGGGTAGCTCAGAGTAGGAAAAAAAGTTATAAATATAATAGTAGGAAAGAATTATCTTTTATTATTGGTCATCATGTTTTTCATAACATCTCATCGTGGACAAGTCATATGTACATTGGTAAGAATGGAAAGAAAAGTATATAGTTCATTGGACCTTATGAAAACTTGGAAAACATTTGACCAATAAGCTATGGGTGAGCATTGCCTTTTAGTTTTCCTTGGTTCATAATCTTTTTCATGTTTCAATATTGAGAATGTATGTGATAGATTCATCCCATGTTTTGAGCCAAACATTTGTTCAGTAGGAAGAGAACCTTTCTTATGAGTAAAATCCTAATTAATTTCATAATCGTAGAGATAATGTATTATAGAATAAGTTTGTCTTTCATTTTATGTTTTTTTGGAGAAACCATGTGGTTTAATAAACTACATGGGAATCTGAAAATGATATGGCGGAAAGGTAACTTAAATTTTTTAATAAGTAATTATAAATTGTGAGGATGATGTTTTTAGAAGGTGGGAAGAATATAATACCCCCGGTACTTATAAAATATTTTCAATCCATTCTAGAATTAAAATGTCAAATTCATTATAATTGTATACTGAAATAAGTTGTATTAATAGAAAATATAGAATTTAAAAGGATGCAAAAAATAACATGACCCCATAAATAATAACATGACCTTTCAGAAATGCAATCTGTCCAATAGTTAGTAGCCTCTCATAATAAAATATAAAAAAATTATACATAATATAATTGTAAATATGATATATTTATATCATTGAAGAAGTGAATAATTGTTTTGTAAATTATAAACTAAGTGTTGGTATTTTTTTGAGTAATAAATATTTAATTAAAATATGATAAATAATATAATGATTAAAAAGAAAAATTATTTTCATAAAATAGATTCATAAATTATAATTTTTTAATTGTGAGTATAATATAATTTGATGAGAACGTAATTTATTATTCACAGTGTTATAAAATCAGTTGTAGTCTTAAAAGTGTAATTTTACATACAAATTATGATTTTAATTTAAAATTATATTTATCATATATAGAAAATCAGTCTAATAAAATTGAGTTTGTTTTTGAATCTTACACATTGAAAAATGTTAGGGGTGAATTTTGTCATTTTTCTGAAATACATGAATTTTTTATTTTTAGTGAAATAGAGAAAGTTATAATAAAAGAAAAATAATTGATTTATTGAGTAATAGATGATGTATTGCTGATTTAGGCCAAAAATCTGGAACTCTCCTCTGATATTTTAATATATTTTATGATAATTCTCATATTATTCATATACATGAGCCAAAATAATAAACTACTGAATATAATAATAGAAAATCCTCCTATCCTCCACAAAAATACTACCTCTCACCGTTTCTTCTCCTCAAACCTCTCAATATTTAAGCATTGTCAAAAAAAATCCAATATTAATCCCAAGACTCATACAAACATCCAAGACCTTCTGGTCTCACCAAAAGTCCAAAAACAAAGGCCTTAAGGAGGTTCTCAAGGAGGATATTTCAAGAGGTAACAACCATATTTATTTTTATATTATATACTTTTCTATTCTTTTTCATTTATTATACTCTTTTCACATCCCCTTATCTAAGAGGCATGAAATCTCTAGAATATTTTATATACTAGAATTTAATCTTGTTTTTGGAAAATTTTATCATGATATTTATTTTTATATACATCTTATTATAAAAAATAAAACTTCATCTTTGATGTGTTGATTTACCAACATCAAGGATGATGTGTTTTCAATATCCATTATCATCTTCATAGATAGAAATAAAACCATTTTTTAAATGAAATATATTTTAACTTTTATTTTGAAACCTCTTTTATGTTATTGAATTAATATATATACATAATTTTATAATGAAACTATTTTCTACTAGCAATGAACCACCAAAATGAATTAAAAGAATACCATTAATGTTTTATCTATTGATTCATCATCATATCTAAAAACTAAATTATTTATGGAATAACAGTATATTATGGTAACACATTAATTCCATCTCATTATTCTTTTTATGTTTTCATTCTATTCAAAAAGAAAATATAATACAACCCGACCATGGAAACCATGTATAGAATGCACCCGAAACAACAGAAATAACAAAATATTATCACTAAATTGGTGGATGGATGTTATATAATGATCATATAATGTGTAATTAAAATTAGTTTTTATCTTTAAAATGTTAATAAAAATCTTTTTACTATTATACAATAGGTTTAAAAATATTTTAAGTAATAAAATCATAATGTAAGGGAATTCATAAACCAACTTCCATTCTCTGGGTTGACATTATACTTCATTAATTATGTTGTACTAAGATTATATGTGTAATAAATTTTATTTATATTTTTTTTATGATGTTTATTTAAATTTTATACACATATTAGTTGCTTTCTATTAATTATCATATCAAATATATGATATTTGTAAGGGACATTTCATTGAAAATACTTTTCATATTTTTATTTCTACAAAATTTATAATTGTATTTTTAATTGAAAATATTCTTCTCTTTTGATTACGTTATGGTTCCTAGGATTTTTTTATGATGAAGGTTGGGCTCTATATCTCCCTCCAATTCATTTAGTATTTTTATGTTGTAGTTCATTCGTATGGTTACATTAAATTAAATTGTGATGGTAACACCATAAACTAGTTTTGAGGGTTACATTATAAGGTATTCATGATGGTATATAAATCATAAGGTATTTGTGAGGGTAAAAATATTATATATGTATTCCCAAAGTAACATATATTTTTTCTTTGTTTTATAGATATCTTGTCTTTCATAAAGTAAGTACATGATACATTATGGTTGATAAGTTTGACTTTGTGAAAATGATTTCTTATGTTTATAAGTATTCAAGGAAAAATAGTTTCTCTCCAAATTTTTATATCATATACTGATCGTTTTGTGCTCATCTAGTGTTTTGAAAAGTTTTTCATAGGGGTTGTGGATGGGTAATAGAAAGGATAATCCAAGATGAATGTTGTAATGAATTTTTATGAAAATATTTCATGTTTTAATTATAAAATAGTTTATTATAAAAAAATTGACATTCATTTAAGTTATAACCTCTTTTTATGCATGTGGGATGATATGTTTTAATTATTTCTTAATTACCTAAAACTAAAAACATAAAATATATTTTAGAATGTAATAAGGATATACTTTTTGAATTAGCTAGACTTTGTAATGTTTAATGTGGGGTACTTATAACAAACTCTTCTAAAAATTCAATATTTTAAAATAATTTTTTAGTACAAATATTTTATTATATTAGAAAATTATACCCAAATGAAAGTATTAAATTATATATATCTAAAAAGGAGAGTGATTTGTGATTTGATCACAATCCCATAACAAATCCTTTTATATGTTGGTCCAACCAACATTCAAAAAATTATAATGCGTGAAGTAATTCAAAACTCTAAGATGATATGGAATCCAATGTTAACATAATTTAATTTAAAATGTTATAAAAATAGAAACCATACCAAAAATTCAATATCATTAAAAATAAAAATAATTGGTTCATAATTTATATAAAAAACAATCCTAGATATACATTATACAAATTAAATAAAATTAAATAGTGATCCAATCATGCCACTAAATTCTTCTATCTTTGTGATAATTGTTTCATGTTTATCACCCCGCATTCTATAAATTAAATGTTAATATATTGAAAATATTTCATTTTATAGATTTATTTTTTTACCTTACATGTTCTTAGCCATCATAATTAAAATTTGAAAACCCACTCATAAAATTACTCCTAAAAGCCATAAAATTAGGCCTTATCATTTATATTTGGTTATATGATATTTCCATAAAGTTGTATTCCTTAACAAAAACAATAACTATAAATCATAGGTCAATATTGTATAGCTATTCAATCATATTGGATAATTAATGAGTATATAATACTAACTACATTAATATTTGATTATAATTTAACGTCATTTTATATAAAATTCATTAAATTGGAAGGAAAATGATGTTTATAGATATTATATGATATATTTCTCCCAAAAAATCATGTAGTGGGTATCAATATCTCAAAGGTGTTATAAACACATAACCAGTATTATAATTGACAAGTAACAGACATTACTAAAATGAGACATTAATATTAAATCATTACTCATTATCACACTATTAGGTAAATAGATCATATATTAATGTTAAAAATTATGAAATAGAAAAATATCAAAATAATTTTTAATAAAATTAAATATAAATTTTTTAATATATTTATTCAATCATATAATTTTCCAAAAATTAAGAGAGGGAAATAGAGAGAGATTAAACATAAAAATTACAATGCATCATCAAAAAAATAATGAAAAAAAGAAATATGAATGAAAGGTGAGGAAACTATAATACATGATATCTATAGAGAAAAGAAGTAAAATTTAAAAATCAATAAAGCATGCTAAAAAGTCTATGAAAGAAGAAAGGTAAATGAAATAAGTTATTTTGATGCCTAAATGTATTGTCAAAATCAAGATATATTCTTCCACCATACCTCATAAATATAATTTTTATTTCCCTTTATAATGAATTGGACATTTCAAGACCAAAATTTTTATCTTCTAAGTTGTATTGACATTTTTAGGATTTTAGAAGTGATCATTGGAAGAAACATGGATTTATCAACATAAACATTACCATTGAATATTGGTTTCACATAAACATTGGTGTCATTTAATGAGAAATTTCCATAAGATAAATATATATTATATGTAGGTGTCTTGTTCTATTATATCCTTGGATATGGATCGAATTATTTGGGTCAAATATCATAGCACATGATTTTTTTGTGTTCTTCCATTATGTTGGAAATTATTTATTTCATTATTGTGGATTTCATTAGTGTGAAGAGTGTGAATGAATATTTTATTTAAATTTACATGTATTATATAGAATCATGACCCTACTAGAGTCATCATTGTGTATTAGGGGGTTTATTTTCATTATTATATTTTTTTTATGCACCGTGTAGTAGTGGTATGTGTTGCAAAAGTGTTTATGTATATAATATAAATATTATTAATGGAAGAAAAATAATTTTATCTAGATACTTATATATTTATTAGTTGTAGCATGAAATTATCCATTAAATCATGACATTTAATATTTATAATAAATCTAAGTGGTTTGGATATCTTAGTTTTAGCGACAATGGTTTAAGGAAATCTAATTTAGGCCATCATTGCAACATGGAAATGGTTGTGACTATTGAATCTCAATTTTCTAAATTTAATTATACTCTATTATTCCTTATTAAATTATCATTCATTTATTTAAATTAAATCCCATAATAGAATTCATTTAGAATCCCAAGAAATCCATATTTTCTCTCGTTGATGTTCATTTCAACATTAGTTTCTGGTGGCCAAGATATTTTGATACAAGGTGTGATAAACTAATCCTTTCATAATATTATATCCTTAGTTCCTCTTTAATTAGTTATTTAATAATATTTTAATCCATTTAGTTCAGTTTTAGTTAATTATTACTACAGTATTGATGGATTTACCCTCACTTAAGTAGGATAGATTGAGTGTGTGCAAGATCAATGTTTAGCTTAATAATCATATTTACTCTCCCCCTCAATAATTTTTAGGGTGATGAGACTATATAACATGATTTTTAGAGTTTTTTCGTATTGATATCTAGTGGTGTTCCAGCCCATTTACAACAATTCAATATCGTAATGTTTTTTAAATGGATTAGGTGTTGATGAATATCCTTGTGCAGACCATATCTTTTTTAGTGGAGAGCCATCAAAACATCCCACAAAATAAGGATACAGAGAGAGGTTCATAATTATCTTGGACGTTTTGGTTTTCATTGGTATATATTAAATGTTAGGGCCCTTAATATCACTTCTATAGATTTATAGTTTAGGAGCCTTTACTCAAAATTATGTTCCAGCAAACTTTTCTTTTTAAGGTTATATCCAATAGAAACATCAATGCCCAAACATTCTCAAAACATTGCATGTGATAATCTTCCATTTTATTTTTGATCCACAACAAGTTACTTTCCCAAGACCTTACCGGAAAAATATGTGTAGTGAATAATATTTTGAGTAGTGGAAAGAAGATTGAGATGTTAAATCAAATCACCATATTTTCCCTCCTCCATGGAGTCATTGAGTTTAGTATCTCCATCGTGATGGTCATCATTTGTGCCATCACTGTGGAGAAGAAATGGATGATTTGTTACATCAAATTTAGTTTCAATAACTAATTAGTATTGTGTTATGCCACGAAAAATTATTTTTTATTCTATATATCATATTTATTATTTCATTTTATATAATGATACCATTTTTTCACCAAAAGTTTATAGAGTTCTATATCATATGCTATAGAGAAATCTAGTTCCATTGAAGTTTCCCACACTTGTTTATGGTTAGATATATATTCATGATGTTTTTTAAGATTGTAATCTAATGATAATTTAATACATATTTTTGTCAGATTATTTAATACATGAAATATTGTCATAATATGTCATCTATAACATGTATGTTTTAATTCTATGTGCTTAAATATTTTTTACATTTAGCATAATGTTATTTTCATTTATTTAGAACATGAGAATATTTTTTACAATGTAATGTAAAAACATTCGAATGGTCATGGGTGTATGGTTCCCTTACATTATTATCTAGTGGAGTTTGAGTTGACATATAAAGATGCTCAAGTCAAAATGATTCCATGATTCATATGAGAGTTTTCTCATGACTTTTTTAGATGATTATGTGACACATCCTACATGATTTATTATCAAATTCAAAATAGAGTTACATCATGGAGTCATTTTTACTTCAAAGGATAATTATCAAATATCAATTTTTTAATTTTTTTGTTGTAGATTCAAATAAATTGTATTTAGAAGAATTATTTCATCCAAAGAGGATAATATTCATGAGTCTCTCTTGTGTTGTTTGCCAAAAATATATATATGGTAGTTTGAGTTTATATATAAATGGAGTAAGTTGACATAGGTTATAGAGATTATAGTATATCTTATCATGGATATAAATTATTTTCATGAATTGTTAAATGGATACATTTAGTATTCAGATATTTTTCTATAATCATGGAATCATTAGATGAGGGTGAGTGAAATAAATATATTTATGTAAGCCTTCATGTATCATTCTAAAGAATTTGATTTTGTGGTAACACTATTCACTGTCACATAATAAGTATCTAATTTTAAAATATTTATGAAATGAATGTTCTATGTATTAATAATAATTTTATAAACAATATTCTCATGGGATTGAGTTTATTGGAAGATCATATTAATAATATGTGTGATATTAATGAGGTTTTTATGTTATATAATTTCAATAGGATGTATTACTTGTGCATAATTTTAATGCATGAGTTCATATTCATTGTAAATTTGGTGTATTATATGAGAGTATATATCAAGCTAACGATGATTGAGGCTATTTTTTTGGGATCCCAAAAATGTTACAAACTTACATAACATCCTAGGACTTTTAGGATATTAAATTATGTTCTTGTAAAATTTATACCATTTTATAGACCATGATACAGACATGATGAGTAACGATGATTCCTTCATTTGGAAATATGATTACAAATTGTGTTTGTGTACATATAACATAACGATATCAGTGATTACATCATTAAAATTATATAGGAATAATACAGAATATAGATTTAATATAATGATTCTCATCTTGACATCAGTTTTTTGATATAGTAGTGGTAAATAATCCAGTATGGGTATTGTAAGTTATATCCCTTTGAGAGAAAGTATTTCACAATTAATTTTGAGATGAATATATTTTTTTCTCTTAAGTTATGGTATATTATTGCATTGGATTTATTTTCAGGGTTCTCAGTGATCACAATATCATTATGTATATCTTACTTTGATGGGATTTGAATATGTCCTGACTGTATTGTATATATTTCTTTTAATAATGTGATATTAATATCTTATATAAACTGGGGAATGATATTGTTGTTATTGATGAACACAGTATATAGTTATATGGTGGTGTTTATTCATGAGTTTGGATATTTATCCTGGGTGGAGAAGAATTAATATTCATCCATCTCTATATGTTGTAAGATGGTGGATGATTATTCCAATATAATATGGTTATGATTTAATATTTATTTCAATAGGATGAGGAGTTATAGTAGGGAGATGTTGAGGATTTGTATTGATGTACTCTTTTGTATGTATAGACTCTCATGACGCATTGTCAATATATGTTTTTCCACATGTGTCACTTAGAGGGAGTTTGTTTGACATGTCAATGAAGTCCTATGGTGTTCTTTAGATTATTTTTCTCTAAATTTTAAGTGACACCCTAAATACATAGGATATATAATTATTTTTGATGTTAGTCATTATGTCAAAGGATGAAGTGTTCAATGGGTACATTGGTGTCTTAATTATTTTATCAATTGTTGAAGGTAAATATTTTTATTACCAGTGGGTCGTTGTAGCCATTAGATATGCCTATGTTGATGTGCGTGAAAATTATATTTTATTTCATCACCATTTAATTTCTTTAATAATGTGGATATGATTATATTTTAGTGATTATGTGTCGGTTAATGATGTTATCTAATTTTGTAGATGTTAAGGTTTTGATATGGAAGGATCCTTTTACAAAACTATATAATGGGAAATGTTGTAAAGCATCATATAATTCTGAATAAGATCATCTGTGATTGAGATTATTATTTTTCACTGAATGTGTATAAGGATATTTTATATCATTTTGGGATCTCATTTTAGAAAAAAAATTATATTTCACAATAGTAATGAGGATCTAACAGAGAATATAAAAAATACAATAGTGTATATATTGAATATATGTGTTCTATATTTTTGAGGTTCATGGGAGAAGAAAATATTTTTATGATAATATTACCTATCACTCATCAATTATCATGAATCCCCTATAGGTTTTGAATATGAATCTTTACACATCTTAAATGTTTCAAACTAATTTTTGTGTGTAGAATACCCCTGGTATGGATGTGTTTTAGAGCATGAGAAATAATGATTAGATTATTTTTTGTTTTATGGAGACTTATCAGGATCATAATGAGTTTTATGTTAATTATAAGTGGAGTCCTATAGAGTTTGATGTTGGGGATCATGTGTTCTTAAAGGGTTCTCTTTATTTTTTTAATATCATCGGTTTTATATGAGTTATAAAACGTTTAATTTTTTTAAGTCCAATGTTTTTTACTAGAAAATGATTCTAATCACATAACAAAGATGTAGTTGTTTCTGTGTATTGTTTAGTGTCCAATTCTCTGAATTATAAAGCAAAAGAAGTAGGTACATGGTTTGAAGAAGCCATTCCGTTGAGGCTTCATAGTTTAGACAAACTTTGTGGGGTGTAGTTTGGATCTACAGAGGGAATTTCACCTATTGGCACATGTTTTTTCAAAAAATTATTTCAAACAGTGTGCTCCTTAATGTTTTGGTGAGATAAATTTTTTTCATCTATTCAATTAAAATATAATTTTCATCTTCCTCTCTCAATCACACAACCATACACCAGTATAAAGATGCCATACACTATTTCTAACCTATAATTTTAAGTAATTCCCTAGTCGAAACACTGTTCTCATTACAATCAATCATGTTGAATCTCCATATGTAAGATCATTAATACTATTCATTCCCTTCATGGTTTATTTATCCATCTTCAACTCTATTTTGGTGCAAGCTAAAATCCCTTATTTTGATGGTACTCATCTAATCTAACAATTTATCTTAATTAAGTCAACAATAAGGGATGATACTAGATGAGTGTTCTATAATGGGATAATCATAGGTGGCGTATAAATTTTCCCATAGGTTTTTTCATTTATTAAACTACCATTTTTTTGATGTATTGTGGTCTTTCTAGATGTTTCTCCTCAATTAAATGATAACCCTAAAATTATTTGTTTCACAATTTTTTATTCCCTTTTAGAACCTAGACATTGTTAGAGGTGTTCATCCTCAATTGGAGAAACCATTTAGGTTTTTTCATTTATCAGCCCTTTGTTAAAGGCGTGCTTTTGGGTTTCTGAGATATTCATTTCCATGTGGGAGCCTGTCTTAAATTAAATGAGTTAATTTAAGATGGAATTTCCAACTTAACCCTTTTATTTAAATGATATTAAAATGATTTAACTGATGGATTAAAATGAAAATGTGGAATGGGAGTGATATTCTATCAGATTTCACCTTTTAATTATTGATTGTGACTGTGTATAAACACTAAATAACCTAATTAATTTTATTATTATTACCTACATGATGTTGGGCGTCACTATATGGAACCAACATTTATAAAGTTTTAAATCCTATTTTATTATGGTATGGCAGTGACTAGGGGATCGAGATATATAAACTATGACTCCTATGTAGGACCATTTATGTTATGTAACTAATGAGAAATATTTTTGTATAGAACTTGTCACTTCCATATATATATTCATATAACTACATAGAAGTCATACTCATAATAAACCTCTAGTCATTGACTATGTGGGCCTGATAATATTTTGACTTTCAGTTTATCCCAAGAGAGATGTTATCTTCTATTGAAAAATTATATATATATTGATGTTCATAGGTTATATCGATCACTTTTTAAAACATATTCTTATGTATTGTCATATCTATTATTCATTTTACATATTAACTCTTATATCATCACATAGTTATTGTTCATATGCATAATCCTAAATTGATATAGATATCATTAGTGGTCTCCTACTTATTATATCATACACCCTATTCAGGTCACCATTTGGTACCAGAAAAGACATCTAGGATGCAGGTAGGTATAAGGGAAATCACCCAGTGATCGATGTTTAGTTGCATTGGCATGGGAGCAGAGGGACAAATAACCGAGCTAAGGATCATTATGATATCAATACATATTGTTTTGGTCATTTAGATTATTTTTATATACCTTAATGTATGTTTTATTTCTATAATGTATTCCCAAATTTTTTATTTCCTATGACATACTCCTCATTTTTTATATGGTACTATATATTTGTTTGGTTGACTGATTATTACTATCATATAGATATTTTATTCATTTTTTAAAAGTTTACATTTTTTAATCTTCACTTAGAATCCAATGTTTACACCTCTTGGTTACTCTAATTATTAGGTTTTAGTCTCCCAATTGTACCACCTTATACCCTCACCGCACGTCAGTAGCCTCTAGTATATGTGTCACGACCCGTCCCCTGGGGCCCGTGTCGTGACGACCCCAATCCCTCCTTCCATAGGCCAGGGCTGGTGACTAGCACCAAAGGCATAAATCCCTAAATAGGGAAGGCATTGCCTTTATAATTGAAAACATAAACAAAAGAGTAAAAAGGTGAATACAAAACACTAAGAAAAATTTTATAACAAGAGTGTGCTAAAAAGTAAAGGGGCTGGAAATACAAGCCCAACTGCAAAGTACAGGTATAACTAAAAAAGGAAAAAACTGATAAAAGGTGAAAGCATCTCCCAGATCATCCACCACGGATCCTACATGAAGGGTACGTATAGATAGCATCCTCAGCACTCCATGTTTTCCAGTCTCCTCTGGATATCGACTCGTCGTGAGGTCCACCTCTGGGCACCGTCTAGTCCTCATACACTCAGCATCTGTCATCACTCTTCATCATCTAAATCCAACACAATTTGGTACGATAATAGCCCATGCATGGCTGAGTATTAAGATACTCAGTAGGGACCCTGAGACCCTCAAGGTCTCACAAAATCCCACAAGGATAATCCACAAGGAATGAAATTTTCAGATAACCCCACATAGGTATACTCACTTATGTATACCTATGTTATCAAGTAATCCATCTCGATCATGAGGAAACACAAGAGTTGTTGACTCAGCTCACACTGGTATAAATCATTTGTAGATAGAGATGATCAGATATAGCCACTGAATAATCTAAGCTGTCAGACTCACACAGGATCCAGGACCAGCAGTTAGAACTGTCGGACCCACACAGGATCCAGGAACAGTAGTCGGAGTAGTCGAACCCACACATGATCCAGGACCTTCAATTCTGTTGGACCCACACAGGATCTAGGAATAATAGTCAGAACTTTTGAACCCACACAGGATCTATGAATAGTATTCGGAGCTGTCGGACCCCCATAGAATCCAGGACCATCAATTCTGTCTGTCCCACACTAGATCCAGGAATAGAAGTCAGAACTGTCGGACCCACACATGATCTCAGAACAATCGTCAGAGCACAGCCAGCCACAGGGTTTCCACAGAACATGCTTGATTCTGGGAGGGTTAGATTCTCAAAACAAGAGTCGATATGGCAACTACCTCAAAGTCCCATGAAAATGTATCTCAAAGGTCTGCCTTGTCATAGAGGTCTTAACGCAACAGAAAGTGCGTCAATCATACGAATAGTCTGTGAGTAATTAGCCTTTTAGTCCCGAGGTCCTGGTTGGATTTGTGCATGGTCCAACCTGATTGTATCTCAAATATACACCAAACATTGATGAGGTATGTATAATGAGACATTAGTGCTCCATGAATACCAGTTCCACTGATGGTTCATCTAGCGGATTTCTGGTGCCAAAGATATGGCTGGAAGAGCATAAATGGGTCGAAGAGGGCCCATGTCTGAGCTAACTCAGTTAGTCCTGTTGAGTCTGGACCAGCCCATTGGGCTGGCCAGCCTGTTAGGTTTGGCCCAGCCTGCTGGGCCCAGCCTAGCATGCTGCGTGGGCAGTTCGGCCCAGAGTTCGCCGCGAGGTGTGCGACTCAGCCTAGAGGGTGGAATTCAGGAGGCTCAGCCCGGGAGGCAGAGCCAGTTCAGCAAGCGCCGCCATGGGGGAGGCCGTCGGCCATCTCAGGAGGCTAGTGTGGCTCGGCTATGTAGGGTGCATGGGAGGACGCGGGCAGGCCTGCAGGGTGCGTGGCGAGCCTCTGGCATGCCGGCGGGGTGGGTAGGTTGGCTGGGCACCTAGGCCGGCCAGGGGGAGGCTTGGTCAGGTCGGTAGGGTAGCAGGGTGCAGGGGAGGGCACCAGGATAGCCGAGCAGGGCGAGCAGGAGGCTGCACGAGAGACGGGCAGGGCATGTGGGAAGCCACGAACAGGTCGGCGGGTCATCCAGGCAGGTCGAACGGTGGCCTGGGCCGGCCGGAGGGGTGTCCGGGTAGGCTGAATGAAGTGTGGGCCAGGGGGGGTGTTGCCAGTTCTACGGCGGACAACACGGAGCATCGGAGCACTACGGGGGCGGCGCGATTCATGGTGGCTGCGTGTAGTACATCCTTTGTCGTGAATGCCTTCGTTGCCTCATCGTTGATAAGTTTCTATGCCTAAAAATACCATTAAAAGAAAATCGATGAAGGATGTTGGGCCATGTTTGGATGGCCCATATCATCCGCATTTATGGTGATAGCAACAGTTCATAAGAACGAAGCTCAATAACCTTCATTATCCAGAAAAGTTAGAAGAACAAGGCACTCAAATGAATCTAACCCCCTACCTTTGATTCGTCGTTCATTGACGGTGTTGCAGAAATTAGACAAATAGAATCATCATTTTTTGCATCTGATGCGTGCTTCCAATCCCATGTTGTGTCGGCTCATAAAAGTCACTCCACGTCGGTAGGTGTCTGGTGAAGATGTTGAAGAAGGATCGCCACCAGTGTTCTTCGTTCATCGTTGGGAGGAGCGTTCTTCGTTGGAGAACTACTTTTCTATTTTCTCCCAAAAATACTCTTTCTATAACACTATAGGTTTCCATTGAATGAACAATGAAAATAATAATAAGTACGATATACTTTTAGATGTGGTCACATATTCAAATTAGTGAATTTAATTACAGGCTCCACCAAATTAGTGTATGAGAGTTGTCACAAATTAATTTGGGAATGTTAAGAGTCACTCCCTCATTAATGAGGGAGAGTTGAGAGGTTATATTCTCCTTCTATTAATTGGGGTCTAATGGTCCCCAACCCTGTTATTCAAAAGGGGGGTTATGTGGTCTCAGGTAGTCCCCACATCTTAACCTCTCGCGGGAGGTTATGTTTGGGTGGGCCCCACCACCATAACCTATCATGGGAGGTTATGGTGTGGTGGTCCCACCTCCAACTCCCATGAGGAGGTTTAAACCACCAACACTCACATGGTGTCTCAATAAAATAAAGTCCGACTCACTTTATTTTATAATTTTTCCTTGAAAAACCAAAATCAAACATTTATTCTTGACCACTGGTCATCTATGTGAAAGTTTACGTAACCGAATATTGGCACTGTGAGTTCAACAATACCCTTGGATTTCAATTCTGAGCACCATTTCAAAAGTTATAAATTCCCGCTCGTACGTTTACTGAACGTACCAGAACTGAGCATCAAAAATTGATTCCGGGCACACCGGGCCTCGAAATTACACGCCGTCAGTTTTCACGGACTCATAAAATTCCCTTATATTTATGTAAAAAATTTCCACAGTAATTCTAGGTATTTTTAGTATGGGGAGGCATGCTTGAGGCTTTGTGACCAACCTTGTTTGGTTACTTATGTTTAAACTATGTCCAAGGACATACAAATTATTATCAAAAATTTATTTTCATTTTCTTACTATTTTGGGTATTTATAAAGGAGACTAAGATCTGTTAGAATTTTGCAATGAGCATAAGCTTTTGTGTTTCTGACCCACTTATGTGGAAAATGAAAATCAACTAGTATGGGACTTTACATTCTGAATTTTTCATGTTAATGTATTTTTGATTCCACCATTGGGTGAGAGAAATGTTAAGCGATGTTCTAATAAATATTATTATTATGGTGGATTAATTTTTATATGTGGCCTAATATTGAAAGGAATCATTGATCATAAATCAATTTAGGTAATTTAAAGGATTAATATTCCATTCATTAAAATATGACAAAATAGTCCATTAACAGTTCTAGAAAAATCCATTACCAGCATTAAAAAAGAGTTGAGTACCATACTGTGATTAAAATTCATGTTCTTTTATCATAACTTTTAAAAGTATTCACAATGGACAATATTTTAGTGTACTACAATAGCACACTATAGTAGTAGTGAACTCTACTATAACAAAACACTGCATCACCAGAAACACACCATATATCAATAAAAAGAATTCTCAAACAGAATTTAAATGAAATAATATTTATGATACAAATAAAACAAAAAACTCAACATTCTGAACATTTAAAAAATTGGTTTATATGATTACATATATAAAAAATAATGCATACATTCAAAAACATTAATTATTATTTTTTATTTTAATCCAGACCCCGACTCATGTTATTTCTGAAAAAACCACCCCAACTAGAAAAAAATAACACACCTATATAAGAAAACAATTCTTATGTTATTAAGAATTTAATTAAATAAATTTACAATAATTATTAATTTTACTAAAATTTATGTGATTTTGAAATAAAAAAGACTCACTTAGAGGCATATCGGTCACACTATGCATCGTTTTGAGGTGATATTGATTCCAATACATCTCAAATGACTAATGGATCATTGTACCAATGTATCCAAACAATATGAGTCGGTTTTCTGGGTTTTGAGTACGTTAGTTGTCTTTTTTACTAAAATGTGTTTTTAAACTAGAAACACAAAATTTTGATACATTATAGACAAATCATGTATTGTATTTATTTGAAACTGATACCTAGACATTAAAAATTTATTAGAAATTATTTTCCCAAAATTTCAAGAAAATATGAGCGTGTTTGATTGGTTTTCTAGGATTTGAATTTTTTGAACTAAAATGTCAATTTTAAACTAATAATGAATGCTTTGAATCCTATTGAGCACGTACAATATCATTATGAGGATTGTCTGAATCCTACACATCAAAAATTACGTGCAGATCATTTTATAATATATCAACAGTATATGAATGTGTATTTTGGGGTTTTGTAGGTTAGAAGTCCTTTTTTTAAATTGATGTAAATTTTAAATAAATATATGCACATTGAGCTATATTAGTCACATTGTGGGTTGTATTGAGTTGGGGATGATTTATACTTGTCTCAAATGAGTTATAGATATTTTTCTAAATGTATAAAAGCAATCATAATGAATTTTCTCTATTTTGAGTATATGAGTTGTATTTTTTACTAAAATGTAATTTTAAAAAGGAAAAACAAACTTTGACTTGTTCTAATATCATCTTCAATTATATTTATGTGAGATCATTTCCAACACATAAAAATGACTTAAAAATCATTTTTTGATGTTAATAAGAAATATCGAGTGTGTTTGAATGGTTATCAGTGAGTGATTATTTGAACTAAATATCAGTTTTAAACTGAAAACAAATAAATTGAGTAAATCTGGTAACATCATGTATAATATTGATATTTGTAAGATATATACATGCATAAAATGGCTTATATATCATTTTTTAAAATTATTTAAATAATATAAATGATTTTTATTTGTTTTGAGTAGGTCAGTTTTAAATTTTATTAAAATTGATGATAGTTTTAAAAAAATATTCACTTTGTATCATACCAATATCATAGTGAATCAGATTAAGTATTGTATAAATCATACACATCTCATATAAATTATTAATCATTTTCCTTTATTATTTTAATTATATGAATTGTTCAATTTTTTTGAGTACATCAGTTGTATTTTTTACTAGAATTTCATTTTAGAATTGATACATGCTATTTGACTCATAACACTCACATCATGTATCAGTTTGACATGAAACTTATTCATTCACATCACAAATATTTTTTGAATTGAGGTTCTAAATTATCAGTAATATATGAGTGTGTATGTTTGGTTTTCAGTGAGTGAGACTTTTTAAAAAAATATTTATTCTAAACTGATAAGGAACACATTAAATCATACCCAAAACATAGTCTATAATATTGAGATGCAGATAATTCTTACACATTGAAAATCACTTATGAATCATTGTAATAATGTTTTAAAACAATTTATATTTATTTTCTCAGTTTTGAGTAGGTCAGTTTTTCTTTTACTAAAATTGTATTCTATTTTAAATAAAGAGACACTCTTGGATTCATACTAGAATCAACATGCATCATATTGAGGTGAAGATGAATCGTACAAATCTCAAATGAAACATGGATCTTTTTTCTATAGTATCAAACATTATGAATTTGTTTGTTCTATTTTGAGTAGTTTAGTTTCCTTTTTTACCAAAATTGATGTCAATTTTCCTTAAATATTTTCATATACATACTAGTGACATCATGGATTGGATTGAGGTATGTCTAATTCCAACATATTCCAAATTTCATAGGGATTTTTTCCCTAAATTATAAAATAAAATTGAATTGGTTTGCTGTGTTTTGATTTTGTTACATTTATTTTAATAAAATGTCTTTTTAAAGATGAAGCACACACTTTTCCTCATACAAAACACATCATGTATCGGCTAAACATAAGACCAATTAATACAAATAGTAAATGATTTATTAATATAAGCGCCAAATTATCATGAAAAATTGAGCACATTTTATTGTTTCTCAGTGATTGATGCTTTTTACTGTCAAATCTCGATTTTAAACTAATAACAGACACATTAAGTCACATCGGGTACATCGTGTATCTGATTGAGGTGATACTGATTCATACACATCGAAAATTAATTATGGATAATTTTCATAACATATAAAAACAATATAAATATTTTTTCATAGTTTTGAGTTTGTTAGTTTTCTATTTTACTAAAACTAAAGTCAATACTAAATTGAATGAATTACATGGAGTCATACTAGTCACACTGTGTATCGGATTGAGGTGATGTTGATTCCTAGACATCCCAAAGTCTAAACAAATATCTATGAATTTTTTCATGATATCAATTTAAATTATTTGTCATATATGAAACAATATAAGGGATTATTCAAAAAACAATCTACTCATGTGGAAAAAATAAGACACCTATATATGAAAACTAGTATTATATGAGTTATACTAAAAATAAAAAAATAAAAAAAATTAATTAATTAATTAATTATATGGACAATGATATTACTTCGGAAACATAATGATTACCACTATGATTGAGATGTGGGGGGAACATGACGGAAACTCATAAAGGTCAACATTAAAGGGGTGAATAGTTTTCATGGAGAATGTTTTTGGGGAATGTTTTGGGTAGAAAATAATGAAGGATGGACAGATCACCCCAACTCAAACAAAAGAATCCACTTTTATAAGAAAACAATTTTTATGTTTATAATAATTATAGGTAATAAATTAAATATATATATGAAACAATAAATTAATTATTTTGATATTTATTTTAATATAAATGCATCAAGATTACCTAAGTGATATTGTTGAAGCCACATCATTTATCATCCTGCAATGTAAGTGGAGGGAACCTAAAAGAAAGTGATAAATGAAAAACCGTTGCGGTGAAATGTTTTTGAGGGTGAATATGTGTGGGCTTTTTTGGTAGAGAAAGCATGAAAGATAGACATATCAACCAAACTCGATCAATAGAATATAATTGTATAATAAGGGACTTATTTTTTGAGTAATAGTACAAAAATAAATTAAACCTAAATATTAAAAAATACATGAATTCTATAGACAATATTTGTAACACCCCGACATGTGTGTTTATTTTATTTTATGATTTATTTGACTTTAAATTATTTTTCTGGTGGTCCATGGTATGTCTCGGACTAAATTTTTGAGTCTTTGATAAAAAATGCACATTTGGATTCAACATCGTTGGATGCACAGCTGGAGCGCGACGTCCCGCGGCTTCGCCCATGCAACTGCATGGCCTTTCGTTAATTTCATTTTTACTAAAATTATATGAATTCATTTTAATATTATTATTTTTTATTAGTGGTTACTATTGTTATTATTATTATTATTATTATTAAAAGTTTGACACAAATTTTTAATACATAAGTTTTATTAGTATTATTTTTATTAATGAGGATTATACTAATAATTATTGTTATTAATAATATTAATAAATTTTTATTATTACAATTATAATTATTGAGGTTTTTATGGAGGTACATTTATTA
The DNA here is from genome assembly GCA_963277665.1 of Viscum album. NCBI lineage: Eukaryota > Viridiplantae > Streptophyta > Magnoliopsida > Santalales > Viscaceae > Viscum > Viscum album. The sequence goes on along the minus strand of OY728164.1, from coordinate 719,646,186 downwards.
TATATTAATGCTTTATTTATTTATTCATTCATTATTATTATTTTTCTTTTATTTTCATTTATGTTTCTTTTTTTCTTTTTTTCTTCTATTATTTTTCTCCCTATTTATTTTTTCCCCTCCTGCCACCATACAAATTTCCCCTTCCCTCTCTTCCCATCGTGAGGAGCCCCCCCGGTAACCCTACTTCCGCACCGCCACCAGTCCCCTCTCCTTCCCTTCGATCCCGCATGAGCCGACCGTCAACCCTTTATCCTCTTCATGCACCCCTCTGCGGCCTACTCTCCCCCCGCCTACTTCTGGCTCTTCAGCGCCCCTCCTCACTACCTACTCTGACGAACTCTACATGCACAAGCCGCTCCCCAGGTCATCGCCCTCGCCTCATGCCCCGACCGACCTCGCCTCACCCCTATCCTGCTACCCTCCGTGCAAGACCATGAATCCTCCCCGGCCTGCATCTCACTCCCTACTCAAACCCACATCATCCTCCTCCCCTTCATCATTTGTGCACTAGTCGCCTGATACCCTTCAGCCACCTTTCATGGGTCCAGCAGTCGCCCTTCACATTTCCACATCCTACCCGCAACCTCTAGCACGCCACACCCATACCGGCCTCCCTACCCTACACCTACCATCCATCCCTCTCCCTCCTTCCTTGATCCAACTCCCTCCTTCCCTTTAGCTATTTACGGATCCCCTACGGCTAGCATGACCCCTTCCTTTGCCGACACACCCTATTCTTGCACCCCTCCATACAGTGACCATTCCTACCGGGGAAAATCCTCATGTGCACTGGCTTTCCAGAGCGGTCCTTCTTCGGCAGCCTCCCATTCTTGGTATATTTTTTTCCCTCACATTTGATGAAATTATATTTCTTGGTTAGTTGGTTCTATGAGTATATTATTATTTTTTATAAAACCTTATGTGTCAGGGTTTGATTTCATGAGTTATCCTTTATTTTGGATTCAATATTGGTTTTGTAGGGTTTTACTGAAATTCTAAAGTGTGTAATTGAGTTGAAAATTTTGCTTCAGGCCACTTTTGGGGCCTTCTTCATCGATTAAAGTGAGTTTTCCCTTTGCACAAGTCTGCTAGATTTTGTATTCACTCGTTTCTAATGTTGCACTTTGTCTGTGATAATTAATTGGCGGGTTGTGATGTTATTAAATTATTATATAAACTTTTAAATAGTTTAATAAATTTTATAGGTGGTGTTGATTGTGATATGGGAATATTTTGAGGCGTTCTTGACTTCAAATGTATAATTTTTGTTTACGGTTTTTTAATCGGTGTGTGCATGGTTTCAAAATGGGGTTTGTCGTGCGATATTTTTTTATTTGGTTATGCAATTAGTTTATTTAGCGGTGAAAGTGCTGAACGTTTTGATACGATGTGTTATGAGTGCGCGTAAATTATAAAAAGTGGTTTTGAAAAGTTTTTGGCTATGTAAAGGTGTGGTTTCTCTTTGAATTTGTTCAATAAATTTTGAAGTGGTTTTGTAAATAGTGTCGATGGTGCGAGTGGTGTTTTGAAAATTTGACGAGGTGGTTCTTTAATGTTGGTTTCCCTTATGGGTTGTTTTAAGTCTTTGTTTATGTAATTTTAGTTATTGTTCATTTGTTGCAGCGCGTTTGCGAGGTAACCTAGAGATACTATGGTCGTTGACGTGCACATGCGTGTGCGTCTGTGCGAGGCGCGACACGCCATTGCGTTTGGACTGCGAGCTGAGGTAGGTACCACATGGCACTTACCTTTAGATTTAGAATTTATTAATTTATTGATGTTTTATTAATTTTAATAAATTGGAAATAATATAATATAATTAAATTTTATATGATTATTTGGTGCAAAAAGAGCAGTTTATTTTATAACGAACACTTGAACATTTTCATGATGAGTGGACACCTAGTATTGAATGAATTCTTAGTTGGCCTTTAAAAATAATTCACAGAATTTCAAATTTACTTCTAGTTTTAAAGATATATGATTTCTTCTACACAAGGGTTTTGAGCTTTCTCGAGAAATGAGGTTTTTCATTTAAATTTGTGAAGGCCCATTTGACACTTTAATAAAATAAATTATTTTCAAAAACCCATTCAGTGGTGATCTTTGGTGTGCATTGATTGCATGAGTTGTATTTTATGTTTATGCATCGTGACTGATTGATTTAAATTGTGGACGCACCCCTTATTATTGTATGTGTTGACATGGGAACCTGGCATATTGAGTGAATCTTCTAAGAATGATTGCTGCACTAGTTTAGACCACGAACTGGCTAGTGGCCCCATATCAGGGGAATACTGAGTTATTGCTTTTATGGGGATTGGGCCCCTAGGATAAGCTATGTAGGGCTATACCGGGTAGTAGTATAGGCGTTATGACGTCATCGAGTTAGGGAATGCCTTCAGGGTGAGTCCCATGTATAGTATGTTCTGGATTGTTCAGGATCTCCTAGGTTCGAGCCATGTTTCGTTTAGTGTTTATTTATGTGTGGTGCACTATTGAGAGGTCTAGTTCGGTTGTTGGCTCGTTTGTGCCATTTTTCCCCTTGCCCTTGGCGTGTTTTGTGTGTTATGTGTTGTTTTCCTTTTTGTCTAATAACTAATGTTTGGTTTTCAAAATGTTCTAAAAAATGTTTTAAAATGCAATGCATATGTTCCTTTCAAACACTAGAAATTGTTCTTAAATTATAAGGGGAAATGGACTGATACTTGTTTAGAAATGAATGTGTGTAAAAACCCATATTTTGTACAATGTAGTTCAAACTTCAAATTAATGAATTATTTATTTAGTGGTATGTGCATTGGGAATATAATTAGTCGGGCCAACCTACTATGTTTTAATACCCACTGCTACAATGTTTTCCTTTTTTAGTTTCTATTGTAGGTATGACTCGAACTTTCTCGACGTGGGTGAGAGTTAGTTGCGGTTTGTTGGGAGACTCTCGAGATCGCGATGGGTTTTAGTCGTGGTCAGTTTAGTTTGTTGTTGTTGGTTGTTCATTCATTTCGTTTTTTTATTCACTTTTTGTTTTATATTCCATCCGCAGCTTTATTTATTTTATCGGGTGAAATCATTCCCTCTTGCTCTCTTTTGATGCCCTGGTGCTTGTTGCCAGCTCGAGAGGATCAGGAACGTCTCTCGGGCCATGTTGTGGGATGACTCGGGTGACTGGTTCAGGGTTGACCTGGGTTGGTTCGTAACAAAATGGTATCTGAGGCGGTCACCTTTTAGCGACCTCACTTCTCAGAGTGACCTTTGTTATTTGGGATGACAAGGTAGATGGAGTAGGATTTTCGGGGCTTGAGGGCTAGGTGCTAGAATAGATTCGAGAACTCTTTCTCATTCTGACCCTTGTGATTCCATGGGAAGACCAGTTTAATTTGTTAATTTGGGTTTTTATGGAAATGCTTTGCGATTGGGGTACGAAATATGCAGTCGGGCTAATATTCCTAAGCTGCATGGCCTGGAAATCCATGTGGAGAAGTGGCATGGTCCAAAAAGACTCTTCGTGTCGGTGACATGATTAACATATGGCCTCCAACAATATGGTCAAGTTTCCCACCGACACTAGTACTCTATTTGAGATGTTTTGTGTCTGCTGTTATTTCTGAAAGTGGTTTGAATCAGAAAAAAATGGTTTTTGAAAAAAAATGGTTGTTTGGAATGACATGTTTAATTTGTTGATTGTTTTAAAATAAATGGTATGAATGATTCGTTTTTGAAAAAAAGTTTCTTTGTTTTGGCCTTGGAGTTCCGATGGGTGCTCACTTGCATAGTGTTATGTTGGAAATATTAAAGGATTTTTAGTATGGTGAATGGATGCTCGGTGTGGCATGGATACATGCATGTGAGTGAGACTCTAAAGAATACCAATGGAGAGGGTTTAACCCACCAAGCTCATCTTATGTTAAAGATGTTTTCAAAGAGAAAAGTTTTGATGTTGTGATAAATGTCTTTCTTGTGTTTTGAGCTTATCACCTATGCATTGTTTGATTTTGACATTTTTATTCACTCATTGAGTTGGCCATGATTGGGTTTTCCACTTTTCCTTGTCCAGCAGTTATCCCTTTGGAGCATCGATGGGTGATCATAGTGTGGTTGATCAACCTAAGTATTTTATGCTTTAGTTTCGGAAGCTAGATCCACCTCTCTTTTATGGTCAAGTGGACTCTTCCGTATCAGAGGAGTGGATGTGGAAGACTGAAAGGGACTTTATCCTCATTGATTTTCCTGAGTCGTTGAATGTTAAGTTTGAAACTATCATGCTTGAAGGTTCACCATCGATGTGGTGGAAGTTAGTGTCTCGGAACAAGCCTCGTCAAGAGCTTACTTAGGAGTTTTTCAAGACCTTGTTCGTTCGTCAGTATTTCTCTGAAGAAGAAAGAGTGAGGAAGGGGATAGAGATGTGTTGTCTGCATCAGAGCAATGGATCCATGATGGAATATTTCTATCACTTTTTGGAGCTTGTCCCTTATGATTCATGGAATGCCACGAATGACCCCATGAAGGCTCGACGCTTCGAGGCAGTTCTACACCTTGATCTACAGTCGAAGGTGTTAGTGTCCAACCTGACTTCTTTTTTCGATGTGGAGAGACAAGCTTTTCGTGTCGAATCCGCGATGATAGGAGTTCTCGAAGTAGTTCTCCCTCTTTCGATCCATATGAGTACTGGTGATGATTCTGGAAAAGAGATGAGTAAGCAAATGAAAGTGGATAGAGCAGGTCATGGAATCAAGAGGCCTGGGGATCTTTCATCAACCTCTTCAGAGCGAGAGATTATTGTGTGTTATCAGTGTGGAATGCAGGGTGACAAGAAGCCGTCGTGCCCAAGCGCTCTGAAGCCCTGTCAGGCATGTGGACGCATGGGTCACTTGCGACGATTTTGTCGGGGAGTTTCTAGAAAGCATCATAGAGGAAGTTCTCAGAAGTAATGTGTTGTTAGGTTTTTTTTATAATTTCTTATGTACATTTCCTTCCAGTGTAAGGGACCTCTTATCGTGTTCATTTTATGGGTGTTGTTTTGGGTTTGAAATGTATTGGAATGTCGTGTGTCTTTTTATGAACATAGGTTTTCAATGTCAGTGTGTTTTTATTTTAAAAATTTGGTCCTTTCCTTTTTCAGATCAAAAGATGTAAGTTTCTTATCGGGATTGTAAGAACATGACTGTGAGGCAGGTGACGCTTCATTCATCAGACCACTAACCAAACGGCCTCAGAGTGAGTCTAGCATGTAGTCCGGAACCCCCGAGGAAAATTTTAAGGGGTCTGGTTAAGGTTGTGCGTCTACTGTGTGGTGAGACAGTTTTGCTGTTGCTGTTCTGGTTTCTCTGTCATTGTAGTTTTTTCTCCTATTGTAAAGTGTGCGATGGACTTATCCCTCACGCAATGTTGGTAATTGTGCCTTTTGGGATGAAACTTTCAGAGCAGTGACCTTGCGTAGGCCACCCATGTGAATGAGTTGCAACTCTGGTTTGGGTCCATCCCGATGTGTGGGGTCGTGAGTGGTTGTATGTCATGGTTTCATTTATCCAATCTGTGGGTGCTCCCTCACTGCCCATGGGGTTAGGGTTAATAGTCCGTAATGAGTTTTATTTTAAACCCTTATCACTTTCGGACGAGGGTGAGTGGTTTGAATGTTCTTGTTGTGCTTTGTTTACCTTGAGTAAACCTAGTTCTGGCCTAAGTTGGATTTCTGGTTGGTTTCTTATAAGTCGGTTCCTTATGGTGGGGAGACCCACCGTGAGTCTCTTTGAGTTTTCTCTTAAGTCTTTATCAAATGATAGTTTAGTTCTTATGGTTGTGAGCCAGCTCAGGCCTCCCCTCTGTGGGTGATTTACTTTATGAATTAAGGTTCAGTCCCACTGGTAGTCATTGTGATGTCCTTCAGACAAGAGGTTGCATGATGTTGTGTGGAACCCTCATGTATTGATCGATTGGCCAAATAGTGTGGTGGCTTTCTGGGGGCTGAATGTGTTATGGTGGGGAGAATTTTTACACTTGGACATGTGTGTTTATATTATTTTATGATTTCTTTGTCTTAAAATTACTTTTATGGGGTCTGAGGTAAGTCCCGAACTAAATTTCCGAGTCTTTGATAAAAAACGCATATTTGGATTCAACATTGTTGGATACACAGGTGATGTACGACATCGCGTGGATTCACCCATGCAACTGTGTGGCCCTTTCATTAATTTCATTATTATTAAAATGATATGAATTCATTTTATTATTATAATTTTATTATTAGTGGTTACTGTTGTTATTATTATTATTATTATTAAATGTTTGACACAAATTTTTATTAAATAAGTATTATTAGTATTATTGTTATTAATGAGGTTTATAATAAAGATTATTGTTATTAATAATATTTCTAAATTTTTATTATTAAAATTAGTATTAATGAGGTTTTTATGGAGGTATATTTATTATAGATTAATGATTTATTTATTTATTTATTCATTTTAACTATTTTTTTTTATTTTCATTTATGTTTCTTTTTTCTTTTTTTTCTTCTATTCTTTTCCCCCCCTTTATTTTTTCTTCTGCCACCACCATATTAATCTCCCCTTGTTTCGCTTCCCAGCGCGAGGAGCCCCCTGTAAACATACTACCACACTGCCACCAGCCCCATCTCCTTCCCTTTGATCCTGCATGAGCAGACCAGCCACCCTTTATCCTCTTCATGCACCCCTCGGCCGCCTACTCTCCCCCTGCCTGCTCCTGGCTCTTCGGCGCCCCTTAGCCCTGCCTGCACTCCCAGCCTCCGCATGCGCCAGCTACTCCCCAGGTCATCGCCCCCGCCTCACGCCCCGACCGACCTCACCTCGCCCTCATCCTACTACCCTCGACGCAAGACCCCGGATCCTCCCCTGTCTGCATCTCACTCCCTACTCAAACTCGCATCATCCTACTCCCCTTCATCCTCTACGCACCAGCCGTCCGATACCCTCTAGCCATCTTGACTAGGTCCAGCAGCCACCCTTCATGTTTCTGCCTCCTACCCGCAACCTCCACCACGCCACACCCATCCCGGCCTCCCTGCCTTGCACCGGCCATCCATCCCACTCACTCCTTCCTTGATCCAACTCCCTCCTTCCCTTCTGCTGTTTCCGGCGCCCCTCTAGCTAGCATGACCCCTCCCCTTGCCGACACACCCTATTCTTGCACCCCTCCATCCAACGACCATTCCTACCAGCACATTTCCTCCTGCGCACTACCTTGCCAGAGTGGTCCTTCTTCGGTAGCCTCCCCTTTATTGTATATTTATTCCCTACCCTTTTTGGGTATGTAATTTTGTGGTTTCTCTTTGATTTTGTTCAATAATTTTGAAGTGGTTTTGTAAATAGTTTTGATGGTGTGAGGGGTGTTTTGAAAATGTTTCGAGTTGGTTTTTTCACATTGGTTGCTATTTTGGGTTGTTTTAAGTATGTGTTTGTGTAATTTTAGTTATTGTGCATTTGTTGCAGCGCGTTTGCGAGGTAACCTAGCGATATTGTGGTCGTTGACGTGCGCATGCTTGTGCGTCTGTGCGAGGCGCGACACGCCATTGCGTTTGGAATGCAAGCCAAGGTAGGTCCCCAACGACACTTACCTTTATATTTAGAATTTATTAATTTCTTGATGTTTAATTAATTTTAATAAATTGGAAATAATATAATATAATTACATTTTATATGATTATTTGGTGCGAAAAGAGCCTTTTATTTTATACCAAACACTTGAAACATTTTCTTAACGAGCGGACACCTAGTATTGAAAGAATGATAGTTTTGCATTTAAACATAATTCAAGGAATTTCAAATGTACTTCTAGTTTAAAATATATATGATTTCTTCTAAACATGGGTTTTGAGCTTTCTCGAGAAATGAGGCTTTACATTAAAGTTTGTGAATTCCTGTTTGGCACTTTAATAAAATTATTTTTTTTGGAAAACCCATTCAGGGGTGATCTTCTGTGTGCGTTGATTGCGTGTGTTGTATGTGATGTTTATGCATCGTGACTGATTGATTTAAATTGTGGACACACACCTTTTTATTGTATGTGTTTTCATGGGAACCTAGAATATTGAGTGAATCTTTTGAGAACGATTGATGCACTTGTTTAAACCATGCACTGACTAGTGGCCCCGTAGCAGGGGAATACTATGTTATTTCTACTATGGGGATTGGGCCCCTCGGTTAGGCCATGCATGACTATACGGGGTAGTAGTATTGGAACTATGATAACATCGAGTTAGGGCATACCTTCAAGATGAGTCACATGTATAGTATGTTCTGGATTGTTCACGATCTCCTCGGTTAGACCCATGTTTCATTTAGTGTTTATTTGTGTGTGGCGCATGATTGAGAAGTATAGTTCGGTTGCTGGCTCGTGTGTGCCATTTTTTCCATTTCCCTTGGCATGTGTTGTGTGTTATGTGTAGTTTTCGTTTTTGGATAATAACTAATGTTTGGTTTAAAAATTGTTCTCAAAAATATTTTAAAATTCAATGCACATGTTCCTTTCTAACATTAGAAATTGTTCTTAAATTATAAATGGTAATGGACTGATACTTGTTTAGAAATAAAAGTGTGTAAAAACCCCTATTTTGTACAATGTAGTTCAAACATGAAATTAATGAATTCTTTATTTAGTGGTATGTTAATGGGGAATAGAATTATCCGGGCCTACCTAATGAGTTTTAATACTGACTCCTATAGCCTTTTCATGTTTTTAGTTTCTATTGTAGATTTGACACGATCATGCTCACCATGGGTGAGAGTCTGTTGTGGTTTGTTGGGTGACTCTCGAGATCACGAGGGATTTTAGTTGTGGTCAGGTTCGTTTATTGTTTTTGGTCGTTCTTTCTTTTTGTTTTGTTTATTCACTTTGTGTTTTTGTTTTCCTTCCACTTCTTTATTTATTTTATCGGGATAAATCGTTCCCTCTTGCTCACATTTGACGCCTTGGTGACTGTCGCCAGTCCGGGAGGATCAGGAACGCCTCTCGGGCCATGTCGCGGGCCGGCTCAGGTGACCGGTTCCGGGTCGACCCAAGTTGGTTCGTGACAGTAATTTTACTGTAATAAATGTCAATAATACCGTTGTGATTAAGTAGAGGTAGTTTCATTTCTCTTCATGCAAACGAATGATAAATGGATTGAAATATTATAAAATAAATAAAATATTTAAGGAGTAATTAAAATTAAATCAATGTTAAATTATATAATTTTTCAATAAAATAGTGAAATCAAATAATAAAATTACATTTACATATTTTTAAAGGTATTCATTTATTATAGTTTGTTCTTTTGAGGGATGGGTAGAATCCTTTTATATATAACTCAATTTCAGCGTTAGTAGTCCAAAATGAAATTTTGATAATGTTAATGTAGTAAAGAACACATATTATTATGAAAAAAAACATTGTATTATTAAAAAATCATTTAACTTATCATTGAATGCTTTAAATTTTTTAAATGTTTCATGGATTTGGTTTATTTATCTAGAATATAATCCCCTCTATGTGGTCCCTTATAATGTATAATACATTGTCTACATTGGTACCAATGTGATGTGATTGTGATATTCCAATGAAATCGACATCCTTGATTGAATTTTCATCTGAACCAACATCTATTTTAGTCTCCAGTAAAACAATTGAGCTATTTTTTGTTTTGGAATAGAGACATAAAATACTTTCACTAGTTGTCATTTCATTATGAAGGGCTCATATTTTCCCATTATACACTAAAATTCACATTTAAAAATCCCATTTCATTAAATTTCACTTCACGGATATTGTAAAACCATTTGAAATTGATAATTGGAATTGAAATGTTGTATAATCAATCTCATATATATGTTTGATAATTATAAAATATGACATATTTTCATAAATTGGATTTAAATCCTTAGAATCATATATGTGAATCGCTTATTCCAAGGTCATAACACCACTATTTTTCATCATGCTATAGTCATCATATAATTTTGTGTAGTATATATAACCATTGATTCAAAACCAATGAAATATATAGCATTTTATTTTTTCTCTAGCTAGACATTGAATTCCTTTGGTAATTGAATTGGGATTTTTATATAGCTTCTGATAAATTTTATCTTAGAACTATCTTATAAACTATTGATTATGTGTGATTTATATCCATACTACATCCCTTGATGGATTAAAATCACTACAAATTTATTTGTGGTATTAAATGTATAAATCAACATCTTTACTATAATTAAAAATGTAATGTTATTATTTCTCCCACTTTCTCAAGTTAATTGTAACAACATATCTTCTAGAAATCCCTTCGCCCATAGGGTTTTCCCTGTGAGTAGACTTTGGGAGAATGATGGTGTACATCCATCTATAATGGAACGGACCACATAGATGAATCTATCTAACCATGTAAACTATCAAGTGGACATTATATCAATCAATGATAGTGGAAAAACATCTCTAATTCAGATAATATGATTGATATCTCTTCACTAATGATGTCAAAATTCACTGTGTCTATAACATTACTATATATGGCTTTGAAAAAGAAACAATGACTGGTTATTTTTATTAGTACATTTTGATGCAGGTTGCAACAGAAATCCTCATGCATTAAATGTTCCATAGAAATTTTAATGTCATGTTATTTTTTCCTTGTAACTAAAAATTAGTCATTGGTAAGAAATAATTGATATTTGATGAATACCCCTATGAAACTTTTAAACTATTAAGGAAAAGGAAAAATTTTAATTTTTTCTATCAGGATAGAGTGTATGTTGTTGTAGGAAGAAATGTCCACCTTTTACCCTTCACTGGTTCCAAATCATAACTTATTCCTATCTCAATGAATCCCAGCCTAGCCATGATGCCATTTTTTTCTAGGAACATTAAATAACATTCCAACAACACTATTAAATAAATTTATTCTACCTAAATGGCATCATGAAAATGATTGACATCCAAACACTTCTAATACTAAAATTCAATAAAATTGATCTATTTGTCCAACATGATATTTTAATGTTTTTGGAATTTTTTTAGCAAAACATGTTTCAATATCCTTTACAATATTGAAATGTTTATCTCTTGCTTATAGATAACATGTTGTAAATTATTTGATATTACCATCAAATACTTTCGTCCAAGATCGGTATTTATCTCATTAGTTTAAAAATTACATATTTCCTAAAAAGACAGTTTTTGGAATGTTTCAATGGAAATGTGTATGTGCGTTTTTCAAAATTGGGATACCACAATGTTCCTTTAATGTTATAGCCTAATAAATTTCTATAAGAAAGTAATTCATTTATAGTTCCATTCCATATGGAAATCAATGTGAATTATTCATATATTTGATCATCGTACAATATAACACATATATCCTACATCAATTTCAAATCTTCAATCAACAGATCGAAATATACTTCATTATCATTACTAGGTTGCTTTGGTCCATATATAAGAAGAGACAACATAATATATTTTCACTTCATTCATAAACTTGTTGGAGAGTTATAATTTAATAACAAGATGGTCTATACACTATTATTCCCAATCTATAAACCCAAATGATTTTTTTTATTTTATGATAATGGAAGAAAAAATTTTATCAACTTATTTCCAATTTTCTAACACTCATAATAATTTTCCTTCCACTAAGGAGAATATTTTGGATGACCAAGGTTCCCATTTTTAATATTTGAATCTTCATTCCATGTCAATTGTCTTTCATTTTCTTGAAATACAAATATTCTTCTTAAACCATTCAATGATAAGAATGTACAGTACTTATTTTGAAGGAATTGATTCATTTTTAATGCATCATCATGCACCAAACCAATGGAATTTTTTGAGTGATTCATTGTCCTTGTGCAATAATATAATTTTTTTTGAAAATAGTGTAATTTTTGGAGATCATTCACATTAAACTTAACATTCATTTGGAATCATATATTTGTCATGATAGATTAGTTACATATTGTAGCATATTATTTACGAGACCAAGTTGTTCTGAAAAGCCATTCTTAGTCCATATAATTCCATCTTCCAAATTATATATCTTTAATAAACCATACAATTTTGTTAATTTAGTATGACTTGTATTCAATGGGTTTTTAGCATAGATATTTAACTCATCAAACATGTTTGGAAAATCATGAAATTAATCTTCAATTTTGACTTCCATTTCTTTCATGGGATATCTATTATCATTTACACTGGTATTCTTATCAAATGATCAACAAACCATATTATCATCCCAATAGGTGTCCACATCTAGTTATCCCCTGTATTGCTTCCAATATTTGTAGATATGATCTTTTATATGATGAATAAAATTCTCTTACAACTCTTCATGACTAATTTTTCATGAATAACTACTATATAAACACATATATAGGATTTGAGTAGGGTCGTTTTCGTGCTCTTACAAACATAATGAAATCTTTAACACCATATTCATACACATTTTTCAAATGATTAATGTACTTACCTTTTCAATTCATCAACACCATTTGGGGAACATAAAAGATTATTTTTAGTAAAATAAATAAATAAATAACATAAGAAATTTGTTATCAGAAGTGAATGTTTTTGAAAATTATAATAAGGGAATCTCAACATTTGATTATTTTAAAAAAAATTCAGGGTAATGAAGAAAAGGAGTTGTTTAATTTAATAAAATAATTATTCCACTATGAAGGTGTCAAAATGAATTCATTCAATGGTAAATGTTATGGACAACTCATCCTTATCAACTCATGTCTCTAAAATTTATTTTTTTGTTTTTTGTTTTAACATGTCCTCCATCTCTTGTGTACATGAACCTATGTTTCATGAAATGCACTATGTAGTAGTCATCCATGGGATGACTAATGATCAATGTATTCAAAAAAAATATTAAATGGTTGGGGATGAGTTTCAATAAACTAGTATAAATAATGAATGGTTTTGAGAGGAAGTTTATGAGGATTAAAGTTGTCTCTAAAAGAGATGTGGGATAAGTATCAAGCAACAAATTGAAATAATAACTATTTTTTTAATCAAATCAAATCTATCTTAAATCCCATAAACAAATAAAAATATAATATAAGAAATTAATGAGTAATAGGAGTCTAAAATATGATATCGAACAATATTAAACTCTCATTCAACAATCTAGATAATATCAGAAGGTATTGATAAAACATTTTATTAAATAAAGAGTTATTACATATACATGGATCGTAATAAAAGATTCATAGGTGTGGAACCAATACATATAGACCATAAATTTCAAATTACTAAAAACAATTTCTAATATATAGAATTTTTTTACTATAATAATTTTTTTTAAATAGGTGATTTTCCAAACTAAGGAATTATTACATTTAAAATTAATGGTATATTAAATAATTGAAAATTTCTCAAGACTCTTGGGGTTCCATATAATCATGTTGCCCATCCAAAGGATTTTTCGGAGGTCCTAACATCAATTATACCCATCTAAGTGAATCTATGGAGTCCATAATATTCATATCAACTCTTCCTTGGGATTCTAAATAGGTCTATAATGAATTTGGCAAAAATAAATAATAAACTTCAACGAGGAATATCACAAAAAAGGGAGAAAACACATCAAACTTTACAATATCTCTCCCAAAGACATTTAAATAAATATATATATATATATATATATAATATAACATAGAATAGACATAATTGAAAAAGTATCTAATTTAAAAATATTTTTTAATTGAAAAAATATAATCTTTTCTTAATTTGGAAATACAGTACCATAATTTGTGAACATATAATAACAAAATCAACCTTACATTATAATTTTTGAAAAATCATATAGATAGATATAAAAATATAATTAAATATATACGTGTGTGCGTGTGTTTGTCTGTATTTTTAATATAAATTTAAATTAACAAAAATATATTCAACCCTTACAACCCTTAAATCAATTTCATAAAATGATATTTTATTGCTGCTTCGCACCATCACCAGACTAATAATTGGTTTTTTAACTCGATTTTCTCATTAGTTTAACGTTTATATATCGAAAACCTCAACTATTTATATAGTGAAATACTAACTTGTTTAATTGTTTTATGTCTGCAGCATATTTTATTGTCTAAGATTTCAATATAGTGAAAAAATATTCTTGTGGTGGAAGCTTTTGTACTTATGTAGACATAAAAAAAATTGATTCATAATAACTTTTTAAAAATAAAAAAATAGGATATCTTAATTAGTATTAAATGAAATAATGGATCATAAAAAAATAATTATATAGATAATCTAAAATCATGTTTACAATTACCAGCTGATAAATAACTGATTACATTATCGAAAAAGAAATAATAAATGAAACAACAAATATATAATGAAAATTATAACCTATAAAGGAAAATACATCCCCACAACCCAAAGATTAAGAAAATCCAAGACCCTCAGATTAATATATCAATTTTTTCTTCAGAAACCCTAATTATAAGTTATCACCAAATAAAAAATGATGTTTGAGAAACTAGAGGCATTCGAGTGGGTTTTATGATTACAGCTTTGATTCACCAAGGACGAGCACTGACAACAAGTAGCTTATGAAATTTTTTATTCTATCGTGATGGGATCAAAACTATATACAGTTTTTCAAATAGATCATGACACTTTTATAAGCACTTCCAAAAAAGTTCTCATAAGGAGTCCTTTTTTTAGAACACAAGTAAAAATAGCTGATTAACAGAATATTTATCAGGAATTTTTTACCAATGACAAAGGTATTTCATTATCAGTGCAAAAAATAACTAATAATGTTTCATTTTATCAGTTCTTATTAGTTATGCATTGATAAGGGATTTATATTTATAATTTCAAATAAAAAAAATATTATATGTATATATAAATTTAATAAATACACATATATAGAAATATGGTAAATATATTCCTTATTTAAATATATTTATTTTAATTTAATAATTAATTAAATATATAATTATTATTTTTTATTCTATAAATATATTTAATGAGTAAAATTTATATCATTATATATTTATATAATTATATATATATAATCAATATATATAACTTCAAATATAGTAAATATATTCTTTATTTATGTAAAATAATTAATTTAAATTTTCTTTAAAATATTTATTATTAATTATTTATTATATAAATAGATATAAAAGAATTATTTATTTATTGATAATATTAATATATAATTCTATAAATATATGAATATACATTTATAAATTTTTTTATTTATAAATTTTTTTTACAAATACAATTTTATATTATTAATTAATATCGAAATCTAAGTGCATGCTTGTTAAAAATTAGTGAAATTGAATATTTTAAAAGTTACAACACATTAATAGTATTGAAAAAATGGATATGTTTTTTGTTTACACATTTTATTTAGAAATGAATTAATTATGTGTCTATGAAATTAATATAATACACACTTGGTATTTTCTAAATTGAAAAATCAAACAACATTCAATTATATGTCCATTACGCTATGTAATTAGTTATTATTTTTAATTCATATGAGTTTTTAAATATGATCTACTATTCACTAAATATATGACTATTTAATGTAAATCCCATATATATTTTTTAATATAGAAATCATATTTATATAATTTAATATAATTATATGTATTTAACATGTACTACTTATTAACATTTTAAATAGTTATCTAATTATTAAAATACTCAATAGTTTTCTCAATTTAATTATTTCTTATTTTTATTTGTCTAGTTTTTATTTCTCATTTGTAAATATATTTAATACAAACTATTTATCTGAATTTATAATTTATTTATAGTATAATCAATTTACTCATTTTAATCATTAATTACTTAATTAATAAAATTTATTTAATGTTTTAGATAAAATCTTTTTTAATTTTAATTTTCTAATTGTTTTACTTAATTTATTCAGACCTTTATCAGTACTAAAAACATACTGAAAAACGATTATTTTCTAAGTACAAAAATATAATGCTGATAAAGGGGACCCTTTAGTTGTGATAAAAATAAAGCCCAGATAAAGTTACCCTTAATCAGTGGTAAAAAAAGTTCTTATAAAGAACTCACAAAGAATTAAATTTATTAGTTCTTTTTTCAAGTGTTGATATATTTTTGTGCTATTAATTTCCTATTTGGTAGTAGTCTTATACCATTTAATATATGTTACATTTATTTACTAAATGATACATGTTGTGTGTCCCTTGAGTGACATATCTATTATAAAACCAATTTTCCAATGGGAAAAAAGAACCCAAATAATTGGTTGCTAAATTTTCTACTTCAGTATAAATGGGTTTTACCAAAACATTTAAGATAGCACATTAACTAAAAAATCATATCATGTATGGGTTTTGTAAATGTGATTATATGGACTGATATTTTAGTTTATTTTGGATACATGAATTTCATTTGTAATCTAAAGAGTGATTGTACCTATGTATATTTGGAATGATGATTCATTTATTCAAATCACCTTATGGTGCCTATTACATTATAATATCATATATAATGGACTATATATAGTTAAATTAACAACCCCATTGAATTTATAAAGCAAGTACCTTAATAAATTGGTAATGGAACTTCAGTTATCTGTTATATTATACAAATGAAGGAATTGATGAATCTTAAATTAGTATACGGTTTTCTATAAATGGGTGTTTCAACTAAAAAATAAAATTTGTTTTCCTATATAATAAGAAATTTATAGTCCATATACATGGACCCATATTTTGAAATTGATAACATAACATTGAAGAAACCATAGTAGTGGATAGTAGGTTGTGATTCTCTTGATACTTCACGGTTCGATATGTCATCCAGTCTGGGATTTTGAAGAAGGAAGAGGTCTCTAACTCATGTATTAGAATGTGTGTACAAATACTATTCTTATTTCATTATCTTACCATTATCAATTCCTATATGATCTGTGTGTTTTTAATATTTAGAGCTATTTTACTATAATTCCCTTCAGTATTGCACTAGGAGGGTTTTCATGATGAAGTTCTGCAGGTGGTGGGACCTTATCCACCAGAGACTATTCAAGTAGTGAACCATGTGGTAACTATAACTATTCTTGATTTTTTTAAAGTATTTTCAATTTCAAGATGGATTCTTGCATCATAAGTTGACTGTAAAGGGATCACCATGACCTTCGTTTCCTGTGGAAGAGTTGAAGTGATAGTTTCAGAAGAATCATCCGCCTTCTGTTTTATGGTATGCTGGATACTAGTTATATATTTGTGGATAGTGGATATGGTAACTATCTTTGATCACCTTGAGACATAAATTGGTTAAAAAATAAATCCTTCTACATACCTGATTTAGGATTATTCCTATCAATGTTGAGATATTATCACCGAGGAAATTCATCATTATGGTATGGTATGTGAAACTTTTCAGAAAGTCTTATGTGACTTATTTTCCCAAATACTTTTATAGATAATCATTCTAGGGAGTTAAGAAACCTTTAGAAGGTTATTATGTATTTTATGGATTAATTTGTTGATTTTTTTGTGCATTAGCACATTTCACCAATATATACTACTGATTATATTGAAAATGTGAATTTTTTTAAGATGGAATGAGACATCCTATTTGATCTTAGGTGAAATTTTTCCTATTGACTATTAGGTTTGATATCGTAAACTAGGATCTTATTACTAATTGTAACATAACGTAATCTAGAAATTTGTATCATAGTGTATTAGATTCTAGATCTAGCAACATTGTATCTATTAGAAGTAAGCTTCACTTCATGTCCCATGTAAGGGTTGTACTAGTAAGTGTGAATGTACATGTGGTTTTTTATACTTCCCTCAGTGTGGGGAGTAGGGGAATATGAATCCATTCCTTAAGATGGACCCTTTTAGTATCAATCATATGAAATGGTGGTCTATTTAAAGTGTTTTAGAAGAGTCTTCCCTCTTGTGGATGGTCAGAGAGGGTCAACAAAAATTACAGGTCATGGAGTGGGATCAGTAGCTCCACATCAAGCAGGGATCTAGAGTTCTAGTATTCGGTTAGAATGATGAGGATTTCAAAGTTTGGGGAGCCATTGACACGTTATATTGCAATAAAGAGTGTGATTTATCAAAGTAGTCATGTTGTATCTTAGGGTTTTCTAATGGGTCTAGTTTATAAAGTGAAACATGGGATTGGGGAGGAGAGTATTGAAACATATACAGTTCATGTTATGATTCTAATAGCATCTACATTGTAATCATTTCTTCATAGGGGCACCAATTTTTTTATCTATGTAGCTATTGTATAAGTACACACACTCAAAAATGAATACAACTATTGGGTGATTTACCGTAAAACTATTATGGGTACATGATCCAAGAGTGTACACTAATGTAGGGAGTTCCTTTATAGATTGGTAGTTGTCACATTCAATAGATCTTCTTCAACATTGAGATATATGGTTTTAACATTATTATCATAATGGAATAGTTGTTTCATTATCATGTATTATAGATTCCTTTTGATAGATGGTGTAATTTAAATAACCAAAGAGTGGTAATTATGTTCAAAATGGTGAGTGGGATGTCTATATAGTTAGAGATTGACCATAATCTCATGGGATGAGTGGCTTGTTATCCCTGATTACTAGACTTTATTTGGATGAAAATGGAATAAAACCAGATAAATTCTCTCCTATACTAGATCATTTTTAGGATGGAATCCCAAAATAATTTTCTAGTTTACCTCCTAATTTAGAGGTGGAGATATATATTGAAATGGTTTTAGCATATCCACCAGTGTCCATTCATCAATATGACATGGCCAGTTCATACTTGAAGGCACTCAAGAGATATATAATGGACATGGAAGATAATGTTTTTATAGGGAACATTACTTCTCACATGGGATCATTTGTCATCTTTTCTATTAATGTAGATAAAACTCTTAGTATTTCTATGGATTACCAAAATTTAAATCATATTACTTTGAGGAACTGATTTCATTATTATTTTATAGATGACTTATTTGATAATATATGAGAAACATAGTTTATCTTAAAATTTTATTTGTGCCCAGCATATTAACATGTACATGTTTGACCTTAAGACATACATTATACAATGTTTTGTAATGTGTATGGAAATTATGAGTATTTTGTTATACCGTTCAGCATTCCAGATAGCTATTCATTTTCATGGCTATTATTAATGTGGATTTCCACCAATTTTTTGGATTGTTATGTGGTAGTAGTTTTCTATTAAATATTTGTGTATTCTAATACGTAGAATGACCATTCAATACATCTTTTGATCATTCTAAAAACACAATGATAGAACCAAATGATAGCTTGTATCACTAAATGCCACATTTGGAATGGTAATTTGAATTTACTAGGAATTATTATATCTCAAGAAAATGTGTTGGTTGACCTAGAGAGGGTGATATCCTTTATTACCAAGGATAATCCCATGAAAAACTTTGACATAGGTATATTCATGGGACTAGTTGTTTATTACAAGGGCTAAAACCTTGTCGTTTCATTCATATCATCACCTCTTATGGGATTAACTAAGAAAGATGTGAAATTCATATTATCGAAATCCTCTAACATAGCCTTTTTGTAGCTGGACTGCCATTCACACATATCCTAATTAGCCTAAATATGGGGAGAATATATTGATTCTATCGTGATTCATTGGGTATCAGTCTAGGAAGAGTTATAATGCAACAACATCGAGTCATTATGTATGGGTCATAAAAATAGAGTCCTTATTAGAATAATTAATCTATGCATGATCTTGAGATTCTATTCGTAGTTCACCACTTCTTGTTTTAGAGGAATTACCCACCAATATTGCGTTTTTTCATGTTTAAAGAACATAAGTGCCTAATGGTAACATACATACAGTGTGAATAAAACCTTACAGAATGTAGGTTTGTTGAATTTATATAGTTCTTCTATATTGATCTATACCATACTCCTAGAAAGGGAAATGAATTATTTTATTCGATGAGATAATAAATTCATACATATTTATTTCATGAGGCCAATAGCAAGAGGTATCATATAGAATAGTTTATGGATATTAACATGGAGGTTCTGAATATTTCTGGTTGTACATGCAATGTTTTCAGTAGCCTCTTCACTTATAAATATATTGAAGATGAGGTAGTTATCAAATCTTGAGGGCCTAGTGTAACATTTTGTATTTAAAGTGGGGATTTAATGCTAGAATAGATTATTGATGAAGATGATGTCTTATGCCTTCATAGATATGTATGTGTTCTTATAATAATTTAGGAGGAATTGATGTGAGATTATAATGATTTTACATTTGTGGTATACCCTGTAATTACAAATATTTATCATGACCTAGATCATCAGTATTCATATCCTTGTATGAAAAAATAGATAATTAATTGTTTACTAGGTGTTCTACCTTCCAATTAGGGATTGAATAACACAAGTGAATAGATGGTATTTTCTAGACATTTCCAATTATTGAGTGGAAATGGTATGATGTCACTATGGATTATTTGGACTATACTATTGATGAAACCTTGAGGCAATGATGTATTATGTGTGATCATTGAAAGGGTTATGAAGTTATATAGCTTCTTACGTGTGATGGAGACCTTCTTAAGGTATAATATTAGGAGGCTATATTTTTTATGAGATTATACTTCTATATGGATTCCCATTATTCTATTTTTTTTAGGGATTATCAAATCACATAATCAATTCAAAAGTGTTTATAGAATTATTCAAAAATATAGTTCAATTGGTCCAAACCATGTAGCCTCATACTAATTGTCTGTAAAAATTGAGGATATTGGTTTTGAAGGATATGTTCTGAGAAAGAATCATATATTATGGGGGTTCTTGGGAGATACATATACAACATGTTTTTTATAGTAATATATTCCATGATATTATACAACTATACCTATATGAAGATTTAAATTTTAGTTCATTTCATTCATCTTAGTGATAGTTATAGGTTGGTGAGGTAGTGATACATGGACCTCATCTCATTCAGAATACTTCAGAGCACATTTTTTTTGATTTATATGTTAATGGATAATTTTTTTTTTCAAAATTGAAATTGTACATCGGTCATTACCAATGACCTCTAGAGTTTGAGGTATGGGATTGGGTATCCATCAATGTGTCGACTAAACTGGTGCATTGATGTTTTAGGTTGCAATGTATGTTATCATCATGGTTTCATAAACCTTTTGTGGTTTCGGAGAGGCTTAGACATGTTTTCTATTGTATACAACTTCTTAATAGATATTGGGATATGAACGATGTTTTTCACATTTCTTGGGAACATGTTTACTATTTAGATCCTTCTCTTGTGTTCAAGTCTGAGGAGATGGAATTAGGCGTTGCTTCTTCCATAGAAGAGAATCCTAATCGTACTGTGGACCAGAGCACAAAAGCACTCCAAAAGGAAATAACATTTGGTATTGGTGATATGGAAGAACAACCATATACAATATGTGAAATGGGAGTGTTATGACAATGTATCTGCCAGGTGGTAAGAGTTTTTATCAAATGATATTTTTCCATCCTTTCCAAGGAAACTCAATGATGAGTTTCATTAAGGGGTATGAGTGTAACAAACCAGGTTTTATTATGAGGTAAAAAACATTTTAGTTTTAGTTTGAATCCTTATTTTTATATGTAAAATTTTTCATAATCCATTAATCAAGGATTTAGGTGTGTATATGTCTTATTTAGATCATGATGCTCAGAATTATGGAGGAATAAGTGTAGGCCCATGGTTTTACCATACCAGGTTATGGAGGCCACATGTTAGGGAAAAACACATATGGGGTGCTACAGGGTTGTACTAAGTGAAGTACATAGGCTATGAGTAGTTCTACAAACTATTCTCCCCAACCATGAAAGTCTATTATACATTGATAGTGGTGGTCACATTGTTAGTTGCTAGTTTGGCTGACTGTGTGCAAAAATTGTGTGCCCTTAAAATTTTGGGTTAAGTGACCATTTCCCACATTTTACGAAAAATATAATTTATCTCTTCCTCTCTAAAATTAACATTCATTGACCATCATGAAGAGATCCTCTATGCTTAACCTAGTATTTAAAATTTTTCATTTATCCAGAACCTGTATTTAAATATATCTATCATATTAGATCACCACCAGTACGATATTTTATCAACTTAGTTTATTTCATTTTTTATGTCTCTATAATTGGTGTTCTTTTAGAGAAAGATAATAATTTATATTTTGTGGGTACTCCTTTATTCCCCATTTTTCATTCGATTTTGGTCAAATCAAGGGTTGATTCTAGATTAGTGTTCAACCATGACATGTGTTAGGTGGTAAATAGCTTTTCTATATGTTTATTCACATTTTAAACTATCATTATTGTTCCACTCATCATTATATCTAGAAATTTCTCATAAAATAAATGATGAAACTAAAATTAATTAGTGCACTTAGTTTGTGAGGCCTTTGTAGCCCCTAGACATGGTTGGAGGTTTTCAACCTCATTTCGAGCCAATAATATTGAATTTTCATTTATCTTTCCTATGTTGAAGCCACCCTTTTTGTGGGTGAACTCACCATTGTATAGTATGATCATATATTAATTTAAATGTGTTTATCTTAGATAAAACATCCTCCATATACTAGTACTTTAAATTTTTTTAAAATGATTAAATGGATGGATTTAAATGAATATGTTAAATGATATAGATATTGTATTGGTTTTTTCTTTCTGTATTTATTATTTTTATTTAAAATGGACTCTAAAACACCCCTATCATATTCTAATTATTAACTACCTGATTTTGGACATCTCGCAGTGGAACCAAATTTTATGAAGGTATGTAACCAATTTCATTTCAATATGGAACCAAACATAGGATCATGTTTGGAACCTATGATTCCTGGGACTGACCATTTTTGGTATGTCACTATTATGGAATATTGATATATGGAACCTAAAATATCTAAATACATTCATATTTCAGGATATAGGTCACTAATGATCTTTACATTGGGACCTGGATCATGTAGGACTAATATTCTTTCCATATGTGTCATATGCTACCTAATCGTTACCCTCTATTGGAACATTATATAAATATATATATATATATTCTCTCATATTATGGTTTGATCTTGTTACATCTTATTCTTTGGACATATTATATTTCTCAATAATTTTACATTACATGTTTTATACATTCACATGATTATAGTTTTATTAATTGACAATATTTTATATGTACATATATAGTTTTGGCCTACTGAGTGTATCTCACACCCTCTTCAAGACACTGACTAGTAACCAAACCGACTTCATTGATGAATTTACGGATAAGTTAAAGAACCAAGTTGTTGATGCTTAATTTATTTTATCATGTGAATAGAGGAGCATAAGACCGATTTATGGCTCATGATTCTATTTGAGATCATCTTTTGGTCTTTTGGTTATTTTATTATTATAGTATGTATGTTTCCTTACTTCCTTGTATGGCGTGTTTTTGAATAATCCATGATATACTCATCACTTGGTCTACGGTACTAGATATTGTTTTTTATGAATTATTTTTGTTATATAGATGTTCTATTTCTTCTATTCTAGTATTCATTTATTATTGCCCCATTATTTTCCATATATTACATCATTTTGTTACTCTTATTATGAGGTAATAGTCTTCCAACTATACCACCTTAGACTCATTCTCTTAGTCTACAGCCCCTGTGTATGGGGAGGTGCACAAGAGGTATTTTGGACATCTAGGATTGGTTACTTATTAGTGAATGGGGTCCAATGTTTTACAGTTATGATCAATGTTAGTTAGGTCATGAATGTAAATTATCTCCTCATTTCATTGGGAAGTCCATGATGATAGAATATATTAATGACATGGAATATTTTTTGGAATATCCTTTATAGATTATTAATTTACAAGAAATTTTCAATATGTTTTATATTTTTTTGTTATCTTCATGATTATTCCCATCTCATTGATTATGTTATTTGAATTTTAATTGTGAATTTACACTCATACATCATCTGGTTCTGAATCGGGGTCAATATGATAAATTTTTCATGAGGACTCATTCCCTAGGTTTTTGAGTTTTGGAGACATGACGTAATGAATGAGTTCACAGGGGAGCATGAGTTTAATATAAAAACTAAATATAATGTGTTCTGCTAAATTATTTCTTAGGAGTAGTTATTCTTTATTCAATGATTTTTGTTATCATCTTTGTCCACTCTTTTTTGATTTAATGTCCTTTTGTTGGTGGATAGATTAATCTATTAAAGGGTATCTCAAGGGGTGTTTGGTTTTTTGATAATTTTTATATTCTCCAAGGATTTGAATTGATTCAAAAAGAATGTAAATATTTAATAGGTATATAAAAAGAAAGGGGTTTTTATTTTACTTTTACATGAGGCTTGTTGTGATGTGATCTATCTCACTACACAAAAAAAATATTTTGTGTAGCTTATTGTGGTTAATTTATTTTTGAGATGTATTGTGTCACGGCAGTACATGTTACACTATAGTTGATATCTATTAGTGATAAAGTTTTTACAATAGGTTAAGGATCATAATATGATCCCTAGTGATAAATGTAGTGTGTAATTATTGGATCCACTAAAATATGACCATATTTTGGGTCATTGAATCATGATAGATTTTTTCCCATGGTTTTTGGAAGGGTTATACCATAAATTATCATTCAAACCACTTTTGTGGAGTTACAATGGTTTTCACATAATAAAACTCCTTTTATTTTTTTCATTATAAATTCAGGTGCCCACAGTAATTAAATTCGAATTTTCATACTTTCTTCAACCTATCGCATCCCTTTAGAATGTAGTGAGATCCCATTTTCCTCTCCATCATGGATATTTTATCTACTGATTTATGTGACCATAATTATTTGATTTTTTGTTCAATCTACATAAAATTAAAATTATATACAACTATTTATCATTGTAGAAGATATTTTAGTGGGTTCTTATTGACTTGGATTTATTTTGGTGAACAAGGGTTATGATATTTCATGAGAATGTTGTGTCATATGTTGTTGATGATTTTCTTCGGTGTTCCTCATGATGTTATCATCTTTCCTTCATGGCCATTGTATTTTCTTATTTAAATTAATATTGTAATATATTTAAGACATACCAATTTTATTGAATTATAATTCTACATATATCATGGATTTTCATTATAGGGGGTGATGGTTTTGATTAAACAAGTAATGAGAATGAATTGGTCAATATAAATTGAAGTGATAATGGGTTATTCAAATATAAATTCATCAGTAATGTCATTTCTTATGTTTTTTTCTTCTTGATTAATATTTACTACTATGGAACCCTTTTTTATTATTAAATTATTTAGTTTCCATTCATGTCATTTAAATAAAAAATAGGTAAAAGAATAATGATTGAGGATATATAACAACATTACTACTAATTATACATGATATATAAAATTAAATATTATAAAATGATTGATATAGGTGGATAGTGTGGTTTACTTCAAAAAATGCATTATTTGTTATTTTTTAGGGTTTTTTTACTGCTACATATTTTTGGCTTCAATATTTGTATAGTACGGTAATTATTCTATAGTGGGTTTTAGGTGATGTAGTGTTGTTGTTGTTGTTGAGATGAAATATATGGGAAATGATATGGGTATAAAAATGGTTAGTAAGATGGGTGATTAAGAATGTTGATGATGATATGGTAGAGGGAAAATGATGTAGTGGTCTTCATATTTTGACGATATAGTATTAGTTGTGATTTGGGGATTGATTTATCATTTTATTTTATAAATTACATAGAATATAGTTCAATTATATAATTAAAATAATGGACAACAAATAAAGGAATAATAACTTAATTAACTAGTGATGAGTAATGCCACTCCCATTCAAAATTTTCATGAGAAGGTGGTGAGGTGCCAATTGACCTTAAGTAATGTTCCCAAGGTTCCAAAGCCTAAAAATAATTGTTAAGGGCTTCATGAGTAAATTGGGGAACAATTTTCCATCGAGATAAATTAACCATCCAAACAAGCCATTACCAACAACACTATATGATGCTTGTTAACTTAGAATATAAGGGATCATCCTTAAAACAATACATAATCATGAATTAAATGAATAATTCACATAGAGGATCATTTAAGTTTTATATTTTTAGAGAATTAATACATCACTATTACATATCAAAAAATTACAAAGTATACACTTATACTAAGATTCCATAAAATAAAAACACTTAAAAAGAAAAATCCGCGTTCAATGTTTTAGATAGCATGTCTTTCATTTATCCCATACTTGACCCTATTCATCTTTAAGTATTGTGGAAATCATTTCAAAAACATGGGATGAGCATAAAAATCCCAGTAAAGGATATACAAACAAGGAAAACTGTTAGTTTTTTCAAAACAACAACAAAATCATGAATACTTTATCATAAGTAATACTTTTCACCTTTATGAAGTAGTAAATAATCTTCACTGAATAAAAGATCATTACTTACCCCTTTTATAACCAAAATATTACCATAAACCCAATATAAATAGCACATAACATATAAAGGTAACTTGGGATATAAACATACATAAATGGAATAACCATACGGTCAAATTCCTCACATATAACTAAATGGAAAACCCATACAGCCGACTTCCATACCCAATGCATTGGAGGTTATAACATAACCACCCATCCTGGTATTCACGGCACCACCCAACATATGGTTTATCACATAACCACCCATCAAATTTCCAAGTACCATTACAAAATCATAAGACATAAAACAAATATAACGGAAAGAAAATATTTCCACATTTCAATCCCAATATATCACTCAAATATATTGAAATAAAAAATACATTATCAAAACGATTTTCAATACCAAGATACATAAAAGAGTATATGGTATTAATTTCCTTTTAAAAACATTATGTCTTATTAAGGAAGCCAAAGGTAAAATATTAATCACGGTGATGGAAAATGTCAATGTCACAACGTATGTTAAAAGATACATTCTTTTTTGTCGTTTAGTAAAATAAATCATAGAAAAAGATTCCTTTTGAATTAAATGAATAGTAAAAGGTGTTTATAGAGCATATAAAATAAAGTCTTGTATTAGAACAAAAATATGCCTCAATGAAAGGAGATTGAGACGAAGACCCTTACAAATTTAGTATCCTTAGATTAAGGATAAATCATTTACATAATTATGAATGAAAAATATAAATACAGCCAATATAGGAGGATATTAAGTGTACAAAAATCAAAGGTCATACACACATATTCATACTACGACATAATCAAGAAGTAGAGGAATAACCCAAATTATTGAAATTGGGTTAAGAAGTTCCCTTACAGAAATTCGACAGCCTAACGATGACATTTTAAAATTCAAAAAATGAGATGATGATAGATAAAAGGGTATCTCATAACATGGACATATAATTTACAGCAATAAAGAAACACAGGAACATATCACAATATATGAAGAAGTAAATTAAAAGACCTAACAAAAATAATTCTTTAAAAAAGAGGAGGGTGAAAGGTTCCCTTACCGATTTGGGTAACTTTCGAAACGTACACCCCATGAAATAAGGGTCATACAATGAAGATGTAAATAACCATAAATGAGAGTATATTACACAAATAGTAGAATAATGGGCATTAAATACACCACAAAAACCGAAATAGTGGAAAATGTATCATGAATCTCACAAGAATAAAAAGTGAGATAAAAACCCATTACCTCGTTCTAATCAATCAAGTCGTATGACCAAAAGATAATAACCACCAAATGAATTTCAGAAAAACATGAATATAAATATAATAATTATAATACATAATAATTGGAAGTACACAATAAAACACATTCCATAAATAAGTGGCGACTAATGGAAATCACACAGAATTAAAATTGAGATAAGAAATCCCTTATGAAAATTCTGCAGCCTAACGGCGCCACATAGAAATTCTTAAAATGAATTGATGAGAGTAAGAGGGGGTGCCGCATCATATGAAAAAAAAATTTATAGTATGGTGAATTTAAATTAACATCCTCCAACATAAGGCCATGGAGCATAAAATAAATGACATAAAAGATAGTACTTTAAAAGAAAGAGAGAGGCCGGATCCCTTACCTTAAGTCAGACTTGTCTTGTTTGTTTCTTTAGATTCCTGAAAAATAAACTTGTTCAATTTATAATTTCATAAGGAACTACATTATAGTTTATTATTAAATTCATATCACACATTATAATGTTATAATATTTAGTTAATTTTGATAATTCATATTAGACGTTTTTGACAATGTTTGGTATATATGTCAAAAATGAACTTGTTTGAAAAGCATTTTCCATGTAGTTATAAGTACATCATGTCCATAATAGTATTAAGGATTTAAATATCCTATATATCCATAATAAATTTATTTTAAAATATTTCATAACATTTGGAGATAGAAAATAAAAAACATCATTCATGGAGATGGTAGGTCGTACGTACGCATGAACACTACTTTAATTTCTATTTCATATCAATGGAATTATAACAAAATGATAGATATATATATTATAATTACAGAATTATATTAATCATTTATATGTAATATATATCATATATATCCATTATATATATTTACTTATAATAGTTCATAATATTTAGAGAGAAGAAATGAAATGCACCGTTTCGGGAGACGGTAATCCATATGTATGCATGAATGCTACTTTGATTTCTATTTCATAATTTAATGGAATAAAATATAATTATAAATAAGTATATTATAATTTAATTATAATATCATATATAACATCATTAACTCTATACTTTATTATTCCCACATTTGGCATTAACCTTTCAAATCACTTTGAGGGGGCGGTAGTCCGCACTTCCTAAAATGAAATTGTCGCATTTACCCATTATGGAAACCATAAAGGTATGGAATAAATGAAAAAAAAATATGGAAAAAATAAACATAATATATATCATATATAAATATAGTTACATCTTAATGGCCACCATGAGTGGTGTTAAAAGATGATTGAACAGTCATAGTTTCGTGAGGCAGTAATTCACTATCCACAAAAACAGTATGTTCTTTAACAATTTGATGGTGTTGTGTGTATGTGTAGAAAAAATAATTCTCATAAAAAACATCCTAGTATATTGAAAATAATTCTTCTGTTACAAAATAAAGGAATAAAAAGAGTTTAGGGGGTTGGGTAAGAAAAATAATACAAAAGAATATAAGAGAATACATTATCTTTAAATCTGGTAACTCCCCTTGGCTTGATCCAAAAGGGTTTTTTGTGAGATTTTTGCCTATGGTATGGCTTCTAGGATGAAGAGAGAGATGTGGAGAGACCGTAGGATCAGATTTTGGATGAACAAGGGATTTAGAGGTGTGGGTAAGGGAGTAGAGGTGGGGGGATTTTATAAGAGGGAGTAGGGGCACTCTTGGAAGGTCATGAAATGTTACTTTATTATGATATGGTTTTCGGATTTTAACGGTCCCCCAATTATATATTTAAAGGATAAGGTTATTAGGGTTAGAAATACACCCATAAAATATGTTTTAGAGAACTATGAGTCTTATATTTTTCCTTACCTTTTTATTTAATTTAAATCATTCACTAATGAGGTAATCACTGCATCATCATGGCGTCATAAATAAATTTTTTTATTTATTGTCTAAAAATTATAAAAAAAATTACCATGATGTAGGAAATCGTTTTATATTTCTAATGAATATTTATAGTCAAAAATATAACTTATATAACCCCAAGTAATAATTGTTTTATTAAAACAATACATGTTTGTGACATTTTTATTTTAACTTAAAATAAAAAGTTAATAATGTCATTTTCGTACCCAAGTGGCCCCATGGGGTCCAAGTTGACCCATGGATTGTCTTGGTCGGCCATGACTCATACAATAAGGGTAGGACATGTGTAAATATAATTTCATATTATTAAAACATTATTTTTCCCTTAAATTAAACTAATTACCTCTAATCGAGATTAATTAAACTCAAAAGTTACTATTCATCAACAATTATTTTCATCACATTGAACCATATTTTACATAATAATTACAACCATGTATGTCGGATTTTTAATATTCAATTTATATATGTGGTAAAATTTCTTTTAAACAAAAAATCATTTTTTTAACTACCACTTAGTGGTTTCACTATTCATCAAAAATTGATGTTTTTTAAAAAAATACCAAAAATATTCCATAAGCTATATTTGATATTCCAAATTCAAAAATGATGTCCATTTTTCCATATTAATAAAATATAAGTTTCTTTAATTTATTTTATAATTAATTCACGCCGTCAAAACAAATATTGTGTTTTTAAGAAACAATATATATCAAAATATTGAAACTTGTTTATGTCCAATTACAAAGTGAAATTAATTTCAATTACCATCATTATATTAGATGGTAAAAATTTATTCTAATTTCACTTTAAAACCAATTAAAAATATAATCTAACCATATAAATAAATTATATTAAAAAGACATTTTAAATTAAACTACAATGTCATTAAATATTCATTAAAAAATGAACTTTATCAAAAAAATACCAAAAACATACAGAAAGTAAATTTTGAGGTCCTGATTCTAAAGAAGGATTTTATTTTGTCCAATATAACATATAAAATTGTCAAAAGTTGATTTAAAAATGGTTCTCTATCAAAAGGTGATTAATCTAACTTTATAAGAATATTAGAATATTTATGCTTAAAATTGGATTCATTCGCATTTTAAACCTCTAAAATTTATTGGATAAAAGTAAAAATATTTAACAAACATATATAAACATTTTTAGTTAGTTCTATTCATTCCCTCTATTATAATGTCTAGGTGTTAACTACCATTGAAAATAATATTATTTTTTTATTGGTGTGCAACAGAAGCTTTCAAAGAAACTCGTTGTTGGTTTTGGGTACGCCAACGAGCATAGCGTTCCTTTTAATGTAATATTAACATTTTATTCAAAAATATTAATAAATATGAGAATGTCATATTCTTTATTTACACAGGATGTTACATCCTTCCCCCCTTTTTGGAATTGTGTCCTCACAATTTTAAAATTGGGCTCGAAAACTTCATTGAAAGCACCAAATCAGAAAATGAGTAAATTAAAATATCACTTTAAAAGAAAGAATGAAAAGAAAAAAGGTCACCCGAGACAAAAAATACTATGATTCCATGAAACCTTGGATTTCGAGGAGAAAACAAACCATCCAGTTCTGATGGAGAGTTATGGGAAAATATGTCTAGGAGAAAGTTAACCACCATAAAATCACAAACATCTAATGAGTTAAACGTTATTTGATTCCCCAGTAGGAAAAGTTAACAAACAAAGTTTTTGTATTAAGTTACTTTCCATTGGGGAATTTATTTATGAGCATAACTAAAACATAAGGAAACACACTTAATTTTCATGTAGACTTTTATCTCTTTCTAGATTTCTTACACAAACCCATATTTTCTCCATAATGTGAGTATTTAGGATGACTTGCTCACATTAAGAGCATTTTAATCTACTTCTAGGGATTCACCTAATCCAAAAAAAGGATCTATATATTTCCCATGTATTTAAACATTAACTAGAACAAAAAATATTAGTATAAGATAAGATAATCCCAAAAAAAGATAATCATTTAAAAAAATAAAAACTACTGTTAATCTTCAAAAAAAAACCCAAAGATCAACACAGACCATTCAATACAAAATTTCCCTTAATATTCTTCAAAAATAAACTAAAATAAATTGAAACACAAATATCTAAAGGATTTAATCACGTAATATTCCAAGGTAAACCCTAACATTTATCTCCAAATAACATCAGTTACATTTAAAGTCTCAAACTGAAAAGTAATTAACCTAATCACATATCCTCCATGATAGGTTAATAATTTCCATAGATAACCCAAAATAAACTTATTCCTGATTCATAATATCGTCTAACTAAAAATAATTAGTCATAATGACCTGGGACTTCACGTAGTCTAGTGTTATTCAATAAATGCCAGTCGCAGTTTGGTTGTCAGTTCGATTCCCACAGCTTTGTCCGACGCAATGGGTTGTCACACTGTCTGTGTGTTGTCCTTTTCCAAAAACAATATAATTCATAAAAAATTCCCAAAAAAGATATAAAATCATCAAAAATAACCATAACATAATTAACCTCAAGTTTATCTCTTGCCTTTCATTTTCCATCATAACATATTGTAACCCATAATTACCTCAAAAGTAAGGATTGTATAAACCCTAATGGTTACCTTTATAATTATTACCTGAACGTCCACATCGAGTTGATTCTCTCATACATGATGCATTAGAGAACTCACCAAGGTTCAAGTGGTTGATCCTTACTCCTGATAGTTGGTTGAGAATAATCACAAGAGTTCTCATTGCATCTC
This sequence comes from Viscum album, assembly GCA_963277665.1. Lineage (NCBI taxonomy): Eukaryota > Viridiplantae > Streptophyta > Magnoliopsida > Santalales > Viscaceae > Viscum > Viscum album. The sequence continues at coordinate 719,613,721 of OY728164.1, read as the reverse complement.
CCATATCATTCAGTTGTTCATTCAGAAAACCGTCACAGTTTTCTTCTCATCCACTATTACTTTGGTGCCTGCTAGATACAACCATTTACGAAAACCAAAAAGGTCAGTGTGAGTATATATTTAGAATCATCATATAATATCTTATGAGGAGGGTAAATACTAAGATATAATTATTCATGTTATCTAAAACTCTTTCACTTTATCTAAAACTATGACTCTTTCTGAAATCCTAACCATTATTATAATGTAACTTGTGCTTAACGAATACCCTAACCTCTAAATTTATCAAAACCAACCTCTAATACCAATTATAAGGACCCGACCATTTAAACATTACATAATCATTAATTAAATGAGTAATTCACATAGAGGATCTTTTCAGGTTTAGAGTTTTAGAGAATTAGGACACAACTATAAAATCTTAAAATATTACAAACTAGAGGCTTCTACTAAGTTTCCATAAAATAAAAACTATAAAAAAGAAACATGTATAGTTCCATGTTTTAGGTAGAATGTCTTTCCTTGATCCCATCCTTGACCCTATTCATATTTAAGTCATGTGGAAAACATTTCAAAAACATGGGTTGAGCATAAAAGCCCAATAAAGTATACACAAAAAGGAAAAATATTAGTTTTTTTCAAAACAAAAATTAAATCATGAATACATTATCATAAGTAATACCTTTCAACTTTATAAAGTAGTAAATACTCTTTACTGAATAAAAGATAATTACTTACCCCTTTTGTAACCAAAATATTACCATAAAACCCATATAATGAACACATAACATATAATGGTAACTTGGGACTTAAACATACATAAATGGAATAACCATATGGTCAACTTCCACACATATCACTAAATGTAATGGCCATAAGGCCAACTTCCATACCCAATTCATTGGACGTTATAACATAACCACTCATCCTGGTATTCACGACACCACCCGTCATATGGTTTATCTCGTAACCACCTTTCAAATGACCAAGTACCATTAAAAAATCATAAGACATAAAACAAATATAATGGAATAAAAAAATTTCAACATTTCAATCAAATATATATCACTCAAATATATTGACATAACAAATCCATTATCTAAAACATTTTCAATACCAAAATACATAAAACATTATATGGTATTAATTTTCATTTAAATACATTATGGCTTGTTAAGGAATCCAAAGGCCAAATAGTACTCGCAGCGGCCAAAAAGGTCTTTGTCACTGCGTACGTTAAAAGAAACATTATTTTTTGTCATTTAGTAAAACGATTCATAGAAAAAGATTCCCTTTTAATGAAATGAAAATTCAAAGGTGTTTATACAGCGTATAAAATAATGTCTTGTATTGGAACAAAAATATGACTCAATGAAAGGAGATTGAGACGAAGACCCTTACAAAGTCGGTATCCTTAGATTAAGGATAAATCAATTACATAATTATGTGTGCCAAATATAAATACACCAAATATAAGAGGATATTATGTTTAAAACAATCATAGGACATCCACACATATTCATAGTACAACATAATCATGATGTAGTGGTTTAACCCAAATAATTGAAATTGGGTTAAGAAGTTCCCTTACAGAAATTCGATAGCCTAACGACGTCATTTTAAAATTTAGAAAATGAGACTATGAGAGATAAAAAAGGGTATCTCATCACTTGAACATATCATTTATAACAATAAGGAAACATAAGAACATATAACAACAAAATAATATGTAAATTAAAAGACCTAACAAAAAGAAGTCTTTTAAAAAGATGAGTGTGAAAGGTTCCCTTACCGATTTGGTAACTTTCGAAACGTACACCCCATGAAAGAAGGGTCATATAATGAAGATATAAATATGAATAAATGAGAGTATATTACACAAATAGTAGAAACATTGGCAGTAAATACACAACACAAAAGGAAATAGTGGAAAATTTATCATGAATCTCACGGGAATAAAAAGTGAGATAAAAACCCCTTACCTTGTTGTAATCAATCGAGTCATATGACCAAAAGATAATAACCACCAAATGAATTTCAGAACAACATGAATATAAATAGATTCATGATAATATATATCAATTTTTAGTACAAAATACACCACATTCCATAAATAAGTGGTGACCAATGTAAATCTCAAGGAATTAAAAGTGAGATAATAAATCCCTTACGAAAATTCGGCTGCCTAACAGTGCCACATAAAAATTCTTAAAATGAATTGATGAGAGTAAGAGGGTGTCTCTCATCATATGAAAATAAAAATTATAGTATGGTGAATGTAAAATAACATCCTCCAACAAAATAACCTAGATCATAAAAGAAATGACATAAAAGAGTGTACTTAAAAAGAAAGCGAGAGGTCGGATCCCTGACCTTAAGTCCGACTTGTCTTGTTCATTTCCTTATATTCCTAAATAATAATATTTGGTCAATTTATAATTTCTTAAAGAAATCCTGTAAAGTTTATTATTAAATTCATATCACATATTATAATTTTATAATAATTAGTTAATTATTAGAGTTCATATCAGTTGTTTTTGTCGATGTTCGGTACATGAGTCAAAAATGAACTTGTTTGAAAAGAATTGTCCATGTAGATATAATTACATCATCTCCAGAATATTATTAATGATTTAGATATTATATATATCCAGTAAAAATTAATTTTATACTATTCCATAACATTTGGAGATAGAAAATGAAATGCACCGTTCATGGAGACAGTAGGTCGTACGTACGCATGAATGCTACTTTCATTTTTTTCATATAAATGGAATTAAAACTAAATGATTGATATATATATTATAATTACAGAATGATATTAATCATTTAGATGTAATATATATCATATATATCTATTATATATATGTTCTTATAATAGTACATAACATTTGGGGATAAGAAATGAAATGCACCGTTCATGGAGACGGTAATCCGTACGTACACGTGAACACTACTTTCATTTCTATTTCATATTTTAATGGAATAAAAACTTAATGATACATAGGTATTCTATAATTACAGTATAATATCATATACAACATCATTAACTCCATCCTTTATTAATCCCACATATGGCATTAACATTTCAAATCACTTTTAAGCGGTGGTAGTCCACACTTTCTAAAATAAAATTATCGCGTTTCCCCATTATGGAAACCATAAAGGTATGACACAAATGAAAAATAAAGAAGAATAAGGAAAACATAAACATAATATATATGATATATAAATATAGTTACATCTTAATGGCCACCATGAGAGGTGTTAAAAGATGATTGAACAATCATCATTTCGTGAGGTAGTAATTCTCTATCAATGGAAGCAGTATGTTCGTTAACCATTAGATGGAAGTGTCTGTAAGAGTAGCTAGAATAATTCTCATAAAAACATCCTAGTATATTGAAGATAATATTGTTGTTACAAATAAAAGAATAAAAAGAGTTTAGGGGTTGGAGAAGCAAAATAAAACAAAAGAATATAAGAGAATACGTTACCTTTAAATCGGGTAACTACACTTGGTTTGAACCAAAAGGGTTTCTTGAAGATCTTTCTACCTATGTTAAGGCATCTAGGATGAAGAGAGGGATGTGGAGAGATCATAGGATTAGGGGATGGATGAGCCAAGGCTTGAGAGGTGTGGGTAATAGTGTATAGGTGGGGGCCTTTTATAAGAGGTAAGAGGGGCACTCTTGGTAGGTCATGAAATGTTTTTTTTATTATGAAATTATTTTCGGATATTAAAGGTCCCAAAATGATATTTTTCTAGGATAAGGTGATAAGGGTTCGAAATACACCCATCCAATAGGTTTTAGACAACTGTAAGTCTTAGATTTTACCTTATCTTTTCATTTTATTTATATCGTTCATTAATGAGGTAATCGTTGCATTACACAAATAGTAAAATAATGGAAAGTACATACAACACATAAAAGGAAATATTAGATAATGTAGGATGAATCTCATGGGAATAAAAAGTGAGATAAAAACCTCTTACCTCGTTGTAATCCATCTTGTTGTAGACCAAAATATAATAACCACAAAATGAATTTTAGAACAACATGAATATAAATAAAATCATGATAATATACATCAATTGTAAGTAAAAAATACCCCACATTACATAAATAAGTGGCGACCAATGGAAATATCATGGAATTAAATGTGAGATAATAAATCCTGTACCAAAATTTGGCAGCCTAACGATGCCACTTAAAAATTCATAAAATGAATCGATGAGAGTAAGAGGGGGTATCTCATCATATGGAAATAAAAATTATAGTATGGTGAATATAAAAGAACATCCTCCAACATAAGAACATGGAGAATAAAATAAATGACCTAAAAGTGAGTACTTAAAAGAAAGAGAGAGGTCAGATCCCTTACCTTACGTTTGACTTGTCTTGTTCGTTTCATTATATTCCTAAATAATAAACTTTGGTATATTTATAATTGATCAATGAAATCCTATAAATTTTAATATTAAATTCATATAACAAATTATAATTTTATAATAATTAGTTAATTATGAGTGTTTATATCAGATTTTTTTGTCGATGTTCGGTACATGAGTAAAAATGAACTTTTTTAAAAGATTTGTCTTTGTAGTTATAAGTAAATCATCTCCAGAATAGTATTAATGATTTAAATATCCTATATATCCCATATAAATTCATTTTATACTATTCCATAACATTTTTAGATAGAAAATTAAATACACCGTTCATGGAGACGGTAGGCCGTACATACGCATGAGTGCTACTTTCATTTCCTTGTCATATCAATGGAATTAAAACTAAATGATAGATATATATATTATAATTACAGAATTATATTAATAATTTAAATGTAATATATATCATATATATTCATTATATATATGTACATATAATAGTACATAACATTTGGATATATGAAATAAAATGCACCGTTCATACAGACGGTAATCTGTACGTATGCATGAACGCTACATTCATTTCTATTTCATATATTAATGGAATTAAAACGTAATGATACATAAGAATATTATAATTATAGTATTATATCATATATAAAATCATTAACTAAAACCTTTATTAATCCCACATATGGCATTAACATTTCAAATCACTCGGAGGGGCAGTAGTCCGCACTTCCTAAAATGAAATTATCGTGTTTACCCATTATGGAAACCATAAAGGTATGGCATAAATGAAAAATAAAGAAGCATAAGGAAAACATAAACATAATATATATCATATATAAATATATTGAAATCTTAATTGCCACCATGAGAGGTGTTAAAATATGTTTGAACAATCATTGTTTCATGCGGAAATAATTCTCCATCCATGGAAATAGTATGTTCTTTTACCATTAGACAGAGGTGACTGTAATTTTAGCTCGAATAATTCTATTAAAAACATCATAATATACTGAAGATAATTTTTTTGTTACAAATTAAAGTAATAAAAATAGTTCATGGGGTTGGGGAAGAAAAATAAAACAAAAGAATATGAGAGAAGACATTACCTTTAAATCGGTTAACTCCCCTTGGTTTGAACCAAAAAAGTTTTATAAAGAACATTCTGACTAAGGTAAGGATTCTAGGATAAATAGAGGGATGTGTAGAGACAATAAGTGTTGGTTTTGGATGAGGCAAGGGCTTGAGAGGTGTGGGTAAGGTAGTAGAGTTAGTAGCCTTTTATAAGAGTGAGGTGGGACACTCTTGGAAGGTCATGAAATGATTCTTTATTATAAAATGATTTACGGATTTTACAGTTCCCACAATGATATATTTCAAGTTTAATGTGATAAGGGTTCGAAATACACCCATATAATAGGTTTTATGCAAGTTTATGTCTTAGATGATACCTTATCTTTTCATTTAATTTAAATTGTTCATTAATGAGGTAATCATTTCATCATCATGGTGTCATAAATAAATTTATTCATGTAATGTCTAAAAATTATAAAAAAATTAGCATGATGTAGGAAATATTTTTATTTTTAAAATAAATTTTTATAGTCAAAAAGATATCTTATATAACCCCATGTAAAAAATGTTTTACTAAAACATTACATGTTTGTGACATTTTTATTTTAACATTAAATAAAAAATTATTAATGTCATTTTCTTACCCAAGTGGCTCCATGGGGACCCCAAGTTGACCCATGGATTATCTTGCTCTGACATGAATTATCCAATAATGGGTAGGAATTGTTTCAGGGTCATTTCATTTTGTTAAAACATTATTTTTACCTTAAATTACACTAATTACCTCTAATTGCAATTAATAAAACTCAAAAGTTACTATTTACCAAAAATTATTTTCATCCCATCGAACCAAATTTTACTTAATAATGAAAACCATGTATGTCTTATTTTTAAAATTCAATTCATATATGTGTTAAAATTTCATTTAAATGAACAATCAATTTTTTAACTACCACTTAGTGGTTGCACTATTCATCAAAAATTGATGTTTTATAGAAAAATAGCAAAAAATCACCCTAAGCTATATTTGATATTCTGAATTCAAAAATGATGTCCATTTTTCCAAATTCGTAACATATAATTTGAATTTATTATTTTTATAATTAATTCCCGCTATCAAAACCAATAGTGTGTTTTTATGAAACAATATCTATCACAAGATTGACACTTGTTTATGTCCAATTTCATAGTGAAATTAATTCCAATGATAACCATTGGATTAAATTTTAAAAATATATTCTAATTGCACTTTAAACCTAATTAAAAAGATAATCTAACCATATAAATAAATTATATTAAAAGGAGGGTTTGAATTAAAATATAACGCCATTCACTATTCATTAAATATGAACATTATCGGAAAAATACCAAAAACATACAGAAAGTAAATTTTGATGACCCGATTATAAAGAAGGATTTTATTTTGTCAAATATAACATATAAAATTGTCAAAAAGTGGATTTAAAAAGGGTTCTCCATCAAAAGGCGGTTAATCGACCTTTTAAAACATATTAGAATATTTATGCTTCAAATTGGATTCATTCGCATTTTAAGCCACTAACATTTACTGGATAAAAGTAAAAATATTTGATAGACATATATAATCATTTTGTAGTTAGTTCTGTTCATTCCCACCATTACAAAGGCTAGGCATTGACTACGAATTAAAATAATATTATTTTATTATTAGTGTGCAACATAATATTTCAAAAAAAACTCGATGTTGCGTATTGGGTACAACATCGAGAATAGAATTCCATTTAAAGTAATATTAACATTTTATTCACAAATATTGATAAATATGATATTCTCATATTCTTTATTTACCCGGGATGTTACATAGAAACCCAATCCATATAGTCCTAAAACACAACCAAACAAATTCATAACAATTCCCAAAACCAATACAACCAAACCATACAAACCCAAAATAAGTGTTCTATGTGGAAGAATAGACAAGAGACCCAAGGAACCCTACATAACTCCAAAACAAGATCTACGCTCCAAGCACAACCAAACCACCAAATCATCATGAAGAACTACTTGAAAAAGGAGATTCCTTACTCATACATATGTCCTGGAATACAACATCTACAAAAAAAATAAAGTACCAAATTATGGGTGGGTGATAATACTCAATAGGATTTCCCCAAATTACTTCCCTACACCAATGAATGTGATAAAACCATTAGCACAATTATATAAAAAAATTTATATAAAAATAAATAAATAGTTCAACAATTACCGATAAGCCAAACACACCCTTTCCCAGACATTTCAAATAATGTAAAGTCAGAATTTTTATATGAGAAATATCACCATCAGACATTATCATGACCAATCTCTATCGTTCATAATAACATACAAAAAGACATGCAACCGTGGTGGAACATCCCATCCAAATACTTTTACTAATTTTCCAAACTAGTGGTACATCGTGAACACTTATCCATAATGGTGGCCCTTCCATCCACTATCCATCACCAATTATAATGAGACTACTCACCCAATTCAATTCAATCAATATAATCCATAATATTTAACTGAACAAAAGCATAAAACCTTGATGCCACACATTGTGTACACATCCATTTCCAACACATGCTAATCACTTCAATAAATTACAGATTTAATGAAAACTCCCTTTAACAATTTTCCATGCCAAAATACTACTAAATAAACCTCATTCATATTGAAAATCACTTTCCCAAACCCTATTTATAAACCAAACCAAGAATGAAATTTAAAAATAAATATTTTAAAATCACACAATAAGACCCTTTTTTCTATAATATCCAATTTCACAAATAATCCCTAATTCAAAACCCAAGGTGTTTCCACAATGATTTTCACGTAATATTCACAATTTATTTCAAGAAAAACAAATTAATTGAATACTAGGATTCAATCACTAACAAAGTAGAATCAATGGAGAATCCACCTACCATTAGTGTTACAATGATATCAACCCACAAGGGACCACATCACTAATCTGGAATAAAGCTCCTCAAAAACTATTGTAGATCTCCTTCCCTATAAAAAAATCCTTAAAATTATCCCATAAGGAAAAAAACCATATTTGTACATGTAACAGATGTAGATTTTGAAAACCAAGAGAGGGATAATAGAAGACCTAGAAAAAACCATATAGAAATAAAATATAATACTTACCTAATATTAACAACCTTAAAAACACCTACAAAACCCTTAAAATACCTTATCAAATGAGTGGTAGAGGACCTATATACCTTGAGATATTGAAATCCTATGTAAGGTTTGTATGGGAGATGAAATTGGTGAGTTAGGGAAAAACCCAACTAACTTCATTTTAAAAACCAATTTTTATGCTGCATAGTAAGCATACATGGTTTGCCATACATTATACTAACTATGTGGATGGTAATATTTGAATAGTGGCATATTAAACAATTACCTGGGATTCTCACATGGTTTCCACTGACCATGATCAAATCGTGTATCCTTAAAAATGCCTCCAAAATATTACAAAACCATTTCAAACTCTTTTAAATATTACCCAACCACTCTATATACATAAAATGGTATAACAAATATCACATTCCTCAAACTGAGGGTGATCCATTTTCCCAACCATTGGAATTTCTTTCCTAAAAATGTTAAGAATCACCACTCATTCAAAACAGCTCGACTCATTGCTCGACCATCTCTTTCTCCAGCTCCCACATCTCCTCTTAAATCTTACCATGATTCCACGAAATCCAAACTCAACCTATGATTTTACCATGAATGACTTCTTCTTTACTATCCACTATTTTCTCCAGCATTTGCGCAAAATAAATATCTTGTTTTAGCTCAACATAATCCCAAATTATCACATGGTCACGATCCTAATGATACTTTTTCAATAGCAACACATGAAACACATTGGGCACCACACTAAACTATGTTGATAAAGACAACTGATAAGACACCTCTCAAATCAAATCATGTATCTCAAAAGACCTAATATAACTCAGATATAACAGACCCAATCTTCTAAACTGATGACATCCCAACCTAGGAAATGTCTCAAAAACCCCAGATCACCGACCTCAAATGACAATGGTCAATGATGATGGTCTGCATATGATTTATCAAGACTCTAAGCCATCTCCAGACTTTTTCTGATCAATATGATCTTCTCTATAGTCTCTTGGACAAGGAATGGTCCAAACATAATATTTTCACCAATTTCCACCCAACATAGTGAGTAATGACACAAACGCCCATAAAATGCCTCAAACAACCACCCAATAATCCTAATGGACCACAAAAAAAATTACATATCGTACTATTAATTGTGTCCCATAATACACCTTGTGCAAAAGCACAAAAGTGAGATAGAAAGGGTGCGTAATAACATTTATTAGGATTTCCCCAAATGACTTCTTAATACATGCCACTAGGATAAATCTATTAGCCCGATTATATAAAAATATTAGTTAAAACAACAAATTTTTAACCAATTACTAATATGCCAAATACACCCTTCCCATCCCATGAAAAAAATGGGAAATACACTATTATTCCATATGAAATTTAACCATGACACATTATCATGACCAATTTTCATCTTTCATAGAAAGATTGAAAAAGGAAAAAACTATAGTGGAACTTACCACCCATTGCCATTTATTACTTTTCCAAACTAGTGATACTCCCCAACCACTTATCCTTAATGGTGGCCCTTCCATCCAATATCCATAAAATATTAGTGTGAGGATTATTTTCCACTTAAACACTATGAATGTAATCCATAATACAAAACAACCCAAAAGCATAAAACACTAAGGCCCCACATTATGCACACAACTATTTCCAAAACATGGGAATCACATTAAAAAATTATTCATTTATTGAAAACACCATTAACACTTTTTCCATGACAAACTAGATTTCTATAAACATAATTATTATTGAAAACCATATTTCCAAACAAATTTCACTTAAAAAACCAATAAAAGAATTTTAAAATCTATGTTTTAAAATCACACAACAAGATACTATTTACAAAAATATCCCATTTCTCCCAAAATCCCCAAATCATCACACAATGGGATTCCACAAATACATTTAAATTATATTGAAAATTCATTTCAAGAAAATAAAATTAATTGAAAATAAGGACTAATGCCTTAAAAAAGTGGAATCATGAGAGAAGCCACCTACATTTAGGGTTTCAAAGAAATTTACCCAAAAGCAACTGCTCCACAAATCTAGGAAAATACTCCACCAAAACCACCCTAGATATCATTCACTATCCTCAAAAATCCCTAAAATCATCACATAATGCAACAAATACCCAATATCTACATTCAAAAAATTTAGATCTAGAAAACCAATAGAGGTAAGAGAGAAGATATAGAGTAATCCAAAAATAATCCAAAATATAAGACTTACTGGTGATGAACCGCCATCAAACCACCATGAAACCCCTTCAAATCCCTTCCAAAATGAGTGGGAGAGCCCACTATCCATTGAGATGAAAATTAACATCATAGGGTTTATATGGGGTACGAAATGGATGAATTAGTGAAAATATCATCTAACCCTATTTAAAACCCCTTTTTTAATGGGCCACATGGTTAGACCTCATGGTTTGACAAACCATGCACTAACCATGCATATGGTATTGTTCAGACAGTGGCATATCCCATGGTTTCATGGGATTGTCACACAGTTTCCCCTAAACATTCTTAAAACATGCATCGTTATATAATCCTCCAAAACATTCCACAACTATTCCATACTCTCCCAAACATTACACAACCACTCCATATACATTACATGGTATAAGAAATTGTCACAATCCTCAAAATAGCGGTTCTAAAGATGTGATGTAAATTTTAACGACAGTAATGAAAAAATGATTAAATAGTAAAATGATTCATTTTTAATTATTAAATTCATTTGTAATGGATCTTTGATTAATGGGAAAAAAATAGGCATGGTAGTGGATAAATGAAACTATTAATGGATAGAAGAAATGAAATTTTGGAAATGTTTATGTAAACATTAAATTATTGAAATTAATAAGAATGTGATAAAATGGGTAGTAGAAATTATATTCTAGTAGTATGATTGTAGTGGTGTAGTCACATTATGTTATGAGTTAGTGATGGTAGAAGTTCTTGATATGATTCTATGATAAAGTGGTGTCCATTATGGGTTTTGTTAATATTATTGTTATACATGATCCTTAGGTTAATGTATTTGAGGTTTACTATGTATCTTATAAATATATATTTTAAATTTTCATTCTCCAAAAATTGATTATGGTATCCTTAATAGATTCCATAGGTTTGGGGCTTCATATATTATCTCCAATATATGGGATGTGGAGGAAATAATTGAAATGAAACTTTCTCTTCCCGGCTATCTTTTTCTGATAATGTATAGTCTTTAATTGCCATAATTTAAGGCACACTAGACATAAGATATTTAGTTAAGAGTATATATGATGTGAATTATGTATGCATGCATAGTAAATGACAAATATATTAATAATATGGGCATCGATGGTGGTGGTCCATTACATCTTCCTTATAATACAAATAAATGAAAATGTAATAAGGAATGATATAACATGGTAGGTTTCAATGAAATATGGAATCTTGATTGTAGAATCCCTTTTCCATTAATTCTAGATGGTTATTTGGGATTTGATTTATTCAATAAATTTTAATAGGGAATATTTGATTGGTTTCAATATTTTTATCATACACAAAATAATATTGATATTAATGATGGTGTATTGGATTGACCTATAATATTAAAGATTAACAAGGGTTACATTCATCCTTATATTATACACAAATTCATTTACCCTGATTTGGATGTACAGAAGAATTGAATAGTTTTTTCATGAAACTTCTATTCTCTATTTTTAGATTTTATACCACTCAAATACAACAATTTATATCTCCCCAAATAATTAAATTTGAAATCTCTATGACCAAAAGTACTGTAATGGTTAGAGTTAAATTGTTTTATATTTCAAGAGGCATAATGACTTATATTAATAATGTGGTTAAAACTTCTTTAAAATCAAGTTTTATAAGGTGAAATTTTAATTGGTGGTTTGAATCTTATATGATAGGATAGAGGATCAATTTTAGGTAAAAGAAACCAATATTCTCTTTTTGGTTTGACCATTTTTTCAGAATTTTCATCTCTCCATTAGACACTTAATAATTCCCACTAGTTTGGGGTTCATAATTATTTAAAACATAATGTCCAATCCCATATTAATAGAAATGTTTTTTCATTATATGTTTTTAAATATGAGATTACAAGTAACTGATAATAAAATCATTAAAATTAGAGATATCAATCATTATGCCTTGTAAATTTACATATCAACATGAATAATACTTTCTATAAATAATATATATTATTAAAAATAAACATGGAAATTAAGCAATAAATTTAATTTACAAAAAACTAATAATTTTATTGAATAATAATAGTGTTTTTTGAAATTTTCTTTTTCAAGTGATATTCAATGTCTTTAAAAATATATGGGAATCCCTATAAAAATGATGGGAGTCCCAACATAATGTTGGAAAAAATCAGCTAGAATCAAGAAAACGATGAGAATTATGTTAATGATTGAATTAGTCCCCATAAGAATGAGTTTCACAAAATCTATGGAATGATTCAAACACACTATTAGGAACAAAACACCATAGTACGTGTTCACTACATAATAGAAACAGGTAGTCATGATCCAAATTTTTTATATAAGACATAAGATTATGATATTTAGTTTTCCTTACATATAAATTAATTGCACTTTAAGATACAACCATGTAATTTATAATTTTAAAATAACATTGAATAAAATCTTGCACTTAGTAAAATGAATCTATGTAAAACATTTCATTTACATGAATATACATTGATGATTCCTTATAAATATTATGAAGCATCCTAATGGTAAGTGAAAAATAACATTCGTCCTCATTTATTACCCATAATTTCAAAATTTATTTCTTAATGTAGTACAATAATGTTAACTATATTTTTTTGGATTCTGTTTTATTAAGGACATATTAATGGGATTAATGGGAATACTATAAAATTACACTGGTCAATGAATGGTTTAAACTAAATTAATCTGTTAAAAAATTATAAGCAATTATTTTTTAGTTGAAGTGTAGTTTTCCTTGTATAGGTCTACTGTTTATTATGAAAATGATATAAAATGATGATCATGAAAAAAATGATTGGGTTGTACTACCCCAACAAATAATATAGAATCATCACACATGTAATTAAATGGTAAATCTCATTAATTGTGTTGAATTGTTGGGGGTGAAGTGATTATCTATTTATATTTATTAAAAATATATTCATTGATTTTATAAAAAAATCCTCATCTTTTTATAGTATTCTTAGAATGGGATAATAAATATTAATAAGGTTATCTGTAACACCCCAAATTTTCATTATACGCTTCTCTTTCAATAATGTTATAGCTTGCATTGTACGCAAGTTTGAGATTCTAACACACCACAACCAATCAAAGTAGCAGTTATGAATAGTAATACCCACTTTTTAAAATTATATAAATTTTATATTTCATTTTTGTATTCAGAATATCAAAATTATACCAAGTTAAATTTTTTGTAATTTTCTGAGAACGTCCAATTTTTTATGAATAATGAAAAATACTTAAAAACAACTTTTTTATCAAAATAATTTTTAGTGATAAATTATAATATTGAGTGGTTTTAAAGTATAATTAGAATATATTTTTACCATTTTATCCAATGGTGGTCATTAGAATTAATTTCAATTTGAAATTGGACATAAACAATTGTCAATCTTTTGATATATATTGTTTCATAAAAACACGATATTTGTTGTGACATCGGGAATTAATTATAAAATTAATTAATGCAACTTATATGTTTATAATTTTGTAAAATAGGCATAATTTTTGAATTCGTAATATCAATTATAGCTTAAGGTAAAATTTTGGCATTGTTCTATAAAACTTTAATTTTTTATGAATTGTGAAACCACTAAGTGGTAGTTAAAAAAACTAATTTTTCATTTAATGAAACATTACCACTTCTGTGATTTGATTTTAAAAAATCCGACATACATGGTTTTCATTATGAAGTAAAATGTGGTTGAATGGGATTAAATTTATTTTTTTGTGAATAGTAACTTTTAATTTTAATTAATCGCGATTAAAGGTAATTAGTGAAATTTAAGTTAAAAATTATTTTATAAAAAATTGAAATTACTTTTACACTTGTTCTACACTTATTGGATTATTCATATCTGACCAATAAAATCAATGGGTCAACATGGGCACCCCATGGAGCCACTTGGGTAAGAAAATGACATTAATAACTTTTTATTTAATGTAAAAATAAAATTGTCACAAACATGTGTTGTTTTACTAAAACAATTATTACAGAGGGTTATATAAGTTAAATTTTAAACTATAAATATTCATTGGAAATATAAAAATATTTCCTACATCATGATATTTTTTTTTTGTAATTTTAGACATTAATTAAATAAATTTTTTTATGACATCATGATGATGCATCGATTACCTCATTAATTAACGATTTAAATAAAATGAAAAGATAATGTACAATCTAAGACTTAAACATGTAAAAAACCTTTTGGATGATAATATTTCAAACCCTTATCACCTTATCCTAGAAATATATAAGTGTGGGACCTTTAAAATCCGAAACTCATTATATAATAATGTAACATTTCATGACTTTCCCAGAGTGCCCCTCTTCTCCTCTTATAAAAGGCCCCCACCACTACCACATTATTCACACCATCAGAGCCATTTGGCTTGGCCAACCTCGGCCCAAATACTCTCTCAACTTCCCTATCTTACTCTTAGAAGCCTCAATTTGGGCAGATGTCTTCCCAACGAAGCCTTTGTCTCAAATCAAAAAGAGTTACCTGATTTAAAGGTAATGTCTTCACTTGCGTTATTTTGTTTTATTTTGCTTCTCCAACCCCAATAAAATATTTTTATTTATTTATTTTTAACTAAAATAGTATCTTCAATATACGAGGATTTTTTTATGATAATTATTTGATTTACACTTACACACACCTTCATCTAATGGTTAAAGAACATACTATTTCTGTGGTTGGCGAATTTCTACCTCACGAAATGATGATTGTTCAATATTCTTTTAACACCTCTAATGGTGGCCATTGAGATGTAACTATATTTATATATGATATATATTATGTTTATGTTTTCCTTATACTTCTGTATTTCTCATTTATGGCATACCATTATGATTTCCATTATGGGTAAATGCGATAATTTCATTTTAGGAAGTGCGGACTACCGCCCCTCAAAGTGATTTGAATCATTAAGGCCATATTTGGGATGTATAAATTATGTTGTAAATGATATTATATATGATATTATACTAGAATTATAATATACCTTTATATAATTATGATTTCATTCCATTAAATACGAAATATAAATGAAAGTAGCGTTCATGCGTACGTACGGTTACCGTCTCCATGAACGGTGCATTTCATTTCATACCTCTTAATGTTACGTAATATTATAAGTGAATATATATACAGGATATATATCATATATTTGATATCTACATCATGAATATAATTCTGGAGATAATTGATATTCTACCACATAAACAACTTGTAATTATAAGAAGTTTATTGTTGACTCAAGTACCAAAGATCGACAAAACGACCATTATTAACATAAATGACTACATAATTTCCGTAACATTGTAATAAGAGATATAAAAGGGTAATGAAATTGAAAAAGGTTCTTAAGCAAGTAGAGATTAACTCTAGTTTATTATTCATGAGATTAAAGAACGATCGAGTCAAGTCGTACATGAGGTAGGGGAACTTCTTAACCTAATTTCCATTATTTGGGTTAATCTCCTACTTTCAAATTATGTCATGATATTATTATGTCCTATCTGGTATTTATACTTTAATTATTTGTAAATATAGTGAATACACATAATAGATCGATTTAATTTTAAAAATTATCTTTGTAAGGGAACTTCATAACCCAATTTCCATTCTTTGGGTTAATCACATACTTTCAAATTATGTCATGATATTATTATGTCATATCTAGTATTTATAATTTATTTATGTGTAAATATAGTGAATACACATAATAGATCTAATTAATTTAAAAAATTATCTTTGTAAGGGACTTCGTCTCAATATCCATTCATTGAGGCATATTTTATTTTATACTCAAATTTCTTTTATACAGTGTATAAACCACATTGACTTTTTCATTTATTCAAAAGGAATCTTTTTATACGAAGCGTTTTACTAAACAAAAAAAGGAATGTTTTTCTTGTCATACATATGCGGTGACAATGACTTCTTCGCTGCCATGACCATTATTTGAGTTTCGACTTCCTCTGCAAGCCATATCTTTTTTTAAATGTTTTAAAAAAAGAGATAGATATTTCTCTCAAATGCATGAAAATAAAGTGAAAATCTATACGTATTTAACGCAAGCTTAAAAATGTTTTCAGAAAACCTAACTCTCGAGTGTGGTAGAAAGGAAGGGATTGGGCGTGGACCCATCATGGCTTGTAATTAGTTGAACAGTCTCAGAATTATTTTTTTTTTCAGAATCTTGGATAATGTTTTCAGAAAAACAGTGGAGTATATTTGAGCAATTTAAAACATAATTATATTATAAAAAATTACATCGGCAGGTCTCATGAGATAATAACATACTAGTACATTATTAGTTTGATGTACCTACTAAAAAAATTTCATTGTCCAAAGACACCATCCAAATATTTTTTTTCATTCTTAAGGATGGAGTCAAAGTTATATGAGTGAATTATAAAAACAATAAAAAATATAATGACCAAATACATTAAAATACCAATCAAAAGTGTATGAATAACTCCAAATATCCTTTTTCATTAATGTTTTGAATATAGAAAATATCATGTAATTATTTATAATTCTTTTTAATAGATATCATTAATAAATTATTCAATTGATATACTTATTGATGTATTTTGATATTTTTCCATTTTTAGTTGATGATATGCATGATGACAGACTTATTCATTAATTCATCTTTATAATTATTTATATGGATGTTATTATTTAATTAATTTTCTTATACTAACTAGTTTTTAAATTTTGAAAAGAAACTATCTCGATGAACATTTTTTATAAACAAATTAAACAATGAGATACTAAATATTTAAAATGAAATGAGAAAATTTAATAATTCAATTAAAATTTTATAACCTCAAAGTATTTATTTTTCACTAAATTCCAAAATATATATTATTTCTTTATTGTTTTGAATTGTTTTCAAATAATAATATTATTTATCCATGCTTCTTGGTTTTAGTATTTTGATATGTAATATGATTTGGTTATATTTGTATTTATAAAATAGATTTTGGGAAATTGTTACTTTTTAGTATAAATGATACATAAATTATTTCTTTAATGATTCTTATTACTCAATTAATTTTTTTTAATGAAATACTTGATTTTATTTTTTTCTTGAGTTAAATTATAAATTTTATTTTGAAAGTGTGGAAAAGTAATTATTATTGAATAGATTATGATTTTCATATATTAAATTAATTATTATTTTAATATATATATAAATTTCTATAGGATGGGATATTTGAATGATTTTTGATGTTGTTTTGTAAATAAATTTTATAGATTAATTTCATTTTGGGTTATTTTTATTTTGAATAACTTTTTAAGGATTTTGATGAAAAAAATTTCATTGTTTTTTTTTGTTTCAATGGTTTTCATATAAATGAATTATTTTCATGTAATTTAAATATTTTAATGTTTACCTAATTTGGTTATATTAAACATATAATGACATATTAATATCATGGTAACAGATCAATTTTGACCAACTACTCCCCCCTCAAACTTCTTTTTTTATTCTCTAAATTGTATTGTATATTACACGCACAAGACCTCTTGTTTTTCCTCAATACACCTCAATTTTTACCCACTAAAATCTCATCACTCGATGCATTATTGATTCTCTCTATCACTCACCATTATGTTTATTTATAGTTATTCATTATTATTTAACACATTTATTACATGGAACTCCAAGATGTGAACTACAATAACAAGATCCATTTATCATGTAATGAGGGGACTATAAATGATATGTAGGTAATTTGTTTTCGATGCAAATATAGTTATAATATCCATGTTTAATGTATTCCTCATAATTACATCAACTATATTAAAATGATTATTCTTATTATTTTCCACGTATCACTCCCACTCTAAGGGATTAAAACCACAATTCCCTTTTAAAACATGTCATTACCTTTTGTATTTTATTTTTAGTGACCATTGAATTATCATCATTCAATATTATTTTTTATTTAGGAAACAAAAACCTAATGAAATATGGATTCATTAAGGATTCAATTTCAATTTTATATTGGTGGAATGTTTATTTTAGGATTCCTTAATAATGGGGGTCTCTTTATTCATTTTTATGGTATCTTATTAAAATTTTAATATCATTATCAAAAATATTTTAATTAATTTGGTATTTATAAGCTATAAATTTTTAAGGTCAGTGTAATTATATATTTTTAATTTAAAATCCTTTTTTAATAGAAATAAAATATCCATGTTTTTTATAAAATATATTTATTATTAATATAGAACCCATGTTCATAATTGTAATAGTATTTTGATCTATTGTGTATTATTACATATAATTTGAGTGTCACCCAAAAAATCCTTAGTTTATAAAATATTTATCTTGGACACATTTAGGTTTAGACGGATGTGAATGAATTTTATAAATGTAATTAAAATCTCCCCAAACTAGACCTAAAGTATTGAATTTATTAAGAATATATTTAATATTTTGGATATACATGTGATGGTTTTGATGACTAGAAGTAGGAGATAGATTATAGTGGTCCACAGTTTATTTAGAGTTAAAATTAGAATGTTTTGGATCTCAATTATTTGAAATATATGTTCAATAATTTCTCTAGAATGTTTTTTATTGGAAATTATTTGTAATAATTTTAAGGAAATAAAATCCTGATTTTGGATATTATAGGATATATTATAAATAACAATGCTTTATAAGTCAAATATTATATGAATAAAGTTTCATAATAGGGTTATAATAGCATTTTTTATATTCTTTTAATACACAGTACATATAAATCTATTGAAAAACAATGTGACATGGAATAAAACATCACTTCATTCATCAATAATAGTTTCATCCAATTATTTCAAGAAATTCAATGCTCCTTGTATCTATGTCAAAATATTTTTATTATATGACCATTTATGTTATAAGGAAAGATATTTTATAGAAATTTAGAAGGATTGTTCACAGTTAAATGATAAGTAATAAATTAAATTTCTAATTGATTTATTCCATTTAAAATAAATAAATTTTAATTACCAGTATATTTATTACCATTTTTTTTCACACAACATCAAATCAAGAACCTTTTACAATAACCACATGTTTATTAAAGTATTTTTATTTAAATGTCACCCTTTCATAAAATGATAACATAACAACCATGATAACTGATTAAATTCAAATTTTGGGTTCCCGTTATTAGAATTATCTAAAACATTACCGTTGGATGAATTATATCATTTTTATTTATTATTTGTAAAAAATGAATATTTTATTAACCTAATAGGATGAATATGTGAAAAATGGATATATGATAATCATATTAAAAAATAATATGAATCTAGAGTTTATGAGTTCATCATGTTTGCAATAAGTCATTCATGAGACCTCTTTAAAATCTTTTCTCTGTGTTTACATTATTATTATTCAAGAATAATGACTTCATAAGAGTTGTAAGAACATTTTATTTGTCACCAAATAGATTAGAGATATAAATGTCAGAATAAATATTGGTAAAATTTCAATGTGCACACTGATTGGGATGACAACCCAGTTTATTGATAATTTGATATGAATACATGTATTGATGATTATGAATATCATAAGAAAAAATTGAAATTTAAAATATAATATGAACTTTATGATTGTCCAAAGTTATTAAAGATGTAAAATAGATGTCTTAAGAGACCATTGTGTACTGGTTTTACTAAGAACACATCATTTTGATTTCAATTAAAGTTGTATATTTATAATACAGGAAGTGAATGGAGTGATATAAGATGTAAAAACTACATTTTCTACTCAATTATATGTTACCATAGGAATATAAACATAATTTTTGAATATATGACACTAAAAAAATTTGATGTTCAATGGAATGATCTATATAAAATACGTTCTCATCCAATTGATTTCATAATATTTCTCAAGTACTGTGAATCATTCATAAAATTCCCTATGTGTGGAATGAATTATTACTAGAAATATTATTCACGTCCTTATAATATTATATGGTACTTTGATAAAATTTCATTATTTATAAACCTATACATATTTAAGGAAATTGGGATAAAATTTACATGGAATGTAGTACCAGAATTAAATATGGGAAACTATATCATCCATCAGACTCACCTCGGTGGAAGAAAATTGATTTTCAAAATCCTAAATTTAAAAAAGTGTTGAGAGACATAGTTGGTTTGTTATCTATATATAGAATAAATTATTTTTTTGAATGGAAGACTACTCATAGTAAATGTCCAATTATATTGGTTTATTAAAAATTTATACCATGGTTATGCATGAATCACAAAAAATGTATATTGTATCTGCTTATATATGGAAATAAACATGGTAATTATATTGATTTTTAATTATCTCCATTGATCTAAGATATGAAATTAGTGTGGGATAAATTTATTACAATGTATATTTCTTACAGAAGTAAATTATTCACATTAAATTCATTTTTATACGATGCAATAAATTAATTTCCTACTTATTGAAAAAATTAGGATACAGAATTAATAGAATGTTTTTGTCACCCATTAGTAAAGAATTATAACAATTATTTTGGTTAAAACATTCCTTGAATACTATATTTTTAGAACATTAGAAATATTTTACTTCAACAATATAAATATTGATCCTCGATGACAGTGTTCGAAGGGAATACAAAGCAATGTGAAACATCATATCTACAAACAGGTGATCAACAATCTAATAATGTAAAATATATCTACTCCATTTATAGTAAACCATTTTTAAAAAACCTTATGAAACCATGTTGGAAAAAAGAGATATTTTTTCATTGAATTACTATAAAAGAATTTTTTTTATGTTATAAATTTTATTGATGTCATGAATATATAACAAAATGTATATTCTAGTGTTATTATTGAGCTACAAAATATTTCTATGGAAAAAAATATTCAATCAAGGATTTGTAAGACATGATTTACATGGGGATAAAAGAATAGATGGAAACATTGAAGTGTAAAATTTATGTTTTTCATCCTCTTGTACATTACACTCTTTATAGAGAATATAAATTTCAGTTTTTAATTTTCTTTAATAGTTGCAAATATTAATAGAGGTATCCTTATTGTATAAATAATTTTGTTTTAATTACTAATTTAATGTTATAGCGACAAAATTACACAACATCTATGTTTTGATGAAATATTTAATTCTTCTGTCTTCAGATTGTACACTACCTAAAAATATACACCATATACTAAACATGATATTCATCCTTTTCAAATCCATATGATCTAAGGTTATAGACCTAATGAAGTTCCCAATAATGAATAAGGTGTTTGTAGTGATATTATGAAATTTATAGAAGTTATTTCCTCAATCATTCATTGACATAATGGTTCACCAAATGGTTCTATTGGTTGGATAGTTTAAATTATTTGGTCCGGTTGATTATAGATTGATGTACCCCATTAAATGGTATAAGAATATTTTTAAAGGGAATATAATGAGTCTGAGTTGAGAAGAATTTATTATTGTAGAACTATATATTGTAAATGAATATGTTGAATTATGTTCCAATTAGATATCATATATTGATATCATTAGTCTCGGAAATTCTTTTCACAATGGAAAATTTATGAGAACATCGATTTCCAAAATTTATGTTTTTACAACTACCATCATAGAGTTTGAGCAATATCACCTTTAAATTTTACATAATAATGATGATTTAGATCTATATGTTGAATCCAAAAAATAAATTCATAGATATTTTATTCCATCAAGGGATGAATAGAAGATATAAAATACACATTATCAATAGTTTTTATGATGGTAACAATATCATATTTATATGGTGTTATCAAAAAAAATCCTAGTTTAATTGCTGAAGGATATATATGGTTTGTCAAGGACCAAGTGAAAATGTTATATGTTATATTAGTTTTGTAGTTAATAGTTACATGTTCTCAATAAAAAACATGAGTACCATAATATAAAAAAATATTAGAGTTAAGCTTTTCGTAGAATGAATGAACATATCTGATTTGAAGGATATATATAAATTTTATTTGAATATGTCACATGGTTCATCATAGAATAGATATATGATTTATATTATAAATCATTTCAGTTATGGATTTTCTATTGAAAATGTGTTGGTAAGAGGACTGTATTAAAAGTTTTTGAAATGGGATTTACGAGGGTTAATTTCCATGTACAGTGGGTAAAGGAATGATCTATTCATAATGACATCAAAAGAAGTGTAGGTATTTTATTTCTTATATCGAGAGAATAGAAATTGGACAACTATCCAACTGGACACTAATACTACTATTGGGTCAGATGAAAATTGAATAAAGGATGATGCTCTCATTGGGAGATCAGAATCATTTCATATTGGTCCAAATATAAACAATGTCTTAATCATTAGAAGGGGACACACAGATAGGATTTATATTCATGAGAAAGAATATGAATCCCTTTAATAGTTAAATAAATTAAAGGGAATTCCATGAGAAGTTTAAATTGGTTTTTAATATAATTTGATTTCCCAAATAATATTATTTGTTATATAATATATTTTCTAATATAAATTAAATGATTGGATTCTCATGAAAATAATGACTTCGTTACATGATGTTGTTACCAATATCTTTTCAGAAAAGACGGTTAATTCTAAGGATGTAGAATTATTAGGGTATCAACACCTTGTAGATGATAAAAAACCAATATTACACTACATCTCATTATTGACTAAAATTATCATGGTGAATGGTAAGGGTACCAAATTAGAGGATGGGGGAATCAATATGGAAAACCTGTAGACCCCATTAATTTAATGTTCATTTGTTAAGATGGGGATGAAATGGGAATACATTTCTTAATTAATATTGATCCAAGGATACATGTACAACATATAATTAAAGAATATTTTTCAAATTATATAGAGGTAATTTAATGATATACCTTCCCTATTTTTCTGAAAAACTATATAATGATATTTTTGTTTAGTTTCCATTATTTCATGTAGTTTTAAATTTATTAGACAATTTACATAGCAATTATATTTTAATACCAACAGAAAAGTCACATAGAGGCTTCTAAATTATTCTTACCAGGTTTCATCATATGTATATTGAGGGGAATATAAATCTTAATCCCCTAGTTTCTTATGAACACGTTATAAATAAAGAATTATGTAATTCTTTCATCAAATTCTGTGATGAGAAATTATTATTTTTCATTATAGTTACTACTTAATTATTTGGAATTTTTTATATTATATAATTTGATTTAAAATAATTATTTATTGAATCAGTAAGGGAGTTCTAAAAAATAAACACCATGACTAAAATTCGATGTAGTTATTTCAGAAAGTAAGTATAGGGTAAGATTCACAAGAAAAGAATATTTTATGTATTTCAAAAAAACAATGATTTTTTTTATGTGATAAAAAAACATATATTCATTTCTTTATATGAATATTTAGGAATAAAATTTCAAAGCCACTTTCATCCCCTGTCATGTGTTATGGATGGAGACCTAGATAAATAATAAGGGTAATCTAGGTGATGAATACTCAACCACATATGATAAATATATATACATAAGTCATAATAGTAATTAATTATGAAATATAGTAGTATTACAAATAAATATTTATTTATTATCTTATTTATCATAAGTTATACACACTTGAATAAACCATGACCTCACCAGAATAAAAACTATGTTTAGTATCTTTGAATTGGTCAGAAGAATATGGTGTTATTAGAGGTTTATATTTTGGGGTGCATCCTCAAACATATTTTGAGAATAAATAATAGAATGAAGATAAAAAAATGGGGAAAGGATTTCATGTTAAAATAGATGCTATGAAAGTTATTATTTTCCTGTCTATTTTGGCAGATCAATATATGTAAAAATATAAATGTGAAATAAAAGTGAAAAAATATCCACAGAAGAAAAAAAATATCCCTGTATAATTAAGTCTAATCAACATCTTAAATTTCATTCCTTTCCCAAAGAGATCAATTTTTTCCTTACCCTTTATCATAAATTTGAATAAAAATACATTAGATAAATTTAAATTACTTATATTCTATAGGGTAATGATTTATGAATTTTCCCTCTATCAACACCCATGAACCACCTTGTTGTGAGGCATATAGTTTATAAGATCCTTAAAAATAAGATACCCTAGAAAGAACTCCCAAAAATAGGACATTGGACTTGGGATTGAATTATCTCAAGAAACATTCTCTATGTTTCATGTTCCACTTGATGATCTTGATATTACAATGGTCAATTATGCTATTAGAGCACTATAAAAAATCTTTCAAAATTTTTAAAGATAAAATTTTGACAAAACAAATTCAAATGAAAACCCAATAATAGTTATTAAAAAAAGGACAAAAGTGAGTTATGGTATTATAGATGGATAAAATGATGGGGAAATAGAAGGTTGGATCAAAAAAAATCTAGATAAATTCCTAAGAAAATAAAGATACCTTCAAGAAGTATCATCTCCCTTCCAGTTCTATTAAAACATCTATTATCATTCAAACCATATAAAAACACCACATTTGAAGATAAAGATATGTACTACATTCCATGTTAAAACAAATTGGGGCATTCATTATAAAAATGGTTTTCCTAGTGAATATATATGATATTCTCAAGATTGAATAGATGGGAGTATCAGTTTTCAATACATATATATTGTATATTTTCAGAATAAATATGTACAAAAAATGATCTAGTGCGTTCATTAAAGTGTATAACAATTTATATTGTTTAAATGAGTTTGTGTTCTTTATCTTTAATGGGAAACCCCTATGAAGCATAGTTTAGATTCATTTATCTCTATAACATTCCTATTAATGATGTTTCTTTAGATTTTAAGTAAAATGATATGAAAAATATGGGATGAATGATCAATTTTACAGTAATATTTTTGACAAATGAAAATTTATGATTCCTATAATACAGGGGTAAAGTATTTAAATCTAATTATATAAAATATGATTTTCATTTTTTACATTACTTATTTTTTTGGAAGCACTATATGTTGATCATAATTACTTTAGTATCCACAAATGTTTATTTTTTGTTCAAATTCATGGATTTTAAAAAATCTGATATCAAAATATTTTTATTATGAATTTTTATTGCAAAAAAAATAAAATTTTTAAAGAAAACCATTCAATTAAATGATTCAGGTAATATTTTATGAAATTTTTTTGTAATTACAGGGTGATATTTAAATATTGGATAAATCATGGTATGAGGTCAGTGAATTAAAATAAGTAACCTATGGATAAATTCAAATGGAAAAATATTATGTTATATGAATAAATATTGCACTATAAAACATTTTTCAATAAAATTTACCTATTTTTGTAATGTTTCTATAAAGTATGAATCTAGATGACCAAAAATGATTGTGGACATTATGTTGAAAATTTTATGATAGATAACATATTCCATATAAAGAAAAGATTCCCTGAATAGGTAACTTTCAAAAGTAATAACAATTTTATTAAAAATATTCTTTAAAAAAATTTCAATATTTTCTCTTTGATAATAAGATTACAAAAATTATTCATAATCAATATAATATGTAAACTTATTTAGATATTAGTTTGAATCATTCATGGAGTTGTAATGTATAATGACATCAGGTTAAGTTGATAACCAACAATTTTTTTGGGATCTACTGTGTGTTGTGACCTAATAGATCCACATAAGATGAGAATCATAATTATTAAAACTATTATAGAATATTTTTGATTGTTTTCAAGGATAAGTATAATGGGGAGAATTTAATTGTTTAGAAATTAATGGATTGGAATCAAGGTGTACAATTTTATATATACATCCAAAATAGGTTACTACCCACTACTTTTTTATTTTATTTTTTCATCATTTTTTCTATATTGTTTATAATTTTGATATCATTTATTTCTAATAGATATTTTTTAAAATAGAAAAATTTTCTCACAACAAATTTCACGTGATCAAAATCAAGAGGAGGAATTCTTATGGATTTGATAATTTACGACAATGATCCCATAGTGATTTTTGATGTGTATGGATCATCCAAAACATAATCCCATACACAATGTTCCTGGTTTGACTCAAAGTGCCTATTATAGGATTAAAATTGAAATTAAGGTTGAAAAAATGTGTCACTCATTGATAACAAGGAAAATAAACTCAGAATATCTTAATAATTTTTGAAAATGATTCATTAGTAAATATTTACATGTGTTAATTATTCTCATGAAACAAAAACAAGAAATGTTATTAGTATAACTCAAATTTCATGTGTTCAAATTAAAATGAAAATTTAGTTAAAAAACAATTGATATACTCACAACAACAAAAAAAAATTTAGATTATTCAAAAACATTATGAAAATGATAAATATTTCATTTATGACATGTAGGAATTAGAATCTTGTCAAACTTATGAATAATTTAAGATGTTTTACTCAATGTGTGTGTTTTTAGTTTAAATTGTGATTTCATAAAACACCTGAGGTGACCTAATCAAAACTGAGAAAATGCATTAAGATTATTTTGATACACTAAAAAAGTTATCCAAATGACATTTGTGAGATGTAAAAAATAGTTTCTCCTCAATCTGAGGCACATTGTATCCTTTATGATTCCAATTGTGGCTTTTTTAAATGAACATTTTATTAAAACAATATAAGTGTCATACTCAAAAAAAAATAAAACATATTTGTATTGTTTCTAAACATTAGTTAAAGGATCCATATGTCATTTTTGATAAGTATAAATCATCCTTAGCTCAATCGGATACACGATGGGCCCAGTATGACTCAAAATGTCTATTATGTTTTAAAATTAATCATTTCAGTTTAATATTTTCATAACATTCTAAAAATGAAGAAAAATTCACAGATTGTATAAATAATTTAGTACAATGATTCATAAGTCATTTTTGATATCTATGATTGTACCTCAAATCATACTAATATGAATGTACTGATATGATTGAAAGTGCTTGTTTTTTGGTTTAAATTATATTTTTATTAATAAAATGACGTACTCTAACCAGAGAAATCTCATTTAGATTGTTTTGATACATTCGAACAATGATACATAAGGAATTTTCAAGGTATATGAATTATTCGAACCACAAATTTGATACCTGCTGTGAACAATATTTCTCAAATTGTATGGAATTGATTTAAAATTGACATTTTAGTTAAATACGTACAACACATAATCAAAATTAAACTAAAAATATTTGATTATTTTGATATAGTAGGAAAAACCCATATAATATTTTAGAGATGTTAAAATTGTACGTACCATAATATGATAAGCATTATGCCAAGTATAACAGAAATTTTCTATTATTAGTTTAAAATTGAAATTCTAGTTCAAAAATATATCTTTCATTTAAATCTAATAAAACTCATTTATACTGTATTGATAATTTTGGAAAAAAATTCATAATTTAATTTTGACATGTAGGAAAACTTCTCATGTAAAACTAATACATGATGTGACCTATATGACTCAATGGGTATGTTATCCATTTAAAATATAATTTTAGAAAAAAATAATGTGACATACTCAAAACTGTGGAAAAAATGGACTGTTTTGATACATTAATAAAAATATCCATATGAGTTTTTTTCATATAGGAATCATATTCATGTTAATGTGATGCACAATGTGGCAATTATAACTCAAATGCAATGTTTTTTTACTGAAAATATATTTTATTAAAAACCATAAGTGAAAATTTCAAAACAAATAAAACTCATTTGAATTTTCTTGTTACTATAGATAAAATTTATTATAATTCATTTGTGACATGTATGGATCAACCAGACCTCAATCTGACACACAGTGTGATCATAATAAATCAAAGAGTAACTTTTTATTGAAAATTTACATTTTAGTAAAATCAATAAATTCCATATTTCCAACCTACAAAATATATTACTATTATATTTATGTTTTCTTAAAAATATCAATAACTTATTTTTTATGTGTATAATTCAGCTTCACCTCAATCTAATTCACATTGTTCTTGATATAACTAAATTTGTATTTTATCAGTTTAAAATTGAAATTTTAGTTAAATACCTTATACACACATTAAAAACTAAGAGAATGCCCTTATATTTTCATTATAATTATTTAAATTATCTATAAGTAATAAAACTCAATATAATATTTCTACAATTTTAGACAATGACCCATATGTCTTATATGACATTTATGAATAATACTATCCACAATCTAATATAAAACATTATAGGATTGACTCAAAGTGTCTGTTATAAGTTTAAGCATTTCAATTTGGTTCAAAAAATGTAAACCTCGCTAAAAGATAAAAAAATATCTATCATTTGCATGATAATTTAGGTAAATTATTCATAAGTCATTTTTCATTTGTAAGAATTAATTTCAAATCATAATAAGACTTCATGTGACTAGTATGAATCAAATTGCATGTTTTTAGTTTAAAATGACATTTTAGGGAAAAATAGGTGACATACTGAAAATCAAGAAAACACATTTTATTTATTTTTATAATTTATAAAAATAGTATATATTTATTTTTGAAAAATTTAAGAATTATCTACACATAAATTTGACACAGAGAGTTACAAGTATGACGTAAAGTGATCATTCTTTGTTTAAATTGACATTTCAGTGATAACAACAATAAACATACTCAAAATCGAGAAAAGGCATTCTGATTATTTTAATAAATTAGGTCAATGATCCAAAAGTAATTATTGTTGTGTTGGAGTTATAAAAACCACAATACTATTCTTGGTGTTACTAGTATGACTCTGTGCACGTCTTTTTATATAAAATTTACATTTTAGTAAAAAGGACTAGTAACATAAAGCAAATCAATAAAAATATTGTGATTATTTTATTACATTAATTCTACTATACATAAGTTATTCATGATGTATAGGAATCGCATACACCTCAAAGCGAAACATGTAATAACCAACCTGACTCAATGTTTCCATTATTAGTTTAAAATTGAGATTTTAGTTAAAATCATGTTTCACTCACTAAGAACTACGAAAATGTTCTACAACTATCCTGATAATTTATGAAAATGAATTATAAGTTATTTTATATGTTTAGTAATTAATCTAATTTCAACGTGACTTAATATGTGATAGATATGACTCAAATTATGTGTTTGTGGAATAAAATGATATTTTAGTAACAAAAAACACATGGCATGCTCAAAACATGAAAACATGTTTGGTTTATATTGAAATGATAGGGAAAAAAATCAATAAGTCACTTTGGTCATGTAAGAATCATCTTTACCTAACTTCAATGAATGGTGTGACCATTATTACTCAAATCAGGTGTTTTAATTTAAAAGAGACATTTTTGTAAAAAACACATGTCGCATACTCAATACTAAGAAAAATTATTATGTGTATTTTGATAATTTTTGAAAATTATTAATTAGTTTCCTTTTTATTTATATGAATTATTTTCACCTTAATTTGATACAATATTTTCCAAAAATGAATCAATGTGTTTGTTATGATTTTGAAATTGATAATTTATATAAAATATCTCTACACTAACTTAAACCATAGAAAAAACACTCAAATTTTATTTCTAATTTATTTCTATTCCAAATTTCATTAGGAAATAAAAAATTTTAATTCATTCCAATCTGACAAATAATGTGTTCTATATGACTCTATGTACATGTTTTCAATATATAACTTCAATTTTAGTTTGAAATATGATTCATGTCGCCAAAATTGACAAAAGATGTGTATAATATTTTGTGTCCTTTTGTCTACTATAACATAATTAAATTCTTAATCATTATTAACTTATACTTATTCATTTAATTATGATAGAGATAATATTTCAGGAAGAAACAAATTATGTGACTGTTGAAGGATTGTTCTCAAAAATCGTGTGCACATGAATTGGATCCCATTTTGAGTTATTTTATTATCACTATAGATGAGATAAAATTAAAGAAAACATGCCTTTTAGAAGATAATTAAGGGATTTTATGAGTATGTATCAACTACAACTCATCCTAACAAACAATATTCCATGTATGACTCAAGGAATATGTTTATAGTTACAAATTGAATCTTTCTATTTAAATTATTTCATCATAGTATTACAAACATAATATTATTTTAATTATATATATGGATTAACGTGATCATGTTAGGGTGGTTTTTTAGAAATATCATGAATAGAGGTTGAGGAAAAACATAAAATTAAATTTATATTTTTGTATGTTAGTATTATTTTGGACTTTCTCTTGTAATTATAAAAAACCATGTTAGAAAATTCTATTATATATTTTTTCATGTATTTGTGTTATAAATTCTATTCATATTTATTATGTTGTCTAAAAATGTATTTTATTATAATTGTTCAATTTTAGTGTTCTATAGTTTTATAATAACACAATAGAATTTTTCCCCTTCATCATCTATAGAAGTAACAATGATAAAATAACATTTTATCAGTGTTACTAAAAGTGTTGATAAATTCATACCTAATCATTTATTCTAATATGACTGATAATGGAATCCTTATTATTAATACAAAAATTTATTATTATATGATTATGTAAAATCACATTTTCTAGAATTGATAAAGGATCATTTTATCAGTGTTTTTTAATCAATGATAAAAAAGAATATTTATTTGTTATGAATAAATGTGCTAATAAAGTTGTTCTTTTATTTGTGATTATAGAAGATTTGATAAAGTTATCCATTATCAAAAATTTTGAAGTGAAAATAAAGTGTTCCTTTATCAGTATTTTTCTAGAACTGATATAAACTTGGGTAATTTAAACACTGTATAGTTGTTAGTGAATTTTTTCCCCTGATAATTTCTTATTTTTGTGACATTGACAACCTTATTTGTATTTAGGAGACGTAGAACCATAAATTAATCTTCTTGGGAATTTTTTATAAGGTAAATTACAAGGAAATACCACCATTTTATGGTGGAAGAACCCTACACCATGGAATGATCTAGTTTTTGGTGTTTTCTATAGTGAAAAACATTTCCCTAAAATGGATGTGTAACATCCCATTTCAAATTTTCAATTATTTCTCTTTTATTTTCTTTTTTCCACTATAATTGGGTGTCTACTCAGACTCCCAAGGATGGTGATATTTTTATAATAAAACAACATAATCTTCCGGGATGTATGTTTTTTTATTTAATGGATTTTGGGTATAAGTGTATTATTGGCCTACGGGTGTTCTCCTTAGGTTTTGTGAATACCCTAGGTTGTTTGGGTTATCTGGTAATAATCTTTAATTTTTTGCACTCTTTTTTATAAATGGACACTATCTAATGGGATTACAAGTCTTTTATATTCTATAGAATGATTCGATGAACATGGCAGACAATATGAATGGAGTACATGTAGTATAAATATTATGCATCGTTCAATGTTAAATTAGTGAGTTTTAACAAAAAATAGTGATGGTTTTATAAGGTACATGGAACCAATCAATTACATAATATATAAATGGATCATAAACCATGTAAATATCCCAGAAAAAGTTATTATGGTGTTTCATCGGTTGATTGTTATTTCATTATTCAACATCTCTCCTTGCTATCAACCTATGTTACTTCTCTGAAAATTTTGCGAGCCTCAGTTCATTCATGTATGATTCATTCAGTGTTGGATCATCATGGAAGTTATGTTTTATCTTTTTGGGAAAGGGGTCACATCTAATTTTTCATTTACATTGATCATGGTTGCATTGTTTTGTCCCACTATTTTTATTATTCATCTATGGTGATGTTTCCTTTGATTCTATTCAACATTTTTTTGTGATCATTTTTTGAGGGATGATCCTTGTTTGTTCAGTTGTGAAAGGTTTTTATACATGAGGTATGTTTTGATATTTCCTATTCACCAACAGTTTCTAAAATTAAATAAATTTAAATGTTTGTGTATTGGTTCTAGGGACTCCATTTTCTTGGATATTTTTCTTGTTTTTCAATCCCATTATGAGAATGTGCACCCCAAGTTTTGAAGTAGGCGGTTCCATCTCTATCATATGTTTATGAAATTCTCTTCCCCTATTCTTGATATATTTTTTAATTACATTAAATTTCATGATATATTTATTTGATTTGTGTGTGGGGAAATGGTTTTTTTATAAATGTTGGTTTCCCCATTGTTATGTTATATGGAAGTGGTTTTCAATGTATTGTGAAATGGTTTAATGAAATGGTTTTCATAGAATGATATGGTAAAATAGTCTGATGATTATTTTTGAAAATAGGGATCATGAGACACATTTTTTTTATGTGGATGGTGTTGTGATAATCCTAATTCAATGTTTTGGTGTTTTTATATGGATATTTCCTCTGATCCCTTGGCTTATTGTTCTATAGACTGTTAAAAATGTTTGGGGGTTCACATTCTGGGTAGTTCATCTACTCATTAGACTTAAAGAATATGTCTTGATGATTAATTTATATGTTATTGTCTATTTTTAGGTATGAGTTTTTTAGCTATCACATCATATTGTAATGCTTGGCTTATTGCTATATATGTTATTTTTTATATTTGGGCTATTTTTTTTAAAATTTTTGATTGAAATAACATGGATTTGATATAAAATGTAATGCATGATTTTATTTCACTTGATATATTTTTGTACTGATATATGTCTATGAAATTATATGAAACTGATTTTCATTTTTTATTTGTAAACACAAAAAAATGCGGAATTAAATTTATTATCATTATTTTTTGATAAAAAATTTTAAAATATATATCTCTCCTTGTTTCCATTAATGATGAGCATGCTTGGATTATTACTGAAAGACATGGTATGGTAAACTAAGGTGATACCCAAATGATCATGTTGTCTCACACCCTATATAACCCTTTGGAGGTTAATATAAGAAGTTATTTATTTTGATGTAGGGAATGGAAAAGGTGCCACAATGAGGCAGAGAGAATTTCTGTTACCTAGGTTTGAGTAGATGGATAGTGAGACGGTAGGGTTGTTACCTATGTTTGGGTAAGACTCTTTGAGATTGCTTATATATAAATTTAGTTTTTTCATTTGTATTTTTTTCCTTATTATGATGTATATGCATTCATTATTCTTATGTTTCTTAGTTCTATACATGTTTATATATTTCATATAATCAGTTTCATGTTCATAGAAATTGTTCCCTCTATTTTTGGGTCATTCTCGGTTGCTAGATGTTATCCAGTGGGGATGAGTAATGCCTTTTTGTTTTGTTTAAATTTGAATTGGGTACTATATTTAGAGGGTATCTAACATTTATTTTCACAGTTCAATATCAAAGTCTACTTTTTCCTCAATTGTCCTTGTCTAGGGGTGTTTGGTATTCTTGAGATAGGACTTTTTGGGCCTCAATGTTATATTGGAGTGAGGGCCTAACCATCTGATTACATGATGGGAATCATGCTACTATGGGATGTAAGGATGTGTGTATCATGTTTTGAGTTTTTTAGGATAATAATAGTTTTTTATTTATTTTCTTCTATAATCTATAATCATTATTTTTATGATCATTTCATCTATTTTAGTGTTCTTTAGTATTCCACTAAGATATTCTCTACGACTTCCTGAGGAGGGTGTAGCTGATTCTCCTTAAGGAAATACTCATGTATATTAGAACATTATAGAATATTTTATGTTGGAAGTTATTCCTATCGACTAGAATGTACCTCAATGTCAAGAAATATTCATTGACTTATAACGGTGATTTATAAGAGACAATGATTGATCACAAGAATTCCTAAATGAGAATCCACCATCCTTTAATATTATAAATGAACCATAAGATCTGTAGAATTACCTTGAAAAGATTGATTAGATCTTCAATATCAAAGATACACATGAGAATATCAAGATTATTTTTTAGGAATTTAGACATCAGGTTGTAAGAAAGTGACCGTGGGAGTAAACGGTACAGTCGGATAGGCATATCGTCTTAGACTAGAAGGGTTCTGAGGATCTCTTCTTCCAATAGTTTTATACAGAGAAACTGATGATAGAGAAGTCTGTAGGTTTCTTTAATTTATTAA
Organism: Viscum album; assembly: GCA_963277665.1. Taxonomy (NCBI): domain Eukaryota; kingdom Viridiplantae; phylum Streptophyta; class Magnoliopsida; order Santalales; family Viscaceae; genus Viscum; species Viscum album. The sequence goes on along the minus strand of OY728164.1, from coordinate 719,578,703 downwards.
TGGGGGAGAATTGTTTTTCAACACATACGAAATAGTTTTTCGGACAAGTTTATTTTTGCTAGAGGTTCTAATGAATGACCATCTGAAATCAAAGAATTACCTGCATGGTTTGAAACCAAATATCAGATCGAAGGTGTTTATAATAACAATTATGATCTATGAGGATATGGTGGATAGTTATGTGATATGATATATTAATATGGTATAAAATTTGGATATTCATACCCTTATACCCCACCAAGATTCTGATTTAGTGGTGTTCTATGGAAAATGAGGAAATTGGAGGATCATAATAGATGTGATGAAGGTGGTTCTCAACTAAAGTCCTCTTTGAGGGACTAGTTTCTAGTAGGGGTATTCATATTACTTGGTATTAGTTTTTGATGGTCATAAACATATAATTTTCATGTCTTACACCTTAAAAAATGTGAAATAGTTGTGGATGTTAGTTTAATCTAAATTATTTTTGTCTGGCTATGTCTACTCATTGATATAGATAGAGATCATCATCCCTAAAGTCTTCTATGGGGAACATAGATGAATAAAAGACTATAAGAATCTAGAAAAATGAATCATTGGTTATGCTCTATAATGAATTAGACGATCTTTTGGTGATGGTAGATGTTTGTCATGCAATATTGAGAGGTACCATATTAATGGTATCATCACTAGCGACTTCTAATTTTTATGTAGGTGCTTCCCACAAGTTTTTATCTATATGTTTTATGGATTTGATTAATCATCCAAGGGATCTCATGTATATTGTTATGGAGTTAGAGAAAACTCTTGAAAAGAGAAAATTGAATGGGTTTTAGTGTTCTTCTTTTGTTCCACAGTTAAATGATAAGGCTTTTGTCTTTAATTTTCTTGTTCTTAATCTGGACATGTTTAACCTCTTCAATAAGATGTGTTGTCTTATTGATCATCATGCTAAGGATGATTATTATCATACAAATTTCTGCATTTCATGTGGTCTATGGGAGCTCACAAATGTTTTAGTGAGAGAGGGATATGATGTCTGGTCATGCAGGACCTTCCATCCCAGAGTGCCTGAGTTTGTTTTATACAATATTAGTTGAATATAATGGTGTTTTTCCTTTTGTTCATATTAGTGTTGTTGTTTTGGATTTTATATAGTTTTTATTATAATATTTTTGTATGATTCCTCTATACAGGTAGTTGGATTTTATGATTGAACTGGTGTCAGGTGCATAACAGATTTCAATACCTTCCAATTATATGGAACCAAAGATGCTAAAAGGGATCATGATTCAGTTGGTCTAAATGATAGTGTTTGTGGATGATACATTATTTTTCTTTATATCTCTGCATGAGATTGAGTGCCATTTGATTTTGGTTTTGGAAATATTGAATAGTCACCATTTTTATGAAAATCATTCAAAATAAAATTTTTAGAGCCAAGAAGTGACAGTCTTAGTGAACAAATTTCTAATAATGGATTATTAATTTATCTATAGAATATGAAGAATTATTATCATGGTATGAGCTAGAAAATGTCATTGAGATTCAGTGCTTCCATAGTATTATTGGATAGAATTGATATCTCTTCATGGAAGTTTTCAAATTTGGTGATGAATATAATTTATCTTACTATTAATGTAGTGAAATACATATGTGATGCAATGTGTCATTCCTCATACAATGAGATATATCAACTTCTATCATTAGCACCTATTTTTATGTTACATGATCCCAATAAGGGATTTCTGGTTTTATGTGATTCTTATGAAACTATTTGGGGTTGTGGTCACTGATATAATGATAATGAGGTAGATCACATATCTTACAATATTTGACTGGGTGTGAAGAAATAACCAACTCATTATTTAGGTCTTGGTGTACTTATCCATGTGCATAGATGTTAGGGATGATATATTTTTTTGAGTGGATCAAAATATTTATAACTGTAAGAGATTGAGATATGTATTTCATCATAAATAATTGAATCTAATATTGTGTTAGGGGATAAAATACCATTATATGTTTGAATTTTATATTTACTACACCCCATGAATGGGGAATTTCATTGCACACACTCTTGGTTGGAATGATTCATCGCATGATGTTTGGGAATAGAAGGAAGAGATAAACCTTATTTAGATTGTTTCAGTTACATATGGATGCTCATGAGGATGTTTCAATCATGTTTTTGAACAATTTCTTGTTTAAATCATCTATCCATTGTTATATTCTAAAGCATTATCAGTATGATGTCCAGTTTAGATGAATTATACAACCCCTATATAGTGGGAGACTATTTATGGTTGGCCATTCTCATCAAATGGTGATCAATGTTTTGTGGATCATTTTTTTCCCACCAATATATATGAGGATATCCACTCTTTTATTATCACATTTCACCATAGGTCATTCATCTAGGAAAAATAAATATGTTTTATAACATGATATGATGATTCTGGTGGTCTGGTATGAAACGTGACAATACTGATTATGTGACATATTATTACATAGTCCAATAGATAAAGGTAAGGAATCTGAAACATTATGGGGTTTCCAACCTCTTATAGTTATAGTTTATAAATCGGATGAGGTATCCGTGGATTTTTTTTATTGGATTAACAAATAATTCACAAGGAAATAATTTTATCTAGTTACTAATTGATAGGTTGAAAAACAAAGATCACTTAATTTTGATATAGGACAATAATGATATTCATGATTATAGTAAACATAATGTGAAAAAGATTGTGATATTACATGGGATTCCTTCCACCATTTGTTGAAATAGAAATATAATGTTTACTTAATGGTTCTAAAAGAGACTATAGGAATATACTGGGATATAGGTCATGCTGAGTACATCTTACCATCCTCGAAAAATGGTCAAAAATTGTAGAGTATTAAGGTTTTGGAGGACATGATTTGTTAATGTGTCTTGTATTTTTGGTGGATTGTGGGGAATACATTTGGGAATGGTTGAGTTTTCGTATAACATTAGTTATTACTCGTATATTGGAAGAAAAACTTTCAAATATTTATATTATGTCCTGTATAAATCACCTCTCTGTTGGGAGGAGGTGTGAGAATCCTTTTTCGTGGTACCATGTTTGGTTAATGATATGTCTATGATGACCAAAGAGATACTTTGATAATTGTTTATTTTTAATAGTGAATATAAATCTTATGAAGTTAAAATCTATATTCTGTTGGATTTTTTCATATATGACTTTTTTTCCATGAAATTTTCTCTGTTTAGGGTCAATATTGGCTGGGAAAATTTGAAAATTGGTACAAAGATATATTGGATCATTTAATGTTATTGTGTTTCATGAGAAATTTGTTTTTCAGTAGGCATTGTTGATTGTTTTTATAGAACATCCTGATGTTTTCCACATATCATAGCTCAATAAATTCCATCATGACCCCTATCACATTCTGAGATATAAAAAGATAGATTTAGATACAGATGATTCTATTATAGATAGTCCTATAGAGTTCATTGACTCTCTTATGAATGTATTTCATGAGAAGTTGATTATATTAGTCATATTGTTACATTAGAAAAGATAGGTTTCTCAAGAATCTTGGGAGTGTGATTCATTTATAAGAGAGACCAAGACTCACCTCTTTAGTGGATATCATTCTTCTACATTAATTATCAACGATTAAATGTCTTTTGGTGGTGATTTTGTTACATCTCATTACCCTTTATTAGGTATATCCATTTACTCTTATTTTTGCATATTTGAATGGGTATGTATATGGATTGACAAGAATGGGGAAAATTTATGAGTAAAAACCAAATGATTAGGGATGTATATTTATTATAATTAATTGATTCTTGGAATAGTTCGGTGTAAATTTTATTGATATGGATTTTAGGATGCTTCATTAGATTATTATTATTCTATTTTTCCACTTCCTTCCGTTATATAAAATTAGAGAACTTCATCTATGATTTTGGAAGCTTATGTTTATTAAAATTGATTCATTCGATATAGGATCTTCAAAGAGTTTTATTTCATTTCCATAGGTAAGTGATCCTTTTAGATTCATCGTTTACCTGGATCATGGAAACATCATTGTTTCGATCTATTTGTTTTGATCCATGGAGATGTTTTCATTGATTCATTTCTAGATATAATATGTGATCATGTTCCAATGGTCAGTCCTTTTTGGTTGTTATGCAGTGGGTGTGCATTTATGGGGTATGTTGTGATCTTTACTATTCTCCAAAACATTTATAAAATGTACTTAATTATTATGCATGTGTATTGGTTTTAACACCTCCATTATAATAATGAGTTATTCCTTTTGGCCGATCCCATTATGGTTATGTGTGACCTACCTTTTCAGGTAGGTGGTTCTATCATTATCCTGTATTGGTAATTTTCATTTCTCTAATTTCTGAAAAATTCATTTATGAAATAAAATGGAAAGAAATGAGTGATTTCATTTGTGTGTGTGAAAATGGTTTTTTGATAAAATGATATTTATCCATGGGTATTGGTAAATTGAAAGGGTTTTCAAATAATTTTGATATTGTTTTATGTAATTATTTTTAAAGCATGATATGATAAAATGTTTTGGAAGATAGAGTACATGATAAGCCTTATGTACATAGGCAGAAGAATTATTAACATGAATCATCGACTATTGGTGTTTTTTTCATGGGCCATTCCTCATCTTCTTAGGGATGTTGTTCTTGGGACTTTTTTGAAATGTTGGGGGGTTTACTTTATTGGGTGTTCCTCTTCCCTTTAGACTTGATGTATATTGATGATCTATTCATGCAACAATTATTTATTGGGTCATTACTATGTATCCGTGAAAAGGTATAGATAAATCACAGTAATATATTACTATAGACTAATTTTTGAAAAAAAATCTATGTAATTAGTTAATGTCTTAATGCACTCATTCTTTATATTCCCACCCTTAACCATAGTAGAATAAATAAAAAACTGAAAAGTGCATAATGTTTTAACAAGGTTTAGTTCCACAGTGACCCTATACTTCATTATATGTTCGAGTAAATTAAATTACTAAAATTTAGAATATATTAAAAGAATTTAATTCTCATGAGATATCTCTAAAAACAAATCCTCATTATATTTAATGGTTTCTTTATAATCACTTTTACAAGTGTATAATGGTTCCTCCAAAACTCTAATGAACAAGATTAAAAATATTTTATAGATATTGATGAATAAATTTTTTAGATATTATTCTTTATAAATATGTTTTCCACTAAAAATATATATTCAGTTATAATAATATTCATATTGAAGTTTTTCATTACTTCTTCTCAAAATAATTGAAATATAATTAGACAGACCTTTTTTCTTTCATAAAACTTATTCAGATTCCTTAATATAGCTTCAGCCTTATCAACCTACATTTGAATAAGATTTCATTATATTGATATATCATAGGGATTATTGTTCAATCAATGGTCCTTGTTTTTTTACACATAGGTTCATTAAATACTAAATGTTGTCAACATCTCTTGAATTGATACTAATAATATCAGTTTCTTCAATATTCCTATGATATAAAAAAGTCCCCAATAATATAATATCTGGTTCTTAACATGGTTTTTATCACACTATTATTATTTCTACATTATATTCCTTAAATTATATAAATGATATTTCACATAATTAATAAATGAATGTCCAACCTGATTTTCCATATTGGTAAATTCCTATTAAAATGATTCAATAATATCTGAATATTAAAATCAAATTTAAACACAAATAACAATATCTATTTATTCTTATTAATGAAATTTGATTATTCTTATTCAAATATTTTGTCATATATTTGGGTATTTTAATTATCTACACACTAGAATGTATACCCAAATAAAATAACATTATCACATGATAACATTTCATATCATAGTTTGGAAATAGGTAATTATTATCATTCCACTAATTATTGTTACTTTGATTTCTCTTTAGGTTGTGACATCCTTTACACTGAAAGAATTAATTTCAACTTTATCCTTTACTCTAAAATCATCTTCATTATATAATAATCTTTTCTATATGATTACGATCAATTAATTTATACTCATATTGAACCCCAATTATCAATGAATATTTGTGATGTTTATTTCATGAATGAATAGGGTTATAATAATCATTATTAACCTTCAGAAATATATTCTAGCTAATAAATTTAAAGGAATCATACATGTATCGAAATGAAATAATCATTATATAATAAAAAAAACTAGTGTATCACATTATAGAGATTCAAAAACATAAAAATTTACTTGTTTTCACTAACTCCAAACAATTGTCTAATATTTCATATTATTTATGAAATATATATGGTTTTGCACTTCATTCCATTTTCAGAGAATGTCATTCATTCATCTGAATAACAATCATAAAATATATTAAATTTTACATATCTATTGAAACCACTGAGGTTGTTTTCATATATATACCTTAGATACAAACATGGGCATCCATTCAAATTTTTATTTAATAGGATAAAATGGTAAATAAAATATTATGTATCGTCCTTATAAAAACATATGTACTTTGAAAATTCCTGTGCTTTTGAATTTTTTATTCAAGGAATAAAATTAGTGTTTTTATTTTCTTTTTCAAAATTCCATTATTCACTAAAAATTTCACAACATATGAAAATTATCCTAAAATATATTCACATATTCTAAATAAATATAAAATCACTCAAAAACAACCTAAATGATTTTAATCATTTATAAAATAAATAAAAACTGTTTAAACATAATTTGAAATAACAAACATAACATAAATACTATTATTTTGGAATTTCATGAATCCTTCACTTCCAAGTTAATTTCAATTTCACAATTTTCTTTTTAAAATAATCACCCACCAAATATTTATAAAATACTCTATCATTAATAATTATATATATTACATAGTTGGATTATGAATTTTTTTGTTTTACTTGAACATAAATAATACTATCATCTTAGATTATTATATATGTAGCTTATCCCCAAATTTTTTATTAGCGAACATTACAATTTCTGTTAATATTTTATCTTATAGATAGTTTTCTAAAAAACCATAAATTTTTTTATTAATTCATTTCAATTGGGATTAGTAGTCATCACATTTTAATTTTGTTGTCTTGAATCTATATTTCAGATAATGTTAAGCATCATCTTCAACATCATATCCTTTAGCATTAAACCATAATTATATAAAATTAAATTTGGTTTCCCATATCTATCATTATTTTCTTGTTCATATTTATTGTCATCTTCCCCACAACCCAACATCCACAAATATTAAACTCTCATACAATTAATATATTCTTATCATATAAAATAACAAATTTCAAAATCCATTTTGGTTATTCTATTGGTCTATCCTTTTTTGTGGTATAATAATTTATTATGGAGTTCAAATGAATGATATTTGATTATAAAACAATGTAATTATTAAGAATATATTCTATTGTAATATTTGATATAATTTGGAGAAAATATTTAAGGAAATCCTTGTTTGGTAATTCTAGATTGGGTGACCACTCAAAAAAATCAAGGAGATGAGAGTAAATTCAGTTTTATGGAAAAAACATCCATAAAAAACGTCAAATAATTTTATAAGGACTTCATATGATTCATTTTAATGTAAATATTGATTTATGGCCCTATAATATATTATTTATAAGATATTAGGAATCCAATGGTGAGGGATATTGGAATTCGGTGACTAGTGAGGTCTAATTAAAATAGATTTATTACATCAAAAATAGTAATCAAAATCTCATATTAAATATATATTTTTGGTAGAATAATTATAATTAATTAAATTATGTCACAATACATATGAAAAATTTTAATAAAATAATATTTCATTATTGGTGTTAACTTACATGAAATGTATTGGAACTTTTGAATTGTATTGTACCATGAGTTTATGTTTTATGTAATGCGGTCCCCATTTCATTTTAATCCCACTGAATAGAAAAGTGGGGTGCAAATCCATCCTTTAGAATATAATAGAGGATAAATTGGATGTTCACTACCTAAATTTATGATATATGACTTTTGAAATCTAATATAATAACGAATACATAGATTCCTACACCTAGTTGTCTCATCTTCTTGATATCAATTTGCAGAATGCAATAGAAGAGTAGTATGAGTCTCTAAAGAACTTCTTACATAAAATATAAACAAAAGGTGTTCCATTAAGACCTCATGTAGTTATAATCATTAGATACATGGATTTTTTAGTTCTATTGGGATTCATGCAACCCACATAATTGTTCATATAACTTATATTCACCTTACATCCTCCAATATTATCATGTTTTTTAGGAAATTTAATACGAACAACATAGAGAAGACGTTCCCAGATCTCTTGACAATGATTCTATGAATGGATAAAGATATAAACCATGAATAATATGATATGATTATTCTAAAAAAGAATAAATGAATGTCTAAAAAGTCAAATGGAAACTCTATGTTAATAAAACCTTCACACCACCCTTCTAAAAGGGGAAGGATCTTCAGAGAGATGAAAGAGTTAGATTTAGTGATTTTATATTAATGAAATTATTTTTAACTGAAGAATAAATGTTATTAGCTAATGAGACAATTGGAATATGTAGGTATATAAAATATCATGAATAAAATATCCAATTATCTAAATTATGTATTATATGAAATATTTTTTATTACAATTTTATCCAATTATAAGCACCATGTCCATTATGAAAGATTACAAAATGTAAGGTGGATATTCAAAATTCCAATGGAATGATAATTTTAATGATTTATATTAGAGATTAAAATCTCACATTTATATCTATATAACTTATAATTTTAATGAACTATTATTATATTCTTATTTTAACGAAGAACATTATTTATATTCCATTTAAAATGGATATTATCTTATTTTAAATTCTAGAAAAAATAAATGATAATTTTAGAAATATGAAATATTTTATTGTATGTAACATTTTAATAACAATATTAAAATACAAGAATTAACAATTAGTTTTGGAAATAGATAAAAAATCATGTTTCCATGAACCACATCACACCCAGTTTTGGATGATTTCTGACCTAAGAAGGAGTTGGATAATCATAATTCATATCTTTTACTAACTAAATTAGAATATATGGTGAAATAAACACTATATGGTATATTTATTATTCAATTATGAACATATGGATTAAAATAATGAAGAGAATACTTTGATTGGTATGATGATAAATAATATACACTAAATTCAATACGTGGATAATCAGAACTAGTAGATTATAAATTGTCTAAATAGTTTGGGATATTATCACCAACCACTCCTCCTTATACACCATAGTAGAATGGTGTAAATAATATTAGTAATTTTTCAATGTTGTGGATAAGGAGATAGGTTTTAACATTTTGAGATTCTAGTATATATAGTTTCCTATAAATAATTCAAAGTGTGATATCATTATTCATATTCACTACAAAAAAGGACCTAATGCATTAGTAAATTAAATTAAACATACTAAAAATGTCATTATCATATCAAATAATATAACTATATCAAAAATAATAAATTTCTATAAATTAGAATATTATTATGAATTAATATTAAAAAACATTAATTTTAATAATTTGTTATTTATAAAAATAGGGATATATTTTATATTATCTATTATAAGAAAAATATATAATATTAATACTTTTAATTAGTTAAAATTAACTACATAATTGAATTTATAAAACTAAAATAATATTTATATTAATTTATTTGTTTTTTATCAAAACAATTTTGCTAAAGAGTGAAAAATACCTGAATTGGATTTTTTTTCAATTATTATTATATTATCAAAAAATAAAAATGAGATTAAAAGATATAAAAAACTTTTTTATAAAAAAAATTTAATTTTAATTTTATATTTCTTGTTTTCCAACTCATTATTCCCATTATTGAACATAAGCAGTATTTTATTAAAAAATATGTGTTACGATATTTTATTTATTTTATTTTAATGTAAAATATTCTCTTAAATAAGAATTTAATTAGAAAAAATGTAATCAAAATTATGATTTATTACATAAAAGTTTTTTGGGAAGTTTCTTCTTATATTTTTATTCATAAATTAGTTTCTATAATTAGATTTTTTTATGACTAATTTCTGTTAAGAGATTAATCTGATTTTCCATGAATTTTCTTAAGTGTACATGACATTTAGAGCATATAGATTACATTTTATAGGTTTTTATATCTTACCAAAATAACCTATTAACATTCCCTTACCTACCTGAACAAAATTTCATGTAATTCAATTCATTCCCATTAACGTTTTCTCCTAGGAATGTGTATATTTCATCACTTATTAATGGGAGGATATACAACCCATCATGGTATAAACATTAATTATGTTTCCTAGAAAAAACCAACCCGTTTAATCCTCCTAGAAAAATATCACAGGATCCCACAACCTTATTTCTTTAATTTTCTTAATAAATTAATTTTCAAGTAGAATTCCAAGGAACATCTATGTTCCAGACATTTGTGTTTCATCTTCACATTCTATATTTTAATTTTTTTTCTCATAATTTTATTCCTAAAACCATTAGTATAATGTATTATGTATTATTTATTTAAATAAGCTTCATTATATTTATTTAAAATGATTTTTTCATAGAAATATATTGACTAATAAAAACATATGCATTGATCATGTGTACATGTAGACAACTAACACCACGAAGCATTGCAGTTTGTTTTTTTCCATCGCCAATTTTCATGTATGGTACCATGGAAGAACATTATGAAAAATTATTTCTTTTATGTTTCAATTATAATTCATAAATGGTTAATTATTTCTTAAACCACCATATTTTTTATAGGATAGGGAAGTGTGGTCCATGTTTACATACAGACAACTACTTCCATGTCAACAACGCATTTCATTTTTCATTTTAACTGGATTGGGATTACATTAAAAATATTTTTGTTGTATATAAAATATATTAATAACTGTATATATATTTTGTAGGTTGTCAATTTGTTATTTATATATACATAATCATGGTCAATATTCCATGTGAAGCTATAAAAATCACCCTTCCAACCATTGGTGGCAAATAAGTTCCAGAAGGATTTAATGAATGAATTACATATGACAACAAATAGATAATTTCAAGATAACTCATGAGAAATAATATTATTTTTTGGTTTTAGTGAAATTAATTTAATTATTAATGATGATAAGTAGAAATATTGAACACTTTCTAATATGAAGTTAAGTGATGTAATATAATCCCTTCGTTAAATTCTAGTTACACTTTCTCTTTATTTTACCCATTTTATTAAAAAATTATTTCATTGAATTATTATATTATATATATATCTCATAAAAATATACCAAGTTTAATATTCCTTCCATTACAGGTGAAATACATGCCATATGATTCCTTCAATAATTGAATTTTATGGAAATCTAATTTAAATGGATTTTCAAAATTATAATTTCACACAAAAAAACCACATAAAATTTTCTGAATCCATGAATCTATTTTAAAATTACACATTTATTTATATATATATATATATTCAATTATTATTTCAATGAAAAATTTTGTTCTCATTTCTCCAAATGATTCTTTTCTAATTTAGGAAAGAATTATAAAATAAGATTGTTTCTTTAATTATACATCTTAGAACCTTTTCATGGATTTTTATACGAGGGGACATCATTGTCAAGGATTGTTTTTCATTCAGATATGAAGGTTCAAGGAAATTTCTTTGCATCTTCAATTAAGAATTTTTATATTATAGCTTTCAGATATGACATATCAGAAGAAGTTAAAATCCAGTTCATTCACATGGGTTTTTACAATGTATTTCCCTCATATATGGTTTATTTTTGTCATGTGGAACGCAAATGTATGATATTAATTAAGTGAATATACGGCCCATAATTACATATCCATACAATTCATTTGGAAATGTTACCATATTATGATATATCATGGTGTGTAGGTCGTGATCCTATGACACTATGATGTGTGGATGGTTATCCTAGCCAAATATGATATGATAATGAGGACTCCATACATGAATCATGGTTTATATTTCTTATTTCATATAGTCAGTAGACTCACTCTGATTCTAGGATCTTATGATTTGATCAGAGTTACTCAATCCTTTAATATTTTTATTTCCTTATATATTGATTACATGCATATGACCACTCCCTTTATGATATTATGGTATTCCACTCATGTTATGCTCTTTCATCATGTTTATTGCATTAGAGGGAATTATAGTTCACCCTTTTACTTAGGTATTTACCCATGTTAACTTATTCAATATTAAGTGATCAATAGTAGTTAGTATCACTCTAGGTATATTAAATAATTACAATAATCTTATATTTTATGATTTTTTATTTATGTTTCAAATACTCTGAAGATTATAGACCATAGATCCTTGGACTATATTATTTGTAAAATATTTTAAATGTTATAAAATAATATGTTTTTATATTTTTATTTTCAATAATTTGTATCAAAATAAGGATAACTTAATTTTTGGATATTAGGATTACAAAATATTGGTGAAAAATGAATCATAATCCCAAACATTGGATAAGATCTTGGAGTTTTGGTAAGGTATAAATTCTAATTTTTTTCCTAGTAACATATCCCTATCTGAATACTACAAGTGGAAATGGTTTTTTAATAGATGCATCTAGTGGAAATTTACTCAACAGTATTAGGTTGAGTATATCTCATCCTTTATTCTAGTTCATGGTGACTAGGATCGTACCGCCCATCAAGTATAACACTCCTAGGGGAAATTCATTTGTTATTTCTAAATGTATTTTAAAAATATTTTTAAAAATTTAAATTTATTTTAAATAATTTATTATGTATTTCTGGTTTGAGAACCTAATTTGATGAAATATATTTAGAATTAGAGATTCATATGTTAAGCTTCTCCAATAATTTGTGAGTGACTCCTTCTATGTTTATTTTTTACCATATAATTTTTTATTTAATATATATGTATTCTCATCCATTAAAATGCATAGTATTAGAAAATGGTTGGACAAAATGTGTATAATTTTGACAATATGTGCAATTAGAAATGTGATGATTGTCCAAATGAAATTCCTAACATGATGGGAATGGGTCTAAATAACTTCAGTGTTTCACTAGAACAAATTCATCATCTAATTAATAATAACATGAATCCTAGGGAATTATCTTTAAGATAGAAATTTTTAGTCAAGACGTTTATGTAAAGAAATATTGTTTATTTCTCATATAAGATGAATCATAGACTTTGAAAACCATTTCCCTTTTGGTACATTGATAATCATGAAAAAATATTCAGATCCTCCCTTAATGTGGAGCTAGAAATTGTTAATTTTTAGTCAACTAAATATAAGAATAGGGTAATGGGGAATAACACTAGAGAATCACTAGTTATATCACATGATTTTATAAAGTTCCAACATCCTACATTTCAATGGTCTGGGATGAAACGTAATTGAAACTATTTCATGTGGACAAGGAAGTGACTCAATTGTGGAATTTTTTTTCCTGAAACAATATCATATTGAAGTGAAATGAAATATACACCTAATTTCGTCGAATTAAAATGTGTTCATATCAATCCTCGGTATGTTTTCTAGTATTATAATTCTATGATATATGTACATTATGGAAATAAATCCACTAATCCGAGGGATTTTGAAGCAAAAAATGATGATAACCTACAACTCCATGATATTATGGGTTGTAAAATTATTTCAATACTATAGTGGTTGGCCATGATATTGACAAGGTAATAGGTATTCTAGTTATTTTTTTGATAAAAGTGAATATACTCGTTAATTATTTACCATTAATTATTTCACGTCAATCTCGTTTAGAATAACAATTCAAACATCATTAAAAAACATGGAGGTTAAATTATCAATGGAAACATATAAATTAGTACCTATTGTATCTCAAGAGTTTAACTATTCTCATTTGGTTATCTATGGGATAAATCTTTTAGTTAACCATCTTGTAATTCCTTCAGTAGAATATGTAGATACATTCAGAGTGGAGTAGATGTCATTGTATGGAGTTCACATCATCTGTTGGGAAAACAAAATAAAATTTAAAATCCCTAATATCCCTTTGACTATATAAGAGTGTACGATTATGAATGAATCAACTTTTTAATATTCTTTATAGAAAAGGATATTATTTCTTTATAATAATGATTATATATTTAAAATTCCTATATCAAAGGAGAGTACCTCTCTTGAATACATTTCAATTATAATATGGCATGTTGATTGATTGAGAAAATAATTTTAGTTTTATATATATTGAATGTAATTGTTTTAGACCCTAAAAAGTGGTAGTTTTAGATAAATTGTTACATTTTTATGATATTGGAAATGTTTTTTGAGATTATGAGTAAAAATGTCCCATTTCATATTTTAAACTGTTTTAAATCATTTCTATATTTTGGCCTTAACATTTTCTATCTAATCCGAATTGAAAAATTCTGTATTTTCCAGATTATACACATCAAGGGATTAATTTCAACCTTCTTGGCCAAAGGATGAATCAGCCATATAAAATCATAAAAGAAGCTGACATGTGGGAACATGAAAACTATTTACTGATCTGTCATGTTTTGGTGTGGGGACCATTACTCATTAATAGTGTTCCCATATGTTGTGAAATTAGGTTGGTGGACGTGAAAGGATTTTTTAAAAGTCTTTAATGAAGGAAAGTTAATGTGTATTTTCCATTTTAATTTTCATTAAATCATTTAAATCTAGTGTTTTTTGATTTGTAGAGTCTGACTAGATAGAATAAATTGTGATAGTAAAACAGGCATAACTCATGGAATATTTTTCCAAATATGCTGATATTTTTAGATTAAACTGCCAAGATAATTATGAAGAACCTTCTAGAAGGTTGAAATGCATCTAAATGTCATCTAATGGGGATTCAATTCCTCATCTTTCATGGGATGGATTTTGGTTATAAATGGATGGGAGATCCTCTCTCTCAAAACATCTATTGTTCCATCCCATTGCTTTTGGGACACCAAGGAGGAGAACATTTCGACTTCCTCTCTTCTATTTCTATTCTTTTCCATAGTTATTAATGACTTATTCTTCCCCATTCATCTTTATTACCCTTACCATGTTGGGGTAAACATTTGGAGTGATTTGGAAAAGCTTGGTTTTCTATTTTGTAATTCATGAGTTATTAGATGTAATTGAATGAAATTTCATTCTTCATCAATGTTGTTTTTAATTTCATATAGTAGATTTTATTATCAAGTGAGACTGTTCTTGAATTTAAATTCCATTATTGATTTTTCCTTATTGAAATAGTCAGTATATCCCTCCACTAATTTGTGGTTTATATACAATGGAACTCACTAGGGATTAGTGGTGAAGTACTCGACGATTGTCAGTACGTGTAAAAGGGGTAGTGAATGTTCTTTACTATTTGGGATAAAAAAGTCCCGATCGAGAATTACATATGTCAATTGAGGATATTCAATTCAACTATTTTTCACATGGAATGAGGGTTGACCAAAATGAGATCTTGGTAAGGTTTTCTCTCACCATCATAATTTCACTAAACCTGTGAGATGAAACGATTGTAAAAACTCACTTTAATCAAATAAGAAGAAGATATTTGAATTAAATTAAACAACTGTAGATTTACAATTAGGAAACTGACCCCAACCTAACCACCCTTTTAACATCATAGTTTTTAAATCATTTGAATTTTAATTTTCATCCAATCATTTTGTTATCAGACACGCCTTTTTTACCCTCATTTAAAAGTGACAACTATTTTGTGCGCACTCCTCTTAGAGATAAATCTTAGGTCAGCCACATTACTGAATTTTATTTTATGAAATTATTGATTTTCCATGCACTATAAGAGGCATGCGTCAACTTGGCATCGTGGATGGGGAGGTACTGCCATAATTTATTTGTAAATATTTTACTTCTTCATAATTAGAAAAAAAATAACAATCTTTTAAAATGAGGTTTTAATTTTATTATTTCTTTAATTCATGGAACAATTACACACTTGTGCAAGAACCAATTATTGAATAACCTTGGTCTATAGATTATAGAGTTTAATTCCTCACTAAACAAATTATGGGAGCTCAAATCCAAATCATCAAGGGGGTGAATTCAAGGATCTAATTCCAAACTATAAAGGGAACCTTGAATACCCAGTGTTGGAGGGTTTGGCTAGAGAATTAATTAATCTCTGGGTGTATTTTCAGGAATATTAATAAGAATTAGTTGAGGTACAAAGAGATATTTCACAGTTGCATCATCATGAAGAAAAAAATATTTTATTGTATAATAAATCTCATGTGAAGGAACTCAAAGAGGCCATGGAAGGACTAAAGGGTCAAATAAGAAGGCTAACAGAATATGTCCTTTCTACTCACAATATATCAGAGCCTAAGCTACATAGTGTGGATCAAAAATATTTGAATGAGTTCTGGATCGTGTGTGAAGAACGACTTTGTCTCCCAAATGAATAAGATCTGGAACCATTAAAGAGAGAAATTACTAACATGGTGGAATTTAAAGGACAAATAAAGGATCCTCACTATCTACCTCTATCTTCTACTACTCAACTTCAAGATGTCATATCAAATGAATCAGATATTAAAGTCGAACAAAATTAGGGTTATGATATTTTCTTGAAATCATTGTCTTATACTTTTATTAAAAATAAATTTTGTATCACCTCACCTTGTTTTAAATTTTTAGATTCGGTCAACACATCTATTGCCTTCGTGGTTGAGGAAGAAAAATAAGATTCACCCTATAAAGATCATCTAGAGGCCCCTATGCATGCTGAACACATATTAGAAGGATTTCAAGATGATACAGAAGTGGCTATTCTTGAGGAAAATGAGATGCATGATGCTAAAATTAAATGGGATGCAATGGATATTGATTATTAATGCTTTAATTTTGTTCAAATAGATGTTAAATCTGAAATTACATGTGATTATTCCCTTGATGCATCATATCTTTATAATGCACTAGTGAATGAAGGGGAAATTTTGCAAGTGGAAACTATGAAAGAGGTGGACACATTCATTGTCTTAACCCCTCCATGCATGTTGTATCTAATAACAGTGGGAGGTGGGCTTGGTATACTATATCCATGGAGTCCCCAATCAAAATTATCAACTGAATGCCGAAAATAAGAATTCATGTTGGTTCTTGATAAAGAAACTTCACCTACCATCAGATTAGGGATAACTGATTAGAACTGCCCCCATAAGGGCGGTCAAAACACATGGCCTACTTGGGGGATTAAACCAAGATTTATCCTTCTTTTACCATTCAAAATCTATTTTAATTTCATTTAATAAATTTTTATGTTATATTTTTGCCCTTTTTAGGTTTTTTGGGTGCATCACTTAGGAGTTTAACTCAATGTTGCACTAAAAATAAGTCAGGTTGGACCACTCCTTTATACATACTTGTTTGTTGTGAATCAATAAAAAATATTCATAATAATTAAATCCATTTGAATTCACAGAGGAAACAACATCATTTATGTGTGTGGAAAGGAACCTTTTTATTTTCAGATTTTCATTTGATGTTTTGTATACTATTTACATAAAAAAAGAATTTTTTGTTTTTCATATATTTGTGTGTTTATTTTTAAGAATTCTGTTTGTTTTTTAAACATATGAACTAAAATGATTATCATATACATTTTTGAAACCCATTTCAATGGGTGAAGAAATCTATTCCATGAAACTGATCTTAAATGAATGCTGAAATGATTTTATTTCAAGTAAAATGCTTTTGTAATATCATGAAAAGTACTGTGATTTTAAAATCACATGCCACATACCCCATTCTTTATTTTTGAAATCACTTTCTTGTGAGGATTATTTACCATTTTTCTGATATTCATTGTATTTATATTATTTATTTGGAGATCCATACAATGATTTATTTAAGTTGAATTTGATTTATTCATATCAAAACATGTGGGTTTGAGGTACTAGTGATTTAAATGATTGAGGAATTTACATTGTTTTAATCCCCCATTACAAAATATTACTTTTTATTATGGATTACCTTATAAATTAATCCTTTTGGACCTTAGGAGCCATGAATATCCTTTTATAATAGCCACATTACAATAAAAGTTTCCCTATCCAACATGATCTTGAAGTAAAATTACATGACCTAGTTGAACTTAAGTGTGGGGGAAGATGTATTGTGGGGAACTACCTCATTTGGTGACACTTCGAGTGGAAAATATAATTTTGAAGAGCTAATGTTTATATTGAATAGTTGATTTTGAAAAAAGTTGTGCCTTTCATGAGCATTCATGATAAAATATTTTGTGCCTTTCCGGAGCTTCTAATGTAAAAATAAAGTTGTGCCTATCTGGATCATTCAAGAAAATCTATGTGGGAGAAGAAATTTTTCCTCGTAAAATGATAAATGGCATGAACATTCCTTGAATTCTCATGATGATAGAGCCGATTTTCTACAAAGGGGAAGAGAATGAAATTGTGCTTTATTGAAAATTAGAATCTTGAAATTTTGCATTAAGAAGAGACAAGTCATCTTTTTTCATCCTCAAAATTTTTAGAATCTAAATCCTACCAACAGAATGTCATATAATAACCCTAAGGAATGAAATATTTTTTTCTTGGTATTTATATGGTAGATCTCATGGGTTTGTGTTTTTTATTTTATTTGATTTGAATTTGATGTTTACTTGTTCAGGAGTCCAACTGCTAAGTGTGGGGGAATTGATAGAGAAAATATTTTCAATTAAACCTTCATTGAATGTAATTGTTTTAATCCCATCAAAGTGTTACATAAATATAAATTGCAACATTGTTATGATATTGGAAATATTTTGAGTGTAATAGTAAAAATGGCCATATCAGATTTTAAATTATTTCAAATCATTTCTGTATTTTGGCCATAACATCTTCTATAGTAATCTAGATTGAAAAATTCATTGCTTTCTAGATTATACACATCAAGGGATTAATTTCATGATCTTTTACCAGATGTTTAATCTTCCATTTGGATGCTGAATAGAATCTCACAGGTGGAAGCATGAAAACTGTTTACATATACGTTGTGTATTCGTGTGGGGTCCATAACTCATTCATGGTGCGATGAATTGTTGTGAAATTTGGTGGGTTGACGTGAAAAGAGTCTTTAGAAGTCATTCATGTTGTCATGGTCATGTGAATTGGCTTTTTTCGTCATCATTAAATCATTGTAATCTAGATGTTTGCGATTTGGAGGGTCTGACTGGAGAGAATAAATTGTGAGAGTGAAACAGGCATAACACTCGGAATACATGTCCAAATACACTGATATTTTGAGGCAAAACATCCAAGATAATTATGAACAACCTTCATGAAGTGTGAAATGTGGGACGATGTCTTTTATTTAGGTTAAAATTCATCATCATTCAATGGATTGATTCTGGTTATATGAGGGGAGCTCCTCCCTCTCAAAATATCTCTCAATCCATCCCATTCATTCTCTACCACCAAGGAGGATAACATTTCATCTTCCTCTCTTTTATTTCTTCTCTTTTAAATAGTTTTTTAATTCCTTCTCATTCCCCATTCATCTCCATTACCCTTCCCATGGTGGGGTAAACAATTAGAGGGATTGGGGAAAGGTAGGTTTCCTATTTTGTATTTCTTGAGTTCTTGGATTTAATTCAATGAAGTTTCATTCTTCTTAAAAGTTGTTTCAATTTAATATAGAAAATTTTATTATCATATGTGATTGTTCTTGAATTTCAATTCTGTTATTGATTTTTTCCATGGTAAAATAATCATTTTCTCCCTCTACTAATTTCTCATTTATATATGATTGAACAGACCATGGATTAGTGGTGAAGTACTTGATGATCGTCAGTACAAGTAAATGTGGTAGTGAATGTTCTTCGTTTTTTAGGATAAACAAGACCCAATTAGGTATTTAATATGTCAATTGAGGATATTCAATACAACTAATTTTCACATGGAAGAAGAGTTGACCAAACTAATATCATGGTATGGTTTTATGTCACCATAATAACTTCACCATGGAAGTGAGAGGAAAAAACTATGGAAGCATACATTAATCAACTAAGATGAAATGTTTTTAATTTAATTAAAAAAGGTTAAAATTACAATTAAGAAACCGACCCTGACCTAATCACCCTTTTAATATCATAGCTTTTCAATCATTAGAATTTGAATTTCCATTAAATCATTTTATTATCAAACACAAAATTTTTTATTCTCGTTCAAAAGTGATAAACTATTTTGTGTGCCCTCCTCTTCGGGATACATCCTAGGACAACCACATTATTGCATTTTAACATAGAAAATAATTATTTTTCCACACTTTACAACAGGCATGCATCATTGATGTATTTCTAATATAGTTACATAGTCTTCCTCAGGATCAAGTGGTTGAGTTATTAATTGAACATATAAATGGATATTTATTGATATCCAAGACCCTGTATATAAAATCACCTACTGAATTGCAACACCCCATGCTTCATTATTATGTTTCCCTTTGAATAGTGCAGTAGCTTGCATTGTATGCAACATGGAGTTTTAACACACCACGACCAATTGAAAAAGCTGTTATGAATAGTAATACCATTATTTTGAAATTTTATTAATTTTATTTTTCAATTCGGAGTTTAATTTTTAAGTTGGATTATCGAGATTAGCTTAGGGTGAATTTTTGGTATTTTTCTGATAACATTCATTTTTTTGAATTGTGACAAACACTACGTTATTGTTTAAAACTGAATTTTTATTTACATAATTGATTATTTTGTTTTAATTTATTTTAGGTCAAAATAGTTAAATAATACCTATATATGATCAATTCAATTTTTTGGATTCATTTTATAATATGTTTGGATATATAAATGTTTATTGTTCTTTTAACCTTCTTTTACACAACTTCTAGGAGCATTTACAAATTTGAATGAAACATAATTTTAACACTTCTATGAGTTGAATTTAAAAAATCCAAGAGAAATGGTTGCCATGAGTATGTAAAATTTGGTTCAATAAGATTAAAATAATTTTTGGTGAATAGTATATTTTGACTTATATTTAAAATGATTAAAAGTAAATAGGGTAATTAAAGGTAAAATTATATTATAATTAACCTAACACATGTCCTAATTCTATTGGATAAGTGAAATTAGACCAAAAACAACCTCAGGAATAAAATATGACCCTTTTGGTCAACTTGGATAAGATTAGGACATTTATTATAATTTTATTCAAAGACGAATTAACAATGTTAAATTCATAGATTAATAAATAAACCATTTTTAATGTATGGTTATACACAATATAAATTAGAATATAAATATTCATTAGAAATATAAAAATATTTCATATGTAATGGTATTTTATTTTCAATATTTAGATAATATAATTTATTTATGACACAATGTTGATGTATTAATTACCTCATTAATGAAATATTAAAATAATTGATATTATATATATATATCCAAATAAATGTAAATTTAGACTTATGATTAATTTAAAAAAATTTATAGGATAATATGACATATTAGGGTTTATTAAATAAATTTTATTCAATGACAGAAAGTTTATATGGCATTCAAAAAAATCAAATACTAAATAGTGTCAATATTGGCATAATTGAGTTTTAAAAAATTACTATATTATTAATTGATATATTATTATAAAAAATCTATTCGTTGGCCAAAAGACTTATATAATGTTATATATAAAAATAATTAACCACCTGGGGTTCTTTTAAATGTTTATATTAAGTTTATTAACCATAATATTTAAATACAAAGAGACATGTTAAATGTCAAAATATTTAACTTAGAGTTAAATCGAAATGATAAGGTTCATATGGTGACGTAAACCTGTCTAAAACCTATTGGTTGAATGTTTTTAGACCCATAACCACCATAACCTTGAAATAAATCATTTTTAAGCCATTTGAAATTTAATATTATTTTATTATAAAATAATTCAAACATTTCCTAAAGGGACCCTCACCTCTCTTATAAAAGGGTACTTCCCCTTTTCTTAATTTCACACCTCATAAGCAATTTGGATCGGCCAAACCCTGAAAAAATACCTTTACAACATACATAAATTCATCCTAAATTCCTTACATTGATCATAAATTCAACCTAAAGAGCCCTTTTGATCAACTCAAAAGGAAACACCTGAAGAAGAGGTAATAATTTCACCTCCCTCTCTCAAGTTCTTTTCTTCTTCCTCACCCTCTATCTTTGTTGTTTCCATACCAAAATAATAACTCCAATACCTTCTACATGATGTGATGTTATTATGAATATTGTTCAAGCATATTTTTTATTCAATCCATCCTATAAATGACAAAGTCACCATACGTGCGTACATATGGCTTAGCGTCTCTACGTTGTGGTGTTATTTGTCATTCAAAAATATTATTATTTTTATGGGTATAATAATGAGTATAAATTATGTAAATAAGAAAAATAAATTCTTAATGATTATTTATATGTTATATACCTTCCAATTACATACTATTTAACCATGAATAAAATGATATCATCGCTCGTGCATACGTACAGATTACCGTCTCCACAAACATGATATGATTCATTCCCCATCATAATAATTCAAGAATAATTTTCAAATTATGAATAAATATAATTTTTATTAACATAATATCATTCCTTATACGAATCAAATAAATTCTATCCATAAAAAACATGGCTTATGTAACCAATAATATAAAGGAAAATGAATCAGTTAACACACGAAATGATGATACTACTGAAATATTAAAGGATCATATATGATATCATAATTATGTATATAGTTCTAGAATAATTTAATAAAAAAATTAGATATTATAAAGGATTTTAATATACCATATACTAAGTAAAATTAAAGGTAATGGTTAATTCTACAATCTCTTTACATATCAGAGGTTTTGAATATATAAGTATCTACTGGGACCTCATTACCATCCACATCCATGTTTTCTTAAAACTGTAATTCAAAAAATTTATTAAAATTTACTAGACAATGGTTTAAAGTCATTTATACCCATATTTGAAAATATATGTTTGGAAAGGAATACTTTTTTCATTTTCCAAACAAGTTACTTTATGACCTTTTTGACAAAATTTAGGTATGAGTTTATTTTTTTACTTATACGGTAGGTGTGGAAATTTTCCAGCATTGTAACATCATCGAAACTTCCCATATAAGATTATAAAAATATTTTAAAAATAAATTTTTTCTTTTTAAATTATATGACTTTTAAATTATTTCAAAATAGAGAGAGATCTTTCTCTAAAAAAGATTTGATTTCATCTATATCAACGTCCTTTGATAGATTTTAAGCTTGTTTGATGTAGATTTATTATGATACAAATCTTCGATACTGTATTGATGGTTTTGTTATATTTTCGAATGTGGATGTGTTATTTTTAAACCATTCACGGTTTATGTAAAAATTGATGACATTTTTTTTTCTAGTTTTAATACGAATTTTTATGTTATGTTTAAACCTTTTCATATAAGGAATGAATTAGACTTAGTTAGTGACGGGTGGAGCCTGCTATATCTCCTCGATGCGTCGGCAAGACTCATGAGACAAACTAGTGTCTTGGCACAAGTCCTAGAAAAAATATTATTTGTAGTCTTGGCACAAGGCCTTGACTGTGTGTTTATGAAGTATGACATTATGCATTCCATCATTAAAAAATTGGTTATTGATATTACAAGTGATTATTCAACTAGTAGAATAACCCATTGAATAATTAAATGGCATTATTAGATTTATTTTTGCCTTATTATGATGAAGTTTAATTTTAAAGGGATTGTGTTTTAGTCTTATACAATGTCTTAAATGTTTATGCTTTTTTATGAATGTTTCTGGTATATTGTTATCCTTACTGAGCATCTGACCTCACACATTTCTACGTTTTATTTTTCCCAAGATGTGAAGAAGTATATTATGACTAATATGACAGGATAGTCTAATGGATATGAATATGATCAATGGAGACAATGTTGTTGTTGTTTTTTGTTTTATAATGTAATGGAAAACTTTGGAATGTATCTAGTACTTCCAAGGCTACTAAACTGATCAGTCATTCAGGATTTGATCCCTTGTGATCATGCCAATGTTATGTAATAATGCACCAATTATGGGTAACTGGGGTCAGGGCGTTATAGTTTTTATCAGATGTAGTTTAGTACAAACCATGGAAACTAGATTTCGATAAACTTTTATTAGATAACATTACCCTAAGATAGTCTTTGAAGATTAGTATAGAAGAACTTCCTATAATTTTTGTAATATAGATATTTTTTTATTTTTCAAGCAATACATCCATGTCTGGATACGATCAGTTAGAGGTGGTGCTAGCACAAATTTACATATGATTGAAAACTCTAACAAGGAGTTTTGATCTTGACCTAGCGTATCCTGGTACACGACAATTGGCCTTGTTGCACTCTTGGTTATGACACTCTCGGGGGATATGATTAGGATAATTCACATTTTTATTACAAACCATTATATAGGATTTATGATTATATACTTCCTCAAAGAAAACATTATTTATGATTATGGATTATATCCATACACTATTCAATTTATGTTAATTGTTTTTCATGTTTGGAATTATGTATTGTGATTTATTAACTAATCTATTTTATGCCATTATTTAGAAATGGCACCTAGTAGAAGGAATGAAAACTATATCAACACATGTAATCCATGTAGGGACTACCCTCCTACTCATGATAATTATAGTGGAGCTAGTGATGCAATAGGTGGTGATCAATTGATCACCATACTGGGACAACTCACTCATGTTATGAATAATAACCTTACCCATATGAATCACCCTAATCTAAAATGTGGTGGATCAATGTTAGACCGATTCATTAGGAAACAAACACCAACATTCAATGGGAGTACAAATCCATTGGTATTTGAGAAATGGATAAGTTCCTTAGATAAAATATTTCAATATTTATGGAGTAGTGAAAGGGAAAAGGTTTTCATGGCATTTTATCTCCTCGTGGGAGATGCATATCAATGGTGGTCATTGATCTAAAACACAGAGTAAGATTAAGAAGTATCAAAAATGGAATGGGGGGAGTTTAAATATATTTTCATAGAAAAATTCATTCTACGTGACCATCGAGTGGATATGGATAGGTAATTTCTGAGTCTAAGGAAAAAAGGTGGATGAGAATGTCTCAAAGTATGAGGAAAACTATAAAAGGTTAGGAAGTCATGCAGCATATTATATACATAACCCAAGGAGTAGGACTGATCGATTCTGTGATTATTTTAAACAATTTCTATATTAAGCATTAGTCTCACAATCCTTTTCGCCGTATAAAGATATCATCTCATGAGCTATCAATATGGAAAAGGAATTCTCTAAGTCTAAATAATTTAAAGAAATTCCAGAGAAAAATATATTTTCTGAACACTCTAGAAATGGAAATAATGGGAAGAATGGGAAATTTTAAAATCTATCTTGCGGTAAATGTTGGAAGAAACACCCTGGTACATGCCAGAAGGTAATGGGAGTATGTTACAAGTGTGGTGAAAAAGTAAACCAAGCTCGTGATTATAATGTAAAGAAAGAGGAAATCAATGTTAAATGCTAAAATTGTTGAGAAAATGGGTACTATGCAAATGAATTTCCTAATTTCCAAGGGAATATACCTCAGAAAAGGCCAAGAGAGCAAGGCCAAGCTTATGCGATCACTACTGCTGAAATTGAAGTTCCAAAAGACATGGTGGTAGGTAATTTAATGGTTTCCTCAAGTTTATCTAATGATTTATTTGATTCTACATCATCACATTATTTCATATCTTCCCATCTTTCTAAGGAAATTAGAAATTATCAATTTGAATTAACAAGGGAGCTTCCAAAACTCCTAAGGGGTGTATCATCGCAATAATTTTTTTAATCAGTTCCCATTAGGGTTTATAAATGTCATTTATGTACTGATCTCATCGTCATTACCATGATTTAATTTGATATAATCCTAGGAAAGTATTGTCTATCATACCATGATGAGAATATTTATTGTAAGAAAAATGAGGCTAAAATTTTTGATGATAATAAAGAGTACCTTATCCGTAGAGTAGAAACGTCACTACCTGATTATTATCTAGATCGACCCCATTAGCTCTACCAAATTCAATTATTGGGGGAGAAGAGAATGATATAATTATTGGTGTGGAAAAGAATTTTTGAATAGAGGACGTACCTATTGTGAATATTTTGTTGATGAGTTTCTAGAGGATTTACGTGGACATCCACCAAAATGAAAAATTGAGTTTTCCATTGATTTAATTCCCTGTTCAATTCCCATATCAAAGATACCTTATATAATGGACACTGTGGAATTAGTGGAACTAAAGAAAAAAATAGAATAATTGAGTAATAAGGTATTTATTATCCCTTGTGTTTTTCTATGAGGAATCCATGTCCTTTTTGTTAAGAAGAATGGGGGATCTATGGGGTTGTGCATTGACTACAGGTTGATCAGTGCCCTGAAAATATAGAACAAGTATCCCCTACCTTTAATTGATGATTTATTCGACCAAATTCATGGATCTAAATATTTTTCACATATTGAGCATCGATCTGGATATCATCAGTTGTGTGTGAAGAAGGAAGACATTCTGGAAATAGTATTTTGATCCAGGTACAGGCATTACATGTTTACAGTAATGCCTTTTGGATTGATTAATGCACCCTTTGTCTTCATGGATCTAATGAATATAGTTTTCAAGGAATATATTTATGACTTAGTAGTGGTATTTATTGATTATATCATGGTATACTCAAAAAGCTATGAAGATCAAGAAAATCATTTGCACACTATACTAAAAACCCTGAGAATAAATGAATTAAATGGGAAGTTTAACAATTGTGAATTATGGATTCAAGAGATTTTGTTTCATGGAAATATCGTCTCTAAGGAAAGAATCTCTATTGATCCTTCAAAAACCAAGACAATCCATTAATGGCCAAAATCGATGAGTAGAACTGAGGGAAGCAGTTTTACTGGTTTTGTAGGTTATTATCGACACTTCATCTAGAATTTTTCCCAGATTGCTAACCCATTAACCAAGCTCACATGTAAAGGGATTAAATTTGTTTGGAAAAAAGAGTGTAAAGAATATTTTGAAGAACTAAAGAGAATATTATTCAACACTCTTATACTGACACAACCATCAGAGAATGATGGGTTTATTACTTATAGTAATGATTCTAAGAAATGATTTGTTTGTGTCCTTATGCAGAATAATAGATTTATTGTCTATCCATCACAACAGATGAAAATTCCTTAGAAAAACTATCTGACTCATGATCTTGAGTTTTCAGTAGTGATATTTTCAATCAAGATATGGAGACACTGTCATTATGGTTAAAATTGTAATATTTATACTGATCACATGAATTTGAAGTATATTTTCTCAAAAAAAATACTCAACATGAGGTAAAGGAGATGGCTTGAACTACTAAAGTATTGTGATTTCACAATACACTACCACTTGGGGAAGGAAAATAAGGTGGCAGATGCTTTGTGAAGAAAGGATCATAGAGTATTGAACAAGATGAGAGTTTAAAGGGACCATATTTTCAAGGATCTAGTAAATATGGATATGGTAATAAACATGGAAGGTGAAACATAAATAAATTTTCAAATGGCTTCCAAACGATATTTACTATAAATGATAAAAAGTTTTCAAACTGTTGAAGAAAAGTTTCAAAAGAAGATTAAAGCTGTAAATGATTGGTGATTCAGTGACTTCATATATAAAGATGGAATTTTGACATTAGTGAAGAGAATTTGTGTTCCTGATATACCTGATCAAAAAAGGGAAATGTTGTATAATTCTCATAGCTCCAATTTATCTATACACCCTTGGAGAACCATGATGTATAGAGATTTGAATGAACACTTTTGGTGGGATTACATGAAGAGGGAGATTTTGGATTTTTCATCAAGATGTATAGTTTGTCAACAAGTGAAATCTAGAAGGCAATAGCCTGGAGGATTCATGCAATATCATCCCATACCTGAGTGGAAATTGGATAATATTAGGATGGACATTCTCATGGGACAACCAAAGAGTCATAGAAGGAATGATGCAATATGGGTCATTTTTTATCGTATTACCAAGTCAGCACATTTTCATACTATAATAGAATATTTACAACTATAATGTCTAGCAAGACTATATATTAATAATGTTGTAAGACTCCATGGTGTACCCATATTGATTTTTCCTGATCGAGACCCCCATTTTACATCATGATTATAGAAAATTCTTTAGAAGTTCTCAGATACAGAACTTCATTTGAGGACTTCCTACCATCCACAAACCAATGGACAATCAAAACAGATTATTAAAACATTAGAAGACATCTTTAGATCTTTCTAACATGACTTTAAAGGTATGTGTGATCAATATTTAACTCAGGTATAATTTTCTTGTAACAACAAGTTCCATTCAAGTATTCAAATGGCACTATATAAAGAATCATATGGAAATAGATGTCGTACACCAACTTGTTGGGATGATGGGGGTGAAAGAAAACTCGTAGGCCCAAAACATGTTGAGGAAAAAAAATTTGAATATTATGCAAAACCACATCAAAGAATCCAGAAGTAGGCAAAAGATCTATACCGTTAATTGAAGGAAGGATTTGGTATTTCAAGTAGGAGACCACGTTTTCTTAAAGGTATCTTTATAGAAGGGTGTTATATGTTTCGGATAGAAGGTTAAATTGAGTCTCAGGTACATAGGGCATTTCAAAATACTAGAACGAATAATATTTGTAGCTTATAATTTGGCAATACCTCAAAGTCTGCCAAAGGTTCATGATGTGTTCCACGTATCACTATTGAGAAAATAAAGGCCTGGCCCAAAGCATATACTCACCTATGAATAATTATAACTAGAACATAATCTATCTTATTGTGAAGTTCCTACAAGAATTCTTGATACCAAAGAACATGTGTTGAGAAACTGGATGACTAGTCTGGTGAAAGTTCTATGGAGAAATCAAAAGATGGAAGAGGCAACTAGGGATCCAAAGGAACTTATGATTAAGAACCACCCAAATCTTTTTACGCAAAAATATTCTAGAAATTTTTAGGATGAAATTATTTTTTGTATGGTAGAATGTAACACCCTAAACTTCCATGGTATGTTTCCCATTAAATAATGCAGAAGTTTGCGTTGTACACAACATTGAATTTTAACACCCCACAACCAATCGAACAAGCCTTTATGAACAGTAATACCCACTTTTTAAAATTTTATAAATTTTATTTTTCAATATAGACTTCATTTTTGAATTCAAAATATCAAAATTCGCTAAGGGTGAATTTTTAGTATTTTTCTGAAAACATTAATTTTTTTAGAATAGTGAAAAACACTGATATTTTTTAAACCTAACATTTT
This sequence comes from Viscum album, assembly GCA_963277665.1. Taxonomy (NCBI): domain Eukaryota; kingdom Viridiplantae; phylum Streptophyta; class Magnoliopsida; order Santalales; family Viscaceae; genus Viscum; species Viscum album. Next base: position 719,549,161 of record OY728164.1, on the reverse strand, counting down.
ATTTAAGAAATTATTTATTTTATTTTAATTTATTTTCAGCCAAAATATATACATAATACTTATATATGTTCAAATTAATTTATTTGTGTCATTTTACAATAAGTTTAGATATATAAAAGTTTATTGATTTTTTACCATCTTTTAGCCACCTTCTATGAACATTTACAAATTTTCATGAAACATAATTTTACCACTTCTATGTGTTGAATTTCAGAAATTCTGAGACACATGGTTGACATCAGTAAGGAAAATGTGGTTCAATAAGATGAAAATAATTTTTGGTGAATAGTATCTTTTGACTTATATTTTCCATGGATAAAAATTAATAGGGTAATTACGGCTAAAAATGATATTATAATTACCCTAAAACATTTACTAAGTATATTGGATAATTGAAATTATACCAAAAACAACATTAGGAATAAAATATGATCCTTTTGGTCCACTTCGAATAGATTGGGACATTTATTATTATTTTATTTAAAGAAGAGTAAAAAGAGTTAAATTCAATGATTTATAACTAACCCATTTTAATATAGAGATATACACTATATAAATTCGACTATAAATATTAATTAGAAATCTAAAATTATTTCTTACATAATGGTATATTATTTATATTTTTTTGACAACATATAATTTATTTTATTTTTCACACAATGATGATGCAGTAATTACCTCATTATTGAAATATTAAAATAATTAGTATTATAAATATACAATTAAATATAAATTAAGAATTATGATTAATTAAACTACTTTTTTAGGTTAATATAAAATTTATGGGTTGATTAAAAAAATTTTATTTGAAGAGATAAAGTTTTTATGGATTTTAAAAAAAATCAAATACAAAATAGTGTCAAATTTGGCATAATTGAGTTTTTAAAACAAGGACAATATTATTAATTGATATAATATTCCTAAAAGTCTATGGTTTGGAAAAAGTACTTAAATAAGGTTATATATATTGATAACTAACAACTTGAGGTTCGCTTGGCAATTTATAGTATGTTTATTACCCATATAATATAAAAATACAAAGAGACTTGGTAAATGTCATACTATTTAACTAGAGATAAATCAAAAAGATATGGTTAATATAGTGACCTAAACCTATAAAAACCTATTATTTGAGACGTGTTTCACCAATCCCCACCATATCCTTTATATAAATCAATTTTTATCCCTTAAAAACCAAGAATAATTTTATTATAAAATAATATTTCATGTTTTTCCTAAAGTGATCATCACCTCTCTTATAAAAGTGTACTTCACTTCTCATTATTTCACACCTCCAAAGCCATTTGGATCAGCCAAAACAATCCCAAATACCTTCCCAACATCCATAAATTCATCCAAGAGTCCTTACATGTATCATAAATCCATCCTATGGATCCATTTTGATCAACTCAAAAGGAAACACCCGAAGAAGAGGTAATAATGTCACCACCCTCTTTCAAGTTCTTTTCTTCTTTCACATTCTATTTATTTGTTGTTTCCATACCAAAATAATAACTCCCATTCCTAATACATACTTTGATGTTATTATAAATATGGTACAACCATATTCATTATTCTATCCATCCTATTAATGGAAAAGTCGACATATGTGCATATGTACGGATTACTGTCTCCACATCTTGGTGTTTTTTGTTATTCAAACACTTCATTATTTGGATGGGTATAATAATGAGTATAACTAATGTAAATAACAAACATAACATCTTAATGATTCGGTATATATGATATACCATCCAATTACATATAATCTCACTATCAATCTAATGATATTAAGGCTCGTGCGTACGTACAGATTACCGTCTCCATGAACGTGATGAGATTCATTCCCTATCATAGTAATTCAAGAATGATTTTCATTTTATGATTAAATATAATTTTTATTAATATAATATCATTATGTATATGAATAAAATACATCTTATCCGTAACAAAAATGGCATAGGTAGCCATGAATATAAAGAAAAACGAATTAGTTAACACCTGAAATGATGATACTACTGAAATATTAAAAGGTCATATATGATATAATATTTATGTATACAGTTTCTGTATTATTTAATAACAATGTTTTAACAATTTTAAAAGACTTTAATATATCGTATACTAAGAAAATGTACAAGGTAAGGGTTAATTCAACAATATCTTTACTTATGCGAGGTTGTTAAAATGTATGTATCTACTAGTCTTTATCATCCACATTCATGTTTTCATAAAAATATAATTCAAAACATTTTTACTATTTACTAGTTTATGGGTTAAATTCATTTAAATCCTTATTTGACAATATATTTTTGGAAAGTAATCTTTCCGTCATTTTTTAAACAAGGTACTTTATGACCTTTTCAATAGAATTAAGGTAAGAATATCATTCTTAACTTCTACAGCAGTGCGGCTATTTTCTGCCATTATTACATCGTAAAAGCTTCCATACAATATTATAAGAATATTTTCCAAATAACTGATTTATTTTAAAATAATATGGCTTTTAAATGATTTCAAAATAGAAAGAGATATTTCTCTAAAAAAGTTTTGATTTCATCTATGTCAACATCCTTTGATGGATTTTAAGATAGTCTGATGTTGATTTATTATGATACGAATCATCAATATTGTATTGGTGGTTTTGTGATATGTTTGACTATGGATGTGTTATTTTTACACCATTCACAGTTTATGGATAATGTATTGAAATTTCATATGATATTTTTAAAATGAATGTTTATGTTATGTTTAAACCTTTTCATATGAGAAGTGAATTGGACTTAGTAAGTGATGGGTGGATCCCGCTATAGCTCCTCGATGTATTGGTTAGACTCATGAGACAAACTAGTGTCTTGGCCAAGGCCTTGACAAAATAAATTTTGTAGTCTTCGCACAATTCCTTGACTATGTGGTTATGTAGTCTGTCATTATGCATTCTAGCAGTATGAAATTGGCTAATAATATTACATGTGATTATTCGACTAGTAGAATAACCATGTGAATAAGTAAATGGGATTATTTGATTTACTTTTTCCATATCATGATTAAGTGTAAGTTTAAAAGGAATCTGTTTTAGTCTTTTACATTGATTTAAATGTTTATTCTTATTTATGAAAGTTTCTTCTATATTTTTATCATTTCTAAGCATCTGATCTCACCACTTTCTATGTTTTATTTTTCACTAGATGCAAAGAAGTATTTTACTACTAACCTGTAGGTATAGTATAAGGGATATGAATGTGGTGAATGGAGACAATATTGTTGTTTTATTTTCATTTTATAATGTGATGCAAAACTCATGAATTTATATAGTACTTCCAAGGATACTAAACTAATTGGTCTCTTAGGATTTGATCCCTTGGGATCAAGCCAATGTCATTTAATAATGCGGAAACTCTATGTAACTGGGGTCAGTGCGTTACATGAACTATAAGAATTAAATGATAAATTACAACAATAATAGGATCTAGATTCCCTAAAGATGAGTACATCACTATAGGCAGTACCAATTCTCTTTGTTTAGAAGATGTTTGTGCTGATGAGTCTTTCTATTTATTATCATGAACTCAAAATGATCTGGTCATAGATTATGTATAATTTTCCATCGAGTTATGAATTATTCAATTAGAATTGTAAAGATTAATAGTTCTCTAAATAATTCCTTCGATGAGGATGTCAATAGTTTATTGTAAATATAGAGGTTATTTATAAGGTATTTTTTTTGTAAAAGGTGTATGCACTATGAGCTCATAATCATTATTTTTGGACTCATGAATACTCTATTGATCTTTATAGGATTCTTAACTAGATTAATTAGCAGTTACTTCAATAAATTTATAGAATTATTTATAAATGACATTCTTATATACTCCAAAATTAAGAAGGAACATGTTGAGGATTTGAGAACTGTTCTTAAGACATTAATGAATGGGAGATTAAATGTAAATTATATTTAATGTAATATTTCATTGGTGTAATTAGAATTCATGGGGACTTTTATCACCATCAAAGGGATATCAATGGAACCTTATAAGAAGATGAAAACGAATGAGTGGTCAAAAAAAAATTTATAATAGAGATTCATTGCTTCCTTGGACTATCTATTTATTAATGATGATTTCTAAGAAACTCCATGTTATTTAAAAACCCTGTAAAACATTTCATTCTAGATAGAGTAATGTTTTTTTTGGAAAAATGAATGCAATGAGTTCTTCAAGGAACTAAAAAAGTAACTTATTAATGAATCCGTATTTACACGACATGTATGGGGAGAAATTTTAATGGTATATAATGATGATAAAAATAATTTATTAGGATTTTTACAAGATAAAATGATAAAGTGAGATCTTAAACCATAAAGAAGCTAAAGATTCCCGATACAAACTATTTGATTCATGATCTAGAATTGGCTACAGTGATACTTACATTTATAATTCATTGTGATAATCTATATGTGCAGAAGTTTAATATTTATAAGGATCATAATAGCATAATATATATATTTTAAAATAATGAGATTAATATAAACCCATGGGGATGTTTAAAGTTGATCATAGGATATGAATACTCAATCCACTAACATCTGAGTAAGGTATATAAAGTTTCAGATTCTCTATGTAGACAATATCATGAAACCAAGTCTATGATAAGGATTGAGAGGGATACAATCATATTATACATGAAATGGATGTTAATTGGAGCTATAATGGATGTAATAATATCAAACCTTTCTCAAATGATTTCTCAACCATTTCTATTTTATAAAATTAAGATTCTTTTAAAGGATAATGTGGAGACATGGAAGAATGTTTGAGTCTTAATGAATAGAAAACCCATTGAGTTTTTGGTTAATGATAATAGAGTGTTATGTTTTGGTAAATGAATATGTGTTCCCTCTAAACTAGTGTAGAAGAAGGATCTATTCAATGATATTTGTAGCTCAACATTCTCCATCCACCCATAAATCATGAAGAAGTATAATGGTTTATGATATTTTAATTGGAGAGAAAATACAAGGATATATATTATGGAATATACATCAATATTATGGGCTTCTAGGATTTTGAAATTAGAGAGGAAAAAAAATAAACGGTTGATTAATACATTTCCCATATCTATATTGAAATGGTAATATCCCGCAACGGATTTTGTCATGGTTCTTCCAAAGACATCTAAAGGGAACAAAGTTATATGGGTTGTGGTGGGAAATCCTTCAAATACTGATAAATTCATTTCCATTCGAGACGATTTATCACTTTATAACCTTGAAATTAAATAAATTAATGATGTTTTTTTATCAATGTGTATTTATAGATTGGATTTACCAAAAAAATCTAATATTTTTTTATAGAAAAATTGAATCGAAAATAAATTCTAAAATTTGTATAGAGAAAAGGATGAATTATCCTTTATACTCGTTGTGTTTATAGAAACATGAGTGGAAATTTTCTTCAAGTTAACTCATAAATGGTGAAATTTTTTAAAGGACATCAGTCAATCAAATGGAGAATTTAAGGGAAGGGTCAATATAATTATGCGGATATAGAAAAATATGTATAGAATACACAACCCACAATTTAGTTTTTTATGTAAAAAGAATTATAGGAATTATTCTGACCACATCCCAAATATGAGGGATAATAATGAGGATCTAAATCCAAAACCTCTTCCTCCCATATAAAAATGGAAATATCAAGTGATCATTATTTCAGATGATCAGTACAATGATGACATGGTAAAAGGTACACTAACCATCCACTCTATAACTAGTATTTCCCAATTTGATTCTAGATCCACTAAATATTTTATTTCAAATGTCTATTCCAATGGTATCACAGTACCACCTAAAACATTTTATGACGAGTTAGAAGAAAATACCCCTAATGGTATGATGATCACATCCCATGTCAATGATTTTCCCCTAGATGAATTTTGTGGGAATTTATATCCTCTAATTCATTTCATTTTTCCTCAGGTTGAGTTCAAAGTTATTTTTAGTATATATTGGATTTATTTACATAAATTCCAAATCAATTTCCTTAGATAGTAAGTTACATTTCATATTCCAAACCAACATATGATTTCATATTTGTGTGATGATAATAATGATCATTTATTAGAAATTACATCCATTGTATGGGCAATGTTTCCTATTCAAAATGGGTTTTTATCTCAAATGGTTAGTGAGAAGAAAACATCATGGATATACCAATTGTATAGGAGTTTGTTGATTTTTTTCGAAAATAATTTACTGGTCTTTCACTAAATCATGATGTAGTGTTTTAAATATAACTCATATCTACTGCTACACCTATTTCAAAATCATCATATTGAATTTCCTAGGTTGGGTTTTAATTCCTGAGGAAGAAACTCTTGGATAATAATTAAAATGGATTCATTTGTACATGTTCTTTTCCTTCAGGATCACTTATTCTATAAGTTAGAAATAAAGATGCATCATTTATAATTTTCATTGATTATCAAGAAACTAAAAAGATCACTATTAAGAACAAGTATCATCTTCCCCATTTTGATGACTTGTTTTATCAAATTATAGGATCACAATCCTTTTCAGTGAAAAATATTTATTAATAAAATCATCAACTGATGGTAGATAAGGGGGCTATATGTAAGATATTATTTCATAAAATGTATGGACTCTATGGATTTATAGTGAGGCCATTTTGTCTTACTAATTACCATTCTATATTCATGGATTTAATAAATTATCATTAAATATTTTCTTGATTAATTTGTAATTGTATCTATAATAAATATTCTTTTTTATTTAAATATATAAGTAATAGAATGAGTATTTTAAAAAAAATTGTTGAAGAACTTAATTAAAGAGAACAATTATAAAACATTTCCCAAGTGTAAATTTGGGATTTAAAATGTTTCATTCCTGGGTCCTATAATCTCATGGTTTTGTATATAATTAAACTGTTCAATGAAATAAATTATTGAATGTTGTCCTAAACCAACCACTATGATAGAGATCTACATTGTTCTTAGTTTTTCTTGATATTATTGGTTCATTATAGACAATTCTCAGGACTTTCTTATCAACTAACTAGGTTTTCTCATAAGGAATACATGTTCCTTTGGACATGTGAGTGTCAGTAATGTTTTATGGAACTAATGATATGGCTATTCATCTAACCTATGTTTACTCAACACTATAGTGGAGAAGGGTTAGTAATCTATAGTGATGAATCTAAGAAGGGATAGGGATTCATCCTCATGTAAAATAGTATGGTTATAGCCTATACCTTTTTATAATTAAAGGTCTATGATAAATTTTTTGGAAGTCATGATTTTGAGTTAGATGTGGAAATTTTAGAATTAATGATATAGAAGAATTTTATATTTAGATAAAATCATTACACATATACTTATCATAAACGTTTAATGTAAATTTTTTCTCAAAAATATTTTAACAACAAACAACTAAGATGTTTATATCTAATTAATTATTTTTACTTCTCAATACAATACCACCTCGGGAAAGTAAACAAGGTGGTAGATGCTCTTAATCAAAAGGGTCTTTCCATTTTTCTATGATGAGGATGAAAAAAGATCCAATATTTATGTAAATTCAGTTTATAGATCATTAAATAATAATTTAAGGGGATAAATATTATCTTTCTAAAATGATAGTTTAACAAGTTATCTATGTAATAATTAAAGACGCACATCGGGATTTATAAGGCTACAAAAGAATGTGACAAAAGATCATGAGTTCGTCAAAATTGTGATGGAATAATAAGGATTAGGAATCATCTATGTGTCCCATAGGTACTATATTTGAAGAAGGATTTGATGGATGAAACTCGTATTTCTTCATTCTATATTCATCCCATAAGTATAAATATATTTAATGATTTAAAAGTATATTTATGTTGCGATGAGATGAATAGAGATGTATATGATAGTTCTTCGTATGATTTTAATATAAGGATAAGGGATATAATTCAATGGTTATCTTACATCCATTTCACATAACATATTGGAAATCAAAAAACATCACCATGGAATTTTTTTATTAGACTCCCCGAAACATCTAAAGGGAATAATGAAAATTTGGGTTGTAGTCGATCACATTATGAAGTCAGCACACTTTATTTCCATTAGATAATATTTCTCGCTTAATCAAGATAGTCTGTTTTACATTAAGGAAGTAGTAATATTTCATGGTTTTCCACTACTAGTTGTATCTAATTAGGATTTGAGGCTTACTCTAACATTTTAGAGAAATATTTTTTTTGATCATGATACATATTTGAGTTTTATTAATACTTATCATCCTAAAATATTTGGTCGTTAATAGAGGACCATTAAAACACTACAATACATGTTGAGATATTTATCAATTTATTTCAATGGTGGTTTGGTTCCACACCTTCCTTTGGTGGAATTTTCTTACACCAATATTTTTTACTCAAACATTCAGATGAATCCTTATTAATGCCTCTATGGTAAGAATTTCATTAATCAAGAAATATTTAATTATGTGGTATAATAAAAGATATTTTGACCTTATCTAGCAGATGAAACGAAATAAAAGGTTATAACCATTCAACAATATATACGAGAATCTCATAGTTGATGAAAAGTTATACTGAAAATCATATAAAAGATCTGGATTTTGAAGTTGGTGATAAAGTATTCTTAATAATATATCCTTAGAAAAGAGTTGATATATTTGGAATGAATTAAAATATAATCCCTTGTTATATTCATCATTTTTAAATTATTTATTGTACCATAACAACCTCTTATCATTTGATACACCAAAAAAATCGCCAACAAGGTCATGAAATATTCCATGTATTTTTCTTGGGAGAATACCTACTCGATCTTCCACAAGTACTAAACTCAAATAATGTAACTCTATAGAAAGATCATTTATATGATGAATAAATTGTATATATTTTTGATCTATAAAGAATGTGATACAATACGAGGTCACTCACCTTTTTAATATTTTCTGAAAAAATATTAAATTTGAAGAAGCATCATAAGAACCTAAAGATTTAATGAGCAAGATGTATATTAATATATTTGAATTAGAGTAATGAGTTTTTATGTTAAAATTAATTTTAATTGTGATAGAATATCATAAGGTGATAATTTGAAGAAATATTTTCTTTTCAAGTATTTTTATTTCATTGATAGTTTGTGCTATATATAATATTGAGCTTTGATGAACTGTGTAACATCATTATAGTTTAATTTTTCTGTTATTGATTTTTCATTTGATTAGAGGAAATTTATATTAAGAAATAAAATTTGAAAAATATATTGCGGGAATATTTATATAATGGATTCATTATTTTTAAAATTATTTGAATTAAAAATCGAAATTAATTTAAAATACAAGTTATGTATTTTTGAAAAATAAAACATTTTTATGAGCATTAAATATTTTTATATTAAAAAAATTAATTATTCGCAATTATTATATGATTTTAATGAAATTTAAAAATTATTTTCCTGATAAATTTTTTAAAACATTTACAGCACAGTTTTTTAATCATAGGATGAGAATAAATCCATTTTTAAACGTAAAAATTATTTTTTTTCTTAAAAAACATTTGTATAATTTTTCACACATAAATTTACATTATTTTCATCCATTTATTGGTATTAAATTTGATAAATGGAATTGAATATTTACAATCATAAGATCCAATTTTTTTTAATAGACCTATTTTTTTAGTATGAATAGTAACTGTTGTAAATTTTATCACCTTGGTAGTGGGTATGTTTGGGTAATCTAGATTAAAAATAAATCATAATATACTAATTTTTCATTGAATTTGTTATTGAGTTAATTTTTCTATACCCTTATCATATAATGCCCTAAACTGGTTATTCTAATGGACATTTTCTAATAAAAACAATTTTTATATTATTTAAATCAATGAAAGATACAAAATGTAACTCTTGCACTAAACAAACCATTATGTGTTAACATTTGAATAAAAACAAGTTATTAATTAGTATTAAAAATAATTTCTTGCATACTGCATTTAAATTCATGCTAGAAATTTATTGATAATGTTTATAAATTTTATAATTACATTAAATTCTTACACAATGCCAACACAATACTTTTTTAATTAATAGAAAAATAATTAATTTAAAAATATTATTTGGGGTATAATTTTACTTATTTATAGTTATTATTGTACTTTATTGGTGAATATTACACATTAGTATTGTTATAAAATAATATATTCGAATTAATTTTTTTTCCTTTAAGTCCTTTAAGTCAATTTATTTTAATATTTTCAAAATTTATAGCAATTATATTTTATAAATATATTATGTTATAAAATTATTAAAAATTGAAAAATATCCTAAAATAATACAAGTTGGAAATTAAATTGTTGAAAATTTCATAAATTTTTCTTTTATAGACCAATTGGTAGATTATATGTAAAAAATTTAAAAACATTAATATTGAAAACAAAACTCTGCAATTTACTTTAAAATTGGTTAACAGGGGGTTAATCAAAATGATATTATTCAAAATGACAACAAAAAATGTATAAATTCATTTTTTTGTGATTAAAACACTATCCAACCTTATATTTTATTCTATATCCATTTGGATGCCCTTGTATTAAAAATGAATTTATTATAATTTAATCTTTTTGAGAAATTCTAAATGTTCCCATCATATCAGTTATAAAAAGGAAACATACTCCCTCACTTATTTAAACCATATTGTGACTTATATATAGACCAAAATCTTACAATTTATCTTATAAAATTTCCTAGACACATTATATAGGTTTGTTTCAATAGAACAACACTAGATCCCTTTAGGGGTGATCAAAAGGAATCACTTCAAAGAAAATGTAATAGCCTTAGTTTCCCACTTTCTTCTCTAATATTCTATACCTGATATATATCATTGGTATTTTTAATAAAATAATAACTTAATAATTATATGGTTTTATTAAAATTATTTATGTTTATGAAAACACCATTATAAACCCTCTTTTTTATCATATGAAAAGTAAAAGTTTAACTTGTTTATATGTACGGTTTACCATCTCCACATAGAGATATTATTAATTTTTCATAATAAAATTTTATCGAAGGGTATTATTATGGGTTTAATGTTAATATGTTATATTTATCACATAATTATACTTATTTAATTATAATATCACATCTAACTAATAATCATCCATTCTTTTTGAAAAACTGTAATGTCATTCGTGCATAAGTTTGGACTACTGACTCTACAAAGTGGTATGATTAAATTTTCATTCATATTTGAAATAATTAGTTATGTGGAATAATTTTATGAATATATATAATATATATGATATAATAACAGTCCTATAAAATTTACTTAATTATTACCTTTTGTTCATTAAATCCAAAAAAAAATGAAACCAGTTCCCATGCGTAGGTATGGTCTATCGTCTCTATGGATGGTCTAATTCATTTTTCAAAATAAGAAATTTATGGATGACATTAAATATGTATATAATAAATATATAGTATATTAATATCATAATTAATATTCTATATATGATTTAACCAAGATAAATGTACAATGATTGGAACTACTGAACTGAAATAATCATGATAAGAGAAACAATTAACATTCAAAAATTAAAATTTTAGTAATGCATTTTTTGATAAATGGGGGCATTGAACTGTTATAAAGGGATAATATATGATATTATAAGTATTAAAATGAATCTATTTTATAATAATAATACATTTAATATATTGTTATTTAATGTGATTTCTATGAAAGTCAAGCTCTGTGTAAGGGGTTTTTTGTTACAATATTTTTGTTTAATGGGATTAATTATGATTAAGTTCTGAAAATGAAATATTTTTATCATCCTGTCAATAAAATCATGAATTATGTTATCTTATATTTATTTATTGAAAATAAATTATTTTTTCTTTCATATTAGTCATCTTGTTTGCTCAAAAACTAATAATATGTTTTCAAGGAAAACCAGCTTCATTTCTCCCCATTCAGTTGATAAACCCTTTTGTTTCAAATCCAAGATATATAAATATGTCTCAAAGAAGGATTTTAATTTTCTTGTATGATTTATTAAATTAATTATTACCATTGTTTTTATTTTTAATGATAGGTTTAAAATGAATCATTTTTTTAAATGATGTACTTTATGACTTTTCAAAAAAATGTATGAGAGAAGTATTTTTTCACTTATGTAGCACAATAATATTTTTCCTCCATCATGATTAAATTTTTAATTGACTATTACATTAAAATTTTATATCACTTTCTTCAAAAAAATCATCTTTATAGTTTTGGAGATTTGTTAATTAAATTAATTTAAAGTGGAAATAAAATTTCCCACAAAAATGTATTACTAATCTTTTAATGGTATTTCTATTCATCAATGAAAAAACACTTTGATATCAGTTATGATTTACTATTTAGATGATCCATGGATTCCATTATTATTTATTATCTGTATGGTTTAAGTTTGTGATGAAAATATTTTTATGAAGTCGATTTATTTTTTATGGGTTATCCTATCCTGAAATGTTTATGAAACCCATTTTAATACATGGGTTCTGATATATTGAATATTATTAGATCTTGTGGCAACAATATGTATGATTTTGATTATTTGAGTGGTTGTCATATATCTTTCTCAAATTTTTCGGGTAACCAATTATATCTTTTGAGATAAACATGAATGAATGTGGATTCAAACTAGTTCAGTAAGGGAATTTGACCACAATGTTAGTTTTGGGAGTGAACCTATACTACTATGATGGTTTGTACGGTGAAACCATTCCACTATGATAGTCTTGTTAATCATACTTAACTACTATACAAATGAATTTTTTTATTTGTTTTTATGTGCCACAATTCCAAAACATATGTCATTGTAATGCCCTCATGGATCAAGTTCTTTGGTTCCATTAGGATTAATGTCTTAGGAATTTCCATCATTTATACAATGACATAATATTATTATCATTAATATGTAGTGTATGGTTTTCAGAAGTCAATATCATGATCATATGCCATTATAATCATGTTATGCTTGTATAATCATTTATATCTCCCATGTTCCTTTACTGAACATTTGAGCTCACTCTTTTTTTTGTATTTTCATGTTTCCAAAAATATTAAACCTAAACAATTATAGCATGGATAAATTTTTTGATATTATTATTCATCAATTAAAATGTAATATATATGTATAAAAAGTTTGTGTAGCTACATATAATCACCTAGGAGTTCTCTGGGTAAGGTAATGTAATTTTATTGAGACCTTTTATATTGACAATACCATATAAAAATTTCATCTATTATATGATAACACATATCTTTTATAAAACATAATTACTCATTTATTACATAAATAAACACATAATACAATAAAAAAGGAACAAAATTATTTTTATATTTACATAAATAAATAAATTACATAATAACATGTAACATATATATAGAAAAATTATTTTAACACTCTATAACATTCTCTTAAAATTTCATACCAATTCTAAGACAATATGGGATAACCTAGGGACGTTCATAAGATGGGATGAATTATAAATCCCCATAATGGAATAATATACTCAAAAAAATGAAATTAATACATTTTATTCAAGAGTAATATAATTGGGACATTAAATGGGTGATAATCATAAACATTTCTATCAAATAAAGATATAAAATTATAAAATCATGGAAACATATGAATGTGGAAAAAAACAATAAATAATTTGCATAAGTCAAGTATAAATACCAAGAAATCATAAAAACAATAATTATAATAAACTCATATGCACCATTTATAGAATTTAATGATATAAATTCACTATTAAATTCATTGGAAGGATATAAAATTCCAAGCCCACTCATTACTTTCCTATCATGTTCATGAAGATGTCTTCCAAATGGATCATTCAACAAAAGATTATCTATCATTGGTATTTTATCACCTGATTAAGGAGTGTGGGTAAAAAAATATAATTTTTCAATAAATGAAATGTAGGTAACTTTATTTGAATATCATTATGTGGGAATGGGGATGTGTATTTTCTATATAAATGTTTTGCATGGAAGAGTCAGATTATAATTTCTACTACAAAATAGGTGAATATAAAGGTTCAAGGGATGGTTAAATGAGAGTGAATGTTAGAATTTATATTACATTTAAATCGTAAGGATAGTAATGGGATATAAAAATTCATATTATAACCTAATAAATTATTATTAAAATGTATTATAATTAACAATGTTTAGGAAATAAAAAGAAAGAGGATAGGATCCCTTAATGTGAGTGGTTACTTCTCCAATCAAGTTAGGAGCATATTAAGAGTTTGAGAACACCTTGTGATGTCTTTACAGAGGTAAAATATGAGTAACCCAATATTAAATGTGTTTAAAGTGAAGAGGAGTGTAAGGATGGGTGGGTATTTATAGAAAGATAGAGTTTAATTCTTTATCAATTTCAAATTTTTGTTTTGGGCATTCTATGATTAAATAATAAAAACCAAAAACCTTATCATAGTTTTTCCCATGATTAATACCAATGTGATATAGTTTTAAATATTTAATTATAGAAGTAATAGATAATATTAAAATAATACACATGAATATGTAAACGTGAGTAACATTATGAATAATTTATATTGAAACTATAAAATATAATAAATTTTTTTGACGGCTCATGAAAGAATTATGAAATTAATAAAATAACATAAAAATCATTATTTTTATGGAGAAATCTATATTAGATTAAAAATTTCTTAAATAAAATTTATTTCACCACTTTTGGTCTATTATGTTTCATAATACATACCAAATAATTATATTGTAAATTATTTTTATCCAAATGTTCTACCATCTCATACAATTTTTTAAAATACACAATTGGAAAATTTCAATGTTCAAATTTAAAAAATAATATTTATTTTATGAAATTATGTTTCTAAATATGAAAATTTTCACTTTTTAATAAAATCCCTCTTTACTAGAAAATACTAGTTTCTACAATATTAACCATGTTTTTTCTCTTGTAAAAAATGCATTGGAATTTATTAAATTATATTATCATTTATATTTAAATAAATATTAATTAATAAAAATATTTTATTAAAGTAGAATTTATTAAATAAATTATTCATTTTATCAAAATCATGTCCTAATTGAAACAACATTTTCCCAAAAATAAATTTTTTATTTCTTCATGTCAATTTATATTATAATACTCATTATATAGATATTTATTAATTAATAAAAAAGATAAATATGTTCACTATTTTATTAAATATAAAAAATAATAATTTATATTACTGGGGTATAGATACATAAACCCTTATTACACCATCACACACCCTACGGGTATGTTTTGCAATCGGTGATGTTTTCTTCAGTGGTTTGGTAAGTATTATTCAGTGAACGATCTCACTAATAAATAACTTCTGACAGATATAGTTTTTATTTTGTTTTTGTTGTTTAATTTGTACTTGGGAATGGTTGGGGGGAAATCCCATTGATGTCATCTCCCTAAAAAGATCTGATATATCGGCTTCATAGCGTATGATCTTACTGGTTGATGCCATCACTTATTCTATCTATATCAATTGCAAATTATCATGACCCTATATATATACTAATTACAATGATAAATATATAATCTATAGTTCATTAAATATTAAGATTCATAGTAGTATTTAAAATCTAATATGCTATATCAGTTTAAAATAATCATATTTTTTAATGTGTTTTCTATGACTATGTTACTTAATAAGGCGTTCATTCATCCAGAAATTAATTTCATTTTTAAAACATTATATTGTTACATTATCCCCCCATTATATATTTTACCCAATAAATTTAATTTTTTACACTATAAAAATGAGGGTACTTCAGTTCCATCAACTCTCTGGTTGCTATTTTTCTTCTTCAAACATGTGGTTTCACCATAACACTTTGACCAGGTGAATTGTTATGTTTCATAGAACATTTATTTATGATCTATGATGTAACCCAGATTCTTCCCAAATAATGGATTAATGTCTAAGGTTTACTCATTTATATTCAACGTATTGGAAGTGTCTGGTATTTACGCTTTTAAGAAGTACATGTAGAACACATCACATACTTGAGATATGTTAGGTGGGAGTGCTAGTCGATATGAAAAAACTCCAATGTGACAATATATCTCACATGGGATGATGAATAAGGGAGAAATGTTTTCTCATCTTCTAAAACCTCACAACATTCTTTTATAGAAATATAAAATTGAAAACCATAACTCGGACTTCAAATTATAGGACTGCTAGAAGATTTGATATATAAATTTTCTATCTAATTTTGTGTATTTATTATGGGATTAAATTAGTTCAACCTAATTTTTTATTTTTTGTATTACATCATTTCTCATAAGCTTCTTCTCTCCATTTTACCCTAGTATGTTTCCTTCTGACACATATTACCCTACAATTCCACATAAGGTGTCATTTGAATTATAAAATGTAAACTAATATTATATGTGAACTCCACTAGAGGAAGGTGCTTCTCATAACATACATGGAAGTATATTCAACATGATCTCACTATATCATCAATATTTTTAATCGTTATATTAGACATACGTTATATCAATGTTTCATAAGAAGTACTAAAACATAACTCTATATCTAGTTCTTTATTAAGGCTTCATAGGATCCATGAGTTAAAATTTGAATATTTAATAGATACAATTGAAAGGGGTACTCTATGAAGTCTTAAAAATTACCATATATATATATATATCATACATAGTTGGTTAAGAGTCACTTATATATTTAAATCAATGAATTGAGATGACTTTTTATGGTTATATAATATCCCCAACATGGTGTTATTTCCATTAGATGTCTATGAAGAGTCCTATAATGAAATATATGGTTAGTGTTTCCCATTTCTATAAAATTATGGGAAATGGATTGATAATACACATAATTATCATTCATTAAATCTTCAGTTATTCTATACTAAGCATAAAGATATAAATTATTCAATCAATCTCATCATTTTATCTAACAAGATGTTTTTCATGAAATCTAAATACATATTAGTTCTTCCTTGATGAGTAGATAAGGATGATATATGAACCACATCTAGAAGTTCCCACTTATATTTTAGTTTAAAATGGATACATATCAGGGTTCAAAACGTTATAAATCTATCTTTAGCATAATTGAACTCATGAATATTCACTACCTTTTTTAGCTCCTCTAAGTCTTTTTTTTGGACGTCTTGTTCTGCCCAACAATTGATGATTGAGTAAATATTTTAGAAATGGTATTTCTTGATAATTTTATTTTTCCAATGCAGAACCTTTTCATTTCCATGAAAATTGGATCCCTTTTAATAACCATCATAGAAAGGGTAGTATGATCATATCTACTTAGAGAATCTAACATATTGTTTTCCATTCTAGAATGGTCATAGATTAATCAATCATAATCAGGGATCATCTCTAATAACCTTTGTTTGTGTATATTGAGCTCTTTTTTTGTGAATTTATACATGATTTTTCTTAATCAGAATATATTTCACACTTCTTCATAGAGAGAAAAATATGGAAAAATTATCTATATTAGGATCACTATAACCAAATCTAGATCATGGGTTGTATACTTCTTCTTAGGGTTCGATAATAATTTGGATGCATATGATATCGCCTTTTCATCTTTCATGTGTATATAACCCATTTTATTTTTAAGAATCACGAGTATAGATCACAAATTATTACCCACATATGGGTACTATGAGCAATGGTTTTGTGATTTGCCTTTTATTTGACTACTTAATGTAATCCTAATATTCATCAGCCCATAAATACATCACCCCCTCCATCTTAGCTTAGTTAGTGGTCTTTAAAATCATATAATGATTCTAAATAAAGATAATAGTGATTATACACTCTAATAAAACCACATAAATCTATCTCAGAAGTTAGTGTGGGCCTTCCTTTTAGTGCATGCATTTTTATAGGATCCACTCTTATTTATTTGTGTGTGGTAGCATTTCTCAGGAAGGTTACTCTCTCCATCTGAAACATACATTTATTGTACATCACATATAACTATTTCTCGTAGAAGATATTTAGTACAATAATCAAATTCTCTTCCTGATCCTCTTTGCTTTTGGAGTAGATTAGAATATATTCTATAATGACAAAAATTCATTTCCAATAGAAATAACAAAAATAAATTTTAATTTAGAAGATGATGATAGATTGAGAATTATTTATCCCAAATGGAGTCTTTATGAACATGTAGTGCCCATTACATATACAAAAACTAGTCTATGTTATATCCACCTTCATCACCGTGACTTTAAAATATCATGACTGATGGTCCACCATAGATAATTACTAAGACCCACATATCTGATCAAAAAAGGTCATCAATCTATGGATGATGATACATATTATTTATCATCATCATGTTGATGTCATAGTAATCAATGTAAAGGTGCATTGACACATCTGTCATCTTGATGAAGAGGATCTGTGCACTCCACGATGAATCACATGGGATTATAAACACATTTTCTCCATTATTTAGTTGTTTCTTCATTAGCTCCTAAATTTCAATGGAGGCCATTATATATGGATTCATAGATATTTTTTATGCTCTGGGAATGATTTTTATCAAGATATCAACCTCATAGCTTTGAGGGAGTCCAAGAAATTCTTTAGGAAACACATCAGTATATTCCCTCACCATGGGTATGTCTTAAAGGTTGAATTTTTCCTTAGTCACAGTCATGGGATAAATATATGATTAATCATAGGGAAATAATATCCACTCATGAGATGATGATACAAAAGTAGATTCATCCTCCACATTTAAATTTTATAAAACTAGGGGTGAGTCATTATATGGAGGGTGATTTCTTCTTCACTGTGATTTATGTTGGATATGTATATGGAAAGGAAATCTAGGTGTAAATTTTAATTTTGGTCTATTAAATGGAGTATCATTATGTTTTTTTTTGGAATTTTAGCCTGAAAATATAGATATGGAAGAATTTATATACATGGGATTCAATAATTTCTTCAGTTACTATTTTCTCTTATATCACTACTTTCATGTTTTGTGGTGGTGTTAGAATAGTTCCACTAACCATGTGTGATATGAAGAAATTCAGATAACAATAGTCACTTTGTACTTTGGAAGTTCATTAATGGATGATAATCCCTCCATTCACTATTTGATTCTGGGTTTAATCAATAACATCTTCCAACATTGACTTCGGGATGATAATTTTAAAATTATCAGTCAGATAAATGGGAATCTATTAAAATTGAATAGATAACTCCTAAATGGAATACATTCCATAACCAATGAATTCCTAGGTTTCAATATTAGTTATCATTGCTCTATTTCATAATATAAAATTTTATGGACATATTTTTTCAATTAAAAATGGTTCATAATGAACTTGTGAATTTAAAAACTCATATACACTTGGAGTGTGAAACCAAATGTATAGAATATAACATTTTTTTTGTGCATGGTGAAGATCAAGACAACTCACAATGCATCATTTTTCATGGTTATTACCCCTAGGTACATATGCAATAGAGACACATCCACATGTTGTTTTTGTACATTGATTATGTTTCATATAAACCAATTACTCATTAATTAACCATAAAAATTTTTATGTTTTCCTACATTTCGTATTATCCCAATGGCATTAAATAAATTTTAATAATCTTAATCCCAAATATTAACATGGCCTTGTTATAATATCAACTATGACAACCCATATCATTTATGAACCATAATTCATGATTTATTACAAAAGTTCTAACATAATCTTATAAAAATTATTTAAATTCCTAGTGTCTTTATATAATTACATTCATTACATAATAATAATAAGTAGGGATAATAAAACATTATTTAAAACATATTTAAATTCCCTTAAAATTATGTATCTCTTCAAAAATTGTATGAGATATCCTAGGGATATACATAATAAATGGGAGATATATAAACCAAGTAAGGTAATAACAAAAACCTAATATTATAAAATTAATATATTGTTTTCAAGAGTAATTCCAAGGTGATATAAAATTAGTGATAATAGAAAACATGAATATTGAATCATGATATAATATGATAACATAAAGGAAACATAGGAATGTGGAAACAACCTAAAAAATTACATCTTATGAACATTTCAAGGTTAAATAGGAATAGATCATAACATAGTGTGTTTATTATTACTTCATTTATACCATAAATTTCATATTAGGAGATAATAACATTTCCCAATGCATTGGAAGAATATATATTTCTTACCCCATACGTACCCTTCATTTCATGTACATGTATTTGTATTCCAGAAAGATTATACAACATAAGGGAGAATTTCATAAATTTGGATTCTAGGATTAAGGTTTGTTGATTATATATGGAATTAAAAAATAATGTAAGGATGTCTATATTGAGATGAATGATTTATTGATAATGGTGATGGGAATTCAAAATAAACAAATTTGTCTTAGAAATATCACAGGATAATATTAGTAGCATAACAGGTGTCTGTAAGGGTTCAAGGGAGGGTTAGATGATAGTGAAAAGAGGCATATAATTAGATTATAATAATAAGTATAATGAAGGGATTTGTAAAAAATACATATAAAATAAACAATTATAAATAAAAAATTATAATTCAAATAATTTGCTTCCAAGAAAATTGAAGGGGATAGGATCCCTTGCCTTGAGATGGTGCTTCTAAAATAATGGGATGAATTTTTGATTATCTTGGGCGCAACATGTATGAGATTTGTAGATATAAAGGGAAAAGAAAATCATAATTTATTCTTTTTTGTTAATAGGTGTGTTTTTTGGTCTTCAGTTATAGAAAAAGATAGGGTTATTCTTTATCAATTTCTAATCATATGGTTTGGACACTCTAGGATATAATAAGAAAAACCATGTATCATACAATTGTATTTAATAATATTTTCAACCAAAGAGTTAGTGTTTTTTAATATTATATAATTACATTAACATAATCTATTTATATAATACCCTAGGTAATGTGATATTGAGTCATATTTATAATGAAATAATTTTAAAACCTTATAATGTAATATAGTTTTATGAGGGTTTAGTAAAGGATTATAAATATAATAAAGTAAATAAAAAATATTTTAAATGTAAAATATATTTTTCATCTATTTTTTATATTAATAAAATTAATACATTCACTTTTGGGGTGTTATGTTGTTATAATAAAGACAATATATTTTTGTTGTATTTAATTTTTAATAAAAAATTAAAATATATTAGAAAATTATAAAAAACATACCATTCGATATTTATTACATTATGATTTCAGAAATAACATTTAAATTATTAAAATTATTTCTTAAATATTTTAATATTTACTTTTAAATAAAAATAAAATTTTTCTGAAAACATTAATTTTTTAAGATATTCACCACTTTCTGAACCTTATAAATTTTCTTTAGACTTAATTAAATTATATTACCATTTATATTTTAATACATATTATTTAATGAGAGTAATTTATTTAAATAATAGTCATTTATGAATTTCATGGATTTATCAAAATGTATCTTTATCAGAACTATATATTTCCCAAAAATACAATTGTTACATTATTCCTATCAGAAGAATTTTTTTAAAAAAAATTCATAAAAAAATCATTAATAATTTAATATTAAAAAGACATAAATGTAATCTTTATTTTTTTTAAAAATTATGATCTTATGAACTAGATATATAACCCCTTATTACACCAGCATACCCAATAATTGTAAGTTGTGTAATGGTGGTACTTTCCTATGTGGTTTTGTGGATATGGATTCAGTTGTGATGTTGATAATATTTAACATCTCCCATGTTTATTTTATCAAGCATTTTTTTTGAATTTCATATTAGTCGTTGTCAATGGAAATGCCCTAAAATGTTATCTCCCATAGAAGCTATGATAGATGGGTATTATAGGGTAATATCCTAGTGGTTGAGTTAGTCACTTCTATCATCTTCACCAATTTTATTTTATAATAAAACATGATATATTATTGTCATAAAAATCACTCTACAAGGGATGTATTGTAAATGGTTAAGATACATAATGACCTTTTAAATCTAATTGGTTGTATCGGTTAAAAATAACCAAATTAGAACATGTGAATTATATATCCATTTTATGTAGTAGTAAATTCATTCATTTTGAATGGATATTCATTTATAAAATTGATTTTCATCACATATAAGGTGTAAATGTCATGATGAATTTCAAAATATTAGTTCATGTTGGATTACTTCTTCTTTTCACTTTTTTATGTTTAATTATTTACAATGATAATAATTTTTTACTAAAAATATTATATAATTCCTCTAACCTATTTTTAAATAATGAATCCAAATTTATGATCAACATAATATAAATAAATTTCATAATATGTTTAAAATAACTTTTATATAAAAATTTAATAATTATATATAAAGATTAATGTTTTTAGAAAAATGGCCACAAAAAGTATTAATGTAGCTTATTCTTATTTTATTATCAATTAATAATTAAATTAGTGTTAATATACTATTCATGTTATTAATATAATTTAGGACTATTTATCCATAATATATTTATTTTCTAAAAAATAAATAGAAAAGGAAATTAAATTAAAAAATTTACAAAATTTTACAAAACATTTTATTTTCTTTTTAAGTACAGTAATTGAATTTTATTAATAAATATGTACTTAAAATAACCTTTCATTTTCATAAAGAGTTGAAATGTGTAATTTATTAAAATAAATTTGATATATATATGTATTAAATTAATAATTACATGTTTATATCATCCGAACACCTAATTACAAAACCCCACAATAACTCCATGGAAGACCAAGGGATGAGACTACAAACCAGTGATTTAGCTTTCATGGATCTTGTATTTACTTTAATGAGATTCAATTAATATTAAAAATTATTCCAGTCAATTCATTAATGTTAGGATTTTAAGTGGCATTTTTATAGGAAAAAACTTAGTAATGTTAACTCCCTTACAACATTGGAATGATCACCTCAAAAGGAAGTATTCTACTACTTGATACCATTTATTCTACCTTCTATATTTTATTTTTATTTTGGTTATAACTATATATAACTTATAATTCAGTAGTTATGTTGCAGTGATCATATTTTAATAATAATTAAGTTTTTTTTGTTGTTTAGTTTTGTGTGATAGATATGATATCATATCCTTAGTGTATATATATTTTTGGGGAGTTACATGAAACCCTCATTAAATGAATTTCACCATTATTATTTTTTACTTAGATGAATACATATTGACGTAATTTTTTTTCATTACATATTTAGGTTTTGATATATCTTCTAAATAATTAGGTTTTTTGAAAAAAACAAACTATGTGGGTGGTATTTTATTGTAGAACATTATAAATAAATACAATATCTCCATAAGTTGTTCTTTATAATAGTTATCATGTTCTAACAATACTACATCTGATTTTATTACATGATATAGATCTGGCATATACTTCCTCAAAAGTAATACATGGAACAAATAATGAACTTCTGAGATTTGTGCAGGTAGTTTTAATACATAATATATAGCCCTAATAAGATCAATATTTTTGATAGGCTTGATTCATCTAGTGATCAAGTTCCCTTTATTCCCGAATCCCAAAACCTGATTTTAAGAAGATATTGGAAGGAAAACCTTATCACAATCATTAACCTCCTTATCTCCTCAATAATTATCAATATGCATATACTTTAAATATTGTTCATCATTAAAATATTGTGGAATAATATGATGATTTTCCTTTATTTGATATACATGATCAAGTCAAAACATAATAAATTTTCCAAAATCATCATAATATTTAGGTGTCATATATCACCTCCCCTATAGAGCCATTTAAATAACTATTTTGATGATAGAGTGAAAACTACTGTTATATGAAAATTCAACCAAAGTAAGATGTTGATACAAAAATTCTTTAAATTGCATCAATAAAGTCCTTATAAAATATTCTAATGTTTTAATATTCTATTGAAGATGGTCATCAATTTTTGGATGATATGATTCGAAAAAAATGATCCTTGTATTCAATTCCTATTGAATAATCATCCAATTTTTCATGTCAACCTTGGATTTGAATAGACGTAATTTAATGTGGTATTCATTGTAGTCTGAAAATTTTATTTATGTATAATAGAGAATGTTTTTTACTGGAAATTATTCTAAAATAGAGAATAATATTACCAAAAGTTTTAGTTTATCATCCAGTACGAAGATAGAATTGTATCCTTCTAAAGCCTTCGTAAGAAAAGTCATTAAATCCATGAAAATATTCTCTCATTTACCAATTGATATAAGTATTGTTTGTTTCTTACATTTAGGTTTTCAATGTACCATTTTTATTAGCTAGAATACTAAAAATCGAGATACATACTACTCAATCTCCATATTAATTTTATACCCCTATATGTGTTTCTTTGTATCTCAATAATTTTTCATGATTCAATAATCAATATATAAGGATGATCTATTTTCTCTATCCAAAATCTCATTCCTTAGTTAAGGTATGGATGGTATGCATATCTATGTTTGAGAAAAAATAAATCTATCTATATCAGTATTGAAAATGGAATACTCCCTACCGTTTTCATTATTGCTATATCAACTCACTAAGCCTCCTTCATCTTTAAATAAATGTATAGTGGATAAATAATTTCAGAATGGTTGTATTTTAACACTTATGTTATCATTTCTAAATCGATACATTTAATAACCAATAAGACCGAGTCCCCCTCTATCATTATAATGCATAGACTAATATGATCCTTTTTTCTAATGGGATTAACCACCTTTTTATCCTTTATATGGAATTAATATATTGAGAAATCATAATCATTGATTAATTCCAGGAACCTATTTTAGAGAATTTTTAGTTCCCTCTGTGAATATATAATCTATTATCTTGTGTTTAGTAAAGATATCACACAATTCAGCATTGGGATAACTACACCAAATTTTCAATGCAATGTTTTTTATGCAATGTCTTAATCTTGCATGGAGTAATTTTTATTGTGATTATCTATGGACATGAATAAAAATCTATTACCTTATAGTTTTGAAAATGAACAAACCTCATACCTTTAAATAAATCTATAGTGTGTATTTTTAACTCTTATCCCCTATATGGTAATGTATATATAGCAACAATTATCAATATTTTCTCTAGATACATTATTTTTTCCTTACATTATTATATCTACAGTAACTAATCACACATATATGTTTACATGGTTAGTATATTGGACACATATCACCCTTGAAAATGAGATTCATAAAATAATAAATCATACTACCCATGTCCATTTGGTATAAAATTATTTTTAAGAGACTACCTATTTGGAACTCTATAATTAGGAATTCATATAGCTTAATTGTTTCAGCAAGGTTGACTTCCTTGGATTACTTTTGAAGTGTTTTTGAGTAAAGATAAAGAACACTAAAAAAATTGAGAGACTATGGGTAAAATCATTAGTCCTATAAGGTTACCCTAATGGGTAATGACATGTGGTGTTCTTGGTGGGAAACCAAGGTGTTAAAAGAAACACATGGTGTTAAATAAGAGATTTCATGGCCTGTGAAGGTCATTTCTAGAAAAAATTGTATCATATCAAATATAAATAAAATAATAGAGTTAGTTCCTTAGGATTCAATTTAGTGTATACAATTTGGGAGTTATTTCTTAAGGGGTGAGTGTAACACCCATATTAAAGAATGATTTAAGAGAATTAGTTGTACTACCCAGGTAATTATGATCCAAATTTCTCTCTAAGAGCTTACATGACTAAAATTACATAGTTAATCATTTATGAACATGTTTAGTGTCAGGATAGGTGACCTCTTGGGATGTTTTTCATAGTGTGTGTTAGTGAAATCATAACACATTGAACGAACATATGATAGGATATGAGGAATGTAATTAATCTGATAAGTGGCCCGATGTGTAATTTATAAGGGTTCACTATAATGGTAACCAATGCCTTATTGAAAACACATGGGGTAGAATAATAAATTTTATAACATAGAGGGGTTGGGTTGGGATAATAAAATCATGATAACATTCACAAAAAATACTAGTAGTGTCCATATAATTTTAGAATACATCAGATTTATATCATTTTGGTTGGTCTTAACCATTCTCCTAAAACCTATATATTTTATGAATCCATAAATATACAATATACTGTGAATCTATATCCTAAAAATGATAATTTTTTCTTCTACAGCTAACACTTTATAAAATTGGAATATATTTACTTCCTTTTTTGGGTCTTTCGAATAATCCTAAAATTCAATTCATGTTCTCCATTTCAATTAGAATATAAAATAATATTACCAATAAAGACTATAGTTTATACCATGTATAATTTTTTCAATTTGTAAATATATGGATGGGGTGGGGATTATTGAAGAGTTTTTATAGATTCATCAAATTAAATTGGATTTTCTCCATGGAAAAGACTCTTTGTAAATGTGATGATTGTTGTAAATGTTCATTAATATCCATGAAATATGAAAAATAAGAAATTAAAAATGTATATAACTATAGAACACCACAAAAATTTAAAGAGAATAAGAATTAAATTTGGCCATGAAAATTACATTAAAATTTTCATGAAGAATATATTTAAGAGAGTCATGTTATTTTAGGAAGGGTATATTTGAGAATAGTTGGACAAATCCTACATGACTCAAATAAAAAAATTGTTAACCCCACTAGAGACCCAAGGATAAGGCTTGACCAATGATCACATGTTATTCTATTTCTCACATTCCCATTTGAACCAATCCAGGATATTATGTGAGGGGAAAATCTATGAGGTGATCTATGAATATCCCACCAAATTTCACGTGTACTGCAAAAGAGTACTGGCTAAGACACCATGTTGGGAGGCACCATGGTGGTCAAAGCTAGTATGGGGTTGTGCAAGGGGGTTCAGGAGTGGACCTTGGTACTCACTTATAGATACCTGAAAATAGGGGTTGATAGATATATCACATCATGAGCATATAGAAAACCCAATGTGGGATAGGACAATGTATAATTATTGTTCTTATGCTAAAAATACCGATAAAATTAGCACCATATGGTCATTCATATATATACCAACCGAAAAAACAGATATCAGAAATAGTTTACTCCTCCACTGGATACTTCTTGAGAGTGTGGATCTTCTACCATTTATAAGGTTGAAGAGATCATTACCTCATCTACTAAAAATTACATAAGACCACAAAATCATTAATGATGTGTATGTTACACTAATGTGGTCCAAGGAAGATCTTTGTATTCATTTTGTTCAAATTCATTCTCCCCACAGCTTGATCATAAGTATCTCAAGATTCCTAAAAATGAAGATTATTCATATTATGTATAATATTTATAATTTCATACAGATTATAAAAAATGAAATATTCATGATATTTCACTCGAATAAATATTCTATTAATTGTTAAATGAATAATTCATGTGATGTGTAGCTATGATTTTTCCTAATTTTTAATGCGTGTGAAGAAACGGAAAACCTGAGTCTCTCATCTACCTGATATTCAATCATGCTTAGTATAGAATGGAGAATCCCAAGACTTTTGTAATTTTTTTATAATATGAAGAAATATGTGAAATAAGGTATTTATTTCGCGACTTGAATATTAAATGAATAGTATTCCTTGTTGGGTTTAAATATAACACATACTAAGTTTTTTACCAATAAGAATGTAGGGAGAGTAACAAATGATAACTAAGAAACATAATGAGGTGGAAAATTGAATAAATTTAATGTTTCTAATGTCTTTCATAGAGAAGATAATACCCAAAAAATATATATAGTTATTTAGAATATGCATGAAATATAGTACCCATATTAATGGTGTATTTGTAATGAAAAATATTCAATACCTGAGAATTCTCATCATTAACATATTAATAACGAATAAATTGGTATGTTAATAAGAGAATTTAAATGACTATTTAAATAGGGGATTTTAAATTTTTATTTAATAAAATTATGATGATATTTTTGTATAAATAACATAATTTTGGTGATGATATGTAAGAAACTATTGAAATATTCATTAAGACTTATTTCATCCATTATGAAATAAGAATTTTGAGAGTGATAAAGATATAGGTAATTAAATAAAATAGATCACATGATCTTGAGAATTTTAAGAGAACCCTCAAGAAAAACATTGATTATGATCATGAAGATGTTCTCCATAAAGAATAAACCAACATTCTTGTGGAAGAAGGCAATTGATGAACTGTTGGGATGACACTATAAAAACTAGATATTTTTTTGGAGATAAATCCTATATATGGAGATATAATAAATAAAACATATGTGAATCTAGTATAAATACCACATCAAGAGATGTCCCATAGTAATCATTAGTGATCTGACATTATAATAGTTCTATTCTTCTAGGAATTTTGGAGTGTTTTCTATACATTTAATCACTTACATTTACTAGTAGTAATCAATGTTTTTATATATGACCAACATGTAATGGAGTGGGTCTTAGTGAATAACCTTGTAAAAATAATTCTATTCAATTCCATTGTTTTATATTTTTATTTAAAAAGAGGCTTTGTAAAACAAGAATAGTTGACAAAGGCTTCAACCGACCACAATGGTTGATTTAAAAATGAAATTTTTTAAAAAATAATATAGACCCCTCATTCACCCCTCCCCTCTCAGTGCTTTGACAATGATCCAGGAACAACAATTTGTATTATAGGAATGTTTTACTCTATTAAGATCCAGCCATTACTAAAGAACTAATAATGGAGAGTTTTAATTAAGTCAATAGTAGAGCATTTCCATTCTTTGATGGAATGAACTATTATATATGGAATAGCATACTGTTTCCATATCTTATTTCACAAGTCTTTGATGTTAATAGTGTTGTAAAAGTTGGTTTTATCCCATATGTCCAAGATTCTCCCATGACACATGATAATAAGAAAAATATGGAGTTATATGGGAAATACAAAAAAGAAATTTTTTCCATCCTTATATGATCATGTTTTCACTAAATATATTTGACTAAAAACAATAATTAAAATGTGTGATAAACTCAAGAATATGAATAAATGGAATGTGAATATCAAATAATTTAAATTATAAATCTAGAGAGATAATTTTAATGAAAACTCAATGGATAATGATGAGATTTTTAATGAATGATTTACCTGGGTAAGTGACATAGCAACTCATATCATGGGTTCTGAAGATACATTAGATGTTTCATATACTATCAAAAAATCTATGGGTAACTTTTTTGAAAAATTTGACCCAAATTGTTTTCCCTTAGAGGAATATGGATACTTACCTGTATTGGATTTTCATAATATAGTTTATAATTATGAGATGATAGAAACTCACACGTTTAGAAAGAAACAAAATGAGGAAATGGATTTAAAAATAATAAAAATACTCAGGTTGAAAGAAAATAAAGATTAACTGGCCTCATATTTTATTTATGATGAGGTATGTGATTCTGATTATAAAAGAATCGTGAAATTTATTTCCAAAAAATCCCTAAGAGGAAATGAAAATTGAATGGCTTGCTTCATTTAAAGTGATTCTATTGAGGCCAAATGAGAAATTTCAAAATTTATTATTTATAGAAATAATCTGATGATATTTTAAATGATGATAAATATGATGACTACACAAAAAATAGATTTAGAAATTGTGATCTAGGAGAGAAACAAAATTCACAAGGAAGTACAAGAGAAATTTGATGAGTATAAGATTGGAGAAAGACTCTATTTAATCAAATTAATAAGAAGATGAATTATTATCTAAAAATAATAAAACCATTATATAACATATTAAGTGACATTAATTTTCTTCATGTAGTGATGAGAAAGAAGAGTAGAATATCTTTGAGTACATGATATGATCTGAACTCAAATCATATTTTGACCAAACCACTTATCTCAATAAATAAAAGAAAATTCATGAAAAATAATCTAAGAAATAAATATAAAAAATTAATAAGAAAAAAATAGTTCCTATTGATGAAGTAAAGGTATAACCGGTTAGAAGATAAGTATACTTTTCAATGATATTGTTTCACCCAAATATGGATTATATGTGTGGATGAGACAGACTAAGGATATGAATGAAAGGATCAAATGGGGGATAGGTGTGGTATCCATTTTTTCCATGAATAATGAGACATAATCAATCCATCTACATTATTCAAACATTTTATTTCCACTGAATGTGATTTTGTGGACAAAGTAATTGATTAGTGGGGTTAAATGATGTGAAATCATGGATGTTTGGTACAAAATCCTCAGATGACATCCAATGGGGGTTTTTTTTGTAGAGTTAGAAGCATCCAATGTCTCTTATATAAATGATTTCAGGACCTACTTTCTGAATTTTGGAACACATTGTGTAACCTAGACAATGACACTTAAGAAATCACATTGGTCGATTGGATGGGAACTCAGTCTCATCACACCCTTTAATGGGAAACAATTTCATAATATAAGATCTCTTATACATTTAATTAATGTTCATATGTTCATGAATCCATGGTTCATTCCTATGTATGTATCCACGAGTTAACCCTAGGTCATGATTGATCATGAATAAAAATGGGTTCAGAATCAAATGTATGTATCTGAGGTTCTTGATCAATAGATGGATTTGAATGTATCTGAGGCTCTCCATAAACATTACCCTTTAGTGGGAAAATATATAATATTTCATCATCTACTAAGACAATTATGGTTTAGGCCATGTGATGAGGTGCTATGGATAATATTGCCATCTAAGAGGGATAATAATTGTTTTGATGTAGGCTTCAAACCCATAATTTGGATTTGCAACGTTTCCTTGTAATAGAAATAAAAACCCATGTAGTTCACAACCACATTACTGGACACATCACCTTTTAATGTCGTGTGATGAGGACCCATCCATATTTATATTGCTATATTGCAAGGAGAACATCACAGAGGGTTCCTAGTTATAATTTTATATGGGACATATATTGTGGCGACAAAGGGGATCCAGAAGAGCTATGGTCTTCTAGGAAAACATAATTCAACTAAAGTTGTTCCTAGATAACATTAGGTTGTATTTGGGAGTTAGGATTGTACCTCGATGTGGTTTCCAAGAAATTCCAATTAGTTGGAAATCATATTCCATATAGTTTGGTAGCCCATGCAGTTTAACGTCATGCAGTGAGGATGATAGTGAACCGATAAAAAAATAAAATAAAAGATATGATAGGTAATGTATCAGTCTTGAACCTCATAGATATTTCTTATGTATCCCAGTTTGTTGGGAACCAAATTCCATGTAGTTATCAATGTTGGGGATTATGCTTGGAAAATTTCTAATAAAGGGGGAATTATTGGGGCTTAAACTAAATAGAATGACCATTTATGATTGAGAATCACACATGGGTAATATCTATTTGTTTAATGTTTTGTGATAATATTTGGTGTGAATACCCATTTAAAGATTGTAATCAAGATAATTTCATTATCGCCACTAATTTCTAAGACCATTTGAGTCATTCTCGATGTGTGAAAAAAGTTGAATTAGTATATATAATGATTTCATATCCCTCTCCATCCACATATTAATGGTATTGGAGCCAAAATAAGGAGATAATTGGGTTCTTTTGAGTGTTTATTTTTCCTGTATTGTTTTCATATATAGGATTTTTATATTTAGTGATCTATCTGGATATGTCCCATGCTGAGGAGAAGAGGGGAATGAGTAATAACTCCTGAAAAAATTCATGGGGATTACCATAGGAGGAATTCCCTGGATTTGGTTCCAAGGAAAATGGAATTATGTTCGACATTGTCCCTAATAAAATGGAATGGATAGAGGATCCCTTAAATCCACAGAATAAGCAATCCCATGTGAGTATCCTAATGTCGAAAACTAGGTTACGATGGGAATGCAAAATTAATGAATTTCAGAGGGTCTTCCTTAATGTGGGGATTACACAGGTTACTCTTCATACCATGGGTATGTAAACTGTAAAGGGTGCGCTAATGCACTTGGCAGTCTCATCATGTCCCCGGGATTTACGATATGCATTGGTCTAATGCTTTTAGACTAGCACCTAGAGGTACTAGTAATGATATGATATAAATGGGAAGAAATTATTGGTTTTAGAGAGTGGAACACCCTTTTATACCCTATTAAACATATCATGTTCTTATATGGGATGGTATCCCACCATATAGTGTGGTTCTTTGCGGGTAAGGGGTCATCTAAATACCATTATGGTATGTGGATATTATTTTTCTCTATGTTTCACTCTGCTACGTGGGTCTTTGTTCTATCTATGTAGCATGATGTTATATAGGCTCAATTTCCATCCATATAGCAATTCATTGTGTGATTAATGGTTCTACCTACATAGCCCTTTAATTTTTTGGGTTCCTGATTTAAAAGGGGGAATTGGTTCTGCACCTCGCATGAAGTATATAATCAATGGATTTTCTGTTTGTGGTATTCAAATTAGTTTTTAACCTTTTTAATATTACGTGGTCGTTTTAACCTACATTTAATCATCGATGGATTCAATATTTTGTGGTTTTATCTTATTTTGTGCCTTTATCTATCAATTTTTATCTTCATCTTGGCTCCCCTCATGTTTTATTTATATAAATAGTGGATGACTGGATGCTGGTGTTGTCAGTAATCATTGGTAGGAAGATTTATTTTTTGGAAGAAGCCCTTGAAGGGTTTAGTTAGTGGGACTCCTTTGAGGCATCAAAAATCCCTGCCAAGATACCAAAACAACTTCATTTCATTTATAGGAATTGGCAACACCACCATTCCCCCTGAATGTTTTAATTTGTGGGAAATCTTTTTCAAGGGTGGACACCGCAACCCCATTTCACTAAAAAAAATTATCTTTCATGGTCACCAATGGATCCACCCCTTATATGGAATATTTATATTTATCAGACATTCACCGTGCCGCAAATCTCCACGCAGAGTGACTGTGTGAAGAGGGAGACATGATTTATATTCTAACCTTTTCAAATTTTTAAAAGTGTCTATGAGGAATTTTATATATCCAATAGATATCAACAAACACAAATTAAATTTTTAAAAATATAATATGACATTTGATCTTGATGATAATTTTACTTCTAAAAAATACGTGTTGTTGGAGAAAGAATCAATATGATTCAAATTTTATCATGAGTTGAATAAATCCAATGATAATTTCCATAAATATATTTACATTAAGAGATAATCTTCAAGACCTAGAGAAAATAAAGGTAAAAGTGAAGATAATAATTTTTTTAAATATGTTACTTCTAATTGATCACGTGTGAATGATAAAATTGAGGAAGAGGGAAAATTATCAAGAAGGCCACCCCCCCCCCTCTGAAGAAAATAGAGGCTCCTTTTTTTAACAAGAAAAAAACAAAAAAGATCTATATTAATCTAGAATAAATATAGTGGAATTTACTTTTTCTTTATTTATCAATGCTTTGGTAATCATCGTCATAAATCCTATTTTTTGACAACATGTCACTACCAACAATGAGGCAACAATCAAGGGCAGTGTTTTAATGGGAATAAAAGAAAAAAATTGTAGATAAAATGACATGTGAATATATACTCACCAAACAAATATATAGGAAAAACATCATACTCTATAAAAATTATGTGGTTGACAAAGTTTAGAATGTCACAAGGTTTAGGATTTCATGAAAATATTTGAAGGAGAGGTTCTATTTGTTATGAAAGGGAATATATTTTAAAATAAAACCAATAGACATTCAAGTGAATATGTTAAGAAGAATGATAATGATAATAATGGTCATTTAGTTGTTTGTAAAAACTAATTGAAATTGACAAATCAATTAGATTAGTTTGTGACACTATACAAATATAATGATATTAAGGTGGTCTCAGAAAATGAAGATAAAGATGATGATAATTTACTAACAATTGCATACATGAATATTCATAGAATTTAGTTTTAAAACGTTATTTAACACATATATGAATAATTTATGATAAATGATAGTAAAATCAATGTGACTGAAAATAACAATAATAGCCCAAATAAATATACCCAGGATGAGATTGCAGAAACATAATGGCCCAGATTGAGAGGAAAAACTAAGTATTAATGTCATTTATGAGAATCCAATATGTTCATCATTATTCCCCATCACATTATCTGTTATAATATAATATGTCGGGAAATTAATGGGATGTGACAACTAAAAATTATTACAATAATTTTCATATGATAACGAGGTTCGTACCTTAAGGGGAGGAATCCTTGAGGTGGAATCTATAAATCATTGGACCGGCACAAAGCTGATGGTCAAGGTTTATCAATCAAACTTTTATCCATTATTCTAAATTTTTATATCATATCATATAAGGGGGAGTTATTTATTTATGCCAACATGAGACAAATGGGGATCTTTATCAATTTAACTTGAACTTTCTAATGTTTTGTTTATTTATTTGTTGGTTTTATCATTTTACTGATAAACATATATTATAATTGAAAATTTATTAGAATGATTTAACATGTGAGATTTCATGGGAATGTTATAAAACTTTGTATATGTCTCTCTTATTTTCTAATATGGGTTATACCACGTACACTTAGATTTTTTTAACTAAAGTATCATTGCTATGTGAACCATGTTATATCGTCCCACAATTATAGATGATCAATATATTTTCTTATAAAGGATGATATCATGTTTCTAATAACAAAATGATATGAGATGACCCATGACTTATCCATTTAATTTTATTTTTAATAGGGGTTAAATTTGAGCATACATATTAACTTTTAAATATGTGATTAGATATTCAAAATAAAATTAAAATGGGGATATTATTGATCCAATGTTGAATTTATTATGAATCATTCAATTGGTGGATGAAGTTGTGATACCTAGATAATTTATATGGTTTCATAAAAAGTCATTGTATTTCATTCTTGGAAAATTATCCATGTAATTATGATGATTTTTGATGTTTTTTATTGTTTTCAATGATTGTACAAAAGAATAAATTTACAATACAAACAATAGTGGAACTTCTTGAAAATAAGAAGACAATAAAAATTGAAGTGTTCCATGAATATTAAATTTACATGTTTCATACAGTAAATATTTCATAGGGTATTGGTATTTAAGGAATATTATATTTGAAAATGGTTGGAAAACTAATACATTACTTTAATAAGAAAGAAGGGATGTCCCCTAGTTATCGAAGGTAAAGGATCATCCAAAGACACATGTGGATCTAGGCCAACCACAGACAAGGGAACAACCTCAGACATACCTTTAGGAGGATAGTTTATTAGGTGGTCTATATATATCCCACCAGAGCATGCATGTAGATCATATATATGAGTAGTGGAACTACAACCATGCAGGGAGGCACAATAGAGGTGGGATGTAACACGGGGCGATGCTAGGGGGCTTGGGATAGGACTTCCTCACTTCATTCTTGATTATTAAAAGTAGTGTTTGATTGATATATCATGACCCGAGAATATATAAAACATGGTGTGGGGTTTGTATTGTTTGGGTATTGTTTCTCCCATCAAAAATGAATAAAATTTCAATCATCTGTTCACACTAGTTTGGACCATCCAATCAATTTGACATTGCTTCTTTTTCCTCCTCTACTTGTGGTTTCTGGGGAGAGTAGATCTTCCTTCATTGATAATGATTATTAGCTCATAACTACATCCATTAAAAAGAATTCCAAAAAATAATTAAGTAATGTAGTTTTTACCACATGCGATCTAGGAGATATCCTAGCATGCATTACATTTGATATTAATACTCTCTCTAGATTAAATAGAATGTTCCCAAGATGCCTAATGAAGTAGATCCTTTAGATAAAGAAAATATTGACAATTTCAGGGGAATGATCAAAATGAAATATTCATACAATTTCACATTCATGAATATTATTTGAATGGATAAATGAACAGGTCGCTTGATGATGATACACTAGTATAAAAAATTAATATATCACATGATGTAATAGAAAGCTAGATTTCTCAAGTATTTGAGATTCATGAATATTACATACAGAATAGTGAATCTTTAGTACTTCGATATTTCTTGATATCATGAAGAATTAGATGAAATGTGGTGTTTATATTTCTAGGTGAATAATAAAATAACCACATTCCTTCTTGTATTCAATGAAAACACATGATGAGTTGCATGAATACATTTAGGGAGGGTCACAGATGATCACTAAGTTCTGTAAAGAAGTGGAAGATCGAATCTCTAGGCTTTCTGTAATTTGATTTATAGAGATAATAATACCAAAACATTTCATGAGTATTTTTAATATTTATGAAATATAATACTCATTTCAATGGGAAATTTAAAATTAGAAACAATAAATATATATGAATTATCAGGTATTAATATTTGAATGAAGATTAATGGTTTTTTATTTAAAAAATATTTCAATAAGGATTTAAATCGTGATGTAAAATCATGTATTTATTCACATTCCCATGCATGTTTTTTGTATAAATATATGAATTAAGGTAATGATATGTACATAAAAATTTCAATATCCATTGAGACTCCTTGCATCCATTGTGCAAGAATAATTATAAGAGTGATATAAATATTGGTTATACTTGAAGAAGGAGATCACATGTACCTAAGAATTTGAATATAAGTCTCAATACTAGCATTTATAATGTTTGTGAAGAGGTTCAGAAGATAGTAGAAAATATATTTCTTGTGGATGAAGACCATCGAATAACTGGAGATAGACTAGTGTAAAAAATCCTTTAGGGGAGAAACACAAATGACAATATTATGTGTAAAAAAACTAGTGTGATGAAAATATAAATATCTCATCAGGAGATAGCCCGCATTAAGCATTAGTGAACATCAATTAAATGAGTTATTTCATTTTTTGATTTTTAGAGATTGTTTATACTTGTAATGAATTTTCTTTAAAAGTGGTAATACATGTTAGTAAATCTGACTACCGTGGAATGAAATATGTATTAGTACTGAACCTTGTAAAAATCCTTGTGTTACATGGATTTATTTTATATAATTAGTCTATGAGAAGCTAGGTAACCCAAAAAGAGTAGATATGGGATTTAACTACCACAGAGGATGAAAAAACTATGGATCTATTTTTAAAAAGAAAATTCATCATTGATTCACCCCTACACCTCTCAATGACTGCACACTGATCTGGGGACAACAACTACCTTAAATTTTCAAGATTGTATATAAATATTTAATTCATCATATATATAAATATTATAAGAAAATTTATAAGTCCACATGGTATCACAATGAATTCATATTGTTTATACCATGTGTAAAAAGATGTTGTGTGTATATATTCACTCATTAACCTTAGTTTAATGAAGTAATATTATGTATCTTCCTTTAAGAATCATTAATTTCTTCAATGTGTGACAAAATAAATTATCAACACAAGGTAGGTGATATTTTTTTTGAATAATAATTATATAAAACTCATTCTAATATATAAAAAGATGAATTAAACCATCCTATATATTGATAATGAGTACTAGTAAACAACTTGTTGAAGGAAATTGGTGTATAAAAACCTTATGCAATTTCTCTTGATGTTACTTCTTAAATTAATCAAATTAAACAATTATGATCATATAAGGAATATCTAATACATGAACATAACCAACTACGAGTTAAATAGAAAAATCAACCACATGTTTTGAGGTAAGTCCAGTTAATTCATCTGGAAAGATATATATATTTTCTAAAATAATTTTCATTTATTCAATGTTGAGTTCTTTCCTGAATATTTTATATACTGATCCCTCATTATTGGTTATCAAAACACAAATTATCTAGTTTTTTTCAATAGGGAGATCATAATCCTCCTTGCATTGGTAATTCAGAAAATCATAATTAAAAATATTAAATATGAATTCATTATCCCATTTATTAATATGACCTCAACGCAAATAGACTCTATCATAACCCAATATCATATCAAATTCATCCATGGGAATGATAATTTTTTTTGTATGAATTATATTGCCATAAACCACGATAGGAGAAGATTCTTAAAACATTTATGAAATCCACACACCACTTAGTGTTTTCACTGAAAATTCAATATCAATAGTTTTATATGGTTAATTAATATTTTTATAAAACATGTATGTTGTGAAGGAAAGTGAAGATCCATATTCAAATGATATATTTACATATCTGAGGGGAGAATAATTTTACCTTCAACCACTTCATTATGATGGTGCAGTTTAGCTGTAGTGAGTGTATAATACCTTTCTTGTTCACTTGGTCTAAGACATTGATGATGCATATTGTCCATTTTATCATTGGATTTATGAATTGGTTTATATATTTATTGATATATATTAATTTGAAGAACTTATGTTTGGGTGGTGAATTCGTTTGAACCTTCAGTTCATCTTTTTAATTAACCACCCTCTTCGCCTCTTTTACATAATTATAGACTTCATTTCAAAACATTATACACTTAAAACACAATTTTGTTTCATTTTTAAAAAGTTAATCTGTTATTCCATCTATATTATAGGAATTTAAGGGGTTTAATATTCATTCATATATTTTATATTTAAATTTAGTTTCCATAATAATCCAACGTATTTTACTTTTCTCTGGAATAGTGAGCATACTCCACTTATATCTCATTGGGAAATGATCATAAAAAGATTTATTCATATATACCAAAGTCACTTATAGCTAATGTCTTTGAAAGTGATATTTTTATTCCACTAAAGAATCATTTGATCTCACATTTAGGGTCATTAATAAAACTAAATACATACAATGAAAGTTTCATTATGTTATATTTATAGGTACCCACATATTCATCCTCATTTTAAAAATTGATGTATTATCTGTTCATTTTCATGCGAAGAGTTCTTAGATAATATTTACTGATGTATATTTTTTCAAACCCCATCCATTATATATCATTAAATTCTTCTTTCCTCATCATATTATTAATGATATTCCACCATTTTCCATCCCCACCTTTTAAAGGGTAAATATCTAAAATAACATTCTCATCATCTAAGTATTGAAGGGTATAAAATATCACCTCTATTAAATTGATATTTTCCACAAAAATTAGTTGGATTAGAGACCCAATAAAGAAGTGTGGACATTTTTTCATAAAGTATATGAGGGAATGTTTCTCCATCCTCTTTATGTTTAGAATATCAACACGGTTTTCATTATTCTTTATAACATGGGACAGTTGACTAGAATCACCATGATAATTATTACTCCAACTACTTTCTCATTAGGCTTATCATTGAAAACATATATACATTATCCATCAAAAACATATTTAAATTGGTTCTCCCATGCTCTATACATTATGTAAAATAATGGAATGTTATAGTATGTTATTTTTTTGTTAGAGTGATTATCTCTATATGGGGTGTGAATTAACGTCAAAATATAAATTCTATTAAAAATGTATAAAAATAAAACCCTAGACAATTTTTAATATGGCCCAATTTACCTAAATTGTAGTTTTATGTAAGATTTAATATTTTAAAAAATATCAAAACATTGCTTAGGTCTCATGTTAAAAAATAAAAAATATTATTTTATCCTTTGAAATAAATTTACATGATTAATATCTTATATAATCATTGATTAAGAATAAATATCTAAGTAGTGATTTTTTTATATGGTTTAAAAAAAGATTCAGTTTAAAGATGAAAGTAAAAAACACACAGATGAATTTAAATATAAAACAATTAGTCTCAGGATGAGACTTAGTCCTCTACTCTAGGAAATAAACTGCTTCCAAGAAGTATATATAAAATAACATTTTGAACCACAGTATGTATTAGGTTTTACAAATTCATACCAATATTCAAGACCACATAAGGCCTCTTCTATATTTTTAGTGGGAGTATAAATTACAGCATTTCACACAAAACCATTCCCACATTTATCATGATAAAAGAAGATGAAATGAGTATATGAGAAGACATAAATTATCATTCATTTTAAGCTATAAATCATTTTTGTATTATAAAATATAGCATATGCACACTACTCATTTATTTAAAAGAAAAAAATAAATAGAGTAGTAAGAGTTTAAAAAATATTTTTTATCTATTTTTCATGCTATAAAGCTTGTGACTCATTGAAAATGAGGTGAATAAAAACATGTGTCAAATTTCATAAAATCGACCTAGAACAATGTGTAATATAATATTGTTTTTCTCTGTAGGAATTCTCTATATATATGTTTTTCTTCAGCTAACATAGTTG
Organism: Viscum album; assembly: GCA_963277665.1. NCBI lineage: Eukaryota > Viridiplantae > Streptophyta > Magnoliopsida > Santalales > Viscaceae > Viscum > Viscum album. The sequence continues at coordinate 719,508,719 of OY728164.1, read as the reverse complement.
AGTGGATTCATGTAATCTCTCTTCAAATTATTATAATATGCTCCATCTCTTGATCATGTGGAATATTTTTTCTATTAATATTCTTCTCTTCACTTCACTCTGTACTCTCATACGCACGACGGAGTCTTTTTTCACTCCTTAACTGTAGCAACATGTATAGTAACATCATAAAAATTCCCTTCATCCTTATAGTCATAGCTATAGCATCCTTTAATAATGATCAAAAACATTCAATGAAATAATAATAAAAATAACATTTGGAATCAAATTCTATAATATCGGTGTTGGAGATAATTAATTCTAAAAGACACGTAAAGTAATTATTGTGGTGAGTCCTGGAATAGTTGCTCTATGGTAGTGTTTATTCATGGTGGTGTGGTGATGGGGGTGTGACATTGGCAGTACGACCCCGATCGTATGACACTAGCTATGTGCACTAGCAGTGTTCCCTAAGAATGGTAACTCAGATAGCGTTTGGTCATCCTTTTTTTAGTGACTCCTCAGATGGTAGGTCAGGATGGTCATGATTGATAATTTTTGAAATTTTGGGTTCAATGGTATTACATAGATACAAGTGAGTCATTCCATATGTTACTAAAATCATATTCTTGTGGTTAATCATATGTGACAGTTAGACAATCAACTATTAGAAGATTTTGTATATCAGTTTTGAGTCATACATTGAGATAAATCAACCACAATGGAGAGTTATTGTACTGGAGGTGACTCATCCTTAGGAAAATTTCACCACCAATCTCATTTTATAAAATTATAATAGAAAAATTTGAAGCTTATTAGTATCAATATAAATATTTTTTTATCATTAAAAAAAGGGTTCATCTCTCCTTAATAAAATCTCCCACTATCTCCCTCTTTTTAATGATCAGAAATCAGGTAATTTTATATACATGGAATTAAAGGGAACATAAAATAAAAACATGATATAGTATTCAATGGGTTTATAAGAAAACAATAGATATGGTAGAAAATTAACATAAATGTTAAAATCCATAAATAAAATTCTTCCCTATAGTATCCATTTAAAATCCATTCCCCCTATTAGGAATATAAAAAATGTAGAAGAAGTTATGAAATTAAAAGGAAGGAATATAAAGAAAGAAGATATTAATAAATATATCTTAAATTCATAACTTTTTTTGAAAACCAAAAGTTGCTTACAAAACCATAATTCCAATACAATACATAGTCTAAGATCAACAATCTAGATGCTTGACTAAACGTTCTATATGTTTTTGTCCTTTATCCTTCAATAAGAGGGAATAAATGGGCACAGATTGTATAATAGGAACACCATTTGGTGATTAATGAGTTCTAGGTAGGGTTGTAGGAACACAAAATAAAGAATTAGGATCTCTCAAAATGATGGGTTATAGGTGTCAAACAAATTAGCTTTAAGATAATATGAGGTTTGTAATGTAGTTGGAAATGGTTCATGAGAGACCCTAGTGACTCCATGCCAATGGGATTATTATTCAAGAGTTTTAAGGTCAGTATTCATTGGAATAGATTCCTGATCTAGACTAACAGTTTTGTGCACATAAAAGAATCATTTCATAAGGATAATAAAATCTGTAATTATATACCCTCCTCTCCACATTTCATTGAAAAATACTAACATGCCTTCAATAAATCGTTGAATTACTATATTCATATCTTTTAGCTTCTTGACTTATTCTTTGATGGTATGTGAAACTAAACAAATTCTTATATTTTCAACAAAAAAATAAATTGGGCATTTTACTCAATTTTTAGAAAACCCTTCATATATAAAACATGATTTACATAGAGGTGGTCCCTCTGTATGATTTCATATCATTGGTATATTCTTTGATTATCATGTAATGAGGCTTAAATGGTGCTTAATATTTTTCATTCTTTTTTTAGGCATGGAAGGTGCATTATTTAAAGAAATAGTATAAAGACCACTGATTTCCTCTCTTAAAACTAATCAGATCTAGTTCATATCAAGTGAGGGAGGGGAAACTATATAGGTTGAGGGAACATAATGGAATGTTTCCAAAAATTCGAACTAATTGTATATAGAGTCATAAAAATAACATCTCATTTATTCCATAATAGATCTCATACCATCCATGTCATTGGTTATGATTTTATTATAAATTTCAACCTCTTTTACACCATTCATCCATCTTGGTTTAATGTTTTTTTTGACCAACCTAAGGAGATACCTAGCATATTTCTCACTTAATTTTGCAGTTACTTGAGGTTGGTTATTTATCAAAAAATTATTATCTAATAAAAAATCACTTTTTAAAGAGAAAAAATCAACTCTAGAAGCATTATATATTAAAAATTATATTGTTGAAGGACTGGGAACATAAACATATGACATTATAGATGATTTAGTAGGGTTAAAAGTATATCTAAATATAGATACACAATACATTACTGGACTACAATCCTCATATTGGTCAGAATAGTCTAAATATAGTTTGACAAATTCTTGAATTTTATCATCCTATTTAACAATCAATTAAATATACCTGGAAGAAGGATTCAGATTAGACTTCACAATAAATTCATTATCTATCAGAACATGCATAGTAGGTTTAACAAGATAAGGAACAATAACAAACTCATTATCATTATTTTCCATCTCCTCTATCTCAATAATGGTATGAGAAACATCCAACTGCACATCAATTGAAGGTAGAACTATATTAGGCTCCCCACTCAACTATACATCAATAGGGGTATCAAAAAATCTCTGTTCATCATCAAACTACTCTAAATGATCAAATTCCAATTGATCAGCCACATGCTTCCGAAAGGCAGTAATAATTCTCATCTTCTCAAAAACACTTGATTTGACTCTATTTAATCACTACTAGAAGATACAACATCATCTGAAGAAAGAAAATTATGACATGGGGATTGATCCCCCTCAATTAAAGTTTCATTCTATTTTTGGGGAGCTTTATCAACAACATCAAGGGAATTGGTACTATTATCAAATACACTAGTATACGTATCAAGATCATGAGGGGTATCAACTCTCTTAATGCGAAATTATCCACTAGAGACATCAAGTACATCGAAACCCTCATGGTCATCCACTTATATATCCCAATTTTCTTCTTTAAAATATTTTATATCCACATATGTTTCATCTTACCCATCTTCATTTTCTCATTATTTTTCTTCATGATCATCTACATTATCATTATATTCTTTTACATGTTCTTCTTCCTCAGAATTTCATCAATTTTTATTCTCATCCGTGGAATTGGAAGAAATTTTAAATTTCTCTTCTTCTTTAATTTCTACCACAATATCATTTTTTAATATTTTTTTCTCTTTCATGAAGTGTACTTGGATGACACGGTTGGAAATAAGTGATGGTAGGATATATCTATAGTATGTCTGGTTCACCCACCATATCCACTAAAAATAATTCTTTTCAATCTATAGAAAAAAAAGATTCATCCTCATTAGCATAATCTAAATATTCCACAACATCATCCATCTACAACCTAGGAACTACCATATTTCTTTTTCTATTAGGATGATCCATTGGTTTAAATACATCATATAGTTTCTCATTACTAGCTACCCATTTCCTCATCCCTGGGTTCCAAAAAATCTTCAACCTTTTACATTAACTCTAGTGATAGAGAAACCACCACATTCTATAAATTATTGTTCACATTCATCAATATTACCTTTTTATTTCAACATAGTTGAAATACACATATGATATATTAATGAATTTAACCTATATGAATGTTTAGTTATCTCCATTGACTATTTCCTAAGATATCTATAGAGGTTGATAATTTGTGTTATTTTTATAAGACTCAAAAAGTATACATATTGATATATTATAGTGGAAAAATCATATTTTCTCATAAATAACATATGCTATAAAAACTTAAATTGCATCATACATTCCTTATATGTTCCTTTTCTATCTAACTTACATCTACAAAAATCTTCATTCGAATAACTTCACAAATCAAATGATTGTCCTATTAGATTAAAAAATCCTAAATTACTACTAAATTATATATATTTAAAAATTATTTTAATAGTAAGGTAGTGTGACTCTTTTATGTTTTCATGAGAATGAGAACACATTCAGAAACTAATCATTTTATCAGGTCAGCTAGAAGTTAAGTAGATAATACATCCAATCATACCTCTATAAATGGTCCGATCCACTGGTTTCCAAGCATCATTTATATCTTTTATATAGGTGGTTCTCATAGAAGAATTACGTATATTAATTCTATCTAAGATACAAAAAATTAAATGATATTTTTTTATTCACTTTCTTTTAAAATTTTTCCTTCATTATTTAGAAAAATCTGAATCCCATCAATTAATTTATTTCACCCAATAAACTATTTTCAAAATGATTTTACATAACTTTTTAAAGCTCGGTAAATAAATAATTTCTTGAATATATAAAAAAATATAAATTAAATATATTTTTACTACTAAAACATATTTTAAAATTCATTTTATAAAAATGATTGAATCAGCTATACTTTTTATAAATTCGTTTGAAATAAGAAAAGTGATGAGCATGTCATACCAAGCCCTAGGGGCTTGATTTAAACCATATAAAACATTTAATTTGAAATATTGATTTTTTAAATGAGGATTCTGAAAACCACTGGGTTTTCTTTAGACATATCCTATTATATACCCATTTAACAATTCACTCTTGAATTATATTTTATAATATATAAATATAGATGTCATGAATAATAAAACTATATTTTAATGGATTTAATTCTGTCTATTGGAGAAAATATCTCTTTGTATTCTATTATTTTTTTCATATGTATGGTCTTTTGAAACTAGTATAGCCTTATTTCATAAAATATTTCTTAATTCATTTACCTTATTTCAAAATACCCATTTAGTGCCTATATCCTTGGTTTCTATGGTTCTATCGACAATTTCTCATACATTATTTCATTCAATTTGATTTAATTATTATTTCATAGCTACAAATAATTCATCATTAATGGGTTCATTGATGTTAATTGGTTCATGTTGATTCAAAAAATCATTATGTTCATCCTGATTTCTAAGAGAATCATTAGTTTGTGTACCTCTATCTATATCTCCAACTATAGTATCTAAAGGGTGGTATATAAGGCTTATAATAGCTCTAGAAAAATTTGGTTTGGTACCATCAAATTCTTCAATAGGTTCTTATTCAAGATGTTCTGGAAAATCCATAAAACTGGATGATGTTTCTTCTTGGTTCATAACAGAATTACTATATTTTGAATTTATGCTCAAAGAAGATTAATCACCCTAAAGTATTTATATATAGGTATTAGGCTTTTGTGTATATTTCTCAAAAAAATTTATACGAACTATCTCTTCCAAAATCATGTTCCTTTTAATAAAAAACTCTAAATTTGTAATATAAAAAGAATAACCTAAAAAAATTCCTTCATCACTTTTGGATGAAAACATTCTTAGATTATCATTACTATTATGAATAATGACTTTGCATCTAAAAACTCAAAATTCATTAACCATTGGCATCATAATATTCCACATATAATAATGTTTTTTTCAATATAGGTCAAACTAAAACTCTATTGATTTTATATGTAGTGGAATTCAAATGCCCTTCCCAAAAATAGATAGGTAGATCATACACATTTAACATATTTTATGAAATTTCATTAAGTGTTATAATACATATTTCAACAACTAAATTATGTTGAGGGGTCCTAGGATCCGAGAAGTTATGACTATATACTTTTTATGAGAAAAATGATTCAATATATTGATTCTAAAACACACGACCATGGTCCCTTTTTAATATCTAATCTAAATTTCAATTAAATGTTCTACCTATGTTGCATACATGGTGAAATAAGAAAGGGAATCACTTTTGTGAGCTAGAAGGAATGCCCCTTTACACCTGTAAAAATTATCTACTAATAAATAGACATCGTGTTTCCCAATTAGACATGAAACCATATATGGTCAAAATAACTTGATATTTATAAACTCAATAGGTTGAGAAGTTGAAAATTACTTCATTAATTTATATGAAATCTTGTGTTGCATCCATATTTTATTGGGGTTTCAGAGTTTTTCATTTGGGAACACTAGTTTGGATAGATCCTTGACATAATTTTTTTTGGAAATATTCCTATGTGAGTGAATATTTTAATTTCCATGTCTCCTATTCTAATTCCTATATGTTTTGTGGAATCAACTCATGAATGAAACATTTAGAGAAATTAATGAATGACAATCAACAACATAAACATTTTAAATTATTAATGTAATAAAAAATAAAGCATCTTAATAATAAAAAAACATTACAAAAATTACTATATAATTTAATAGGAAACTCATCATCACTTAATTGTAAGATACTAAGTTGTTTACCCATTAAACCATCATTAATTATTACATTATAAATTAAAATATAATTGATGTTTCCAATCCAGAAAATGAATATGATTTTTCATTTTTAATTGTCACCAATGGTAACATGAAAACCATCGACCATTATTAGGATACAGAAGCTAGAATATTCTCCATCCATATTCCTCAAGAAACTGTTATCCATATATCATATACTTTTACAGGAGGTCATGAAGTAATTTTCTTTCAAAAAATAAATTATACAAGAATTTCTATTGGAACCCGTATTTTCTTATGTACAATACTATTAGTAATACGGTATTTAAGAACACATATTTTTTAATAGATCTCATATAAATAGACATTATTACTTTTAATATAAACACATAGTCTTGTAATTTATAAAATACAAATTTTATCTTTACTAGTATTCTATTTCATGGTCAGTATCATATATGCATAACATATTTTTTAGTAACTTGTTTTCATAAAATATATGAAATAGTTTTTATACCATTCATAAATTTTCTGAAAAAATAATTCAATTTTTCATTCCAATGTTTAAGTTCACTATTTTCCACTAACAATTTAATATTTTTATTTTTCTTAATGGATAAATCAATTTTATTATTTTAATTTAAAGTATGATGTGTTTTATGATCCTTATACATTTACATAAATTCATTAACAGTTTAATATTAATTTTTAAAATTCAAACATCTATTCATGAGACATTTCTTCAAGATTATGTTGATTCCCATAACTACCTAAATTATTTATAGGTGAAACATTCGAAACAATTGTTAGATAAGAGATATTATTCTTAAAGAACATATTGTCTCTATCAGAACTTTATTCAAGTGATGAATCAAAATAACTCGAGTTATCCTTAGAATCACTCCAAGTGGCTTTAAATATTTTTTTAAATCTTTATTCATTTATATTCTATTTTTTTATTGAAAATTAAAATTTCATTTTTCCTTTTCATTTTCGTTCATATAATATAATCTCATTTGATTTATCATCCTTCTTCAAATCTCTATAATAGTTTCCTTTTTTAATAATTCCATTTATAAATAATATTTCTTGAAAAAAAATTCATATAAAATTTCCATATCCTTTTATCAAAGTGGGCTATCTCTTAATTTCTTTTTAGAGGTGACTTGCTGTAACATGAAATTTCAGAATTGATATTTTCATTTTTCCTTTTCTCTTTGTTTTGATGACATGGTATTTAAGCCTACAAACATTCATTTTGTATCATCATATTCCTCTTGATTAACTTTAAATTGTTCTTCAAACATACTAATTTTTTCAGTCATCTCATTGACATGCAGTTTACTAATTTCACATGATTCTCCTATTGAGATATATATTCCTATTTATCATTATAGAAGGCAACTTATAAATCCCACTATCTTAACTTTGTTAGACAAATGATTTCCCAGTGATCAAATTGTGTTAAAAACATCAATGAACCTGAAGTAAATGTCAGAAATTAATTCATCAGGTATTATTTTTAAATAATCATAACTATTTTTAGATGTATTTAATGTCATTCCCTTAACATTGGTTGTCCCTTCATGTGAAATAGTTAAGGTATCCAAAATCTCAAAAAAAGAGTTCAATAAGAAGAAATTATATTAAATTTCACATATCATAAATAAAAATACATGGCATTCATGGATTTATAGTTATTATTATAATAATTTATGATAACCTCATCCAAGGTAACACGTTCAGTTGAAAGTAGTTCATATTTATATTTTATGATATTCCATAATCACCATATGAATTTTTATTTTTATCTTCCACTATGCTTAATTATTTCCATTAAAAAAATTGGTATGCTAGTAGTAGAACCCTGTTCATGGTTATCCATTTAAAAATATAAATTTATATATAATAAAATTTAAGATCTATAATACACAACTAAAATCAATGTTGAGATATTTTGAAAAAAAAATTAATAGAAAAGTATAATTCATTAATAAAAAATATTGGTCAGAGTGAATATATCCAGAGGGGTTGAATTTTGTACCCCATTAAAAATTTGTTATACATAGATTTACATAAAATCCCCCAACTAATTTAAATGTTCACACTTTAAAAAATAGTAGTTTGATGTTAGTTTTAATATTTTAAAATATTTTTCAAAATATTGATTAGGTCTCATGTAAAAATAATATATTATTTTTTTTTCCATCGAAATAAATTTACATATATAATTTTTTGTATAAACACTGATTGAGATAATCTATCATAGTATTGGTTTTTATTATGGTTTAGAATTAAATTAATTTTATTGAAAATAGATAAAAAATAGAAAGTAGAAATTAAATACAAGAAGATATTTTGTTCTCTCCATATAGAAATCACCCATGACTGGCCATTTTATTTGAAATAAAATTTTGATCCATAGAAAGGATTATGTTTTACAAAAAATATACCAAATCTCCACACCATATAGGTCATATTCCATAGTTTTTATGGGAGTAAAAAATACGACAGGTCACACAAGACCTCTTCCAAATTTATCATGAGACCAGAGGGAAAAATTGTATATAAGAAGATATCAAGTGTCTTATATCCTAAGAAAGAGGTAGTGTGTGTTATAAAATATATCATACACACACTGCTTATATATGAAAAATAAATTAAACAAAAAGATAAATGCAGGTGTAGAATAATAGTTTCTTCTATATGTATTAGGCTATATAGCCTCTGACTCATTGAAAATGATTTGATCTAAGGATAGAGTCAGTTTTTTTTGAAAATTATTGTACAATATATTATTTTAGACTCTTGTTCTTAACTAAAAAAGGAACTAGATGTATATTTTTCATCATTCTCCACAGTCAAGTATATTCTTAAAATATCACTTTTAATTTTTACAATATGATCTATCTCTAAAGAATATGAAAAACATTATGTCTATTCGTGTTCTCAAATTCACTTCACATTATTCTCTTGTATGCACAACGAATTCTTCTTTTACTATTGAACTGTAGAAAAATGAATGATCACTTCATCCAGATATCATATATCTTCATTCTCAGTTTCAAAACATCCTTTAATGTTGCTCTAAAATATTTAACAAAAAAATAATTTAAATAACATTTCATATTAAATTCAACACTATGACCATTGATGATAATTAATGAAAAAGGTTAAGTAATGTAATAGTGGTAGAGAGTACTAGAATAGTGTCTCTATAATGGTGTCTAAGTCTAGAGGTGTGACACTCATGGTGTGACATTATTTGGGTGACACATGTGGTTTTTCCATAGAATAGAAAATCAGCTTGAGTTTGGATATCCTTCGGGTGGTGACGCCTCTAATAGTAGGACATGCAAGAACAGACTCATATTTTTCCAAATTTACATTTCAACCTTGTGACATTGATAAAGGAGAGTCATTCCATACATTACCAAATTTATATTTTAGTTCTGACTCATAGATGACAATAATTCTTTCTACAATTAGACAATTTTGGATCTCATTGGTGAGTCATCCTTTGTGGTGACTCAACCTCAACAGTCAATCACTGAACTTGTGGTGATGTATCCTTTGTAAAAATTTCTACCTAACTCATTTTATAAAATTCTCATAGAATGACATAAAGCTTATTAGAATCAATATAACTATGAATATTTAGATCATTATGATAAGGGTTTTGGTCACCTTAATATAGGTTCTTATAGTTATTAATTAAAAAAATAAATCATATAAAGGAAAATATGAAATTAGAATACATAACTCATAAATTACAATCATGACATAACTTATGAATCTCAAATATTAATTCCTGGATATCCATGTCCATATTCATATAATGATATCTGACAATATTAGTTATATATTATATAATCAAATTACATTGAAATCCTTTATAATGGTTTGGGTAGATTATGTGATTCATCAACATCATATCCCTTATGAGTTTAATACAAGTTGTGATGTTCGACCAATCCATTGTTCACCAAGTGGACATTTATTTAATACTCATCCAAACTTCTTCTGGGTTGTTTCCCCTAGGTGCATCTATGATATAGTAGATATCCAAATTTTTGTATCAAAACAACGGTTCGATTGACATGAAAACACATGCTCTAAACTTTTCCAAAATTAAATGTTTGATTCTTATATTTAGAAATATATATGGGGTCTTCAAAGATGTGTTATCATTCTAATAATTACAAATACTAAAAACTAATCAAATGCCAACATAGAAACCTCTGACTCTCACTCATTGATCTGGTGAATCAAAAAACATATTTTATATTTTTTCTTTAATACTATTGGAGATGGAACCTTATAATCTTTTCAATATTTCTTATCTTTATCAAATATTGAGCATTACATCTCATAAATACCCACACATATCTAGAATCAAAATTGATAATATATTTTGAGATTAAATAAATTAAAATATTATTTCAAATAATTTATTCATTTTAACTCATTAAAATTATAAATAGCACTCTATTATACACATACTCTCAAATTAAATTTCTTAAGGAAGTGGGAATCATTAAAAATGGTTATCTCAAATTCTTTTTAAGAGAAAAAATATCAACAAGTTATAAATGATCAGATCATAACAATATAAGAATCATTATAATGAAAAAAATATTTGATTAAAAAGATAATTAATTCAATGAAAAATACTCATAATTCATGACAATAGTGATTATAACCTCTAATAATGAAACATACACCATGGAATAAGAGTACGTATATAAAAGACTGTCTTTTTTCCCTTAATTAAATATTGTGTTATATAGACCATTTCACAAAAACATTAAAAAACAACACAATATATGACATTGTACATGTAACTGTTTAATCCAAATGTTTAAATAGTTGTAACAAAGTTATGAAATTTATATAACTGAATATGTTTATATATATAAACAAAATAAAAAAAATTCCTTAAAATTCAAGCTCAATTAATATAGCATAGAAAATAATGAAATTTATTTGTATACATATGTTTTTTAAATAATAGAATATATTTCTAGGATTGATATAATTATGATTAGAAATAATATCAAAATAATAGATAATAAAAAAAATATTCCCTGTAAAAAAATTCCATGATATTTTATGAGTTTTCATGCAAAACATAAAATTTCTAAGAACTAAATTTGAAAAAAATAAAATAAGTTTTATATTTCTCTTTATCATATTATCTTAATATAAATTTTATTAATTCTTCCAAAATAATTTTTTTATATGCTAATAGTATAAATTATCCTTTTTGAAAATGTTTTGGGATCTAGAACATTACATAAATATATGCATAACCAAAAACTTTTGAAACACTATTCTTGACTAAATATATGTATTTTTGGAAACATTATATATTCTAAATTATCATGTTTTAATATCAAACTAATATTGAATATTTTAAATCATAATAAATGTTTCCTCTAATATTGTTTTTAGAAATTTATATGTAACTACTAAAAATTATTTTTATTATTCAAATAAAATGTAACATAATTTAAATTTATAATAATGGGTCTAAAATATATAATAATATAAACAAAATTTTTAATATATATTTTGTTACCTTTTGAAAATATTTGTTACCCTACTTGAATGTGTATTTTTTATAGAATAATAATTTGGTAAATATTTTGTATTAAATGAATCAATTTTATGTTATTACCCAAAAAATATTCTTATAAATATATATAAATAAATTAGGTCTCATTTAATTTTTTATCAATGTTAAATTAGATTAACAACACTTATTAATCAAAATTGATTTTTTTTAAACATTTTTTAAAAACACTGTGTTTTTTATTAAAAAGATCATTTTCTCACAGGCAAACAATTAAATATGGATAAATGGAGAGAAAATTAAGATTAATCCTTTTATAATTTGTGGATTAGGTACTAATTATATTTTTAGTAATAGAATACGTTAAATAATTAATATATAAATAATAGTGATATGTGTTTCAAGGACTAATTTTAGGTGGCACAATTTTTTCCTAATTTATTAAGAACATTAGAAATTATTTAAAAAAATATAGGTTTTAAATTTTCTCTAACATTTATGACCAACCAAACCTTAACTAAATCCCCTAAAATTCATTAATTTCCATTATCACCACATGTATAAAATTCATTTCATGAAAAGGATCATTCTCATCACTTATAAAATGGGGATCAACTCATACCTTTCAAAACAGTACATCTATTTCAAAATTTCCTTGAACCTCTACCCAAATTTATCCTAATTGAAGTACATTACGCAACCTAGTTCCCCTAGTCCCTAGTAATTATCCTAATTCCATAAAATATAATTCCTTCACCAAGGCAGGTATAAAGGTCTAAACATTGGAACACATATTTTATAATTTTTATTTCTTATTAAATCAATTTTAAACCTAACATAACTTTAGTATAATAGATAATATCAACATCATTAGTATTTTTAGATGATATTATATAAATTGATAAAGCATTATGTACTCACATCAATACTCTAATGAATGTAACAATAATCATTTTTGTGGGTGTACATATCAATGCCTCTATAAAGAAACACTTTCATAATTTCATCTCCACCTCTCATGGTTGTTTTTAATGGTTGTATTGGTGAAAAAATATTATTTATTTTAATTTATTTATGGTAAATTAATTATAAATTATTATGTACCTTCACCCCACTTATATATTGAGTAATAAATGATCATCGTGCATTGGGAGGATGAGAAGCTTGATCAATACTCAATTTCTCATTTTCATATATTTTTAAATTATTAATACAATCTTATAACAATATGGATCAACATAAAAATATTAAAACATTAAAATTGTTATTCTATTATAATTATACTACATAAAAATAAATGCCTCCTCAACCGTACCTACTAATTGTGTTAAAGAATCTTTAATATTTTGTTAAGATGAGTTGTTGGTAAGAATATTTCTTATAGCATTTAATGGATTTTTCTTCCATGGACATATTTTAATTCCCCCCAATTTTCAACTTACCATTTTATCAAATTAAAATATTTTTATCTCTAATGATCCTTTAATTCCTGTTATTTTTCTTTTTATGAAAAAAATTAGCATTTATAATGATGTGGGTATTTATAATTTTAAAAAGGTTTTTCCGTCATTTCGAAATAAAAATTGTTATCATCTGCTCCAAATTTTCATTCGGTAATCTTTTTTTCTTTTTCATGGTTACATTTTTAATTATTATTTTTGAATTTAAATCATTTAAAATTATTTCCACTTCCCCTTCATTGAAATATTAATTTCCTTTCTAGTATTTATTATTAAATATTATTATAAATATAAACATTTTCATATTATTTTACATCACATTTATTGGAATTTGTATGTATTTTCAAGGAAAATTGTATCACAAATAATTTATAATATGGTTTTCAAAATTATTATATTTAATTTTAGATAAATTATTTTGAATGTAATTTTTTCATGAATTTAATAAATGGTTCTATGAAAACTTTTGTATTTTTACTTTTATTTACCCTCAATACTTATTCATTCATGAAGTGATGTTTTTATAACCCTCCATATGAATTTTTTATATGATTAATTTTAGATAATAAAATTTTTGTATCTTATGTTCTTTTAAGATTATGATATGTAATTTTTTTGTAAATATTACAAAACTAATTTTATTTACATTGGTTATTTAAGATATGATGATGATTGATTTTAAATGAAACACATATGTATAGATGAAACTGGGTTTTGTCCTATATCTTATACAATATAATTTTTTCATGATCTATTCAAGAGTTTATATATTGAGTTAGATCACACATGCCTAAATATTATGGGTTATGTAAAAAAATTCACCATGTACTTAATGAGTTTGTTCACAAAGTTATGGGAATTATTAATTTTCTCACAATATTTTTCCAATACATATAGTTGTTCTTAATTTACAATTTCATCAAAAAGTAATGTTAAATTATCAATATACATTTCATCTTCATGAAATACCTTATTTTTTATATTATTTCGTGGTTTTAAAATCATTCCACACAAAAAATTCATTCTCTCATGTAATATGACTATTGGGATATGTTTTATTCGGCTCATATATTTTCTAATTCTATAATGATCATTTTATGGTCTTATGATAAATAGAATCTTTTATGATTTTCATCTAATTTCTATGTATATTTTTTTATATTTTTTTCTTCCTCCTGTTTTCCATTCATATTTTGATATGTTTTAACCATACTAGGCATATGGTCTTAACCCTTTCTTGTTAATCCAACCCTACAGATGTAAAGTTGATTAAATCATTTGAAGAATCAATAAAAGATTCTACTAGAGAAATATATATGGTGAAATGTATGTGACTACGAAAATTTATTATTTTTTGGAATCCAATATCCAAGATAAAAACCATTTGGTTTTTGGTTTATGGTACTATTTTTTAGGCGTATTGTTTAAATTGATATAATTTTTTGTTATTTATGTCATTTTTAGATTTGGTCTCTATATTAAGTATTGGAGATGGGTTTAGTTATTTTTTTATATTAATTTTTTTATTTTAAGGATTAGTTCAGTGATCCTTAGTAAAACCCCTATAGAAGAGTCAATGTATAGAAAAATATACTAAAAAACTGGAAAAGTCATAATTAATTAGTCTTGAATAGTAATTTATCCCCATAATGATACAAAAAGTTGATATGACAATGAAAATATTCAACTATGGATAATTACCTAGAGTGGGGTTAGTTGATCATTAACTTGTTCATCACCCCAATGCACGATTAGAGAGATAAATAATGTAAAAATAATTTCACAATCTGTAGGGATATTCTTTGATTAATAATGTGCTGATAATAAACAACTATGAAGGATTTCTTTCTTAGTCTGTTTGAAATATTATGTTAAGAAATTTATAAAAACCAAAAATAATGTAACATAGGTAAAAATAAGAATAATATAGGTCAAAATAAAGGAACTATAGAAAATTTTATAATGTAAAAGGTAGACACATCTTAGTGTAATTTTATTTTTTTCATTAGGATAATTCAACCATACTTTTACTTTTTTCACACATGTTGACACTTTTTACATTTAGTGGTGGATAGAACCATAAAAAACTAATTTATCCTTTTGTGTGATTGAAAATAAGATGAATATATCAAAAATAAATCCATTGGAATGAGAGATGGACTTAATTATTATCTGAATATAGCAAAACAATTGCCATGAATCGTGATTCATAATGTAGCCATTGTTGACAACAATTGTCCACTAAAGAAGGTGAGAATGGAGGCACATAAAAATTTAGGCAATGAAGATGGTAAATTTAAGAATATTAAACAACTTAAATGTAAAAAAAATGTACAGATATTAATCATTAAAATTTTCTCAGGGGGACTAGAATATGATTTATCTTTGGTAGAGGAGGTCATAATAAATCAAACTCTTAAAGGAAAATGAATATTATAGTTTACATGAAGAAAGAGGATAGAACAAATCCTATGGAAAAAATAACAATTCAATTCTTTTTAAGTGGAGGACTCAGATATTATCATGTTCAACACCTGAATATATGGATTAATGTTAATGGATGAATCTAAAACCACCTAGATTGGGTGATAATGGAAAAAATATGTAATGAATATTGATAAATGGTATAGTGGTAATTAGGTTTCAGTTTCCATCCTCCATGAATTAGTGGATGTAGTCTTGTTCTATAAAACATGTTGTATGTAGGAGTCGTTTTAAGAACATAATGTCAGAACCATCAGTGATTTTCATTTTAATTAAATCATTTAGTGGTTTAATTATTGTATTTTTTGAAATAAAACTTATTAAATTCATAATATCCTACATTAAAAAAATAACTCATTTTCCCGAATAGAATATATATATATAAATAACTTAATATTGGCCCCATATTAATTTATATAATATGAAAAAATCATTCTAAACCAATGGTGACCATATATTAGTGAATTTAAAAATATATGATAACTAAGGATAAAATTAAATATTTATCATAAGCCTTAACAATTAGTCATGTGATAAATTTATTTGAAATAGTTAGACAAAATAAGTGTTTTTAGTCTTTGTTATAATATTATGGTTCATATCCCATTATATATAATATCTTATAGAGTTTAAATATTTTCCTATCCTTTTGATGTTATTTTAATTAAATTAAATTTTTCAAGAAATAATTTTATTTAATGGGTGTAGAATATAAAGAACCTATTTTTCATCTTAAAATAAATATTTTGTTTTATCGTTTTCTATAAATGAAACATTTTAAGATCAAAACCTTTCAAGAGATGCACAATCCTATTTAAGTTATTATTTTAGCGTTGTTTTGTTCATACATTTGTTGGGTGTTTATTTGATGAATTTTCTAGTGAATTTTCTAATTTTGGAAGTCCATGTGGTTGTATATGGTTGGCACATGGTTAGGAAAAACTATGTGTTTTCCCTAAGAAACACTATACCCATTATTGGATCCATATGAGGTGGGGCATAGTTTAAAGAAACTATTTATCCTCCCTCCCCAGACCATACACCCTCGACCAGATGGGGTTTTCCTAGTTGGGCCATGGTTTGGAAACCTATATGCCCACCAAGGAGTAATAGTTCACCACATGAGTAGGGATGCATGGTTATGGTGAAAATTTTTAAATACCATTCACAACATCTAGGAAACCATGAATTCATAAATTTCATGATCCAATTATGTATATTTGAAATACTGAAACAACAATTTATATATAAAAATTATCTAGATTGACCTAATATAATTTCCATTGCACTTGGAGGCTCCTAAAAGGATTCCAAGGATCCTAAAATCTCTTTTAGTTTGAATCAATTATTTTGTGGAAGGATCTACCACTATTTTGGTATGTGATCTACTTTTTAATTATATTCCTCTATCTCCCATGTTTCACCCACATTGGAGAGTGATTATTTTCCTCCATTTTTGAAATAATCGTTCATGGTTTTTATGGTTCTCATTTCATTTGATCATGTACCTGGGTTGTGATACTAGATATTCTTTGTCACTTTGAATTCTACTATTATACCTCAAATTTAGGATTACAATTGGTCAGTATTGGTCAATGAGGCTAAGGTAGGTTTTCTTATTTATCATTACCATATTCTTGGTTAATATCATCTCTATGTAATTTATTTATTGTTCTTCCATGTTTTTCAAATTTCATTTAAATAAAATTGAATTTAATTCTATGAAATTAGGAATACATTAATTAATATCATTGGACCAATTAGAGTTTATGAAAAAATATTTTATGAAAACCCGTGAGGTATGACAATATCATTGAAAGGAGTATTTAGTTAATCTAAAAGTGGGAATGATGGTTTATTAAAATTTTGATTGAATCCATGTTTCTGGTTAATAATTATTATTAAAGGGTGGGTTGTCTTATCCATGTTTGATTGATGAATTTTGAAATTAAAGGTTGATAAATTGACATATGGGGAAATTTCACATATTATTAACTTTGATTAAAATAATAAACCATAGTTTTAATTAATAAATGAAATTGTGCACTATGATATGAATGATTTATATGAAGTTTGAGGAATTTGAACCATGATATGTATGTTACATATGGTACATCTATGACAGAATGATAATTTAGGTGTGGGTTAGGGATGAATGCTCAAAATACCCATGGGGTACCAAACTGATGCACCAGAACCTCAATGTATGGATGTGAACAATGAGGTTTGAGATAGGTATTTATGATCTAAATACAGATGGGGTTCTATAAAAACATTCTAGGAACCCAATATATATATAAGTACAAATTAACAACAAGGAGTGGGTTTGGGCTGATGCACCAAAAATTCATGGGTTGTCAGACTGCTTCCCTAGGCCCCTGATGTATGAATGAGAAATTAGAATTAATAGAATACTTAAATATTATAAAATAATGATTCATGATATTCTATATGGTATATAATTCAGACTCTAGAACACACCAATGTAGGTATGATGCGGTTTATAGAATAATAATAAATGTGAAACCTAATTACTTTTTCTATTTAGCTTCATTATTTAAAAAACTACACACACTATTATGAACTAGATATTAATTTAAATTACATTATTGGTTATTATGGTGTTTTACACATACCGTACAAGGGATTTCATATCGGTACTCAAATAGGCTTCCTCCTTGTAGGATAGGATTAGGGAAAGAGCCATGTGTTAGATTACTGAGTTGGGATTCAAGATGTAGTATTGATGATAAAATCAGACATCATATTAGGACTTTCATGGGGGGTTTAATTAATTAATTAATTATTTTTTCATTAGACACATGAAAATTATATGTCATAATATAATTTTTTTGGTTTATAATAATTTTTCATTTTAGGATTTATCAAGAGATATTTTTTAATATATTAAGTATCATTGATGATGGTATAATTTTGGATATTTCAAATTATTTGATGTTGTTACAAATAGATAAAGAAAATATAGTCTCCCACCCTTACATATTAGACTCTCACAGTTAGTTGTAAGCCATTGGCATAAGTGAAGATGAAACAAATGTCATGTGACGTACTCGCCTGGGGTACCGGCATGTGGCATCCAGGTCGAGATGTTACAATGTTGTATCATAGATGGTTTATTTTATTTTTAGTTTACTTATTATTTGGAGAAAATATATAGGATAATATAATGATTTTACTTTTTTTTTGATTTTTCATGGGAGTAGATAACCCATGTGTGGGATAAAACTGAAGTACCCAGGGTGGGATTGATGTTCTTGATGTTTTTTGTTTTAGTTGGATATTATTTCCCCTTGGGTGATGTACTAGTTTTATGATGTTATAGTTTTGTAAAATTTGACACATTTCCAAGTATGGAATGGGATTTGAGTAAACATGTATTATTCTTGTCACTCTAGATTTCATGTGGCATATATTATTTTAGGCATGCATGGAAAATTTGGCTTTTGGTGAGTTGATAAAATGATAATGGTTTAATTTTATTGATAATTTTAAAATTAAAAGGTTCCTAAAAAAGAATAAATAATTTTGAGTGAATCTAAATGTCTTATTTGTTTAACAGATAAAATGGGTGAATAATTAAGAACATTGAAATTTGAATATTTTTTACACTACTCCATCCATGACCTAGGTGAGAGATGTTTGATGGTAGCGATAGTGCCTTCATTTTGTCTGTGTGATGGTCTATGAGGTATTACTTGTTATAGATTTATTTTAATCCATATAATTTAAATGTTTTAATTCTGTTTTATGTGTCATGTGATGTTAGTTTTCAAGTGTAGCGACATGCCACTATGATGAATTTTTTTACTAAAAACAAAGGAGGAAATGGTTAAAAATTTACATCTAGTAGTGGAACAAATGCCCTAATGGTTTTAGAAGAATAACTGGGAGAGTAGTTCCGCTATAAATTTTATGTATTTATGCATTTTATGGATAATGTCCAAGGGTGGACAATAAAGATATTTTTCTATTTTACATGGTAGTTCTTGTTGAAGAACACTACGAACTTATATATAGAGGGTTCACTTATGGTAGTTTAGTTTTTATTGAGTCAATCCAAATGATTCATGGCCATTAAGAGACTCCTTATAAGAAATATGTCTCATTGGTGTCTTATTTATTTTGAAAAACAATGATGTTTTGGGAGGATATTTACGCTAGGGATGTGTACATGGATGGAATTTTATGGATATAAATTTAGGATAAATTCCAGGAACACTTTTACCTTGAGATTCTAAGATAAGATATGGATCAATATTTTTTGTGACTTTCCTAGGGGAGTATCTCCACGATAGAATATATTGATTAGTTCACTTTCTCATAGTTATTTCTCCATGTACTATTAGGGGATGATAATACATTAGTGTGTTTTTATCATGATGTACATAAATGTGATATTAATTCCTTGATTAATATATTTCAGCTGATGAATTTTACTAATGTTGTGAATTTGACTCTCATTTATAAGGGGGAACTAAAGGAGGATTCAAGTCAAGTACATTTTCTTTCTACCAGATAAAAATGATGAATATAATTCATGGGTAGGATTCATCCCAAATAGAATGTTAACCAAAGTATTGGAAATCAAAATGTCTATGGGTATGGATCAGTTATACTGGGAAATACTTAAGTGATTCTCAATCATTATGTTATTTCGGGTCACTATCATAACTAATTTCCCAATCCACATAAATATTTCGCTGATTTTTTTGGATGATAAATCTAGAGTGGTTATGGAGGAACCAATGATGGATGGGTAGTGATAGTGGAGATAGTTCGAACTAGTGTACATGTAGTGGGTCTTGTACAACATAACAATCTAGATGTTTGAGTACTACTAGCCATGCTGGTGTAGGTAGTAGATGTGGTACTTTAGGGAAAGAGTTCCCTTATCAATAAAATAATTTGAATCAAGGTAATCGGAATGTATCATAGGGTAGATGAGTAAGATAGTTGCATGATTTTCATCCTACACTTTGGGATAGAGAGGTTGGACCATCGATTGTTATAGGTACTATTATTGTAGCTTTTATGTTTTATAGTGAATTATTTGAAACAAAAGCCTCCATTTATTTTATTTACACTAAAATTTTGTATTTTTTGATTATATTAGTACATTATATGAGTGTTTTTATGATTATCGACATATTTTAGAGGGTATCTTAGAGTGAAATCTATTTATGGAAGGGAATTTCCCATGAGGTTTGTGAGTATCATTTCCTTTGGGAACATTACATACATTACATGCTGAGTTTTTACATGATTTTTTGTATGGAATGGATGATATCAATCTAATAACACATAGATTGAAACCATTGGATAATAACATTTACATCTCCTAAGGGTAACAATTATTTCATCATGAATAATTGGATATCCAAGAAGGTTGTGCAATGATAGTTAGTTAAATAATATGGTAGGTTGCTACCTAGGATGAAGGTATTTTGTTGTATGAATGGGTTGTGAAGCCTAATTTTTTTCACCCATAGTGGACCTATTTCCATATGTATTTTATATTACTTATCTGAGATTCCACCTAAGATATATGTTGAGTTAATAATTGAACTAATACTTGGACCTGAACTAGTTTTTATTAAATGTTACCAAATATAACCAACCAGGAATCCAGAGGTTAATACACTACTGGATGAGTATATGGATAAGGTACTTATTCATCCATGTTTGCCACCTTGGGGTTCTATAATTTTATTTCTTAATAAGGATGAAAGGATGTTTAATTTAGGTATTGATTAAGAAAAGTTAAACTAGGTGAAATTGAATAATCATTGTCCTCTTCCACATATTTACAATCTCTTTAACCAATTTATTGGATATTATGTATTCTGTAATATTGACTTCAGATTAGTTTGTCACTAGTTGAGAGAGATACATTCATATATATTCTGGAATTATTTCATGGTATATTATGTGTTATATGAGTTTTTCATGATGTGTTGTAGGCTAATAACAACTATGATTGTGTTCATATTCATGATGTCTAAATATTTCTCCAGTACATAGATCAGTTTGTGGTTGTTTTTTGGATAATATGTTGCTATAATCCAAGACTCATGTTGATCATTCCCAATATATTCACATCAACTTGAGTACACTGAGATAAATATAAAATATATCAAGATATACAAGGGTCAATTTTGTATTAAGAGGTTAAATTTCATTGGTCACAGAATCTATAGTGAAGGTGTGTTAGTGGACCTAGGGAATGTTTTGGAATTTGTTTCATGGGAGTATCCAAATAATGTTTTTGATATTCAAAGCATTCTGGTTTTGGATTTTTATAATCTGGGATTCATCTAGTACATTTCCCATTTGGTAGAACCACATTCAATTTTGACTAAGCAAGGTATGAAAATTGAATATCATTAATATGTGATAATAATTTCTAGGAGTTGAAAAATAATTCAAATACCACATCGATTTTAATTGTACATGATTCACATGGGGATTATACCATGTTTTATGATTTTTTTTGGAATCATCCATATAGAAATGTTGATATTTGGAGATAGAGACATGGAATATAGTCATTATTGTTTAGTCCACATGCATGGAATTACCCAATACATGATCTTAAGATAGCCATGGTGGATTATTACTTAAATTAATGGGAGAAATACCATTTGGATGAATGGTTTTCTCTTTATACTAACAAAAAATACTTAAAGTATATCTTATTAAAACATTATTTGAATCTCTCACAATGTATAATTTTTTATTATATATGATCATTTGATTTTGAGAAAAATTATACACTAGTTAAATGAAAAAAGTTGATTCTTTGAGGAAAATAGATATACTCGAGCATTTCAGGTGTCCATTTCTACTTGGAAGATGATGACCTTATAGGCTGAGATTCATATTTATGTTCACGAGTTCCATGATAAGATGGCCATCATATTAATATTATTAGATTCCACACTTCTTATCCAAATTAGGGATATGATGTATGAGGATCCTGATTGTTTCGAATTGGTTGAAATCCTTAATGGTGGGGATTCATCTTTCGACTGGACCATAGTTGATGATGGGATCAACTATTTCGAGAACCATGTTTTGTTCCTGCATGTATGTGTATGGACATGATGCATGCATTTTATGCCTTGAAATAGAAAATATTTCCAATTTTAAATGGGTTAAGGATGAGCGTCAATGACCTAATGGTTTATTACAGACATTTACAATTATGGAATAGATGTTGGAAGAAGTTACCATGCACTTTACGGTGTTTTTTCCAAGGGATACTCATAATAATAATGTTAAATGGGTTATTTTGTACTGGATGACATAAGAATCTAATTTATTTCATATCAGGAAATCAGTGTGGTGAAATTTATGATTAAAAATATTGTCCTTTTTTATTATATTCCACAGAGCATTGTTTTTAGACCATGAATCATGCTTTACACCATGATTTTGGCTTGGCATAAATATGGTACCAAGGTACTTATGAGTTTAAATTTCCACCCACATACAGCTGGAGAATCATGTCATAATATTCTGTTATTATACAACATAATATGTGTATGTGTCTTATAATTTTAGAGATCCAGGGAGAGGAATGTATCACTTGTTGAGTTCACTTATAAAAATAGTTTTCAAGAGACTACTAATACGGAACCATATGTGGATATTTATGGTAGTATACATAAAAACGTCTATGATATATGTATGTTGTGAGTTAGTGTATTTTGGGGTATGTCTCATGTAGGAGAAGTCATAGGAGATTCATTTGACTTAGAAATGTATTGATATATATTGGAATAAGAAGAATTCATAAATTGAACGATGTTGTCAAACTATTTTGTTTACATATGGTGATAATGAATTCCCTCATGTGCCACCTAGATTAGGTCATCATAGGAATTAGAGTTTTGGAGTGTTGGAACACAGGTTTTATTGATGATTTGAGATTGTGGGGAGGATCAGAATATTGGCATACTGCTTTGATCTTCCATAGAGGTATATTTATATTCATGAAGTTTTCATGTGTAATATCCTTGGAAGTATCACCCTGACCCTTCTCATGTGATCTATGATGATGATAGTGATCTCGATGTTGATGTATACTCTGTGGATAATTTGATTCACATGGTGGATCAGAGTGAGAAATATTTTAGGAGAACTACATTGATGATGGAATGAGGGTTGTTGTTGCATGGAAATCATCAAGAGGAATCACGGGAGATAGAATAAGATATGAAATATTAGTTTCCCAACCTTTTGACCTCATAATCATATTCATAATCAGGAGTACATATCATGAATGATCTATTATAAGGTTGGAATATTGATAAATCATAATTTTCTAGAGGTGAATTGTACCCTTTTTTGGTATTCGTTTATCCTTTATTGATCAGGCCTTGTTTGGGTTTTTTATCTTGTTTCAGATGAATTTTTAGAATATTGGAATACCATGGGGTTATTTATGGTTGATGCATGGTTAGGGAAAATAGTGTAGTATTCCATAAGAAATATTCCACCCAATTTTGGATCCATATGAGCTACCACATGGTTTGACCAAACATTGCACCCTCCCTCCACAAATTGTGCATCTTATTATAGAGGGGGTTTTCAATATTAGGTCTTTCTTTGGGAAATTGTTTTTCCAAAATGTACTAATCGGGAACCCCATGAGTAGGGTTGCATTGTAAAGGAACACAGTTTGTGAAAAAAGAGTTCCCTTCCTATGAAAACATGCACACATCAATTCAAATCCCAAAAGAATTATTTCAAAATTCTTAAACACCCAATTTCTATGACTAATCACCTTAAATAATCCTAATATGATATTCCTTGATTGTTTAGGCTCACTATAGGAATCCAAGGATCCAAAAACCACACCTGGTGCAGAATAATGATCTGGTTGGCGGATTGTCCTCTCTTCTGGTATGTGATCTCTTTCTTATATTGATTCTTATCTCTCAGGTCTTCGTACCCCTACTAATTGGTATTATTTTCCCCCATTAAGGATGTTTTTGTTCTAGGTTTACATTGATACCATTTTACTAGATCATGATCGTCATTTTTTATATTATATCTCCTCCGATGTTGTCAATTAGACCATTCTACAACGAGTTGAGGGTTATAGTTTCAAGATCATTCATAAATGATCTTTAGGTCGGTGGTCTATTTTATAATTCCCATAGCCTTTATTGTAATTATGTGTATTTAATTTTATCCTTTAATTTCAATTTTGTGAAAAATAAATAAAATTAAAAAAATTAATTTTAATCTATGAAATTCTAAAACCCTTCATGGATCTTGTTGGACCTATTGGAGTTTACGAGGCAGGATTTGAAAAAAACCAAAGGGTTTCTTTAATATCAATGAATTTTTATTTATGGAATGAAAATGATTGAATAATGGATTGTTGAAAATGAAATTTAATCCATGATTCATGTTGACAATTGTAATTAAATTGTTTGTTGGATTAACCATTAAGGGATAATGAATTATTTAATTAAATAATGATACAATGTTAAATGGAGAAATTAACCAGGTTATTACTTAGTATTAATCTAAAAACCCATGTTTATGATTGAAAAATAACACGGCTCCCCATGATGTTAATGATTTATAAGAAATTCAATGATGATGAACCTTGATATATAAATGATATATGTGATATCATTGATTGATTGATAAATGAGGTGTGAGTGTGGGATTGATGCACCAAATACCCACGGGGTGCTAGATTAATGCTCCAAACCCCCAATGCATTACTATCAAAAATGATGTGTGGGACAGAGACTGATTCTCCAAATTCCCACAAGGTGATAAACTGAATCTCTAGGCCCTGATATATGTATTTATATGTGAATAATAACAATGAGTTGTGGGTTAGGGATAGATTCTCTAAATAAACATGGGGTGTCAGATTGATATTATAGTCCCATGTTGTATGATTGATAACTTCAAATTATATAAATAATTAAATCCCATTAAATAATGATTTTTGATATTTCCTATGGCATATGGTTCAGTGTCCAGCATGGTCCAAAGAATGTATGATGTGGTTGGTTGAAAAATTATAAATATGAAACATATTTAAAATTTTCTTTTATCATGATTATTTATAAAACCGTATAAGATCTTATAGACTACATATTGCATTATACGCCATTGTTGGTGGCCTACTAAGATTTAATAACACCTTACATGGGATTCCTCACCCGTAGCCGAATAGACATCATGATTGTTGGATATGATAATGGAATGATCCCTTTTTTAGATCACTGAGTTGGGATTCCAGATAGAACTTTGATGACCGAATGAGACAAGATTTTAGGACCCACTCAGGGGATGTCATTATGTCATTAATTTGGGTTGTCATTAGACACCTAACACTTTTATGGCATGAAATGTGTACCACTTTGGTCTATTTCCATTTTACATGTTCTGGATTCATCATGAGATATTGGTCATTATATTGACTATCATTGATTATTTCATTATTTTGGATATATTTCAGTTATTTTCATAATTCTTACACCTTTATAAAGTTGGTATAGTCTCCCCATGTTATATATTATACCCATGATTCTAGTCAATACCCTCTGGCATAAAGGGAGGCACTCCTTAGGTAACTTGATGAACTGTTTTAGCACACCGATATGTGCCCCTCATGTTGGGATCCTAGAATCACTGAAAACCAATCCAATATAGTCCATAGTATGGTAGCCATTGAATTTGTAGGTACAAATAGTGGTAATAGAATTATGAAATATATAGAAATGAATACATATATATATATGAAAAAAAATAAAATAAAATTCACCTTGAACATTTATATAAATTAATAATGGTATGAACATAATAAAATATCCTCTTATGCTTAAGATTTATTTTATGAAATCCATATTTCATTCAATTCTGATATATTTATGATTAGAACTAATTTTAAATGTATAGTTGAAATACCTAAAAAGGATTACAAATAAAAAACAATTTTTCTTGATATTTTATGATTTTATTTTAATCCTAAATTTGAAAATGATAATATTTTAATAATAAATGATTAAAATCATGTATGGATTTATCTTGGTCATATTATTTTAAGTAGAATTTTTTAATTTTTTTTTTTAAATTGAATGATTTTGACATTAAGGTGAAAAATACTATTTTTGAAAACAATATGGATTTTGTAGAATCCATTTGAAATGATAGTAACCTAAAACATGGTAAGCCCTTTTCTTGAAAAAATATATATCTTTTAAGTAAAATTATATATTTTAAAATGCAATGATTTATTTAAAACCCAATATTTGAAATTTTTAAAACTAAACAAAACATTTTCGCAAAAAAATACATTATATATTATTATTTTAAATATATTTAAATAAATTAAATTAAATTTAATACATTTTAAATTTAAAATCATGGCGTCTATATTTTAAAATAATGGTCACTTTATTTTTATGTATAGTGATTACGGTAGATATATCATACCATAGAAAACTTATAATTAATGAATCATTTATACATTAAAAATATAATATGATGCTTAAACATATATACAAATTTATTAACACTAATTTTATTGTTATTAAATATTAACTAAAATTACGAACACTTTTTTATTAAAGTTACTTTTCCTAAAAAAAATTCAACATATTATATGTTTTGATTTAATGGTTAGTTTTGTCCAATTTAAGAATTGAATTTGGATAAATGGAGCCCAAATTCATATTGAACATTTTGATATTTGGTAATAAAGGTATAATTATATTTAAATTTATAAAATAATTAACATGATTAATTTTTAATTTAGTATAATAAGTATTAAAAAGATAAATCTACGTTGGATCAATTTGTT
This sequence comes from Viscum album, assembly GCA_963277665.1. Taxonomy (NCBI): domain Eukaryota; kingdom Viridiplantae; phylum Streptophyta; class Magnoliopsida; order Santalales; family Viscaceae; genus Viscum; species Viscum album. The sequence goes on along the minus strand of OY728164.1, from coordinate 719,480,956 downwards.
AAACATTATGGTGACCTTTATAACTTCTAAAAAATTGGATTTTATATTCCTACACACTTGTATCAGCAACCTCTCATCACCCAAATTTCATTAATCTCCATTATTGCACCATTAATACAATTTTACCATAGAAAATTTCCACTTTATCACTTATAAAATGGGGTCACTTCCACCCTTTAGTTACTCCACTCATATTTCAAAATTTCCTATACCTGATGTCTTTTATAAGACCTAGATCCCCTAGTATCAACAAAGTATACAATTTCACTGAAATCTAGGGCCTTCATCAATATGATGTTCAATGTCTCAACATAGGTATCACATATTTCTAAATGATACATTCTTATTCATTCCTTAATAATCCAACCACAACCACATTATTATAATTACATAATAATCAGTATTGTGTTTATGTTTTATTATGGTAAGGTTGAAAATATTATTTGTTCTCTTATTTATACTATGAAAAAATAATAATCATTAATAGGTGTGTGTGGATTACTATATCCATGAAGTGTCACGTTCGGTTTTTCATCACCTCCCGTCATGTAGAGTCTTAATTATGGTATTTTTTTTATACAAATGATAAAAATAATTTAATTCTGTTTCTAAAATGGTCTGTTACTATCAACCTTATTCCCTCAAATTAATTAATTAAAAAAATACTTATAATATGTTAAAAAACTAGGTAATACCCCATGCTTCCATGGTACACTTGTCTTTGATTAATACATTTTCTTTGATTAATACAATAGCTTGTTTTGTATGTAGCTCCGAGTTCTAGCACACCACGACCCATCAAACTATCCATTTAAAAAGTAGTTATGAATAATAATGCCCATTTTTTGAAATGTTATAAATTTTATTTTTAAAAATGGACTTTTTTTATTTTGATTATAAAAATTAACATATGGTGATTTTTTGGTATTTTCTGAAAACATTCAATTTTTGACAAATAGTGAAAAAAAATTTCATTATTGTATAAAACCAACATTTTATTTAACAATTACATTTAAATTTAAATTTATTTTTATGTCAAAATAGATACTTAATACCTATATTAGTCCAATTTAATTCATATGAGTTATTTTTTAATAGGATTATAAATATATATATTGAATGTTTTTAGCGTCTTTCACCCACCTTCAAGGAACATTTTCAAATTTTCCTAAAAAGTAATTTTACAACATCATTGAATTAAATATTAATAATATTATTGACATAGTTTTCATTAGTAATTAAAATGTGGTTCAATAGGATGAAAATAATTTTTTTGAATAGTATCTTTTTAATTATATTTACCACAGTTAAATTTAAATAAAGTAATTAAGGGTAAAAATAATTTTACAATAATATAAGATTACCCCAAAACATGTCGTAATTATATTGGATAATTATTTTTTGATCAAAAGCATCCTTATGTCTAAAATGAGATTCTTTTTTATCTATTTGGGTTAGATTAGGAAATTTATTATATTTTATTTAATGAATAGTTAGAATTGTTAAATTCAATTGTTAATAACTAAACCATTTTTAAAATAGGGCTACCCATAAGATATATATTATACTATAAATATTCATTAGAAATATAAAATATTTTCCAACATCCTAGAATTTTATTCATAATTTTTATACATTAAATAGTAAAATTTATTTATGAGAAAATGATGATGCAGTAATTACCTTATTAATGAAGGATTAAAATAATTGATATTATAAATATTAAAATAAATGAAATATGAAGTTTTTTAAGCCATAAACGAATATTATAGGTGAATATGACATGTTATGGTCGATTGAATGTATTTTATTTGAAGTAATGATGTTCTTATTATTTTAATCAAAACCAAATACTAAATATTTTCAAAATTGACACAAATGAGTTTTTTAAAAAAAATTGTATTTTATTTAATTATATAATAGTCCTAAAAAGTATAAAATTCCACCAAATGACTTATTTAATTTTACATTTGTCATTAAATAACCACATTATGTTCTCTTGGAATTTTATAGTAACTATATTAACCATTTATATAAAAATACAAGAAGAAATGGTAAAAGTTAAACAATTTAACTCCGGGTTAAATCTAAAAGATAAGGTTATTATGGAGATCTAATCACATATAAAACCTATTTTATGAGAATAATTTTACCTATCCCCACATTATCCAAGAAATAAATCCAATTGTATCTATTTGAAACCGAAAATAATATTATTATAAATTAATATTTCATGCTTTACATAAAGTGCCCCTCACCTCACTTATAAAAGGGTACCTCCCCTTATCTAAAATTCACACCTCTGAAGACATTCGGGTCATCCATTACCTGGTAAAATATCCTCATAACTACCCAAAAATCTTCATAGAGGCCTTAATTTTATCTTAAATCCATTCTAATGGGCCACTTTGTTCAAATCAAAAGGAAGCACCAGAAGAAGAGTTAATTATTTCATCATCTCTTTCAAAGTTCTTTTCTTCATCTACTTCCTCTTTCATTGTTTTTTCCATAATAAAATAATAATTAAAGTAAATTCTACATATTGATATGTTATTATAAATATTGTATGGCCATATTCATTATTCTATATATCCTATGAAATACAAAGTCACCGTATGTTCATACATACAACTTACCGTCTCCACATCATGGTGTAGTTTGTTATTCAACACTTAAATTATTTGGATGGATATAATAATGATAATAATTGATTTAAATAATAAAAATAACATGTCAGTGATTATTTATATATAATATATCAACAAATTACATATGATTTCCCCATCTATAGTATTATATTTTCACTCATGCGTATGTACGGATTTCTGTCTCCACAGCACTAAGAGATTTCGTTCCCCATTATAACCATTCAAGAATAATATTCATTTGATGATTAAAAATAATGTTCTTGAACTCAATATCAATATATATTTGAATTAAATGCATCCCATCCAAACAACCAAGACTTACATATCATAACATATAAATGAAAACGGATCAGTTTACACCCAAAACAATGATAATACAAAAATATTATTAACAATTCAATATTAAAGTGTCATATATGAAATAATATTTATATATGTGGTTCTTGATTAATATAATTAAAAATATTTAACCATTATACTAGATGTTAACATACCATCGACTAAGGAAATGTACAAGTTAAGGGTTAATTTTACATTCTATTTATTATCTGAGGTTGTTTATACGTAAGTATCTACAAGGACTTATTTATCATCCACATCTGTGTTTCTTAAAAAGGTAATTCAAAATGGTTTTACTATTTCCTAGACTATGTGTTCATGTTATTTATACCCTGGTTTAAATTCATTATAAATTTATAGAAAGTAATCATTTGTCAATTTCCAAATAATGTACTTTATGAACTTTTTAAATAATTAAGGAAAGAATTTTTTTTAACTTATACGGTGGGTGCAGTTATTTTCCACCATTATAACAGCTTTGAATCTTCCCTTACAATATTATAACAATATATTCAAATTTAATGTTTTCTTTTATATTTATATTACTTTTAAATTATTTTGAAGTAGAAAGATATATTTCTCTCCAATTATTTTTTGTTTGATTTCATCTATGTCAACATCCATTGTTGGATTTTATATTTAATTGAGGTCAATTTATTATGATACAATATTCCATATTTTACTGATATTTTTATAATTTGTTTGACTGTGGATGTTTTATTTTTATTTGATTCATGGTTTATTGCTAAATTATTAACATTTCGTATATCAGTTTAATAAGAATGATTATGTTATGTTTCACCCTTTTTATATAAAGAATGCATTAGATGTAGATAGTGATGGGTGGGGCCCACAATAACCCCTCAATTAATATGTAGGACTCATGAGAAAAACTAGAGTCTTGGCACAAGGTCTTGAAAATATTTTAATTTATAGTCAAGGCATGAGGCCTTGACTATGGGTATGATATCCAGCATTATGAATTCAATCATTATGATATTAGCTTTTGATATTACATGTGATTATTCGACTAGTAGAATATCCATGTGAATAAGTAAAAGAAATTATTTGATTTATCATTGCAATATTATGTTGAGGTTTAAGTTTAAAAGGTTTGTGTTTTAGTCTTATACATTGCCTTAAAATTTTGCTATTATTTATGATAGTTTCCCCAATATTTTTATACTTTCTGAGCCTCTGAGCTCAGCACATTCTTATGTAATATTTCTCCTAGGATGAAAAAAATTATATTATGACTGAACTACAGGGATAGTTTCATGGATATGAGTGTGTTCAATAGAGACACAATGATTCTTTTTTTATTTCATAATGTATTGTTAAACTTATGAATGTATCAAGTACATCCACGTCTAATAAACTTGTCAGTCTTTCGGGACATGATCACTTTTGATCAATCCAATGTTATTTAATAATTCATCATATTTGGGTAACTAGGGTCAGGGTATTATATTTGGTGTTAGAGGAAGTTTAGTATAGACCATGGAAACTGTATTTTGAAAAACTCTGATTGGAGATCATTTCCATAAGATATACAATGAGAATTAGTATATAATAACACCCAAAAATTTTGGTAATATAGATGATATGTGGGTTTTTCGAACAATACATCCATGACTGGATAATACAAGTTGATATGGTTCTATAACAGATTTACCTAGGAGTGAAAACTCCGACAATGAGCTTTGGGCTTGACTCGAGGTATTATGTTATACGACAACGGGCCATACTGCACACCTAGTTTGACACTCTCGTGGGATATGCATAGGATAATTAACATTTTATATACAAACCATTATGACGGATTTATGAATAAATACTTACCAAATTTTTTTATTATAGATTATATGAATAAACTGTTAAATTTATGGTAGGTATTTTATAAGTTTGGAATTATGAATTATGATTCATAAAATAATCTAGTTTACGCCATTGTTTAGAAATGAATCCTAGTGGAAGGAATTGAAACCATATCAATGCATGTAATCTATGTAAGGATTTTTCTCATATTCAATATAATTATAGTGAAGCAGGTGATTCAGTTATTACTGAACAACTTATAACCATACTGGGACAACACACTCAGCTTATAAATAATTACCATACTCGTACGGAGCACCCTGATCCAAAATGTTGAAGGTCAATGTTGGACAGCTTCATAGGGAAACAACCACCAACATTCAATTGGACTAGAAACCAATTTATGGCTAAGAAATGGATAAGTTCCTTAGAGAAAATATTTCATGCTTTGGGGTGTAGCAAAAGGGAAAATATTTTCATGGCCCTGTATTTTCTATCAAGAGATACAGATCAATGGTGGTCATTAATTCAAAATAAAAGGTATGATGAAGAAGTATAAAATTTGAAATGGAAGGACTTTATAGATATTTTCATAGAAAAATACTTTCCTCATGAACATTTAGCAGATATGGAAAGGATATTTTTAGTTCTGAGGAAAAATGAGAATGAGAATTTTGAAAAGTATGAGGCTAACTTTACATGGTTAGAAAGGCATGTTGCAGATTATATATGTAACCCAAAAGTAATATTTATCCATTAATTTTTAGGTTAAACCCATTTTTTTGAGAATTAGTCTCACAATCCTTCTCGTTGTAATAATATATAGTCTTATGTTCTATCCAGACAAAAGAGAAATTCAATAAGTCATGTGAATTTAATGTGAATCAAGAAGAGAAGAGTTCGGCTGACCACTCAAGAAATGAAAGTAAGGGGAAGAAAGGAAATGTTGATTTTCCATCCTATAATAATTATGGGAAGAAACACCATAGTATATTCCTAAAGGGGGTGATATTTTGTTATAGCTGTAGAGAAAAAGCCCACCATGCTCGTGATTGTAAGGGGAAGGAAGAAAAATTCAATGTTCAATGCTAAAATTGTAAGGAAATGGTGCATTATGGAAAGTAATGTCCTAAGCATCAAAAAAGATTAACTCAAAAAGGCAAAGGGAGGAAGTAAAAGCTTATGTGATCACAACAACTGATGTTGAAGTTCCTAATGGCATGGTGGCTGGTACTTCAATCATTTCCTTTGAATTAGCCAGTGCTTTATTTGATTCTAGATCATCTCATTCTTTCATATCTTCCAAATATTTCATGAAAATTTGATTTTTCCAATTTGACAAAATAAGGAATTTATTAGTTAAATCACCTAAGTGAAGTATCATTGAAACAATGTTTTTTCAATTAGTTACCATTATGTCATATAAACTTGCTTTACATGCAGATATTATTTTCATACCCATGGTTTAATTTGATATAATCCTCGGTATGGATTGGATTTCAAAACATGCTACGAAATTATATTATAAAGATAAGAAGGTTAAATTTTTTGATGATGATACGGAATCTCTTATCATTATAGTAGAAACATCATCATCTGATTCTCATTTACAGCCACCCTCGGTAGCTCTACTAAATTGAATTATTGGGGAGGAAGCTATTAAAATAACTATGGGTGAGGAATGTAATGATCAAATAGATTATGTACATATTATTCAAGATTATATTGATGGGTTTCCAGATGATTCAACTGGACATCCACCAAAACATGAAATTGAGTTTTCCATTGACATAATTCCAAGTTCGGGGCCCATATCAAAGAACCCTTATAGAATGGAGATTGTAGAATTAGTGTAACTAAATAAACAAATAGAAGGATTTATTAATAAAGGATTTATTCACCCTAGTATTTCTCTATGGGTATCCCTATTTTTTTGTTAATAAGAATAAAAAGATCTATGAGATTCTACATTGACTATAGGGAGATCAATGCTATAACAATAAATTACAAGTATCTCTTACCTCTTATTGATGACTTATTTTATCAACTTCATGGAGCTAAATGTTTTCTAATGATTGACATTTTCTCTGAATATCATCAGTTCTATGTGAGGAAGGAAGATATTCTAATGATTTCATTTTGAACAATGTACGGGCATTATGAGTTTAAAATAATTCCTTTTAGACTGACTAATGAACCCTCTATTTTCCTGGATCTAATGAATAATGTTTTCAAGGAAGATATTGGTGAATTTGTAGTGGTATTTATTGATTATATCATGGTATAATCCAAAATCTATAAAGATTAGTAAAATCACTTGCGTACTATTCTTAATACTCTTGTAAGAAATGAATTTAATGGGAAGTTTAGTAAGTGTGAATTTTGGATTCATCAGATTAATTTTCATGGGAATTTTGACTCTAAGGATGGAATCTCTATTGATCGTTCAAACACTAGGGAAATTCATGAATGGCCAACACCGAAAAATATAACTAAGGTAAGTATTTTGTTTGGTTTAGCAGGTTACTATTGACATTTCATCGAGAATTTTACCGGATTTCTTAATCCATTAACCAAGATCACACATAAGGGGGTTTAATTTTTTTTTAAATAATATTGTGAATTTTTTTTGAATAATTGAAGAGAAGATTATTAAAATCTCTTATCTTGAATCTACCATCAATGAATGACGGGTTTGTTATGTATAGTGATGCATCAAAGAAAAAACTTGGTTGTTTCTTTATGCATAACGAATGAGTTATTACTTATGCCTCACAAAAGATAATAATTCATGAACAAAACTACCCCACTCCTAATCATGAGTTATCAGTTGTAATCGTTTCTCTGATGATATCTAGACATTATCTCTATGGTGAAAATGTGAGATATATACCAATCACAAGAGTGTAAAGTATATTTTCATACATAAATAAATCTACATGAGGAAAAATATATGGCTCGAACTACTCAATGATTATAATTATACTATACACTACCCCCTGGGGATAGAAAATTAGGTGGAATATGATTTGAGCAGAAAGGATCATGGAGTTCTTAACAAGATGAGATTTTAAAGGTATCTAATTTTTAGGGATATTGTAAAGATGGAAATGGGAATAATAATGGAAGGTTAATCATCTATAATTTTTCAAATGGATTTCAAGCCATCTTTACTATAAAGGATAAATATTTCTCAGACTAATAATGAAGAGTTTCAAAAGAAAATTAAAGCTATGAATGAAGGGAGATTCATTTACTTCGTATATGAAGATGAAATTTTGAAATTTGGGAAGAGACTTTGTGTTCCCGATATACGTGATCTAAAAAGGGAATTTTTGGATGGTGTTCATTGGTCCAAATTACCTATACACCCTTGTAGTTCCAAGATGTATAGATATTTGAGGGAACATTTTTGGTGGTACAACGTGAAGAGGGAGATTGTGGATTATGTGTCAAGACGTATGGTTGGTCAATATGTGATTTCTAGAAAACAATATCCTAGAAGAGTCATGAAACTACTTCCCATACATGAGTGTAAATAAGATGATATTACAATGGACTTTTCATGGTGCTACTAAATACTCTTAGAAGAAATGATGTAATATGGGTCATTGTCGATCATCATACCATGGTAGCACATTTTCTTGCCATAAGATAAGCATTACCACTTAAATAATTTGAGAGACTATATATTAATGAAGTTTTAAGACATCATGGTGTACACCTATTGACTATTTCTTATCGGGATCCCTATTTTACATTATGACTCTAAAAAATTACTCATGAATAGCTAGATACTAAGCGTTATTTGAGGACTACCTACCACTCTCAAATTGATGGACAATCAGAATGGACTATTTGAACTGTAGAAGACATGTTTAGATCTTCTTCACTTGACTTTCAAGGTATGTGGGACTAGTATTTACCTCTAATAGAATTTTACTATAACAATTCATTCTATCCTAGTGTTCAGATGGAACCATATGAAGTGTTATATATAAAGAGATGTCACATACCAACTTGTTGGGGATATTTCGGTGAGAAAAAAACATGAAAGACCAGAACCAGTTGGGGAAACAATGGAAAATGTGAAGATTATCACAACCCACGTCAAAGCATCTCTAAAATAGGAAAAAGAGCTATGTCAATAAATGAATTATGAATTTGGAATTTCAGGTAGGCTATCATCTTTTCTTGAAGGTGTAAAGTCTCAGTTTTAGTTGCCGCCCAAAGGTGTCAAGTAACTGTTTGGTCACATGGACTCAAGTGCATTTCCCCAACAACATAGGTTGCTGACTAGATGCGAGGGCCTTGGTTATGATAATGGGGACACTATTCCCTCATTGGAAGAGTAACACAGATGAAATAAACAGATACCAGTAGTTGAAGCAGTAATAATTCCATTCAATAGGAAACATTAGACAACTACAAGTAGATAAACAACTGAAGAACATATATAAAGGATGAATTTCACTTATGTCTAGGAAATCATCCTAACAATTCAAAATGATGAAATATAGTATTAAACCTAAGTACAATTGAAAACAAGTAAATGACTCCAGCCGCATTGCAACCCTCAGCTTTGTATCATTCTCTCCAGCTCCACAGTAATCATGTTCTTGAAGTAGAATGGTTATTTCCCTTATCAATACCAACAACAATATAATCTGTTTGGGTGTAAATCATGACCCCAATAGAGTGTGAGACAAATCCCAGTAGGTGACCACCCAAATATATGTTCTGAACTATAAGTGAATATATATGGAAGGAAAAATGAAAAATAAAGTAATAAAAAATGAAATACTTAAAAGTAAATAATCTATTAGTTTCAACAACATTCAATTAAATTTTTTAAATAAACAACCAAACATTCTCAAGAAACTCTCTAATAATTTCTCATAGTCTAACCCTCTAGTTTATCTTAACAAAGACTCTATGAGGAAGCACCCACCATCAATTTTCCTTATGGTATCTTAATAGTAAACTACAAACACTCTGAAGAAGCACTCAACGTCCAAGTCCCCTTGTGGTATTGCATTGTGGATATAAATACACTCTAAGGGAGCACCCAGGTCCACCCCCCTATGGTCTCATAATGTATTAATATAACAAAAACTCTGGGAAAGCCCTCAGTAACCATTTCCCCTATGGTCTAACTACAACAGCTTCCCAGATCCCCGCGTAAGTCAATCGTGCACAAATGATATCCATCATCCCATGTAAAAAAAGATATACTACTTGGCTAAATAACAATAAGTTGTGGAACAAGAAAGTCAGATAATATAACCCCATCCTAACAACACTATGCATGTAAAACTGAGCTGCCTAACAGGAAAAACTAGACCATATGACCAATATCATTTCAAAAATGGGAAACACATCCATAGCAAGGTAATTAAACACTAAAATCATCCAAGATCCCCCACTCTAGAAATAAATACATTACAAGAATTAAAGTGTTAAATTCCCTAAACACGCAATGCCCAAAACTAGGGTATTGGAACTTTTTTGACATATAATACAAAGATAATTTATGGAATGGCACAAACCACCTACCTCGACGGTTTATGATTGATATAGTTAAACATAATCCTCTGAATAGACCATGAACATCGTAGATCTACAAAAACTTCTAAAGGTGACCCATACATGGTTTTTAGTGCCGCTTAAAGGTTCTTTTACCTGGTTGGTCACATGGCCTCAAGCACATTTCTGCAAATTCTAGAGGCTACCGACTAGTAGTGAGGGCATAGGGTGTGATAGTGGGAAAAAAATTTCCCCATTGGTAGAGTAACACAGCAGAAATAAATATATAACTGTAGCGGAATCAGTAATAATACAATGCAACATTAAATAGCAGAAAACAACCAGTAGCTAAACTACTAGAGAACATATATAAATTATGAATGTCACTTATGTCTAGGAAACTGGCCAAAAAGGTCACATTGGTGAAATATAATACTAATCCAAAGTACAAAAAACATGTAAATAACACAAACAACATCGTAAGCGTCATCTTGGTCTAATGCTCTATACCTCCATAATAATAAAGTGTCTCAAGTAGAAGGGTGCTTTACCTTATCTATATCTATAATAATATAATCGGGTTGGGCTCAAACCATGACCCAAATAGGGGGTGAGGTGAATCCCAGAAGGAAACCACCCAAATATTTGTGACTAACTGTTAGTGAATATATATGGAAGGAAATATATTAAATGAAATAATAAACATGGAAGTACACAAAAGTAAACAATTCTATAATTTCAACTACATTCATTTAAATTTATTAAATAAACTACCAAACAATCTCAAAAAATCCTCTTGGAATTTCTCATTGTATAACCCCTTTGTTTTGGCTTAAAAAGACTCTATAAGTAATCACTCAACATCAATTCCCCCTATGGTCTCATAATGGTAAACTACAGACACTCTGAGGAAGCACTCAACGTCCATTTCCCCATGAGTATCACAATGTGGAACTACATACACTCAGAGGGAGAACAAAGGTCAATCCCCTCTATGGTCTCACAACGTAAATGTATAACAGACACTCTGGGAAATCCCTTAGTGTCGATTTATCCTATGGTCTAACTATGCCAGGTTCCCACAGACCTGTGTAAGAAAATCAAGCACAAAAGATATCCAGCATCCAATGTAAAACACGATATACTACTTGGATAAACAGTTACAAGGCATGTCTCAAAAATTCAGATAATATCACCCAATCCTAACAGCACTCAGCATAGAAAACAGAGTAGCCTAATAGGAAAAACTAGACCCAACAGCCAATATCAGTTCAAACAAGGGAAAAATTCCATTTCAAGGTAATTAAACTATATTCTCATTCAAGAGACCTAATTCTAGCAATCAAGGCATAACATGAATTAAAGGGTTAACGTCTCTAAACACATAATACCTTAAACTAGGGTATTGGAACGTTTTTCACATATAAATCAAAACCAACCTAAAGAAAGGCACAAACCACCAACCTCAATGTTTTACAGTTGATATAGTTGAACCTCATCCTTTGAATCGACCTAGAACGTCATAGATCAATAAAAATGTCTAAAATGATCAACCACATATATCTCATAAAATAAGAGAAATCAAGAGAAGATGATCTTGAAGAAGGAAGAACTCACTGATGCGATTCTTACACAATTGATGGTGTCTGATTCAGAGCACGGACGATGGTTCGGGGGCTCAGAGAAGAATCGTTGATCACGGTCATTTCCAGCCGAGATGAAGACAAAATTAGACATTATTTTCAATTTGATGTGACCCTAGTCTTATATAACAAATAAAAAACTACTCGATACGTTCCTTGAGGATTCAAGACATGTATATTCCTTTATTGGGCTCTACTTTAGGCAGTCTCTAGGTCAACCCACATAGTCCTATACTCGGCCATTACACGGCTAGTACACCGCTACCCGTGGCCACCCGGTACATAGTGTGTACACCTAAAATTTCCAGAAACATCTTTTTTCTCAAAAAAACAATAAATCAGGATCTATAACTGAAAGAGAAAGAACCTATTCTTAAAAACATCCCCCTTTAATGAAATTCGTCCCAGAATTTCCCTAACGATGTAGCGAAGAAAAAGAATCATTGAACAATTGTGGACACTTCGATCATACATCATTCACCCTATCCCAAGTCTCATATTGTACTATCCCATGTTGTCATAGCACCCATACCAATTGAAAAGACCTTCCATGGAGAACCTTTGTACATTAATCAATAATCAGGATAACATGCCACTCAAAGGATGCATCCACCTCCAACTCAAACTCCTCGGGCTGAAAACATGATATGGGTCTGAGAAGTATCGATGCAACTGAGAAGCGTTGAAGACATTGTGCATATCCTAGTACCATTGAGATGACTACAACCAATATTGAACCATCATGACTCTATCTAAAAACTCAAATAGCCAGAAATACCTCAGAAAAATCATGCCCTATCTCCTAATCCTTCTAGGTTCCAACCTTTTTGTGACACATAGAATAACCTAGTCTCCTACCTAAAACATCATATATAATCTCTGTAGATTAGTATATGACTTATGTTGTGACAGTGCAGTAGTCATCATCTTCTAAATCAACTCCACCTACACTGAGGTCTCCTAGACAAGACAAGGTCTCAGCACAGCTACCTTCTCTTACCTTCAGCTAACATAGAGGTGATTGGCATTTCCTACCACACAAAGCCTCATATGGTGACATCTGTAAAGTTACATGAAAACTGTTATTGTCGGAAGAATCCACTAGGGGTATTTGATTCTCCCAACAACCTCCAAAATCTAGGATGCATGCTCGAAGAATTTCTTCCAGTACCTGAATCGTACACTCAGAATGGATATCTATATTGGGATGATAGGGTATACTCATAAGTACAATTATACCCAATGCCCTCTATAGCAAGTGCCAAACCAGAAAATTAAAATGGGTGTCCTTATCAAAAATGATGGAGTGTGGAACCCCATGTAAACATATGACATCCTAGACGTACAACCTTCCATGCTTATCTACACTGAAGGTTTCCTTCATTGGTAAGAATTTTGAAACCATCGTGATTCTATTAATGACAACACAAACCGCATCATTCCCTCGAGGCGACCATGGGAAAACTATCCTGAAATCCATCACGACATCATTACTCTTCCACTCAAGAATTTGTACCTATAGCAAAATCCTGGTAGGTTGCTAATGCTCTTCCTTAACATGTTGATAGGTGGAACACCTAATGGAAAAACTAATGTCGACTGTCTTCATGCATGACCACCAATACTGTCGGTTTAAATCTATATACATCTTGGGGACACCAGGAAGAACTACCCAAATTGAAAAATTGAAATCTTGCATCAGCTCCTCATATATGTCTTATAACACACATACACGCCCATTAAAATCCAAGATCTCAAACTCCCATATGGTCCATCCTGGAATACAGTCCCCTCTAAACACACATTCATAGGACTAGGCCTTCTACATCGAATTACTACCTCATTCACACTCACTCTATTAGAGTAGAGGTAATAGCTATAGAGGAATGAAATGTTTGTCTATGTCTATCATGCACCTCCAAATGCATCTCATAGAATAGATCCATATGAAACCACTCACTACTAGCCTCTTTAACTTCTTATATCTAAGTCCTGATGCTCAACATATCAGCCACTACATTTCCTTTACTAGGAATGTAGGAAAGATCACATTCAATGGACTGAATGTACTCAACCCACCTTCGTTGTCTCAGATTCAAATTGCATTGAGTATAGATGTAATAGAGAATTTTGTGGTTGGTGAAAACCAAAAAATGATATCCCATAAGATAATGTCTCCAAAAAAAATAAATCAAGAAAAACTACTCCAAAATCATGATCATATGTCAAGTAATTCCTTTCATGTGGCCTGAGATGCTAATACTGTATGCAATGATGCCCTCCCCCTTCATAAGCACTTTTCCCAGGCCGATACATGATGTATCACAGTAAACTGTATTACTCTTTCCTAGATCTAGAAAAATGAGTATCAGTTCTAATGTCAACCTCCTTTTCAGCTCCCGAATGTCTGACTCACAACAATATGACCATAGGTACTTCGCACACTTCTTGTTAGACCTTTCAGGGGTACTGCTAAGCATGAAAAGTCATATATGAAATTATTGTAGTAACTAGTCACCCCTAGAAAACATCATACCTAAAATACATTCTTTGGATGCTCCCATGAAACTACTACCCTCACTTTATCTAGGTCCACTGATACTCATATTTCTGAGATAACATGGACAAAGAAGTTAATCTAGTCCATTCAAAAGTGGAATTTTGAGAGCGTATCATATACATGATTCTCTCTCATTGTACTCAAAATGATCTCTAGATGGGTAGAATGGTCGTGTCGAGTGTGGGAGTACACCAAGATATCTTCCACAAAAACCACAATGAATGAATCCAAGTATCAATGGAATACTCAGTTAATTAGTTACATGAAAACTACAAGCACGTTCGTGTGACTTAAAGACATAACCATGTACTCAAATAGACCATACCTACTCTGAAAGTATATAACAAGTATATTAGATGGTCTAACACACAAATGGTTATAACCAAATCTCATGTCCATCTTTGAGAACACATGGGCTCCTCGAAGCAGATCAAAGAGATCATCAATCCTCCTCAAGGGATATCATTTCTTGACCATCAACTAGTTGAGCTTCTGATAATCCACACAATGTATGAGGGTACTATCTTCTTTCGTTGCAAGCATGATATGAGAACCCCATGGATAAGTACTGGGTCGGAAGATACCTTTTCCTTTAACTCCTATATCTAGTTATTGTGCTCCTATAACTATGGTGTTGATATAATATAAGGAGGAATATACACTGGTGCTGCTCCTAGAACAAGTTCAATAGAAACTTCAACCTCACACACTGAATCCAAACGTAGAATGACCTATGGAAATACATATCAAAAATGATCCACCACTAGAGGAAATTCTATCAGTGAAGTTCCATGGTTATCCAGAAAAAAAGTTAAAATTGGGGCTGTAACTCCCCCCAACCCATGATGCTAGGGTCCTTCTCTTCTCACCTTGACATTTTATTCACGCTTATTTAGAAATAAACCACCCTATGTGGATATGAAACTCACCTTTCAATGATAGCAATCAAAAATAGACTTAACAGGAACTAACCAGTTCATTCTGTGAATGACTTCATAACATGTCATCTCTAAGACATAGAGGACCCATAAGAAGTGAAACCCACCAAACTCAAGAGGGAACTCCTTGAAATGTAAGAAAATGGATATTATATAACCAAATATAGTTTCTAAGGTCATGATATCAGCAAAATAAATGATATAGATCCCAAGGATGTCCAAAATAGTGACAGATATGAAACTGTGGGAATCCCCTATATCGAAAATTGTAGAATAAAAAACTGAGGCAACAAGAATCATACCTATAACTATAGAGGGTTTGGGATGCTACTTCGGTTGGATCTGTTCAATTGCAAATGCCTGACCTGCACCGCAACCCTATGAAGCTAATTGAGATCCATGAGCCGATCGACCCAGTGGTTGTCGAAAACCCATGGTCTGACCACTATAGCCACAACCTCCACCTCTGCATAAATGGATTGAAGAACTCCATACCCTATTTGATGTGGGACTAGTGGTCCTACTCTAGTATGAGGAGTCAAAACAGAACCCCTATCACTAGTTTCTGGTGAAAAATAACTGACAGACACATTGAACATGCCCTATCTTTCTGCAAGATTGGAACTCCACTGGGTTTCTCGGGCAATTTGGCCAGGTATTCCCGCCCATCCCACACTGGTAGCACACCACATGGCTACGATAAGAAGAATCCCACCTCCTCAGATCTCTAAGTGTATACTCTCTATGCCGCTTCCTACTATCACTCAATGGGGTACCAACTTTAGATGTTGAGCCGCCCTGGCTCACTGGCCCAGAATCCCTCATATTGCACTCTGTTATTAATGAGTGGTTGACTATAGAGTTGATTTTTGTAAACCTGATAATATTCACCTGAGATTAGATGTCATGTCTGAGACCATCCTCAAACATCCTTGCCAGAAATAACTCATTACCCCTGGAATGGGTGTGATGCTCTAAATCTCTCTGAAGTGGGAATAATACTCCATGACTAAGAGAGTACCCTACTCCAAACACTTGAACTCTCAACATTGATCAACCCTAAAAATTATCCAGGTAGAAGTAATCATAGAAGGAATGTTGGAACATATCCCAAGACATAACCTGCTGGTGTCCCACCTGTGAGATCACTTCCCACTATCTCGGGCAGGAATCCCAAAACATGTAAGTAGCAAGCTTCACCCTCGCTTCTAGAGGCATATCTAGATTCTCGATGATAGATAGCATGGATTTTAACCATGAATCAGTCGCCTGATGTCATCCATCCCTTGAGAAAGTGGTAGGATGCTGCTGCTAGAAAACCTTTGTCTACTCTACCATAGATAGGGTAGGATGAGGCACTCCCCTGAAGTTCTATGAAAAAATCATGATGGCCTCTCAAAACTATGCATCGACACCTTAATCCAGGATAAATATTGATGCCAAGAAGGGCACGACGAGAGGATCTACTGGTATTCCCTGAACTACCATGTCTGGTGTCTTCTCCTAGCCCTGTATTTGGCCTACAACAAGTGGACATCTCAGTGGCATGACTCTTCAAGGTCACGCGCACACTATAGTGCATGATCATCAAGGACTGAAACAAATAAATGAAATAAGGGAATAAGATAAGGAAAACATTCATGATTTTCAAAAGAGGGATACATGGCATGTATAACACCAATATGGCATATTTTTTTAATCCATTACATTGGCATGTACTTCTTCCAAAATTGGTCATGTAACATCCCAGACACATAGTTTGTTCTCCATTTACACGACATGTTCAGGGATCCTTTTGACCTTCTCGACTTCCTCTACATGGATAAACCACACAGTTCTCTCCTTTTTAACTCTACATAGTGTGTTCACCATATACACAGTGTGTACCACTTTAGTTCAAATGACTATGTTGTTGGTCACAAGGTCGGTGACAGGGTCAACTCCACACTGCGTGTTCAGGATAGACACGGTGTGTCCCACTTTAGTTCAAACCACCCATGTCATTGGTCACACAATCGGTAAAAAGGTCGACTCCACACGGCGTGTTCAGTATAGACACGGTGTGTACTATCTATGTTTTATCCATCTATGTTGTTAGTCATATAGCCTGACACATGGCCTCTACAACACAGCATTTACATCCATTACACTGTGTGTTCCACTAATGATTTCCTAACTCTGTGTCCATGCCCACACAGGCAGTCATATGGTAACGAATTACATGGATTGTACAAATAGTACATGGCGTGTACTTAAGAAATCATGTCCCTTCCCAAATAGAAGGCTACTTAGTTTGTATTCATCAATACACATCATATATTCTTGGTTTTTCTAGAGAGTAATCCTCAAAAAGTACTCTAGAACCCATAAAACATTGAAACAAACATTTAAAGTGAAAAATTCTAATCCATGAGGGGCCATACTCCCTGTGAATCAATGATTTTCATCATATTAATGTCACATAACAAGTATACTAGTGGGAGTAACAGATGATCCACCAACTTCTCATCTGTGAGGTCCCATAACACCTCAATGACCAATGTTTGCTGCTAATTCAAATGAAACCTTACACAATAAGAAATACCATATCAAATTGAAATTATTCAATCAATTGGTCTATTGCAATCTCCTATATATCTAGCACAACATCTATCACAACAACATGCAATCGAAATGCAATGACAAAAATGCATGACATGTGATATCTAGAAAGTGCTTCTACAATGCATGAGATGGAATACCCTAATCTCATCTAGTTGAAAAAAATAACCCCAATAATATCAACAATAATAGCACAAAAACTAGTGAATCAGCCAACGGTGAAATCAAATCCACTGTAATAATTGAAAAACTAGAAAATTTTCAATAATTGAGGTAAATTAGATTTTTCACTTTACATGGGATAACTACTCTCAGGCACATCTTTTTACTAACTACCTATTCTTTATTATATCATCAAATAGACTCTAAATAGCATGTAAAAGAATAAAATAATCCCTTTGATAACAAGTTGTAACATCTCGGTTCTAGGTGATACCCAAAGGTGCCTCATACCTGGTTGGTCACATAGCCTCAAGCGCATTACCCTAAATACTAGAGTCTTCTAAGTAGTAGTGTGGGCCTTTGGTGTGATAGTGGGGAAACTATGCCCTCATTTGCGTATTAACATAGTGGAAATTAACAGAGAACTATAGTGAAAGCAGTAATAATACCTTGCAATATTAAATAGTGGAAACAGCATGTAGATAAAAACTCAGAGCACATATATAAATGACGCAGGTATCTTCTGTCTAGGATGAAATAAAGTACTGAACAAAAGTATAAAGGGAAAAATTATTTAACTCTCCCAACATCGCAATCCTTAGCTTGGTCCCATGCTATCTAGCTCCACATCAATCAAGTCCTAGAAGTAGAAGGGTGATTTCCCTTATCTATACCTGCAACAATATAAACTGTTTGGGCCCAAAGCATGACCCAAACAGGGTGTGAGACGAATACCAATAAGAAACCACCCAATGATCTACGCCTAACTATCAGTGAATATATATGAAAAGCAATATAAAAAATGAATTAATAAACAAGGAAGTACTCAAAAGTAAACAATCCAATAATTGCAACTACAATTAGTTACATTTATTAAAAAAACCAATCAATCGCATGAAACCCTCTTAGAATTTCTCATAATCTATCCCCTACAATTCAGCTTAACAAAGACCATGTTAGGAAGAAATCGCCATCAATTTCCCATGTAGTCTCGTAACGATAAACTACAGACACTCTGAGGAAGAACTCAAAATCCAATTCCCCCTATGGTCTCACAATATGGAACTATATACAATCAAAGAAATCACACAAGTCCATTCTCTTATGGTCTTTCTATGTAAAAGTATAACAGACACTCTTGAAAATCTCTCATCGTTCATTTCCCATGTGGTCTAACTACACCAAGTTCCCACTACCCTATATAAGTCAATCGTGCACAAATGATATCCAGTAGCCACAGTAAAACATGTTATACTACTTGGTTAACATCTACAAGGCATGGTACAAGAAAGTCAGATAATATCACCCCATCTTAATAGCACTATGCATAGAAAATGGAGTAGCCTAACCAGAAAAACTAAACCCAATGGCCAATATCAATTAAAACAAGGGAAAACCCATCCATAACAAGGTATTTAAATCATATTCTCAATAAAGATCCTTAACTCAGGAGATCAAGGAATATCAGACATTAAAGGGTTAACTTCCCTAAACACCTAATACCCTAAACTTGGGTATTGCCACTTTTTTCTCATATAAATCAACGATAATCTACGAAAAAGTACAAACCACCTACCACGACATATTATGATGGATATAGTCAAACCTATGCCTCTGAATTGACCTAGAATACAGTAGATCTACAAAAACGTCTAAGCACATCAACCACAATTATATCTCTAAATAAGAGAAATCAATATAATAGGCTATAGAAGACAAAAGAACTCACCGATGCGAATACAACTCAATTTATGGTGTCCTATTCAGAGCACAGACAAAAGATCAGGGGCCTAGAGAAGAATCATCACTTCAAGTTGCTCCTAGCCTAGATGAATATATAAGAATATTTTTTTTCAATTACACATTACCCTAGTCTGATATTACAAATAAAAAAACAACAGGGCATGTTCCCTGAGGATACACGGAGTGCATATGCCTTTATCAGGCTATGATTTAGGCAGTCTATAAGTTACCCCACTTGGCCATGTTCTCGGTCATTACACGGCTAGTACACGACTACCCGCGGCCACCCGGTACACGGCGTCTACTCCTAAAATTTCAAGAAACTCCTTTTTTCACAAAAAAATCAAGAAATTGAGATCCATACCTGAAAAAGAAGATCTAGGTTCTTACAGAATGTTTCTCCTAGAAGGGAGTTATATGATTCGGTAATGAGTGTAAATTAAGTCCCAGGTACATCGGTCCTTTCGAAATTCTATAACGAATTGGAGTTGTAGCTTACCATTTAGAAATTTAAACTAGTCTCTCTAAAGTTAATGATGTGGTACACTTATCACCATTGAAAAAATACAAGCCTGACCCAATGCATGTTCTCAACAATGAATAAATAGAGCCGGAACTCGATCTGTCTTATTGTGAAGAGTCTATCAAGATTCCTGATACAACGGAACAAGTGTTGAGAAACTGGATGAATCGTCTGGTAAAAGTTCTTTAGAGAGACTATAAAATGGAAGAGGTAATGTGGGAACCTGAGGAACTAATGACGAATAAACACCCAAATCTTTTTAAGAAATAATATTATAGAAATTTTGAGCACAAAATTATTTAAAGGATGTAAGAATGTAACGCCCCATGCTTCCATAGTATACTTCACTTTGATTAACACAATTCTCTTTGATTAATACAATAGCATTCATTTTAAGTTGCTTCGAGTTCTTGCACACCAAAAACAATCAAACTAGCCATTTGAAAAGTACTTATGAATAGTAGTACCAACTTTTTGAAATATTATTAATTTTATTCCTCAAAATAGTCTTCATTTTTTGAATCATAGTATCAAAATTAGCATAGGGTTATTATTTATTTTCCCGAAAACATTATATTTTTTATGAATAGTGAAAAAAACACTATGTTATTGTTTAAAATCGACATTTTATTTAAATAATTATTTTTAAAATTAAATTTATTTTAATGTAAAAAAAGATACATAATACTTATATTAATCCAGTTTAATTCATTGGACTCATTTTATAATAATATTAGATATATAAAATTTTATTGAACCTTTGAACGTCTTTTACCCAACTTCTAGACATATTTGAAAATTTTCTTAAAACATAATTTTACCACTTCTATAAATTGAATTTCTAAAATATGATAGACATGACTTTCATTAGTATGTAAAATTTGGTTCAATTTTATGAAAATAATTATTGGTGAATAGTAACTTTTGAATTTTATTCCCAACGATTAAAAGTAAATAGGTTAATTAATGGTAAAAATAATATTATAATAATATAAAAATACTACAACACATGTTCCTAATTCTTTTGGATAAGTGTTTTTAGAAAGAAATAAACCTTATTAGAAAAATATGATCATTTTTATCCGTTTGGGTTAGATTAGAAAATTTATTATAATTTATTTAAAGAGGAGCTAAAAGTGTAAAATTCAACTTTTAAAAACTAATCAATTTTTAATATAGGGTTATACCAAAGATAAATTAAATTATAAATTCTCATTATAAATCTAAAAATAATTAAAACATCAGTGTATTTTATTCATAATTTTTATACAGTTAATAATTATATTTATTTATTACATGGTGATGATGCATTAATTACCATATTATTGAAAGATTAAAATAATTGATATTATAAATAATAAAATAAATATAAACTGAACCTTTTGATGTCATCCACGAAAGTTTTAGGTGAATATGACTTGTTATGGTTGATTCAATGTATTTTTTTCAACATAATATAGTTTTGATGACTTTAACAAAAACCAAATACTAAATATTGTCAAAATGGACTTAAATGATTTTTTTAATAGTATTTTATTAAATTATATTATAGTTTTAAATATATAATATTCGTTCAAATTAATTAGATAATGTTACATAAGTCATTATTGAACAACATTATGTTCTCTTGGAATTTTATAGTAGCTATATTAGCCATGTAGTATAAAAATTCAAGAAGACAATGTAAAAGATAAACTATTTAACTCAGGTTTAAATCTAAAATATAAGGTGAATATGGGGACATAAAAATGTATAAAACCAGCAATATGAGAGTATATTGACCCATAACCACCCTATCATTGAAATAAATCCATTTGAATCTATTAGAAACCCAAATAATTTTATAATAAAATAATATTTCAAGCTTCTCTTAAAGTGCCTCTAACCCCTCTCATAAATGGGTACCTTACTTTATATAAAATTCACTAATCCAAAGCCATTTTCCTCACACAATCCTTGATGAAATCTCATTAGAATTACTCTATATTAAACCTAGAGGCCTTACATTGATCAGAAATCCAACCTAAGGATCCCTTTAGTTCAAATCAGAAAGAACCAACCGAAGAAGATGTAATTATTTAATCACCTCTTTCAAAGGTCATTTCTTCTTCTACTTCCTCTTTATTTGTTGTTTCAATAATAAAATAATAACTCCAGTAACATATACATACTGATCTGTTATTATAAATATATTACAACCATATTCAATATTAAATACATCCTAATAATGACAAATTCACTATATGTGAGTACGTACGGCTTTCCATCTCCACATCATGGTGTAGTTTTTTATTAAACAAATCATTCGTTGAATGGGTATAATAATGAGTATAATTGATTCAAATAATAAATATAACATGTTAATTATTATTTATATATAATATACCATCCAATTAAATATTATTTCACCATCAATAGAACAATATTTTCGCCCGTGTGTACGTACGACTTACCTTTTCCATGACACGATGAGATTCTGTTCCCCATCATAACAATTCAAGAATAATTTTTATTTTATTATTAAAAAATTGTTTAAGAAAATAATATCGTTCTAGATATGAATCAATTACATCATATCTATCACAAACATGACTTATATAACATAACTTATAAAGGAAAATGAATCAGTTAACACCTGAAAAAATGATAATACTAAAATATTATTAACAAAAAAATATTAGAGGAATGTATATGATATCATATTTTTGTGTGTGGTTCTTTTATAATTTAATAAAAATTATTTAAGATTTATACCAAATGTTAAAAAACCCTCAACTAAGGAAAGGTTCAAGGTAAGAGTTAATTTTTCATTCCCTTTATTATCCGAGGTTGTTTATATGTAAATATCTACTAGGTCTTCATTATTATACACATTGGAGTTTCTTAGAAATGAATTTCAATAAATGTTACCAATTTCCCAGAATACGGGTTAAATTAATTTTTACCTTTTTTAAATTTTTATAATCTATTTTGTAAGGAATCTTTCATCGTTTTCCAAACAACGTATTTATGAGCTTTTCGAAAAATTAAGGAAAGATTATTTTTTAACTTATACAGAGGGTGTGACAATTTCCTGCCATTATAACTCCTTCTAAGCTTCTCATACAAACTTAAAATAATATTTTCAAATAAGAAGTTATATTTTATAATTATGCAACTTTGAACTGATTTATAAGTAGAATGAGATATTTCTCTCAAATAGTTTCGGGATTGATTTCATCTATGTCGACATCTATTTTATGACTTTATATTTAATTGAGGATGATTTATTATGATACAATATTCTATATTTTATTGATAATTTTATGATTTGTTTGGCTATGGATGTGTTATTTTTATTTCATTCACAGTTTATAGTTAATGTACTAACATTTCATATGTTAGTTTAAAACAAATGTTTATGTTATGTTTCACCTTTTTCATATGAGGAAGGCATTAGACGTAGTATGTGATGGGTGAGGCCCGCTATAGACCCTCGATCCATCAGTAGGTATCATAACACAAACTAGTGTCTTGGAACAAGGCCTTGTAAATAAATTTATTTTTGCCTTGGCATGAGGCCATGACTATGTGGTTATGCTGTCTCGGATTATACATTCTTTTTTATGAGATTAGCTATTGATATTACATGTGATTATTCTACTAGTAGAATTTCCATGTGAATAAATAAATGGAATTATTTGATTTATCTATGCCCTATTATACTAAAGTTTATGTTTAAAAGACTTGTGTTTTAGTCATATACATTTCCTTAAATGTGAATGCTTTTTTATGATAGTTTCCACAATATTGTTATACTTACTAAGCATCTGAGCCCACCCCTTTCTGATGTTTTATAATTCTATGGATGCGAAG
Source organism: Viscum album (assembly GCA_963277665.1). Taxonomy (NCBI): domain Eukaryota; kingdom Viridiplantae; phylum Streptophyta; class Magnoliopsida; order Santalales; family Viscaceae; genus Viscum; species Viscum album. The sequence goes on along the minus strand of OY728164.1, from coordinate 719,456,600 downwards.
AAGTATATTATGAAAAACCAAAAGGGATAGGCTAAGGGATATGAGTGTGTTAAAAGGAGACACAATGTTTCTTTTTAATTTCATATTTTAATATAAAACTTATGAATGTATATAGTACTTCCAAGCCTACTAAACTGATTGGTCTTTCAGGACATGATATCTTATGGTCATGCCAGTGTTATGTAATTATAAAACAACTCTGGGTAACTAGGGTTGGGGTGTTATAGACATAATCCTCGATGAAGAATGTTTATTTCATTTTTTTAGTTTTTCATTATCTAACCAGAAATAATAAAATAGGGTTCACCATCATAAAAATATTAAAATAATATCCTTACAATTCTATTAAAATGATATTATTTTTTATAAAAATTTCTCCTTAACAATAACAACATAATAATTTTTAAAAATAAATTTTCCTATTAATATTAATATTTTATATATTTTTTGAAAAACAAAATATTGAGTTTATCTGTTGTTACATGTAACACTAATTTTATCATGTATAACATTCAACACAGAATTTAAATAAAACATGACATATAATTAAAATATTTTTACGTGATATGATAGTTATCACCTATCCAATGAAATGATGTGTATGTCAAGGATTAACTAAAATATGAAAAAATATTTATTATTTATGTTTATATAATTTATTATTCAGTGACCAATAAATTAAAAATGAAAATAAAAACTACTTGAAAATAAAAATAATCTTATTTTGGAAAACTATTTTTTACATATACAAATAGGTTTTATCTCAACAAAAAACAAATGAATTTTGGTGACTGATTTTAATGAAATATATATTTTATATATTCAATATAATGTTTCATACATATATTATTTTTTTCTGTAAAATAGATAGGAATAAATCCATTTTTACGATTCAATTGTATATATCTGAAAAACATTTTGTCACCTTGGGTGCACTTATTTAAAAATTAATTATTAGAATATTTAGAAAATAAATTTTATAAAATAAATTTTTATACAATCATGTCCTGATTATCATAGGGTGAATTATCATTATTTTTCTAAATATACAAGATTTTGGATGAATAGTGAAAATTATCGAAATTTAATCGATACCTTCCATTTTTTTAAATTAATCATAAAGTCAAATTTTATTTTAAATTGGTTTTACAATATAAATTTTCCAATTATATAGTCATTCATCCCATTTATGTCGTATTATTTAATTTCATATAGAAATTAGATATAAAATCCCTATAAAAGTTTTGACATTTTATTTTTGAAAACATATTATATTGTTACAGTTACCTAATTAATTTTAAATGAAAAATTTCCTCATCTACAAATTTAACATGAAATACTAGAATACATACTTTGAATCAGAATAATTGATATAATCTATTTTGATTAAATTAACTTTTTCACATAATGAATAGTAAAAACAGTAAAAAATATTTTCCACGGTAAAGGTAAAAATTGGTTTACAGGGGGTTGAACTAAAAATAAAAGGGTTAAAAATAAGATGAATATTTTCCAATATCATTTTTCCTTTTCATATATATACCTTATAACTTTTAGGATCAAAAATTTCTTATTTTTTAGATTTATAACATAAACAAAACAATGCTTAAATTCATACATTAAAGAAATTACAAGTGTGCCACTTACCTCACTAATAATAGGAAACCCCCTTTCCTCTCTTCCTCACACTTTAAAATCCATTTTCGGAAAAGATATGCAAAAATAACTTCATGGATTCCCTCCTCTCATCCAACATTTATTTTTTTGGGTACAAACCAACCTATGTAGGCTTTTGTTGTAAACCGCAGGAGGATACCCAAAGGAGAGGTAATGTTTTTCAATGAGAATTTTTATTTTACTTCAATATACACCTACTTGAATTATTATTTTAAAATTATGATATAATAACCAAAATATCTTCCATATAATTATATATTGTATGTAAAGATAATTATCCTAAAGCATCTCCACTTCCATCCAATGGGTTATGAAATAATCATTCGTGTGTACAATAAACTACCACCTTGAAAACGATGTCATTAATATTTCTATTACCACCTCTCATGGTTGGGTATAATGGAGGATAGAAATTATATATATGATATTTATAATATAATTATACTTTTGGAGTAATTATATCATATATATATTTATTTATTTATTTATTTTCATTACGTAGGGTGTATGATAATTTTGTTCGTGTGTATGACAGACAAATAACTTACGAAACCATTTGATTCGTTTTTCACTAACACATTATATGAAGATAAAAATAATACATATATGTAGTATATATGAAATAATTATGATATTCATGAAATATTTATCAATATTAATAAATAATATATCATTTTCTTTCTAACCATTTTTCTCATTAAAATATGATAACATCATTCTTGTATGTATGGAATAACTCCTTAATTAAGTGATGTTACTCTTTTTTATCAACACAACACATGGATTTTATCATACCATGTTTTTTGGGAATATTTTTTTCAAATTAATTTAAATTTGTGATGATATTCTATTACATGAAATACTGAGTTTATCATGTATTACTTGTAACACAAGATTTAAAATAAACATGACATCTTATAAAATTTTAATTATTTTATATGATAATTATCAACTAGACATTGGAATGTTTTATATTAATAATATTATCTAATATATGAGAATATTGTCTACAAATTTATGTCGTTTCACTTCATTAGTGACTAATTAATTAGAAATGAAAATAAAAATCACTATAAATAATGAAATTATTTTTCTCAAAAATTATTTTTCATTACACACACGGTTTACCTAAATAAATTAAACAATTATATTTTTTTAGTGATTTTAATGAAATTTATACATTTTAAATTCAATAAAATGATTTAAAATTATTGATTTTTTTCAAGATAATAAATAATTAAAAAACCAATTTTATTGTTAAACTATATTTTCCTTAAAAGTGGTTTTCTCTCCTTTCACACACTTAGTTTAAAACTAATTTCTGTCACTTTGTTAAAATTAATTTTATAAAATAGACTTTATTTTTGAAATAAAAATATATGTTCCATCATTTGTTCTAGGTACTTCTCTCTTTTAAATTTGTTTATCTCCCTTTTAGTTGTGTTGTCATTTATTCATACTAGCTTTTTCGAACAGAGGTTTGGGGAAGTTTTAGTTTTCTAGGGGTGAATAAAGAATATGAGGTGAGTTATGGTTGTGGAAAAAATTCATTTCCTAAATCTAATTCTTGATGTTAAATTTATTGGAAGGTTCTCATGTATTAAATTCAATTATTGAATAAATTCAGACCCTATAAACATGTAATGATAAATTACACACCTGGTAGATATAACTAGAAAATTTCAAATGGCATGAAAACAGTTTACAAAAGTTGTTACATATATTTAATTTTTTATATTATGAGTAATAAATATTTAATCTTTTTTATAAATAGTGAAAATGGGATTTTGGGAGAAATGGAAAAAATGGGATTCGATACTTATATGATATTAAATAAATAAATGTTGTGTAAAAGTCATGAATAACCTATTTAAAACCAATCCTCTATCATATTTACCTATATTGGACCTCCCTCTTCTACCACAGAAATTCTACACACCTCCATCTTTAACCAAAGTCACTCTAAGCACCTATGACTTTGAATGTAAACCATTTTCACACATCTTTCTTGGTGGAAGACATTATGTGGATGATTTTTAAGAATCTACTACGAGCACTAAATGAGATAATGTTGGATCTCGAATCTCCAGACCTAGATTTTTAAGGTATTCATTTTGTTTCTTCTTTTGGATTGTGATCCACATATAAATTATTTTTTTGGTTCTTGTTAACAGGAAAAAATGGGATGATTGTTACTGGAGACGTGGAGTTTTGTCAACTCGTTCCCCACATTCATGGTGGGTGGTCTAAATCTAATCATTATCTTCCTAATTCAATTATCCATATTATATGAAATAGGTGTGATCATACCATAACACCAAACAGATGTCCAACATAATTTTATTAGATCTCTTAAATAATAATTATTTTTTAATATCCATTAGACCTCATATAATGCATGGGAATAGAGATTAAGTCACACAAATACCCAATAGGTGTGACATATTTGAACTATATTGAGACATTGTATACATTAAATTAGATCCCTCCCATAAAAATGAAATATTTATTAATTTTTGGATTACATATGATTTTAGGATGACATGTCTTTCAAGTGAGTGCTCATTATTGAATCTCCTTAAAAATAGATTATTAAATTAATTTAATAATTTATAAAATGGGATAAAAATCAGTAATTATTTGAATTAAATACTTTTTCTTATATGGTTGTAATGTGATAATATTTTTATTGTGATATGAATTCTATTGTGATATGGTCTTGTGACATGTGTTTTGATTCTTATATATCATGATAGGTCTAACCACATGTTGTGATGCGTATATATTGGGATGGTCCCTAACATGTTTTATGATTATTATTTATCAGGATAGGACCTGACATATGTTGTAATTCTTATATACCAAGCATGATCCTTAAACATATTGAGATTCTTATATACTAGGTTTGTCCTAGTGATGTTTCATACCATGTTTATACGGTTTTGTTTGACATGGTAATGTTACATGCTCAGAGAAATTTCCTCAAAGATAAAAAAAATGGTTGATTGGTTTCATGGTTATGGTTGGAATGGTTGTGAAATATTCTAAATGAAAATCTGTTAGGATTCCAAATCAGGTTGATTGATATATTATATTAATTTTTTTACTAATTAAAACACCTAATATTTTATTTTTTTTGTGAACTACATTTCTCAGACTGAATATTTTTTTTATAAATAATGGTGTCGAAATACAAATTTTTACTGATATCCTATTATGGGTTTTGTATGGTACCTAACTATATTACATGGATGCATCTTTGGAGTAGGTAAAATTACCTTTCAGCTGATTTCTTATAAGATCATTGAATTACATCTTGGAGATGGGACCGACATGGGGTTCCTGACTAGGGAATTTGGGGGCATTATTTGAGTCTGTTTTTTATATTATTTTATTTTTTAATATTTAATTTAGTTTCATTCATATATATATTAAATTAAAGTTATTTAACTTTTTATATTCAACTAGTCCTTTAATAACTTTGGTTTTAAGTTTATTTTTCTATATTTTTTATGTTGTTTTTTATAATCTATTATTATTTTCGGCTTTTTTTAAAAAAAAATTACAATATCATATAGTCTCCCTCTATATTTTTTATAGACTCAAAACTATTTGAAACCCTATTTTATATAGAGATTATCTCCTGAGGTATTGTAACCATATTTATTAGTCCCCTGAGGAAGCATCTGGTTAGGGAAAATAAAAATATAGAATCATAGCAAGGTTATCTTTTCTATTTCTTTACTATTCAGTGATGTTATAAAGAAAACTGGTATGTGTTGGGACATTTAAATTATATTGTTTGTGTTAGTAGCTAACCCATGTACTAGGGAAAAATTGAGTGTTGAGGGATGGGACTATATTTTATGATTTTCTTTTATTATGGTTTGATGTTATTTCACTGAGGGTGATTGACATGTTATGTGTTGTTATTGTTACATGATAATGATACCCATGGCCCAGTATGGTGTGAGATGAGTACGACACTATAATGATATAAAAATATGAATATATACTGACATTAATTATTTAGGAAAGGTACATATTTCTTAAAAGTGATATATTACCACATATGAACTATGAAATGAAAGAGATTTCATATTAGATAAATGAAATAAATGTATTGATATGTCATTAAAATTTTTTTATTACCCTTATAGACAGAAAATGAGCAAATTGTTTTATGTTTTTTTCACCTATTAAGGTTGGCCTTATTGTTAACTTGTTTCCTAAGGAGTTTGTTGGTTTTATAGAAACAATTAATCCATTTCATCATCGAATTGAGTATTTGGATAGTGGAAATTTGCATGCTCATATCAATTCAAAGCTCAATAATATTTTATCTCTTAAGGATCAGATGATTATTAAGATTCAAGATATTTTCTTGAGGGCCATACAAATAATGGAATGGGAGAATTTTCATGTCAAACCATCCATGTCTAAGCATTCGGTAACATTTCAGTAGTATAATTCACATTCATTCACTCAGGAGGGAGGCCACCGATGGCCTAGTTCTGGATGGATTGAATTCATGTGATTATAAAAAACCTTTAGACTCCCACATTTAAGAGGTCCAACTTTGATACATACCTGATTCATGAACCTTCCTAGAATTTGTTTGAAATTATGGATCAAGTTGTGTAGAATTAAGAGTTATCATGGAATGGCATCAAGAAAAATTTTTGGAGCCACTTTTATTTTGAGACATTGAGGGATGTGAGGGCTCATGAGTTCATGAACTTCACATAGGATAGAATGTTAGTGATGGAATACATCAAATGATTCATCGAGCTATAGTGTTTTTCCCTATCTCTCGCAGCTGGAGAGCTCACTTGGGAGAGGTGTTTTGAGTATGCGATTCTCTATGATATCATGTCATATGTTTTCATTTTTTTTCAATAATGTTAATGACTTGATAATTATAAACTCATCACAGAAGGGACTCTAAGAGAGACCCTAAGAAGAGGAAAAACATTGGCAGGGGGAATAGAGAGCTTGTCTTTAGGAGCCCAAAAGCATCATTAAGATAGTTTTCACCATGTTAATAACAAGAAGAGTAGTCATGGAAATATGAAACCATACCCAAAATGTTTTCTATTCTAGTGGTATTAGGGTGTAAAATATGACCCCAAGTGGCATCTGTGCCTATACCCTACTTTAGAGTGTATTTATAGTAGTTTATTAGGACATCTTCATATTTTTCGTGGACTTTTCCATAAATGTGTAGATGTAGGGGTCATGAAAGATACCTCAATCATGAAGTGGAACATGTAACACTTGCTAGATTTGTAATATGTGTTCTACTAGACATTTAGGCTGAGGTGGGGACATGGTACCCTAGTACAGAATCAGAAGTACCACTCAGATGAAATATCACCCTGGAGTCAAACTGGATCCCAAGGTTGATGGGAAGGCCAGTTGCAAGTTATATATTCTACTATGACCAAAAAAAGATACATGACCTTCTACTATCTGAGGTAGGATTAATTTATCACTTACCTTATTATGTGATTTCAATGATATGAGAGCATTACATTCCATTATACTAGATAATTTTTCAAGTGTATTATGTTTGGATATGAATATAACAAATGGTGGTAACAAGTGAGGAAATGAGTGTTCTCTTGAAATTGATGGCAACCATTTCCTTTAAGATATTTTTGGGATTGAAATGTAATTATTTTAATAGATTAATGGAATAGGTTTTAAAGATATATACAAAGATCATATTCCATTCTATCAAAGGAGATTCATCTTTTTATCCCTTGAAAAAGGCATCTATACTCACTTTTGAGAGTGGGATATTCAGGCGAGTCATGTCGGACCAATTTAGTGATGATTAGATTATCTCACTACATAGACATAAATCTTTATTTTGGATAATAATTCCATAAAAATGAACAAATTTCCTCCAATTGTGGACCATTTCTTGGATGTCTTTACTAGAGAGTTATGTATACTATTACTTGATTGGGATATGGAGTTCTTGATCGAGTTGGTTACATGGGTTGAGCCGATTTCTATCCCACCATATAGGATGGAACAACCAATGCTTTGTGAGTATAAATTAAATTTAGAAGATATAGAAGAAAATGTTTCATATGGTCTAGTTTATCTTTTTTGTTCTATGGTTATTTTTTTCACGAAGGATGTTGAAAAATTATTTTTATGTGTGGATTATTGGAGATTGGACCAAATAATGATCAAGAAGTAATATCCCCTTCAAAAAATAAATGATCTCTTCGATTAGTGGAGAGATTCAAAGATCTTCTCCAAGGTGGAAATGAGGTTAGGTTACAGTGTTTTAACGGTGATACCATTAGTCATACACCCAAACTCCTTTTAAGAGAATGAATAGCTTATATAATTTCATTGTTATGCAGTTATATTTTATGAATTCACTAGTGTAATTCATAACCTTGATGAATCTCATATTTCATCGATTTATAGATCTATTGGTGGTGGTTTTTATTGATGAAATCTTAACTTACAACTAGTCTACAATTTTTTATTCAAATATCTTCATATCATCTTGAGTAAATTTAGAGTGTTTCATCATTACACTAAGATATAAAAATTTAGTTTTTGGATTGATAGAGTGATGTTATAGGGATATATTGTCATAGAGGTTGGACTTTCAGCAGATCCAAAGAAGGGTGCAACTAATTTATCATGATAGTGACCCAATAATGTCTTCAAAATTATGATATTTTTGTGCCTAGAAAGTTATTTTCAGTACTTCATCCAATAATTATCCTATTTTTCAGCACTAATATCCTAGATGATCAAGAAAGGGATGAATTCTTCTTGGATAGATTCTTATGAGAGAGATTTTCAAGAGATGAATAGTAGGTTGACCTCCTCACCAATACTCATATTTCCAATGTTGGGAGAGGAATATATTTTATACTATTATGCTTCCAATTTTGGACTTGGAGAAGTTATAATTCAAGAGGACCAAATGGTTTCTTATAGATATAGATAGCTAAGACTACATAAAAGGAATTATCTTACACATGATATATAGTTGGTTGTGGTGGTATACACTCTGCAATTCTGGTGACACTATTTTTTTGGTTGATAGGTTTGTGGTGTACATGAACCATAATAGTATCATATAAATGTTTACTCAACAAGACCTAAACCATCGATAGTGGTTGTAGGTTGAGTATCTTTAGTATTTTTACTTTGATCTCATGCACACACTAGGCATGGGAAATTTCATTTCTAATTCCTTGATCCAGAAGATGTAGACAAAGGTATCATAGTAGTCTTGTGGAAAGTTATAGATGGTGGAACTCTTTTCATAAGTGTGACTAGATTTTTAGGAGTCTTACGGTTGAGTGGATTCAACATCAACATCTTTTATACTTGTTTATTTGGACAACATCATGATAGAGATGTTATCTGATACAGATGTATTAGTTACGAGAGATAGATTATATGGTGGGGAGAGACCATCCTAATGGTCTCTTGGAAAGGTAAATATTTATCCTTATCTTCATAGATAGTACTTGTTGTCGAGAATGAAGAAAAAGGTAGTAGGATTTGGGGTGATAGGTTTCATCTTTTTGCTGGTTAAAACCAAGCATTAAAGGATTGCAGGTTGTTATAGCCTGATTCCATTAATTAATGGAAATACAATGATTGCACTGTTAATTTTTTGATAGGATTAACAAGGATACCAAATAAAAATGACATAGTCTATGTGATCATGGATCAACTAACAGAGGAAACCCACTTCATGTAGATTCGGGAAACCATCACTATTGAGGTTATGTGCTTTCTGTATATTTGAAGATAGTTTGGTTTCATGGTGTTTCTGATGTATCATTTCATATAGATATATTCATGTCAATGTATGGTTCTAGATGGGTATTCCAAAGGATCTTGGATTGTTAGTTATTTTTAAAACAACCTATCAACCTCAAACTGAAGGTAAATCCAAGTGGAGTGCTCATGTTTTGGAGGATATAACTGAGCCAGTGTTTTGGAATTTAGTGGTTTATGGGATAATAATATGTCACTGAGGGAGATATCATATTATAATAACTTCAATTAATTGATATAGATGGAACATTTTCATTCTTTTTATGGAAGGATGTGTTGTTCTCCTCTTTATTGGTTAGATGTAGGTGATTCAGAGCTTGTTGGTCTTAGTATCATCTAATAGATGATAGAGTAGGTTTAGTGAATCATAAAAAAGTTGTTGACAATATAGATCTATAATAAATCATACAAAGACCATCACAAAAGTGGGATGTATCAATCCAGCGACATACAGATTATCCCTTTATCCAAGATATATTTCCATGCATGATTTATCTCATGTTTCATAGTTTCATATATATCATTATGCCTCTTCTATCATGATAGATGTTGATGATTTTGATCCGGATGGTGATGAATTCATTGGGGGGAATCTAATATGTATTTTGAACCATAGTGGGAAGAATATATGGGGGAAACAATACCTTTAGTATGATTTCATTTGATGCATGGGTGTGTTAAATAGGAGACCTAGGAGAGGGAGTCTGAGGAATAACCATAGTGGCCAGACTTGTCAATGGATACCCAATAGTGATGCATGGAGGATCTCAGGGATGAGCTGTTATATGGTTGGGAAGTTGTAAGATCATTTCTTTTTCCCATGAACTTCCCTCATTAATTTTTATTAACTCTCTTTTGTTTTGGTTTTATTTAATTTAAAATTGTTTTTTAACATAGTCTTAGGGAGGGTTAACTATTGTACAGGAGTAGTAGAAATAATAGGTGAGTTATTATTGTAGAAAAAACTGACATCATGAACCAAATTCATTACATGACTTGTTTTGGGTAGTCCCCGTGAATTTAATTCTTGTCATAAAGAAACACTCACCTTGTAAACATGTCATGAAAAATTATACTCTCAGTGAACATGTCACAAAAATATCACATGTCACCAAATCAGTTTACACAATGTGTAATCTACATTTAATCTTTTTTTAATGGTGGTTATGAGATTTTGGGTAAAACGGAAAAAAATTATTTCAATACTTACACAACGTGAATTGAATTTTTATCCTAAAAAAGTCACACCTATCCTATTTAAAACCAATACAACAATGTTTTTACACAAATTGGGCCTACCTATTCTAATATAAATACTCCACACACCTTCTCCATCAATCATAGACCCTCTGAGAACCAATGTATTTGACTTTATACATTCTTGGAATATATTTCTCAACTGCATACCTTCATCGTATTATTTATTATAGTCATCTCTAATATAGGAATCATGCACATATTGGGTATTGGATCACCAGACCATAATTTTTTATGTTATTCCTCCTATTTCTTCTTAAGGTTCATGATCGATTGCTAATGGATTTTATGGTTCTCATTCAAAAGATTGAATATTTGTATTGTTACCATATATGTGGGGGGTTCCAAAAAAAATTTCCACTTTGATGGTACATTGTCTAAATCTAATCCATATTTTTCTGATTTAATAATCCATAGCATATGAAATTGGTTCAATAACACCAACATGTTGTGTGTGCCACCAATTTATTTGTATAATCTATGTTAATAGTTAATTATTTTTTAAAACCACCATTCGATCTCATTGGGTATATAGGTATAAAGACTGAGACCCATGACAACCCGATAGGTGTTCCAGACATAGAACTTCAAGCGACATGGACTTCATAACATTAAATAATAGTGATAAAATAGAAAATTTTATTAATTTTTGTATTAAATTTGATTGTAGAATTGCATATGTTTCAGGTGACTTTTTTTAGAAAATCATCATAGACAATTCATTTTTTGATTCACTATATAAATTGGTAAATTGGAATACAAATAGTAATTAGGAGAATTATTCACACTAATTTATGTGGTTATGCTGTGATAAACTTTTTATTGTGATATACATGTTGTTTTCATATTAATTATGACACATGTTGTGATTTATATATACTAGGCTAGGCCATGATACGTGATATGATTCTTATATACTTATATATTCCCTCACACATGTTTTGATTCTTATATATAGCATAAGGGATTGACACATGTCGTGATACATATATACTGAGCTTGGCCCTGACATATGATGAGAATCTTATATATCTGTTTTGGCCCAATTATATGGTATTCCATGTGTATACGGTTATAGTCAGCATGGTTTTACTACATTCTTTGATACATTCTTACATGGATCCAAATATGGTTTTTTGGTTTCATGGTTGTGACTGGAATGGGTGTGCTACATGCAAAAGGCATTCCAATGGGGTGATGAAAATTGATGAATGATGTATTATATTAATTTCTAAATTAATTAATACACATGATAATCTATTTATTTCATGCACTTTGTTTCTAAAACTACAATTTTCTAGATATGGTGGTTTCATCATAAATTGTTTTACTCATTCCTTATTTGGTTCGTCTTTTAGTACCAAAGTAGATTATATGGATTCAAGATTGGATAAGGGAAAAGGTCCTTATAGTTGATTAATTGCTTTTTGGATGGGTTGAAATGACCAATACAATTATTTGAAACTAATTTATGGACATATTTATACCATTCCACATCAATGGTTTTATAATTTCCTATTTTGGACACTTGTTACATCGAAAAATGTGGGAGAACTTAATTATTTTAAAAAATATTGAGTTCTTTCTCACCCCCAGTTATAAAAGGTCACCCCATATCCCATCTTCGTCACATTATCAAACCCTTTTGGTTTAGAAAATCCCCACCAAAAACACATCCCAAAATCCATCCTCTAATCATAGAAGCCTTAGTTTTGAATAAAATATAACTAAGGGTGAATTTTGGTGAAAACCTATAGGGGATACCCAAAGAATTTGTAATGTTCATCGAAAAATGATTTTGTTTAAATTCTTCCCCCACCTCCATCAATTCTAACTATAAAAAGATTAAATAATAATTTTTTTATTAAATATACATATAAGTTTATATTTTACGTTAATTACCTATAGTCATCTCTGCCTCCTTCAAAAGTGTTACGAAATCATCATTTATGTTTACGGAGGACTACCACATCACGAACCAATGTCATTCATTTTTACATTACCACCTAACACAGTTAGAAATAATTATATATTTATTTTCTATATATAATATATTTATGATATTATTATTGTTCTTAAATTATTATATCACACATACCTTCATGCATTCAATATTTTCTAATACAATAATTTCCTCCTTTGTACGGTGGACTACCACTTTGTGAAGATATGTGATTCATTCATGCTTTACATAGAAGGTAATAATGATAGTTTTAATGAAAATATGCGATATATATGAAACCAAAATGATTCTAAAATGATAATATTTTATTTAACATTATTTATTTCAATATTTCAAGAAATTATAAAGAACATTCATGTGTACGTATGACCTACCATCTATAAGAACAATGTGTTTCATTTTTTATCTATAAATATTTTGGATTAATATAAATAAACATATACTAAATATATATGATTTTTATATCAAGGTTAAAATACAAGATATAATGAATTAATTATTAAATTAAGGGGCCCAAAAAATAAAAAATCAAGATGATTACAAAAAACAAAGTAGTTATTACACAAAATATGTTTTTACAAAGTAATTTTTAATAAAGGGATAATAAAAGGTCATATGTAAATAGAATGCTGTAGGATATATATATATATATAGTAATGGTTATATAATATATTTATAAAAAACTTTTATTTATTATATTGGAGGTTTTAACGTGCTTGGAGTAATTCACGACTTAAGGTAACCGTTTTCTTTTCTATCTTTTATTTCTAGAAGACATATGAAAATTCACCACTTGTTTCTTTTTTGGTAAATATAATACACCTTTTAAATGTTATATCATGATTCATATACATTATATGATATATAAATTTTCATTTGATTTTATGATTTATTGTTCTTTATGATTTCAAAGTAAACTAAATTGTAATGGATTTCTGCTCAATTTTTACATCCATGAGACACAGGCCATGTTCACCACCTATTTATTTTATGTTGTGTATATGTATCCCATGAATGTTTTTTTTATATAATAATATTTGTTGGAATTTTTTGTAATGACATGGAATTTTCAAGGAAAATTTGTTCTTAAATTCATTGAATTTTACGATTCCACAGTTCTTGACGGTGTTTGATTCTGAGGCCCGGTGTGCCCAGAATCAATTTTTGAAGTTTGTTAGGATACGTTTAGTAAACGTATGTGTGGGTTTTTCTATCTATTGAACCAGAGCTAAGAATTGAAATCTGTGGAAACTGATGAACTCGCATTGCCAGTATTCGATTAAGGGGACCTTTACTGAGGTTGTGTTTTATGCAGGAAGGAAGTTATATTTTGTGGTTTCTACCTAAATGATACAAAGTAAATAAAAATGTGTAGTGACATGTCATTTATTTAGTTATTAGTTATTATCTCCAAAGAGAGGTTGCTGGTGGGTCCCACCCTGGCATAACCTCTCAAGAGAGGATAATGTGTGGTGGGGCCCACACGAACTCTAACCATTCACCTCACCTCAACTCCTTTTTAACTCCTATTTGAATTAAATGTTGCCACCTCCCTTATTTTAAATTTTAAACTCTCCACATTCCACCCTCCTCTCATGAATGTGCCAGCACACTCTAAATTAAAGAGAAATTCATTAATTGGGTCCTCTAAATTTTGAATTAATATGAAATTCTTATCATGAATAATAATAATTGCCAAACTATTATTTTTGGCTTAGCACATATTGTGTTGGGAGAGCTTCGGATAATAAGGAGGGCCTTCTTCCATTGAAGAACAATTTACTCTCTTGATGAATAATGACGACACCGATGAAGAATGCCCATATTCTTTCTTCTTCCTTTGCGCCAAGGGTGAAGACTCTACCCATGAAGAACATCACCAACATCTTTCCCTCCTACTTTGATGGAATTACGTCCCTCTTCCGCAACGCCCAATTTCCGTGATGCCCGTCTTTCGTGACTCGTCGGCATGCGACATACCTTGAATTAAGGTAGGTGTTTGTATATTTTTTTTTATGTGAATAAAAATATATCTTGTTCTTGATGAATGCTTTGGATTGTCTTCGGCCATTAATATCACCTAACGCGGAGGGAACGGGCCGAACGAACACGGCCCGACGACCCTCCATTGGTTCGTGATTATTTTGGAAATGGTGACCAAAGGTGGAAACAACGACTGGTTGTAGTGGCCGCACACCGGCTGTGTGGGGGAAAATTGAACCCCGCAACCGTAGGCCGCTCAGGATGAAGAATCGGTCGGCTACAGCCGGTCAGGCTGGTGGACCGTGGCACCCGTAGGTGTCACGTGGAGGAGGTGTAGCCTGCATCCGTGAGCTGCTTGCTGGACAATCCGGGTAGCTACATCCGACCAGGTAGGAGACCGTGGCTCCCTCTTGGAACGACACTGCGGAGGAGATGTGGCCTGCTTCTACGGGCTACTCGGCGGAGGAATCAGCTGGCCGCCTGCCGGCCAAGTTGACAGGAACCGCAGCGCCGCTTGGTGCCGCATGCGGTGGAACCGCGGCCCGAAACCATGGCCTGCTTGCACTATACAATACTGGCCGGATTTAGTTGGTTGGGAAACAAGGAGTGGCAGCGCCACCAGGTGAACTGAATCGGCCCACAACTGTGGGCCGTGTCCATGGGCGGGTCGCGCCCCACCAGGTCAGGCCGACCCCCAAACAAGGTTGGACCCGCCGGGCCAGGTCCCTCGGTGGGCCGTGCTCCACCAGGCCTGGCCGACCCCTAGCCGGGTCAGACCAGCAAAACCGAGTTGGGCCGACCCGCCAACCCACTGGGTTTGACGGTCTGGGCCTGTTCAACTTAAACGTGGATATCTTCTAGATCGCCCGTCCGATTGATGCGACGTTTGTGTCACTAGGATCCTCATGATGAGATAGTCATTATGTGATAATCTAATTGATTTTGGACAACTTTGGAAAACGTCCGAGTTTGGAATGAGCGTAATTCAACCGGGCCCCTGAAACGGAAAAGCCAATAACTCTCAGACCAGGTGTCTGATTGACGAGTCGTCTGTCACGTTGGGTTCATTTTGAAGAGACGAAACATTGGAATACATCAACTCTGGACTTAGTTATATTTTATGTATCGACCCATTTTCTCGATGATCGGGCCCTCCTAGAATCGAACGTGTTGTGTGCGGGAACCCTAGAGCTGGATGCGACTTTGACGACTACTGTACTAGGATCCTACGTGGGTTTGGCAGGGATAACTACTGTACTGGGATCCTACGTGGGATGGATAGTGATGACTACTGTACTGGGATCCTACGTGGGTTCGGCAGTGATGACTATTGTACTGGGATCCTCTGTAGGTTCAACAGAAAGGACTACTGTTCTAGTATCATGTGTGGGTCCGACATCGTAGATGAATCAATGACTACATCTTATCATCTCTATCGCTATACAAAATAAGTATACCTATGTGAGATGAGTCTTGAAATTTAATAATTATCATTTATGTGATTGACTTTACTTCCTATGTGTTTTGGGTTGTGCTTGGGCTTGAGAGTTGGAGCTGAACTAATATTGATAACGTAGGTATATGTATGGGCATATACCTAAGTAGGGTTGGTTGATACTTCGTGGTTGTATATTTCTTCTGTGGTTTATAGTTCATGGATTCTGGGAGGCCTACAAAGGACTTGGGGTCCCTAATGAGTATCATTATACTCACCCCTACATGGTATATGCCCACACTTCATTGTGTTGGTTGCAGAAGATGGGCAGCACTGATCGAGGTAGAGACTTGTGGAGCTGGACGGTACCCGAAGGTGGACCACTTGGCGAGACATACACAGAGTGGACAGACAGACCTGAGGTTATGAGGAGGACATCTTTACCCACCCTTCAGGTGGGATTTCCAGAGTACAACTCGGTAGTTTCCGATTACTTTTATGTAGTGGTACTTTATTGTTGGGCTTGTATTTCCATCCCCATTCCTTTCAGCACTTTCTCTTGTATTCAGTTTCACTTAGTGTTTATTTCCAGTTTTTTCCTATACTACTTGTGTTCAAACTATGTTTGTGTTGCATGTTAAAATGCAATTCCTTCCCTTTCATCAGGATTATGCCTTTTTTGCTAGTCGCCAGCTCCTGGCCTAGAGAAGGCGGGCTTGGGCTAGTCACGGCATGGGCCCCGAGGACGGGTCATGACATATAGGTATCAGAGGAGTCAGTTCTACCACAGAACTCAGGACTCTAATCATTCACTTCCATGAAGAAATAGTGTTAAGAGTATTGAGTGTGGTTTTCAGTCCAGGGATTCCAGTGTTGTTGTGGCGGCCAATGTATCCATACACGAGGCCCCTGACCTCTGATTTCCAACTCAGCGCACGAAATCACTGATTGTGTGCATGTTTCCATTGAAAAAGTTTTCTTCATGATTACATTCTATCAGCTCACCAGATATACTATTCTAATAGTGGCATACCTATTTCTTTTCAGGATGGACCCACAAAGGTAGCCAGCTAGGGTTCCGAGTTTCGTACGATATGGTAGCCCACCGAGTGACGAGGCCTCGGTGTAGGGCCCCATCACAGCAGAGGTACCAGCAGTATCACTACCCACTGGGCCACCAATACCACCATCCTTAGCAGTATATAGTGCACACCTCCTGAGTGCATTTCACGAGTTCCAGCGCCAGAGTCCACCCAGGTTCTAGGGAGAGACGGACCCATAGGCTACTGAAGATTGGCTGAAGGCTATAGTGAGAGTTTTCATATTGGTAGGTACACCATCCAACCTAATTTTTATCTTTCTCATGAGTCTCTTACATGCAGCAGTAGGTTGATGGTGGAGCTTGATGATCCATGTGTATGATGATGCATCATTACTCTGGAAAGACTTCGAGAGTCTCTTTCACTTGGAGTTTTTTCTAGCCACCCTTCGTACGGTGCAGATTCAGTAATTACTTCATCTGTGGTAGGGAAGTATGATAGTAGCTCAGTACTCAATGAGGTTCACTGACCTCTCACACTTCTCCATGGATATGGTATGGGACCCGTTTTTCAGGGCCCAGACCTTCGAACAGGGACTCAGGCATGAGATCAGGGCTTTGACAATTCCCCTCAGCATCCCAACGCAGGAGGGGGTCCTGGAGTGAGCCCTTCTAGTGGAGAGTTTTCTCACTGATCAGTCACCAGCAGTGAGACCCACCACAAGATGACACGTGGCGGAGTCTTCTGTAGCCGACAGTAGACAGTTGACATAGTGGTCCATGCAGACTAGGCCATCAGGTGGGTGACATTAGGATACATGTTCGGTTGTGCGGGGCACACGAAATAGAGCTAGTCATTCGAGGGATAGTTAGTGCTATGTATGTGGTGGGTAGGGTCACATGGCTCGAGACATCCCGACCCACCATACAGATGATCAGCAGACAGTAGAGGTACATCCCAGGCAGAGGAAGAGGTTCAAATGTGGTGGTCCGCCGGGAGCAGGTGGAAGTGGTAGAGGAGCTGGCCGAGCAGCAGGTGGTGGATGACATTTCGAGGAACTACCACCAACACCACCATGAGGTCCACCCAGACCATAGGGAGAAGGCGGACAGAGGCAGGCACAGCTCTAGGTAGTCGAGGCCTACTACCACGGTGCACCTGGGATGATTCGAGGTACAATCTGTGTCACATCCACCCTTTCTGCAGTACTTATAGACACATGTGAGAGTCATTATTTTATTTCTTCTTCCCTTGTTCAGATCTAGGAGATTATGACGGTGCTGTTGGATCGATCTTTACGGCTATAGACTCCTACGAGAGAAGAATCAATGATTACGCACTTGTGCCGGCAGTGTGAGCTTACTCTAGGAGGTGAGAGCTTCGGCTGGGATTTTCATATAGCGACGTCGAGGCCTTACGACATCATCTTGGGTATGGATTGGATATCCACAGTTCATGCTCAGATTGACTGTATTAGGAAAAAGGTGTAGCGTATCCACATGGATGGGACTAGGTTCACATTCACTAGTGAAAAGGGAGTCTTTGCAGCATTGGACAGACTTACGCAGAGGAGGAGTCATCCAATCACACATCAGTTGGATAGTATCATCCTCGTAGCGGTTGATATGCGATGTTCGAGTTTTTCTGTTGTGGTGGATAGGTACATTTATGTTTTTCCTAAGGACATTCCAGGACTATGTCCTCGTTGAGAGGTATACTTATACATTAACATGTACCCCCGAGACAACACTGATATCTACTCCAGCATATCAGATGGCTCCCGCCGATCTTCATTAGCTGCGGGTACAGCTGGAGGACATGCATGGAAAGGGATTTATCCAACCCAGTTTTTGACCCTAGGCATCACCGATTTAGTTTTCCAAGAAGGATTATGGAATCTTGTTACCATGTTTTGACTACCGTCGCCTGAATCAGGTGACCGTGATGAAATATTACCCACTCTTGAGGATTTACGACCACTTTGATCAGCTCAAGGGGGCACGATGGTTCTCGAAGATAGTCCTCCGGTCAGTATATCACCAGCTCATAGTTTGAGATGAGGATGTGAAGAAGACAACCTTCAGGTGTTGGTATGACCACTACGAGTTCCAGCTTAAGCCCATCGGCATAACCAATTCCCCCGTAGTGTTCATGACTCTCATGAACAGGATCTTCCAGCCATACCTCTATTGATTTGTCAAAGTCTTCATCATTGACATAATTATTTACTCGACTACTGAGGAGAAGCATGCCTACCATTTGTGGGTAGTACTGGACACACTTCGAGAGCCCCATCTTTATGGTAAGCTCTTGAAGTGCTAGTTATGCATTCGAGAGGTTCACTTCTTGGGACATTTCATCTTGGAGGATAGATTTGAAGTGGACCCAGTGAAGATTGAGACATTACTTTCTTGGGAGCCACCTAGGAGTTTGATGGAGGTTCAGAGTTTTCTAGGTATGGCCGGGTAATATTGGAGATTTGTTCCAGACTTCTCCAGTGTTGCAGCACCACTTTCAGCTTTGACGATGAAGGGGAAACCCATCATGTGGTTAGAGAGATGCCAGTAAAGATTTCAGAAGCTGAGTAAGTGGTTGACCAGTATGCACATCTTGAGGATACCAGAGGAGGGGGTAGGGTATGTAGTATAATACAACGCATCAGGGACTGGACTCATGTGTGTCCTGATGTAAGAGCGATTAGTGATCGCGTATGGTTCATGAAAGTTGAGACAACACGAGCAGAACTATGATACCCATGACCTGGAGTTAGCACCAGTGGTATTCGCCTTGAATATGTGGTAGAAATATCTGATGGGAGAGCATTTTACAGTCTACTCTGACCAGCAGAGTCTCAGGTACATGTTATCACAGAAGAACCTGAACCTGAGACAGCGGTGATGGATCGAGTTCCTTCAGGAGTATGACTTAGAGATAGTCTATACTCTTGGGAAAGAGAACGTTGTAGTATATGCTCTCAGCAAGATATCGGACATTTAGCTACTAGGAGAGGCGATAGAGGGGATGGACATGTTGAAGATATCATTTGTGGATAGAGATGGATTAGCCTTTCTACAGTCTCTCACAATCACTCTCCACTACTTCACCATGTCAGGGAGGCATAGCATGGGGACATTGACTGTGAGATCTGATATGCTTAGATATACTCAGGGTAGGCACCTGATGAGTTTTCTGAAGGTGGGGAGCATGTCATCCTCTTTAGAGGATGTACCATGGAACCAGTCGTATTACAGGTGGAAGTGCTGAGGGGGTTTCACACTTCCACTCTAACGGTACATCCAGGAGTTGAGAAGATGAATCAAGACCTCAGACGACAGAACTGGTGGCCATGTATGAAGAAGGTGGTAGCAGATATTGTATCATTGTGCTGCACTTGTCAGTAGGTGAAGGCGGAGAACTAGGTACCAGTAGGCTTGGTTAAACCCTTAGAGGTCTTAGAGTGGAAGTGTGATGGAATATCCATGGATTTAATGATGGGGCTTCTACGTACATCCAGAGGACATGAATCTATTTGGGTGAGTGTCGAACGACTCACCAAGTTGGCCCACTTCCTACCAATTAGAGAGCAGGGCTCAGTAGAGATCTTGGGACACCTCTACAATTAGGAGATCTTATAGCTTCATGGTGTGCCATTTACTATCGTCTCTGATCAAGGTGCTTGTTTCACTTCCTGGTTATAAAAGGGGTTACAGGAGGATTTTGGCACACAACATAGCTTGAGCACCGTCTTACATCCTCAAACAGATGGTCAGATTGAGAGGACCATTCAGACTCCCGACGACATGATCTATGCATGTGTCCTTTTCATTGGTCGTAGTTGAGAGGATCACTTACCCTTGGTGGAGTTTTCATACAAAAATATCTACCACTACACCATCGGGATGGAAAATTATGAGGCACTGTACGACCGACCATGCAGATCACCTCTATGATGGACTGACCCAGGGGAGTCAGAACTTGTAGGACCAGAGATGGTGCAAGATAAAATGAAGAAGGTGCAGATCATCTTGGAGCATATGAATATTGCATAGAGCGGACAGAAGTCCTATGCTGATAGGATTCAGAGACCACTGGAGTTTAAGGATGGCGACCACGACTTCCTACGGGTCTCACCTCGACGAGCTCTATAGAGATTTGGCTGAGGCAGAAAGTTATCTCCATTATTCATCAGTCCATTACAGGTCCTCAGTAGAGTAGGATAGGTGTCTTAACGCCTAGTCCTTCACCCTCAGTTGCATCCGGTGCACGACGTTTTCTGTGTATCTCAGCTAAGGAGATACGTGCAAGACCCATCCCACATCGTTGACCATGGGTAGCTGGACATCGATGATGGGGCGACATTCATAGAGGTCCCGGTGGAGATTGAGGATCGAAAGGAGTGGGTTCTACATGGATGGTCGATTCCTCTGGGGTGTGTTCGCTGGAAGCACGAGAACCTTTAGGATAACACATGGGAGCAGGAGGCTCAGATGCGTGCTTAGTACCCACTTTTGTATCCCTAGTGTGTGTTGTATCTTTATGGGGATGTAATTCTCTGAGGTGGGGGTAATGTAAAGAACAATAATTTTCAAGGAAATTTTTTTAATAAATTCTGCGGAATTTTACGAGTCCGCAGTTTCTGATGGCGCCTGATTCCGAGGCCCAGTGTTCCTGAAATCAACATCTGAAGTTTTTTTCGACTATATACAGTAAACATATGTGCGTGTTTTTTCTAAATTTTGTACCGGTGCTTGGAATTGAAATCCGAGAGAGTGATGAACTCACAGCGCCGATATTTGCTTAAGGGGACCTTTACCGCGATTGCGTCTTATGCCAAAAGGAATTTATATTTTGGGGTTTCTACCTAAAATATAGAAATTAAATAAAGATTCATAGTAACAAATATTTTATTTAGTTGGTAGTTATTATCTCCAAAGGGAGGTTGGTGGTGGGGCCTACCCCTACATAACCTCTCATGAGAGGATAATGTGTGGTGGGGACCACATGAACTCAAACCTTTCACCTCCCCTCAACTCTTTTTTAACTCCTCTTTGAATTAAATGAAGCCACCTCCTTTCTTGTAAATTTTTTAATCTCTACATTCCACCCTTCTCTCATGAATGTGCCAACACACTCTAAATTAATTATCAATTAATTAAATTGGATCCTCTAAAATTTGAATTAATTTGAAATTCTTATTGGGAATAAAAATAATAGTCAGGATATTATTTTTGGGTTGGCACATATTGTGTTGGGAGAGCTTTGGAGAATAGATAGGGCCTTCTTCCAACAAAGAACGATTTCCTCTCTTGAAGAAGAATGGTGATGCCCACAATGAATGCCCAAATTCATTCTTCTTCCTTCGCACCAAGGGTGAAGACGCCGCCTGCGAAGAAAATCACCAACTTCCTTCCCTCCAACATTGACGGAACGACATCTGTCATTCGCGACACCCGATTTCTGCGACGCCCGTCTTTCACGACTTATCGACGTGCAACGTACCTTGAATCGAAGTATGGGGTTTGTATATATTTTTAAGTGAATAAAATTATATCTCATTATTGATGACTGATTTGGATTGTCTCCGGCCATTGAAATCACCTAACATGGAGGGTGCGGGCAGAACGAACATAGCCCGACGACCCTCTGTTGGTTCGTGTTGATTTTGGCAACGGTGACCGGAGGCGACGGTGAACAGAGCCGGCAGCAATCGGAAGCAGCAGTGACACACTGACCATGTGGGGGAAAACTACGGCCCACCACAGTGGGCTGCTCGGGCTGAAGAACCGGCCATCTACTGCCGGGCGGGCTGGTGAACCGTGGCACCCGCAGGTGCCGCACGGTGGAGGTGCGGCCCGCATCCGTGGGCCACTTGATGGATTATCCAACCAGCTATGGCTGCCCGGGGAGAATACCGCGGTGCCCTCATGGCATCCTACTACGGAGGAGATGTGGCCCGCTTCTCTGGACTTCTTTGTGGACGAATCAATTGGCCGCCTGCTGGCCAGGAGGAGGGGAACCGCGATGTTGCTTGGCACCGCGTGTGGTGGAACCACGGCCCGCAACCATGGGCCACATGCACCTGACAAAACCGGCTAGCTTTGGCCAGCCGAGCAGTAAGGAGGGGTGGCATCTCTCAGTGCTGCCAGGTGAACCGAATCGGCCCGCAACCGTGAGATGGGTCCGCGGGTGTCCTCGCCCCACCAGGCCAGGCCGACCCCCCTAACCGGGTCTGACCCGCTGAGCCCAGTCCCTTGGTGGGTAGTGATCCACCGGGCAGGGCTAACCCCAATCCTGGTCAAACCTGCCAAACTGGGTTAGGCTGTCCCACCAACCCCCTGGGCTTGACGGGTCTAGCCCTTTTCGCTTAAACGCAAATATCTTCTAGACCGTGCGTCCGATTGACATGTCGTCTACGACACTGGGATACTCGCGATGAGACAGCCCTTTTGCGATTCTCTAAGTGAGTTTGGAAAACATTTTAAAACTCCCGGGTTTGGAACGAGCGTAAATCCAACTGGGCCCCTGAAATAGAAAACCCAATAACTCTCAAACAGTGTGTCTGATTAACGCGCGGTCTGTCGCGTTAGGTTACTTCTGATGAGACGGAACTTCTGGATACCTCAACTCTAGGCTTCATGATAGTTTATGAATCAAACCCTTTTCTTGAGGAGCAGACCTTGGCGGAATCGAGTGTGATGTGTGCGGGAGCCTTAGAGTTGGCTGCGACTATGATGACTACTGTACTATGATCCTACGTGGGTTCTGCATGAACGACTATTGTGCTAAGATCTTACATGTGTTCGACAGTGATGAATATTGTACTGGGATCCTACATGGGTTCGGCAGTGACGAATACTATACTAGGATCCTTCGTGGGTTCGACAGAAAAAACTATTGTTCTAGTATCATGGGTGGGTATGATAGCTTAGATGAATCAATGACTACATCTGACATCTCTATCGCTATACAAGAGATGTATATCTGTGTGATTAAGGTCTTGAATTTCAATCATTATCATAGATGTGATTGACTTTACTTCCTGTGTGGATTGGGTTGTGCTTGGGATCTAGAGTTAGAGTCGAACTGAGATTGATAACTTAGGAATACGTATGGGCATATACCTAAGTAGGGTTGGTTGATACATCTTGGTTTTATCTTTATTATGTGGTTTATCCTTCGTGGATTCTGGGAGACCTTCAGTGGTCACGAGGTCCCTACTGAGTATCATTATACTCACCCCTGCATGGGCTATGCCTGCACATCGTTGTGTTGGTTGCAGACGATGGGTAGCACTCATCGATGTAGAGACTTGTGGAGCTAGATGGTACGCGAAGGTGGACCACTTGGCAAGACGTACACGGAGCATACGGATGGACCTGGGGTGTTGAGGAGGCCATCTGTACCCATCCTTCAGGTGGGATTTCCAGAGGATGACTCAGTAGTTGCTGATTACTTTTCTGCAGTGGTACATTACTGTTGGGCTAGTATTTCCAGCCCCTTTCCTTTCAACACATTCTATTGTATTCAATTTTACTTAGTGTTTATTTCTAGTTTTTTCCTCTATTTCTTGTGTTCAGACTGTGTGTGTGTTGTATACTAAAATGAAATTCCTTCCCTTTAATCGGGATTACGCCTTTGGTTCTTGTCTCCAGCCCCTAGCCTATGGAAGGTGAGCTTGGGGTAGTCACGACACCTACCCTGAGGATAGGTCCTGACATTTTTAATTCCATTTTAGGATCAAATTTCACGTGTATTTTGGTTCAATCATTACCAAATCGGTAAGATATTTTTATCTCAATTTTTTTCCTTTGAGGAATATTTTATGTCATGCACTGATCATCCATTATTAGGTGAATATAAAGACCCTTTCTCATGTAATATCATGAATTAATTTATTCACTTGATATAAGTAGTTTCATTTAATTTTATTCTTTCATGGGGATTTTGATACAATGTTTCTAAAGCGGTGAGTGTTTAATGTTACATGTCATCGCTTATCAGGATTGCTCATCATTATGCTTCCAGTTATGAAATAATACAATATATCCCAAAATAAACTGGTCAATTTTATTATACTATAGTTTATTCATGATTAAACATGTTTTCATTTATTTTTCTTTCTTTATATCTCGAGATTTCAAAGGAATGTTTTTATAAACAATCACCTCTCTCTCTCCCTCTCTTCGGTCGAAAATGTAGTATCATGAAAACCATATATTCTAAAAAAGATCCAAAATATTTTAAAAAACTTTCATCTGAAATATTAAAGATATTTTTACCCATATATAAATTTTTCGAGAAAAAAATTGAACAAAATATTTATTTTTTTCCAAATAATTTGTTTGGCTTTTAATGAAAATTTAAAAAGAATCATTGTTTTTAACGTGCTTTGTATGAATAGTATTAACAACTTTCATGAAAAATTAATGATTTCAATGTAGAGACCCAAAGCTTAACATACATGGACATTGAATTACTTTTGCGGAATACTTAGTACATAACAAAAACAAACACACAAGGATCATAATAGTTTAGTGTCTTTGGAAACTCGGAATAAAATCTTCTAATCATGGTGAAAGATCTTTAACATCTCCCATAAAGATCTTCCCTTTTTTACCTAAAAACATTATTTATATCCTAGGGAAAAGAAAACATAAAAGGGTGAGCTCAATTGCTCAGTAAGTGTAAACAAAATAAATATCAATCACATCATATTCATAAGAACATAACATTTTGGAATTCTTAACCTGCAAAAGAGATCATAATTTCATAACATGGGATAAATCATAGTAGTGAAATGTTATCCCAATAATCATAACATAAAACATGAAACTTTTTGGCATACACACATAATCATAGAGAATTATTTCTTATTAGTCATGACTCATTGCCAAGACTATCTTAGTGGACAAAATCCCTTTCTGAGCCGAGTTCACTCCTCGTTTCAGTCCTATTTCACTGAACTTGTATAATCTACCATTCCAGACATATCTATCTCATGAGATATAAAATCTTTACCCAATGCATTGGAGGGAGATATAGGTGCCACCCATCTCATAATGAAACCATTCTTATGTGTGCCATAAAAATCATAAATCATACATTATTGCATAACCAATGTAATAAAAATGGAATTCTTAAACATCGTGACTTCATAAAACAATTCATATAAGATAAATGAATTCATAAAAATAATTCCATCACCACATAATCAAATCAATGTAATGATAGGGATAGAATAAAAACCCAATATTATCTTAGATGGAAAATAATTTTGATAAAACACTTGAACTCTATTCTTGAGGAAAATATCCTTTCTACTTCAAAAACATTTTTCCTTTCTTAAGATGTCATACAATTTTAAACTAAAAGAAGTTGATTAAAAATAAACTTGAATACTTGTAATGGAATCTTCTTGGAAATAATGTTTTTAAAAATCCATTCATGCCGTATAAGTTAAAAAAACATTCTTCGTACTTTTGTCAGAAAAGTCAAAAAGTACCTCGTATGAAAAACGACAAAAGATTCCTTACATATCCTTTACTAAAAAATCGCCGAAGGGTAAAATTGGATTTAAACAATTGTAGGTGGATGGAAATAAAATTACATATTGATGAAACATGGATTTGGATGATAAAATACACCCCAATAAATACTAAAGTATAAACAATCTCGGATAAAAATGAGATTGTGATATTTCCCTTACCTTAGGTCCGATTTGCTTTGTATGTGTCGGAACCTCCTGTATAATTATTTAAATAATGTCATTGACTTATTCCAGAATCATACTCATTGTTATGATATCATATATGGTTCACTTATGGCTTTATATTACCCATTCTTTTGTAAATTCTATGTTAAAGAGCGTTTTGGGTAAAATCATTTCATTTGTCGTCCGTTTTTTGACTTGTAATTATTCATATGATTCTTTAGATCATGATTACTTAATTCCAGAATTTAAAACATTTTTTATATATAATATATATTCAGAATATATATATATAATAGATCCATAAATGGAAAGAATTACACCGTTCATGGATACGGTAGACCGTACGTACGCATGAACGCTGTTTTCTTTTCCTTATTGAGTTGAATGGAATTAAGTAGATGAAATACATATATATACACATAAATACAGAATCATTATTATGTCATATATTTCATTATTAATTATTATATATACTTTATAATCATTCATGAATGGTTAACGCGGATAATTAATCTCATCGCGTCGTGGAGACGGTAGTCCGTACGTACGCACGAGCGATGATATCGTTCTCATGATCGTGGAATTGTATTGGAGTGTATGTATACTATTTCAGCATCAATAACACTTTAAAATAATCATATATAGTTAATATTTACACCATTATACCCATCCAAGTAAGTTGGTGGTGGAAAATAGATTACACCACGGCATGGAGACGGTATTCTGTACGTACGCACGTGTGGTGATTTCGTTTTCCGTAGGATGGATAGATGGTGAAATAGGGTTGTTTCATACTTATAATAACATATCATTATATTAGTGATACTGATGTTATTACTTCATGATGAAACAATTAAAAAAGAAGAATCGGAATAAGAAATAAAGATGAAAGAATCGGTAACGGGCATTACCTCTTCTTTGAAGCGCCTCTTTGAGACCTCCTTTTAGGGTACTAAAATTGGTCTTTGAGGAATACTAGAACCACTACGATGTTTCTAGGGAAGTGGAGAAGGGAATTCAGCAGGGGTTGGCCGATATTGAAGGTTCAAAGTGGTGTGAGGAAGAGAGGTAGGAGGTTCCCTTTTATAAGGGAGGAGAGGGGCACCTTTGGAATAACAAAAAATATTATTTTATTATAAATCCAAACTCGGTTTTAAATAGCTCCAAATTGATTTATTTCGAAGCTAAGGTGAGGATGGGTCTAAATCCTCTCATCCAATAGAATTTAGAAATGTTTAGGTTCCTATTTTAGCATTATCATTTAGATTTAACATTAAATTAAATACTTTTACGTTTACCGTGTCTTCTTGTGTTCTTATACTATAAGGTTAATAAACTTACTATAAACATCCAAACGAACCCAAAGTTGTTTATTATTAATATATATAACCTTATCTAAGTATTTTGGCCAAACCTTATATTTTTAGGAATAAAATAACAATTACTAATATAATATTTGTTTTAAAAACTAATTTATGTCAATTTTCACACTATTTAGTAATTGATTTTTGTGAAAAACATAACAGAATAATTAGTTCAAAAAAAGTTAATTAAATAAATAAAAACATGTCATATTAACCTAGAAAATTAGTTTAATTCATAAAAAGTCTCAAATTACATTTATTTTGGTGTTTATAACATCATTTATGTCAATAATTCATTAATAAGATAATTACTGCATCATCTTTGTGTCATAAATAAATTAAATTATTTAAAGTCTAAAGATTACAAATAAAATATCATTATTTAAGAAATCTTTTTATCTTTCTAAGGTATATTTATATCTGAATTTATCTTATGTATAACCCCATATTAAAAATTATTTACTTATTAAACTTTGATTTTAACTATTTTCACCCTTCTATAAAAAAATTAATAATAAATGACCTAATCTAATCCAAATGGGCCTAAATGGTCATATTTTATTCCTAAGGTTGTTTTTGTTCTAATTACATTTGTCAGATATAATTAGGACATGTTTTAGGGTAATAATAATATCATTTTTACCCTTAATTACCGTATTTACTTTTAACCGTGGGAAAAAAAGTAAAAAGTTACTATTCACCAAAAATTATTTTCATCTCATTGAACCACATTATAGTCCATGATATTAACCGTTTCTCTCGGATTTTCGAAATTCCACTCACAGAAGCGGTAAAATTTAGTTTTATGAAAAATTCAGTTTTTTAACTACCACTTAGTGGTTTCACTATTCATCAAAAATTGAAAGTTTTCAGAAAAATACCAAAAATTAGGCCTAAGCTATATTTGATATTATGAATTCAAAAATGATGTCTATTTTACCAAATTCAAAATATATCAGTTTCATTAATTAATTTAAAAATTAATTCTCATCGTCAAAACAAATAGCATGTTTTTAAGAGATAATAACTATCAAAAGATTGACAGTTGTTTATGTCTGGTTTAAATGTGAAATTACATCCAATAACCAACATTTTATTAAATGGTTAAAATATATTCTAAATTATACTTTAAAACCAATCTAATTAATAATTTATCACTATTAATTATTTCTATTAAAAAGTTTGTTTTTAATTAAAATTTAGTAATTTTCAATATTCATCAGAAAATGAATGTTATCCGAAATGTACCAAAATTTCACACTAAGCTAATTTCGATATTCTGAATCTAGAAATGAAGTACATATTGAAAAATAAAAATTTCAAATTTTCAAAAAGTGGTTATTACTATTCATAACGGCCAGTTTTAATAATATTTTAATAGCATATCATTGTTTAGTGAAACTCGGTATTGCGTACTACACACGCTATCGAGGAAGGTCGCGATTGTGTGTAATGAAAGGCAAGTCAAGGATGCGTAGTGTGCAAGCTCCTTTTGGTGTAGCGTAAAACACAAGACATTAATGAAATTAAAAAGAATATTTTTCATAAAATCTCGGGGTGTTACATTCTACCCCCCTTAAAATGAATTTCGCCCTCGAAATTCGTCGGGGTTATAAATGGTTTACTATTCAAAAGTAGCTTTAATAGAAACCGACATTGTAAAAAGGAATACCAAAACCAATCTTTAAAAACAAAAGTATGAAACGTAATGGTTACCCAAAAAAACTAATCACTGGGTTTCCAGATAGGTGAAAATATGGATATGGAAGAGAAATCTGAGCATCATGTTCTGATGGAGAGTGGTACAGAACAAGGCTATGGAAAAGCCGGCAATCACAAAGCCATAAATTTGTGAGGATCTAAGGTACCATCTGATTCATCAGATATAAGAGCAGTAGGAGAACATTTTGGTTTTCAAGATCATTTCCCTAAAGATGATGAAATTTGAATTAGAAGAAATACTTTCGTGATTTTGGTATAGTCTCACCATTTGTCATTCTTTGGACAATTTCCAATTCATCTCTTAAAGAAATGAAGTTGAATTTTCTTTCGTGATGTGTTAGTAGATCATGTGATAGAATGATGGGTCATTCCATCTATCTCAAACAAAAGGTTAAAAAAGTTATCAAAAAATACGTAAGTCCATCTATAGTGAGATTAATCATATATGGTTCCTAAAATGGACTTATACATCATATATCATACTGCTTAATATAATAAAACTAGTTTCTACTAAACAGGGACATCCTGTAGGCCAGTGGTAGGCGATAAAGGCCAGTCGCACTTTGGTTGTGGGTTCGATTCCCACAGCCTTGTCTGACGCGATGGGCTGTCGCCCATCCTGCAGGTTGTCCTTTTTCTAAAGCTATATTACAATAACATCCCATCAACAATATCAAAAAAAATTTATCCTTAAACAGTACTAACTTATGTCCAACATAATCCATTCCAATCTTTAGGCTTATCTAAACTACTTCGGTCCATGCTCATAATATAAAGAAAATGATCACTTGAATGCCATCATTTATCCCCCATATATCATAAGATATATATTGTAGGTCAAATTACAAACATGTGAATACCTAAATCATGTATTCTCTTGAAGAATTAATATCCATTGAACCATAGTAAAAACATGAATGCAGTTTAAAGTTAACACTTTCCACATACCAAAATCCTAAAAATTCTATATCGTCAAACCATGATATCACTTATTCCTTATATCAATCATGAGCTCATGAATACAATCAAACATTTTAGATTCACTTTATCCCTTCATTATGTGCATATCATCTACTTTCCAAAAATATTTCAATCACTTTTCATGGTTACCGATGCCATAAAAGTATTGAAAACCATAATAGACCAAAACATAAATATTCCAATATTCCACGATACTATATACAACATTATTCTGAAATCTCATTACATACACACTTAATCATTCCACCACATCGTTGTCATATTCAACATCGCCAATAGTGATCGCATGTGACTTCCCCTCATCCTTTGCCTTAAGTGGTTGCTCATGTCGATCATCACTAACCCTTGGATTAGGGCATTTATTAGCATAATGCCCCATTTCCTTACACTTGAAGCATTGAAGCGTTGTTGGTGAATTCTCTGCAGTCTTTTCTTTATTCGTATCATTAGAAACCCTTTTTCCATTACATAGAAACTTAGCTGCTCAATGACCTTATTTTCCATACTTAAAACATTTTCTAGTCCCTTTAAGAAAATATCCACCAAGCTTCTTTCCACACTTTCAGCATAAGGAAACTTTCATCTTCTTTTCACCATTATTCTACGATTTCTCCTTGAACTCCATCTTTTGTTTCTTGTCAAAACTATGAGATGGATAAGTAACACCAACTTACATTTCTACCTTGATAGCACAACGCACAATTTCTTCATAGCTACTGAAGTCTCTTATAGCTAATGCCCTTCGATGATTTGTTTTTAAGCCACTGAATAATCGATCAACTTTACTTGCACGTTTGATGATAAATCCAGATGCATACCTAGCAAGCCTTGTAAAATTCGCTTCGTATATACCAACAGATTCTTCATCCTTTTTCTTTAGTTCAAGAAACTCCTTCTCCATCATTGTTCGAAGAATACGAGGGAATTACTTATTGAAAAATAAGTTCTTCAACTCATCCCATTACATGGACTGAATTTCATCTCTTGGCCTCGTATTCTTGATAAGATTCCACCATTGATCAGCATCACCTTCCAAACGATACACTTCTAAGATGACTTTATCATGTTCAGAACATTGAAGAACGAAAAATATCTTTTCAGTAGTACTAATCCATTGTACGACAACAAGTTGATCAGAAGACCCACTGAAAGAAGGTGGGCGTTGCCTCATGAAGGAATCAATAGAATATTGTTCCATTCTCTTCTCATTTGGTAGTCCAGAATGATTCATAGCTTGTGTAAGTATAGCAATAAGATTTTGCACTCCATCTCCCATAACATTTGTTTGTTCAGGAGGACAATCATTGCATTTTCCATTGCATTGATCAACACGGTTCCTTCGGGTTCCAGCCATCGTCTAAAACCCAAAAAGAATAGTGTGAGAGGCAAAAATCATAATAAAGGGGGAGTAACATCAATATATAACATATTTGGTTTAATATAATATTGTAACCATATTTCTAGGACTATATCCTATATGTGTACTTATCCTTAGACACATCCCTAGACATACCTTAGAAATATCTCTAGGGATCTCACTAATGTTTTCACATCCTAGTTTCCAAAGGTTGACTAAACCTTTCCTCTGATACCAACTATAGAGACCCGAAGCTTAACGTACACGGACATTACATTACATTTGTGGAATACTTAGTACATAACAAAATCACACACACAAGGATCATAATAGTTTAGTGTCTTTGGAAACTCAGAATAAAATCTTCTAATCATGGTGAAATATCTTCAACATCTCCCATAATGATCTTCCCTTTTTTTACCTAAAACCTTTCTTTATATCCTTGGGAAAATAAAACATAAAAGGGTGAGCTCAAATGCTCAGTAAGGGTAAAAAAAAGAAATATGAATCACATCATATTCATAAGAACATAACATTTTGGAAATCATAACCTACAAAAGAGATCATAATTTCATAACATGGGATAAATCATAGTAGTAAAATGTAATCCCAATAATCATAACTTAAAACATTAAACCTTGTGGCATACAAACATAATCATAGAGAATCATTTCTTATTAGTCAAGACTCATTTCCAAGACTATCTTAGTGGACAAATTCCCTTTTTGAGCCGAGTTCACTCCTCGTTTCAGTCCTGTTTCACTGAACCGGTATAGCATTCCGTTCCAGCCATGTCTATCTCATGAGATATAAAATCTTTACCCAATGCATTGGAGGGAGATATTGGTACCATCCATCTCATAATGAAACCATTCTTATATATTCCACAGAAATCATAAATCATACATCATTGCATAACCCATGTAATAAAAATGGAATTCTTAAACATCGTGACATTATAAAACAATTCATATAAGATAAATGAATTCATAAAAATAATTCCATCACAACATAATAAAATAAATGTAATAATAGGGATAGAATAAGAACCCTATATTATCTTATATGGAAAATAATTTTGATAAAACACTTGAACTCCATTCTTGAGGAAAATATCCTTTCTACTTCAAAAATAGTTTTCCTTTCTTAACATGTCATCCAATTTTAAACTAAAATAAGTTGATTAAAAATAAATTTGAAAACTTGTAAAGTAAGTTTCTTGGAAATAATTTTTTAAAAATCCATTCATACCGTATAAGTTAAAAAAACATTCTTCTTACTTTTGTCAGAAAAGTCAAAAAGTACCTCGTACGAAAAATGACAAAATATTCCTTTAATATCCTTTAATAAAAACTCACCGAAGGGTA
Organism: Viscum album; assembly: GCA_963277665.1. NCBI lineage: Eukaryota > Viridiplantae > Streptophyta > Magnoliopsida > Santalales > Viscaceae > Viscum > Viscum album. The sequence goes on along the minus strand of OY728164.1, from coordinate 719,422,912 downwards.
AAATTGGATTTAAAAAATTTTAGTTGGATGGAAATAATACTACATATTGAGGAAACATGGATTTGGATGATAAAATACACCCCAGTAAATACTAAAGCATAAACAATCTCGGATAAAAATGAGTTTGTGATATTTCCCTTACCTTAGGTCCGATTTGCTTCGTATGTGTCCGAACCTCCTGTATAATGATTTAAATAACATCATTGACTTATTACAGAATCATAATCATTGTTATGATATCTTATATGGTTCACTTATGGCTTTATATTACCCATTCTTTTGTAAATTCCATGTTAAAGAGCGTTTTGGGTAAAATCGTTTCATTTGTCGTCCGTGTTTTGACTTGTAATTATTTATATGATTACCTAGATCATGATTACTTAAATACATAATATAAAACATGATTTATATAAAATATATATTCATAATATATATATATATATAATAGATCAGTAAATGGAAAGAAATACACCGTTCATGGAGACTGTAGACCGTACGTACGCAAGAACGTTGTTTTCTTTTCCTTATTGAGTTGAATGGAATTAAGTAGATGACATACATATATATATACACATAAATCCAGAATCATTATTATGTCATATATTTCATTATTAATTATTATATATACTTTATAATCATTCATGAATTTTTAACGTGGAGAATGAATCTCATTGCGTCGTGGAGACGGTAGTACGTACGTACGCACGAGCGATGATATCATTTTCATGATCGTGGAATTGTATTGGAGTTTATGTATACTATATAAGAACCAATATCACTTTACAATAATCATATATAGTTATTATGTACACCATTATACCCATCCAAGTAAGGTGGCCGTGGGAAATAGATTACACCACGGCGTGGAGACGGTATTCCGTACGTACGCACGCGCGGTGATTTCGTTTTCCGTAGGATGGATAGATGGTGAAATAGGGTTGTTTCATACTTATAATAACATATCATTATATGAGTGATACTGATGTTATTACTTCATGATTAAACAACTAAAGAAGAAGAAGTGGAAAAATAAATAAAGATGAAAGAATCGGTAACGGGCATTACCTCTTCTTTGAAGCTCCTCTTTGAGACCTCCTTTTAGGACACTAAACGTGGTATTTGAGGAAGACCATAACCTCTAGGATGTTTCTAGGGAAGTGGGGAAGGGAATTTGGCAGGGTTTGGCCGAGATTTACGGCTCAAAGTGGTGTGAGTAAGAGAGGGAGGAGGTGCCCTTTTATAAGGGAGGAGAGGGGCACCTTTGGAATAACTAAAAATATTATTTTATTATAAATCCAAATTCGGTTTTAAAAAGCTCAAAGTGGATTTATTTCGAAGCTAAGGTGGGGATGGGTCGAAATCCTATCATCAAATAGAATTTAGACAAGTTTAGGTTCCTATTTTAACCTTATCATTTAGATTTAACATTAAATTAAATAATTTTACTTTTACCGTGTCTTCTTGTGTTCTTATACTATAATGTTAATAAACTTAATATAAGCATAAAAAAGAACACCAAGTTGTTTATTATTAATATATATAACCTTATCTAAGTCATTTTTCCGAACCGTAGATTTTAAGGAATAAAATAACAATTACTAATATAATATTTTTTTAAAAACTATTTTATGTCAATTTTGACACTATTTATTAATTGATTTTTGTGAAAATTATAACAGAATAATTAGTTCAAAAAAAGTTAATTAAATAAATACTAACATGTCATATTAACCTATAAAATTAGTTTAATTCATAAAAAGTCTCAATTTACATTTATTTTGGTGTTTATAACATCAATTATGTCAATATTTCATTAATAAGATAATTATTGCATCATCATTGTGTCATTAATAAATTAAATTATTTAATATATAAAAATTACAAATAAAATATCATTATGTAGTAAATATTTTTAGATTTCAATGGAATATTTATAGACGAATTTAACTTATGTATAACCCCATATTAAAAATTATTTACTTATTAAACTTTGATTTTAACTATTTTAACCCTTCTTTAAATAAATTAATAATAAATGTCCTAATCTAATCCAAGTGGGCCTAAATGGTCATATTTTATTCCTAAGGTTGTTTTTGTTCGAATTACACTTGTCTAATATAATTAGGACATGTGTTAGGGTAATAATAATATCATTGTTAACCTTAATTACCCTATTTACTTTTAACCGTGGTAAAAAAAGTAAAATGTTACTATTCACCAAAAATTATTTTCATCTCATTGAACCACATTTTAGTCATTGATATTAACCGTTTCTCTCTAATTTTCGAAATTCCACTTACAGAAGCGGTAAAATTAAGTTTTTTTAAAAATTCTGTTTTTTTTTACTACCACTTAGTGGTTTCACTATTCATCATAAATTGAAAGTTTTCACAAAAATACCAAAAGTTAGGCCTAATCTATATTTGATATTATGAATTCAAAAATGATGTCTATTTTACCAAATTCAAAACATATCAGTTGCATTAATTAATTTAAAAATTAATTCCCGTCGTCAAAACAAATAGCGTGTTCCTAAGAGATAATAACTATCAAAAGATTGATAGTTGATTATGTCTAGTTTAATTGTGAAATTACATACAATAACCAACATTGTATTAAATTGTAAAAATATTTTCTAAATATACTTTAAAACAAATCAAATTAATAATTTATCACTATTAATTATTTCTATTAAAAAGGTTGTTTTTAATTTAAATTTATTAATTTTCACTATTCATTAGAAAATGAAAGTTATCCGAAAAGTGCAAAAACTTGACCCTAAGCTAATTTCGATATTTAGAATCCAGAAATGAAGTACATTTTGAAAAATAAAAATTACAAAATTTCATAAAGTGGTTATTACTATTCATAACAGCTAGTTTTAATAATATTTTAATAGCATATCGTTGTTTAGTGAAACTCGGTATTGCGTACTACACACGCTATCGAGGAAGGTCGTGATTGCGTGTAATGCAAGGAAAGTCAAGGATGTGTGTTGTGCAAGCTCCTTTTGGTGTAGCGTACAACACAAGACATTAATGAAATTAAAAATAAAATTTTTCATAAAATCTCAGGGTGTTACATTCTACCCCCCTTAAAATGAATTTCGCCTTCGAAATTCGTCGGGGTTATAAATGGGTTACTATTAGAAATTTTCTTTAATAGAAACCCACATCGTAAAAAGGAATAACAAAACCTATATTTTAAAAAAAAATTATGAAACGTAACGGTTACCCAAATAAACTAATCACTGGGTTTCCACATAAGTGAAAATATGGATATGGAAGAGAAATCTACCCATCATGTTCTGATGGAGAGTGGTAGAGAACATGGCTATGGAAAAGCCAGCAATCACAAAGCCATAAATTTGTGACGATCTAAGGTACCATCTGATTCATCAGATATAAGAGCACTAGGAGAACATTTTGGTTTTCAAGATCATTTCCCTAAAGTTGATGAAATTGGAATTAGAAGAAATACTTTCGTGATTTTGGTATAGTCTCACCATTTGTCATTCTTTGGACAATTTCCACTTCATCTCTTAAAGAAATGAAGTTTAATTTGTCATTCGTGATGTGTTAGCAGATCATGTGATAGAATGATGGGTCATTTCATCTATCTCAAACAAAAGGTTAGAAAAGTTATCAAAAAATACGTAAGTCCATATATAGTGAGATTATTCATATATGGTTCCTAAAATGGAATTATACATCATATATCAAACTGCTTAATATAATAAAATTAGTTTCTACTAAAGAGGGGCTTCCTGTAGGCCAGTCATAGGCGATAAAGGCCAGTCGCACTTCGGTTGTGTGTTCGATTCCCACAGCCTTGTCCGACGCGATGGGTTGTCACCCGTCCTGCAGGTTGTTCTTTTTTCTAAAGCTATATTACTATAACATCCCATCGACAATATCAAAAAAGTTTTATCCTTAAAAAGTACTAACTTATGTCCAACATAATCCATTCCAATCGTTAGGCTTATCTAAACTACTTGGGTCCATGCTCATAATATAAAGAAAATGATCACGTGAATGCCATCATTTATCCCCCATATATCATAAAATATATCTTGTTGGTCAAATTACAAACATGTGAATACCTTAATCATTTATTCTCTTGAAGAATGAATATCCATTGAACCTTTGTGAGAAAATGAATGCAGTTAAAAATAAACACTTTCCACATACCAAAATCCTCAAAATTCTATATCCTCAAACCATGATGTCACTTAGTCCTTATATCAATCATGAGCTCATGAATACTATCAAACATATTAGATTTACTTTATCCCTTCATTATGTGCATATCATCTGCTTTCCAAAAATATTTCAATCACTTTTCATGGTTACCGATGCCATAAAATTATTGAAAACCATAATAGACCAAAACATAAATATTCTAATATTCCACAATACTATATACAACATTATTCTGGAATCCCATTACATTCACACTTAATCATTCCACCACATTGTTGTCATATTCAACATCGCCAATAGTGATCGCATGTGACTTCCCTTCGTCCTTTTCCTTTAATGGTTTCTCATGTCGATCATCACTAACCCTTAGATTAGAGCATTTATTAGCATAATTCCCCATTTCCTTGCACTTGAAGCATTGAAGTGTTGTTGGTGCATTCTCTGCAGTCTTTTCTTTATTCACACCATTAGAAACCCTTTTCCATTACTTCGACACTCAGTTGCTCGATGACCTTCTTTTCCACACATAAAACATTTTCTAGTCCCTTTAAGACAATATCAACCATGCTTCTTTCCACACTTTGAGCATAAGGAAACTTTCATCTTCTTTTCACCATTATTGTGATATTTCTCCTTGAACTCCATCCTTTTTTTCTTGTCAAAACCATGAGATTGATAAGTAACACCAACTTCCATTTCTACCTTGATAGCTCAACGCACAATTTTTCATAGCTACTGAAGTCTCTTATATCTAATGCCCTTCGATGATTTGGTTTTAAGCCACTGAATAATCGATCAACATTACTTTCAGGTTGGATGATAAATCCAGATGCATACCTTGCAAGCCTTGTAAAATTCGCTTCGTATATACCAACAGATTCATCATCCTTTTGCTTTAGTTCAAGAAACTCCTTCTCCATCTTTGTTCGAAGAATACGAGGGAAGTACTTATTGAAAAATAAGTTCTTGAACTCATCCCATTCCATGGACTAAATTTCATCTCTTGGCCTCGTATTCTTGATAAGATTCCACCATTGATCAGCATCACCTTCCAAACGATACACTGCTAAGATGACTTTATCATGTTCAGAACATTGAAGAACTAAAAATATCTTTTCAGTAGTACTAATCCCTTGTTCAGCAACAAGTGGATCAGAAGACCCACTGAAATAAGGTGGATGTTGCCTCATGAAGGAATCAATAGAATATTGTTCCATTCCCTACTCATTTGGTAGTCCAGAATGATTCATAGCTTGTGTACGTATAGCAATAAGATTTTTCACTCCATCTCCCATAACATTTGTTTGTTCAGGAGGACAATCATTGCATTGTCTATTTCATTGATCAACACGGTTCCTTCAGGTTCCAGCCATCATCTAAATCCCAAAAAGAATAGTGTGAGAGGCAAAAATCATAATTAAGGGGGAGTAACTTCAATATCTAACATCTTTGGTTTAATCTAATATCGTTACCATAGTTCTAGGACTATATCCTATATGTATACTTATCCTTAGGGACATCCCTAGACATACCTTAGAAATATCTCTAGGGATCTCACTAACGTTTTCGCATCCTAGTTTCCAAAGGTTGACTAAACCTTTCCTCTGATACCAACTGTAGAGACCCAAAGCTTAACGTACATGGACATTACATTACATTTTCGGAATACTTAGTACATAACAAAAATACACACACAAGGATCGTAATAGTTTAGTGTCTTTGGAAACTCAGAATAAAATCTTTTAATCATGGTGAATGATCTTCAACATATCCCATAAAATTCTTCCCTTTTTTACCTAAAACCTTTCTTTATATCCTGGGGAAAAGAAAACATAAATGGGTGAGCTCAAATGCTCAGTAAGGTTAAACGAAAGAAATATCAATCACATCATATTCATAAGAACATCACATTTTGGGAATCTTAACCTGCAAAAGAGATTGGAATTTCATAACATGGGATAAATCATAGTAGTGAAATGTAATCCCAATAATCATAACATAAAACATTAAACTTTGTGCCATACACACATAATCATAGAGAATCATTTCTTATTTTTCAAGACTCATTTCCAAGACTATCTCAGTGGAAAAAGTCCCTTTCTGAGCCAGGTTCACTCCTCGTTTCAGTCCTGTTTCACTGAACCGGTATAACCTACCTTTCCAGCCATGTCTATCTCATGAGATATAAAATCGTTACCCAATTCATTGGAGGGAGATAAAGGTACCACCCATCTCATAATGAAACCATTATTATGTGTGCCACAAAAATCATAAATCATACATCATTGCATAACCCATGTAATAAAAATGGAATTCTTAAACATCGTGAAATCCTAAAACAATTCATATAAGATAAATGAATTCATAAAAATAATTCCATCACAACATAATAAAATCAATTTAATAATAGGGATAGAATCCGAACCCTATAATATCTAAGATGGAAAATAATTTTGATAAAACACCAGAACTCCATTCATGAGGAAAATATCCTTTCTACTTCAAAAAAATTTCCTTTCATAACATGTCATACAATTTTAAACTAAAATAAGTTGATTAAAAATAAACTTGAAAACTTTTAAAGGAATCTTCTTGGAAATAATTTTTTAAAAATCCATTCATGCCATATAAGTTAAAAAAACATTCTTTGTACTTTTGTCGGAAAAGTCAAAAAGTACCACGTAAAAAAACAACAAAAGATTCCTTTCATATCCTTTACTAAAAACTCTCCAAAGGGTAAAATTGGATTTAAACAATTGTAGGTGGATGGAAATTATATTACATATTGAGGAAACATGGATTTGGATGATAAAATACACCCCAGTAAATACTAAAGTATAAACAATCTCGGATAAAAATGAGATTGTAATATTTCCCTTACCATAGGTCTAATTTGCTTCGTATGTGTCCGAAACTCCTGTATAATTATTTAACTAATGTCATTGAATTATTACAGAATCATACTCGTTGTTATTATATCATATATGGTTCACATATGGCTTTATATTACCCGTTCTTTTGTAAATTCCATGTTAAAGAGCGTTTTGGGTAAAAGCGTTTCATTTGTCATCCGTGTTTTGACTTGTAATTATTCATATGATTACATAAATCATGATTACTTAATTCCAGAATACAAAACATGATTTATATATAATATATATTCAGAATATATATATATATAATCGATCAGTAAATGGAAATAAATACACCATTCATGGAGACGGTAGACTGTACGTACGCATGAATGCTGTTTTCTTTTCCTTATTGAGTTGATTGGAATTAAGTAGATGACATACATATATATATACACATATATCAAGAATAATTATTATGTCATATATTTCATTATAAATTATTATATATACTTTATAATCATTCATGAATGGTTAACGTGGAGAGTGAATCTCATCGTGTCGTGGAGACGGTAGTCCGTACGTACGCACGAGCGATGATATCATTATCATGATCGTGTAATTGTATTAGAGTGTATGTATACTATTTCAGAATCAATATCACTTTACAATAATCATATATAGTTATTATGTACACCATTATACCCATCCAAGTAAGGTGGTGGTGGAAAATAGATTACACCACGGCGTGGAGACGGTATTCCGTACGTACGCACGCGCGGTGATTTCGTTTTCCGTAGGATGGATAGATGGTGAAATAGGGTTGTTTCATAATTATAACAACATATCATTATATGAGTGATACTGATGTTATTACTTCATGATGAAACAACTAAATAAGAGGAACGGGAAGAATAAATAAAGATGGAAGAATCAGTAACGGACATTACCTCTTCTTTGAAGCGCCTCTTTGAGACCTCCTTTTAGGGCACTAAAATTGGTCTTTGAGGAGGAATAACAGAACCTCTAGGATGTTTCTAGGGAAGTGGGGAAGGGAATTTGGCAGGTTTTGTCCGAGCTTGAACGTTCAAAGTGGTGTGAGGAAGAGAGGGAGGAGGTGCCCTTTTATAAGGGAGGAGAGGGGCACCTTTGAACTAACTAAAAATATTATTTTATTATAAATACAAATTCGGTTTTAAATAGTTCCAAATTGATTTATTTATAATTTAAGGTGGGGATGGGTCGAAATCCTCTCATCCAATTGAATTTAGACAAGTTTAGGTTCCTATTTTAACCTTATCATTTAGATTTAACATTAAATTAAATAATTTTACTTTTACCATGTCATCTTGTGTTCTTATACAATAAGGATAATAAACATACTATAAGAAGACAAACGAACCCAAAGTTGTTTATTATTATTATATATAACCTTATCTATGTCATTTGGCCAAACCTTAGATTTTTAAGAATAAAATAACAATTAATAATATAATATTTGTTTTAAAAACTATTTTTTTGTCAATTTTGACAGTATTTAGTAATTGATTTTTGTGAAAATTATAAAAGAATGATTAGTTCTAAAAAAGTTAATTAAATCAATACTAACATGTAATATTAACCTATAAAATTAGTGTAATTCATAAAAAGTCTCAATTTAAATTTATTTTGGTGTTTATAACATCAATTATGTCAATATTTCATTAATAAGATAATTACTGCATCATCTTTGTGTCATAAATAAATTAAATTATTTGAAGTCTAAATATTACAAATAAAATATCATTATGTATGAAATCTTTTTATATTTCTAGGGAATATTTATAGCCGAATTTAACTTCTGTATAACCCCATATTAAAAATGATTTACTTATTAAACTTTGATTTTAACTATTTTAACCCTTCTTTAAATAAATTAATAATAAATGTCCTAATCTAATCCGTGTGGGCCTAAATGGTCATATATTATTCCTAAGTTTGTTTTTGTTCGAATTAAACTTGTCTAATAGAATTAGCACATGTGTTAGGGTAATAATAATATCATTTTTACCCTTAATTACCCAATTTACTTTTAACCGTGGTAAAAAAAGTAAAAAGTTACAATTCACAAAATATTATTTTCATCTCATTGAACCAAATTTTAGTCCTTGATATTAACCGTGTCTATCGGATTTTTGAAATTTCACTCACAGAAGCGGTAAAATTATGTTTTATGAAAAATTCAGTTTTTTTAACTACCACTTAGTGGTTTCACTATTCATCAAAAACTGAAAGTTTTCAGAAAAATACCAAAAATTAGGCCTAAGCTATATTTGATATTATAAATTCAAAAATGATGTCTATTTTACCAAATTCAAAACATATCAGTTGCATTAATTAATTTAAAAATTAATTCCCGTCGTCGAAACAAATAGCGTGTTCTTAAGAGATAATAACTATCAAAAGATTGACAGTTGTTTATGTCTGGTTTAAATGTGAAAATACATCCAATAACCAACATTGTATTAAATTTTAAAACTATATTCTTAATATACATTAAAACCAATCAAATTAATAATTTATCACTATTAATTATTTCTATTAAAAATGTTTTTTTAATTAAAATTTAGTAATTTCCACTATTCATCAGAAAATGAAAGTTATCCGAAAAGTACCAAAATTTCACCCTAAGCTAATTTCGATATTCCGAATCCAGAAATGAAGTCCATTTTGAATAATAAAAATTTCAAAATTTCAAAAAGTGGTTATTACTATTCATAATGGCTAGTTTTAATAATATTTTAAAAGCATATCGTTGTTTAGTGAAACTCGGTATTACGTACTAGACACACTATCGAGGAAGGTCATGATTGTGTGTAATGCAAGGCAAGTCAATGATGTGTGTTGTGCAAGCTCCTTTTGATGTAGCGTACAAAACAAGACATTAATGAAATTAAAAAGAATATTTTTCATAAAATCTCGTGGTGTTACATTCTACCCCCCTTAAAATGAATTTCGCCCTCAAAATTCGTCGGGGTTATAAATGGTTTACTATTCAAAAGATTCTTAAATAGAAACCCACATCGTAAAAAGGAATACCAAGACCAATCTTTAAAAACAAAAGTATAAAACGTAATGGTTACCCAAATAAACTAATCACTGGGTTTCCACATAGGTGAAAATATGGATATGGAAGAGAAATATAACCATCATGTTCTGATGGAGAGTGGTAGAGAACATGGCAATGGAAAAGCCAGCAATCAAAAAGCCATAAATTTGTGATGATCTAAGGTACCATCTGATTCATCAGATATAAGAGCACTAGGTGAACATTTTGGTTTTCAAGATCATTTCCCTAAAGATGATAGAATTGGAATTAGAAGAAATACTTTCGTGATTTTGGTATAGTCTCACCGTTTGTCATTCTTTGGACAATTTCCACTTCATCTCTTAAAGAAATGAAGTTGAATTTGTCACCTGTGATGTGTTAGCAGATCATGTGATAGAATGATGGGTCATTCCATCTATCTCAAACAAAAGCTTAGAAAAGTTATCAAAAAATACGTAAGTCCATCTATAGTGATATTAATCATATATGGTTCCTAAAATGGACTTATACATCATATATCATACTTTTTAATATAATAATACTAGTTTCTACTAAATAGGGACTTCCTGTAGGCCGGTGTTAGGCGATAAAGTCTAGTCGTACTTCGGTTGTGGGTTCGATTCCCACAGCCTTGTCCGACGCGATGGGATGTCGCCCGTCCTGCAGGTTGTCCTTTTTCTAAAGATATATTACTATAACATCCCATCAACAATATCAAAAAAGTTTTATCCTTAAACAGTACTAATTTATGTCCAACATAATCCATTCTAATCTTTAGGCTTATCTAAACTACTTCGGTCCATGCTCATAATATAAAGAAAATGATCACGTGAATGCCATCATTTATCCCCCATATATCATAAGATATATCTTGTTGGTCAAATTACAAACATGTGAATACCTTAATCATGTATTCTCTTAAAGAATGAATATCCATTGAACCTTAGTGAAAACATGAATGCAGTTAAAAGTTAACACTTTCCACATACCAAAATCCTCAAAATTCTATATCCTCAAACCATGATATCACTTAGTCCTTATAACAATCATGAGCTCATGAATACTATAAAACATATTAGATTCTATTTTTCCCTTCATTATGTTCATATCATCTACTTTCCAAAAATATTTCAATCACTTTTCATGGTTACTGATTCCATAAAATTATTGAAAACCATAATAGACCAAAACATAAATATTCCAATATTCCACGATACTATATACAACATTATTCTGGAATCCCATTACATACACACTTAATCATTCCACCACATCATTGTCATATTCAACTTCTCCAATAGTGATTGCATGTGACTTCCCTTCATCCTTTGCCTTAAGTGGTTTCTCATGTCGATCATCACTAACCCTTGGATTAGGGCATTTATTAGCATAATGCCCCATTTCCGTGCACTTGAAGCTTTGAAGTTTTGTTGGTGTGTTCTTTGTAGTCTCTTCTTTATTCACATCATTAGAAACCCTTTTTCCATTACTTTGACACTCAGCTGCTCGATGACCTTCGTTTCCACACTTAAAACATTTTCTAGTCCCTTTAAGACAATATCCACCATGCTTCTTTCCACACTTTGATCATAAGGAAACTTTCATCTTCTTTTCACCATTATTCTGAGATTTCTACTTGAACTCCATCTTTCGTTTCTTGTCAAAAATATGAGATGGATAAGTAACACCAACTTCCATTTCTACCTTGATAGCACAACGCACAATTTCTTCATAGCTACTAAAGTCTCTTATAGCTAATGCCCTTCGAAGATTTGGTTTTAAGCCACTGAATAATCGATCAACTTTACTTTCAGGTTGGATGATAAATCTCGATGCATACCTTGCAAGCCTTGTAAAATTCGCTTCGTATATACCAATAGATTCATCATCCTTTTTCTTTATTTCAAGAAACTCCTTCTCCATCTTTGTTCGAAGAATACGAGGGATGTAATTATTGAAAAATAAGTTCTTGAACTCGTCCCATTCCATGGAATCAATTTCATATCTTGGCCTCATATTCTTGATAAGATTCCACCATTGTTCAGCATCACCATCCAAATGATACACTTCTAAGATGTCTTTATCATGTTTAGAACATTGAAGAACTGAAAATATCTTTTCAGTATTACTAATCCATTATTCAGCAACAAGTGGATCAGAAGACCCACTGAAAGAAGGTGGACGTTGCCTCTTGAAGGACTCAATACAATATTGTTCCCTTCTCTGCTCATTTGGTAGTCCAGAATGATTCATATCTGGTGTAAGTATAGCAACAATATTTTTCACTCCATCTCCCATAACATTTGTTTGTTCAGGAGGACAATCATTGCATTGTCCATTGCATTGATCAACATGGTTCCTTCGGGTTCCAACCATCGTCTAAAACCCAAAAAGATTAGTGTGAGAGGCAAAAAACATAATAAACGGAGTGTAACTTCAATATCTAACATCTTTGGTTTAATCTAATATCGTTACCATAGTTCTAGGACTATATCCTATATGTATACTTATCCTTAGGTACATCCCTAGACATACCATAGAAATATCTCTAGGGATCTCACTAACGTTTTCACATCCTAGTTTCCAAAGGTTGACTAAACCTTTCCTCTGATACCATCTGTAGAGACCCGAAGCTTAACGTACATGGAAATTACATTACATTTGCGGAATACTTAGTACATAACAAAAACACACACACAAGGATCGTAATAGTTTAGTGGCTTTGGAAACGTGGAATAAAATCTTCTAATCTTGGTGAAAGATCATCAACATCTCCCATAAAGATATTCCCTTTTTTTTACCTAAAACCTTTCTTTATATCCTGGGGAAAAGAAAACATAAAATGGTGAGCTCAAATGCTCAGTAAGGTTAAACAATATAAATATCAATCACATCATATTCATAAGAACATAACCTTTTGGAAATCTTAACCTGAAAAAGATATCATAATTTCATAACATGGGATAAATAATAGTAGTGAAATGTAATCCCAATAATCATAACATAAAACATTAAACATTGTGGCATACACACATAATCATAGAGAATCATTTCTTATAAGTCAAGACTCATTACCAAGACTATCTCAGTGGACAAAGTCCTTTTCTGAGCCGAGTTCACTCCTCGTTTCAGTCCTGTTTAACTGAACCGGTATAACCTACCTTTCCATCCATGTCTATCTCATGAGATATAAAATCTTTACCCAATTCATTCAAGGGAGATATAGTTACCACCCATCTCATAATGAAACCATTCATATGTGTGCCAAAAAAATCATAAATCATACATCATTGCATAACTTATGTAGTAAAAATGGAATTCTTAAACATCGCGACATCATAAAACAATTCATATAAGATAAATGAATTCATAAAAATAATTCCATCACAACATAATCAAATCAATGTAATAATATGGATAGAATCAGAACCCTATATTATCTTAGATGGAAAATATTTTTGATAAAACACTTGAACTCCATTTTTGAGGAAAATATACTTTCTATTTCAAAAACATTTTTCCTTTCTTAACATGTCATACAATTTTAAACTAAAAGAAGTTGACTAAAAATAAACTTGAAAACTTGAAAGGAAGCTTCTTGGAAATAATGTTTTAAAAATCCATTCATGCCATATAAGTTAAAAAAACATTCTTCGTACTTTTGTCGGAAAAGTCAAAAAGTACCTCGTACGAAAAACGACAAAAGATTCCTTTTATATCCTTTACTAAAAACTCAACGAAGGGTAAAATTGGATTTAAAAAATTGTAGGTGGATGGAAATAATATTACATAATGAGGAAACATGGATTTGGATGATTAAATACAACCCAGTAAATACTAAAGTATAAACAATCTCGGATAAAAATGAGATTGTGATATTTCCCTTAACTTTGGTCTGATTTGCTTCGTATGTGTCCGAACCTCATGTATGATGATTTAAATAATGTCATTTACTTATTCCATAATCATAATCATTGTTATTATATCATATATGGTTCACTTATGGCTTTATATTACCCGTTATTTTGTAAATTCCATGATAAAGAGCGTTTTGGGTAAAATCGTTTCATTTGTCGTCCGTGTTTTGACTTGTAATTATTCATATGATTACATAGATCATGATTACATAATTCCAAAATATAAAACATGATTTATATATAATATATATTCAGAATATATATATATAATAAATTAGTAAATGGAAATAAATACACCGTTCATGGAGACGGTAGACCGTACGTACGCATGAACGTTGTTTTCTTTTCCTTATTGAGTTGAATGGAATTAAGTAGATGACATACATATATATACACATAAATCAAGAATCATTATTATGTCATATATTTAATTATTAATTATTATATATTATTTATAATCATTCATGAATGGTTAACATGGAGAATGAATCTCATCGCGTCGTGGAGACGGTAGTCCATACGTACGCACGAGCGATGATATCATTCTCATGATCATGGAATTTTATTGGAGTGTATGTATACTATTTCAGAATAAATATCACTTTACAGTAATCATATATAGTTATTATTTACACCATTATACCCATCCAAGTAAGGTGGTGGTGGAAAATAGATTACACCACGGCGTGGAGACGGTATTCTGTACGTACGCACGCGCGGTGATTTCGTTTTCCATAGGATGGATAGATGGTGAAATAGGGTTGTTTCATACTTATTATAGCATATCATTATATGAGTGATACTGATGTTTTTACTTCATGATGAAACAACTAAAGAAGAAGAAGTGGAAGAATAAATAAAGATGAAAGAATCGGTAACGGGCATTACCTTTTCTTTGAAGCGCCTCTTTGAGACCTCCTTTTAGGGCACTAAAATTGGTCTTTGAGGAAGCCCAGAACCTCTAGGATGTTTCTAGGGAAGTGGGGAAGGAAATTTTTCAGGGTTTGGCCGATCTTGAAGGCTCAAAGTGGTGTGAGGAAGAGAGGTAGGAGGTGCCCTTTTATAAGGGAGGAGAGGGGCACCTTTGGAATAACTAAAAATATTATTTTATTATAAATCCAAATTCGGTTTTAAATAGCTCCAAGTTGATTTATTTCGAAGATAAGGTGGGGATGGGTCTAAATCCTATCATCAAATAGAATTTAGACAAGTTTAGGTCCCTATTTTAACCTTATTATTTAGATTTAACATTAAATTAAATAATTTTACTTTTACCGTGTCTTCTTGTGTTTTTATACTATAATGTTAATAAACTTACTATAAGCATACAAACGAACCCCAAGTTGTTTATTATTAATATATATAACCTTATCTAAGTCATTTTTCCGAAACGTAGATTTTAAGGAATAAAATAACAATTACTAATATAATATTTTTTTAAAAACTATGTTATGTCAATTTTGACACTATTTATTAATTGATTTTTGTGAAAATTATAACAGAATGATTAGTTCGAAAAAGGTTAATTAAATCAATACTAACAATTCATATTAACCAATAAAATTAGTGTAATTCATAAAAAGTCTCAATTTACATTTATTTTGGTGTTTATAACATCAATTATGTCAATATTTCATTAATAATATAATTACTACATCATCATTGTGTCATAAATAAATTAAATTTTTTAAAGTCTAAAAATAAAAAATAAAATATCATTATGTAGGAAATCTTTTTAGCTTTCTATGGAATATTTATAGACGAATTTAACTTATTTATAACCCCATATTAAAAATTATTTACTTATTAAACTTTGATTTTAACTATTTTAACCCTTCTTTAAATAAATTAATAATAAATGTCCTAATCTAATACAAGTGGGCCTAAATGGACATATTTTATTCCTAAGGTTTTTTTTGTTCGAATTAAACTTGTCTAATATAATTAGGACATGTGTTAGGGTAATAATAATATCATTTTTATCCTTAATTACCCTATTTACTTTTAACCGTGGTAAAAAAAAGTAAAAAGTTACTATTCACCAAAAATTATTTTCATCTCATTGAACAACATTTTAGTTCTTGATATTAATCGTGTCTCTCAGATTTTCGAAATTCCACTCACAGAAGCGGTAAAATTAAGTTTTATGAAAAATTCAGTTTTTTTAACTACCACTTAGTGGTTTCACTATTCATCAAAAATTGAAAGTTTTCAGAAAAATACCAAAAATTAGAGCTAAACTATATTTGATATTATGAATTCAAAAATTATGTCTATTTTACCAAATTCAAAAGATATCAGTTGCATTAATTAATTTAAAAATCAATTCTCGTCGTCAAAACAAATAGCGTGTTCTTAAGAGATAATAACTATCAAAAGATTGAGTGTTGTTTATGTCTGGTTTAAATGTGAAATTACATCCAATATCCGACATTGTATTAAATTGTAAAAATATATTCTAAATATACTTTAAACACAATAAAATTAATAATTTATCACTAATAGTTATTTCTATTAAAAAGGTTGTTTTTAATTAAAATTTAGTAATTTTCACTATTTATCAGACAATGAAAGTTATCCGAAAAGTACCAAAATTTCACCCTAAGCTAATTTCGATATTCCGAATCCAGAAATTAAGTCCATTTTAAAAAATAAAAATTTCAAAATTTCAAAAAGTGGTTATTACTATTCATAACGGCTAGTTTTAATAATATTTTAATAGCATATCGTTGTTTAGTGAAACTCGGTATTGTGTACTACACACGCTATTGAGGAAGGTAGCGATTGCATGTAATGCAAGGAAAGTCAAGGATGTGTGTTGAACAAGCTCTTTTTGGTGTAGCGTACAACACAAGACCTTAATGAAATTAAAAAGAATATTTTTCATAAAATCTCGGGGTGTTACATTCAAGACTCTGTTGAATGTTTTCATACTTATTCTGAAGTATATTTTTTCCTATATATTTTTAAAGCTTTAAAAAAATATTTCGAAATTTAATTTATTTCTAAAATGTTTTATGTTTTAAAAAGTGATTTCCAAAGTGAGATGTTAATTTTTTTCAAGATATGTTTTCAAATATTTATAAATTTTACATTAAAATTTATTATGTTTATTTTCAAATAAAGGGATTCTCAAAATGTTTTATGTTTTAAAATTTGATTTTCAAATAAAAATTATCATCCTCAAGAAACGTATCATGTATTCTATCGAAATCATCTTCCATCAAAGATGATATTATTTAATGTTACCTATTATTTAGTAGGATATTATCTTAGGATAAAATTATTTATTTTTCTTATAATGTTTTATGATAAAAATATTGTTGTGAAACCTATTTATCTTTCATTGGTCATACCATAAAGTAATTATTTGGAATGTTGTTTCTTTTTTTGGGGGTTATTCTTTGATGAGATGATGACATGATTATGAAAACTGACTCTTTTTCATAAGTTATGATATGATTAAATGTTTATGAGTCCATTTTATTTTAATGCTTTATAATATGATAAATGATTTATGATCTTATATAACAAAAAAAATGGTTTTAATTATAAGATTAGTGGGTCTTATATCTCCCTCGAATTCATTAGGTAATTAAATATGGATAACGTAAGAGTAAATATGTCATGTGTTAGCATCATAACATGTTCACAATGTTATGTCTGAACCTAACAAAATTATCACAATGTTATGCATGAACATGAATACATGTACATATTGTTATGTGTGTAATATTATTTTAGGTCCATAAAGTTAATAGTAGACCCAATTTCTTGTCCATAAGTTTATTCATTGTCCTGATTTCATGTCCTTAACATAATGAGTGAAAATATTTATTTTTATACATGTTCACAATGTTATAATGATATGTGTATTCCAAAAGTATACATATATTAACAATGTTATTCTCTAATGGATCATGTTATATGATTTTCTTATGATTCATGTCATATAAACATCCAATCATTTTTCCATGACAAAATATTATTATCATTGTTATACAGTGTCTATTTTTTAAATGTTATTCTCATATTCTCAAACCCCTATTCTCATGTAATCATTATATTTCTCTCTTGTTTACCATTAATGAGAATATGATCTCACCCTTTATTTAGTTTCATTTCCCCAGGTTTTGAAGAATTTTTTAAGTATGGTATATGTTTTAGAGTACTAAAATGGAATATCTTTATCAGATACACTATAAAACTTCCCTATGTAAAGAATATTTTGTTTCATGATTCGAAAAAATTACAACAACCGAAGATTCCACAATACGTTTCTCTTTTAATAATACAATAGTGTGCAATGTATGTAATATTGAGTTCAAGCGCACCGCAACCTATCAAACTAATAGTTTTAAAAACAATTCTGAATAGTAAAAACCAGGTTTTGAAATTTTAGAAATTTTATTTTTTTAATTGGTCTTCAATTTTGGATTCATAATATCAAAATTATCTTATGGTTAATTTTTGTATTTTTATGATAACTTTCATATTTTTCTGAATTATGAAAAATAATAATTTTTAATTAAAAACCACTTTTTAATTGAAATAATTTATACTATTAAATTATACATTTGGGTATTTTTAACATTTAATTACATAATATTTTTATCATTTAATAAAATTTAGCTAATTAGAAGTAATTTTACATTTAATATTTAAATAAACAATTATTGATCTTTTGATAGTTTTTAATTCATGAAATCTCACCTTTTGGTTTTGACAACAATAATTAATGTTAAATTAATTTCTGACAATTCTGTGTTTTCAATTTAAGAAAATGGTTTCCAAATTTGGAATCATAAGTTCCTAATTTTTTATATAGGTAAAATTTATTTTTAGACATTATGAATAATAACTTCAGTAAATATTTTATTTACCATTGTTAAAGGGTAAATCTGGTAAATAATTATAGAAAATAATATTATAATAACATTAAATTACTCTAACATGTGTCCTAATCCTATTGGATGATAAATTCATGACCATTTAAATCCATGGGTCTATTTTTGGACCCCATGGAGCCACTTGTAAGTGAAAATGAAACTTTATAAAAATTAATTTAATGTTAAGAAAAATGTAACATAAACATACATATTTTAGTAAAACAATTTTAATAAGGGTTTATATAATTGATATTTTATAATAAATATAGTAATTAGAAATATAAAAATATTTCTTACATCATGGTATTTTCTTTATAATTTTTAGACATAAAATAAATATATTTAATTATGACACAATAAGGATGCGGTTTTTTCCTTATTAATGAAAGAATCAACTGAATGATATTATAAATAATTTACTAAATATAATTATAATGTTTTGATTCCATCGACAAATTTTTTAGATAAATATGAAATGTTATGGTCAATTCAATATATTTTTTTAAATGTAATAAATTATTTATGACTTTCACAAAAACCAAATACAAAATAGTGTCAAAATTGACACAAATGAGTTTTTAAAACAAACATTACCTTTTTAAATTATATAATAGTCATTAAAATATAAGGAATGGCCAAAGGACTTATATAATTATAGATATGTTATTAATAAACCACTTCAGGTTTTATGGTAATTTAATAGTTCGTTCATTAACCATGTATTATAATAATACAATAATACATGGTAAAAGTTAAACTACTTAACTAAGATTTAAATCTAAACGATAAGGTCAATATGGTGACCTAAACAAGTCTAAAATCTATTTTTTGAGACTTATTTTGACCCATTACCCCCCTAATCCTAGAATTAAATCCTTTTTAAACCATTAGAAACTGAAAATGAGTTTATAATAAAATAATATATCAATCTTTTCTTAAACTTACCCTCATCTCTCTTATTAAAGTGTACTTCCTCTTCTCATAATTTCACAACTCCAAAATCTTTTGGCTTAGCCAAACTCTACTCTAATATCCTCCCAACTACCATATATTCAATCTAGAGTCCTTAATTGAATCATAAAGACAATTTATGAAGTCCTATGGATCAAATAAAAAGGAAGATCCCGGAGAAGAGGAAATTACATCATCTCCTCTTTCAAAGTTATTTTCTTCTTCCACTTACACTTTCCTTGTTTTTTCAAAACTAAAATAATAACTAAAGTATATTCTACATACTAATAAGTTATTATAAATATGTTACATCAATATTAATTGTTCTATCTGTCCTATGAATGACAATGTCACCATACTTGTGTTCGTATGACTTACCATCTCCACATTGTGGTGTATTTAGTTATTCAAAACATCATTATTTGGATTGGTATAATAATGAGTATAACTGATTTAAATAATAAATATAATATGTTAATGATTCCTGATATATAATATACCATCCAATTACAAACGATTTCATTAATAAATAGAAATATATTGTCACTCATGCATACATATGGCTTACCGTCTCCACCAGTTTGGTCCTCGGGTCCTGCAAGACTTTCTGGCCACCCAAGGCATTCAGGCCAGCTGATTCTCATGGCCACTAGGCCACAATATGTCCTTTGGTCCACCCAAAGTCCTTAGGGGCACATGAATTTAGATTTACCTGTCAAACTGCAAGGGACAAAGCTTTATTGAAGGATTTAGGGCAGGCGCAATCACTGGAGTAGAACTAACCGAAATTGGAAAAATGAGAGTGTATGTCTTTTCCATCGGTATCAGGCCTATAAATCCTTTCATAGGACAGCTAGCCGACCAGCACTGTGAAGGTGGAGTGCTGATATCGGGACACATTCTGGGGAGGAGCATTTCCAAGTAGTCTATTCTGTGTGATTCCCTCTACGACTTACGGGTCATGTAATTGTCTTTGTGCCTTTGGGCCTTGAAAGGATTTCACCTCATCCCTTGAAAACTGGATTATCAAAAAATAATAAAACAATGAATCCCTTTAGGCCATTCAGACAATAAAAAATATGATTTACATAACGAAACATCTAAAGGAAAATTAATTAGTTAACACTATGAAAAATGATACTACTAGAATATCAAGAGTAATTAAATATTATAAGATGGAATATTATATCATATTTATGTATGTAGTTCTTGTATAATTTAATGAAAATTACTTCCTCATTATACATGAGGTTAACATACCCTCAACTAAGGAAAAGTACAAGGTAAAGTTAAATTTTACAATCTCTTTATTATGAGAGGTTGTTTTTATGAAAGTATCTACGGGGACTTCTTTATCATCCACATCCATTTTCTTTAAAATTTATTTCAAAAAACTTATAATTTTTCCTAGAATAAGGGTAAATTTCATTTATAACCTTTTTCACATTTATTTAAAAAAAATTGAAATGAATCTTTCCATCGTTTTTAAAATAAGGTACTTTATTACCTTTTCATCAAATTAAGGAAAGAATGTTTTTTAACTAATATGTTGGGTGCGGCTATTTTCATCCATTATAACACCTTCGAATCTTCTCTTACTAACTTATAATAATACTTACAAAATAATTTTTTTTCTTTAATTTTAGATGATATCAAAATATACAAAGATATTTTACTCAAATAGTTTTTGGATTGACTTCATCTGTGTCAAAATCTTACATTGGATTTTACGTTTGTTTGAAGATGATTAATTATGATACAATATTCTATATTGTATTGAATGATTTTTGATATGTTTGACTATAGATGTGCTATTTTTATACCATTCATGGTTTATTGTTAATTTATTTACATTTTTAATTCTAGTTTTAATATGAATGTTTATATTATGTTTCAACCTTTTCATATGAAGAATGAATTGGACATATTAAGTGATAGGTGGGGACCGCTATATCCCTTTGATGCATCGCTAGGTATCATGAGACAAACAAGTGTCTGGGGAGATGTCCTTGAAAAAATCTTATTTGTATTCTTGGAATGAGGCCTTGACTATGTGGTTATGAGGTCTGACATTATTCATTCCATCATTATGAAATTATCTATTGATATTTCATGTGATTATTGGACTTGTATAATATCAATGTGAATAAGTTAATGGAATTATTTGATTTATATTTTCCATATTGTACTGAAGATTATGTTTAATAGGATTCTATTTTAGTCATATATGTTGACTAACATGTTTATATTTTATTATGATAGTTTTCTCTATATTGTTATCCTTACTGAGAATCGTAGCTCACCCATTTTAATGTTTTGTTTTTCCTAGGATACGAAGAATTATATTATGACTGAGTTGAATGGATAAGATAACAGATATGAGTGTGTTCAAATAAGACACAATGTTGTTGTTTTTTTTTCATTTCATATTGTAATGTAAATCATATGAATGTAACTTGTACTTCTAAGGATACTAAACTAATCAGTCATTTGGGATTTGATCCCTTGTGATATTTCCAATGTTATGTAATAATTAACTGACTTTGGATCACTAGGGTTGGGTCATTGTAGTTGGTCTAAGATAAATAATAATAAATACCTTGGAAACTAGATTTAGAAAAATTGTGATTAGAGGACATTACACTAATATATACTTTCAGGAATAGTATTGATGAACTTCCTATAATGTTTTTAATGTATAGATTTTGTGAATTTTCCAATAAATACATCCTGTCTATATATGAGCAGGTATAGGAAGCTCTTGTATAGATGTATCTATGGGTAAAACCATAAAACACCGCTTTAAGCTAGACTTGAATGGGAACTGGTGCACAAAAATGGGGATTTTTGCACTCTTGGTTACAATACTCTTGGGGGATATTCTTAGGAAAATTCAAATTTTCCTTAGAAACCATTATGAAGGATTTAAGAGTTAATATATCCTCAAAGTAATTTTTTAATGATTACGGATTATATGCATAAATTGTTAAATTTATGTTAGGTATTTTTCAAGTTTGGAATTATTTGTTGCGAATCATAAACTAATCTAGTGTGTGCCACTATTTAGAAATGGAAACTAGTGGAAGGAATGGGGATCGTATCAACACACATAATCCATGTAGGGATTTCCCTCTTCATAAAGATAATTATAGTGGATTTGGTGATGCAACTGGTGTGGAATAACATATAACCATATTGGGACAGCTCACTCAGGTTACGAATAATAACCATACCCATATAGAGCACCCTGATCTACAACACGGAGGATCCATGTTAGGCTGCTTCATAAGGAAGAAACCACCGACATTCAATGGGACTAAAAAACCATTTGTAGAAATAAAATGTATAAGTTCTTTAGAGAAAATATTTCATGCTCTGGGGAGTAGCGAAAGGGAAAATGCTTCCATGGTAGTTTATTACCTTACAAGAGATGCAGATCAATAGTGGTAATTATTTCAAAACAGAAAGGGGGATGAACAAGTTTCCATTATGGAATAGAGGTAGTTTAAAGTTATTTTCTTCAAAAAATAATTTCTTCATGAATATTGAGTGGATATGGAATGGATATTTCTGAGTCTAAGGAAAAAGGAGGATGAGAACATTGCAAAGTATGAGTCTAACTTTACAAGGTTAGGAAGGCATGCTGCAGATTATATATGTAACTCAGGGACTAATATTGTTCGATTATTTGATCTGTTAAAAACATTTCTCAGTCGAGCATTAATCTCACAATCCTTTTCATAATATGAAGATATAGTCTCATGTAATATCAAGATAGAAAAAGAATTCTCTATGTCTTACAACATACTAGAAAAGAAATAGAAGAAGAGATCTGGTGAACACTCTGGAAATTGAAATATGGGGAAGAAGGGAAATTTTGAAATTCTATCTTGCAGTAAATGTGTGAAGAAACACCTCAGTACTTTCTTGAAGGGAATACGAGTCCATTACAAGTGTGGAGAAAAAGGCCACCAAGATCATGATTGTAATGGGAAGAATGTGTCTTTCAATGTTGAATGCTATAGTTATAATTAAATGGGGCATTATGAAAATGAATGTCCTCAGCCTAAAGTAAACTTACCTCCAAAAAGGCCATGGGTGCAAGGATAATCTTATGCGATCACAATGGTAGAGGTTGATGTTTTTAATGACATGGTGGTAGGTACATTAATCAATTCCTCAAATTTAGAAGATACTTTAATTGATTGTGGATCATCACATTCTTTCATATCTTCCTAGTTTCTCAAGAAAATTTGATATTTCCAATTTTATTAACGAGGTAGTTGTTGGTAAAACCTTATAAGTAAATTATCATTGAAAAAAAATTGGAATCAGTTACAATTATGGAATATAAAAATGATTTAACTACTGATCTCATCATCATACCCATGATTCAATTTGATATAATCTTATGTATTTATTGGAATTCGGACCATGATTCAAAAATTAGTTATAACAGGAAGGAGGTTACAAATTTTGATTATGATAAGGAATCCCTTATCTTTAGAGAAGAAACATCACTATCTAATTCTCATATAGATCCCCCCAGTAACTATACTAAATTTAATTATTTGGGAGGAAGAGAGTGAAATTACTATGGTGAGAAGATGAATTTACAAATAGAGGATGTACCTATTGTGAAAGAATATGTTGATGTGTTTCTAGAGGATTTACCTAGTCATCCTCCAGAAGAATAAATTGAGTTTTCCATTTACTTAATTCCATATTCAGGGCCTATATCAAACACCACTTATACAATAGCCACTGTGGAATTAGTGGAACTAAAGAAACAACTAGAGGAATTGAGTAATAAAATATTTATTCACCCTATTGTTTCTCCATGGGGAGCCCATGTTCTTTTTGTTAAGAATAAAGATGGATCTATGAGGTTATGAATTAACTATAGGGAGATCAATGCAATCACAATAATGAAAATGTATCTCCAACCTCTTATTAATGATTTATTTGATCAACTTCATGGAGCTCAATATTTTTCAAAGATGGACCTTCGATTTGGATATCATCACTTTTGTTTGAAAAACGAATACATTTTTAAGACATCATTTCATTCTAGGTGGCATTACAAGTTTTTAGAAATTCCTTTTGAACTGACTAATTCCTCCTCTATTTTTATTAATCTAATGAATATAGATTAAAGGAATATCGTGACGATTTTTTAGTGGTATTTATTGATGATATCATGGTATATTCAAAAATTTATGAAGATCATGAAAATAACTTGTGAACTGTTCTAAAGACTCTTAGAAAAATGAATTTCATGGGAAGTTTAGCAAGTGTGAATTCTGGCTTCATGATATTTATTTTCTTATCCATATTTTCTTTAAGGATGGAATCTCTGTTGATCCTTCTATGACAAGAGCAATACAACAATGGCCAACACTGATGATTATAACTAAGGTACACAGTTTTATTTGTATAGTAGGTTATTAATGGTGTTTCATCTATTATTTTTCTTGATTAGATAACCCATTAACCGAACTCACACAGAAATGGGTGTAATTTGTTTGGACCTAATAGTTTGAAGATTTTTTTGAATAAATGAAGCGAATATTAGATAATACTCTTATCTTGAATCTACCATAGGGGAATGATGGGTTTGTTATTTATTGTGCTTCTTCAAATAAAGGATATGGTTGTGTATTTATACAGAATGATTGAGTTATTTCCTATACATCATGGCAGCTAAAAATTCATGAACAGAATGATCCCACACATGATCTTGATTTAGAAGTTGTAATCCATACTTTGAAGATATGATGACACTATATATATGGTGAAAAATGTGAGATATATACTATTCACACAAGTCTGAGGTATATTTTATCATAGAAAGAACTCAATATGAGGCAAAGGCGATTGCTTGAACTACTCAAGGATTATGATTTCACTATACACTACCACTCGAGGAAGGAAAATCCGGAGGAAGATGCTTTGATTAGAAAGGATCATGGAGTTATGAACAAGATAAGAGTAAAAAGGGATCTTATGTTCATGGATCTAGTAAATATTGATATGGGACTAATCATGGAAGGTAAAACATTGATACTTTTTTAAATGGTTTCCAAACCATATTTTTTATAAAGGATAAAAAGATCACCTACTGATGATGAGGAGTTTCAAAAGAAAATTAGAGATTTGAATGATGTGAGATTGATTGACTTTATATATGAAGATTGAATTTTTAAATTTGGGAGGACGATTTGTGTTCCTGATATAACTGATCTGAAAATGGAATTGTGGGATGATGCTCATGGCTCCAATTTCATTATACACCCCAGTAGAACAATGTTGTATAAATATTTGAAGGATCGTTTTTTTTTGGGAAAACTGAAAGAGGGATATTGTTGATAATGTGTCCAGATTTATTGTTTTCAATAGGTGAAGGATAGAGGACAACATCCTAGAGGATTCATGCAAAATATTCCCATACCTGAGTGGAAATGGGTTGATATTATGATGTACTTTGCAAAGGGGATACCAAAGGCTCTTAGAAGGAATGATGTAATATGGGTCATTGTTGATCAACATACCAAGTCATCACATTTTCATGATATAACGGAATAATTACCACATGAAAATTTAGAAGTACTATATATTAATGATGTGGTAATACATCATGGTGTACACCTATTGATTGTTTCAGATCGTGATCCTCGTTTTGCATCAATATTCTAGAGAATTCTTCAGAAATACCAAAATAATGAACATCATCCGAGCACCTCCTACCAGCCTCAAACCGATGAACAATCAGAACAGACTATTTAAACCTTAGAAGACATGTATAGATCATTATCACTTGACATTCAAGGTATGTGGGATCATTATTATCGTCTCGTAGAATTTTCCTTTTATAATAGCTTCCACTCAAGTATTCATATGGCACCATATGATGTGTTATATAGAAGTACATTTCTCACACCAAATTTTGAGAAGATGTTGGTGAAAGAAAATATGTTGGCTCAGAACTGGTTGCGGAATCAATAGAAAAAGTGATGATTATCCAAACACACATCCAAGCAGCTCAAAGTAGGCAAAAGGGCTATGCTGATAACCAAGGGAATGATTTGGAATTTCAAGTAGGAGATCATCTTTTCTTGAAGTTATATCCATGGAAAAGTGTCATAAGATTCTATAGGAAGGGTAAATTGAGTCCCAAGTACATCAGACCTTTTGAAATTCTATAACTAATTGGATTCGTAGTTTATCGTTTGGTAATTTTGCCAAGTCTCCCCAATGTTCATAATGTGTTCCACATATCACTGTTTAGAAATGCATGCCTGACCCAACGCATGAAATCACCTATAAAGAAATAGCACTAGAACCTGATCTTTTTTATTATAAAGAGCCTATCATGATTCTTGATACCAAAGAACATGTTTTAGAAACCGAACGACGCTTTTGGAAAATGATCATTGGAAAACCATAAAATGGAATAGGCAATGTGGGAAGCTAAGAAACATATGATTAAGAACCACTTGAATCATTTTATGAACTACTATTCTAGAAATTTCGAGGATGAAATTATTTGAAGGAGGGAAGAATTTAACACCCCAAGCTACCACAGTAAATTTATCTATAAATAATATAATAGAATACAATGTACGCAACACCGAGTTCAAGCACACCACGACCTATCAAACTAACCGTTTTAAAAAGCAGTTATGAATAGTAATACCCACTGTTTTTGAAATTTTATATATTTAATTTTTCAAATTGGACTTCTTTTTTTCATATAGAATATTAAAATTATCTTAGGGTTAATTTTTGGTATTTTTACGATAACTTTAATATTTTGACGAATAGTGAAAATACTAAATTTTAATTAAAAACATCTTTTTTAATCGAAATAATTTATAGTGTTAAATTTGAAATTTGGGAATTCTAAAAGTATTATTAGATTATATTTTTATCATTTAATAAAATGTTTGTAATTATATGTAATTTCACATTTAAATTGTACATAAACATATGTCCATCATCGATAGGATTTACTTCTTAAAAACCCTCTTTTTGGTTTTGAGTGTGGGAATTAATTTTAAATTAATTTTTTCTAACTTCTTGGTTTTGAATTTGGAAAATTGGATTCTATATTTAGAATTATAATGTCCAAATTTTTTAAATAGGTAACTTTTATTTTTAGATATTATGAATAGTAACTTTGGTAAATATTTTATTTACCATGGTTAAAGGTTAAACCTCATATATAAGTTTAGAAAATAATATTATAATAATATTAAATTACCTTAACACATGTCCAAACCCTATTGAGGGATACATGTCCGACTATGGGCATCATTGGGTCAATTTTGGACCCCTTAAAGCCACTTGTTAGTGAAAATGACACTATATAATAATTTATTTAAATTTATGGAAAATGTAACATAAACATATATCTTTTAGTCATACAATGTTTATAATGGTTTATATAAGTGATATTTTAGACTATAAATAGTAATTAGAAAGCTAAAAATATTTCCTGCATGCTATATTATTTATAATTTTCAGACATAAAATAAATATATTTAATTATGACAGAATAATGATGATGTATTTTGTTATTAAAGAAAGAATAAAATAAATGATATTATAAATATAAAAATATATATATATCGAATTTTTGATGCCATCAAAAAATTTTATCAGTATATATGAAATTTTTAGGATGATTCAATAAATTCTTTTCTAAGTAATCAATTTTTTATGACTTTCACAAATACCAAATACAAAATATTTTTTAAATGGACATAAATGAGTTTTTAAAACAAATACTATTTTATTAAATTTTATAATAGTCCCAAAAATCTACAGTTCAGACCAAATACTTATATAATTATATGTAGGTCATTAATGTACCACTTGAGGTTGTCATTCCATTTAATAGTAATTTTATTAACACAGTATTATAATAATACAAGAAGACATGGTAAAAGTTAAACTACTGAACTAAGAGTTAAATCTAAAATATACGGTTAATATGGTGACCTAAACATGTCTAAAACCTATTGTTTGAGAGGTTTTCGACCCATTAATTGCCTTATAACGGAAATTAATTCATTTTTAGACATTAAAAATAAAAAAGTATTTTATAATAAAATAATATTTCAATCTTTCCTTAATGTGACCCTCATCAATCTTTTTAAAGGGTTCTTCACATTATCTTAATTTCACACCTCCAAAGCTTTTCTTATCAGCCAAAACCTGATCAAATATCCTCCGAACTACCCTCACATCATCTTAGAGGCATTAAATTTATCATAAATACAACCTAGGAATCCCTTTTGCTCTAATAAAACGGAAGAACCCGGAGAGGAGGTAATTACTTCATCACCTCTTTCAAAGTTATTTTCTTCTTCCACGTCCTATTTCATTGTTGTTTCCATACTAAACTCCAAAATCCGGTACCTTATACATACTGAGAAGATATTATATATATGGTACAACCATATTCATTATTCAATCCATCCTATGAATGACAATGTCACCATACATGCCTACGTACGGCTTACCATCTCTGTGTCCTTGTGTAGTTAATTATTCAACACTTCATTACATGGATGGTTATAATAATGAGTTTAACTGATGTAAATAATAAATATAACATGTTAATTATTCTTTATATATAATATATCATCCAATAACAAACTATTTCACCACTAAATAGAATTTTATTGTCAGTCGTGCGTATGTAGGGATTACTATCTCCACGATGCGATTAGATTTCATTGCCCATCATAATAATTAAAGAATAATTTTCATTTTATGATTAAAAATAATGTTCAAGAACAAAACACCTCTTTGGATATGAATTATATACATCCTATCCATAACAAACATGTCTTACGTAAGAAAAACATATAAAATAAAATGAATCAGTTAACACCCCAGACAATGATACTAATGAAATATCATTAAAAATGAAATATTCAAAGATAATATATGATATAATATTTATGTACATGGTTCTTTTATAATTTAATAACAAGTATTTAACCATTATACAGATGATTAACATACCCTCGACTAAGGAAAAGCACAAGGTAAGGGTTGATTTTACAATCTCTTTATTACCTGATGTTGTTTTTATGAAAGTATCCACTGTGACATCTTTATCATCGACATCTGTGTTTCTAAAAAATGCATTTCAAAAACATTTTAAAATTTTCTAGAATATGGATTAATTTATTTTATAACCTTTTTTTACTTTTTATGAATTTTTTTGAAAGGGATCATTCCATCGTTTTCAAAACAAGGTACATTTTGAGTTTTATAACAAATTAAGGAAACAATGTTTTTTCCTTATACAGAGGATGCAGCTACTTTCCACCATTAAAAAACCTTTAAAACATAATTTACATGATTATAATAATATTTTTAAGATTATATGTTTTCTTTATTTTTAAATGATTTCAAAATATAAAGAGATACTTCACTCAAATCGTTTGTGGATTGATTTCATCTATGTCGACATCCATCATTGGATTTTAAATTTTTTTTGAAGTTGATTTATTATGATACCATATTTCATATTTTATTAATTGTTTTGTGATATTTTTTACTATAGATGTGATATTTTTATACCATTCATTGTTAATGGTTAAAGTATTGACTTTTCGTATGCTAGTTTTAATACGACAGTTTATATTATGTTTCATCCTTTACATATGAGGAACTCATTGGACTTAGTAAGTGAAGGGTGGGGCCTGCTATTTCCCCTTGTTGCATTGGTAAGTCTCATGAGACAAACTAATGTCTTGGAACATAGAATTTATAAAATCTTATTTGTAGTCTTGGCACAAGGCCTTGACTATGTAGTTATGATGTTCAGCATTATGCATTCCATCATTATTAAAGTACCTATTTATCTTACATGTTATTATTACACTACTAGAATATTCATGTGAATAAGAAAACATAATTATTTAATTTATATTTTCCATAATATACTAATGATTATGTTTAAAATGATTTTGTTTTATTCTTATATGTGGCGTTAAATTTTTATGTTTTCATATGATATTTTTTGTTATATTATTATCCTTACTGAGAATCTTAGCTCACCCCTTTCTACGTTTTATTTTTCCCATGATATTAAGAATTATATAATGACTAACTTTCGGGGATAATCTAAGCGATATTAGGGTGTTCAAAGATGATACAATGTTGTTGTTTTTTCACATCATAATCTAACATAAAGCTTAGGTATGTATCTAGTACTTCCAAAGCCACAAAATAGATCGGTCTTTCAGGATTTTATCCACTATGATCATGAAAATGTTATGTAATAATGCACTGACTTTGAGTCACTAGGTTCAGGGCATTACAAAAGGCACTAAACTATTGTTTTCCTCAAGTATGTGTTTCTGTAATGTATTGAATATTCATCTAAAAAGATGTAATACAAATTTATAAATTGGTTTGTTCAATATATAGATGATATTTATAAATATAGTTAAAGAAAAATTATTTTATTTATGATATTATAATAATTATATAAATAAAATATATTACTTTTCTCCTTTTCATAATTTTCATTTACCAATTGAAACATTACTCAAGCATATGTATGGCGTAGCGTCTCCCGGATTATAGCATACTTCATTTCATAAAACCATCATTCATGATTGGTCTTAAGAATATAATTTGTGTATAAATATGATAATTATTCCAAGATTATTATCAAAATAAAAAAGATGAAAAATATTTAATCAATTCCTATATGAAAAACAAATAGGTTATTACCCAAAAGGTGACTTCAACATGGAATTATTAATGAATGGGAAATAAATTAACATAATTAAATAATATTTTGTATTATATATATATATATATTAATGTTTCAATAATAAAATAATAATTACAAAATATTTATCATATAGGAGCTTTTAAAGAGTACGAAGGAAGGTGAAACTTAAGGTAAGGGATTTCTAGCATGTCTTTTATTTGAGGGAGATATGTGAAAATTAAATACTCATTTATTTTGTGTGCTATCTATACTTAGCCTTTGAATTTTTATATCATATTTTCAAATCTATTCATGATATTTAAATTTTTATTTCAGGAAACTCCTAATTTGGGATTATGATTAACATTATTACTAATGTAATAATGGATTTTCATATATCTTTTATTTTTCAATGAAAAAATATCATACTCATAATATGATTACATTTTGTGGTGTATATACTTTTATTTAATATATATTTTGAGGATTATCCTAAAAAAATATTGGGGTTTACAAATTCCTTATAGGATCTATCTTTAATGTGTTTTGTGGTTCGAAAGTTAAAAAATATGTAATAAATTTGTTCTAAGTTTTCCTTATTTTAGAGATATGATATTTTTGTGAACCGTTATTATTTACGTGGAACCTAAATAGTGCCTTTGGAATTTATATATAATTTATTTATATGTCCTCATGATATTATAGCTTCATTTATTGATATTCTTTTATGGGTATTATTTTTTAATTTTACCAAAGTCTTGAGGATTTTATATTACAATCTCATCATTTATCGAGATTATTTATGATTATGCTTCAAATAATAGAATATTATCATCCATATCTCATAAAATTCATGAAGATTCTCCACTTCTGTTTATGTCATGAGAATACTTGTTTTTCATTCATTTTATTCTCTTTATGTACTCAAGATTTCAAAAATAACATTTTTATGAAATTCACATTTTCGATCAAAAAACCTTATTCTTACAGAACCATGTTTTCTAATAAAAAAACATGGTTTTATCATTTCATTATAATGATTTATTAATGATATTATTATCCATGGTTATAATTTTAATTTTTTTTAAAAAAAATGTATTTCTATTTCATTTTCAAAAACAATTAATGATTTTCCTTTATTGAAAAAGATGAAATAAATATTTGTTTTATTTTTCATGGCTTGAAAAAAAATCCCATAATCAATGCCATTATTTTATTTAAAGATTACTTTATATCTTCTCAAGGTTACCTTAAAATATAATTGATTTTTAGAATGTTATATGTTTCAAAAGAATATTTTCATAATGGAAAGGTTATTTTCTCCAAAAACTATTTTAAATTATTTATCGAATATTCCATTATAACTAATCATGGGTTTTTAAATAAAAATGGTTTAATTTTGTTTATGTTATTTTCAATGAAAATTTACCTTCCTCAATATGTTTTCCCAACGATTTGTCTCCCAAAATCATTCTTTATCTAAAATGACATCCTTTGATGCATATTATTCTTTACTAGGGATATGAATGAATGATACCAGTATTATTCATTCTATAAATGGTTTATGATGAATCCATGTTTATGAAAACTGATCCTCTTCCATGGGTTATACTGTGAAAATATGTTTATGAAACCCATTCCTTTTTCATGGGTTACCATATGATGATAAGATGAAATTATTTTGAAAACTGTCACATTTCCCTAGGATATTATATAATGAAATGTTTTATGAAACCCATTTATTTTCATGGTATCTGATTAGATGAATGTTATATGATAATATAAAAAATAAAATTATGTATTATGTGATGGGTGGGACCAATTTCTCTGTCCAACACAATGGATAATGATCAAAGTTTTATGGGATAAGAGAGTACATGGGTGGTTATCCCATGCCTAAAAAGGATGGAACACTAGTGGTTAGACCAATCCCTAAATATAGGGTACATAGGTGGTTATCCCAAGACTCAATAAAGTGCTCGGTTGGTTATCCTAATCCTACCCTGTTATAAATGTCATGCTCAGTAACCTAGAAAACAAATTTTCTATGATTCAGTATATTCCAAAAATATATGTATCATTACAATATTATACATTCAAAGAGCGTGATCATTGATTCCCTTATAATTTATGTATTATAGACTACCAGTATTTCTATTATGACTCAATATTATGATCATTGATCTTTGTGGTCTATTTTTCAAATGTTATTCTCATGTTCTCATACCATTTTGTTCATGTTATTCGTATGTGTCTGCTATATTTACCCATAATGTGCATATAAGCTCCCCATTTATTCTGTTTTCTTTCCCAAGGTTGTGAAGAAATGTTTAAAGTAAGATTATTATAGTAGAAAATCATTATTGGAGGTATTGAAGACCATTCATGAATTAATAATATTGTGTTCCATGTTTCAGAAGGTACTTTGTTATTAAAATCCTATGCTGTTTGTCTATGTAATGTTTTAAATATTCATATAAAATGATTTAATATTCATTTATGAGAATCCTGGTTCAATATTGTTTCTATCAAATGATAGAGTTAGTGAACCTTATAATATATGATGATAAAACATTAGTTATTTACTTAAGTACATATCTAAGGTTAAATCTTGGATAAGTCATAGTATGTGAATCTTTTCCTATATTTTGTAATGGATATAGTGAGTGGTCTCCTAGAAATTACATTCCTTTATGGGTAACACAATTGTATATTCCTCTATTATAGTAGTACCTAGTGGTAATAACTCTGAATAAGGTGAATTTATGTAGACTAAATAATCACCAAGTTCAAAACAATGGTCCTCACTACACACTTCGTTTGACACTCCTTGGGGATATATTTTGAATGTTCAATAACACTTTCAAAACAATCATGAATTATTTAAAAACAATTACCCGGAATAATATAGATTAAGCCAATGGTTCCATATAATGGAAATACGATTACTTGATTTAGACTCCCTACTAGTGATTTTTCATGGTTACGTGGTTTCCCACAATGAATAGTATTTCTCACACTATGATATTGGTTTTAATCAATGGTGAGAAAAAGAAGGATTTGGGTTAATATTGAATGTGATTAATAATTTGGTGATGATAAGTCATATAGGATTATTACTAGAGTTAATGAATTATGATTATTACGAATCAATTATATTGGAAAATTATTAACAACATGTACCTTAACTTACTCTTGCACTCACCAAAGAATTTAAGGATATAATTCACTGATAGTTTTGTTAATGGAGGCCATTGAGAAAAGAAGATTCAATTTTTTATATGTAAATAATGTGGCAAGAATGATCAATGTAAATGTCTCAATGGAATAAGATGGTTTTTTCTGTGTGAGAAATAATTTTATTTAGTGAAAAGTTTTCAAGGACTTCAATGTCTTCTGTGTGGGGAATATGGGAAGTGTCAAACCCAATACCCAAAACCATGAAATTAATTTTAGAATAACGAAGGACCTTTCAATGTTAATAATTTATGTTGAAGGATTAATGTATTTATGAATTGGGGTTTACAGATTGAATTGATGAATTATTTTCCCAATTTTATTTTCGTTGTAATAATGATGAAATATCTACAGATTAAGTTATTTTTTGGATGCATATATGAATTCATTAAAAATTAACATAATATGTATGGATTCCATCATGGGTTTATATGTTTTATGATGATAATAATTTTAAAGTCCTAGAAAACCCACCGATGGTTTTATGTGAAGTGATTTTATCAGGATTAATAATGTTTCTGAGACAATTATGTAAATATAACCCTTTGGTTTTAAAGAGAAATGTATTTTTATGGAAATATGATTAATTTAATTTGTAATATTGATTTACTATATTATCATTGATGTAAAGGTATTTGTTATGTAATATAATTTTATAGTGATTAATTAATATTTTTATTATAAAAAAGGATAACCTATATATCAGGTGACAATCTCTTCCATCATGCAAGGAATTATGGTTTAAACGCACAACCAAAGGGAGACAAGGTTATAACACTTACCATTGGCCTATATCAATGATTAAATCTTGTAAGAGTATATAAAGATAGATATTTCTAATTACGTATCTCAGTTTATAGTAAGCCATAAATTAATGGATAAGGGATGATGGTCCAAAAGGATGATACGACTATTATTTATACAAAAAGGAAATGGGAAAACATCACCATGTGTTTTGATATCGAACTCACCAAAACATATAAAGTGAATGATGCTACATGGGTTTTAGTCGATCATCATAAAAATTTATCTCACTACATCAATATTAGATAACATTATTCTTGGGATAATTTTTACCCGATATAAATTAATGACGTGGTATGGTTTTCCGGACTATTAAATAATATTTAATCTGAACAAGATCTGAATTTGACCTCAATTTTTCATGATTTTTTAACCAATATTCTTGTATAGAGTTAAATTTTAGAACAGAATATCATTCTCAAATAGATGGTCCATCTGAGAGAATAATTAAAACTCTATATGATATGCTAAGATCTTGTTCAATGGATTTCAATGGTGGTTGGGATCACACTTTACTCTAGATAGGCTTTTATCCAATACTATATTTATCAAGAGAGTTTATATAGATACTCATGAATCCCTTTATACTAACTAGAATGATGTTGTAAAAAGAGTGATATTGGGGCTTGAAAAAGCAGATGTGATAGAAGAGAAGGTCAGAGAAATTAAAAAATAAGTAAGAACTGCATAGAATAAGAGCCTCATCCCTGTTGGTGAGGACTTATTATGTTCATCCAGGAGACCCGAGATTAAATCCATGCAATGTCTAATTTTCGGGGGTCATTGTAGCAGTACTGTAGTAGGAACTATGTAGAAGAGTAGCAAGAACTGTGCAGAACTATAGTAGGTACTGTAGCGGGAACTATAACAGGCACTCTTTAGCACTGTAGCAGCCAGGAATATTCCCCCATTTGGGCCTTTGGGACACTGATTTGATCCCTAAGTCCTTTAAGGCCTTTGGGTCACCCAGGCCTTCAAGTCAGCAAGGCCTTCGGGCCACCTCACGGTCTTCAGGCCACCTTATGTATAGATTCAAACTAGACATCCTACAAGTATCAAGTTTCAGAAGGAGGAGGAGCAAGGATCATTCACCATAGCAGAAGCTAAACAGATTTCATGAATGGGAGGGTATAGCACCTGCCATTGGGGCAATCCTGTGCATACAAGGGAAAGCCTATCCAAACAGCCATGCGAATGTGGAGTGTTGATTTCACGATGAATTTGTTGGGAGGAGCATTTCCAAGTAGTTAGTATGTGTTTTATGTGATGTTTGAATCCTACGGGCAATGAATTCCTCTAAGGCCTACAGCCCATGTAATACTTTCAACTACAGGCCTTGTACGGGTTCGACCTCACCCCTTAAAAGATGGATTATAAAAATCAATAAAAAAAGAAGCCCTTCAGGCCATTGGAGTTAAGTATAAACTGCATAAATTTGATAGAAATTTTTTTAGATAATTAATCAAGTGATCTAAATCTTTATATTGGTAATAAATTATTTCGATTAATTTATCTGTAAAAAAAATGGAAAGAAAATCCCTAGGTATATTTTTTCCATTATAATACATGATCGTATAGGGATAGTAGCTTATCAATTAGTGCCTCTAATAAACCTCTATTAGTTTTATAATGTGTTCCATATATGAATCCTAATTAAGTACATATCTAATTTATCACATGTACTAAACTCATAGTTTGTACCACTAGATCTTGACATTTATTATAAGGAACAAATGGTAGAAATTTTGGATTAAATGGAGAATGTCATTTAAAACAAGACCACTCAACTGGTTAGTTTTTTTGGTGACACCACCAGTTTGAATAATCTTTTTGGGAACTAGAGTACATGATGAGGTAGAAGTATTTTTAATTATTAGTACCAAATTTAATATTTTCATGGGAAAAATTTCTTTTTGGTGGGGTAGAATGTAAACCCTCCAGGTTTTTTGAAATATTTGATTCAATTAAATTTAAATTTTTTTTATATTTTTTATTACACACAATATCATTTTTCTCTTTTGTTATACGCAACAATGTGTTTATTTTGTGTTACCCACAACCATGAATATAAATAAATCATGTCATATTATTAAAATATTATTTTTTAATGTTATTTTTATCACCTAGAGATTAGAATGGAGAGTATAAATAGTAATAAATATATTAGGAAAATAAATATTTTACCCATATATATAATTAATCATTTGGAGATCAATTAATTAAATATGGAAATAAGAACAATTTTAAAATAATGGAAATCTTTTTCGAAAAAATAATTTTTTATACTAAAAAATATTTTTTTCCTAAATTAATTTGGAAAACCAATTTTAGTGAATTATTATAGTGAAATGTATATATTATATATGATTTATAATATTTAATATACATCGTATGTTCTTTTTTTAATGATATTAAAATAAATCCAATTTAATGTATAAAATTGTATTTTACTAAAATACAGTTGTGTCACCTTTGGAAAACATATTTAAAATTTTTATTTTTCTATATTTATAAAAATAATTTCTTAATATAGAAATAATATTTTAAATTATAATTTCATAATTTTCTTATGATGAATTTTTGAAATTATCTTAAAAATATTATATTTTGTAGCATAGTAAATAATACTGAATTTTAATTGAATATTGTATTTTCGTTTTAAATTATTTATAATGTTAAATTAATTTTAAATTGGTTTTAAGGGAATAATAGTTTCATTTTAAATCTATTAATCCAATTTAAACCATTTTAATAAATCTCAAATTGATGTTGTATATAAAAAATTTATAAACTATTTGAAATTTTCCCTTTGAAACCTCGCTTTCTCATCATGGGTGTGTGATTAATATTAAAAAATTACACTTATGTGAATTGAATTTTAAAAAAAATAGATTACATTTTTTAATAAAAATAAATTATATTGCATAGTATATGAAACATAATTATTTACCAAAAATAATAGTAAAAACAATATGAATTATTCATTGTGGGTAAGTTAAAAATGGGTTTACTATGGGGTCAAAGTAAAACTATAATGTTTAAAAATAACCCAGATCATTTACAAAACATATTTCCATGAAATATACTACCATGTCACATTTATTTTTTATAATTTACCATTTTTTACCCTTTTCACATGAAAAATCATGGGTTTAATTCTTTATTCCCTAAAATTAAAAGTGTTCCACTCGCCTCAATTACAAAAGTCCACCTGATATCCTCTCTTCCTCAAGCCATAAAATACATTTGTTTCTGTAAATACCTGACCAAATTACTTAAAAAACCTATTCTTATACTATAAGGCTTGTTTTTATTAGAAACCAACATATTGAGGATTTTGGTGTGAAGTTAAGGGGGATACCTGAAGAAGATGTAATGTTCTTCAACTAGTGTTTTTCTTCTATTTCTTTTTCCACATCCTTAAATTATTATTATAAGAAGATAATATAGTAAAATAATTATATTACATATCATTATATATTTATATGTTTTTTTAATTACCTGAATCCATCATCACTTCCATCAAATGGGTTATTAAATAATTGTTCATGTGTATTGCTGACTACCCCTTCACGAACAGATGTCATTTATTTTTCTATTTTCACCTCTCACAGTTGGTTGTGATGATGGATTCAATGTATATATGAGAAATTTATAACATAATTATACCTATTTTTTCATTATATCATACATACCATTTTTTACTTTCTTTTCCATAAGGGATATAATAACGTTTCTCTTGTGTTTAGTGGAGTACCGCCTCACAAAGTGATGTGATTCATTTTTCACCAATGATTTATATGGAATATAATAAGGATATATATATGTGACACAAATGAAATAATTAGGAAATTTATGACATATTTATCATAATTAATTTATTATATTTCATTTTATTTCTTACCTTTTCATTCACTGAAATATGGTAACATAGTTTGAATACATGTAGACTACCACCTTCAAGAAGCGTTGTGACTCTATATTTCCATAACCACACCATATAGTTGATATGTATAATTATATTTAAATAACTTATATATTTTTTCTAATATTATTATAATTATTTAATGATAATTTATGACTTTCATCCTTCCTATAACGATTATTGAAAAATGGAAATGTTAATCATGTTATGTATGACCTACAGTTTCTGTGATAGTAATGTACTTTATTTCTCTAAAATATATTTAATTAATGTTATTTATAGTATAATTGATGAATAAATATGATACATATTTCACCATAATTATAAAATTTTGAGGAAAAAATAACAAATCAAGACATATACAAAAAACAATGTAGTTATTACCTGAAACGTGACATTAACATGGGATTGTTAACAAATAGGTAATAAAAATACCTAAGTAATTAATATATGGTTTCATATATAAATATATATATATATAAATGAATATATAATATATTTATCATAAACATATATTTATTTTACAAAATTTTTGAATAAGTATGAAGATAGTTGCGACTTATGGTACTAGATACATAGTCCCTCTTTTATTCCAATGAGTCATATGCAAATTCCCCAGTCGTTTATTTTATGTGGTGTATCTACAACCACATTTTAATTTAATTTCATTAATATACATATTTTAATGAAATATAATTTAAATTTTACTTCATTTTATATTTGGGATTATAATTTATAATATTAAAACAATCGTAATGGATTTCTTTCTAACATTACTTTTTCAGCGTGATAACTGAAATATTTAGCATTTGTTTCTTTTATGTGGGGTATGTAATTTCAAGGAATATATATTATTATGAATATATAGAAAAATATTTTGTTTTATATATCTATTTAAATGTATCTCTGTAATAGGATTAAAAGTTCAAAATGTAACAAATCGGTAAGGGTGTTTTTTCTTATTTTTCCTCTTTAGAACATACGATTATATTATTCACCAATAGTGTATTATGAGGTGTATATAAATACCCTTTGAAATTTAATATCATTATTTAATTTATACTCATCATATTTTATTTTTAATTTGACGATATTTCTTCATGGGGATTGTGTTTTAAATTTACCGTAGTGGTAATGATTTTACATTAAAATCTAATCATTTATTTGGGTTATTTATATTTATGTTTCCCATGACATTATATTTTGATATATATGTAATTAAAATAATGAATTATATAATATTATGTTAATTTCATTATAAAACATATTTCCCCTTCATTTTCCTTTATTTATGTAATTTATATATCAAAAATTAATTTCTTTAAAAAATAACATTTCTATTTGAAAACCCTTTTTATTCCAAAACAATGTTTTATAAAAACATTATAAATCATTTTTTGTCATTTATTTAAAATTATTTAATAATGAAATTTTTTCTAATTTTTTAATTTTTACAAATAAAATTTGAAATTGATCTTCATGTCATTCTAAACAGAAATGTAATTTGGATTTTTTTTAAATGTAAATGGAATCATTATTTTAATGTATATGACATAAACAATACTTCATGTCATCAGGGCTATAATTTTCGTTGAAGATTACATTATAATTCTTCAAGTTTATTTTTAATGAAAATGATTATAATAATTTTTTATACTTTAATATTTTTTATTGAGATTTTGTTTCTTCAAAAAAACATTTTTATTAATTATTAGATCTTTTTTTTATAATTTTTCATGTTTTTTGAACGAAAAAGTATTTCAATCATGTTTTATTTTTATAAATTTAATTTTCATTAGAATATTATCTTATAAAGAAATGTTCTAATTGATTTATATTTAAATGTAATTTTTCATCTATGATGTCATCCTTCTATATAACTTATGATTTTTGGTTAATATGAACCATGTATTAAATTATTTTTATTTCTCTAAATGGTTTACGATACAAGATTTTATGGGTTATACCATGAAGAAATTCATATGAAACCAATTTATTTTTAATGGGTTCTTCTTTGATTATATTATCAAATGATCAGGAATCCTAAGACCTTTACACATGTTATGATATGATAAAATGGTTTACAAAAAGCATTTATTTTCATGGGTTCTAATATGATGAATGTTTTACTATCTTGGGGAAAATAAATGTATTGATTACATGATAGGTGGGACATATATCACCCTCAACATTTATGGGTAGTGATAGTTTTTTATTATTTTATAGTTTGCATTGGTGACTATCCTAGACCATAGAAGTAGGGTACAACAGTGGTTATCCCAAGCCTAAAAAACTGGGTGCACAAGTGGTTTTTGCTATCCTGAAGTAGGTACACATGTGGTTAGCCCAACCCTAACATGTTAAGAATGTCATGGTGGGTAAACATGAAATAATATTTTATGTGATACAAGGACTTTTAATATTTAAGACACATGTGGTTAGCCTAGCTATAATGGAAAATTTTCATTGATTCTATTATGATTCATGTCATAAGGACTTTTAATATTTAAGACACTACTCAATATTATGAACTTCGATTACAAAGGTATGGTTCTCAAATATTATGATCATGTTATCATACAATTAATATCATGTTATTCTAATGTAGAACCATTTCATGCCCTTACTAATAATCTAACCTCACTCAT
This sequence comes from Viscum album, assembly GCA_963277665.1. Classification (NCBI taxonomy): domain Eukaryota; kingdom Viridiplantae; phylum Streptophyta; class Magnoliopsida; order Santalales; family Viscaceae; genus Viscum; species Viscum album. The sequence goes on along the minus strand of OY728164.1, from coordinate 719,380,656 downwards.
TCTAAGGATTCCTTTCACCAGGTTGTGAAGAAAGTTTTTATGTAAGAGTATTAAATGGGATGATATTTATGAGATTCATTAAAAAACATTCATGAATTAAGAATATTTAGTTTTATGTTTCCAAAGGCACATAAATATTATGTTCTAAAAGGGTGGGTATCTGTAATGTAAGGTATATTCATCTAAATTGATTTAACAGCGATGTATGAAAATCTTGGGTCTCTATATTAACAATATTCACCAATTTTGTTTATGTGTATTCATGACTATCTCGGTTTGACCACCTACATGAATAGTATTATGAAATTATATCATGGATGATTATTAAAATTTAATTTATAGTATAATATGAAATTATTATTTAAATAATTATTTTATCTCGGGTTTTTAATGTATATGATAATATTTAACTCATTAATTAAGAAAATACCCTTCAGTGGTTGAAAATCACTGAAAAATGTTTGTTTTTGATTTCATCTTCTTTTATAAAGAATAATGTACTCATGAATTAAATTTCAATTACATAAACTAATAAATTTCATTAACTATACTAGAATTAAAAAATAATAATTATAGAATTTGTAATAGTAATGAACACCAACATCACTCCTACAAAACTACAACAAACAGTCAAAACCGTAAACACCTGATATAGGAATATAAAGAACAAATAAAATACATATATATAATTATTTTAAATGTAAATTATAAATATTTTTATATATGAATATGGATATAAAATTTTATATTAATATATTTATGTGTGTATTATAAGATGTTAGAACAATCTTGACAAAGGAAGAAATCAATGTAATGGCTTTATTTTGAATTTCAATCACTTGAGATATATTAATGATATACACATTGTTTCATTTTTTATGGTTTAAATACTACCCTATTTAAATTTTATATAATTATTACATTATAGTTAATTAATTCTATAGTTTCTTCCATGTCCATTATCTCATGGGTTTTTATTCAAAAGATACAAGGGTTTTAATAGTGTTTTACTGTATCTTCTAATTATTGGGACATGTTTCAATGTTTTACACAAATTTCTTATTTCCATATTGCATATTATTACAACCCTAGTCTTTATTACACGCTTAAACATGATTTACTAGATAAACATGAACTTAAGACAACTCCAAGGATCAATTGGTCTATTGTCTTGGGGAATTTGAAACATTACATAACAACTTAGAACCTAAAACAAAACATATTTATTGAAAAAAAAATTTAACATGACCTCAACATTACTTCATACATAGAATTTCATGGGATAACCTAAGGATATGAATAAGAAATGGGTGAGAAATAAAGGCTGGTAAGGGAGTAAACAAAGAATAACACAATGAATGCAGTACATTTTGTGCAATAGAAATATCAAAGGAGCACTAGAGAAACATGAACATAAAGGCATGATATAGAATTATCATCATAAATGGAAATGTGGATATAAAATTTAACAAGATATTATCATGGTACAAAGATCATTACACATGGAGCATGACTAAACCCTCATTGAAATTGAATTAGCATGATAAAACCCTTATTTCACTTGAATTATCATGAGTAAACCATCATTTCACTTGAAATGTCATGTTACTAATCTTTACCCAATGCATTGGAGTGCTATCAAGGAGCACCCTCCTTAATCATTTCATTTCATACATAAGTGTGAAACAAAAATCATAAAACATGGATTCATTAAAGACAATAATTTATTCCATGAATAAGAGAGGTGGAATACATAAATTTATGTCTTCAATAAATAATTACAAGTTCATAAAGGTGAATACCCTTGATAGAAAAATTGGTATGGTATTTACTTACATGATTATTTTGGCATTGACATTTTGGTGAAGCTTCAGTAGTATAACGACGACAAATTGAAATCATAAAACCGGTTGATGAGAGAGAAATGGGTATCTCATAATATATATATGAAATGAATTGTAAGGGGGTCATGTGACATAATATCCCGACATATGTAATGGAATTTAGATATATACTATAAAATAATTTCTTGAATGTAAATGGGATGAGAGAAATTCCTTACAGAATTTTGGCAGGGTAATAGGTGCACATAGGAGGCATTAATGAGAGACAAAGAGGTCTATAATCATCCTATAATAAGGAGATATTTATGGGGAGGTGAGAAATCATAAAACATAATTTTAAATTGAAAATAAAAGGTCATAAAAACCAAAATAAATTTGAACAAAATTGAGAAAGGAAGAAATCTATTACATGGAAGTGTGATCTCAAAGGCTTGAGAGAGGCTTGAAAGGGGATTCTAGGGAGCCTAGGGAACTTTGGGAAGATTTTATAAAGACTATGGACGAGTTTGGTTGATCTCCAAATGGTTTGATTGATGAGTAATAGTAGGATGAGTGGGTTTATATAGGAAATGAGAGGGAATTCTTTATAGTTCAGGTTTTGGACACCACACATTAAACTAATAAAAACCACAAACCATCTTATGGGTTTTGACCATGGTTTTTACCAAATTGTAGTGGAAAAACTTATTTTATATGGCCAATGGCTGAACATATTAATATATTATAATTTCTTATGTGTAGGAGAATCACACTCTTAAGGAAATAATTTTAAAATTGTTAAAATGTTTTATAAGTATTGGAGGATCCACTAAAGCATTTTAAAATAAATCAACCAAAAATAAAATCACATTATTTTAAATTTAAAACATATATTTTATGAAAATCAAATTTATAGTATTTTATTACATCACTATTGGGTCATTATGATGTCATAGAACACATTATATATTTAAAAGGAATATAGTTTTTACCCTTGAATTGGACTATCTTAGAAAATTTTGAAAAATTCCACATTGGATAATTTTAATATGGTGATTCCAAAAATAATATTAATTTTATCAAAATAATTTATTAAATATGTGAATTTTTACTTTGTAAATAAAACATGACAATTTTAAAAAATTCATTGGTTTTGACAAAATTACCTTTAAAACCATTATAAAAATTACAATTGTATTCCTAAAACATATATGATCATTTATATTTTATAAAATTTAATTTATTAATAATATTTTATTATAATATTATTTAATTCAAAATTCCATTAATTTGTCAAAATAGATTTCTTAATTGAATATTAACTAAAAAAAGTATTTGTGCTTGAAAAACGTTTTACAGTGTAACAACAATAAAATAAATGTATATTATTTATTCTATACAATAATATTGTATGTAATCATAGTGCTAGTGTCTTTTTACATAAACCCTTATAACACATGCATAAGACCAGAGGGTAATGTGTGTGATGGTGATAGACTCATTGTGTGGCTTGGATAACATCACTCGGGTGGTAATCTCTATTGACTTACACTTATCCCGTAAGGGGTTACGTTTAAGATTAACATATTGTAGCTCATCTTGGGATTGGTCTTGGAAAATTGGATTTATTAAAACTCTATATTTATACTAATCATGTGATCACTATTCAACAGCTACATTATAAATGATAACAATACAATGTGTCATTTTAAAATCCAAAAAACATAAAAAAATATGTTCATATATTTTACATAACCATTTAACATTATAAGACATTTAATTAGATCGAGAAAAATTTTCATTAATAAAAGTTTAGGTCGTTACAATCTTCCCTACATAAGAAATTTCTCCCTCGAAATTTTCTTTTTCCAGCACTAAAATAGATGAGGGTAACTCTGCTTCATCACTTCCTCTTATTCCCACATTCCTTCATCAAACATGTAGTTTTTTAACAACACATTAACAAGGGTAATTTTCTTATTTCGTAGAAACATTTTCCTGTAATATAGGATCATCATCGACATCTCTTCCTAGGAGTGGTCATTCTCTAATGGTACCACCTCTAGATTGTGTACATGAGATGGGTTAGGTATGTACATCCTCAAGAGTGTTAGGTGGAATACATAATGTACTGGAAATTGGATTAGTGGTAGTTCTAGTTGATAGGATACATGTCCAATGTGAACAAGGATCTCAAAAGGGACGATGTACATTGGACTAAGATTTACCTTCTTCCCAAATCTCATAACTCTCTTACACGGTGATATACGAAGGAATACCATGTCTCTGAAATAAAACTCTAGGCCTCATCGATGATTTTCATCAAGGATCTTTTATCAACTCTGAGCAGATTTAAGGTGTTGTTGGATGGTCTTAACATTCTCCACCATTTCTGGGACCATTTCTGGAGCTAGGAGTTTTCTTTTCACAACTTCATCCATACATGTTGGTGTTAAACACCACTTACTATAATGGTCTTCATAAGGATCCATTTGGATGTTTGTGTGGAAGCTATTATTATAACAGAACTCAACCAGAGGAATATGTTGATCTCATGCTCATTTGTTGTCCATATAGCATACTCTCAACATGTCCTCATGTGTTTGGATAGTCTACTCATATTAAACATCAGTTTGAGTATGATAAGAGATAATTAAGATAATCTTAGTATTTAGATAATTTTTAAGACTCTTCCAGAACATAGATGTTAATCTTGGACCTCAATCAGATATATTAGATAGTGGTACTCAGTGTAGCCTTACCACTTCTCTAATATATATATTTCCCAATTGATCCAATTATAAATCCTCTCGAATTACAATGAATTCTACAATAATTTTCAGATAGTCCACAACAACCCATATATAATTATTTCATTTAGATGTCTTCATATGTCGGGTGAAAATGTCCATGGTGATGTTCTCCTATTTCCATGATGGTATGGGTAATGGTTGCATCATCCCCTTAGACTTCATCCTCTAAGCCTTAACTTACTGACATTCTAGAAACACTGATGTGTACTCAGTGATCTCATTCAACATGTTACCCACCAATAATTCTCTTGGATATCACGATGCAGCTTTGGGTTTCCTAAGTTAATAGAGAAATTTGAACTATGTGCATCATCCAAAAGTTATTTCATTGACTCCATATTTGATATATCGCATAGTCCTGACCCAAATATCACAATTACTTCTTTATTAACATTCAACTCTATGGATTTTCCTTCTTTCATATTTTCCAATTTTTTTTGAATTCCCACATCACCTTTTTGAGCATCCTTTATCCTTTCCAAAATAGATAGTTGAGTAGTCGTTTGTGAAAGGATTGATGATGTTCTATTATTTTTTATTCCCGTGTACATATTCATAAAATCTAAGAAGATTAGATCCTTTGAAATTATCATCAATGATAGAATCACTGGGTTTTTTTTCATAGAGTGTCTCCCTCCTTTTTCAGTTTCCCTGGGTGGTACTAGATTGAGTATTCATAGTCTTTGATCAGGTATAACCATCTTCATTGGTGCATGTTCAACTATTTCTATGTGAATATATACATGAGTATTTTGTGATCCATATATATTTCACACTTCTCCTCAATGTGGTGATGCCACAAAATCTTCAAAGTGAAGATTAATGCAGGAAACACCAAATCATTTGGTGGATAGTTTTTCTCATAAACATTCAATTGCATTGAATCATAGGAAATGAATTTGTCATTTTGCATCATCACAAAGTCATGGACCTTCTTTGAAACATCACTGAATACCAAAAGTAAGTTCTCCACTCATAGGTAGTGTGAGAAAAGTTATAGTGATAAGACTCCTTTTCAACTCCTTGAATCTCTCTTTGTATTCATAACTCTATGAAAACATGACTCCCTTCTGAGTTAGCTTGGTAGGGGGGTTTGAGAAATGTGATAAATTTATCACAAATCAGCGATAATATCCTACTAAACCCTGGAAGTTATAGATTTCTATAACGAATAATGGCCTCATCCATACCTCAATTAAATCTATCTCGAATGGATCCACATATATTATATTTCTTGTGATGATATAACCCATGAATGAGACTTCCTTCAACCAGAACACACACTTCCTATACTTTTCATAGAGCTTCTCCTTTCCCATGATATCTAGTATAGTACATAGATACTACTCATTATCCTCCTTGTTTATAGAGTGTATTATAATATCATCTACAAATACTACCAAAAATATGCCAAGTTAATCATTAAAGACTCTATTCATCATGTCCATAAAGATTTCTTGAGCATTTGTAAGTCTGAAAGGAATTACTTGGAATTCAGAGTACTCGTACCTTGTAAGAAAATTTTTCTTAGATATATCATCCTTTTTCAACCTTACGTAGTAATATCCCAACTGAAAATCAACATTGGATAAGTATTTTTCTCCCTGTATTTGATAAAAAAATTCATAAATTGGGGGTAGAGGACACTTGATTTTAATTGTGATTTTGTTATGCTCATGATATTCAATGCAAAGGCACATTGACCCATCCTTCTTCTGAATGAAGAGGACTAGTTCACCCCATAGTGAAGAACATGGGTGTATAGAGCCTTTATCTGTATTCTCTATTAGTTGTTTCTTCCTCTCCTCAAGCACTATAATATCCATTCAATATAGAGTCTTCGATATTATTAATGACATAGGTAAAACATAAATCGAGAATTCAACATCTCTTGTAGGAGGAAGACCAATAAATTCCTCACGAAACACTTCAGCAAAATTCCTTCCCAATAAGCACATCTTCATGTATGGTTGCTTCCTTAGACACAATCATCTAAACATTATATGCATTCTCATTGGGCAGTAATATCCATGCTAGAGATGATGGTTCTAAAGAAGATTAATCCTCCTCCTTGAACTTTTATAGAATCAGGGGGTCGATTCACCATATAGAGAGTTATTTCCCTCTCAAGAAAATTTATGTTGGATTTATATATGAAAATCCAATCCATTCTAATAATTTCATTAAATTCTTCCAGAGGGAGTATAATGAGGTTATACGAGAAGTACAAACCACAAATCGTGACAAGGGAGGAGTGAAAATCATGGAATGCAATGATTGCCCCATTTTATATTATCACATACACCTTTACATCCATGATTTGTGGTGGTGTTGGGATTATTATGCATAACATTGGGGATATAAAATAATGCATATAACTAAAATCAAAAAGTATCAAATCTATTCATGTATGTATAACTATTATACTGGTCGCCACTTCCTTGTCGGGATTTTCTTCGGCAGTAATGATGGACAAAGACATCCATTCCTGCCTTGGAGGTTATTGGTTGGCTCTGAAAATACTTTTATTAGATAAATGGTTAGATAATTTGCATGGTTAATTGCAGTTAAAGCAATGAACAATGCATTGAGGGTCAAATGGAGCATTCCTCTCTTTTGTTGCAGCAACAAGTTTATCTTGTTGGCAGTTAATAGCAAGGATCCCTTCACTTCCAAACCTAAAGCATTTCATCATCCCATTCCGTAAATTTCTCATGTGATTCTTTCAATACCATTGGAATGTGGGGTTCTATAAATTCATAGCACTATTGGATTTATCCATCAGACTTCCAGAATTAAAGTCCACCTTATGCCTCTTATCCCCATGATACCCCTGAGTTTCTCCGATCTCTAATTCGACTAGAACGGCACATCGAACAATTTTCTGATAACTCTCTATGTCATGGATTTCTATGGCTTTTATTAGGCTTGGTTTTAGCTTAATGAAGAATAGGTCAAACCTATATTCGGTGGTAATGACTAAGCTAGAGGCATATCGTGAAATCCTTGTGATGTTTTCTTTATACGCTCCAATGGATTCATCATATTATTGTTTGAGGTCAAGGAAGTCCCTTTCCATCTTATTTATGAGGGTGTTAAGAAATTATTTATTAAAAAACATTTTTATAAATCCTTCCATTCCAACACTTCGATCTATTCATTAGGATTCATATTATTTATCTATATCCACCATTGATCAGCCTCTCCCTACAAACCGTAAGCATCAAAAATTTCATTTTCTTGTTCGAAACATTGAAGGATGGGGAAGATATTTTCAATTGGGTTGATCCATTATTTGAGGATTGAGGGATGAGATGATCCATTAAATGTAGGAGGCCTTTGTCTCATGAATCTCCCGATTTTAGCTTGTTCATTCTTATGGGGGGTTTAATGTTCCTTTAACCCATGTTTCTATTCAAAACGTGAGCTAACTGAGAGAGTATCATGACAAAGATTTTGATTCCTACTCCCATCAGATTGGAGATCTCATTAGAACATTCATCACATAGATCATATCATCATTTTTTCTCACAAGTACTCTTATTACTGTACTTTAGATGGAATAAAGTTAATGTCATGGGTAATACATAATGGGGAATCTAGTGAGAAAAAGTTATAACTTATAAATTACATTTATTTCCTTGACTTATCTTTGATTTCCATTATCTACATTTAAATATATATTCTTAATGGAATTTTTTTTAATTCCCTTAATAATGGATCATAATCATCTTATTAATTTACCAAAGAATATTCTTTAAGAGTTCCATAACCAAGAGTGCATCAAGGCACGTTTTCATGCACCCATTCCCCTTTGAGTGTATCTCAAAGTGGTGTTTTCAATTTTTACCCCTAGATACATTTGTGCCAGAGCCACCTCTACCTACTCATATCTAAACAGGGATGTTTTTTGTTGATAAACCACTAACTCAATACTCAACAAAATTTAGGGATGTTTTTATTATTAATAGTATTATCCCTAAGGCTTTCACTTGGGTTTTAGAATCCTAATACAAAAAATAACTAAAATTATCCTCTGATACAAACTATAACAACCCTTCTCTTTATTACACACTTAAAAATGATTTATCTCATAAAACTTCACTTAAGACCACTCGAAGTATCTATAGGTATAGTGTCATGGGAAATTAAGAGCATTTCATAACAACTTAGAACATAAAACAAAACATCTTTATCGAAAAATTCTTTTACGTGACACCCACATTCTCTCATACTTAGCATTGCATGGGATAACCGGAGGACATGCATAAAAAACAAGTGAGTTATAAAGCCCATTAAAAGAGTAAAAAAATAATTAAATGAATAATATAGTACATTTTATGAAATATAAATATCAATTGATCACAAGAGAAACATGAAGATAATGGCATGAAATAGAATGATTATCTGAACATTGAAATGTATAAACAACATTTAACATGATATTAGTGGGATCCAAGTCTCATTACACATAGAGCATGAATAAACCCTAATTTAACTTGAATTAGAATGATTAAACCTCATTTAAAATGAATTATCATTAGTAAACCCTCATTGCACTTGATGTATCATGATATTAATCTTTACACAATGCATCGGTACACTGTCAGGGTGCACCCACCTTAATCATTTCATTTCATGCATAAGTTATAACGACCCATACTTTATATTCATTGTTAATACTTCAAAATTGAAGCACACTTATTACAACATATGACAAAACCACAAAGGACCGTATAGGTATAGTGTCTTTAGAAACTGGGAAACATAAACAACTGGTTCATAAATCTTCTACAGTGTCTCCCATTTATTTCATCATATCTAGGGTCCCTTTTAGCATATTCTACTTAATATCCATCTTCCTGACCTGGGGAAAAGAAAACATAAAAGGGTGAGCTCAAATGCTCAGCAAGGGCAAATAAAGGAAATAAAAATCATATCATGTCTTTATGAAAATCAAAACCTGCAAAAGAGATCATAATATCTTAACATGGAATAAATCATAGAAGTGAAAATGAGATCCCCATAATCATAACATAAAACTTGAAACTTTGTGGCATGCACACATAATCATGGAGAATCATTTCTAGTTAGTCATGACTCATTGCCAAGACTATCTTAGTGGACAAAGTCCCTTTCTGAACCGAGTTCACTCCTCGTTTCAGTCCTGTATCACTGAACCGAAATAACCTTCCGTTCCAGCCATGTCTATCTCATGAGATATAAAATCATTACCCAATGCATTGGAGGGAGATATAGGTCCCACCCATCTTATAATGAATCCTTTCTTATGTGTGACACATAATCATAAAACATACATCATCGCATAACACATGTAACAAAAATGGGATTCTTGAAACATCATGACATCATAAATCAATTCATATAAGATAAAGGAATTCATAAACATAATTCCATCACAACATAGTCAAATAAATGTAAAAATATGGATAGAAACAGAACCCTTTATTATCTTAGATGGAAAATAATTTTGATAAAACACTTGAATTGAATTCTTGAGGAAAATATCCTTTCTTCTTCAAAATCAATTTCTTTTCACAAAACATCATGCAATTTTAAAAGAAAGAGATTTTATTGAAAATAGTCATGAAATATTTTAGAGGAAGCTTCATGAAAATAATTCTATATAAAACAGTAGAAATCCGTTCGTGCCGTATAAGTTAAAAAAACATTCTTCGTACTTTTGTCGGAAAAGTCAAAAAGTACCTCGTACGAAAAACGACAAAAGATTCCTTTCATACGTATTACTAAAAACTCACCGAAGGGTAAAAATGGATTTAAACAATTTTAGGTGGATGGAAATAATATTACATATTGAGTAAACATGGATGTGGATGATAAAATACACCCCAGTAAATACTTACGAATAAACAATCTCGGATAAAAATGAGATTGTGATATTTCCCTTACCTTAGGTCCGATTTGCTTTGTTCGTGTCCGAAGCTCCTGTATAATGGTTTAAATAATGTTATTGACTTATTCCAGAATCATACATATTGATATGATATCATATATGGTCATATTATTATCTTCTTGTTAGTAATATTTCATTGTTACTTGTTACTCGGGTCTTTATAACTTTTTGTTCTTATGCGTGTTTTGTCGAATAAATTCTTATTATTATCTTTAGGTTATAGATAATTCATTTACAGAATGGTATTAGTGTATTATATACCATATTCATTCATTCAATTCATTTATATAATCATTATGAAATGAAGATCATGTAGAACGAGTCGCATCACATCGTGGAGACGGTATTCCGTACGTACGCACGAGTGATGATATCGTTCCTATGATCGTGGAATTGTATTGGAGTATATATATATTATTTCAGTATCAATATTACTTCATAATAATCATATATAGTTACTCATTACACCATTATACCCATCCTTGTAAGGTGATGGTGGAAAATAGATTACACCACGGCGTGGAGACGGTATTCCGTACGTACGCACGCGCGGTGATTTCATTTTCCCGTAGGATGGATAGAAGGTGAATTAGGGTTGTTTCATATTTATAATAACATATCAGTATTTAAGTAATACTGATTTTATTACTTTATCATGAAACAACTAAAGAAGAAGAAGTTGAAGAAGAAAGAAATTGAAAAGATCGGTAATGGATATTACCTCTTCTTTGGAACGCCTCTTTGAATCCTCCACTTAAGGAACTAAGATTGGTCTTTGGAGAAGACCAGGACCTCTAGGATTATTCTAGGGAAGTGGAGAGGAGAAAATGGCAGGGGTTGGCCGAGCTTGAGTGCTCAATTTGGTGTGAGGAGGAGGGGGAGGAGGTGCCCTTTTATAAGGGAGGAGAGGGGCACCTTAGGAATATCTCAAAATATTATTTTATATTAAAGTAAAAATCGGTTTATAATGGCTCCAAAGGGTCTTATTTCGAAGCTAAAGTGGGGATGGGTCGCAATCCTATAAACCAATAAGATTTAGACAAGTTTAGGGTATTATTTTAACCTTATCAATTAGATTTAACTCTAAGTTAATTAATTTAACTTTTACCGTGTCTTTTTGTTTTCTTTCACTATATGGTTAATACACTTACTATAACATGCCAAACGAACCCCAAATTGTTTATTATTAATATATATATCCTTATCTAAGTCATTTGGCCGAACCTTATATTTTTAGGAATAAAATAACAATTAATAATATAATATTTGATTTAAAAACTATTTTGTGTCAATTTTGACACTATTTGATATATGATTTTTGTGAAAGTCATAACAGAATTATATGTTCGAACCAAGTTGATTAAATCAACATTAATATATCATAGTAACCTAGAAAATTAGTGTAATTCATAAAAAGTCTCAAATTACATTTATTTGGGTATTTATATTATCAATTTTGTCAATATTTCATTAATAAGATAATTACTGCATCATCTTTGTGTCATAAATAAATTAAATTATTTGATGTCTAAAAATTACAAATAAAATATCATCATGTAGGAAATCTTTTTTCTTTCTAATGAATATTTACAATTAAATTTATCTTATGTATAACACCATATTAAAAATGATTTACTTATTAAACTTTGATTTTAACTATTTTAACCCTTCTTTAAATAAATTAATAATAAATGTCCTAATCTAATCCAAGTGGGCCTAAATGGTCATATTTTATTCCTAAGTTTGTTTTTGGTCGAATTACACTTGTCCAATAGAATTAGGACATGTGTTAGGGTAATATTAATATCATATTTACCCTTAGTTACCCTATTTACTATTAACCGCGGTAAAAATAGTAAAAAGTTACTATTCACCAAAAAATTATTTTCATCTCATTGAACCACATTTTAGTCCTTGATATTAACCGTGTCTCTCGGATTTTTGAAATTCCATTCACAGAAGCGGTAAAATTAAGTTTTATGCAAAATTCAGTTTTTAACCTACCACTTAGTGGTTTCACTATTCATCAAAAATTGAAAGTTTTCAGAAAAATACCAAAATTTTACCCTAGGCTAATTTCGATATTCTGAGTCCAAAAATAAAGTCCATTTTGAAAAATAAAATTTATAAAATTTCAAAAAGTGGTTATTACTATTCATAACGGTTAGTTTTAATAGCATATTGTTGTTTAGTGAAACTCGGTATTGCGTACGACGCAAGCTATCGAGGAAGGTCGCGATTGCGTGTAAAGCAAGCCAAGCAAGTGTTGTGTAGAAAAAGATTCCTTTGATAATTTATATAGCATAAAAGTCTCGGGTGTTACATTCTACCCCCCTTAAAAAGAATTTCGCCCTCGAAATTCATCACTTTGTAACAAACAGATGAGGATAATTCTCCCTCATCATATCCTCAAGCTCCCATGTAGATTCTTCAAGTTGGTGGTTCCTCCATAAAACCTTCACCAAGCGAGTGGTCTTGTTTCGTAGGACTTTTTCGCTACGATCCAGAATCTCTATCGGCTGTTCTTCATAAGAAAGATCTTGCTCCAGCGGTACAACTTCTGAGCTGAGTACATGTGAAGGATCTGGTATGTACTTTTTCAGGAGAGATACATGGAACACATCGTGAACTTGAGAGAGATTCGGTGGAAGCGCCAATCGGAAAGCTACCTTCCCAACACGATCCAGTATTTCGAAAGGACCGATATATCTAGGGCTCAACTTCCCCTTCTTTCCAAATCTCATAACCCTCTTCCAGGGAGATATTCGTAAGAACACTTTATCACCCACTTCAAACTCTAGGTCTTTTCTTCGGTTATCGGCATAACTTTTCTGTCGACTCTGAGCTGCTCTTATGTGTTGTTGAATAGATCTGACCTTTTCTGTCATTTCATCAACGAGATCAGGTCCTAATAGCTTTCTTTCCCCAACTTCATCCCAGCAAGTTGGAGTCCTGCATTTCTTTCCATAGAGAGCTTCATAAGGAGCCATCTGAATACTGGAGTGAAAGCTATTATTATAAGAAAATTCTACCAAAGGTAGGTGTTGATCCCAACCTCCTTTGAAATCCATAGAGCAAGCTCTCAACATATCTTCTAGGGTTTGAATTGTTCTCTCAGACTGACCGTCTGTCTGGGGATGATAAGCAGTGCTGAAACTCAACTCTGTATCCAGAGTATGCTGAAGACTTCGCCATAACTTCGAGGTAAATCTCGGATCTCGATCAGATATAATAGAAAGTGGTACTCCATGCAATCTTACCACATCCTTTATATATATCCTGGCAAGCTGATCTAGAGAGAAATCCTCTCTAATAGCAATGAAGTGTGCAGACTTTGTAAGACGATCAACTATGACCCAGATAGCATTATTGCCTTTTGATGTTTTAGGAAGTCCTGTGACAAAGTCCATAGTGATGTTTTCCCATTTCCATTCGGGTATGGGTAATGGTTGTAACATCCCCTTAGACTTCTGTCTCTCAGCTTTAACTTGTTGACAAACCAAGCATCGAGAGACATATTCAGCAACATCTCTTTTCATGCCATCCCACCAGAAGTACTCTTTCAGGTCCCTATACATCTTCGTGCTTCCAGGATGAATAGAGAATGAAGAACTATGAGCCTCATCCAGCAGCTCTTTCTTTAATTCGGGGATGGGAGCAACGCAAACCCGATTCCTGAACTTTATTATCCCATCACAATCAAGGTTGAATTCAGGAACATTTCTCACCTTCTGTTGTAACTCGACATCTTCTTTCTGTGCCTCTTTAATCTTCACATGTATAGATGGTTGAACATTCATTTGAGAAAGATAAGATTTTTCCCCTTCCATTATAATTCCAAGATCCATCCTTTGTAAATCCATAAATATTGGATCTTTTGTGATCCTCATCATGGATAAACTTGCATGGTCTTGTCGACTTAATGCATCTGCCACCTTGTTTGCTTTCCCAGGGTGGTAATGGATTGAGCAGTCATAATCCTTAATCAGCTCCAACCATCTTCTTTGACGCATATTCAACTCCTTTTGTGTGAAAATATACTTTAAACTTTTATGGTCAGTATAAATATCACACCTTTCACCATAAAGGTAATGCCTCCAAATTTTTAATGCAAAGATTACCGCAGCCAACTCCAAATCATGTGTTGGGTAATTTTGCTCATGGATTTTCAACTGTCGTGAGGCATAAGCTATCACCATATCATTTTGCATAAGAACACACCCCAATCCCTTCTTGGATGCATCACTGTAGATCACAAACCTTTCTCCACTACAAGGAAGTGTGAGCACAGGTGCACTGGATAACCTTCTTTTCAACTCCTTGAAATTCTCTTCACATTCCTCTGTCCAGACAAACTTAACTCCTTTCCGAGTCTACTTGGTGAGTGGATTAGATAATCGTGAAAAATCTTTTACAAAACGTCGATAATATCCAGCCAAACCAAGAAAACTTCGGATCTCAGTTACTGTTGTTGGTCTTGACCATCTTTCGATAACCTCTGTTTTTGTTGGATCCACAGATATCCCCTCTTTTGAGATTATATGACCCAAAAAAGCAACTTTTTGAAGCCAAAATTCACACTTGGTAAATTTGGCATAAAGCTTCTCCTTTCTCAGGGTCTTCAATATAATTCTCAAGTGATCTTCATGCTCTTCCTTGCTCTTTGAATAGACAAGAATATCGTCTATAAAGACTACCACAAATTGATCAAGATAGTCTCTAAAGACTCTATTCATTAGATCCATGAAGATAGCAGGGGAATTAGTAAGACCAAATGGCATCACTATAAATTCATAGTGTCCATACCTTGTACGGAAAGCCGTCTTTGGTATATCCTCCCTTTTGACCCTTAATTGATGATACCCTGAACGAAGATCAATCTTGGAAAAGTATTGAGCTCCGCGTAGTTGGTCAAATAAGTCATCAATGCGTGGGAGAGGATATTTGTTCTTGATAGTGATCTTGTTAAGTTCTCGACAATCAATGCAAAGTCTCATTGATCCATCTTTCTTCTTAACAAATAGAACAGGTGCTCCCCAAGGTGACGCACTAGGGCGTATGAATCCCTTATCAAGATTCTCTTGGAGTTGCTTCTTCAATTCCTGCAACTCAATTGGGGCCATTCTATAAGGTGTCTTTGAAATAGGCAAAGCACCCGGTATGAGTTCTATTGAAAACTCAACTTCACGATTTGGTGGAAGACCCAGCAATTCCTCCGGAAAGACATCATAAAACTCTCGTACAATGGGCATATTCTTAATCGTGAGTTTCTCACCAACCATTTGAGATAAATAACCTTCATTTAGTGGAATCAATACCCATAAGATGGAAGAAATTTCCACTGGAAGGTTATGTTCATCCTTGCATTGATAGACAATCGTAGATTGATCTGGAATATGAAATGTGGCATCCCTTCTTTGGCAATTGATATGAGATCCATGTAGAGAAAGCCAATCCATGCCAAGAATCACATCAAATTCCCCTAAAGGAAGGATCACAAGATTTGCAGGAAGCACTTTCCCACAAACTTCAATCGGAGAAGAATTATAAACTTTTGATGCGATTGATGTGCCATTAGGTGTTGTCACAGCTAACTCAACATCTAATTGTTGAGGTAATACAGTGATACCCTTAGAAAAGTCTTCAGAAATAAAAGAGTGGGTGGATCCAGAATCAAATAAAACATTTGCTACTTTAGAGTGGATGGTAAGTGTACCTTTCACCACATCGTTATCGTACTCCACATCGCTGATAGAAATTGCATGTGACTTTCCTTTGTCTTTAGCCTTAAGAGTTTGTTGACGTCGACCATCATCATCAACCCTTGGATTTGGGCATTGATTGGCATAATGCCCCATCTCCTTGCACTTGAAACATTGAAGTGTAGTAGGTTCATTCTGTGTATCCCTTCCTTTGTTTGCATCATTAGACATCTTCTTCCCATTATCGCGGCATTCAAATGCCCGATGACCTTCCTTTCCACATTTAAAACATTTACTTGTCCCTTTAAGACAACTCCCTCCATGTTTCTTTCCACACTTTGAGCATAAGGGAAAGTTCATCTTCTTTTCAGTGTGCTCTTTAGATTTTTCTTTGAATTCCATCTTCCTCTTCTTATCAAACCCATGTGACTAATGGGTTACTCCAATCTCCATCTCGACTTTGAGAGCACATCGAACGATTTCCTCGTAGCTATTGAAGTCCCTTATGGCTAACGCCCTTCGAAGACTTGGTTTTAAGCCACTAAAGAATCGATCGATCTTACTCTCAGGTTGGATAATAATACCAGAAGCGTACCTTGCAAGTCTTGTAAAATTTGCTTCATAGGTACCAACAGATTCATCATCCCTTTGCTTCAGTTCAAGAAACTCTTTCTCCATCTTTATTCGGAGAATACGAGGGAAGTACTTATTGAAAAATAAGTTCTTGAACTCGTCCCATTCCATAGACTCAATTTCATCCCTTTGCCTCGTATTCTTAACAAGATTCCACCATTGATCAGCATCTCCTTCCAAACGATACACTGCTAGGATGACTTTATCATGCTCAGAACATTGAAGAACTAAAAATATCTTTTCAGTAGTACTAATCCATTGTTCAGCAACTAATGGATCAGTAGACCCGCTGAAAGAAGGTGGACGCTGCCTCATGAAGGATTCAACAGAATGTTGCTCCCTCCTTTGCTCGTTTGGAAATCCTGCATGATTCATAGCTTGAGAAAGTTGTGTGAGCATGGCTACAAGATTTTGCATTCCAGATCCCATATCGTTTGGTTGCTCAGGGGGACAATCATTGCATTGCCCATCGCATTCCGCATTAACACGGTTCCTTCGGGTTCCAGCCATTGACTAAAACCAAGAAGAATAGTGTGAGAAACACTAATTATAATAGGAAACCACATAATTCAAAAAAAAAATTCATGCTTATGGTCTTATCCTAGGTTATTCATGGCCATTTCTAAGATTGTGTTCTATGCTTAGACTTATCCGTAGGGTTCTTACTAAGGCTTTCACATCCTAGTTTCCAAAGGTTGACTATAACCTCCGTCTGATACCAACTATAACGACCCATACTTTACATACATTGTTAATACTTCAAAATTGAAGCACACTTATTACAACATATGACAAAACCACAAAGGACCGTATAGGTATAGTGTCTTTAGAAACTGGGAAACATAAACAACTGGTTCATAAATCTTCTACAGTGTCTCCCATTTATTTCATCATATCTAGGGTCCCTTTTAGCATATTCTACTTAATATCCATCTTCCTGACCTGGGGAAAAGAAAACATAAAAGGGTGAGCTCAAATGCTCAGCAAGGGCAAATAAAGGAAATAAAAATCATATCATATCTTTATGAAAATCAAAACCTGCAAAAGAGATCATAATATCTTAACATGGAATAAATCATAGAAGTGAAAATGAGATCCCCATAATCATAACATAAAACTTGAAACTTTGTGGCATGCACACATAATCATGGAAAATCATTTCTTGTTAGTCATGACTCATTGCCAAGACTATCTTAGTGGACAAAGTCCCTTTTTGAACCGAGTTCACTCCTCGTTTCAGTCCTGTATCACTGAACCAAAATAACCTTCCGTTCCAGCCATGTCTATCTCATGAGATATAAAATCATTACCCAATGCATTGGAGGGAGATATAGGTCCCACCCATCTTATAATGAATCCTTTCTTATGTGTGCCACATAATCATAAAACATACATCATCGCATAACACATGTAACAAAAATGGGATTCTTGAAACATCATGACATCATAAATCAATTCATATAAGATAAAGGAATTCATAAACATAATTACATCACAACATAGTCAAATCAATGTAAAAATATGGATAGAAACAGAACCCTTTATTATCTTAGATGGAAAATAATTTTGATAAAACACTTGAATTGAATTCTTGAGGAAAATATCCTTTCTTCTTCAAAATCAATTTCTTTTCACAAAATATCATGCAATTTTAAAAGAAAGAGATTTTATTGAAAATAGTCATGAAATCTTTTAGAGGAAGCTTCATGAAAATAAGGCTTTATAAAACAGTAGAAATCCGTTCGTGCCGTATAAGTTAAAAAAAACATTCTTCGTACTTTTGTCGGAAAAGTCAAAAAGTACCTCGTATGAAAAATGACAAAAGATTCCTTTCATACGTATTACTAAAAACTCACCGAAGGGTAAAAATGGATTTAAACAATTTTAGGTGGATGGAAATAATATTACATATTGAGTAAACATGGATGTGGATGATAAAATACACCCTAGTAAATACTTACGAATAAACAATCTCGGATAAAAATGAGATTGTGATATTTCCCTTACCTTAGGTCTGATTTGCTTTGTTCGTGTCCGAAGCTCCTGTATAATGGTTTAAATAATGTTATTGACTTATTCCAGAATCATACATATTGATATGATATCATATATGGTCATATTATTAGCTTCTTGTTAGTAATATTTCATTGTTACTTGTTACTCGGGTCTTTATAACTTTTTGTTCTTATGCGTGTTTTGTCGAATAAATTCTTATTATTATCTTTAGGTTATAGATAATTCATTTACAGAATGGTATTAGTGTAGTATATACCATATTCATTCATTCAATTCATTTATATAATCATTATGAAATGAAGATCATGTAGAACGAGTCGCATCACATCGTGGAGACGGTATTCCGTACGTACGCACGAGTGATGATATCGTTCCTATGATCGTGGAATTGTATTGGAGTATATATATATTATTTCAGTATCAATATTACTTCATAATAATCATATATAGTTACTCATTACACCATTATACCCATCCTTGTAAGGTGATGGTGGAAAATAGATTACACCACGGCGTGGAGACGGTATTCCGTACGTACGCACGCGCGGTGATTTCATTTTTCCGTAGGATGGATAGAAGGTGAATTAGGGTTGTTTCAAATTTATAATAACATATCAGTATGTAAGTAATACTGATGTTATTACTTTATCATGAAACAACTAAAGAAGAAGATGTTGAAGAAGAAAGAAATTGAAAAGATCGGTAATGGATATTACCTCTTCTTTGGAACGCCTCTTTGAATCCTCCACTTAAGGAACTAAGATTGGTCTTTGGAGAAGACCAGGACCTCTAGGATTATTCTAGGGAAGTGGAGAGGAGAAAATGGCAGGGTTTGGCCGAGCTTGAGTGCTCAATTTGGTGTGAGGAGGAGGGGGAGGAGGTGCCCTTTTATAAGGGAGGAGAGGGGCACCTTAGGAATATTTCAAAATATTATTTTATATTAAAGTCAAAATCGGTTTATAATGGCTCCAAAGGGTCTTATTTCGAAGCTAAAGTGGGGATGGGTCGAAATCCTATAAACCAATAAGATTTAGACAAGTTTAGGGTATTATTTTAACCTTATCAATTAGATTTAACTCTAAGTTAATTAATTTAACTTTTACCGTGTCTTTTTGTTTTCTTTCACTATATTGTTAATACACTTACTATAACATGCCAAACGAACCCCAAATTGTTTATTATTAATATATATATCCTTATCTAAGTCATTTGGCCGAACCTTATATTTTTAAGAATAAAATAACAATTAATAATATAATATTTGATTTAAAAACTATTTTGTGTCAATTTTGACACTATTTGATATATGATTTTTGTGAAAGTCATAACAGAATTATATGTTCAAACCAAGTTGATTAAATCAACATTAATATATCATAGTAACCTAGAAAATTAGTGGAATTTATAAAAAGTCTCAAATTACATTTATTTTGGTATTTATATTATCAATTTTGTCAATATTTCATTAATAAGATAATTACTGCATCATCTTTGTGTCATAAATAAATTACATTATTTGATGTCTAAAAATTACAAATAAAATATCATCATGTAGGAAATCTTTTTATCTTTCTAATTAATATTTACAATTAAATTTATCTTATGTATAACCCCATATTAAAAATGATTTACTTATTAAACTTTGATTTTAACTATTTTAACCCGTCTTTAAATAAATTAATAATAAATGTCCTAATCTAATCCATGTGGGCCTAAATGGTCATATTTTATTCCTAAGTTTGTTTTTGGTCGAATTACACTTGTCCAATAGAATTAGGACATGTGTTAGGGTAATATTAATATCATATTTACCCTTAGTTACCCTATTTACTATTAACCGCGGTAAAAATAGTAAAAAGTTACTATTCACCAAAAAAATTATTTTCATCTCATTGAACCACATTTTAGTCCTTGATATTAACCGTGTCTCTCGGATTTTTGAAATTCCATTCACAGAAGCGGTAAAATTAAGTTTTATGCCAAATTCAGTTTTTAACCTACCACTTAGTGGTTTCACTATTCATCAAAAATTGAAAGTTTTCAGAAAAATACCAAAATTTCACCCTAGGCTAACTTCGATATTCTGAGTCCAAAAATGAAGTCCATTTTGAAAAATAAAATTTATAAAATTTCAAAAAATGGTTATTACTATTCATAACGGCTAGTTTTAATAGCATATTGTTGTTTAGTGAAACTCGGTATTGCGTACGACGCAAGCTATCGAGGAAGGTCGCGATTGCGTGTAAAGCAAGCCAAGCAAGTGTTGTGTAGAAAAAGATTCCTTTGATGATTTATATAACATAAAAGTCTCGGGTGTTACATAAGTGTGCCACATAAATCATACAACATGGATTCATTAAACATCATAATTTATTCTATGAATAAATAAATAGGAATACATAAATTTAAGTACTCAATCAACAAGTGCATTTTCATAAAGTTTAATACCCTTGGTAGAGAAATGGGTATGATATTCATTTACATAATGATTTTGGCATAGAAATTTTGGTGTAACATCGGCAGCATAACGACGTCAAATAGAAATCATAAGATGGGTTGATGATAGAGAAATGTGAATATCATCATTTATACATGAGATGGAAAGTAAGGGGGTTAGGTAACATAACATCCCAACAAATGTAATCGAATTTAGATGCATATTATAAAATAATTTCTTTAAGGTAAATGCGAAGAGAGAAATTCCTTACAGAATTCTGACATGGTAATGGGTGTACATTGGAAGAAATAATGGGAAAGAAAGATGTATATAATCATTCAAACATAAGGAGTGAAGTCTGAGGGATGTGAAAAATCATACCCCAAAATTGTTAATTAAAAATAAAAGGGTATAACAACATAACTAAATTTAGAAAAAATTGAGAAAGAAATAAATCCCTTACGTAGAAGTGTGATCCCAATGACTTGGGAGAGGATTGAGAGAGGCATATAGGGAGCTTAGTTTACCTTTGGAGGATTATAGATAGAGGAGGTAATAGTTTTGTCAAGATCGAAATGGTTTGAGTGAAGAGTAATTGGATTTTAAGTGGGTTTATATAGCAAAGGAAAGGGAATTCTTTATTATTTAGGTTTTGGTCACCACACATTACACTAATCAAAACCACAAATAATTCCATGGATTTCCCCATTGTTTTTTCAAAATTGGAGAGGAAAATATTATTTTATATTTCCAATGGATGAATGTATTAAAATATTACGATTCTTCTACATGGAGGTGAGTCACTCTCTCAAGAAAATCATTTTATACTGTTAAAATGTTTTATAAGTAATGGAGGGTCTACTAAGGCTTTGTAAAATAAATAAATAAAACCTAAAATCAAATTATTTTAAAATTAAAACATATATTAGAAGTACATACCTTTTATTGTATTTTATTACAGGAATATTGATTTATTATGATGTCATCAAACACATAATATATTTTAAGGGAATTTAATTTTTACCCAAAAAATTGACTCTCTTAGAAAATTATAAAAAATCTACCGTTGGATAATTTTGATGTCCTAATTCCAAAAAAAATCATTTTATGTAAATAAATTTATAAATATGTGGATATTTACTTTTAAAATAAAAAATGACATTTATCTACAATTCATGGGTTTAAAAAAATAGCTTTCAAACATTAAAAAAATTTACAATTGTATTCATAAAATTTATATTGTCATTTATATTTAATAAAAAATAATTTAGTAATGATATTTTATTAAAATATTATTTAATTCCAAAAATCCATTAATTCATCAAAATATATTTCTTAATTTAATATTAACTAAAAATACTATTTCTTCTTTTAAAAATATTTACAAAGTAACAATAATAAATTAAATCTATATTATTTATTCTATACAAAAAATAATGCACATAATCGTACTCATAGGTTCTTTTTACATAACCCCTTATAACACCTTAATAAAACCTAAGGGTAAAGTTTGTGATGGTGATATACTCTTGGGGGGGCTCGGATAAAATTTCCCAGGTGGTAATCTCTGTTAACTTCCAATTCTACGATAGATGGTTCCATTCAAGCATAATTTGTTAAAGATCAACTTGGGATTGGTGAGGCGAGAAATCCCTTGACACCGCCTCCATTCTGAGCTCCGAAAAATGGGTTTCGTATGTAGAAATTCTACTAGATGAGGACAACACATCTTTATCTCAGTAAATTGGATTTGTTAAAGCCCTATATTTATATTATTCATTTGATCACAATTCAAGTGCTATATTAGAAATGGTAACAACCCATAATTAAATTTTATAATCCAAAAACATAAAACAAAATAAGTGCATATGTTTTATATAACAATTTTACATAATAAGACATTTTATTATATCAAGAGTAATTTTCATTAATAAAAGTTTGGTTCATTTAATATATACTTCCCATAAATTTATTACTCTATACTCTATGATATAGTACATTTTATTTATGGAAACAATTTTTTGAGCTTCCAATAAATTTTTATTCATAAGTTACTAAAGTTGTAAGTGGATTTCAATGCACAATTCCCTTCCTTGGTTCATAATTAATCATATCTATATATTGAAATTAATTATGGATATATTCTTACATATAATGATTTTATTATTAAATATACCTTATTTTATAGTTAAATCATTTTTCACATCAAATTATTTTTCATCAATGTTATCAATGTTTTGATCAAATTCATTTTTATTAAGAATAATTCTCTTTACATTTAATAGTTTTTTCCTCCATGATTATTTTTTACTCCCACCAATGTTCACATTACCCAAGGGGAAGCTTAAATTTCATTAATCTCAAATTATCCATCTATTCCTATTATTTAATTTTAAAATTGTTATTTAGTTGTCATTTTAATGATGTTATATTTTGATAAGGTTATATAAAAATTATGAAAAGGTTTTTCTATGATTTCACAATAGAAATTTTTATCATGAAATTAACATTTTTTTTGTTTAAATTTATGTATTTTTAGGTTTATATTATTAAATATTATTTTTAATACAAAAAATTATCAAATATTTTAACTTCCCCTTTTTTATTTTTTTTCAATATTCTATCATCGAAGATTCTTTTGAAAAGTAAGACTTTCTAATGTTTTTAACTTATCCATTTAGAAACATTAATAGTTATCTGAGATATTTTATTTAGAACTAATTTCATAAGGTTTTTTCAATTTATTTCTTATCCCTTCTCAATAAAAATTTAACATTAATTCACACTCAAACTTTTATATAAAAAAAATTCACAAATGGTTTTGTGAAATTTTTGGTATTTCTCTTAATTTTTTCCTCCAATGTTTTTATAATAAAAACTGATGTTTTGTTTAACATATATATTTTATTAGGTGATGTGTCCTTTTGTTAAATGATATTTTTATATCTTATTATCTCTTAAGTTAAAGTAATTTGAATTTTTAATAATCCCATTCTTTTTCCATGGGTTATTTAATATCTGATGATGATTGATTTTATGTGGCACACATATGTGTTGATGATGATATGAATGGTCCTATATTTCCATCCAATTAATTGGATTAAACTAATATCTAATGAGATATGAAAACAGTGGACATAAATAGTTTTTTCACATATGTATGAGCATGATGGGATTTATAACATTATCGTTCCGACTGTTGTGGTTTTTGATAAACTTTCAAGTTATTTGTATAATTATTCCACATTACCAAGTTATTAATAATGTTATTTAAATTTTATAAGATTCATTTATTTTTTGTAAAATTTCATGTTTTAATGTTCATTACATATTTTTGAAATCATGATCAAATGATTAAATATTATTGATCTATTTTTTGTGCCATGTTGTGTCTTTTTTGCATCCTTAGTGATTTTTTTATGATCTTACATTTCTTCATCATAATTTATGATTATCATACATGTTCTTATGATATTTTATTATAATATTTATATATTATTATTATTATACTTCATGTTTATGATATAATTCCTTATAATATTTCATTCACCTTACTGATAATTTGTTCTGAAAACTTTTTTACGCATACATAAATTAGTTTGTAGAGATTATTATGTCATCATAGGTATCTAGAAAAGGTCCTAGTGGAGAAAAAACATGGAGAAATTTTCAAAAGTGTGGGAAATGAAGAAGATTATGTATCTAGTTAATATGATAATAAATGATTAATTCATTGGGTTATGGGACTGTTTATGATATGTATTACTTAAATCATGATATTAATGTATTATTTATGTCATGTTTAATGAGGGTCACTATATTTAGTACTTGATACGATTTTTGTTATTTTTAGAGATTAACATAGTTATTTTGAGGATTATTTTAGATAACCTTAGTGAAAACATCATATACGATTCTATGTATATAATGATATCAAGGAATATTGGTAAAGCCATCAGTAGATGGTCTTACCTATAAATAAATCCATGTATGGATACTAATATTATATAAAGTTTTGGAAAAGATATACCTTGGGGTAATCATCTAGAAAATGGTTAGTTAAGAATCAAATCAATTGTCATCCTGATGCATGATGTGTGGGATTGAGACTATACACCTAGTTTACACTAATAAGAGATATTTTGTATTGACCACATGAACCACTATAAAGGAATTATTTAATATTTTCTATTAGGGATTAATTTTATGAATTTAAGATAAAACAACATAAAGTAACCTAGGACAAACTAAGATCGATATATAATAAACTAAGGAAACTATAGTCTAATGTGATAATGTAAAAAAATACATTTTAATGAAGAATTCCGTTTAAAAATTTAAAAATTCATCTTCATTTTTAATGTTTTTTTCACCAATCTCAACCATTTTTTGTTTTAGTGATCCCTGGAACAAGAAAGAACTGAGTTATCCATGAGTTTTTGAGAAAATGAGATGATTACCTTACAATAATCCCATCATATTGGGATATATAATGAAAAAATTTGCGATCATGGAAAACAATGTATCATGAATGTTGATTAACAATGTAACCATAGTTGAAATCAGGAGTATAACAAAGAAAAAAATGATATAGGTTCTAGAAAATTATGGTAATAAATATGATTAAAGAAAGTCTATTTAATTCAATATATGTCATTTTTTGGATAATTATCTATGTAATTTTATTAATGGGACTAGGATTTAATTTACTTATGTTAAAGGAGTCCATAAGGTATTTAAATACCCTGAAAAAATAATGAGTTCAAATAACACAGGGAAATAAGATATAACTAATACTTTGTCATGAATAATAATTCAATGTTTGGAGAACTCTAAAATTATCCAATTAAATTAGAATATAAGGGTTGTTGAGGATGGAGGGACTATAAAACATCTTAGATCCATGAGGAAATGAATAACCCACATAATGAATAACAATATAAATGATAAAATTAATTAGGTTCCACTTATTCCTCACCTTAAATTGGTGGATGTATTTTGGGACTATTGATCCTATCAAATCTATGATGCATTATAAGAACATAGATTTACTACCCTAAGTGATTTATATTTTAAGGAATAAATTTAATTTTTTAACTATTATGTTTTTTATAAATAAATATTTCCCAAATAAAAATAAAATCCTTTAGAAAAATTTATTCAATTATCAAAATAGAATGGATATCTTCACTTTGACTAAAAATTTATTTCGTGAATATAGAAATATTCTAAATCTTTTTTGACCATTTTTTCGTGGATAAATTGCTATTAATTATCTTAAAAGATAACTACATATTTCACAAAAACATTAATACATAGTTATGAGGTGCACTTAACTGAAATGGTTAGAGAAAATATGTGTTTTCTATTCTTCTCTATGATATTGAGGGTAACATCCTATGTCTAGGGAATATTTTCACATCCATTAGCTATTCCATCAATTGAATGATAAATAAATGGGGGATGTAATTTATTTAAGGTTGTAGAATTTATTGAGATGAGTTTTTTATCCTTCAATAAATAATGTCTTTTATTGTTTTCTCCCCATGCAACATCAAAAAACAACCCCATATATACCATCATAAATTAGTCATAGAATTAGTGGGAACAAATATTTGTAACAAAATTATGAAATATATATAATTGAATATTTATATATATACATATATAATAAAATTCTCGTTAAAATCAGACTTAATTGGTACGACTACAATACTACTAAAATAACATTTAATGGTGAAAATAGTATTTTTAAATTGGATATTTTTTCATGATTAATATATTTAATAATGGAACTAATTTTAGATGAATAGTTGACATTATAAATATGGGTTCCTATGAAAAAAAATTTAGGATATTTCATAATTTTATATTAAAGCATTCTTATTCAATTTTAGGATGTTAATTTGAAAATTTTAACATAAATTTTGGATTTATCATGGTCATAAGATATTAATATTTATTTTTGTATATTTTCTAAAATAATTGATTTTTAAGAGAATAGTGAAACACTCCATTTATGAAAATATTGTACATTTTGTAACATCACATTGATATAATAATAAACCTAAAACTAAGAAAACTTATTTCATTGATAAATATATTCCTTTTAAGTAATATTTTTTATTTTAGAATTTCATGTTTAAATTTAATATCTATATTTTATATTTTGAAACATATAAAATATTTTCTAAAAAACTGTTTTAAATACATTATACAATAGTAATTTAAAATTAGTTTTTATCAATTTAATCATATGAGATGGATTTAAAATTCGAATTATTTGGGTCCATATAATCTAATAAGAAACACTAAATTTTATTAATAAATTTTATATTACCTTGGGTAAATTTTAGTTACCCTTTAAAAACAATTATATCTTAATGAATTCTACATTTAACAATTATGTGTAATTTAAAAATTGAATTAAAAAATTTTCAAATAATGGTCTAATATAATTTTTAAACATATAAAAAATTAATTATTCATCATTTATAGTGCATTTAATGTCATATAATATTATGAATACTTAATTATTAAAACATAATTTTTCTACATAATCATTTGTTCAAAACATTTTATGTTTTGATTTAAAAGTTAATTTCTAATATTATAAATTTAATTTAGATAAATTGATTCTATGTTTGTATTCATAATTTCTTAATTTTTTCATTTGGTTGTACATAGATTATTATAATCAAAATAATTGATAGGATTCATATTTAATTAAGATAAATATGTGTTTAAATGTCTAGTCTTTGGTGTCTCAAATTTTCCTAAATTATAATAATCTTTAGAACATCCTGAAAAAAAAAATTAGGATGTAAATTATTACATACATTACTTCCCAAACATACCTCACTTAACATGCCTAACATTCATTTAATTCTATTTTAACCCCTTGTTTAGAATTCTATTCTAAAAAAAATTCCCTCTTCCTATAACACACCAAGGT
This sequence comes from Viscum album, assembly GCA_963277665.1. NCBI lineage: Eukaryota > Viridiplantae > Streptophyta > Magnoliopsida > Santalales > Viscaceae > Viscum > Viscum album. Next base: position 719,352,342 of record OY728164.1, on the reverse strand, counting down.
TTTACAAATAATTGAAACAAATTATATAATAAGACTCTATGATACAAAACATATTTTTATGGATATAGTTATAATGTATCCATTAAAATATTATTTTTTTGCTTCTGTGTTTTAGAATTTCAAAAAATGGTCTTCTAAAATTGTTATCAGTAAGTTATTTGGAGTCTGATGGAACCTACTTTATTTTTCGTGAATAGAAAAATACCTTTATGAATAGTAATATGAGTAGTAATATGACGCTAATTAATATTAAATTTTATTATTATTTTATTGACTTAAGGATTTATGATTATGACATCTATATTAATTTTTCAATGTGATATAAACTGAGTAGTAATTTTTAAATTGTTAATTTCTGAAAAAATAATGAGATAACTTTAAAATTAAAATATTAATATTTAGAAAATTATTTTCAAAAAATATAAATCATTTTTGAATTTTATACACTGAAAATCGGTAAGGAGAATTTTCGGTTTTCTTCTTAAATTCTTGATTTTTTTGATGAATAGTTAAATAAGGTAAAATGCCATGTATACAAATTATCAGGTAAATATACTATATTTGACATAATGAAAGATGTAGGACCACTTTTTTCAAACTCACTTCATATATTTACTCTTTTTATCACAATAATAAAGAATAATCAATGTTTGGGTAAAAAATATTAAATACTGATTAAAATAATTTAAAATCACTCCTCTCCTCCACTATAAATACCACCCTCATTCCCCTCTTCCTCTCACACCACTCACGCATTGAGACTTTTCTATGTTCTTCCAAATCGCTTCCTCAAGTATCTTCCCCACTTCCAAGACCTGGTGGTCTTAGAAAAAGACCAAAACAAAGGCCTTAAGGATGATATTAGGGAGAATAAATCAAGAGGTAAGAATCCTCTTTCATTTTCATTCATTTTCTTTTCAATTAATTTCTTTTATTATACTCTCTTATACTACCCTTAACTAGGAAGTATTAAATCTCATGAATATTATATATTCTATATTTTATCATGTTCATGTAAAAAATTCCTCGTCTTGATTCCTATCATCTTCCACTTAATCTAAAAATAAATTAAAACATCATTTGTGATGCGACGTTTACCAAAATTATGGTTGATGTGCTTTCAATTTAAATTAATTCCTTCAAATATAATCATAAAACCATTTTAATTGTTGAAAAATATTGTAAACTATTTTATGTAACCTATTCTCTGTTTTCAAATTAACTTATATGCATGAAATCAAATTATATAATGAAATAAGTTCATGATTATCGAGGAACTGCCAAAAATGATCTAAAAAATTATCATTAAAGTTTTATCTAATGAGGCATCATATTATATTATACAAAATTATTTATGGTATAATTATATATTTTAGAATCAAATAAATACAATTTCATTCCACTTTTATAATTTCATTTCCATACTAAATGAAAATCAAATAAAAACTGACCATGGAAATCATACAACAAACACACCTGAAACAGTGAAATAAAAAAAATAAAAATAATTAAAGGGTGAATTGATAATATGAAATTATCTTATAAGGTGTTATAAATAGTAAAACGTTTCTTTAAAATACTAATAACTCTCTTTTAACCATTAAACATGAGGTTTAAACAATTCTTAAGTTAGACAAACCCGTGGTAAGGGAATCTAGAAACCAATTTCTATTCCTTGAGATAACTTTTACGTCATTAATTGTGTGGTTTTAAGATAATTTGGATGTTCAATTTTTGTTCATATTATGTTTAATTATGTGTATTTATAGTTTATACACATATTCATTCCATTATATTGATTCTCAAATCAATTATCTATTATTTGTAAGTGACTTTTCTTATAAAATCTTATTTTAATCCTCTAGTTTTACAAAATACAAAGTGAATTTTTTTATATTATGTTATTTTTCTTGTGCATTGTTTATTATTATGGGTAGGATATATACCTCCCTCAAATTCCTTGGTTATGTGTACGTTGGAGGTCGGCTTTATGGTTACTTCATGTTTTGCTGCGATAGATACACCATAAGGTTGTCCTGAGTGTTACATTGTATGGTAATTGTGAGGATTACAAATCATAAGGTAGTCCTAGGTGTTAAAATATTCATATGTAGTTCCCCATGATAACATTATGATTCTATTATTATTATTTATGTTTTATTAAATCTTATGGAAATCTCAAGTTTTATTATATAAGTATATATAGGTCACAAGTATGCCTTTTTGAAAATGATCTCACACGTTCATCGACCAATGCTTACTTTTTCTACTTTTTATATCCCTTAAGAAGATTTTTCTGGTCATCCAATGTTTTTAAATGATTTTCACAGGTTATAAGGATGTGTATAAAAAATAAGGAATCCATGTTAAATGTAATGAAGATTTGTCAATGAAATTAGGTTTTATTTGATATGTTCCATGTTCTGGGAGAAATGGATAATGTTTTGGCATTATTCTCTCTATATAAATGTTGAATGATATGTTTGTAATATATCTTAGTTCTCTATAGCTATAAATTTTAAAATATCATCAATATTAAAGGATGTGGGTTCTTGACTAAAATCCATGATTTTGTAATGTAATAAGATTAGGTTCTTATAGTTGGTATCCGAGGATGGTTTAGATATCATTATTGGTTATGATGATGTTAAAAGAATATCATAAAAGATATTTAATCTATGGTTAATTTGACATGTTATTAAAATTAAAAATTACCATGTTCCATTGACTATGATATATATGTTCAGAATATTTTTTTATTGAAGAAATAGGAAACCTAAAGCGGAAAGGCACCTAAAGAGTGATATCTTTCTGATGTTGCATCTTAGGATTGTTGGGATCCAAACCAAGTATTTTGTGGTAGTAATGTATCAGATGTCACATGGAATAAATGTTGGCGACATCAATGCAAGAGAATAACCATAGGTACCACAAAATAAAGTGATGATAGTAGATTATTTCATGATACTATAACCTTCTACTTTAAGTGGATCTTCTGAACTAGTAGTGATTGAATGATGGATTGATGCTCGTGAAATGATATTCAATGATTTGGGATGTTCATATAATCAAATGTTAAGGATTTTTAATTTATATTTTTGAAGGTGATGTTGATCAGTGGTGTTCAATAGTCAATAATATCAGGGATAGGGAGGATATTTAGGTATTTGGGTGAGATAAATTTAAATATCTTTTCCTTGAAGAATACTTTCATAAGGTTTCTCAACATGGGATGGAGAATAAATCCCGTGAATTAAATAAAAATGGGGAATATTCGAGGTTCATGAATGAAGTGAACTTCAACCGACTGGTGAGGTATTCTCGAAATATCTTTTTAGACATTCATAGGATAATAAACCATTTTTACTCAAGATTAAATCAAAGGTTTTGAAGATCGTTGGCCTCCCATGATTTCAAACAGTATTAGAAACATGTCTGATGTGTTGAGTGGGTTGAAATGGAGTTTTCTGATGATCAGTGCACAATGAAAACAAATAGAAGAGGTCCAGGTGACATGTGAAAGGTAAGAATCAATTAAAAAAACAAATTTCTAGAAATTCCACTTTCCAATTTTTCAAAAGTGTAAAAAATCACCCAATGGAATTCATTGCCAAAACATGGAAGTGTTTTTTATGTTTTATGTTTGGAGATATGGCCTAAGATATTAATTAAAATGATCCAAATACTAATCCTGATGAGAAATCAATTAAGTGTTTTAAATGTGTTGAGATAGTTAATTATTAGAATTCCTACCCAAAGAATGTTTAGAATTATTAAAATAATCAATACTATAAACAAGAAGGTGCAGTGAGATCCTTTGAGACTACATCAATAGATTCTGAGACATCTAATGCAATTGTATCAAGTACCTTGACTGTTAACTCAGATTTTTCCAATGTTTTTTTGATACTGGGTCTACACATTCTTCTATTTATAAGAAATTTTCTTTTAAATTTGATATATTACCTCATCAGATGACACAAAAACATATGTTTAAGACACCTGGGGGAAATATTATTGAAAAGAGGAATAATAAGAATATTTCTATTGTAGTATATGTAAAGACATTACCTACAAACCTTGTTGTTTTTTTCCTTTGTAGGTTTTTATATCATTATGGGTATGGATTGGCATTTGAATTATCTTGTTATGATTGATTATAATGATTAAAAAGTTTTTTTAGAATGATTTTCTAGTTTTATACAACAATGAACCCATACAATTGATAACATATCAAGAAGCTGATAAACAATTGAAATATGGAAATTCATGTTATCTTGACCATATTGTTGAAAACATGGGGACTATTCATAATTATTATGTGCCAGTGGAAAATAAATATATTGATATTTTTACTAATGAGTTACCCAGTGTTATTCCTGATCAAGAAGTCAAATTCACAATTGAATTAGTTCTTGTTGGAAATACAATTTCAAAACCTCCTTACCGAATGGCTCAATTGGATCATTCAGAGTTGAAAATTCAGTTACATGATTTTTTGGTAATGGATTCATTCATCCTATAACTTCATCATTGGGTTATCATGTTTTTTTAATTAAAAATAAAAACTAGTCAGTGATACTTTACATTGATTATAGAGACCTAAATAACATCACTACTAAGAACAATATCCTTTTCCTCGTATCGATGACTTTTTTGATCTTCTCTAGAGTGCTATGTACTATTTGATGATTGAATTGAGATTCGGACAACATCAGTAGAAGGTAAAGGAGGATGACATCCTAAAAATTAATTTTAATACTATATATAAGAATTTTGATTTTGTTATTATGTCATTTGGGTAAACTAATTCGCCTATTTTATTCTTTGATCTTATGAATAAAATATTTCTTGAGTTCATGTATAAGTTTTTGGTTGTGTTTGTTGACTATATTATGGTATTATATAAGAGTAAATAGGTGTATGAAAAACATATAAGGGTTGTTTTATAAACCATAAAGAAAAAGAATCTGTATGGAAAATTATGAAAGGGTATTTTTGGTTGCAACTGATTACATAACGTGGGGACATTATAAATAAAGAAGGAATAAATATTTATAATGCCAAAACAAAAGTGGTTGATTATAGGGAAGGACCTACAAATTTTAAATAGATTCATAGTTTTCTTCAACCTATAGGTTATTAATGATGGTTTGTTAAAACCTTTGCACAATTTTCTATCCTTCTAACTACGTTAAAATAGAAATCAGCTTAAATTTGTTTAAATAGTAGAATGTGAATCATTTTTTCAGGAACTAAATATGAGATTAGTGAATGATCTAGTTTTGGATATTCCTTTCATAAATATTTACTTTTTTATATATCATGATGATTAATTTATGTTACTTGGTTGTGTAATGATGTAAAATGGTCAGGCCATTAATTATGCTTCAATAAAACTAAAACCTCATAATTTATATTATTTGACAAATGATTTGGAATTAGCTATTGTGTATTTTTCATTGAAAATTTGTAGGCATAATTTATTTGGAGGAAAATTTCAAATATATATTATACCAAAAATTATAAAGTATATATTCACTCAGAATTGAGAAAACATGAGGTAGAGAAAATGGTTGGAATTGATAAAAGATTATTATGTCATGATAAATTACAATACCGGAGAAGAAAAAAATGAAGGATTAATTGAGTTGAAAACATCATGCTTCATTAACCATGCGACATTGATAACATGATCCCTTTATTAATAATTTGATTAATTTTGGCTTTGAAGTTGTTGGTACAAGAAATACCACTATTTTGTTTCAGGATATAGGGTATTCATCATGATTAGACAGAATTAAGAAAGTGCAGATGGAAGACCGTGAGATAAAGAAAAAGGTAGAATGGGTTAAAATGGGTATGTCCTCCTAATTTAACCTAGATAAAGATAATGTTTAAGGATTTCAAAAAAGGTTTTTTGTTCCTTGTTATCCTCATTTAATGAAATAATTGTTGTGAAAATCTCATAGTTCTCCATTTTCAATTCATTCTAGAATCACTAAGATGTGTTGAGACCTTTGAGAGTATTATTGGTTGGATGGAATGAAAATAGATATTGCATAATTTACTATGAAATGTTTGAAATCTCAATATGTTAAATTAGACTGGTACTTACCAAATGGGATGAATCATACAATGTTTTTGGCTCATCATTCTCTACTGTACCTTAAAGAGATTGTCAGGTTACATGGAGTGTCTCTTTCCATTGTATCTAACCAGGATCCCAGGTTCACTTCTAAATTTTAGAAGCACCTTCAGAAGTCATTGGGGCCATAATAAAATTTCAATACAACTTTTCAACCTAAATCATATGGACAGTTATAATGAATGATTCAGAATTTGGATGATATGACTTTTTCTTGTTCAATGGACTACCAGGGATGTTGGGATCTTCTCCTTTCTTAGTTTAATTTTCATATAATAAATGTTTTCATTCCAATATATATATAGAACCTTTTGAGTCATTTTATGTGAAGTAGTGTCGAACTCCATCTTTTTGGTATGAAGTCAAGGAAAGGATGTTGGTGGGGCCACAATTATTAGAAGAAGTGACTGAGACAGTGAAGATGATCTATTTACACAGGAGGATAGCTCAGAGAAGGAAGAAATTTTACATAGGCAATTGGAGGAAAGAATTTTCTTTTGAGGTAGGTGATCATGTTTTTCTAAAAAATCTCACCAATAGAAATGTGTAGTGCGATTTGTAAGAAATGAATGATAAATCCACTGTTCATTGCACCTTATGAAACCTAGATAAAGTTTCACCAGTCACCTACCGAGTAGCTTGCCCTCCAAGTTTTTCATAGGTACATAATTAATGTAATGTTTTGATATTGATAAATTATGTTCCATATTCATCTCATTACATGATCCCAAGCATAGGTTAGCTGGAAGAGAACCTTTCTTATGAAGATAAACTAGTTTAGATTCTTGATAAATGAAGGAATATATTGTAGAATAAGTTAATCCCCTAGGTAAAGGTTTTTTGGAGAAACCACATAGTTTAAGAAGCAAAATTAGAGTATGAAAATTCTATGAGGGAAAGGTACCCACACTTTTTTAATAAGTAAATAATCAAATAAAAATTGTGAGGATTTAATTTCCTGAAGGTAGGGTGAATATAATACCACATGGTTTTACAAATAAATGAAATTCATGAAATACTAAGACTCTATGAAAAAAAACATAGTTTTATGGTGATAGTTATAAGGTATCCATTAAAAAATAATTTTACCTCTTCTGATTTTTGAATTTAAAAAAATGGCCATCTATAATTGTGATTAGGAAGAATATGTAGTCTAATGGAACCATCTTGATTTTTGATGAATAGTAACAAATCCGTATGAATATTAATATTAATTTTAATATGACCCATATAATAGTAAATATTATTATTATTTTATTGTCTTATGGATTTAAGATAATAGCAAGTTCGTTAATTTTTCTGCATGATCTAAAATGATTTATTATTTTCCAAATTTTTTTCTGAATAAAGTATGATTTTATTTAAATATTAAATTCATCATATTGAGAAAATTATTTTCAAAAATTGGGCTTTATTTTTGAATTCTACACATTGAAAAATAGTTAGGTTGATTACTTGGTATTTTTACGAAATTAATGAATTTTTAATGAATAATAAAATATGGTAAAATACAATATATACATATAATTAGTTAAATTCAATATTTATAATATCAGGAATTATGAAAACACAATTATTTAAAAATAAAATGATCTATTAAATATTTTTATAACAATAATATATACTATTCATAGCCTTGGACAAAAAATTTAAAAAAAATGATTAATATAATATAAAATCCCTCCTCTCATCCACTATAAATACCACCCTCATTTACCTCTTTATCTCACACCACTCAAGCACTGATCCTTTCTAATATCTTCTAAATACCCACCATAAATCTATTACCCACGTCTAAGTCATTTTGTTCTCAAAAAAGGCCAAAACCAAATGCCTTAAGGAGGATCTCAAGGATAAGAGATCAAGATATAATAATCCCATTTAATTTTCCTGTGTTTTCATTTCAATTCCTTTCATTTCTTATACTCTATTTCAATACAAATATACAAGAGGTATTAAATATCCATAATCTTATATATTACATATGTTATCATGTTTATTAAAAAAAATCACCTTTCCCACTCTCCTCTTCCTCTTATTCTAAAAATCACTATTTGTGATGTGTTATTTATTAAAATTGTGGACGATGTGCTTTCAATTTCAATTATGTCCTTCAATTATGATTGTAAAACCCTTTTAATGGTTTAAAAAGAATTTAATGTGTATTATATAACCTATTTTATATTATTTAATGAACATCTATGCATGAAATTAAATTATATAATGAAATAATCTCATGGTTATCGAGGAACTGCCAAAAATGTTCTAAAACAAATATCATTAATGTTTTATCTAATGATTATTCATCATCATATGATAAAAACGACTTATGGTATTATTATGTATTCTGGAAGCATATTAATACTATTTAATTCAACTTATGGAATTTCATTTCTATATGAAAATAAAATCAAATACAAACCAGCCATAGAAATATTTTAAAGAACACACCTGAAATAATGAAAGGAACAAAATACTAATAATTTAAGGGTGAAATGATATTATGAAATGATTTTATAAGGTGTTATAAAAATTAAAAAATTTCTAAATATACTAGTAACACTATTTTAACCATTTTATAGGAGTTTTAAAAAGATTTTAAGTAAGACAACCCTAAGATAAGGGAATTCTTTACCCAATTTCCATTCTTTAGCTTAACCTTATACTTCATTAACTGTGTAGTTTTAAGATGACTTGTGAGATGAATTTTTGTTTATATTATGTTCAATTATGTCAATTTACAGTGTACACATATTCATTTTGTCATATTAATCCTCATATTAATTATATGTTATTTTTATGTGACTTTTCTTGTAAAATCCTAGATTAAACTTCAAGTTTTAAATAATTCAATGTGAATATTTTTTAATGATTATGTTATATTTATTTATAATTATTTATTAATAAGGGTGGTAAATATATCTCCATCCAATTAATTGGGAATTTTTATGTTGGAGGTTAGGAGCATGATTACTCCATGTGTCGCTACGATGGTTACAAAATAAGGTAGCTGTGATAGTTACATTAAAAGGTATCCATGAGGGTTAAAAATCATAAGTTTAGGCACTAGGGTTTAAATATACGTATGTAAGTCCACAAGAAAAAATTTTGGTTTTTTTCATTATCTTTAGGTTTTCAGGAAATCCCATGGAAATATTTTGTTTCACAAAGTAGGTATATATGGGTGACAAGTATGTCTTTTTGAAAATGATTTCATACGTTCATGGAGTAATGTTTTCTTTTCCCACATTTTTTATCCCTTACGGATATATTTGTGCAAATCCCACGTTTTTAAATAATTTTAATAGGTTATATGGTTTTTTAAGACAAATAATGAATCCATATTAATTGTTATAAATATCGGTCAAATAAATCATGTTTTATTTGATAGGTTTTATATTTTTGATGAAATAGATAATGTTTTAGTGGTATATTCTCTATATAAATGTGGATTGATATGTAAGTATTATATCCCAATTCACGTAAAATCTAAACTAGAAAAGATTTTCAATATGAAAGGAAGTGATTTCTTTGACTAAAATTCCAGATTATGTAATTTAATAAGGTCTGGTCCTTATACTTCCTCATTTATAAAATAAAGATCACTTCCACCCTTTAAATACACTACTCATATTTAGAAATTTCCTTCAAAATACTCCCAAATAACCTTTCAATAAAGTAATTTACACACCATAGTTCACATATTCACTATAAATTATCCAAATTCCTCCAAGTGTACAATCTTCATAAAAAAAGCTTAAGGTCTCAATGTTTGTATCACATCTTTCTTAGAATTTCATTCTTACTATTTCCATTATAGAACAAAAATAACAATAGTATAATAATTACATAATAATAATTCATGTGTTTATATGCCTTTATTAAAATGGTACAATCATTATTTATTCTCTTACTTTTACAGGGAAAAATAATAATTGCTATTAGGCACAGTATGCGGAATAGAACTGCCACGATGTGATGCTTTCATTTTTTCATCACCACCTCTCATGGATGGTATTAATGATGGTATTGGTGAATAAATATGATTTATTTAATTTATTTATATTTTTTTAATTCACACTTATTATCCACCTCCACCCCACATATTCATTGAGTAATGGAACTAATAATCGTCCATTATGCGAACTACCGCCTCGACGAAGAATTGTTTTTTTCATTTTTCTTATATTTTTTCACTATTTATAATAATATTAAAATAATTTTCACAATAATAAATATTTAAAAATTATATCATTTTTATACTTAAAAATTGAAATTATGTCAAAATAAAAACATGTTTAACTATATTCAAAATTCAAGTTAAAGCATGTTCAAGAATGTGTCAATTTGACCTCCTACATGAATATTACAATAAAATTATAAAATGGATGGTTATAAAACCATACATTCATTTATAATATGACATAAATATTTAATAAAATATATTATCTTTCTAATGGAAAAAATATTATTTAATTTAGTAATTAACAAAACACCCACCAAAGGATTAAAATCATAAGAAAAAATGTTCATTGTAAATTTTATCATCTTGAATAATAATTGAAGTACTCATTATAGGTAATATACAAAACCTAAATCATTATAATTAATCTATTATAGTAAGAGAAAATAAATATCAATCATAAAATTTGGAATATTAGTGAACACCAACACCACTCTTATGAAACTACAACAAATAGTCAAAAATATAAAAACCCAATGTCAAAAAAATAGAAACTAAATAACTAACTATATATAGATAATGATTATATATGAAATTTCATAATATTTTTATGAATTAATATGTTCTAAAAGTATGCTATTATTATAGTTTTTATATGAGTTTACAGTGATTTTTACTAAGTGGATAAACAAGGTAAGTGTTTCTTTGACTCGAATTTGAATCTGTTATGACCTGTTTATGTTATACACCATATTTAATTTTCATTAGTGTAAATACTATCAATATATAATTTTTTAAAATTAATTATTTATATTACATTATTTATAATGTTTTTTTACATTTTTACTCTTTAATGGGGTTTTGATTCAAAATATACCAAGGTTACAACTGTTTTTTCATCTCAACTTCCTATCATGGGGCCATGTTTTAATGTTTTGGACAAATTTTTTATTTATGTAGTGTATATACTAAAAAAATAAATTTTGAAAAAATAAATAAATGATGTATTCTTTTATATTTAAAAAAACATATTATTATTTAGTTTCTATAACTTCTAATTCAAAAGTCACTATAACCCTAGGGATTTTTTATGGCTCAATTATATTCCTTGGGTCACTATCACTTATCTTTGTTTTTCATATTTCATGATTAATATATATTAAACTATACGGATGTAAGGATGTGTTACTCCTTATTTTATATGTAAATCAACTTACATAAAAATTTATTCTTAATTATTTTAGGGTTTCACGGAAATACATTTTTGTTATGAAAATATATTATTAAAATTTAATGATTATTAAACCATTTTAGTCTTTTTAATTTTCTCCAATATTCTCCATTCCCAATTAAGAAATAAAATTTTTCATATTAATAATTAACCTTTTATTAGGAAATATTCTTTTCCAAAAAAAATTATTTATCATTTTTAAGATTTTTGTTCTTTATAATTTTTTTAAAAATGTTCAAATGTTTTATCTATCCTTTAAAAATAAAACATTTTATCATCCCATCTACATTTTATTTTAATCATATTTATGTCTTATTATTTTTTTCATTTATAAAATATTATTAACAAACATACATGTTTAAAAATAATTCGCATACCCTTTTTGAAACAATTATATTCTTTCATGTTTCCCTTATTAATGATTCTTTTCAAGAATAAATGATTTAAAAGTATTTTCACTTATAAATTTTGAAACCCTGTTTCATTTCATTAATCTTTAATTTAGACCAAATTATAACAATAAATTAAAAAATCATTTTATATCCCTTATCAAAAATGTTTTTTAATGTAATTCACACTAATATTATAAAAAAAAATCAATGGATTTGTTAAAACATTTTTATGTTCACTTTAATATCCCCTCCAAAGGTTATCTCCCAATGAAATATTGTTTTGATAAACATTAATATTTTATTATTTTGTGAATCCTTTTTGTAGTGTATTATTTATATCTTATGATTTATTATCTCCATGTTATATGATTTTTAAGGTGTAAATTCTTTTTCCATTGGTTACCTATGATTTGAAAATGTTTTATTTTTAGTGGCTCATGTATATATATATATATATAGATGATGATGTGTAGGTTCCTATTTAACCATACAATATATTGGTTTCAGCTTCTATATCATGTTATAGTTAGAAACGGATATCATTATTTTTTCACATAGGTGTGTGCATGTGGGGTTTGAGGACATTTTAGGCATGCGAATAAGTAGTTTTTTCACATATCATTAGTAGAAAAATACCCTATACCAACGGTTTGAAACCATGGGTATAGGCCTCCAAACCATTAGTATAACCTATACCAGTGGTTTGGAGAATCATGGCCAAGTATGAAGTGGGGTTAGGTCTATACCAACGGTTTTCCCAAAATCATTGGTATTGACCTATAGCAATAGTTTTCAAAACTGTTTGTATAATTAATATAAAAAATCTATACCAATGGTTCTCTAAAACCGTTGGTATATGTATTTCGAAAAAGAAGCATTCGATTGGTTTTGATCCTAGTACCAGCAGTTTATGATTGAACGACCTAACCACTAACCTAACATGACTTTTGTGTACATAATTGCATAAATATATATATATGAATTATCATAAATATTTTAAATTTTGAGTTATTTAATGTTCTCTATAACCAGTTTCTATAAAAAAAATACATGTAACTATACCAACGGTTCTCAAAACCATTGGTATAGACCTGTACCAACAGTTTTTGTAACCGTTGATATAGATTCTTTGATTTGTGGATGTAAAACAATGGTTTCAAAGAAACCGTTTTTATAGGGGGGGACCTCTACCAACATCTTGGGGAAACCGTTCGTATAGGGTCTCTATTATGGACCTATACCAAGGGTTTTCCCAAAACTGTTGGCATAGGTCCATAGTAGAGACTGTATACCAACTGTTTTCCCAATCTGTTTGTACAGGTCCCCCCTATACCAACGGTTTTTCTGAAACCATTATTATATGTCCATATAAATTACTTATACCAATGGATTTTGCCAAAACGTTGGTATATGTCCATATAACTGAACTATACCAACAGTTTTCCCAAAACCATTGGAATAGATCTTATTTCCAATAGTGTATGTGTGGAAAAAATGGGTTTTCACACATTGTTTTTTCATACTTGTTGTTTTTCAATATTTTCATGTTATTCAAAAATTTATGAAACATTCTATAGACATTTATAAATTTAGGTAAATTTTATGAGATTCCTTTTTTTCATGATATTCCACATTTTCATGTTCATGCTTTATATTAAATTTATTTCACACTTTTATATCATTCTTGCATGTTTTGTGATTATTGATATGTGTTTTGATACATGTCATTTCTAGTATTCATCCATAATGGTATTTTTTTTAATCTTATGTCACAATCGTAATGTTTTATGATTTTATTACACAGTCTTTTGATATTTTATTATGATATCTTTACATTTCCCTCATTCTCCTTCATGTTTATTATAAAATACCTTATGATATGTATTTTCCCTTTCTGGTCATTTGAGATTAGCCCTTTCTCAAGATTCCAATACTTATGTAATGAATAAGATAATGTAATGTGAGGAATATAGAAAAGGTTATAGTGTACCACGTTAATGGAGAAATGTTCACAAGGGTTATTAAATTACATGATTTCATAACTATTCTCAAAGGTTGAAACCCTTGCAGTCCATGGGTGTGTGATGGCTTGTGAAATTTAATTTTTAAATAATTAGATTATTTTATTATTTTAATCTTTTTTATAATGTTTATTTGTTTATGAAAAATAAGATAAATGGAATAAATTAATATTTTTTACATTGAATAGGTTTATACAACTACAAAATGGATTTACATAGAAGATACCTTATGGTGAATTCTATATCATTAATTATCCAAATAATCTTTTGAGTCGTGGAAATTGAGGGATATGATAGTGAATATGAACTTGTACTATATTGACATGCATTAATTTGATATATTTTATCCCGTAACCTTAATTTCTAACATAGTTGAACAATTCAAGTATTATCTAAGATTAGATATTTCTTTTCTTTCTATAAAAACTAAACATAATTTTGGGAAGACCACTGATGTAATAATATAGTATGAGAACTTTGTGTTTATTTTGTGTGAATGAATTGTTGTAATTTTTCATTTTAAGATACACTCATCTGTGCATAACTACATGAAATGTAACGTTCAACAAAGAATTAAAAATATTTATATATGTAATTGTGAACTTCTTTTTAATGGGATGACATGAAGTGGAATGTGGAAGACTATATATTGAGATGCATCACTTGTCATCAAGTCATGGCATAAAATTAATGATAATCTATTATGTTGTGATATTTTCATATCCTCACATGGGAATCATAGAATATAGTAATGGAGTTTTTCAAAATTCTACCAATAATGGTTTGGATTCATGATACCATATGCGTGATATTGTATCATCTCTTAATGTCTACTCACTTAATTCCTATTTGTCAAACCAATATAGTGGAAGACATGGAAAAACACCATATTTAAGAAGTTATAATGTTAATGGAATATAATATTTCATCATACCAAAATATTATAATTATTTTAATTATTGTATTTATAATGAATTGCATTCATATTTTGCTACCCCAGTAACCATTAACATGTATTATTATCTTTAAATAGATGGATAATTGGAATAAAAGATCCAAACAGTAAAATACATACCATAACCTTGTGTTGGGGATTTTAGAGGCGCATTAGAGGATCAGTGTAACAACCCAAGTAATGATAGAATAAATATTTTTCAATATTAATAATATTTATTAATTAGATATTAGTAAAAATAGAAATTATTTTCATGGTAATATACGATAAATCTAGTTGTATGTCTAAAAACATTTTTTTCTAAAAAGGTAGTTTTTCCACGATTTCATGGTGCACATGATTTAAACAAGTTTTTGATAATTTTATTAATTATATTTGACAAAATAATCTTTTTATTTTGAATATAAGTTGGAACTTATAAATTGGATCAATTTTTGGTATTTTTTTGATAAGATTCATTTTTGGATGAACATTGAAAAATTGTTTAATTTTTTAATTGAAAACAACTTTTCCATTTAAATAATTTATACTATTAAATTATATTTTGAAATTGTATCAAAGTATAATTAAATAAATATTTTATCAATTTATCCTTTTAAATTTATTACAATTAATTTTTAACTAAAATTGGAAATAAAAACATTGAGAACATTTGAACGTTTTGAACTTAAGAACATGTTTTCTTATTCTATCATTGTGATTAATTTTTTACCTAAATTCTGAAATTTATATGTTTTTAATTTTAAAAAATGGATTCCATATTTTAAATCATAAGGTTAAAATTATTTAAATTTGTCCATTTTTTTGGATATAATGAATAGTATCTTTATTAATTTTTTTATTAACATGGTTTAAGGTACATCATTTTATTTTTGGAGAATATAATATTATAACAGTTATATAATTACTATAACACCTATAATAATTTTATTGGAAGAGTTATTGTTCACCAAAATCATCCTTGGTCTAAATTTATAATTTTTTTATACCACTTGTATGAGAGTATGACATTTATAACATTATATTCAAAGAAAAGTCAATTTTTCACACTTCTGTTTTTAACAAGTGAAATAATATTAACATGGGGATATATAAGAGATATGTTCAACTAAAAATATTATTTTTAAATATTTTTTTTTATATTTGTCATGATAATTTATTTATATTTATTTGATAAGAAATAACTAAATAAAAGTCTTTCACAACGATGATGCAGTAATTGATTAATTATCGGAAATATTAATTAAATGAAATTAAAAATGAAAAAATAAATATAATTTTATTGTATTAATGTCATCTGTGAATTTTTTAAATTAATTTAACATTTTAGTATTTTTTTTATATGTTTTTTTTCATAATTTATCTTGTTTTTATGATATTTGTAATGAGTCAAGTAATGAATAGTTAATAATTTGACATTATAGATATGTTAAATAAAATAATATATTTTAAAATGATATAAATATCATAAAAATATAAAATTAATCAAAATAATCAGGATAACACTTAAAATGTCTTAAATGATTCATTAATTGGTTTTTCAGATTTTTATAGTGATTGTATTAACCATCAAACTAAAAATTACTTCATACCATGGTAAGAGTTAAAAGAGTTAAAAAATAACGAATAAAAAATAATAAAAACTTGAATAGTTTTCATATTGTGCATTTATTTCAACCCATTCAAATCATATCTTATAAATAAATCACTTTGGACCCATTTGGGAAATAATTTTAATTTATATTAATTTAATATTTTGAAGAATCCCTAGAGTGTTTTTCCCCTCTCCTAAAAAATGTGACGCATTCTTCTCATTTCAATCCACTTATAATGATATTTTGATTCACCAATATCATCCCCAAAACCTTCTTAGAATACAGCACTATATTATAAATACCTTATTTTAGGCAAAACACCTTCCATAATTGTGTTTTGTTTTTAATCAAAGGAGGTAATCTGAAGGAGATGTATCATTTTTAATTTAGTGATTCAATTTTATTTCATCATAAACTTCCTAAAAATACACTTCCACAATGATTAAAAAATAATTATCATATAAAAAATATATTTTAATGATATTATGTTAATATCATCCCCTAAATTCATCTCCATTACCGTTAAATGGGAAAATAAGTAATTGTTTGTGCATACGGTGGACTACCACCTCAAAAACTAATATAGTTTCTTTTATATAACCATCAATAAAAACTACATATAATGATGGAATTAATGTTTTATTAATTATATTAATGACATATTTACCAATATTAAGTAATAATATATCATTTATGTTTTTACCTTTCCATGAAAATAAAAATGATAATGTCGTTTGTGCGTATGTGTGAACTATCCCCTCCATAAAGCGGCGTGATTCATTTTTTTTCTTCACAAAATCACATTGATGGTATACATAATTATATATAAAGGATTAATAGTATATTAATCATATTATTATCATTATGGAAATGTAAAAGGACACTTACCTTATTTCTATAATGATCATTGTAAAATGAAAATTTTACTCATGTGCATATATGAACTAAAATCTCCATGGTTATAACGTGGTAAATTTAACATTAAAATACAAAATGGTTTTATTTAAAAGAATAATGGATGTGAACAAATGATATTTACCTCCTATATATTATTATATATATTATTTACTTGTGACCATTTTGACTCTTTATATCATACAAAATTGATTTTCAATTCATGTAGCAAATATCTACAAAACAGCTGACAAGAACATAAATATTTAATTAACTATTATAATGTGATAATAACATATATAAAAGGGAAAAAATATATAAAATTTTCTCAAGAGAGGAAATATTTAACCAATGTTTACTATTTAGAAAGATAAATGTTGTACGTAACAAGTCAGACTCAATGTAAGGGGATTTCTTTAAAAAAAACCACTCATAAAGATACATTTGAAACTATTTTTACAAAATCCAAAAAGAATGTTTTTTAATATATACGGAATGTATATAATTTCACTATATTTCATCAATTTTATTTTTGGATGATTCCATTAAAATATTATAATTTTATTTTCAAATAATGTGTTTTCATTTTTTGAGTGTGTCACTTATAAAAAATTAAAAGTAATTTCAAAGTAGGAATTTTTATATTATTTTAATAATGATTTATATGTTCTTTTTTTTGTTCTTGAGAATTTTTTATATGTATAAGAGGTTATGTAAAAAACTAAGGGTGGTTGAGCCTGTCATAGCTTTCCAAGTCAATGGGTAATGAGTCTCAGATAATCGGTAGGGTTTCTCCTATGTGATTATTGGAATATATTATGGTGGTTATTCAAAATGTAATCATGATGGTTACTCTCTATCAATCCATGATAAATATAGTAAATGTATGTATGATATGGAATTTATGTCATAAGTTAACTTTATGATTGTGTTTTCTGTAGTGTTTTACATGTGTATCACACCGGGTTAGTGGTATGTAAACTTTTTATGAATTTTTTATGTGTATAAATTGGTTAGGTGATGTTTGGGAGATTTAGAAAGGAATTTGGGAGTGTTTGGTGGATTTCCTAAAGGTGCATGTCTTGAGAATAGTTTTATTAAAATGTGGATCTTCTCCAGCATGTTATGGAAGAATATGTTGTGTCTGAGGGCTTGGCACACGGTTAAGGCGCACAGTTTTCTAAACCATGCGTCTATCCTAGGTAAACCATGAAACATGGGACAATGGCTAGTTGGGTCTTTGGCACATATTTTATCTAACTGTGAGTGACAATTAGGTAAATCACCTCTTTGAGGTTGATGTAGGCACGTAGTTTGTGAATGTTTTTCCAAACCGTTTGGGCTAATCATGTCTGGTTTTTAAAAGGATTGGGTTTTAAAATGGGGTCACTCAGGATTTTAATAAAACACTCATTTCTTCTCCCACTCAAACACCACTAATTATTTTCTATTCTTAGGGGTTAGTTAACATATTTCACTCATCATGGAATCGTTTCAATTGGTTTTCTTTGGGAAATAAACGCAATTCTCCTTGGCAAGTCTCCTCTTTTTGTTTTTTCTTAGTTTCTCTTAAATCTATCTCTCTCCCCCACCCCTAGTTTTCAATATCTACATCTTTTGAAAGTAGATCTAGGGTTTTTCTTTCCTAAAACAATGACATTTGGTCTTTTTTGTGTACGGAAGAGGGTTATATGTGGTTTTTAGTGATTTCACCCAAATCTGTGGTACAGTTGTGTTTTGGTTGATTTTTTTGAAACCCTAATTTAAGTGTCTTATATATCAACTCCATATTTCTCTAAATAGTTGTATTAATTTCAAATAAATTAGTTTTTATTGAAATTTATGGTGATTTTGAAGTGAAAATCATGGTTAAACCCCATTTTTTTGATGTTTTTTGGATTTTGTGGGAATTGGTTATTGATGTTAAATGTGGTATATAGTTGGATTTTAAAAGTATAATTTCAAAATCAAATGATTTGTTTATTTAATAAAAATGGATTGTGAAAACTTTTTTTAATAAAATTGTTGTCTTATTGAATTGTGGTTGGGTATTGTTAAAGGATTAATGGTGTTTTCAATAAATGGGTGATTTATTGAAGTGATTTTGGTATGTTGTGTCAAATTGTTGTTTTGATTAATGGGGTTTTTGTTTGGGAATTATTTCCTGATATGATTTTGGTAATTTTTGATTGGAATGTTTTTTTGATTTTTCTAAATGTCGATTGGTATGAGATGGATAAATTATGTTCATTAATGTAGAACCATCAAGGAAATGGATGTGAAGTTACATCATTAAAGGTGTGAGTGGTGGTTGTGAATGTTCCACACCATTAAGAAGATGGGGTTGGTTATAAAATTCTCATTGTCAATGGTAACAATGAGCTAATGTTTTTGTGTCTGTGTTGAACTTGTGTGTTGGGTTTCATTTTTGAGGTTTCATTCAATGGTATTAAGTTTATTGGTTAAAAATGCATTGGTAATGGTGTGTGTGTGGATTTAAACAAATTCTATAATTCTTTATTGATTCTTATAAAATAATTATATAAATGTTCTAAAAATTTATATCTTTGTGGTGTGCGTATGAAGTACATTTGTGGAAAACCTAATTAGTACTATTACTCACTCACTACTTTGGATCATTAGTGATTTTGTTGATATTTTATTCTAATTAACTATAAAATATATTACATCTCTTTTCAGTAGTGGTTCTTTTTGGTGCTTGTAATATATTTTTGTTCTCGGAGCCTGGATCTTGGTGTGGGAGAATAGAGTTATGCCAGAGCATTGTTGGGTTTTATTGTTTAGTCTTCCCTTTAGTACTCTAATTTCATATTATTGTGGTCTTTTTATGTGGATAATATGTTGTTGTTATAGTCTAGTACATTTTGGACATACATCATTTTTTAAATCTTGGTAGTGACATGTTTGGTTAGTTAATTTCATTTCATGGGAAAATTGTCCCCCAAAATGTTCATGATTGCCATGGAATTTATTAAAATCTTTTTTGACTTGGGGACATCACTTATGTTTAGGAATCACCTCTTCCTTAACTCAATCCAATGAGTTAGGGAGGGATGATAGCATATGAATCTTTTAAAATCGTGAGATATGATAATGTGCTTATGTTTTCATGGTGAAAAGAATAACATTGTGAAAATTATTATAGAGGATTAATGTATTCATGGGAAGAGGGTTTTTTTATATCTTTTTATGTCCCTTACTAAGAATTTTTTGCTCACACAATCTTTTAAAATATTTTTCATAGGTTATAAGGATGTATAAGAGAAATAAGAAAGTCCTTATTATTGTTATGAATAATTTTCACAAAAAAAAGATATCATTTTTCATTTTAACAGAATTTATATTTTGAAAATAATGGTTACTATTTTAGTTTTATCCTATTAGTATGAATGTGAAATGTTATAAATGAATTATGAACTAATTCATTAAAATAATAAATAGAAATATATCCACAATGTGAACAAAACTATATTCTTGGATAAAACTCAATATTTTGAAGGGATTAAGGATGGGGAATTATAGTTGTTATCAAAGGTAAGTGTAAACAACAATTTTGGTTAGAAGGAATAGAGAGGGAAACATACTTCCAAATAAGCATCCTGAGATAGTCAGAATCAAAACTAAACAGTTTGTTTCTATGATAGATCAGTTGACATAATCTATAAAGGGTTGTTGAATCCATGCATGAGATCAACCAGATAAACCAAAGAGGGTTATTTTAGTAGAAGAGAATTTTATGAACAATCATCTGCTTGATTTTTATGGATCTTCTAACACAGTGTTAGCTAATGGGAGAATTAAATCCTTGGAAAATGTTATAAATTTCATGGGTTTTTTAGGCCATAAAAAGGAATATATCATTGTTTAATATTTTTAAAATGGTTTTGGCTAGTGGTAGTTGATGGTTATGAATTTCCAGGACAATGAGGATATTAAATATCTGGATTAGGATAAATTCCAAAATATTTTAATGGAGAAATATTTTTCTAATTCATATCTAATGAGGATGTAAAAAAGAAATACATGGAATTTATTGAGGAATATTATTTTGTGGCTACATACGAAGAATAAAATCAATTGACTGGAATTGTACACTGAAAATTTTATTCGGGATCCTATGTGTAAAATAAATCATTTTTAGTCAGGATTAAATCCAAAATATCAAAGTGCATTGGATTCTGATGAATTAAAAATTTATGAAAAACATTTTATAAGTGAATCGAATATAGAAATGGATTTTCGTGTTGATAATGTTTTATTTTAAAACATTAAAAATAGGTGGTATATATGGCATGAGAAAGGGAAGAATTTATCAATTAAGCATGACGGTATGAAAACTAATTTTACAGTTTGTGATAATTGTTGTAAAACACACACTGGGGAATCCCATTTTAATTCTAGTAAGTTATTACAATATAGAAGAATGGGTAATAAGTCTTATAACTACAACTAAAAATATCATAGAAGTTTTAAGACAAAATCTGAAATACATTCAATAAATTTTTATAAATCCAACAGGATGGGCCATTATGAAAATGATAATCAGTGAAGGAACCTGAATGTTGCGATGCAACAAAAAAATAATTAAAAACAAGTGGTGAAATATTTTTCATCCACTTAAGAAAATTTTTAGCCACTAAATTAGTTAGTATTAGGTATATTGTATGTTTATTCCAACTATATCAATGTTTTGTTTGATTCGGGGTCTGGACATTCTTTCATTTCTATGAAATTTTTAGGTAAATGGGAAATTCCACCATAAAAATGAAGCTAGAACATATGTTGAAAACACTTGGGGGAATATTAAGGTAAAATGTATTATATGATTATTCCTATCTTTTTATATGGAAATAATTTTACTAAAGCCCCTGTTGTATTCCCACTAGTAGATGTTGATTGTATTATATCTATGGATTGTATTTATATTTACCATGCTAAGGTAGACTATAGAACTAAATATTTTTAATTATAGATCGAGATTAATTTCATGTACAATAATTAATTCAGTCCATTGATTACATATAATAAATATGTGAAACTATTAAGATACGGTAATGAATTTTATCTTTCATATATTGTTGAATTAAATGAACTATTCAAACTAATGATGTTTTTATGGAAAATGAGTATCTTTTTGTTTTCCAAGTTAATTTTTCCTTTATTATACCTAATTGTGATTTTTAATATGTTTTTGAATTAGTTTTTGATTCTATGAAAATTTGAAAATCACCATTTTGAATGGATCAAGTTGAACTTTTCGAGATGAAAAAGAAATTTCATGAGTTTTTAGATAAAGGTTTTATATAACCTAGAACTTCACCATGTGGTTATCTGACCTTTCCTATTAAAAATAAATATGTTTCAGTAATAAATTTCATTGATTATAGATCTTAGAATATAATCATTGTTAAGAAAAAGTACTATTTTCCTGATATTGATGATTTATTTGACCATCTCTATAAAGTGTGGTATTTTATGAAGGCTAACTTGCATTAGGGAATAATAAATTAAATGTAATGGAATAAGACATTTTAAATACAATATTCATGAATACAGATGACAATTATTAATTTGTACATATTCCATTTGGGTTAACTAATGCAGAAGTTGTAATCATGGGTCTTTTGAGTAGAATATTTCATGTATTCTTGGATAAGTTTTTTTATGATATTTTTGTATATTAAAAATATAAATAGGAAGGCGAAATACATAAAAGGGTCTTTTTCAGAACATAAAATAAACGAAAAAATATTGGATATTCTGCAACTCTGAATTTTGGTTGCAAAATATTTTTCCCACGGTCACATTGTTTCTAAATATGGAAAAATTTCCTGTCATACTATACCAAATTTGGTAAAGAATGGGAAATTCCCAAAAATTAAATAGGATTTAAATTTTTTGAGGTTTAGAATTCTATTACCAAAGCATTATTGAAAACATTTCATGGTTATCAAGCTCACTGAATACGTAAACCAGAAAACATGTTATGTTTATCTAGAAAAAAGAATGTGATTATTTGTTTTAGGATTTGAAAAGGAGATTGGTGAATGTGTTAGTTCTGGACCTACCTTCTAGAAATGGTGAATTTTTCATCTAAATTTATTCTACATTGAAAGGACTTGGTTGTGTCTCAATATTAAATAATTAGGTAATTTTTTATGGTTCATGTCAGTTGAACCCTAATGAGTTAAATTACCCGACACAGGATTTGAAATTAGCTACACTGTTTTTTTGCATTAAAATTTTGAATGTATCATTTTTATGGAGTAAAATGTGAAATATATACTAATTAAATATGTCTCAAGTATATATTCAGTCATAAAGAATAGATCATGAGACAAAAAAGATTGTTGGAATTAATCACGGATTATTATTTCATGATTCATTTGCATCTGGGAAAAGAAAATAAAGTGGGAATTTATTTCAGTTCAAAATTTAATTCTACATTAACCATGATATGTTTGGAATGTGACCCATTGGTTAATTATTTTATGAATTTTGTCTTTGATGTTGTTTTCATTGGAAATTTCCCTATTTGGTATTTATTGTTAGTGAAATTTCCTCCATCAAATATAATTGACCAAGCATAAAAGGAGGACCCTATGTTGCAGAAAAAGGTAGAATTGGTTCAATGGAGTATGTTTCTTGGATTTAACATCCACTAAGACATTTTTGGAGATTTTGGAAGATATTATGTGTTCCATATGACTCACATTTTAAGAAAAATGTGTTTTTTGAATCTCATAGTTATATATTTTTAGTTCATCCTGACATCACTAAGACATATAAAGATCTTCAAGAGTATAAATGGTGGAATGAAAAAAATATATTAAAAACTTTACAAATTTTTTTTGACTTTTCCATAATTTAATTGATAATGAATATTTCTGAGGGGGGATGATTTATCCTTTAAATTTATGTAGTGGATGTGGTAAATTAATTCCCCAGATTTGATAGTGGGATTGCAAAAAACTACTCAAGGTAACAATACGATCTATGTTATTGTTGATAGGCTAAGTAAAACTTATCATTTTATTTATATTCGAGAAACACTATATCTAGATCAACATTTTATAGATGCATCTTAAAGAGATAGTCATGTTACATGGATTTACTTTCTTCATTATATCTTATTGTTATTCTAGGATCACTTCTTGCTTTTTAAAAAGACTTCAGAAGTATTTGGGTACTAAATTAAATTTCAGTAAAACTCTTCATCCTCAGTAAGATGGGTATTCATAAATTAAAATTTATACCTTATAGGATATACTACGTTTTTTTCAATGGATTTTTTTTAAATTTGGGATCAATATCTTTCTTTGGATGATTTTCCTTAAAATACTAGTTACCATTCCAGTATAAAGATAGCCCCATTAGAGGCATTATATGGAAATAATTGTCAGAAAACATAATTTTGGGATGATTTTTTTTCAATGTGATTAGAGAAAATATAATTGATATAGGAAATAAAAAAAATTATTTGATTCAGCAACAAATGAGGATAACCTCGAGCATGCAAAAAGTTATGCAAATAATCGGAGGAATGAACTTTCTTTTGGGGTAAAAAATCATGTATTTTTTAAAGATTCTAGATGAGAATGTGTGAGGAATTTTGGTAAGTAGAGGATGTTGAGTCCATGGTTCATTAGACTATATTAAATCCATGAAAAATTTGGATCAGTTACTTTTCAAATGGATTTTCCTCTACTTTTATCTCAGGCTCACAATTTTTTTCCTATTTTAATGTTAATAAAGTGTATTCTAGATCGGTATCATGTTTTGGTTAAAAAATTAGTTTATCTGGAATAGAATGTTAATTATTAGGAAAATAGTCCGTGTTCCTGACCATTGATAGAATGTGTTTCAGAATACGGTGATTCATTAGGTTAAGGTTCTTTGGAAAAAAACATATCATTGAAGAGGAAACATATGAATCTGAAAATTCAATGATGGAAATATATACCCACATAAATAATGGGTGAATAAAATTATGAGGTTTCAATTTCAAATGGGGGAAGAATATAACAACCTATTTTATGTTAGAATAATCCTTTTTCAAAACTATTAAAATTTGGAAATTATATAGTAATTAAAATAGAAACAATTTTTAAGAGCATATATTGTAACATCCCGATAATTTATGGGAAGTATTATTCTTTATTTATATGATTTCTTCTGTTGTATGATACCCCAAGATTATTTTGCGCTATAGGCAGCACCATATTAGCTTGCAGTATATGAAACAATAATCTTGGATTGTGTTACTCACAAGTACGCAACATTGAGTATTATTATTATAATTATATATATGTATATATTCAATTTATTAATGAAATATGGTTGGATTTTTTTATACGCAACAACAAAGGAGTCATGCACTACACAGAACCCTAACTTGGATTGCATTACATGCAATCGCAACCTTCCACGATAGCGTGTGGTGTACGCAATACAGGGTTTCACTAAATAATGATATATTATTATAATATAACTATAAACTATATTTTATGAATACTATTAACTAAATTTTGATTTTTATAACATTATTATTCATCTTAAACCTTTTCTAGAACATGGTATTAGAACAAAATAAATTTTTTGGGTAAAATAAGTATTTTTCAAAAAAAATGCAGTTTTGCTGCCTTTTGATGGCTCACCCACATTAAATCTAGTTTTTTACAAGTTTATAAGTTCAATTTGACAAAATAAAATTATTCTTTGGAATCAGGAAATTAAAAATAACTTCGGATAATTTTTTCATGTTATTCTGATAACTTTCATATTTTAATTAATAGTAAAAACGCGCTATATTTAAATTAAAACAACTTTTTTCTCCGTAATAATTTATATGGTTAAATAATAATATTGAATGGATTTAAAGTATAAATAGAATATATTATTACCATTTAATATAATTTATTTCATTAGAATTTTTTTTACATTAAATTCATAGGTTAAATCGTTTCAATCTTTTGCAATGTTTTTACTTTTAAAACTCGTTTTCTTAATAGCGGGATTAATTTTAAATTAATTTCTACAACTTCTGTGTTTTGAATTTTTGAAAAATGGATTCCATATTTGGAATCAGAAGGTCCAAATTATGTTAATAGGCTACTTTTTATTTTTGAGATTATGAATAGTAACTACGTTAATTTTTATTTACTGCAGGTAAAGGTAAATCAGGTAATTAAGGGTAAATATAAGATTATAAAATTACACTAACACTTGAAAAAATCATATTGTATGAATAAATGTCGACCCATATCACCTAAGACTCAGACTAGATTCATTTCATGGACTTTTTACCATGAAATAATATAATTATTATTATAAACAGAGAAAGTGACAACATGTCACTCTCTTGAATCTTATAAGTATAATAATTTTATTTTAGTGATAAAATTAATGAAACATTGAACTTGAATAGTATACAGAAATATAATAAAATTATCTATATCATTTGAATTTATTTATAATTTTTTTAGACTAAATAATTATCATTAATTATGACACAATAGTGATGTTGAAATTATTTTAATGATTGAATTATCAAATCAATGATTTTAAAAATATTAAAATATATATTATATGAACTATTTAATTTGCTCCAATAATTTTATAGATAAATATGACATGTTATAAATCTATTAAATTGTTTAGGTCGAACATCGCTTATGTATATATTTAATTTAAATTTAAATAAATGAATAGTGTCAAAATTGACACTTGTTATTTTATAAAAATTACATATTATAAAATTGTTCAAAAATCACAAAAATATTTAAAAATTATAAATTAAAATTTATATGTTCGAACTTTTAATAAATAATACAATCATGGACAATTCACCACATATAAGTAATTATTTATAAATATTTATAATTTATAATTTTATTACAACAAATAAAATTAAATAGAATATATAAGGATAAATCAAGTTTATAATGATTAAAATAAATTCCAAACTAGTCTAAATTTTATTGGATGATGATATTTCAACTTTATCTCATCTAATATTAGTATTTGGGTCATTTTTGAAGGTTTTATGTGGGGTTGGAATTTATTATAAATTAATATTTCTTATAATTCCAAAGGTGCCCCTCCCCTCCCTTATAAAAGGGCACCACCTCCCTCTCCTCCTCACAGCCCTTTGATCCTTCAATATCAGACAAACCATGAAAATTTCCCTTCTCCAATTCCCTATAAACATCTTAGAGGTCCTGGTCCTCTTCAATGGCCAATCATAGTGCCCTAAGAGAAGGTTTCAAAGAGGAGTGTCGAAGAAGAGGTAATATCTATTACTGATTATTTCAAATTTATTTCTTCTTATAATTCTTCTTATTTAGTTGTTTCATTATTAATTAATAACATCAGTATCACTAATATACATATATGTTATTATAAATATGAAAAAACCCTAATTCTCTTTCTATCCATCCTACGGAAAATGAAATCACTACGCGTGCGTACGCACAGAATACCGTCTCTACGATGTGGTGTAATCTGTTATCCACCACCACCTTAAATTGTTGGGTATAATGGTGTAAAGAATAACTATATATTATTATTATAACATAATACTAATTCTATGATATTATATCATCCACTCCAATTCCATTCAATAAATATGGGAATGATATCATCGCTCGTGCGTACGTACGGATTACCGTCTCCACGACGCGATGAGATTCAATTTCCATGTTAACAATTCAAGAATGATTATAAAGTATATATAATAATTAATCATGAAATATATGACATATTAATGATACTAAATTTATTTATATGTTATTTAATTACATCTATTAAATTTAATAAAGAAATGAAAACAACATTCATGCGTACGTACGGCCTACCGTCTCCATGAACGGTGTATTTCTTTCCATTTATCGATCTATTATATATATGTATATTCTGAATATATATTATATTTAAATATTGTTTCATATTCTGGATTAAATTAATCATGATCTAAGTAATCATATTAATAATTAAAAGTCAAAACACAGACGACAAATAAATTGATTTTACCCAAAACACTCTTTAACATGGAATTTACAAAAGAACGGGTAATATAAATTCATAAGTGAACCATATATGATATCATAACAATGAATATGATTCTGTAATAAGTCAATTAAATTATTTAAATTATTATACAATAGTTTTGGATATATACAAAGCATATCGGACCTAAGTTAAGGGAAAATCTCGCAATCTCATTTTTATCCGAGAGTGTTTATACATCAGAATATACTAAAGAATATTTACAATCCACATCCATGTTTCCTCAATATTTAGTATTATTTATATCCTCAAACAATTTTTTAAATCCAATATTACTCATTTGTGAGTATTAGTAAATTATATGAAAGGAATCTTTTGTCGTTTTTCGTACAAGGTACTTTTTGACTTTTTCGGCCAAAGTATGAGAATAATGTTTTTTCTTAAATTATAAATAATAAATGAATTTTTATGATTTAATAGAACATTATTTCCATGAAGCTTCCTTTAAAAGTTATCAAGTTTATTTTTAATCAATTTATTTTAGTTTAAAATTGTATGACATGTTAAGAAAGGAAAAATGTTTTTTTGATGAAGAAATGATATTTTCCTCAAGAATGGAGTTCAAGTGTTTTATCAAAATTATTTTCCATCTAAGATAATAAAGGGTTATATTTATATCACTATTATTACATAGAATTTATTATGTTGTGATGGAATTATTTTTAGGAAGTCCTTTATCTTATATGAATTGTTTTATGATGTCACGATGTTTAAGAATCCCATTTTTATTACATGTGTTATACTGTGATGTATGAATTATGATTTTGTGGCACACATAAGAATTGTTTCATTATGAGATCGGTGGGACATATATCTCCCTCAAATGAATTGGGTAAAGATTTATATCTCATGAGATAGACATGGCTGGAACAGAAAGTTAATCTGGTTCAGTGATACAGGACTTGAACGAGGAGTGAACTCGGTTCAGTAATGTACTTTGTCCACTATGATAGTCTTGGAAATGAGTCTTGACTAATATTAAATGATTTTCTATGATTATTTATGTATTCCACAAAGTATCATGTTTTATGTTATGATTATTTGGGATAAATTTCACCACTATGATTTATCCCATGTTATGATATTATGGTCTCTTTTGCAGGTTAAGATTTTAAAAATGTTATGATCTTATGAATATGATATGCTTAATATTTATTTTTTTACCCTTACTGAGCATTTGATCTCACCCCTTTATATGTTTTCTTTTTCCCCGGGATATAAACAAAGGTTTTAGGTAAGAAAACAAAAGGGGAAGATCTTTATGGGAGATGTTGAAGATCTTTCACCATGATTAAGAGATTATGTTCTGAGTTTCCAAAGACACTAAACTATTACAATCCTTTAGTGTCTATTTTTAATATATATTAAGTATTCCACAAAAGCAATGTAATGTCCATGTACATCATGCTTTGGGTCTCTATAGTTGGTATCAAAGGAAACAGAGGTTGGAATGTATCTGATCCTTGGGAACTCTCATATGTAAGCATTAGACGAAACATGGCTCTCCTTCTAAGGGCTTCATAAGTAAATGGATGCCACTGGTGATGGTGGTGTGTCCCACCCATGGGGTGTAGCCACCCATGGAGTTCCCTAATAGGTATCAATTATAGTCTACTGGAAGTCATTCCAGACCGTTATAGGTGGTATCATAGGAAAGGTTTAGTTGACCTTTGGAAACTAGGATGCGAAAACTTTTGTGAAATCCCTAGAGGTATTTATAATGTATGTCTAGGGATGTCTCAAAGGATAACTATACATATAGGTAATAGTCCTATAATTACATTAATGATATTATAATTAAACCTAAGATGTTATATATTGAAGATAATCCACCTTTATTATGTTTTTTCCTAGCATGATTTTTCCCTCTCACACTATTCTTTTTGGGTTTTAGAAAATGGCTAGAAACAAAAAGATTCACGATAATGGAGGATATGATGTACAATGGAATGATATTCTTCATGAGCAACAGAATGAAATGATATTTGGAAGTTTAAACATATTTATTATGTGTAATCATTAATCTCATAATATGATCAATAATATCAACTTTGGTAAGTTTCCAGACTCGACTAATGAGAGAAAGATGGAGTTTCAGGATAATCATAAAGGAAAGAAATTTCAATTTCCCTCATGTAAATAATGTTGGAAGAGGCATCAAGGAGAATGATTCAAAGGAACATGAAGATGCTTTGGGTGTGTAAAATAATGACACAAATCCAGTGAGTGTAAAGGAAAAAGTTCAGTTAACACCATGGGAAAGGATAATGGTATTACTACAACATCAACATTGATTAAATGTTTTAAATGTTGAATGTGTGGGAATTATGAAAACCAATGACCTAAGGGAAAGTCTCATAAAGAGATTCAGCCTAGCCGTATGGGTAGTATTTATGTTGATGATGATGAAGAGACCGGAAAAGATACGTGAGATGAAAGAGTTGTTCAACCTCAGTTAATCGTTTAAGAAGGTAGTGGAATGATTTATGTTTATCAAGATTTATGTTGTATAGGTAATGGTACTATAGAATAAAGACACATCTATAGATTTTTACACTATTGTTTTTTTCCTAAATTATTTGAAAGTATATGTTGAATGGTACTGGTAACCATGAAAGGTTATTAATATATTTTTTTCAAAATTTGATGATATGTGCATAATGAAGGGATAAAGAGATAATGAGATGTTTGACAGTATTATTGAGCTCATGACTAATGTAAGGACAATGTGATATCATGGTTTGATATATAGAATTTTTGGGATTTTGTTATGTTGAAAGAGTTAACTTTTGATAGAATTCATCTTTTTACTAAGGTTTTATGGTAATTTATCTTTCAAGAGAATACATGATTAAGGTATTCACATTTTTGGAATGTGACAAACAACAAGATATATCTTATGATATATGGGGGACAAATAAAGGAATTCACATGCTTGGTAGATGAAATTTAAAGTAATCGAAAAGAAGTATTTTTGATAAGCCTAAAGGTTGGGATGGAAATCATATAGTGCTGCTTAAATCTATAACTTTTTGTTTTTATTTCTGAAATGTTATGATAGTATAGTTTTAGAAAATGGGCAACCTGCAGGATGGGAGACGACCTGTCACGTCGGACAAGTTTGGGGGGATAAAAAACACAATCGAAGTGCGATAGGCCTTTATTTACTACCACTGGCCTACAGGAAGTTCCTGGTTAGTAGAAACTAGTTTTATATTATTAAGCGGTATGATAGATGAAGTATAAGTCCATTTTTTGAAATGATATACAATAGATGAACTTATGTATATAACTATTTCTAACCTTTTGTTTAAGACAGATGGAATGACCCATCATTATATCACATGATCTACTAAAACTTCACGAATGACAAATTCAACTTCATTTCTTTAAAAGATGAAGTGGAAATTGTTCAAGGTAGGAACAACTGTGAGATTATATCGAAATAAAGTAAGTATTCCTTCTAATTAAAATTCTTCAGTTTTAGGGAAATGATCTTCATAACCAAAAATGTTGTGCTAATTCCCTCATATCTGACGAATCAGATGGCACCTTAGATCATCACAAATTTAAGGCTTTGTGATTGTTGGATTTTTTATAGCCATGTCCTCTACCACTCTTCATCAGATCATAATAGTTAGATTTTCCATCCATATCAATATTTTAACCTATGTTATCATATGTGGAAACCCAGTGATTAGTTAATTTGGATAACTATTATGTTTTATAATTTAGTTTTTAAATTTATGTATTGGTAATCATTTTTATGATGTGGGTTTCTATTAAAGAAACTTTCAATTATTAAACAATTTATAACCCTAACGAATTCCGAGGGTGAAATTCATTTTAAGAGGGGTTGAATGTAACACCCCGAGATTTTATGAGAAGTATTATTTTTAATTTATGTTATGTATTTTGTTTTATGATACCCCATGATTATCTTGCACTATACGCAACACTGTATTATATTGCAGTACATGCAACACTAATCTTGGATCGTGTTACACACAATTTCAAGTTTGTTTGATAGTAGTTATTTTACGAAACATTGAGTATATATATATATATATATATATATATTCAATGTATTGATGAAATATAGGGGGATTTTGTTATACACGACAACAAAGGAGTCATGCACTACACGCAACCCTGACTTGGCTTGCATTACACGCAATCGCGACCTTCCTCAATAGCATGTGTTATACGCAATATCGGGTTTCACTAAACAACGATATATTATTATAATATTATTATCAACTTGCCATTATGAATAGTATTAAATAAGTTTTTAATTTTATAACAATTTTATTAATCTTACAAATTTTCTAGAACATGGTATAAGAACAAAATAAATATTTCGGGTAAAATAAGTATTTTTCAAAAAATGCAGTTTTGCCACCTTTTGATGGAACACCCACATTAAATCTAGTTTTTGACATGTTTATAAGTTCAATTTGACAAAGTAAAATTTTTCTTTAGAATCCAGATATTAAAATTTAATTTGGATAAATTTTTCATATTATTCTGATAACTTTCATGTTTTAATGAATATTAAAAACACGCTATATTTTAATTAAAAACAACTTTGTTCATCATAATAATTTATATGGTAAAATTATAATATTGAATGTTTTTAAAGTATAAATACAACATATTTTTACCATTTAATATAATGTATGTAGTTATCATTTATTTTACATTGAATTCATAGTTAAATAATTTCAATCTTTTGCAATGATTTAACTTTTGAAACTCGTTTTCTTAATAGTGAGATTAATTTTAAATTAATTACTGAAACTTCTATGTTTTGAATTTTGAAAAATGGATTCTATATTTGGAATCAGTAGTACAAATTATGTTAATAGGCTATATTTTATTTTTGAGATTATGAATAGCAACTATGGTAATTTTTATTTACTGCAGTTAAAGGTAAATCAGGTAATTAAGTGTAAATATAAGATTATAAAATTACCCTAACACTTGCCAAAATACTATTGGATGAATAAAAATAGACCCATGTCACCTAATGCTCAGACTATATTCAATTTATTGACTTTTGACCATGAAGTAATATAATTATTATTAAAACCAAAGAAAGTAACAACATATCACTCTCTTGAATATTATAAATATAATAATTTTAATTTAGTGATAAAATTCATGAAACATCGAACATTAATAGTCTCCATAAATATAACTAAATTATCTACATCATGTGAATTTATTAATAATTTTTTTTACTAAATAAGTATCATTAATTATGACACAATAGTGATGTTGAAATTATTTATTGATTGAATTATCAAATAAATGATGTTAAAAGTATTAAAATAAATATTATATGAACTATTTAATATGCTCCACTAATTTTCTAGATAAAAATGACATGTTATGAATCTATTAAATCTTTTAGTTTGAACATATCTTCTGTATATATTTTATTTAAATTCAAATAAATTAATAGTGTCAAGACACTATTGTTATTTTATAAAAATTACATATTATAAAATTGTTTAAAAATCACAAAAATATTTAAAATTTATAAATTAAAATTTATATGGTAGAAAATGTAATAAAACATATAACTATGGAAAATTAACAACATATATGTAATTATTAATAATTATTTGAAATTTATAATTTTATTACCACAAATAAAATTAAATAGATTATATAAGGATAAATCTAGTTGATAATGTTTAAAA
The DNA here is from genome assembly GCA_963277665.1 of Viscum album. Taxonomy (NCBI): domain Eukaryota; kingdom Viridiplantae; phylum Streptophyta; class Magnoliopsida; order Santalales; family Viscaceae; genus Viscum; species Viscum album. The sequence goes on along the minus strand of OY728164.1, from coordinate 719,318,127 downwards.
TAAATTCCCAAATTGTCTATATTTTATTGGTTGATGATATTTAAACCCTATCTCATCTAATCATCAGATTTGAGTCATTTTTTGAGGTGTTTATGTGAGGTTGGAATTTATTATAAATTAATATTTCTTATAATTCCAAAGCTTCCCCTCTCCTCCCTTATAAAAGGGCACCTCCTCCCTCTCCTTATCACACCACTTTGAGCCATAAAGCTCAGCCAACCCCGGAAAATTTCTCTTATACACTTCCCTATAAACATCATAGAGGTCCTGGTCTTCTTCAAAGACCAATCTTAGTGCTCTAAGAGGAGGTTTCAAAGAGGCGTGTCGAAGAAGAGGTAATATCCGTTACAGATTCTTTCAAATTTATTTCTTATTCTACTTCTTCTAATTTAGTTTTTTAATTATGAAGTAATAACATTAGTATCAATAATATACTGATATGTTATTATAAATATGAAACAACCCTAATTCACCTTCTATCCTTCCTACGGAAAATGAAATCACCGTGCGTGCGTACGTACAAAATATCGTCTCCACGTTGTGGTGTAATCTGTTTTCCACCACCACCTTACATGGATGGGTATTGTAACACCCCAAGCTTCCTCGGTATGTTTCCTTTCGAATAATGCAATGACGTGCATTGTACGCAACTTCGAGATTTTAACACACCACAACCAATCAAACTAGCCATTATGAATAGTAATACCTACTTTTAGAAATTATATATATTTTATATTTCAAAATGGACTTAATTTTTGGATTCGGAATATCGAATTTAGCCTAAGGTGAAATTTTGGTACTTTTCGGATAACTTTCATATTTTGATGAATAGTGAAAATTACTAAATTTTAATTAAAAACAACTTTTTTAATCAAAATAATTAATAGTGATAAATTGTGAATTTGAGTGGTTTTAAAGTATATTTAGAATATATTTTTACCATTTAATATAATTTTGGTCATTGGACATAATTTTACAATTAAACCGAACATAAACAAGTGTCAATCTTTTGATAGTTATTATCTCTTAAAAACACGCTTTTTGTTTTGACAGCGGGAATTAATTTTAAATTAATTTCTGCCACTTCTGTGTTTTGAATTTAGAAAAATTGATTCCATATTTGTAATCAGGATGTCCAAATTGTGTAAATAGGTAACTTTTATTTTTAGACATTTTGAATAATTACTGCGGTAAATATTTTATTTACCATGGTTAAGGGTAAATCCGGTAAATAAGGGTTAAAAAAATAATATTATAATAATACTAAATTACCCTAAAATGTGTCTTAACCCTATTGGTTGATACATGGTCGACCATGGGCATCTTTGGGTCAATTTGGGGACCCCATGGATCCACTTGTAAGTGATAATGACACTTTATATTAATTAAGTTAAAATGAATACAAAATGACACAAGCATATATCTTTTAGTAAAACAATTGTTACATAGGGTTATATATGCTGGATTTTAGATTATAAATATTCATTAGAAAGATAAAAAGATTTCATACATAATTATATTTTATTTATAATTTTTTGACATTAAATAATTTATTTTATTTATGACACAATGATGATGCAGTAATTACTAAAATAGTAAAAAATTAACATAATTGATATTATAAATACCCAAATAATTATAATATTAAACTTTTAATGAATTAAACAAATTTTCTAGGATAATATGATATATTAGGATTGATTTATTTGACTTTGTTCGAAGTAATCAATCTGTTATGAGTTTCACAAAAATCGACTAGTGAATAGTGTCAAAATTGACATAAAAGAGTTCTTAAAAAAAATATTATATTATTAATTGATATTAAATTCCTAAAAATCTAATGTTCGGCCAAGAGACTTATATTATGATAGGTTAATCATTAATGGACCACTTGGGGGTCTTTTGGATGTATATAGTAAGTTTATTAACCATATTATATAAAAATACAAACAGACATTGTAAAAGTAAAACTAATTAACTTAGAGTTAATACTTAAAGATAAGGTTAATATAAGTACCCAAACCTGTCTAAATTCTATTGGATGAGTTGTTTTCGACCTATCCCCACCTCAACCTTTGAATAGTCAACTTTGGAGCCATTGGAAACCGAATATGAATTTATTATAAATTAATATTTCTAGCTTTTCCAAAGGTGCCCCTCACCCCTCTTATAAAAGGGCACTCCTCCTTCTCTTTTCCTCACACCTCTCAAGCCACTTGGCTCGTCCAAACTCTGCCCAAATAAGCTCCCCACATCCCTCTCCTCCTCCTTGAAGCTTCCCCTTAGGCAGAAAGCATTTCAACAAGTTCTTTGGTTCCAACCAAAGTGAGTTACCTAAATTAAAGGTAACGATTTCTCTTAAATTATTTTCATTTATTTTGCTTCATCAACCCCCAAACTCTTTTTATTTCCCTTCTTTTGTAACAACACCAGTATCCTAAATATACTAGGATGTTGTTATAAGAATTATTCAAACTACACATACACACAACTCCATCTAATGGATGATGAACATAATGTTTCTGTGGATGGCAAACTAACGCCTCACGAAACGATGATTGTTCAAAAACATCATACCGCCTCTCATGGTGGCCATTATGATGGCACTATAATTAAATATGATATTAATGATATATATTTTATATATAAGCTTCTGTAATTCCATTTTATTTCATACCATTATTCGTTTCATGTCATATATACATACGATAATTTCATTTGAGGAAGTGCGGACTACTGCCCCCTTAAAATGATATGACTCGTTCATACCACATATAGAACGTATAAAGGATGGTGTTAATGAACTTAAGTAACATATATAAAATATTATATTATACTGGAATAGTAATATACCTATGTATCATTTGGATTCGATTCTTTTAAAATAAAAAATTAAAAAATTAAATGGAAGTAGCGTTCGTGCGTACGTACGGACTACCGTCTCCACGAACGCGATGAGATTCATTATCCATCGTATCCATTCAAGTATAATTATCATTTAATGATTTAAAAATGATGTTTAAGGACTTCATATCATTCTGGATATGAATAAGATACAACAAACATGACTTATGTAACAAAACATATAAACGAAAATGAATAAGTTAACACCCGAAACGGCGTTAATACTAAGATATTATTAACAAATCAATGTTAAAAGATCATATATGATATCATATTAAAGTAAATGATTCTTGTATTATTCAATAACAATTATTTCACCATTATACAGGAGGTAAACCTACCATCGACCAAGGAAAAAGTACAAAGTAAGGGATTTTCTTATCTCACTTTTAATTCCGTGAGAATTCCATTGACCACCACTTAATTATTGCATGTGGTGTATCTGTACTGCCCATGATTGTATTAATTGTGTTATATACTTTTATTTATGGGTATTTACATCATCATGGTATGATAATTCTTTCATGGGTGTATGTTTCGTATGTTACCTAATCGATAAGGGAATTTGAGATTTCAATTCCCACTCATTTGGCTTTACGCATATTTCATTGATTATATTACTCCATGATTATGTGTGGAATCACTATTCATTTGATTATGTCATAATTTCCACTCCCCTTCCTTTGGATATAAGTTTGATACAAATAATCACTCATTGGTAATTCTCAAGTCATTGATATGAATTTGATAAGAGTAATTTATCTCATTCACCATTTGTTGAGTTAAACATCCAATTCGTTGGTGTTGTTTTTACAAGAATATGTGTGAATATCCTTTGATTGTTTTACACTGAATATCCAATCATATTTAGTGTATTTATATTTGTCACACATAATTATGTCGTTGATTTATCCTTAACCTAAGGATATAGCCTTTATGAGAGATTTCATCTCAATTTACATTCCATTGAGACTTCTTTGTTGATATACACCAAATCACTTTTATGTGGTGTATATAATGTACTTTGAAGTAGTATATCATGAATCCCTTTATTCTCATGATATTACAAAGTTTTGATTACCTTAATTATTTGTATTCAATTGTCTCTCTTTTGGTTAGAATCTCTAACTAAAATACCATTTTTAAATGTTTTAAAGACTTATTCATATAAATCTTTCTCATTAATGTCCATGTTTTAAAAATGGTTTCAAGGATTTATTTATATGGACATTAAAGTTTAGAAATTAAAACTCCTTTTAAAAAAGTTTCAAAGTGGTATGGGACACTTTGATTCAAAAATCTATTTTTAAATGGCTTCTTGACAAATAGTGTGACTTTTAAATGATTTCAAGAAAAAGGGGGATATTTCTCTCAAATAGTTTTGATGATTATTTTCATCTATGTCAACATCCTTCATTATTCTTGATTGAGGTTAATGTGATACAATACAATCTTCCATATTGTATCGAATGAGTTATTTTTGACTATGGATGTGCTATTTTTATACCATTCATGGTTTGTGGTTAAAGTATTGACATTTCGTATGCTAGTTTTAATACGAATGTTTATGTTATGTTTAAACCTGTTCATATGAGGAATGCATTGGACGTAATAAGTGACGGGTGGAGCCCGCTATAGCTCCTCGATGCATCGGTAGGTCTCATGAGACAAACTAGTGTCTTGGCACAAGGCCTTGGCAAAATCTTATTTGTAGTCTTGGCACGAGGCCTTGGCTATGTGGTTATGATAGTCTGGCATTATGCATTCCATCATTATGAAAGTGGTTATTGATATTTCATGTGATCATTCGACTAGTAGAATATCCATGTGAGTAAGTAAATGGCATTATTTCATTTTACTTTTGCCATACTATGTTGAAGTTCAATTTTAAAAGGCTTTTGTTTTAGTTATAAATTGCCTTAAGTGTTTATGCTTATTTATGAAAGCTTCTGCTATAATGTTATCCTTACTGAGCATCCGAGCTCACCCCTTTCAATATTTTATTTTTCCCAGGATTATGAAGAAGTAATTTATGAATGACCTGCACGGATAGTATGAGGGGATATGAAGACAAGATGTTTTTTTTATGATGTAATGTAAAAATTTATGGATGTATCTAGTTATTCCAAGGCTACTAAACTAATCGGTCTTTCGAGACTTGATCTTTCTCATGATCATGCCAATGTTATGTAATAATGCACCGACTCTAGATAATTAGGGTCGGGGCGTTACAGTTGGTATCAAAGGAAGTTTAGTACAAACCTTGGTAGCTAGATTTAGATAAACTCTGATTAGAGCACGTAGACCTAAGATGAACTTTGAGGATTAGTATAAAAGAACTTCCTAGAATTTTGGTATTGTAGAGATTTTGTGAGTTTTCCAAGCAATACATCCCTGTCTTGATACGAGCAGGTAGAGGCGGCTCTGGCACAGATGTACCTAGGGGTAAAACCCGAAAACACCGGTTTGAGCTAGACTCGAACGGGAACTGGTGCACGACAACGGGCCTTGCTGCACTCTTGGTTACGACACTCCCGGGGGATATGCTTAGGATAATTTACATTTTCTTTACAAACCAATTTAAGTAATATATATATAAGATGAGAGTAAATGACCTTGGTTAATCCTAATATGTTTCAAATTGAGAATATGGTGACATTTTAATCTCTAAATGATTTTACGACTACTATTACTCACACAATGCTTTATGGTTTTAGTCAATGGCTGGATTCCAAGGAAGTCATAGTGACTTTGAGAATGATGTACAAGATGGGAACGGTGGTGGCAATGAGCAACAAAATGGAATGTTGATAGGCGTAAAAGATATCGTCTTTATTCCAAATCAGTTTTCCAAAAATATGATCAACAACATATATATTAACCAACTCCCAGACTCAACAAGGAAGATAAAGGTGAGAAATGATAAGAGCTCCAGCAATGGAGACCATGGAGAAAAGAACCCTCAATTTTCATCATGCAAGAAATGTGGAAAGAGACACCCAGGAAAGTGTCTCAATGGGACAACGAAATGTTTTACGTGCGGGAAGGAAGGACATAAAGTAAAGAATTGCTGAAGAAAAATGAAGAGTACTATGGAAGAAGATAAAAATGGTCCCAAGAGTCCATTTACAGTCATTTTCCGTAAATGTAGGGGACCTGGCCATTACCCGAGTGAATGTCCTATTCTATAGGATATTTTCTTGGTCAAAGAAGAAGCTATGTGAGAATAAATGGTTGGAGAAATGTTTAAAAAGTATTATCACTCCTTGTTGATGGGTTTACTATTGAATAATTTTCTCTTGTATTTGTAACCCCGCAATTTTCCATGTGAGAATGATATTTGAGGAAGAATTGTCTCTTCTCTTGTGGATTTGGGTATAAATAACCATTTGGATTTATATGATCATTGGGGTTTGAGAGAATTATAAGTTATTCTAATTTGGGATGAAGATTCAAGGTATGATATAACATTTGTGGTTAAATTTATGATATAGTATTTTGAGGAATTTATCTCATTTTGGCAATATTATAAAATATAGTTTTTGAAAAAGGACAACACGTAGACCGTGTGACAACCCGTCGCGTCGGACAAAGCTATGGGAATCGAACCCACAACCAAAGTGCGATTGGGATTTATCGCCTACCACTGGACTACGTGAAGTCCCTGGTTAGTGTGAATTTTTTTTTGTTAAATGATTTTATTGATCAATAATAAGTTGATTTGGGTTCTTATTTCATATCAAAATAATACCCTTGGTATAGGAAAATGATATGGTGATTAAGTGATAAATGTTATTTTGGAAGATGTTCGCTTTGTTGGAAACACATAATGTCCAAGGAAAATAGAATACTATGGGGTTTCTTTTTTGGAGTAATGATAGATTTTTATCTATGTTTTTATTGTGGATTTATAGGGATTTGGGTTATTTATGGAAATGATTAACCTATAATAGAGAATATGTGATTAGGTTAATTACTTTTTAGTATGTGACTTTAAGAGTATCTGATGTCATTTGGAGATACAATTTAACATGGGAGACTACATAATCAAATTCTTATATGTTTTGGGTTTCAATATTAGTTTGGATTATATTAAAGGATTTTAAGGACAATTGGTTATTGAATGGTATCTATTTAACTTTGGGGTATTGTTGGTTTAATTTTAGAAATTAAGATTAGTGCATATTTATCTCAATGAATATCCTTTTGGGGGATCATTAGATCATTCACTGACCATTTTGGTTTTGATTAATCTTCAAAGACAATGTAAATATATGGTTTATCCTTCATGGATCATGTGATTCTATAGAAGTTTATTCTATCTCTTCCAATGTGACCAAGTCTTCTTGAATACTCATTGTTTTAAAAAAAAATGAGTTAGTGGTGGAAATTTATTAAAGAATTAAAATATACTTAAAATGTAAGTATATCTCATAATGTTCTTAGTCAATATCATAAATGAATTCCTCTTCCTTATGTAATGTAACTTAAAAAAAAATGTTGTCCGTTTACTTTCCTACTAGGAGACTAATGGTCGTTTGTCTCAACACAAGTTTGTGGTTTTCTCATTGTTAACTTTCTCCTGATCATGATTTCTATCCCTCTCCATCAGAACTTGACACTTTGTTTATCATCCATATCCATGTTTTCTTACATGGAATCCTAGTATGGGTTATCTTGGATGACCCTTATACCTCTCTTTCTTTCTGTTAAAGTGACAGTTTTATTGACTCTTTTTCCGATGTGGGACTTTCCATTATATTCCCAAGCAAAATTTTAAAAATTGCGAGGATGCAATTTATTGAAGGAGGGGAGAATGTAACACCCCAAGCTTCCTCGGTATGTTTCCTTTCGAATAATGCAATGACGTGCATTGTACGCAACTTCGAGATTTTAACACACCACAACCAATCAAACTAGCCGTTATGAATAGTAATACATACTTTTAGAAATTATATATATTTTATATTTCAAAATGGACTTCATTTTTGGATTCGGAATATCGAATTTAGCCTAAGGTGAAATTTTGGTACTTTTCGGATAACTTTCATATTTTGATGAATAGTGAAAATTACTAAATTTTAATTAAAAACAACTTTTTTAATCAAAATAATTAATAGTGATAAATTGTGAATTTGAGTGGTTTTAAAGTATATTTATAATATATTTTTACCATTTAATATAATGTTGGTCATTGGACATAATTTTACAATTAAACCGAACATAAACAAGTGTCAATCTTTTGATAGTTATTATCTCTTAAAAACACGCTTTTTGTTTTGACAGCGAGAATTAATTTTAAATTAATTTCTGCCACTTCTGTGTTTTGAATTTAGAAAAATGGATTCCATATTTGGAATCAGGATTTCCAAATTGTGTAAATAGGTAACTTTTATTTTTAGACATTTTGAATAATTACTGCGGTAAATATTTTATTTACCATGGTTAAGGGTAAATCCGGTAAATAAGGGTTAAAAAATAATATTATAATAATACTAAATTACCCTAAAATGTGTCTTAACCATATTGGTTGATACATGGTCGACCATGGGAATCTTTGGGTCAATTTTGGGACCCCATGGATCCACTTGTAAGTGATAATGACACTTTATATTAATTAAGTTAAAATGAATACAAAATGACACAAGCATATATCTTTTAGCAAAACAATTGTTACATAGGGTTATATATGCTGTATTTTAGATTATAAATATTCATTAGAAAGATAAAAAGATTTCATACATAATTATATTTTATTTATAATTTTTTGACATTAAATAATTTATTTTATTTATGACACAATGATGATGCAGTAATTACTAAAATAGTAAAAAATTAACATAATTGATATTATAAATACCCAAATAATTATAATATTAAACTTTTAATGAATTAAACACATTTTCTAGGATAATATGATATATTAGGATTGATTTATTTGACTTTGTTCGAAGTAATCAATCTGTTATGAGTTTCACAAAAATCAACTAGTGAATAGTGTCAAAATTGACATAAAAGAGTTCTTAAAACAAATATTATATTATTAATTGATATTAAATTCCTAAAAATCTAAGGTTCGGCCAAGAGACTTATATTATGATAGGTTAATCATTAATGGACCACTTGGGGGTCTTTTGGATGTATATAGTATGTTTATTAACCATATTATATAAAAATACAAAGAGACATTGTAAAAGTGAAACTAATTAACTTAGAGTTAATACTTAATGATAAGGTTAATATAAGTACCCAAACCTGTCTAAATTCTATTGGATGAGTTGTTTTCGACCTATCCCCTCCTCAACCTTTGAATAGTCAACTTTGGAGCCATTGGAAACCGAATATGAATTTATTATAAATTAATATTTCTAGCTTTTCCAAAGGTGCCCCTCACCCCTCTTATAAAAGGGCACTCCTCCTTCTCTTTTCCTCACACCTCTCAAGCAACTTGGCTCGTCCAAAATCTGCCCAACTAAGCTCCCCACATCCCTCTCCTCCTCCTTTAAGCTTCCCCTTAGGCATAAAGCATTTCAACAAGTCCTTTGGTTCCAACCAAAGTGAGTTACCTAAATTAAAGGTAACGATTTCTCTTAAATTATTTTCATTTATTTTGCTTCTTCAACCCCCAAACTCTTTTTATTTCCCTTCTTTTGTAACAACACCAGTATCCTCAATATACTAGGATGTTGTTATAAGATGTATTCAAACTACACATACACACAACTCCATCTAATGGATGATGAACATAATGTTTCTGTGGATGGCAAACTAACGCCTCACGAAACGATGATTGTTCAAAAACATATTACCGCCTCTCATGGTGGCCATTATGATGGAACTGTAATTAAATATGATATTAATGATATATATTTTATATATAAGCTTCTGTAATTCCATTTTATTTCATACCATTATTCGTTTCATGTCATATATACATACGATAATTTCATTTGAGGAAGTGCGGACTACCGCCCCCTTAAAATGATATGACTCGTTCATACCACATATGGAACGTATAAAGGATGGTGTTAATGAACTTAAGTAACATATATAAAATATTATATTATACTGGAATAGTAATATACCTATGTATCATTTGGATTCGATTCTTTTAAAATAAAAAATTAAAAAATTAAATGGAAGTAGCGTTCGTGCGTACGTACGGACTACCGTCTCCACGAACGCGATGAGATTCATTATCCATCGTATCCATTCAAGTATAATTATCATTTAATGATTTAAAAATGATGTTTAAGGACTTGATATCATTATGGATATGAATAAGATACAACAAACATGACTTATGTAACAAAACATATAAAAGAAAATGAATAAGTTAACACCCGAAACGGCGTTAATACTAAGATATTATTAACAAATCAATGTTAAAAGATCATATATGATATCATATTAAAGTAAATGATTCTTGTATTATTCAATAACAATTATTTCACCATTATACAGGAGGTAAACCTACCATCGACCAAGGAAAAAGTACAAAGTAAGGGATTTTCTTATCTCACTTTTAATTCCGTGAGAATTCCATTGACCACCACTTAATTATTGCATGTGGTGTATGTGTACTGCCCATGATTGTATTAATTGTGTTATATACTTTTATTTATGGGTATTTACATCATCATGGTATGATAATTCTTTCATGGGTGTATGTTTCGTATGTTACCTAATCGATAAGGGAATTTGAGATTTCAATTCCCACTCATTTGGCTTTACGCATATTTCATTGATTATATTACTCCATGATTATGTGTGGAATCACTATTCATTTGATTATGTCATAATTTCCACTCCCCTTCCTGTGGATATAAGTTTGATACACATAATCACTCATTGGTAATTCTCAAGTCATTGATATGAATTTGATAAGAGTAATTTTAACTCATTCACCATTTGTTGAGTTAAACATCCAATTCGTTGGTGTTGTTTTTACAAGAATATGTGTGAATATCCTTTGATTGTTTTACACTGAATATCCAATCATATTTAGTGTATTTATATTTGTCACACATAATTATGTCGTTGATTTATCCTTAACCTAAGGATATAGCCTTTATGAGAGATTTCATCTCAATTTACATTCCATTGAGACTTCTTTGTTGATATACACCAAATCACTTTTATGTGGTGTATATAATGTACTTTGAAGTAGTATATCATGAATCCCTTTATTCTCATGATATTACAAAGTTTTGATTACCTTAATTATTTGTATTCAATTGTCTCTCTTTTGGTTAGAATCTCTAACTAAAATACCATTTTTAAATGTTTTAAAGACTTATTCATATAAATCTTTCTCATTAATGTCCATGTTTTAAAAATGGTTTCAAGGATTTATTTATATGGACATTAAAGTTTAGAAATTAAAACTCCTTTTAAAAAAGTTTCAAAGTGGTATGGGACACTTTGATTCAAAAATCTATTTTTAAATGGCTTCTTGACAAATAGTGTGACTTTTAAATGATTTCAAGAAAAAGGGGGATATTTCTCTCAAATAGTTTTGATGATTATTTTCATCTATGTCAACATCCTTCATTATTCTTGATTGAGGTTAATGTGATACAATACAATCTTCCATATTGTATCGAATGAGTTATTTTTGACTATGGATGTGCTATTTTTATACCATTCATGGTTTGTGGTTAAAGTATTGACATTTCGTATGCTAGTTTTAATACGAATGTTTATGTTATGTTTAAACCTGTTCATATGAGGAATGCATTGGACGTAATAAGTGACGGGTGGAGCCCGCTATAGCTCCTCGATGCATCGGTAGGTCTCATGAGACAAACTAGTGTCTTGGCACAAGGCCTTGGCAAAATCTTATTTGTAGTCTTGGCACGAGGCCTTGGCTATGTGGTTATGATAGTCTGGCATTATGCATTCCATCATTATGAAAGTGGTTATTGATATTGCATGTGATCATTCGACTAGTAGAATATCCATGTGAGTAAGTAAATGGCATTATTTCATTTTACTTTTGCCATACTATGTTGAAGTTCAATTTTAAAAGGCTTTTGTTTTAGTTATAAATTGCCTTAAGTGTTTATGCTTATTTATGAAAGCTTCTGCTATAATGTTATCCTTACTGAGCATCCGAGCTCACCCCTTTCAATGTTTTATTTTTCCCAGGATTATGAAGAAGTAATTTATGAATGACCTGCAGGGATAGTATGAGGGGATATGAAGACAAGATGTTTTTTTTTATGATGTAATGTAAAAATTTATGGATGTATCTAGTTATTCCAAGGCTACTAAACTAATCGGTCTTTCGAGACTTGATCTTTCTCATGATCATGCCAATGTTATGTAATAGTGCACCGACTCTAGATAATTAGGGTCGGGGCGTTACAGGTATAATGGTGTAAAGAATAAATATATATTATTATTATAAAATAATAATGATTCGAATATTTTATATCATCCACTCCAATTCCATTCAATAAATACGGTAATGATATCATCGCTTGTGCGTACGTACAGATTATCGTCTCCAAGACGCGATGCGATTCAATTTCCATGTTAATAATTAAAGAATTATTATAATGTATATTTAATAATTAATCATGAAATATATGACATATTAATGATACTAAATTTATGTATTTTTTATTTACTTACATCTATTAAATTTAATAAGGAAACGAAAACAGCGTTCATGCATACGTACGCCCTAACGTCTCCATGAACGGTGTATTTCTTTATATTTATAAATTTCTTATATATATGTGTATTATGAATATATATTATATATAAATCATTTTTTATATTCTAGAATTAATTAATCATGGTCTAAGTAATCAAATGAATAATTACAAGTCAAAAAACGGATGACAAATGAATCAATTTTACCCCAAATGATCTTTAACATGGAATTTACAAAAGAACGGGTAATATAAAGTCATAAGTGAAACAAATATGATATCATAAAAATGAATAAAATTATTTAACAAGTAAATTACATTATTTAAATTATTTTAATTGAGGTTCGGATACGTACGAAGCATATCAGACCTAAGGTAAAGAAAAATCTCACAATATCATTTTTATCCGAGATTGTTTATACTTCAAAATTTACTGGTGAATATTTATAATCCACATCCATGTTTTAAAAATATATAATATTATTTATATCCTCCAAAAAAAATTTAAATCCAATATTACTCATTGGTGAGTTCTAGTAAAAGATATGAAAGGAATATTTTGTCATTTTTTGTACAAGATACTTTTTGACTTTTTCAGCCAATGTACGAGAAGAATGTTTTTTTAACTTATACTTCATGAATAGATTTTTATGATTTCATAGAAAATTATTTCCATGAATCTTCCTTTATACGTTTTCAAGTTTATTTTTAATCAACTTATTTTAGTTTAAAATTGTATGACATGTTAAGAAAGGAAAAAAAATTGAAGTAGAAAGGATATTTTCCTCAAGAATGAAGTTCATGTGTTTTATCAAAATTATTTTCCATCTAAGATAATATAGAGTTCTGTTTCTATCCCAATTATTACATTGATTTGATTATGTTGTGATGGAATTATTTTTATGAAGTCCTTTATCTTATATGAATTGCTCTATGATGTTTAAGAATTCCGTTTTTATTACTTGTGTTATGCTATGATATATGAATTATAATTTTGTGGCACACATAAGAATGGTTCCATTATAAGATGGGTGAGACCTATATCTGCCTTCAATGCATTGGGTAAAGATTTATATCTCATGATATAGACATGTCTGGAATGGCTTGTTAATTGGGTTCAGTGATACAGGACTGGAACGAGGAGTGAAATCGGTTCAATAATGGACTTTGTCAGCTATAATAGTCTTGGAAATGAGTCTTGACTACTTTGAAATTATTTTATATGATTATGTGTGTATGCCAAAAAGTATCCTGTTTTATGTTATGATTATTTGGGATTACATTTCACCACTATGAATTATCCCACGTTATGATATTATGATCTCTTTTGTAGGTTAAGATATTGAAAATGTTATGCTCTTAGGAATATGATATGATAGATATTTCTTTTGTTTACCCTTACTGAGCATTTTATCTCACCCCTTTATATGTTTTCTTTTCCCCAGGATATATAAAATGGTTTTAGGTAAGAAAACAAAAAGGGTAAGATCTTTATGGGAGATGTTGAAGATCTTTCACCATGATTAATAGATTATGTTCCGAGTTTCCAAAGACATTAAACTGTTACGATCGTTTGGTGTCTGTTTTTGTTACGTATTAATTATTCCGAAAAAGTAATGTAATGTCCATGTTTGTCAAGATTTGGGTCTCTACAGTTGGAATCCGAGGCAAAGGAGGTAGGAATGTATCCGATCCTTGGGAACTCTCACATGTGAGCGTTGGACGAAGCATGGCTCTCCGCCCAAGGGCTTCATGACGAAATGGCGGCCACTGGGGATGGTTGTGTGTCCCGCCCAGGGGGTGTAGCTTCCCATAGAGTGCCTTGAGAGGTATCAATTATAGTCCACTGGAAGTCATTCCAGACCATTATAGTTGGTATTAGAGGAAATGTTTGGTTATCCTTTGGAAACTTGGATGTGAAAACTTTAGCGAAATCCATAGTGATATTTATAAGGTATGTCTAGGGATGTCTCTATGGTTAACTATACAAATAGTTTAAAGTCCTAGAATTACAATAACGATCATAGACATAAAACTACGATGTTATATATTGATGGTACTCCCCCTTTATTATGTTTTTTCCTATCATGATTTTTGCCTCTCACACTATTCTTTTTGGGTTTTAGAAAATGGCTGGAAGCAGGAAGATTCACGATAACGGAGGATATTATAAACAATGTAATGATATTCTTCATGAGCAATTGAATGAAACGGGCTTTGGATATCCAAACATCGTTATTATGTGTAATCATAAATCTCCTAATATGATCAATAATATCATCTTTGGTAAGTTTCCAGACTCGACTAGTAAGAGAATGATGGAGTTTCATGATGATCATAGAGGAATGAAAGTTCAATTTCCCTTTTGTAAATCATGTGGGAAGAGGAATCAAGGAGAATGTTTCAAAGGAACTGGAAGATTCATTGGGTGTGGAAAAGAAGGACACAAAGCCAGTGAGTGTAAAGGAATAGGTTCAGTTAACACCATGGGAAAGTATAATGGTATTACTATGACACCAACAACGATTAAATGTTCTAAATGTGGAATGTATGGGCATTATGAAAACCAATACCCTAAGGGAAAGTCTCATGAAGACAATCAGCATGGTCGTATGGGTATTATTTATGTTAATGACGACGAAGAGACCATAAATGATATGTGAGATGAAAGAATTATTCAAGCTCATTCAATGGTTTAAGAACGTATTGGAATGATTTATGTTTATAAAGATTTATGTTGTATAGGTAATGATACTATGAAATAAAGACACATCTACGGATTTTTACACTATCGTTTTTTTCCTAATGTATTTGAACGTATATGTTGAATGGTACCGGTAACCATGAAAGGTTATTCAGATATTTTTGATAAAGTATATGATATGAACATAATGAAGGGATAAGGAGATAATGAGATGTTTGATAGTATTATTGAGCTCATTACTGATGTAAGGACATTGTGATATCATGGTTTGAGTATATAGAATTTTTGGGATTTTGGTATGAGGAAAGAGTAAACTTTTGATAGCATTCATGTTTTCACTACGGTTCTATGGTAATTTATATTTCAAGAGAATACATGATTAAGGTATTCACATGTTTGCAATGTGACCAACAACAAGATATATATTATGATATATGGGAGAAAAATTAAGGAATTCACATGCTCAGTAGATGAAATTTCAAGTAAATAGACAGAAGTATTTTCAATAAGACTAAATGTTGGAATGTACATCATATAGTATTGCTTAAAGCTATAACTTTTTGTCTTTATTTCTGAGATGTTATGATAGTATATTTTTAGAAAAAGGACAACCTGTAGGATGGGAGATGACCCGTCACGTCAGACAAGTTTGTGGGAATTAAACCCACAACCGATGTGTGACATGCCTTTATTTCCTACCACTGGCCTACAGGAAGTCCCTGGTTAGTATAAACTAGTTTTATTTTATTAAGTGGTATGATAGATGAAGTATAAGTCCATTTTTGGAACGATATATGATAGATGGACTTATGTATATAACTATTGCTAACATTTTGTTTGAGACAGATGGAATGACCCATCATTCTATCACATGATCTGCTAACACTTCACAAATGACAAATTCAACATCATTTCTTTAAGATATGATTTAGAAATTGATCAAGGCACAAACAACAGTGAGATTATATCGAAATAAAGTAAGTATTCCTTCTAATTCAATTTATTCAACTTTAGGTAAATGATCTTAAAAACCAATAAATTTGTCCTAGTGCCCACATATTTGATGAATTAGATGGTACCTTAGATCATCAAAAATTTATGGTTTTGTGATTGTTGGATTTTTTATAGTCGTTTCTTCTACCACTATTCATCAGAACATAATTGTTTGATTTTTCTTCCATATCCATATTTTCACCTATGTTCTCATATGTGGAAACCCAGTGATTAGTTAATTTGGGTAACTGTTATGCATCATAATTTAGTTTCTAAAGTTATGTTTTGGTAATCATTTTTATGATGTGGGTTTCTCTTAAATAATCTTTCAAGTAGTAAACCATTTATAACCTCGATGAATTTCGAGGGAGAAATTCATTTTAAGGGCGGGTAGAATATAACACCACGGGGTTTTATGAGAAGTATTATTTTTAATTTATATGATGTCTTCTGTTGTATGATACCGCACGATTATCTTGCACTATACGCAACACTGTATTAGCTTGCAGTATATGAAACACTAATCTTGGATCATGTTACACACAATTTCAATTTGGTTTGATAGTAGTTATTCTACGCATCATTGAGTATATATATATATATATATTCAATGTATTATTGAAATATGGTTAGATTTCGTTATACTCAACAACAAAAGATTTTTTCACTACATGCAACCCTGACTTTGCTTACATTACATGCAATTGCAGCCATCCTTGATAGTGTGTGTTGTACGCAATACCGGGTTTCACTAAACAACAATATATTATTATAATATTATTATGAACTAGCCGTTATGAAGAGTATTAACTAAATTTTTAATTTTATAACATTATTATTTATCTTACTTATTTTCAAGAACATGGTATAAGAACAAAATAAATATTTCGGGTAAAATAAGTATTTTTCAAAAAAAGCAGTTTTTCCGCCTCTTGATGGTGCACCCACTGTAATTCTAGTTTTTTCCATGTTTATAAGTTCAATATGACAAGATAAATTATTCTTTGGAATCAGGATATTAAAAATTACTTTGGATAAATTTTTCATATTATTCTGATAACATTCATATTTTAATGAATAGTAAAAACATGCTATATTTTAATTAAAAAAACCATTTTCATCATAATAATTTATATGGTAAAATTATAATATTTAATGGTTTTAAATTATAAATAGAATATAGTTTTAACATTTAATATAATTTATGTCATTAGAATTTATTTTATATTGAATTCATAGGTAAATTCATTTCAATATTTTGCAATGTTTTAACTTTTAAAACTTGTTTTCATAATAACAGGATTAATTTTAAATTAATTACTACAACTTCTGTGTTTTGAATTTTGAAAAATGGATTCCATATTTGGAATCAGTCGGTCAAAATTATGTTAATAGGCTACTTTTTATTTTTGAGATTACGAATAGTAATTACGGTAATTTTTATTTACATGGGAATATTTATCATCCACATCCATGTTTCCTCAATATATAAAATTATTTATATCCTCCTATAATTGTTTAAATCCAATATTACACATTGGTGAGTTTTAGTAAAATATATGGAAGGAATCTTTTGTCATTTTTCGTACAAGGTATTTTTTGACTTTTCCGGCCAATGTACGTGAAGAATGTTTATTTAACTTATACGACATGAATGGATTTTTATGATTTCATAGAACATTATTTACATGAATCTTCCTTTACAAGTTTTCACGTTTATTTTTAATCAACTTCTTTTTGTTTAAAATTGTTAGACATGTTAAGAAAGGAAAAAATGTTTTTTGGAAGTAGAAAGGATATTTTTTTCAAGAATGGAGTTCAAGTGTTTTATCAAAATTATTTTCCATCTAATATAATATTGGGTTTTGTTTCTATCACTATTATTACATTGATTTTATTATGTTGTGATGGAATTATTTTTATGAAGTCCTTTATCTTATATGAATTGTTTTATGATGTCACGATGGTTAATAATCCCATTTTTATTACATGAGTTATACTAGGATGTAGGAATTATGATTTTGTGGCACACATAAGAATGGTTTCATTATGAGATGGGTGGGACCTATATCTCTCTCCAATGCACTGGGTAAAGATTTATATCTCATGAGATTAAAATGTTTAGGATGGAAAGTCAATCTGCTTCAGTGATACAGGACAGGAATGAAGAGTGAACTTGATTCAGTAATAGACTTTGTCCGCTATGATATTCTTGGCAATGAGTCTTGACTAATATGAAATGATTTCCTATGATTATGTGTGTATTCCACAAAGTATCATGTTTTATGTTATGATTATTTGGGATTACATTTCCCAACTATCATTTATCCATTGTTATGATATTATGATCTCTTTTTTAGGTTAATATTTTCAAAATGTTATGCTCTTATGAATATGATATGCTTGAAATTTCTTTTGTTTACCCTTACTGTGCATTTTAGCTCACCCGTTTATATGTTTTCTTTTCCCCAGGAAATAAATAAAGGTTTTAGGTAAGAGAAAAAAAAAGGGTAAGATCTTTCTGGAATATGTTTAAGATCATTCACCAAGATTAATAGATTATGTTCCGAGTTTCCAAAGACACTAAACTATTACGATTCTTTGGTGTCTGTTTTTGTTATGTATTAAGTATTCCACAAAAGTTATGTAATGTCCATGTACATCAAGGTTTTGGTGTCTACATATATGATAAATCTAGTATTAGAGTTAAAAACATTATATTCCTAGAAAGGTAGTTTCTCCACCTTTCAGAGGTGCACTTGATATAATTGTTTTAACGAATTTATAAATTCTATTTGACAAAGTAAACCTTTTCTTTGAAATTTTTGTATCAAAATTTGTATTCATTTTTTTATAAATAGTTAAAAATATTACATTTTTAAAATTTAAAACACATTTTCATCTAAATAATTTTAAATGTTAATTCATATTTTCAATTTGTTTAAAGTAAAATTATATTAATATTTTATAACATAATACAATGAATTTCATTGGAATCATTTTCACATTTTAATTGGATATAAAAACATTGGGAACTTTTGATGGATTTTACCTTAAACAACTTTTTTCTCGTTCCGTCAATGAGATTATATTTTAATTTATTTATATAATATTTTTTATTTTAATTTTGAAAAATAAATTCCTTATTTGGAATCATATGGTTCAAATTATCTAAATAAGTCTCTTTTATTTTGGGAGATATAAATATATAATTTATTAGTTTTTTATTAAAACATGTAAAGGTAAATCATGTAATAATGGGTAAATATAATATTAAAAATTTCATATTATTAATCTAAAAAATATCATAATTTTATTTGATGTGTGTTTGTTGACCACATTAATACTTGTGAAGAATTTATAACTTTTGAAATCCACATGGTTCAGTGTATGACATTTATAATATTATATTCAAAGAAAAGTCAATTTAGTGTTACGTATGTTTTTATCAAGTGAACTATTTTTAATATGGGGTAATGTAGAAGTTATATTCGACTAAATATATTATTTTGAAATATAAAATTTTTATCTTTAACTTGATAATTTACTTACAAATTTTACTGAATAAATAACTAAATTAAATGTTTGGACAATGATGATGCAATAATTATTTAATTAAAAGTAGTATCAATAAAATAATATTAAAAATACTAAAATAAATTTAGTATAATAAGATAAATGTCATAAAATAACTCTTTTAAAGGACTTTGACATGAAATTGATGCTTTATATGTTTTTTCCAATTTATATTTTTGTTATGATATTTGTAAAAAGTGGCGTAATGAATATTCCCAAAATTAAGATTTTGGACATTCTAAAATAAGCCAAATTTTATTAAATGATATAAAATTCATAAAAATATAAATTTAGGCCAAATTATTCCAATAATTATTAAATTTTCTTCAATAATTCATTTATTAATATTTTTTTCTTTTATATTAATTACATTATCAATAAAATTTTAAATTACATAATATCTTGGTAAAAGTTAAATCAAATAAAACAAAAGATATAAAATAAAAAATAATCGAAACTCGTTTATTTTTGAATGGATGAATATAATTATAACCATTGTCATCCTATATTCAAATTAATTCACTCTAAAATCAATTGGGATAGAATATTAATTTATATTAATTTAATATTTTGAAAAATCCAAAGAGTGATCCTCCCCTATCGTATAAAAGGGAACCCATTTCTCTCATTTCAATACAAATAAAACATTATTTTTTTGTAAAATATCATCCCAAAAACCTTTATAGAATCACTCCTCATATTATATTTTCTTTATTTTAGGCATAACACACTCCTTTGATATGTTATGTTTTTAATCAAATGATATTGTCTGAAGGAGAGGTATCATTTTTAATTAACTGTTTCTATTTTATATCGTATTCCACTACCTAAAAATATTCTCCACCATCAAAAAATAATAACTTCAGTGTCATGAATATACATATATTTTATTTTTTTAATTTCATAACCGAAATCCATCTCCATTTACATCAAATTGGAAAATAATTAATCGTTTGTGTGTGTGGAGGACTTCCACCACATGAACCAATATAATTTTTTTCCCATCACTGTTTTTCAAGAGTGGTTATAATCATGGTGTTAAAGATTATATATGATATTCTTTAAATATTAACCATTATTAGATACAAATATATGATTTTTTCTTACCTTTCCATTCATATATATATATATATGATAATGTCATACATTCGTACATGTAAACTATCACCACCACGAAGCGATGTGATTACTTTTTTCAGCACCACATCACATGGATGATAAATATAAGTTTATTTAAATTATTAATATGATATTAATGATATTATCATCATTATGATCATTATTATAAGGTAAAATTATACGTATCTTCTTTCTATAATGATTATTAACAAATGAAAACAATACTCATGCGTATGTATGACCTACCATTTCAATGATTATAACATAGTTCATTTTTCATTACCAAACATCATAGTTTCATTTAATAGTTTAATTGATGTTTAAAAATTATGATAATTTCGTTAATTTAATTCTTAAGATAATTTAATTATGAATTCTTTTACTATTGACATCATACCAAATTCATTTTAAACTCTGCTATTGAATATCAACAAAATGACTGATAGGAAATTATATATTTAAGTAATTTTAAAAACATGATAATAACTGATATAAAGGGAATAATAAAAATTAAAAATTTCTCAAGAATGTACAAAATTTACATATTTTTATTTTTATGGAAGATAATGATTTCACGTGACAAGTCGGACTCATGGTAATTGACTTTCTTTTAAAAACCTATTTTATGGTTACTTTTCCAACTATTTTTACTAAATACAAAAGAAATATTTTATAAGATATATTTCATCAATATAATTTTCCTTTTTCATGTCTCATTAATTTTATGATCTTCCCTTTACATGATCACAAATTAATTTTCAATTAATGTGTTTTCATTTTGTAGGTTGCGACTTTGTAAAAAACGAATGGTGATTTCAAAGTATGAATGTTATTATCATTTTCTAAATGATTTATATGATGTGATTATGTTTCGGTTCTTGGTCATTTTTTATGGGTATGGATAGTTATTTGATAAACATATGCTGGGTGATATCGTTATAGCTCTGTAATGATTTGGGTAATTAGATGGAGTTAATCGGTAGGGTTTCTCCTAATATATTAAGGGAATTTACTATGGTGGCTGCTCAAAATGATACAATGATTGTTACACCCTATGTATTCATCATTTATATAGTAAATTTAACACTAAAATAGAATTAATGCCATAAGATACATTTATGATTTATATTTTCTCTTACTATTTATAGGAATCTTATGATTTCATGAGGTGAGATAAAGATCTTTATTTTTCTATGTGAAAATTTTAACATTAAGAAAAACATTTCATGGGTTTAAGTTATTCATACACTAATGGATTCATTAGTAATTTTTATTTCCTTTAATGAGATATTTATTTTCATATGGTGTTTTAAATAAGTTTCATAGGGTACAAGGATAGTTAAGGGAAAAGAGTTTGTTCGTATTAATGTTATTAACATTTTCCATGAAAAATAAGTCATGATTTATTTTAAAAATTTTACAATTTGGAATATATTAATATTATTTTGGTTATATCCACATTGTATGAATGTGAAATTTTATGTATGAATTATGACCTAAATATCTAAAACTCAAAAAATAAAAATAACCATAATGTAAAAGAAATTAAATTCTTGACTAAAACTAAAGATGTTTCAATGTTTAATGACTGGGATTTTAATCATATACCATTAGTTGAGTTTTTCATAATAACAATTTTCATTCCTCGGTACATATATATCATTTGGTAAAATTTTATGGATTTACTTTTCGGTCTCTACTTTGTTGGGTAGGGACCGAAGATGCTACATTTTTTTGGAACCGAATTTGTACACTAGATGAATAAAAAAATAAATATTATTAGGAAAAAGGATGAATATATCTCAAAGTAATATGAAATCTTATGTTTTTCATTGTCAGTGATTATTATAATTTGATATGGGAGATCGTATGTTAATAAAAAGATCACCATGTATTGGGAAATTATGTTTTGGAAAATAAATTAAATTATTTTCTTTGTATTTGAAACAGATTGAATTAATGAATTAGATTATTCAGGTAGATTTTTAGGTAGAATTAGCTCCATGATTAAATAATATACAAAATGTATTTCATTTCCCTTAATTGAACAAGTACCACCCTAATTCTGATCTTGTGATTCGATGGGACCTTGTTGATCATTCACTGGATTCCACATTGTTACACATTCAAATATAGATTGTTGATAAAATCATAAAATTTTTTGGGTAACAGTATCTGTTTGGTAGGATATTTTTGGAATCATTGTCATATTTAAAAAAATTCACTAGAATAACAAGTCTAAATTCCTGAATAATAGATTAAAATTTACAAATGAATTGTATATATTCATCTTTATAGGGATAGAGAACATAATGGTGGGGTGAATTTAACACCACCAGATTCTATTACTTTACTCATTTATTATGTATTTTTCATTTATATAATATATGGGATGAATTTGATTATTTCTTGATGGTTTTAGATTAATTTTTTAATTTTTATTTAGGGTTCATGGTTTGAAAATTGTTTGGGGAAACCATGTATATTATCTTGGGAACTATTGATGAGGTTATAAGTAGGTGCATGATTGGCGCATGGTTCTTCCAAACCATGCATGTTCCATGAGAAACCATGTAATAGAAATAAGGGGAAAGTCATGGTTATCACAAATTATATAAAACAATGTTATAAAAACATATGAGGGTGTGGTTTATAGATAGTTCATAGTTGTCGAACAGTTTCCCAAACTATGTGGTTTAGAGTCTGGTGTGCCTTTAATAGACTGAAAATTAGAGTTTAAATCGGTTTCTACACCCAAAACCATTATTTTTATTCTACTATATCCTTTTCTCAAACTCCTCTCCTTCGGTAATAATTATTAGTGGTTCTCTTTGATCTAAAATAATTTTTTTGTTGTATATATGGTCATTGTACCTTCAGAATGCATGGTAATTCACTATTTTCCACCTTTCTCTTTAGTTCTTCTCATCTACTCCCACCTATAACTTTAGATATAATTAGTTATGGATACATATAAGATATATTATGAATTTTGATATGTTAATTGTTGGTATATTTATAAAAATATTTTTTGAGCTAAATCTAGAAGTTTCACATTGTCATTTAATATTTTCTTCTTTTATTAAGATTTATGTAGCTTCTCGCTCTTCTCTACAAATTCTAGAACATGTATTCCTGGTTTTATTTGAATGTTCTTTTATTTTAAAGGGAAGAGTTGAATTACTTCTTGAAAAAAATTATTATGTATTATAATTTTAAATTCTTTATTAAAATTTATGGATTTGGGAACTAGTGAATTTGAATGGATTTTGGAAAACACATTGAATTATGTTATCATATTAAGGAAATGTTTTAATTTAAGAAATAAATTTGATAAAAAAATTAAATGAAAAGAATGAAAATATGTGGAATGAACCATTCAAAAACGTGGCATATGTCACGACCCACCTTCACCAAAAATAGGGAAGGGTCAAAAGATTTCCAGGCCCTTCCTTCTCTAAGTTGAATGAGAGATAATGACCCCCAAAACTCATCTTCAATAGGTCCTGGAGTGGTGACCAGTACCAAGGCTACATAATCTCACAAAAAATTAAAGGCAAAACCCTTTTTGGTTTTATAAGATCGAGTGATAAGATATCAACCTCAAAAATACCGAAGCATGAATGTAAAGGTAAAGCCAAAAATAACCTGTTCCCATACTCATGTTAAAAAATAAATGATACAAGCCACAAAAAAGAACTTTGAAGATAAAGTACCAATAAAAAGGAAAACGACAATAGCTACTTCCCCAAGGTCCAAGCTAGTACGGTCCCACACAATTCCTGAAGTCCTCCTGGAAACCTGAAAGCAATTTACATACGTAGGGTGAGCATATAAGTACACTCAGTATGGAAAAAAAATACCCTCGTTCACAAGTGGAGAGGCATTCTAATGCCCTCTAAGAAAAGAAAAAACAAAGCACCTAACAAAAAAAAACAATCCACCCAAGTCTCACCAAGGCACACTCCCCAAATAACACATGGCAAGAAAAGCATTGTAACAGCACATCGATATTTGGGTACCCTGCACCACTTTCCAACTGGTTATTGAAAACATCCTACTCATCGAACCAATCCCACCATTCTCACTACAGTCCCACGACCAAACCCCGCCCGCACAAACCTGACCCACAACCTCACTGCAGCCCCACTGCCAAACCTCGCCCACACAAACCTCGGCCACAACCTCACCGCAGTCCCACTGCCAAACCCTACCCGCACACACCAGGGCCAGAACTACTACTGCGACTCCCGAAGACACCTGGGCAAGAACAACTACTGCCACATCTGAAGACACCTGGGCCTCATCCCAAAGACACTTGGGAAACAACCAGGATGCAGACACCTGGGTCTACTACCACAACTACCCCGCCTAAATATTCTTGGGCTAATAATAGATCTCAAGCCATCACAGCCTGCCCGAAAAGTCATGGGCTATTCGGGAAAGGGAGAAGAAAAGGAGAAAATAACCATCCACCCATATGAGTGTTGTGAAAAACACCCTCCCCATGAAATGGGGTGTTCAACACTAAGTTCTCAACTTGGGTGGGCTGCGAATAAGAAACATAAATTCTACAAGATATATGTACTGGTAACAACCACTCATCCCAACCTAGGGGTTCCAAAACCTAAGAACAAACACACTTATTACTATTCATTCCCAAAAGAGGCCACAACACTCATGGTCAAGTCAGAACTCATTCCCAAACTAATTTCCAGTCAACCATTCTTCTTTTCTTGTTCAAGTGATCCCATTAAGGTGAATTCTGCACTACAGGGAAACTAACAGGCATAACCACAAGCCAGAAAAAAAGGAAACAGCCTAACAGAAATTTAAGCATTTACACCCGGTGCTCTTGTAAGGTCACAACAAAAAAGGGATAAGTGAGATCCCTCAAAGTACAAGAAAAAATGAAAACCCTGAGACACAGCCCCATGTTCCCAAAACCAGGAACCCACCATTTCTCACTAATAGAGGATTCCACTCGAGTTCTTGTTACAGCAGAGAAACCACACAGCTTCAAATTCACAACCAACAACCATGAAACAACAGAGCATCCCATCTCCATTCACATGTTCCCATAACCTACAGGTAGAATAATTCACCCACCACCAAATAGAGTGAAAACTTTCAGGTTCAAGAACATCATTCATTAGGTTCCTCTTTCTATTTGTTAACCGGGGTGGTCACACAAGGATTCTTGTTTTACTGAACATCCATTTGAACCAACTGGGTTTAAGTGATTAATCAATTTCTAGGTTAAGTCACTTAATCATCATTGAAGACAAATATTCATTAGTGTGCAAGGAAAGACCACCAACGACCATGATTTTCCATGAGCATAGGCCCGCACAATTCACAACACATACAACATAAAAGTAATACAGTAGAAACATCAATCACACCACAGCTTCATTCAATAAAATTCGGTTCATTTTCTTCCTTAAGTTTGGTTTCATCAATTCCCACAGAGAAAAAAACATACCCACCCCACATGATACACATAAAGGAGAGGTGAAGGAAAACCCTACTTGATTGATCAAAGATCAAAGTTCTTCTCCACGTGCCAAGAATCAGGAAAAGCACGACTCGCAAGGGAGGGATGTCGGGAACTCCAAAAGTACTAAGAAGAAAGGAATCCAGCCAAGAGGAACAAGAATTATGAATAAATTCCCTTGTGATATATATATATAATATCTCGTTGTTACGGGATATGGGGATTTGAACCGCTTTAAATTTGGATCGTGGTTCCCCACATGGTTAGGTGGTTACACACGACAGAATTAATTGTTATTTAATTCTCCATTGAGGAGGTCCCTAGGGATTTATTGGGTATTAATTATGGGATTTTAAATGGATTTGAACCACTTGAAAAAAGTTGAAAATCCCAAAAGAGGCGTTATGGGAAAAACTATAGAAGAGAAACTCGACAAGGATGGGTGACACTGATCATTCGCCCCGATTGGTCGCATGCCTAAATGACTTCCTACCACTGAGACGTCACCCCAATGTTCCGGAATTTGGCAAAGGGATAGACCATGAGGGTCTAGGTCATCACATCAGATACCTCTCAAAGCATTCTCTCCCTTGAGAAATTGAAACAAGACATGAAGAAAGAAGGGGTTCCAGACAACCGCCCCAGAATATATCTCTCAAGAGTGAACCAGAACCATTTGAATCACTATAAAACAAAGGATTAAACCATCTGGTCATGTGTTTAGGGGTTTCCCTTCCCCCATGTTAAGATACAATCCGCTTTGGGTGGCTCTGACACGCCCGCACGGGTTTAGGCGCATCCACTCTAATGTGTCTCAACTAGGGATTAGGTCCTCCTCTCCCCACATCTCAGGATACTTTACACACATCCACAGAAAAAGGAAAACCACACATTCCATAGTTAACAAGGTGAAGTGTTCTATCACAACATGTAAAAAAATAGAATAGCACAAAACTCAAAACAACTCTAGGTACTTGGCACGCATTTGTGCTTCCCATTCCCAGGTACTTTCCCCAAGCCCACTATTCCACCACAACACACGAACCAAAGGAATGGTTCATCCATGAAGTACATTCTCCTCACGATCCTCGATCATCACTGGTCGCTCCATGAATGATGCATTGTATTTGATATCTAGGTCTCCCCAGTCAATGGAATTTGAATCGTCTTGTAGATACCGACAGAGTTGGGACACATGGAAGATGTCGTGTATCCTTAGTAGCGGTGGTGGTAAATCTAGATGATAAGCCACATCTCCAACCCACTGCAACACTTCTAAGGGTCTGATAAATCTGGGAGAGAGCTTGCTCCCCCTACTGATCGTTTGTTGTCCACTCTGAGGGGAGACCTTAAATAACACATTGTCCCTGACCTCTAATTCCAAGGGTCTCCTCGTATTATCGGCATATGACTTACGTCGGTCCTGTGTCGCCTTCATCCTTTCCCGTATAAGTTGAACCTTCCCTATCATTCTCTACACTTCTTCCAGGCCAAGAACACTAATTTCCCCAACATTATCCCAGCACACGGGTGAGCGACATGGCCTCCTGTACAAGGCTTCGAACAGAGCCATGCCAATGGTAGAGTGATATCTATTATTGTAGGAAAACTATACCATAGGCAACTGTCGCACCCACGATCCCACAAAATCCAGAATACATGCCCATACCACGTCCTCCAATGTCTGGATGGTGCGCTCTATCTGTCCATCTGTTTGGGGATGGAATGTAGTGCTAAGACGTAGCTGGGTTCCAAAAGCATGCTGCAATCCCCTATAGACTTGTGAGGTAAACTGTGCATCCCTATCTGAGACTATGGATCTCGGAACTCCATGTAACCACACCACCCCATCCGCGTACCTTCTTGCAAAATCATCCACTGCACCCGACTCCTTGATCGCCAGAATATGGGCCGATTTCGTCAATTGATACACCACTACCCAGAGAGAGTCGCAGACTCCTCAAACCTTGGGTAGCCCCATGATGAAATACATTGAGATGTCATCCCACTTCCACTTGGGAACGTCAAAAGGTTTCAAAAAACCACCTGGAACATAGTGTTCAGCCTTCACCTGCGGACACACTAGGCACTTTTCTACGAACTCTGCTACTGTCTGTTTCACCCCCGGCCACCAAAATTGTCTCCTCAGGCCCTGGTACATCTTGGAAACTTTCGAGTGCACCAATAGGGGTGAGTTGTGGAACTCACTAAGAACTTTTCCATGCATTGCCTCTGGAACAAACAGTTTTCCATGGAAAAGAATCCGGTTCTGACCATCCTCTGTCCACCCTTCCGGAGCATTTACCTAGTCAACTCAGTCACACATCACTTCGCTTTCTGAGTCTCCCCATTGGGACTCCTCTACTTGCCGCAAAAGATAAGATTTCACTGTTATCTGATACATGAAACCTCTACCACCTTCCATCCTAGCTTTCAGGTGCAGGGCAGCCAACTCCTCCATCGCATTCCAAGTATCTGCTGACTCCTGGACTGCATCCTTTCGCGACATCATGCTCAAAGAATCTTCCACCACATTCCCCTTTCCCGAGTTGTAGGAAATATCAAAGACGTAGTTTTAAAATAATTCTATCCACCTTCACTGCCGTAAGTTCAAGTCCCACTAGGATAAGATGTACTTCAAACTTTTTTTATCCTTGAAGTCCAAGAAGTGCTCGCCAACGATGTAGTGCCGCCACAAATTTATTGTGAACACAACCTCCATGAGCTCTAGGTCATGGATGGCATAGTAACGCTCATGGGGACGTAACTGCCTATACCCATAAGAAATCACCCCTTGATGTTGCATCAACACGCATTTGAGGCCTTGTCTGAAACCATCCCAGAACAACTCATATGTTTCCCCTTATTCTAGTAACCTCAGCAATGGGGCACTAACCAACTTCTCCTTAAGATTCCTAAAGGCTGCCTCGCACTACTCGTCCCATATGAAATCATAGTCCTTCATGGTCAAGGCTGTCAAGGGTGCCACAACTCAGGAGAAGCTGGGAACGAGCCTCCGATAGTAACCTACCAGCCCGAGGAAACTACGAAACTCTGCCACTTTCTTGGGTTCTTCCCGAGAAACAACTGCCTTGACCTTCGATGGGTCCACTGCTATCCCCTGCTCGGACATTACGTGCCCAAGGAAATGCACTACTCACATCCATAACATGAACTTGGAAAACTTCCCATAGAGTTGGTGCTGCCAGAGGACCTCCAAAACCATTCTATAATGCTCAGCGTGATCCTCCTCTGATCTTGAGTAGATCAAGATGTCGTCAATAAACACTACTATGAACAGGTCCAGATATTCCAAGAATACGGAGTTCATGAGCCCCATGAAAACAGCTGGTGCATTCTTAACACAATACTTCATGACTGAAAACTCAAAGTTCCCATATCTGCACCTGAAGGCAGCCTTTGGGATGTCACCCTCCTTCACCCTCACTTAGTGATATCCAGATCACAGATCGATCTTCGAGAACCAACCTGCTCCCCTTAGCTGGTCAAAGAGACCATCTATCATCGGGAGAGGGTAGCGATTCTTGACCGTCACCTGATTTAGCATCCTTTAGTCTATTAATGGCCTTAGACCACCATTTTCCTTCTTCGTGAACAAGACTGGATCACCACACGGTGAAGAACTTGGCCGAACTAAACCCTTCTTCATCAGATCGTCAATCTGGATCCGCAACTCCCGCAACTCAGATGGTGTCATCCGATAGGGAGCCATCAAAATCGGACGGGCACCAGGTTGCAAGTCTATCCCGAACTCAAAATCACATCGAGGGGGAAGAGTTTCCACCTCTTCAGGGAAGATGTCCATAAACTCACTATTGATCTCTGGGGCTTCCACCATTTCGGCATCCACCGACTCTACTAATAGCTTAGCCGGTAAGGAGAGGAGGGGTTCCCCTAACTTGCTTCTTCCCTGGAAACTCCGCTCGCCGATGAATGTCACCCAGTGACTACCCATGTCTGAAAAAAATCATTCTTTGGAAGCATTCAATGTTGGCACATACGAAGAACAGCCAGTCAATGCCTATGATGACATCGTATGGATGTATCTGCAATAGTAGAAGATCCCTGACTGACTGATGTGGACCTATCATCAGTCTGCATCCTCGAAAAACATACAACAATTCAGTATATCCTCTGACTGGTGTGCTCAGTACTAGGGGCACTGGAAGTCTCTCAGCGTCTAAACCCAGAGCATGGGCCAGACTGGGTGTAACAAAGGAGTGTGAAGCTACTGTATCGAACAAGGCATATGAAAGGTAACTAAACAAGCTGAGCATACCTCAAATGACCTATGGCCCTGCTAGAATTTCTGCCCCCACGTCGTGAAACTATCCACGCCCAGCTCCTCTACCTCTCAGCTATCGGTCACCTCCCCGACCACACCCGTGTTGAGGTCCCTTAGGAACGCCCTGAGGCCGGCCTCCTCTTCCAACGTCTGCCCTCGAAGGGGCAGGATCTCGCTACCCCTGTTGCTGCTGTTGAGAGGGCCTAGCCGGAAACTGATGTTGCTGAGGTGGGTGCTAGACCCACCCACCTCCACTGTATTGTACTCTGTCCGGGAACTGGTTTTGAAGGTCCTCGTGGCTGCCGAAGACGAAATAACTCGGTCTCGGGCCTGAAGGTAAGGGTGATGATAGGGAGAATGGAACTGGAACTGTTGTGGCTTGCCCCCTACTGGTTGGAACCTAGAGGGCCCTGATGCTGGAGTCCTTCTGCTGATAGCCTTCCCCTTTGATGAGCCCAACTGTATCCCCTCTTGTGACACACCTCCCAGCGTGTGCATCATTTCCACCACTTCTGCCTTCATCTGCACCTCTACGAATGTCGATAGGGTGAAGGGGGTAACAGCGTACATAAGAGAAGGTCGAAGTGCCTCCTCTAAACGTCTTGCCCGAAACTCCCCATCCACAAAGAGGTCTGAAGCAGAGCAATGGAGATCCTTGAACATGATCCCCAAATCTCTCACTAACATACTCCCATGCTGGAGGGAGAGTAGCTCTTGCCTCTTCCCAGCATTCATCGTGGAAGAGAGAAATTTTGCCCGGAACTCATTCTTGAAGTTAGCCCACGCAACCTCTGCTTACCTCTTCTCTCCAAGATAAAGCATCCACCACTGATGACCTGCTCCACGCATCTAGATGATGGCCAAAAAAACCCAGTACTCCATCAGAGCCTGAATCTGGCCGGAAGTGATCACTAGCTCCTCTAGCCAGCTCTCTATCTCCATGTCAGAGGTACTTCCCTCATACTTCCCGAGGGTCTATCGATGAAAGGCACGAATCATCTTCTGCCACTGGTCATCCTCCTCTTCTCGGTCTGCCCTCCGTCAATCAGCTAAGTCAACCTCCTGGGCCTCGATCTCCCACACTACTCATGGTCGTCTCCTAGGTGCCATAGCTACAAGGTAAACAGAGAATTCCTAAGCCCGAGTAGTGCAAAATATTGTGCTCGAATTTTCTTAGACTCTTTTATTTAATTTGAATCCCCTAGACACCCATGAAACATTATAACATAAGTCATTATGATTCATGTACCTTTACTAGGGTCTCTACCCTATAGTCAGTGTAGCCTCACTTGGTCTTTTGGTAGGTCCAAATTCCTTGCATCGGATCATGGGGGGGCTAAAATCTCATGTCCTAGCAAGTCTTCCCTGGCCTAATTCACACACCAAGGTCACCGAACATTATTTCTCTACTATCCCATCCAATCCTCATTGTGCCTATCTCTAGACTCCATACTATCTCTCAACCTTCCCTCGGATACCAATCTATCATGACCCACCTTCACCAAAAGAAGGGAAGGGTCAGCAGATTGCCAGGCCCTTCCATCATTAAGTTTAAGGAGAGATAATGACCCCTGAAACCCGCCTTCAATAAGTCCCGGAGTGGAAACCATCACCAAGGGTATAGAATCTCACACAAAATGGAAGGCACTACCCTTTTTGTTTTTATAGGATCGAGAGATAAGATAGCAACCTCAACAATACCAAAGGATGAATGTAAAGGGAAAGTAAAAAATAACTCGTTCCCATATGCATGTTCAATAGTATATGATACAAGCCACAAAAAAATGTCGAAGGTAAAGTACCAAGAAAAAGGAAAACTATAATATAAACTGCCCCAAGGTTCGAGCTACTATGCTCCCAAATGATCCCTGAAGTCCTCCTGGAAACCTAAAAGTAGTTTTAAATATGTAGGGTGAGCATATAAGTACACTGAGTAGGGAAAACCAAAGCCTCTCATGCACAACTGGAGAGGAATTCTAATTCCCTATGAGAAAAGAAAAACCAAAGCACCTAGTAAGGAAAAATTATCCACCCAAGTCTCACCAAGGCACACTCCCCCAATAACGCAAGGCAAGTCAAGTATAGTGATATAACATCGATATTTGGGTACCCCGCACCACTTTCCCACTGGTTATTGAAGACATCCTATGCATCAAACCAATCCCACCATTCTCACCACAATCCCACTGCCAAACCCCACCCGCACACACCTAGGCCATAACCTCACCACAGTCCTACTGCCAAACCCATCCCGCACACACCTGGGCCACAACCTCACTGCTATCCCATTGCCAAACCCTGCCGCACACACCTGGGCCTGAACAACTACTTCCACGCCTAAAGACACCTAGGCCAGAACAACTACTACCACACCCGATGACACCTGGGCCTTATCCCGAAGTCACTTGGGAAACATCCGGCCCACAAACACTTGGGCCAACCACCATAACTACCCCGCACAAATATTCTTGGACTAATAATGGATATCAGGCCATAACAGCCTACCTTAAGAGTCTTGGGATATTCGGGAAAGAGATCATAAAAGGAGCTAATAACCAGCCACTCATAGGAGTGTTGGGAAAAACACCCTCGCCATGAAATGGGGTGTTCGGCACTAAGTACTCAACTTGGGTGGGGTGCGAATAAGAATCATAAAAGCTATAGATATATGTATAGGTAAAAAACACTCATCCCAACCTAGGGGTTTCAAAACCAGAGAACAAACACCCTTGTTACTATTCATTCACAAAAGAATCCACGGCACTCACGGCCAAGTCAAAACTCATTCCCAAACTAACTCCCACTCATCCATTCTTGTTTTCTTGTTCAAGTGATCCCATTAATGTGAATTATGCACTATCGGGCAACAAACAGGCATAAACACAAGCCAGTAAAAACGGAAATAGCCAAACAGCAATTTAAGTATTCACACCTAGTTCTCTTGTAAGGTCACAACGACAAAGGGATAAGTTAGATCCCTCAAAGTACTAGAACCAAAGAAATTCTCGAGACACAACCCATGTTCCCAAAACGAGGAACCCACCATTTGTCAATGATAGAGGATTACACCTGAGTTTGTGTCATAGAAGAGCAACCACACAGCTTCAAATTCACAACCAACAACCATTCCACAACAGAGGATCCCATCCCCGTACACATCTTCCCATAAGCACGAGGCAGAACAACACACCCACTACCAAACAGAGTGGGAAACATCCAGGTTTAAGCACATCATTCATTATGTTCTTCTTTTTGTTTGTTAACCAGGGTGGTCACACATGGATTCTTGATTCACTAAACATCAATTTGAACCAATTGGGTTTACGTGATTTACCGATTTCTAGGTTAAGTCACTTAATCATCATAGAATACAAAGGATCATTAGTGCGTAATGAAAGACCACCAACGACCACGACATTCAGTGAGCATAGGTCCACACAATTCACAACACATACAACATAAAAGTAGTATATCAGAAACATAGATCACCCCCCCCCCCCTTCATTCTTTAGAAGTCTGTTAATTATCTTCATTGAGTTTGGTTTCCTCAATTCCCATAGAGACAAAAGAGTACCCACCCCACATGATACACCGAAAAGAGAGGCAAATGAAAACCCTACATGATTGATCAACGATCGAAGCTCTTCTCCACGTGCCAAGAGTCAGGGAAAAGCACGAATCATAGGGGAGGGACGTCGAGAACTCCGAACGTACTAAGATGAAAGGAATACATCCAAGAGGAAGAAGAAGGAAGAATAAATTTCCATGAGATATATAGATAATATCCCGTTGTTACATGATATGGGGATTTGAACGACGTTAAATGTGGATCATGGTTCCCCACGTGGTTGGGTGGTTACACACGAAAGAATTAACTGTTATTTAATTATCCATTTAAAAGGTCCCTCGGGATTTATTGGGTATTAATTATGGGATTTTAAATGGCTTTGAACCACTTGAAAAATGTTAAAATTCCCAAAAGAGGTGTTACGGGAAAAACTGTAGAAGAGAAACCCGACAAGTCTGGGTAAAACAGATCGGTCATGCCGATCGGCCATGCTGATCGGTCACACCGATCGGTCATCCAGACCAGTCACATGTTGAAATCACATCCAACCACTGAGACGCCACCCCTAGGATCCGTAATTTCGAAAAGGGGTGGACTGTGAGGGTCCGGGTCATCACATCATGCATGGTGTAATATGTTTATATTTCATTTATGAGTACTTGTTGTTTGAGACTTATTGGATGGTGCTAGACTGTAAAGGAATATATGATTATCTCCTTAAATAAATTTTTTTATGGAATTTCACCCATCATGAGAATTTTTATATTCACCAATCATAAATGTGTGTGTGTGTGAAATGTGGATGGGTATTCCAAGTGGAAATAAATAATAATAAAATTTATTTAGATCAATTTATCTATTAAACTCTTTTATTTTGACTAATAATTTTGAAATTCTTATCCTTTGTCATATATACACTTTGAACTCATGTGTTCTAATCCTAATGATTTGAGATAAGAAGTATCTTAGAGAAATATTATTAGGTATGATTACTGGCCCCAATATATTCACTTTGGTGTGTATATAAATTTTTTTCTTCATGAAATAGGTAACAGAATGTTCTTATACATCTTTATAAGAGCTTATTGATACTAGTTCATTGAGAAGAGGTTGGGGTTTGAGTTTCTCCTTTGAATTCAGGGGACTGATTACATGTTGCTATTTTTTCATCAATATGTCCTTTGGTTTTATTGAGACTTATCCTTAAATTTGTCTTTCCTGCTCTGATATTATTTTTTATTGTTTTTTATTTGTATTTTATTATTAATACTAATGTATCTTATAGTTTTCTTGGTTATTTATATTTTTTTTACAATGTTATGGTTGTTCGTTAGGGAAATCTTCCCCCAATTTGTTCTAAGATCGTGGAACTTATTTCTAGACATTAGTGTATTAGTGATGTATCATATTCTTAGTATCCCCTTTGACTTGGCCAAGCCAATGGGTTAGGTAGGGTTGTCACATTTTTTGTCCATCATTGATATGTGTTCTTATGGTATGTGCATAGTCTCTTGATGACTATTCTAGATATACCTTATTGTTATTTATTATAATATTTATTATTTTTTTGAATTTCATAGCATGTAGAACCTTGCTTCTGGTATCAAGATAAAAACATGGTTAGTATTGTGTTGATGGATATATTTAGGGGTAGTGTAATGATGTGATGAATTTTATTGACTAGGGACCATTTGATAGTATGAGTCGGTTCACTAATATTTTAGTTTATGTGGGATTCGACCATATAAGGGGGTTGAGCATCCTTTTGTTAAGGTTGATATGGTAGATTTACATGTAGGGGAGATGTTCATATACAAATATCACAAACATGTTAGGCGAGATATTCCATTATCTAATAATTACCACAACATTTAGGGAGGGGTGTGTGGTGTTATTATTAATGGCCACAATCAGGATAGTGCACATGAAATTCCCAAAATTCATAACCTGTAATAGTATTTGAAATCATAGGGTTCCAACCAATGTTGGGAATATCAGTAGGTCTTTTTACATTTAGTTATTGACATTGAAATCCTTATCAGCATCTTGTCGAATAAGGTTACTTCAGGGTTCCTGGTCCCATAGTTAGCTGATATTATCTTAGAGCATGCATAGATATTTAATTACTTATAAAATTACTCCATGTAATGACTTAAACTATTATATATTTATTATGAACTTGTGTCATGGATGCATAGGTTATTTCATACTTGCTTTATACACAAACCCTACACATGAATCCTAAAGCATTTAAGGACATATGGATTACGGACCTAGAGAAGTTAAAAGGCCCTAGGATAGAATCATTGAGATATATCATTATGCTCATTCAGTGGAAGAAGAATAAAAAACTCAGGGATTCTATAGTATTTTTTTTACATATCTATCTTTTATTGTACCTTAATTTAACATACCAATTTGAGGTTCTTTAGTTTATTACTCTATATGTCTTCTGATACAAGTCGTTATATTTATTTTTCCATTGTCTATTTTTTTTGGTTTTGTTATTTAGTATGAATTTCTTCATTTATATTGAGTTTATAGTCTCCCCATTGATGATACGCATACCCTCATTGAATGTCAGCAACCTCTCTTGTGTGGGTAGATGTGCATGACACATTTTGACATGGTAGGTAAAACCATTGATTTACGTTATGGAATAACACCCACTCGCACAAAACTCCCACTTGTACAGGATAAAACAAAACAAATTCAAAACATGTTATCTCTTATAAGTAAAATAACTTTTCTACTATTTTATATCTTTTTTTCATGTTTTATTCTATGACTATATTGTTAACTATGTATTCGACTATTTAATATAATTCACTCATGGAATGATATATTGTAAGTTTATTATATTTATCACACTATTATGATGTATAATTCTTGGATAGTACCATCAATCTTTTATTATCACAATATACATTATGGAAGTATCTTACTTTCGTAATATAATACAAATATCTAGGAAAAAGTTCTCTATTTATTATTATTTTTTGGAACTACTTTCAAAATTTATTCCATTCAAAAAAATTTAAACTTAATAATCATTGAAACATCAACATAGATTCCATGAGACAACCACTTGAGTCCCATATATTCAATCTTTAACCATGATAAAACATATAAAATCCACATTTTCCATCCCATCCTGATAGAGTAATAAATTCCTCAAAAACAAAAAAAATATAAAAAACATCTTTTAAAGAAATATCAAAATCCAAAACATAATTATCAAATATGTAATTTTTAAGAACTTTTTTAATGATATTATATAACTAATTTTCTTATCAAAACTATCATACTAGATCATAACGATCTATTTGAGGGCTAATTTTAATACCCCCTTTATAACAAGTTCTCTTTCTCCTCTAAGTACCAGGGAAATATTCCATGTACATTTTCAAGATATATTGGATAGTTTTAATAAGTACTTAATGATGTTCATGTTGATATTATTAATATTTTCTTATCATGTTTTATTTATAGGCAGTATTAAACATAGTACATAAAATTGAATGTTCAGTTAATCAAATCATCTAACCATATGATGTTTTAGTAAAATTTGTAATATCATAATCGTCTTAATGACATTATCATTGAGAAACATTATATCCTATGACCTAGGAAAAAACTTATTATTGAATTATTTCAGCTTATAAATTTTAATATCTTATCAATTTTTATACATATACTTATTCCAAGATACAAAAATGTAAATCTCAATAGATCTTATTCCATAGATCATTGGTTGTAACTTTAATTTATTCAAATAATTATATATTATTTTAACATATACTTAGATAAAAATAATAAAAATATGTTTCCCATATATTATCATTATATATCACTATATATATAACACTCCCACTAACCACTTGTTAACTCATAGAAAAATATTCATCTTGTGATATTATACCAGCTTTGATCCAAAAGAAGATCCTTGGAACATACATAATATATATTGGATAATTTTTATGTCACAACCTATACAAGATATATATTATATATATTTTAATAATTTGTAATTTATTGATATGTTTTTGACATTGAATTACTAAATATAATAATTATATTATCCGTATAACAATTAAAATTCAAATATTTTATAAATATATATTAAAGAAATGGTTTAATTATTGTAAAAATATTATATATTCTTAAAACCATTAACTAAAATACTCGATTTACATGTTTTCAAATTACCATACATGTAGAATCCTTTCTAGAAAACCCAATTTGACCTAATGGTTTTTACATCAACTAGAAATATTTTGAAATATAATGATTTTTGTTACATTGCAACCATTTTCTAGAATAATATCGAAATTATATTTTTAGTAATTTTGTCATTTATTAATATCATAAAGCATAATAATTTATTATTATTAATGACTAATATAAACCATCACTCATTGGCTTTATAACTTTTTTAAATAGTGTATATATCATTATAACTTTTTTCTTGGAATTCATGATAGAATTCATCTGATTCCTACATGTAGTTAATCTTGATCCTTAGTTTTGTCAAATTATATCTTAATCCCACTATATCTATTAAAGATGTACTACCTCTCATAAAAATAT
This sequence comes from Viscum album, assembly GCA_963277665.1. Lineage (NCBI taxonomy): Eukaryota > Viridiplantae > Streptophyta > Magnoliopsida > Santalales > Viscaceae > Viscum > Viscum album. The sequence continues at coordinate 719,279,208 of OY728164.1, read as the reverse complement.
TTTTTGACACTGGTATTAATTTTCTACCTCTGGGATATAATATATGTTAAAATTTTAGGATAATTCACATAGATTCAATTTGTATTACTCTATGAAAGATCGTTGCTAGAATTTTCCTTAATTAATAGATTTCATCCTAATATTTTTATTTATTAATGAATAACATTCTTTGGTATTATTACATATATTTGATATTGTTTTTCATTTTAGTTGTAATACGGTTAATTGTTAATGTTATTACTTTTGAATCACGTCTTAAAAGGATAATGAATGATTTATAATACCCATCTTAAATATCACAATTTAAAGAAGTTGTTATTACTCAATATAAATACACTTTTACTCAAATCTATATAATAAATTTTGGGGTTTTAATAATTTTTGCATTACTTTTAATGATCTATGAATGATTGGTCAAGATATTCTTCGACTCTGTGTGAGTGAGGAATCATTTATATACTTATGAAACTAATTATCTACTTCATTTTTTACTAAAATATATTAAATGTATCTTATTTGTAAATAATAAATTAATTGTGTTTTTATTTACTAATGAATTCATCAAAATTCTTATATTTTTATAATTTACATATATATTTTACTTGAAATATTTCACCTGTATTTCTCTAAACTAATTCTAAAATATGTATGGAACTATCACATTTATAGAAAATGTATTTTTGTACTTATACCTTATAATAATTATTTCACGTACATGATACTTTTATGTAAATATAGTATAAATAATCTTTAGAGTATATCTTGAATTTTTTTTATTCTTTTCATTGTTGAAGTATTATATATTTAAAACTAGGAGTAATTTTTGTCTTCTATTTTATATACATCATTGATTACTGGCATTGGATATATTTTATTCTTGTATAATAAAATTATTATTCAATTATGGTATATCATATCATCATTAATTAAAAACCTGAAATAAAATCCCAATGTGTAATACCATAAAAATGCTATTATGTATTGGTTTCATGTAATACATAATAATGGTTTTCAAATACAAGAACCATTCTACTAAGAAATGTGTCAATATGATATTCTCTAGTTGACATAGGAGTCAACTTCACACGGTATCTTAGAGTTCCACTTCAAATTTTAAAATAATTTATAATATCCTTACTTCCAATATATGTATAAAAATATACGAGTCAAAAATTTTATTTGTTAACCAGAAAGATAATATAAAAATTAATATATAATAATTAATATACCTATAGTTTCAAATTCTTCCTTAATTTTCATTAATTCATTTTAGTTTCTCTTCGAGTTTCCTTTTATGGACCAAGTGTATAAAATTGCCTCATATTCTATTCCAGCCCTCTTAATCATTGGTTTCTTGAAAAAAATTATGATTGTTCCTTTAACATTATAAATTTCAATTTTATTTTCACATTTTATTTATTATTATATACTATAGTGATAAAAATAACTTTAATTATATCATTATCAACATATAAAACATTATCCAAAACATGATTCAAGTGATTTATTTAAAAAAAATTAAATTATAATCATTATTGAAAATTTGTGATAAGTATGAATATATGAGTTGTATGGATAAATCAATATTAAATTTGAATCCAAACACCTCTAATTAATAAACTTACTTAATCAACTTGAATATATCAGTACTAACCGAAATCCCATTTTTTAACTTATACATGTGCAAATTGGTAATCTCATTACTTCATTTCCTCACATTCTCATTATAATGTTCCTAGGGATGTGAAAACATGGTGTAGATGCCTATGTCCTACTATTTTTTACCACTAAATGGAAATTAATGAAAACATGATGATATATACATCAAATGAATCAAACATGCATCTTAATTAGGGATAATTTTCACCCTCATTTCCTTCTTATGGTTTCTTATTTAATAGTGGATACTTCATCACCGGAAATTTTCACTCATCCCATAGTACTAGTTATAAGAACCTATAATAATTCAAGAAGTTTTTTTTGGTGAAGGAAAGTTCATCTTCCAAAATTTATTTTTATGAATATATGGTATTACAGTCCATTTTATATAAAATAAAACATAAAGTATTCATAATTTCATCTTTATTACATATTATTAATATAATATTGATTTAATAATTTTAAACATAAATTATTATTATATTTAAATCCAAACTCGGATTAGACACTAGATTCATAGTATTTAATAACATAAATTTTTTAGTGGTAAGGGATCCTTAAAACCACTCTTAATATTCCAATAATATTTTACATATCACTCTCTAAGGAAGTTTTGAATGAAAAAAACACACATTTGTGTTTATAATGGTTTATTTTAATGAATTGAAAAATTTATATTAGATAAAATTCTCATAAAGTTCTCAACCAATTGAAAGCTTCAATTGAAGAAATCGTAACATTTTTAGAGGATTCTATAAACATGTTTTAGTAGATACGTCTTTGGTCTCACCAAATTCTTGGTGGTTCCTGGATTGAAAACATGTATTATCCATGTTCTACTTCCTAGATGATGGAACTAATAGATTACCCAATGGAAACCATACTGACTTAAATCTTAATTGCTTTAGGGTGCCCCTTATTCCATAATTCACCTTATAACTGCTCTATTAAACTATTAGAGGCTATACAACTCACTGAGATCCCTTGGATGAAATACATACACCCCAAGGGTCACTATAAGCCTATTTATACTTGTAGAATCGTTCTTGAGCTCATTATACTGCATTTTATAATTATAACTCTCCCTTACTCTTGGGAATCCCTTTCTCCCATTCATTTCCTATTGTAATCATGATGTGGGATATGGATTGTGTTTCATTAGGCATTTATATTGTATGTCTATTCATTGTATTTCTATCGGTTCATTCATGGTTCTTAATGTACGAGGATCTTTTGTTATCTCTTGGCCATTAAAAAATGGATTTGTGTTTCCTTCCACAACCATTAATATTCTATCCATACTTTGGGTATCGTGGTGATAGAAAATAAAACACATATTTTTACTTACTGTAATAGGTTTCTTGCTAAAATATATATAAAAAAGGTTGTGGTTTATTTCTAAAACCATAAAAAATAAGGCTTTAAACCAAAACCACTAATGGTTACTTAAGAGAAGTATATGTAGGGATACTCTATGGATAATTTATGAACTGCTTTAAAAATTTAATTTAATTTGAATTTTCATATTTATTCTTCCTTATAAATCGTTAATTTTATTTATCAGTTCAATTACTTATAATTCCATGAAAATTAGTTTAAATTTTTAATAGTTTTCATAATGAAATCCTCCCCACGTTCTATATTTTCTAGGGACAAAACTTTTTATCAATTCTAAATGTGATTTCTAAAACATTCATTGATTTAAATGACCTAACATCTAAATATGGCCTCTACATCAAATGTATAATGTTATCTTAATGTAAATTCTATTGGTAGATCTCCATACTTTGATGGAACCAAATATATCTATTATAAAATAACAATTTACCGTTTTTATATAACTATAAGAAATTCATTTTAGATAATTTAAAATCATGGGTATACCCACACATAGGAATGAAAATATAAATGGATATCTAAGGACATAGCAGAATTTGAGCACGATGGAAAAGAAATAAACACAGCATTTTACATGTTAAATTGATATGAGTTTAATAGAGTCTCAATATGTAAAATGGATCCTAAAATTTTGAGATCATTATATAATACCCATGAGGGTTATAATAAAGTGAATTATACTAAGAAATATATATACCACCATAATTTTGAATGTTTTAGTTTTCATCCTAAACATGATATAATTTAAATGTTTACTTTTTTCATTGATATTTTTAATGGAAGTGATTTTTTAGGAGATTATATTTAAATTGATATGATTTTGATGATATTCCTTCTTTAATTTTCAATTTATTCAAAACCCAAGGTGATGGAAAAACAAGAAGATAAAGATATCAAAAACATATCTATTGAAAAACTCGTAAGTTCTCTCCTAACCAATGAGGTTACAATTAAAATACATGTCCCAAGGATTTCAAGATGAAGAATATAATTCCCTTAAAATTAATCAATGATTAATCTTATTGATGTAAATAATATTTTTCTTATCTTTCTATAAAGATTAATAATTTCATCATTAAAAAAGAAGGAATACCCTCATGGAAAGAAGGATAAAAACAAAAATGGTGGTATAATTATATGACTATGATAAATAATGTCACATAAATATAGAGTTCCCCAATATAAACAATAATATGATGATGATTATGAAAAAAGACATCAATGTTTCAACATGGAGTGCATGTGATGACCGCCTATCCTCTTCAATGTGAGGTGATGGAATCCCTAAGTGTCTTACAGTTGAAATTGAGGTAATCCATGATGTAAATTTGTTAAATTTATTATAACACTTCTAGTCCAATAAATTAAGATGATTTAATATATGAAATTGATCAACAACTAGATGGATTTTAGGAACTCACATCAAAATTCAAAGATCATAAAAATAAATACAACTTTTTTAAATTAAAAAGATAATCATATCAAGGAAAATTAAAAATTAGTTCGAAATGAGAAGAGCAAATATTTTCTCTCAAAAAATGAATATGGAAAAAAATATAATACTTGAAATGTTGTTGAAAGAAATTTTTTTTCAAAAAATTGATTTATAAAGAGGTCAAAGAAAAATGTTTTGTCTAAAGGGAATATATAATATTGAAAGATATCCAAAATATCATAAATGATATTGAAAAATTAACCCATGTAGAGAAGAGGTTGAATTTTTCTGGGTCCCCAGATTCAATGGAAAAATAATTATTGGTTTATTTCTTAAAATAATTAAATAACACCAAAATATAATACAAAATTTATCATAGGGAACTCTACATATTAATTTTTCAGTTATTTCACAAAAATGGAGTGTTTAATTTATAAATATGAATGAAAAAAATAATCATATGGAAGGACTAAATAAATTAATATTTATTAAACCATTAATTCTATAAAATAATTTCCAGGGAAATTATGGGTTCCAAAATATTTTTTGGATAACATATTTTTACCCACATTTTTGGTACCAAATTCTTTTTTCTTTAAATTTTCTTGTAGTAAAATTTTCATAACTGTAATTATTGAGAAGTGATATTGTATATGGATAGAGTTTTATTTTGGAATATTTGTGGGGATTACTCCTAATACAACCACTTTTAGAAGAATCGTAGGGGGAATGTCCCCATTGGAGACAACTCAAGTAGCAAGATTCTCAGTATGTGTACCATTGGATTTTATAACTCTTATTTTATCAAATATGTTTTATAATTTATTTTTTTAAAGAATCATTTAATTAGTATTAGTAAATTATGAGATGGTGTTTTCAGAGTTTCATTGAAAAATTATGTTTGTATATTTTTTTAATATCATGGAGATATTTTATTTTCAACTTCAAAATTTCAAAAAGTTTTTGTTATTAATATAAAATTCCTTTAATGTGAAAATGTAAAATTTTTGAGTGGAAAAGATATTGATTTATGGTTATAGCATAGACGCCTTGGTAATATTAACATAAACACACTATTAAAACATAACATGAAATAATAGTTTGATATATACAAAGATATCTCTTCAAAAATGACATTATATGATATCCATTCTAACATGGTAGACATAAAAACCCATACATTAAATATAAAAAGGATTTATCAACCTTTAATTCCATTTTAATTATAAAGATATATGTTTTTATACCATCCCAAGAGGCTAGTGTAGAAATTAAATCTTATAGATTTTTAATTGTTGATAGTATTATAGTATTGACATGGTTATATTTCGTGGAACATAAAAGTTAGGCTTCTGAATTATTATTTAAACATACCAATTATGTCAAAAATGAAAAAAAAATGTATAAGACTACTTCCCTCTAAATTGATTATGGGGGAGATTTTCAAAATAATGAATTGTATGTTCTTTTATGATTCAGAAGGTTATCACTATTATTCTTCAACTCCTAGAACTCCCCAACACATTGGGTTTTTGAATTATATAATCCAAAATTATAATTAAATCTTCATTCTATAATAAATTAATTCAGCATCTATCAATATTTTTGTTCTGATGGTTTTTCCATCATGAGTTATAACATTAACCATGTTCTCGTGGGAACCATTCTTACAACGAAACATTATAATTACATCCAATATATTTAATACAATTCATTTCATTTTTAATAATTAAATGATAAATGTAAAAACCCCCATTATATTTTGATTCATAGTTGATTTAAAAAATTAGTTAAATAACATAATAACCTGTAAAATGGGAATAATGATAATATTTAAAAAAATCCATACAGTCCCTTATATTTCATTTATCATTTACTGATCCATATGAAAATCCGGGGACATATATACGAAAGGGGTGAGCTATAAATCTCTATAAGTTAATATTCAAATAATACCATAAATTAAATAAGTAAAATTGAGTCATGAGGAATATAATGGTAATTTAATAGGGGTTAAAATCATGAACCTGGTCATCGAATCATGATATCAGTTGATAACATGAAGGAAATAGGGAAATTTCACAACATCATAGAACATGAAATAAGCATAATATCATGATAAATTTTTAGAAAATAGCACACATAATATGAATCCACAAAATAGAGTAGGTTCACTAAACAATACAATACATAACATCCCATGAAAAAAAACCTTACCCAATTCATTAGATATATTTATAATTATGGGCCCGCCTGTCATTGTCATATCATGTACATGCATAAGTGTTCCACATATATCAGATAACATAAAGCCGAATTCAATTAATTTTAATAACAAGATAAATTATTTCCACTTAAAATCATAGAATTACAAAATAAATGTAGATATGGTTGATCCATGTGAATAACCTTTTTTGGAAATGTGAATTGGTGTTCACTATACAAATGGTCACTATAGAAATTTCAAGGATAATTACTGAAATATAATGGGGTGGTACAATATGATTCATGGAAGGGTTTACTGAGAGTAAATAGGGTTACACATCAGAAGGAAAACATAAGGAAAATAAGAGATATGTATGAAAAAATTTCCCAACATAATAAATTTGAAATAAAAAAAGAAATGATATAAAAAGGTTCTTAAATAATGAGGAGAAGGAGAGGGTCCCTTACCTTGAGTGGGAACTACTAAAATCTTGGGAGGTTCTTATTAAGATAATGGAAGAACCATGATAGGGATCAAGATAGGTTGGGGTATATATAAATCATTTTATAACAGTTTTTATTTAAAATAAATAGGTTGTTATGTGGGTTTATATTTCAAAATTGAGGAGAACTCATAAATAATTTTTAAATATAGGTTTTGGAATTTATATTATAAATTAATCAAAACCAAAAACCATCCCTTGTTTTCCACATGGTTTCTTCATTAATAGAGTGAATTTCATTATTTTATATGTCTATTAACTAAAATTATTTAAATAATACCCTTGTTGATGTGTAAGTGAGTCATGTTTATAACAAATTGAATTTCAAACCATAGAATATAAAATAGGTTTTTGGGGATTCATTACATGTTTATAAAATTACTAAAGGAACTTAAAAACTGATTATGTTAATGATTAAAAATTATTTTCATAATGGATACTATTTTTAGTATTTATTATATCACTTTTGGGATTTTATGATGTCATAATACATATTTTATAATTAAATTACATTTATGTTTTACCCAAAAATAGGCTGTATTAGAAAATAATTTAAAATAACAATTGGATAATTTCAATATGATGATTTAAAAATTTTTAATGAATTTGTTTAAATTATTCTCTAATCATGTGAATTTACACTTTTAAATTAAAAATCCCTATTTATTGAAAATACTAGTTTTTTCATATATATATTTTTCCTACCAATATGACAATTACAGTTGACTTTATGAATTAATATTATCATTTTTTTAATAAATATCAATTAACACTATTATTTTATTAAAATATTACTTATATCAAAAATTCATGAATACATCAAAAAGAGATCCTTGATTAAAACTATATATTTCTGAAATATATAATTTCTGTTTCATCATATCATAATCTAAATATTTTAAGAAATATTATTTAATAATTTTAAAGTTAATTACAAAAGGATAAATGCATTAATTATTTTATAAAAAAAATATTAAAATTCATAAATTAGCATTTTGAAACATATCCCTTTTTGTACCATCTAATTCTCTAATGGTAAGTTATCTGATTGTGGGATTTTCATGGAGTTTTCCAATGAACATAGTTTGGGTAATGATCTTGATGACCTTGAAGTTCTATAGTAAACAGTTTATCTCATGATTTACTTGTTGAATCATGGCTTGGGATTGGAGAAGGTAAAATATTAGAGATGTTATCTCCCTAAAAAGTCAAGATAAATGAGATTTATAGGGTAAGATCCTACTAGTTGAGGCCATCATAACCTTTTTTTGTTAATTGGAATATTTAATAACCATTAATATTTAATAAAATTATTATATGTGTAAAAATGATATATTATCAATGGTAATTATGATTAAAAAATTTTAAATTTGAATATAACGTATAATGGTGAAAAAAATAAACAAATTAGTGCTTATATTTTGTAAAATACTATTTGTTAATAAAGAATTAACTAATTTAAAAATGAAATGTCATTTATGAAACATTGGTTCTTTACATTAATCCCCCTTGATACATTACTCCCACAAGATTTTAATTTCATACATTAAAACATGTGAGGATATATATGTTACATTTCCTCTTCTAGTTCCTAACATACTTCCTCAAACATGTGGTTCTTTCAAAATAGTATGACTAGGTGAGTTGTTATATTTTATGTGACATTATATATATGATCTAATGAATTCATCAACTACTCCTAAAATTAAATATAGTTCTCTAATTGTACCTCATGTGGATTCAGTTCATGTGAGGGGTATGGTATTCTCTTCATCAAGAGAGATACGTGGAACACATCACATATATGTGATTGGATAGTTGATAATTCCATTCCATTGTCCACGAATGAAATGTGATCCGTGATATTGAAGTTGTTGTTGTATCTAGGACTACAATTTTAGTTCCTATCAAACCTCGTTATTTTTTACCATGGTTATATAGAAAGTTTAATGTATCTATGTTAACATACTCTAAGTCTCGTCGATACTTTTTTTCTTTTTTATCGAATTTATATAGATTTTATATTATTCTTAATGGTTTGACCATTATATATCATTTCTTAGATAAGATCAGGTCCCTTAATCATGCTTTCTCTAACTTCATCTCATCATATTAGAGTCTATCACCTCTTCCCATATAGAGCCTCATAAGGTTTCAATTGAAAGCTAGAATAGAAACTATTATTATAGGAAAACACTACAGGGGGTAGGTGATGATCCCAACATCCATCGAAATACATTGAATAGTATTGCACCTTATCATCATTAGTTTGAATGGTTATTTTAGACAGACCATCCTTTTGAGGGTGATATTTAGTGTAGAAGCTCTATATTATATATAATTTTGGAAGAAGGTTTCTCCATAACCTAGAGGTAAACCTTTATTCTCAATAATATATAGTAGATAGTGGAACTCCATGTAGTCATACAACTTCATTTATATATATATATATATCATTGTGAGTTGGTGAATAGATAAATCTTCCTTGATATCAATTAAATTCACTTACTTTGTATGTTGATCAACTACCATCCAAATAGTGTTATTTACTATAGATGTCCTGGGGAGACCTATGATAAAACCCATGGTATTTTTTCTAATTTCTATATTTTTATGGCATATGGTTACATTTTACCATTATACTTAAATGATTCTCCATTGACATTTGGGAATACTAAGCGTCAAGAAATAAATTTCCCAATCTCACTCTTTATATTATTCCCCTAGATTTTTTCAACTAATATTTATACAAACTAGTTCATAATGGATGAATAGAGAAGGATCATCATTTCACATCTACCAAATGTTCCCTCTTTATCTCTACTTTGGATGGTATGCATATTCGGGATCCAATGCGTATTACTGCATCATTAGTAAAGTTTACCTCTGTAATATTCATTCTATTTTTAGATAGGTCCTTGTCATCATGATGGTCCTTCTTGATACTATGATTAATGGTTGGTTGAGAGGTTATTTGTGGATTTTATGATAAATATCCTTTAATTATTCTCATGTCTATCCTTTTCATGGGTAATATATTGAATTCCTTGAATTCATTATCATGGATACAGTTTTAGTATACTTTCAACTTATTGAATATTCCACTATTTTAATTCTCATGATTCTAATGGATTGAAAAATAATAATTCATGATCAGATCTAACTACCTACGTTGGGTTATATTGATAAAATTTTTTATGAATACATACTAATGTTTCTTTGGTATGTATATTTGTCCCAATTATTATAGTAGTGAGAATTTTACTAAATTCTAAATGATAATATAACTACAACCAATTATAGATCATGTTTTGTCTAGTTATTCTAATCAATATTTAATTTTCTATGGGAAGAGGCTATCACTTTTTCATCTTTCATCAATACAAAACCCAATCCCTTTTTAGACGAATCATTCTAGATTCCAAATCCTTCTCTATAGGTTGGTAATTTGGGTAAAGGTATAGAGATTAGCTTATTCTCCACCTCTATAATGATCCCTTCATATTAATTAGTATAGACAAACATGACACCCTTTAAAGTTATCTTATCTATCAGGCTTGTAAATTTTGGTAATTTTCTCTCCAATCAATGAGAGTACCAATATAATCCATGGAAACTATATATTTTCATTAGGGATGCGGTAATGGGCCATCCTTAGGATTGTAATATTTTTTAAGGATGCACTGATATTCCCTTATGGTTGATGAGATTCCAAATTAAGGTTACATTCCCTTTCCAAAACTCACATTTACTTCATTATTCATACATAATTTCTTTCTATAAGGTCTTCAATATATTGAGTGAAGGCCCCTCATGTTCATCCTTTCATTTGGATTACATAAGAATATCTTCTATAATTACTACCATAAAATTTTCAAAGTAATCAATAATGACGGTATTCATTATGTATGTATTGATTTTCGTATAATTTGTGAGCCAAAATCAGATCACTATGAACTCAGGGTGCCTGCACATTACATAGAAAAGATTTTCACTATAACCCAAGTCTTCACTTTAATTGATAATATCCTGACCAAAGATCCACCATAGAGTTTTTTCAGTCTCACTGTATTTGATTGAACAATTCCGCAATACATGTAATATGATACTTATTATTTATCAAGAATTTTTTTAGTTCACAGTTATCAATGTTGAGGCACATTGACCCATCCTTCTTCTTAATGAAGTGGACCAGTACACCCTAGTATTAAGCACTAGGGAATATTATCAATTTATCAAGATTATCATTTAGTTACTTATTATTCTCTATATGTTCAATAATGATAATTCTATATGCAGTCATGGATATTTGAAAGGCCTCATGTATCAGATTGATTGGTAACACAACCTCTCATTTTAGGGGAAGAACAAAAAATCATTGGAATACAAATTATAAAATAACCTTATAGTGGTCATGTCATCATGTTTTATATTTTAGTTGGTCTAAATTATTTGATAAAGATACATTTTCTCATATGGTACTAATAATCATACATGCGAATATGATACCAAATTAGATTCATCCTTCTCTTTAAAATTGTATTGAATCTGAGGGTGATATGTGATACCAAGGGTTATTTACATATCATTGAAATATATTTTGTATTTATACATATAAATCCTATCCATGTGTATAATAATATCAAATTTTTATAAGGGATGTACTATAAGGTTTTATAGGAAAATTAGCCCACAAATTTTGACACGTATAAGTGGGATAGAATAATTTCTATCTTTTTCATTTTCATAGATTACACCACTTCAATGTTTTTAGGTGGTGCTTGTATAGTAGAAATAAACTTCTGTCTTATGAAATAATGTTTAGAACTGAAATCAACAAAGTATGTTTTCTATTCATGAATGAATAAATTATATTCATGCTACCTCTTCATTGTTATGATATACCTCACGAGTCATGATTTCATAATATCATCATTTCTCTCTATGCCTTAGATATTATTATCATCAATTATAATTGAAAACTATTGGTTTACTGAGTTTATTTGTATATTTTATTTATTCATTTCATATAAAAAATTTAAAATTGGTTGACGGTTGATGGGTGTGTTCCTTTCTTCAAACGAAATACATTGTTTATCCCATCAGAATTCGATAGTTAGGTACCCTTTTCCCACACTTAAAGTAGTTTCTTGTCCCCTTATAAAATTATTTTTTATGATTCTTCCCATATATTTAAATAGTGGTATGTTTTACTTTCTTTCCACAATATTTTTTTTATCACACTGCCTTTGTTAAAATCCATTCTCTACTTTTTACCTTGTGACAAATGAGACCTGTGAGATTCACCAAACTATATTTAAACATTTTTGTCCCATTAGAAAATATCCACAAATCTTTAAAAGTCACAAATTTCCAAATACTTTCATTGAATCTAATTTAGCTCAGTAAAGAAGAATTAAATTTTACATTAAGGGGAGAAGGCAAAGCAGGATGTGTATCATTAAATTCATTTTATTTTTTCATCATATTCCCTAATATATTAATCTCCTTATAAATTTAGTCCAAGAAAAATCCTCTCATTTTTCAGTCGGTTGGTGTAAGAAAAATATTTATCCAAAAATATATACATAATTCCTTGCAGTCCATTTCTTTGATCACCTCCTTGAGTTTGGTATTTTTGAAAAATGTATAATATTTATCAGATTTTCCCTTTATATGGTAAATATTATTCATGGAAATATCTTAATTTTATAATTTATGGAAAAATATAACCTTTTCGATGGAGTTGGCCCATTATTCGACGGATAAGAATATGTAGACCCACTAAAAGTGAGAGGCCATTGTCATATAAATGTCTCAATTGGGCTTTCTCCTTTTGGGGGGGGGGGGGGTCTTTTCATTCCTCATAATTTATGTTTTTGTGTGAATATTTAGTTAATTTTAAAATTATTTTCATTAAGTTCATGACTCCTTCTCCCATCAGGTTGGGAATCTCATTTTTCCAGTCATAACATTTCCCCTCACATTGGTTGTTGACTCATTTTTTCATATTTTCATTCATTGAATAAAAAAATATGTGTTATTAATAGTAGTTTTAAACTATAAAATATAGAAATAGAATTATATTAAATTTAATGGGATAGCTCATATATTTTTTAACATAAGAATTTCTAGGTTTTAATCCATACTCTACTTCCTAATATAAAATCTTATGGGTATTTTGGTTTCCATAATAATAGATCATAATTAGGTTGTACATTTACAGAATAATAACAAGTGGTATTGTCAAAAAAGGTTTTCAATAAGTTTCATTGCCACGCACAAAGTGATGATCGAGTCTCAGTCAGTGTTCCCTTTTATGGTTATTACTCTTATGTATAATTATTCCAGAGAATGATCCACATGTTTTATCTAAAGAAGTATTTATTTTATTAGAAACCAATTACTCTATAAATTACCAAAATTTATGGTTTCTTTGATATGATTAGTATTATAATAAGGAATTAAGTGGGGTACTCTAATCCTAATCTAAAAAATATCTATACATTCCTCTCATTCCAACTATGACAACCCACATATTTAATACTCTTTATTTAATGATTTATTATATAATCATACATTTAATACAATCCCAAATATTGTAAATCCTTGTGTATATTGGAAATTAGGTATATAAAATTATAAAATGGAACATTGGTGAAATGAAATAATTAAAAAAGATATAAAAACTTTCCCTTATCTGAAAATAATCTTCTAATATTGTGTGAGATATACTAGAGAGGTACATAAGAAAGGGGTGAGCTATGAATCCCATTAATAGAATAATAAAAAAATATAATAATGTAATATAGTACATGTGATTCAAGATTAATATCAAGGTAACATAATTGGGGTAATAATAATGAATTTTAACATTGAATCATAATATAAGTCAATAATATAGAGGCAACATGGGAATGTTTCAATAACATAACACATGATATAAAAATATGTCAAGCCTAATTTATAAGAAAATATCACATGGTTTAAAAAGTTTCATCATAGATTATTTTAAATCACTAATCCAATACATAATTTATAGTAATATAAAAACATTACCCGAATCATTGGACGACTATATAATTATCTACCAGCCCATCACGGTCCTTTCATGTAAGTACATATGTGTGTCACAAAGATCATAAAAATACATATATAGTTAATGAACTTAAATCCCAAAATAATATATTTTTAGTTACAGAAATGGAATTACCCAAAAAATTTAGTATAGTTACATCTGGGTGAATTCCCTTGAGTGGAAATTAGGATGGGTTTTCACTACCAAAATGTTCAGCATTGAAATCTGCAAGATAATTTTGACAACATAACAGGGGTAGATAATGATTAATGGTAGGTTTTAATGAGATTTAAATGGTTATATAATCCATTTTGAAACATATTTTATATAAGAGGGACGTGAGGAAACATATCAAAACATGAAAACTTGGAAATTAAAATTTATATATAAAGAAGTTTCCTAAATAAAGAAGAGAATGAGTGGATCCCTTACATTGAGATTGTGCTTTTAAAATCTTGGTATGTTCTTCTTAAGAGCATGGTGGAACATTGTGAGAAAACTATATAGGAAAGGGTAAATTATATTAATGATAAAATGTTTTTAGTTAAGATAAATTGTACTTTGGGAGGGTTTATATAAAAAAATTGAAGGTAATTATTTATTAATTTCTAAACTTTTTTGGAATCTATATGATAAATTAAACCAAACCACAAACCATACAATATATTTTCCCATTGTTTATACCAAAGATTAGTGTATTTAATTACCCTATAATTCCACATGCTGAACACAATAAAATAATATCCACGGTGATGTAGAAGTGAGTCGTTTTTATAAGGAATTGATTTTTAAGCTATAAAATATAATATAGCTTTTTCATGATTCATTAAGGGTTTATAAAATTAACAAAATAAGTTCAAAAAATTAAATGGGATGCAATACTTTGTAATTTTATACTCATTATTATATTTATTACATCACTTTTGGTCTTTTATAATGTCATAATATATATCATTTTTATATCCTATTTAATTTTATCCGGAAGATTCAACTACATTAGAAAATTATGAAAAATTAACTGTTTTATATTTCAATGTTTCTATTTCAAAAATAATAATTATTTTATCAATTTTTATCTCCAAATATGAATATTTAAAATTATAAATCAAAAATCAACATTTCATGAAAAATAGTTTTTTTTTACAATTATATTTTTCTGGCCCCTATAAAAAATAAATTTCACTTTTTAAACTTATTTTATAATTTATATTTAATAATTATTATGTAATGATATTTTTTTCTTAATGATTCATTTATTTCATAAAAATTTGAATTATTCAAAATACAGACTCGATTGAAACTATATATTTCCCAGAAATACATTTTTCATTTTATCATACCAAATTCAAATTTTAATCAAACATATTATCAAATAATTATGTAATTAATAATATAAATTATAAATATAATAATTATTTTATTAAATATTATAAAAATTTATAATTTTAGGGACCATATACAAAACCATTTATTACACCAATATATGCCCTAATCATAAGGTGTGTGAAAGTGAGATTTTTATAGATTGATTCGGTGAACATGGTATGGGTCATGATCTTAATGAGCATGAACTTATCTCATAAATCGATTCACTCATTATATAGTTTTTTAATCTCATCTTGGCCTTGGTCAATGGTAAAGCCTGGTGTTTCTATCTCCCTTAGAAGCTCTAATAAATGGTCTTCATATGGTATGATCCTACTGTTTATGGTCATTATATCCTTTATTCGTGTAAATTAGACTATATCATGACCCTTAATCTATGCTAATCATAAGATAACTATATAAAATCGATGCTGTCAATATTTATGATGATTAAAAGTATTTAATATCTATATGCAGCATAAATTGGTAAAAAAATAACCAAAATAGTTCATGTGTTTTCTATAAATGAATTTCATAATATATAATTCACTCATTTAAATGGGGTGTTTCATTTATAAAACATTGATTTGTTTTAATTATTATCTTTGTAAAGATAAATTTTGTAACATCTCTCCCTAACTAACCACTAAGATGGTAGTTGGACCTATGTGTCAGATGGCCTCAACCGATCCTCCCCATACACTAGAGGCTACTGACTAGTAGTGATAGTATAAGGAGGTGATAGTGGGGATACAATACCATCATTATTAGTGACACACAATGGTATCTCAGAAAGTGAAAAATCAACAACCGTGGAATAATAATATAATAAATTTATAAAAGTGGGAAAAAACTTCCAACAATGCATGTATGACATACGATTCTATATGTACAAGAATTAATAATTAAGAATAGCATTACAATGTAATAAAAGAATAAATTACAAAATAATAGTTCCAAAATCATCTTGAGTACCATCTCAGCCCTCTACCCCAACTCCATCCAAGTAACATAAATCAAAACATTGGAAGTTGGTTTCATTCCTTCATCAATACCTGTAGACATAAAGTACACTCAGGTACTGATGGTACTCGAGCAGGTTGTGAGACAAAATATAAATTGGATAGCACTGAAGGAGTCTAACCTAATCAATTTGGTTCAATATAAATGAATCAATGTTCCATAGTAAATTTTTTAAAGGAGGAAATAATAAATTTATTAAAATCATTGGAATGGGTTCCACTTGGACACCCATACAATTAACTTCTTCACCAAATAAGGTGTGTTTTAACCAAAATAACCTTTATAGGTAATGTTAATGGAGTTTTGAGGGGTTGTACTATCCCCAAGATTGTGATTGGGTTTCATGGAAACATCCCTATATTTCCCTTTTTCCCAAGATTCAATATGTTTTTCTTAAAATGTTAATATTCTCTATAATTTAATTGAAAAAACTTTTCAAAACATTCCTTCATTATTTAGGAACATTGTGATATACCATGATCCCATATATAAAAATATGATGGGATGTTACCAGTATCGCTCTAGGGGATCTACATATAACCAAATTCTTGGAGTCCATCCATGGTTACCCAACAATGAATTCCCACATGTCACTCATATCACAATGTCCAAAGTCTCAATTGATGAATGGTTAAACCAATCATTCCTTCAAGTCTATAAAAGGGGTATCCCTAATGGAATTAATGTAACTTGTTTGTAGGTAATAATAGATAATGCTCGGTGATCCCATCTCAAGAATAGGTGATGTCGCCCATGACATAATTAATAAACACTAACAACTAAAACAAAATGCATAAGATCCCATCCAAGGGGTCCTTAATTCAATACCCCTTATATCACCCCCAAGACTCAAGAATGTAATATCCCATGAAATGAATTTATATATATGCAACATGCTAGGAAAGTACCATTTCATTTTTTAAATCATTTATATTACTATAGTCATGTTGGTCAAGAAAAAACTAAACAATAAATCATCATGTTATAATTTAGAATAAATTGCACCTCAATTGGGGGTTATTATTATAAAAAAATGACATTGTATTTCAAAAAATTATTTAATTTGATTTAAATATTTTTATTCATACTAAGGCATAAATTATAAATCATATAGAACAAAGTGAGAATGTAAGGAAAAACATAAGAGTAGTGTGTAACATGCTTAATATTTAAACAACATGAAAATGGTATATGGAACATGATAAAAGGAATGTTTAAAGGAAATGATATAAAGGTAATAAGTATGGATCTTACCTTAATGGATGGAGAACCAATACGAATACTTCAGCATTTGATGCTTTCATCGGAAACCACATGAAGCTTATATTCCCCACCTCTGAGCATATGAACTTTAACATATAAATTGACACACCTATCTTCTATGAACATATTTGCATGTCCATGAATATATATAATAGTATCCTTGCATATATGGTTATATATGAATATTCCAATTTCCACTAACGCCCATAAGAATATTTTATATATATACATATACACAGCAAGCCCCAATATACACATTCATGCTTCCATAGGTCAATATATATATATATATTGGGGGAACAAATATATATATATATATTTGTGTATGTGTGTGTGCACGCCAACCTATACATATGTGGTAAGTCACCTTTGAGTCTTGAGACTAAAACCCTCCTCATGGATGACCAAAGCACACTATAGATAAAAATATGAACTCAAAACCACTAAAAGACCCCAAATAAATTGGGGTACGAAAAAGAGTTGGAGAAAACCATACCTTGAGTGGTGAAAAAAACTAAAGGAAGACCCAAAATTCATCTCCTTTGGTGAATAACACTGAAACATACACATAGCTGATGCGAGAGGTTCTTCTTACTCTCTAACCAAGCCTAAATCAACCAATATTGGGTCAAACCTAACACCAAGGTTTGGATAAATTGAAGTGATTGAGAGGGAGAGGAAAATTCAGTCAAAATTAGGAGAATGAAGTAACAATAGATCATTCCCCAAAGAATGAAATGAGAAACCAGATGAAATCTGGTGGATTTTCCAAACGAAGAGGGAGCCATGTGGGGGGGCTTCATGAATGGATTGAGGGAAAGGTGAGGGGTGTGAATCATGAAATATGGAGGGTATGATGGGTAGATTACATTTTTTTAATTTCATTAATTTATTTTTTTTAAATATGGACTTTGCGTAGGATTTTGAAAACCAAGAACCAACCTCATGGTTGAACTTTTCAAAAACTATAGAAATAATCACACAGTCATGTGGCCCATTATTTATAGTTTGACTAAACCTTATGTCCCTTCCTACTCCTCTCGATCAGGCTTTTTAGTTTCTTTATGGGATGCATGGTTTTCAGAAAAACCATGTAACCCTGATAGTTTTCTCCAAAACATTAGTCTTCAGGGTTAACCTCTAACAAAACATGATGGAACACCTAAGTGACTCATCAGGCCTTGAAATACATGTAATAAAAACATTTTGGATTGTTTCAACTCAAAAATTTGAAATTTTAGTTTTTAAAATGGACCATCCACCAAATAATAAAATTCAATTTTTTTGTGATTTCATTCAGTCCAAAAACATGAGATGCTAAAATATTCCCACCTCAGAGGTTATGTTCCTTGAATATACTT
Source organism: Viscum album (assembly GCA_963277665.1). Taxonomy (NCBI): domain Eukaryota; kingdom Viridiplantae; phylum Streptophyta; class Magnoliopsida; order Santalales; family Viscaceae; genus Viscum; species Viscum album. The sequence continues at coordinate 719,259,918 of OY728164.1, read as the reverse complement.
GGGGAAATGACGAGAACATCAGTTAACCTACATGGGTCATGAAGTCTCATTTATTGGATGCATTTTGATGCCAAACACCCAAGGCACCTTCAAGCATCACATTAACAAACAACACATAAATCACCGAAACTCAATCCAATTCTTATTTAAAAGCTGAAATCTCGAGACTGAACTTACCTAAAAAGTTCAATAAGTTGTTCATCAATGAAGTAACATATAAATATAGAGTTATATCATTTCAAACCATCCATGGATGACTACCCTCAAGGAACCAAGTTTAGAGGGCCCATGAATTTCAATAGATATACCTGATACCTATAGAGGAATTACCCTCTATACATCGTCAAGCATGATCTCCAAATATTGAGATGAATTTTCGGTGATTCCTCAAGACAAAACCCCATTTAAACTTTCATACCTAGTGTAAACAATTGTATATGGAAAAACCATCTCATAAGAATCATCAATCCACTCAAACATCACATCTTAACCCAATTGAAGTTCAAGGTATCCTAAGAATCATCAACCAGAGTCTAAATTGCATTTCCATGGAAAAACATGAACAAAATTTACAAAATAAATGTCTTTAATAAGATGAACATCCATACAAGAAGAACAATGACTGAGTTCAAAGTGGAAAATTGACTGGAAATCCAGTGTAGTGGAAGAACACATAGAGTGAATGAGTTCATCCAAGGGGTTCCTACATGGGAACCTAGGTATCACTCGGCTCTAACCTTTACTTTAAAAATAACTATGTTTTAAGAGTTAAAATCTTATTGAAACAACCCAAACAATACCAACCTATTTTAAAACATTAATATGTAATAAGACCAACAGTCTCTCATTGTACCTGGAAAATTCCATGATATGAATCATGGTTATCCTTAAGTAAGAGTACACAAAGTGGTTATAAATGTAGAATGAAACATCTATGACACTTCCCATTGTCACAACCATCTATATGAATTCATGTATATGATAGTTTTCCAAAAAAAAATCATGAAATCATACCACTCCATATGACTGTTGTCGTGACTAACAATGTATCAGGTGATCTATCGCTGGAGAGGAGGAGGAAGGGTTACATGACTTACTAAGTGTTCAACCATGTCAACGACAACTCAATCTACTAGAAATGAGCATTTAAAAATTCCGATAACTATATAATGGTTCAGAAAACACATTACACCCATAAAATAGGTGTTTCATTTCCAAATCATAGAGTCATGTATGAGACTACAACACCTGGATAGTACCACTTAAGAGAAACTACTCACATGAAAGAATGATGAGGGGTTTTAAAAAATTTATAGAACTACCTACAACGGCTAGCCCCTAACCAAAACAGAAATTGTAGACCCAAAATGTGGTCACTCCTATGAAAGGACACTTGTATTAATGGAAAATCATATAGATTTATAATTAGGAAGAAATAATCCTATAGAAATTCTAATGTTTTGTTTCAATACATAACTCAAGAAATCCCCTAAACTACCCTTACATGATGGCTAAGGATAATATCACCACTTAATCCATCATTTAAATCATTAAACCAAACATTCATTTTAATCTAACAAATCATAGTTTAGTATTATGGATAACCAAACACTCAACATAATGAAAAAATTAAATTTATTTTAAACCACCTTTTAAACCATTATTATTCAGTGACATCCCATTACAAAAAGATCATTATTTTCATAAATAGAATTTTAAATATCATTTATTTAATTATAATGCTCTACACAAAAATTGGTCATAGAATATTAAATGGTATTCTATTAATTTAAGGGGTGTAACTTTTCAAATTTAAATCCACCATTTTCTCACAAGTAAAACCATATAGGCAGCTTCAGAACAATAAAAACCCCACAATACAAGGCATGTGTTTACCCTATGGGGTTAGGAATTAATTAATATAAAATTCATAGTGGACTACTAGGGTACCATTATTTCATTTAATGTTCAACTAAAAAACCAAAAATAAACTAAGCATTAATACTTTTATGACTACCTTAATGTTTCCATTTAATTAGCATCAGTTCCCCACTAGCCGATTTGAGTCTATTTTTGTATTTTATAAGAAATACACACATTGTTCATTAACCCCAAGAAATAGATATACAACGCTTACAAAGGCAACCAATATTTTTAAGGAAAATATTGAACAACCTTTATATTTCTATATAAAAGTATCAAAATATGTGGTTCGGTTTTATGGGTTACCTCCCCAATTTATAAAGAACCTATACATCTTAATATTTGATTGTGGATCTCTTCTAACCAAAACTTTTTTTTAGAATAAAAGAGACATTGAATATATTTAAGATTTAGTCAACATTATTTAAATAGGTAAGGTTCAATTACAATTTCATAGTTGTATGTTTATTATTTTTCAAAATATAAGTTATTCATACACCTTTCCAGTTGAAAACCAACTCCACTTTTCAAATACAACTACAAAGTTCTTTCTATTCTAAATAAGAAATAATCACATAAATTTAAAGCGGGCACACTAATAAGTTACCAAAACATTTAAATTAATCACGACATGATAAATAATTACCTAAGAATGTAAAATATAAGCATGTAACTGAATTGACCAAGCATGGAATACAATAGATTGGCTGATAACACACAGGGAAAGTCAACAATTCCGAGTAGCCTAAGAATTAAATATACATGGCATGGATTATCCATCAAATGTGAATTCCTATGTGCCTATAATTATGCATGTAATGCTTCCTCCATACCATACCATGATAAGGGAAAATTGTAAAATTTAATAAATTAGTAAGCAGTGACAAATAATGTAATCACTCAAGGTGAAAACATTTCAACGGTAATACAAATAATAAGAACAATAATCTCATCCTTGGTCACTAAAACATTCCCCAAGGGTGGGATGACCAATACCAAACATAGTTATTTTCCATGTGCCAATACATTCTTATTATCCTATCTAAATAAAGGTCAGATAAAACTTCTTGATGTCCTGACCTAACTAAACACTAAGTTGGTAGCACGACTAATGGGTCACATGGCCTCAAGAGCACCTCCCCATACACTAGAGGCTACTGACTGGAAGGGAGGGTGTAAGGAGATGATAGTATGGTGGATATAACAACCTGATCAGAGTGGAATAATGAAATTTGAAATTAAACAATAAAAAGTGAAGGAATAATATAATAACTAAGTAAAAGTGACAAACACCAACATACAACAATTCATGTTGGCCAAATGATGCTATAAGTACAAGTAGTAATAAATATAAATAGAAATCAAATGTAATAAAAGAATAACTACATAATGACTTACTCTATGAGCATCTAAAGCACCATATATGTCCTCTACCCTTACTCCTTCCTAGTAATATAAATAAAAACATTTGAAGTTATCTTGTTCTTTTCATCAATACCGGTAAAATTAATGTCTACTCAGGTATCAATGGTACCCGGGTATAGTGTGAGATAAAATATTAGTTGGCTAGAACCCACTATGTCTAGCCCAATTCATTTCATGCAATTATAATTAAGTTGTGTGCAATTGTAAATATATGTAAGAAATTAATAAAAAATTAATTAAAAGAATTGGAATGGGTTCCACATGGACACTCATACAAATTCTTACTTCATCCTAATATGGTGTGTCTAAACCCAGAGCACCAACATTGGTAAAGTAATTGAAATAAGTTAAAAGTTTTTGGACTATCCCAAGGATTGTGAATGTGCGTGGAATAAACATCTCTACATTTATATATTCCAATCAATCAATCTATTTTTCATAAAACATTAACATGCTATTTAATTCAATTCAACCCACTTTATAAAATTTCACTCCATTAATTATTAACATAGTGAGATGCTCTGAGCTCATCCATGGAAATCCCAAATGTGTTTCCAAGTGTCTCTCAAGGGGATCCTCATATAACCATGTCATGGAGTTCATACATGGTAATCCAAGAATGAATTCCCATGTATCACTCAGAGCATGGTTTCAATAGTAAACTACTAGCCTTCGAGTTCATACTTGGTACCGAAAGTAGGAGCTTGAGTCTCACTGAAGGAATGTTTCATCCAATCATGATTTTTATTCCATCCATGGAGTATCCCCTAGGTTACTAGAGTCATATGTCTAGAGGTAGGAATATATAACAGTGGGTGATCCCATCCTGGGCATTATAATTTTTTCACATGGCATAATTACTAAACATTAACAAGAAAGTGCCATTTCATTTCATCAAATATTTATTTTATAATATGCATGTTGGATAAGAAAAAAATAAACATTAAATCATCACATAAAAATTTACTAGACAGGTGACCTCATCCAAGGGGTTTTATTATAAAAATATAAAAATGTATTTCAAAATTTCATTTCATTTAATCTAAAGAGTTAATTTCATCTCAAGGTGTAAAGTATATATTATATGAAACAATGTGAGAGTGCAAGGCAAGGCATATGATCTAGGCTACACATGCTTGAAAATTTAACTACTTGAAAACAGTAGGTCGAATATGATCTAAGGCATATTTAAAGGACATTAACATAAAGGGAATAAATAGGAATAATACCTCAAAGGAGCGAGAACCAAGATGAAATCTTCAGCACTTGACATTTTCATCGGTGACCACTCAAAGATTCTATTTCCCACCTCATATAATGTGCACCTTCGCATATACATAAGTGGGACCAAGCCCCTATGTACAAATTCTCATGTTCTTGAATATTTACAAGGGGATCCTTACATATATGCTTATATATGAATATATATATATCTACTTCCCCCTTATGAATTTTCATATATACACATAAATAAACCCAGGCCCAATATATATATTAATACAATACTGAGTGAATATATATATAACCTGAGAAAATAAAAATATATAGGCCTACCTATGAATACATGGTAAGTCTCCTTTAACTCTGGAAACTAAAACCGACATCATGAATGACCAAAAAACACTACATATAAAACTAGGAACTCAATACCACTAAAATAAACCAACTAAAATTTGGATAAACCAAATACTGTGATAAGAACATACCTCAAGTGGATATGAAAGGAATAAAAGGACTCAAAAGGTATCGCCTTCAGCAATGAACACCAAAAAATTCACAAATACAACCCTATAGGTTCTTTTCACACCCTAGCCTAGCATGAAACAACCAAATTCAGGTCAACACAAACCCTAGGGTTTGGATAAATAAGACTAGGTGATTGGGAGAGGAAATCATCCAAAAGAAGTAAAAGGGGGGATCCAGATAACATACCTCAACGAATATAATGATAAATGAGAAGAAATCTGGTTGATTCCCCAAATGAAGAGGGAGTTGAAAGGGGGGATATTGCACGGATAGAGAGGAAGGGGAGGGGTTTATGTTGCATGATATGAATGAGGGAGGGGTTGCTTATGTTTTTTTTAATTTTAATTTTATTTTAGTTAAATAATTTTTTTAGACATAGAATCTACACATAGTTTGGGTCACAGGGTTTGGTAAATAGTGTGCCAATCAGGCACCCTCTTTTAGGAAACTAGAGAACCCATGATGGGTTGGCCTCTTGGTTTTGAAAACTGTGTTTCAACCATGCACTTTGATTAGTTAGAAACTATAGAACTTGTTGCACAGTCTTGCTTTTCAGTCACCACAGTTTCACCAAACTGTATGGCACTTTCTTTTCCTCTCAATCATTCCACATAGTTTACCTAGGTGTTACATGATATTTTGATTAACCAGGAGCCTCTGATTGTTTCCTCCAAAAAACTTTTTTTGGAATCTAGCACTCTTGAAACATGATGAAACACTCGAAGGGAATCCTTGGTCCTTGAACCATGTCTAAATAAAACACTTTTGTGTAATTAAATTCTTGGAAATTCATTCTGAATCTATTTTTAATGCATCATCCATAAAATGATAAAATTTTAATTCCTTTGTAATTTCATCCAGTCAAAAAACCTGGGATGCTACAAATTTATTATGTTTGGTGTTTTTATGGTATATTATGGTAAACAAAATTAACAAAAACTATAATTTAATAAAAAAATTCTATAAAAATATGAGTTTATATTTCATCGATATTCCATATCAATTAAATAATATTTTCATTTTAATAAAATGACCGAAACCAATCAAGAATCAGTTCACATAAAATTTGATCATATTTTTTCCCAACCTCAAACTAAAATTGATGATGATGAGGTAGACCTTAATACTTTGATTATAAATAAACATAAACATTGTAAATAAATTGAATTTGAAAAAAATTCAATCCCTTTTACCAATGAATATTTTAAATCAAATGACTATCCTCTTAAATATGTAATTAGTGACTTGAAAGATGGTACTTATACTAAATGATCTATTTCAAGTTTTCTATAACATCATTAATTTATGTCACACCCTGACTATGTAATTTATGATGATTACATTAATGATTAAAATTTAGTTACTTCCTAGAAAGATGAATTAAATCAACTTACCTGAAATGATTTTTATAGTCTAGTGGAAAAGTCCAATGACCATCCTGTTATTAGCACAAAATTTGTCTTTATGAATCAATTGGTTGATAAAGGTAACTTAACTTGTAACAAGGAAAAAAATGTGGCCAAATTATATAACCAAGAGTAAGGAATCAGTTATAATTAAAACTTTTCCCATATCACTAGGTCAGAATCCAAAAGTATTATGTTTTCACTCACATTCCATTTTAAATTAATGCTTTTTGAAATTGATGTTAATATAATATTTTTAAATGTTTTTATTTCCAATTTTTTCTGTTAAATAACCACCTAGCTTTTTGTTTCATAAATACATGGATATTATTTTCATGTTTAATATGGAAAATTGTGGAGTAACATAATTCCATAGTTTATTATGTGAGTGGTTGAGTAATTTTATTTAATAAAATGGTTTGGAAATTCGGAATAAAGATTCCAACTTATTTTTAATTTATATTTCAAATGATCGTTAGATTGTTCAAATATATATTTACGATTTCATTTTTTTTCAACTATATAATCTCTTTGTAATGAATATTACCATTTAATGAATAAAGAATTTAAAATGACTTTTATAGGGGCGATCAAATTTTTCCTTGGTTTTAAAAATTCATTGAATTTGGATGGGAGTTTTTTTAGAAAAATAATTTACACTAATGACCTTTTAAATAAATTTGACATAATGAAGCACAAAGATATTATTAATTCAATGAGTAATTATTGTATGATTATGTTGGAAAAAATATGATAAACCACTAGAAAATAATCTTTATAGTGGTGTGATTGGGTGCCTTCTCTCTCGTAAGACAACCCAGTCAAACATAATGATCAATGTATGACTTTAGGCCCATTTTCATGGAAATACAAGGTAATAACAAATTAAATAATTGAAAATAATTACTAAGTATTTGAAAGTAACCCAAAATAATGTCTAATTTAATCCACAAGGCACCAATTTGAACCTTATGGATTTTTTATGTAGATTTTGGTGGGTACTATCATGATTGGATGTCAAAAGTAGATCTTTACTCCAAATTCTAAAATTCATTATCTCATTAGGTGTGAATAAGAAAAATTAGATGCTCCTACTTTAGACGAATCAGAATATATTTCTGAGGGGAGTTGCTTCAACCAAATTGTTTTTATGAAACATAACCTTCAAGATTATGGATTAAATTATGATCATGTTTTAATTATGTGTGACAACCCATGTATGGTTTATATTTCTAAAAAAACTAATTCAATATTCTCACATAATTAATATTGAGTTAGGCACCATTCTCATTGACAGAATTTCCAGAATTTTGATATCATGAATGATTTTATCTTCACTAATCATTAGTTAGATTATATCTTCACAAAACCCCTTGTAGTTGAACATTCAAATTCTATTAAGATGAGTTACAAATGGAACTATTATGATTTTATTTTTATATTCATATTGAGTTCATTATTAATTTTATTTATAATTTTTTTAATATTGATTTAGTTTTCTCCTTTATTTAAAAATTAATGTGATTAATATATTTTTTTCACCCCCATCGGTGTATTTATTAATACTACCTTAATTTACATAAATTGTATGTTCTACCCCACCGAACTCCCACCTTATACTTTTAAAATTATGAATAATTTTAAGGGGAGAAAATTATTTTAAAACGAAAATGTTCTAAGAGAGAAACATATTTTAAAATTATATTTAAGCTTTTTTTCAAATTAAAATATACATTTTTAATAAAAAGATATTATGGAGAGAAGTTATTGATTATCTAACTTATATTTTCAAATATTCATATGAAATATGTTTTTATGTTTGTTTTCAAATTATATATTTTTGGTAATCTCAGTTTCATGCTTCTAAAGAAATGATCATTATTTTTCTCTCAATAGAACATTAAAGATTATATAAATAAAACTCAAAAATTATTTTGCTTCAAATAAAAAATTTATTAAATCATGAATATATTGTACTTTCGTTTCTCACCTATAACCATGATATTATATGTAATATTACTTGGTGGAATTACATTCGGGAAAAAGGCATGATTTATCTAATGAATATTTATAGTTATGTTTTATTACATAAAAGGGGGACATAGTTATAATTTATTGATATTATGGGGTCAAAATATAATTATTTTTTATGTTTTGAATTGAAAAAACATTGTGATTTTGACTATATAATAATTAAAAGGGGGGAGAAGTTTCTAAATTAAAATCTTTTTTGAAAATTTCTCCTAAATTAAATTGGTAAGTATTGAAAATAATTGATTGAATTTCATTATGAAATATTGAAATTAATTTCAGTTAACATTTTGAACATCATCATGTATATATTTATTTTTAAATTTACCCCAGTGTTTATAATCACCAAAAATGGGGATAATGTTGTAAATACCTCTCTCTTTCTTATTTTTGGTGGATCACAAAAACACATTTATGTTTTTAACACTAGATTTTAATGAATATAATTATTTATATTTTAGTAAAAAATTCAGGAATTTTCCATATCAATAATCACCTCAAGATGAGAAGATATGTAATTTTTAGAGGCTTCCACTATAAGGTTTCAGTATCTACCCATTTGGTACCACTAGGTCGACAATAGAACCTAGAAAAACTCAAATTCTATCCATTTAAGGTGGGTTTGGACTACCTTAGTTCACTTTGTAACAAATCTATTCCACTATTGGGCAACCTAAAACCCTCCTAGACCCCGAGAAATTATAAATACAAAACCAAGTGTGTTTTTCAGTCCCTAATTACTTGTGTAAATTTCTAATTTTATATAAATGTAAGAGATACATTCAGTTTACTAATTTCTCGATTTGTTATTCTTATATATGGGTTATAAAATGGATGGAATATATTGAATATGGGTATGATAACTTAAGGTTAAATATTTTTGGATGTTATGGACTTGAGGTGTCTAGAAAAAATAACTGGCTAGATTGTGCAGTTCTTGTGGGTCTATATTTTTTTATAGACCCAACTAGGTAGTCTATGGTGTTTTTGGCCAACTGATGTGAACAGTATAGTTGTGAATTAATTAAACCCCATTGGTTTAAATTATATATGTTTTGAACTCCATTTAATACCTGAATTTGGACCCTTGTTCACTAAATTCAAATATGATACCTCCCCTCTTGCCTCTTTAACTATCACTTTCATATCCCCTAGATCCTTCTTCATTAGAAGGGTTCGAAAATATTTAATAATTAAGATATTCTTATATCCCTGAAATATATTCCTTCCTCATTAATAGATGAACATGGACCTATGTCAGATATCTGTTTTCCATGAATATTAAATGTTATTTTCCTCTACTTTATATAGTTCGATATTGGATCTTTCAAGTGACCTCGTTTCTTGAATTAATTGAGGTTTACCATCAATAAAAAATGTTATATGGAAAATTCCTCATGTATATCCTTAATAAAACATCTATTGACTGTGTATTGATGATGGAACAATATTTTTTTGATTATTATATGGTAGAATGAAGAAGGATTCGATATTTCATGATAAACCCTTTGTTCATTGCTAGAATTATAAATAATGGTGGTCATCTATGAGTTAGTTTCTCTATAATGATCATAATTAGAATATATTATTATGTAATATAATCTTTAATATATATTTTCTTGGTATATTGATAATATATTAATGGTTTGTGGATAAAACTAAACATTTATTAATGAATTACTTAGGAATTCATGGCCTCTTCTTAAAATGAAAACGTATCCAGTGAATTGGAATTCCTTCTGTCAAAATAAATCAAAATATACTTCATTGATGGACTCAATAATGTATGTGACTATAAAAAATCCTTATTGAAAAATTATTATGTTTATAATCTATTTCAAACCATATTATTTATGAAATAGAACCATTATAGACAATCTTTAATTGTGAGATTTTTATTTTTTAGTGTATGATGTGTTCGGTCCTTGAACTTTTATCCGACTAGAGAGTTTTTTTTCAATAACCTTGAGGTAGGAAGTTACTCACCATTTCAGACTCATGTGTACACTTAATCCCATTTTATGATTCAGGGGTTAGTATGTCATGTTTTTCATGAATGATGATGATTTGGAGAGGGTGTGTACATTGTTGAAATTCCCATATATGATCCTTATTTCTAAGATTATTGCTCGAGTAGAATGTTATCATGCATGATGTTGATAAAATGTTCTTTATGTTGATATTATAAACTCGTGATGTTGTACTATGCTTTTATTATTTTTATCTACCATGTAATTCATTTCACCATGTTGTAGGAGGTTGTTCTAGATATTCATGATATATGGACCATTGTAGTACGAATACCCCTACTGGGATAGTACACATGATGTAAAATCATAACTAATGAGGACCCATTAATAGTGTTGGATCATGATGGCCTTGGGGTTGAGCCTCAAACTCTTTGCACCTTGTGGGTTCCAAGTGACATGTTGAAACTTGATACACCCTTTGAAAACCTACAGACATGAGAAAACAAGGTGCACCTTCTTGATACCAAGTAGCATGCCACTATCCTTGGGTGAATTTCTTGATTATTTCAAATATAATGATTATCCTTATAATATATAGTTGAATAATTTTGAACTAAGACTATTGTTTCTTGGTTATAACATGAGTTCTTATTATATGATTTTTTATCCTTTGTTGTGATTTTATTTTTATCATGTAAGACACATGTAATACATATGAAATTTGGTTAAGGAATCTTCAACTATGCCCTAATGAGATGTACTACTCATAACTTGTATGATATTTTTAATGCAAGAGTACAAATAATGTATAAGGATCCAAGAATGGTAAGGGGGACCATGATAGATGATTGAGTTACGGAGCATGGTGTTGGGAGTGATATTGAAATGAAATCCATAGGATACAAATATTTTATTTTATTTTATTTTTTTACTTCCACGCTTTATATTCTAGTTTAACCATCCGGAAAATGAGGCTGATATTTTATTTGTATGAAATTTTTATAATATGATATTATTTTATTCCATATAATTAATATCATATATTTCAATTTATTTACGATTACTTGTGAAAGAAAAAGATAATGACGATGTAGTATATCCACTGATGATACACATACCTTGTTACTAGTCAGAATCCTCTTTCATACAGAGAGGCATTCATGAGGATATGTGACTCCCCCACTTGAACTCTATTTTTTGGGATGGTCATTAGAACTTAGAATATCATTCTTGGGGTCATGTTTGTTCATTTCATCATTCTAAAGATCTCATACCCCCTTATCTCTATTTATCCCATTAATTTATTATTGTAATATTATTTTTACGATAGATATTCTTCCATATTGGTCTTGTATATAGTAATTAACTTCTTTATTTTTTTCATTCTTATTCCTTAAAATAATGGCTAATTTGGTTCATTATTTGTCCTTAGATAAATGAGATTTGGGTTTATAGAAAAAAACCATTTAAAGGATAGTTTGGCTTTGGTTTTCTTGGTTCCATCCACTAAAATCAATGTGTATTGCCTCTAGTCATGGATTTCATTATAAAACCACTAAAACAAAAGGTTGATGTATCCTATTTTAACAGTTGAAAAAAGTTATTTAAACAAAAACCACTCAAGGTAACATGAGAGGATAGGATGTAGGGATCCCTTTTGGATTATTTATAAACTCATTTATCATTTTATTCAAAAAATTTATTATATTTTCTATATCTATAAATATTTAGTTTTTGTTATCACTTCAATTTATTTTAATTTCATAAAAATTAGTTTTAATTTCTAAAAATCTTTTTGAATGTAACCCCAGCCCCTCAATACATATTTTCATAGAAAAAAAATTATATGTCTATGAAGCTTTATTAAGAGTTATATTTTATGAATTTATTGGTCCAACTTCATTATATCATGACTTCTTGATTTGTTGAGTGGATTCTCTTATCTTGAAAATATTTGCCCTGGATTGAGTAAACATATTTCCTCAAAATTTATTCCATGAAATCTATAAAAATTATTTAATCTTAATTTTAATTAAGCCGACCGATTAACCTTATTTAAACACCCATTCAAAATTAATAACAAAACACTATGACCCAAAATTTCCCTAAACTAAAGATTAATTTGAATACAGGTAATATAAGTTTATATAACCATTTAATTACTTTGAGTGATTTTTAATTATTGTTTATTATTCATGAATAAAATTTTATTCTTTTTATCATTATGGTTAATTATATTATTGGATGAATTTTATAAAATTAATAATGTATAAATAAAACTAATTCATCCCTAATTTTTTCTTTTTTATCATTGACTTGTTAGCTTTCTTATATGATCTAATATCAATTAAAAATTAACATAAAAAAATTAACCATATATGATAAAAATAAATTAATAATGACATCCTCATGATTATAATAATATTTTTTGTTCCCTAAAGAAGTTTATGTATCAATAGCGACCTTAGGGGGGCTTCAAGAGATATCAATATGTCTCATGATACATTATTCCTATTCTTTCTCTACCTATACATGGTTGGATTTATGTCATCTCTCATATCCAACAACCACATTTTGAGGACCTCCTTCAAGGTAATCATACATTCACATAATGGTGAGATAGACATAGGAATTGGTAATTATATTTAATAATTAATAATAGATATACAAACCCTTAAACATTACAAAGATGTAGGAACAATGTCCTGATCATCAAAACAAATTTTAATTAAATAATTATTTTAAAATATAAAATATTTAAATAATTAAAAATAAGTAAAAAATATACCCTAAATATGTGGTTTAGTTTTTTCTCTTGATTAGTTTCCATATAGAAACATTGTATAAAATAAATAAAATAAGCTTAAAATATTCATTAAAGAATTTATAATGAACAAAAATATAATTAATATAATTTTAATTTGTTAATGAAATATACCATGGTCCTCAAATAAAATATATAAAAGTATATACATTTTCTTCTGATTATGGAATATTTCAATATTTTTTAGATCACTTTGGGCATTAAAAGGGTCTTTAGAGACTTCTCTTAGACAAGGTACGACCTCGTGTGTTAGGTGGGCTGGGAAAAACCAACCATAAAGGTTTAAAATTCTACATTATCCATAATTTAAAAAATTAAATATATTCTAAAATAAGTGTTTTATGTCTGATGGGGTGCCTCCTTTATCAATGGGGGATACTTCTACCACAAATAAAAAAACTAATTCCAAAATTTGGATCCCCTATTGGAGAATGTCGTGGAAGCTCAACCTCTTCCATTCTCCACCCAATTTCCTTCCCAATTTTTGTTGGTCATATCTCAAACTTTAGATCATTTTTCTTTCACCATTTTCAATATGGTAACAATATCTAAGTTCAATACATTTTTTGTAGTATATTAAATGAAAACTACTAAATTATTATTGAATGATTCCTCTAATTCCAATTAAGGATTATTGAATTACTAAATGGGTTGGGTAATTTTATTTTTGAAAAAATGGAATAATTAGATGTCATATTATATTATCAAATATATAATTCCACATATTAATTAATTTTTACGGTAAAAAAATTTACTTTCAATAAATATGGATTAATCAATACACAATTCATTTGTGTAATCCTGATATACACTATATTATGTTGAATCGACAAAGATTTAAGGAACCAAAAGGGGAACCCTCTAAATTTTTCATTCATGCAGCATAGTTTTCTAGTTTATTATCTAATTTATTTAGGTGATATCATAAAAGAAATTAGTTCTCACTAGATAGTATATGGTCACCATAACATAATAAAAAAGATTAATAAATCACAAATCTAATCTTCTTTGTTATTTGTTTCACATTATCTATTTGGAACATAATTATATTAAGGGAGGAAAGAAAATTAATTTAAGTCATACCTCTTACTATTCATGGGTGGATAATGATGTTTTATACTTAGTTTAAACTTCTTGTTATTTCACTTTAATCCTCAACGAAGTTAAAACCTTCAAAATAACTTGTTATTTCATGAATGTTTTATTTAATTTTTAATATGCAACAAAAATATTTCATAACTCACTTATAAAAATATTACATTTCCCGTGATAAAATATAAACCATTAACTAAGATAATTACACTCATATAAGATTAAAATCCATGATTAAATAATATAAAATAAAAAAACTATTTTCTCATATTCACCTTCAGAAATATAATAAAATTATCTATACATTGAGATATAAATTATATTATAATTATTTTGACCATGAATAATTTATAATTTATTATATTTATTTATTTATTTATTTATGGTCATTCACCAACCCATGGGTGTGGATCCCAATTTTTACTGAACTCTTATTCGTTAAAATTGGTTGAACTTATACATACACTCCATTTGTAACAACCTAAGACATTATCTTAAAATAAATGAGTTATAATCATTAACCAAGCATGGTATCTATCGAAAAATAATGGATCCTAAAATGAAAAAGAATATTTCATCACTATGAGATCGTCATATGAACACAAATAATGAAATATAATCTTTTTTCATTATGGTATCTCAAAAACTAGTATGCATACTTTTTGCCATCTTCCTTTCAAAATTTTCTTACCCTTATTTGATTATATTTTATGGAAATGAATTTTTACACCATGGTCAGGGATTTAGTCAAATCACTTCAATCATGGTCAAAGGGTCGTAAATATCATCTCTCCAAACTCCAAAGTGAAAAATTATATATTGATAATTTAATCAATTTCAAACCATTAATGACATATTGTAACTCCCCATATATATAATTATTTAGTATTTTTATAATAAATTAATGTATATAAAAATTTATTTGCATTAATAATTTTCTCATGATGGGAAACCAATACACATCTTCATATAATGAAATATCAAATGGTACCCAAAATTTTTGGTGTTTCTATTGGCATGTCAGTCCTTATGATCTCCAATACATGATGTCACCAAGTGAAAACATCAAGAAAAGAGTATTTAATTATTATAATCCCTGAAAACCTGAGAATTACACACCATATATTCCTAAAAAATTTGATATATCAAACCCATAGGAAAACGTTTATAGACTATTGACAAAGTATCACAGGTTTCTCATTGTAATTATGAATTTATATGATACTTTAATAGGATATCTTATCTACGAAAATAATCATATATTTTACATGAATGAGTTATTTTAATATAATTTTAAGTATAAATGAATAATATATTACATTATATGAATTACATGTTACTTGAAAAGTATAAGTTTGGCTTGGGTTAGGAGAACCCACTCCCACAACATGTCGTAATAGTGAAGGCCACATCAAACAATAAAGAAATAAAAAATATTAACAATAATATATATGGTAAAATTTCCCATATTTGGTTTCATGTATTTCCAAATTCATCAATTCCCATTTCATCACATATATTATCTCAACAACACAATTATCACCCCGTACTATAATGACAAAGAATATTTTCAATAATTAATAATTCAATTTCAGTTTAACAAGTTACAATATAATTTCATCGACTTCTTAATCATCTACCAATTACCATTAAATCAATGTAACATGTTAAGAAATGTAACATCAATATTATATTAATTAATTCCATATTATATATCTCATCTTATATATTTTGATTAATTAATTAAATCATTTTATACCCAGGTCACATTTAATCATTTTAATTTAACTATTTCAACGTCACTACATGTCTACATCAATATCACAACACTAAATATCTAACACTTTTAAAAAAATTTAATATTACATAATGAAATAATAATTAAGTAAAAATAAATATATGATGTCATATATATCACAATGACTTCACATACCTTCTCAAAAAAAATTTACATTATATGACTATCCAAATATCATTGGCATAATTAGTGAAGCTAAATCAAGAAAATTACACTTAAATAAAAATAAAAGACAGAGATCACAAATATTAAACATAAAATATAAACGTGAATAAACACATCATCAAGGAATAATATCTGATTCTCAAAATTACCTAGGTATTAAAAAGGACTAGAAATATATCCTTAATCCACAACTCTCGTATCAATTATCCTTTATAATATTACCTCTTACACTGTGTGATCGAATGAAGTAATGTGTTAAAAAGTCTACAAAAGGAACCCTAAAGTCACCCTAGGGAATATATCTCATATTTAATGATAATAATGGGGGAGGAGAACAAAATGAGAGGTGTGAAAATAATTAAATTTTAAATTTTTTTACAAATATAAATATTGAATTTGATACCAATTTATATTTTGGATAAGTCAACAAAATCCAAAAAACACAATAAGAATTTCCTGATTTATGAATAATAATACTAATAATTCATATCAAATTTTCCTAATATTGAACTAAACAGTGAAATAGGTTATCCAACCATAACATAGTTGTTGGAATCACTTCAAACCACAACATAAAACCTTGGTTTTAATCATTAACCTGCATCTTGGTATATGATCTATGATGGGAAACAATGATTATGTAAAAATACCTTTTGGGATGTATTTCCATCAAGATACATCTCTCAACCACAGCATAGATTACAATCCTTTACAATAATGCACATAATATAATTTAAAACCATTTAATAGTTCCAATCTCCATTAATCCCAATATAAATTCTAATATTATGTTCTATAACACAACATGGCACCAAAATAAAATTATTAAACTACACATTAAAAAGTTATATAACTCAAAACCATGGAGTAATAAGGAAAAAATAATCATGGGTTTTCCTATAATTTTTATTTACCAAATTTTCTCCCTTGACGATATTCCAAAACATTGTATTCTTCTACATCATGTTAAAATCCACAAAGTAAACAATAAATAATTTTAGACCTTCATAATAGATATCTAGAAAATGATTTTATTCCTTGAGAATCAAAGCCAAAATATAAAGATATTAATCAAAACATAAATATCCTTTGATTTACCTCTTAAATATACATTCATTGCCAAAAAATATTCAACTAGAGTATGTCATACAAAAGAGACAATAAAAAATACACTAATCCCAATTTCATGATCAAGGATCCAAACATATTTCGATATTGAACATGAATGTTTTAATCTCTCTCACATGTAAATTCATCTAATTTTTAAATCCAAAAAACATACACTGATGGGATGACTCACCCACACAAGACCATCTCCTAATAGTCTTAATTCACTGCAGGTTATTATATAAATGTATAATTGTACTGAATATCCATCTCACCCTAATTTATTATATAAGATTCATCATGAAGATACCTATGTAGCTATAATATATAGAAATTATCTTAACCTCAATCCATATATGGTGTGAATTCAAAACAATATTCCACTTCTCCAATTCAATCAAGCATTTAAGAAGCTATAATGATTAATGGGGAAATCCTATTTCCTACAACAAAACATTGATGCAAATAATTTAGAGAGAACATTAAAAACACATGATGACCAAAATTAAAATCCTAAGGTCTCATCCTCTGATATGAATATGACTTTTGATGATCCTATGTATCTTTTATACAATCTTGAATCACTTATACATCATCCATCATACTCAACACCTTGTATGTTATAATGATCTCCATAATATTGACCATATACTATCATAAGATTTCTCAACACACTTATCCATATAACAACTCAAATGGAGGAATGATATTAGAAAAGTGATAACTCTTATTTTAAACCCCTCACCCAAATCCCAATCACCAAAAATAGATGCTTTATTAATTACATGGTAATCATGTTACATGAGATCGCATGCCCATGATAAAGGTTTAGTGGTCCTTAAAAGACAAGATACATCATCATTAAAATACATTATAAATAGGATACTTCATATTATTTAGATGAAAAATAATTCATATAATGCATCCCATCTAAATGATCATTCTTTTTTGGCATATTTATTACCAAGGGAAATTAAAAATATAATAAATCGGTGAGCCTGTACACTTAGTAATGTATTTTATATAATGGAAGCTAACGTGGTCCAACAATCTCATAAATAGTTTAACAAGATGGGAAAAACCAATGAGGGTGTATTAATGAAAACATAAAGATAATATAATACATTTATGACATTAGAAATAAATATTAATATTGTTTAAATTAAATTATTTTATAATAAATAAAATGATTGGAATGTATAATTACATATATTATACAAAATTCAGGTTGTATGGTAACACATCATACAAAAGCTGTAGTTATACATGGAATGCCCTGGATAGTTGTTTCATTTGACCTAATAGTGTTATGAGGAGTAATTATAGGCACTATCCATCACATAATCTTATCCAATGAATTATAGTAGGAATTCATAATTCCGAACAGCATAAGAATACCATTAAGGTCACATTACAAAAATACATCAATAAAAGAGTATACATACACCAAATACCAATTCTAGTTGACTAATGTGAGATCCCAGTATTATAAGATGCTATATAATTTTAGGTCCCTCACATTAAATTAATTAATGATCCATTTCATCATATAAAAAATGATAATTTTTAATGAGTAGAATAATTTTCAAGGATGACTAACATAAAAATGCAGACTACTTTTTCAATGAGTATTATATTATTAAATTTTTTCATATATAACAAAGGGTTAAAATTTAATTTCAGTAGATTTCTCCAGTCAATTATTAAATAAGGTTTAATTGTAATATTACCTTAAATATTATTAAAAATAATTATGGTTTCACAATATTTAATATGTTACCTTATCAAGAGAAGTATAAAAAATTGTAGTCAACATGTACATAAAAATATAATGTTGATAAATGTGTTTATATATATTAATAAATTAAATTGGAATACTGTGTGAATAAATAAATTAAGGATATATCCCCTCTAAAAATTGTGAGTATTAATTCACACATATTTTCCAGCTAATAGGGATATGAAATTTTCTTTAAGGGAAAACATCTTGTTCTATATGTTTTGATTGAAAAGATGTGGTTGTAGAAAATTATATTTAATCTACATTAAAACTGATGAAGGAACAACTAGATACAACATTGGAATACTTCTTATATAAAGTACCCCTTTTAGAAATAGTAAATCCATAACACCATGAATATATTGTGTACGTTGGTATTTTTAATCCTGGGGAAAATAGATTTTTATCCCTATTGGCATAATTTCAAATCTATAGTGGATTAAGAATATAGAAAGATGTTAGTGAATATGGTATCGCATGAATGATATGTCATAATGAAATTATTTTCATTTATATTAAAATAATATTTGAATAATAACATAGAAAATAACAAAATATAGTAATAAAAATGTAAATAGGAATGGAAAAGTTATAGAAAAGGACCCTTACTTTAGTAGAATGAAAAATTATAAGAAGGGTAATATGAGATTCATTTGGGTAATATATCATTTATAAGGGTAATAATAATGTTCGTATATAATAATTAAATCTCATAAATTGGGGTATTTAAATATATTATAAAAAATAATTTTCAAAAGGAAATAAAGAGGAAGTAATATGAACTCATACCTAGCTTCATCTTCATAACCTAGAGCTTACCATTGGGTCCTACCAAACACTTAAAATTTTAATAGATAGATATGGGAGAGAATATTTGAGAAATATATAATGAGTGAATTTTTTCATGGTGTGAGGTGAAATGTGAAGAGGGTGGGTATTAATATGTTTGGGGAATGGAAATCCAAAGAATAAAGTTGTAACGCCCCGACCCCAGTTGCCCAGAGTCGGTGCATTAATTACATAACATTGGCATGATCACAAGAAAGATCAAATCCCGAAAGACCGATTGGTTTAGTAGCCTTGGAAACACTAGATATAATCATAAAGTTTTACATTACATTTCAAAGTGAAAAACTACTACAACAACAAAGTCTTCATATCCACACTATTAACCCCTCATAATATCCCTGCAAGTCATTCATAATTTACTTCTTCACTACCTGGGAAAAATAAAACATAGAAAAGGGGTGAGCTCAAATGCCCAGTAAGGATAACAATATAGAGGAAACTTTCATAAATAAAAATAAACATTTAAGGCAATGTATAACTAAAACAAAAGCCTTTTAAACTTGAACATTTAACATAGTATGGCCTAAATAAAATGAAATAATTCCATTTACTTATTCACATGGATATTCTACTAATCGAATAATCACATGCAAAAATCAATAACCACTTTCATAATGTTGGAATGCATAATGCCAGACTATCATAACCACATAGCCAAGGCCTCGTGCCAAGACTACAAATAAGATTTTGTCAAGGCCTTGTGCCAAGACACTAGTTTGTCTCATGAGACCTACCGATGCATCGAGGAGCTATAGCGGGCTCCACCCGTCACTTATTAAGTCCAATGCATTCCCATATGAAAAGGTTTAAACATAACATAAACATTCGTATTAAAACTAGCATACGAAATGTCAATAATTTCACCATAAACTATGAATGGTATAAAAATAGCACATCCACAGTCAAACATATCACAAAACCTTCAATACAATATAGAAGTTTTGTATCATAATAAATCAACTTCAAATAATCTTAAAATCCATCAAAGGATGTTGACATAGATGAAATCAAAATTCTTTTTAAAGAAATATCTCCTTTTATTTTGAAATCATTTAAGATCCATATAAAATAAAACATTTTCTTTGAAAATATTCTTATAATCTTGTAAGGAAAGCTTTGAAGATTTTATAACGGCGTAAAATAACCGCACCCGCCGTATAAGTTAAAAAAAACATTCTTACCTCAATTCTGTCGAAAAGGTTAAAAAGGACCTTGTTTTGAAAACGACGGAAAGATTCCTTTATAAACCTCTTATAAAAAGTCAAAAAAGGGTATAAATGACTTTAACCCATATTCTTGTAAATAGTAAAAATGTTTTGAAATACATTTTTAAGAAACATGGATGTGGATGATAAAGAGATCCCAGTAGATTATTACATATAAACAACCTCGGATAATGAAGAGATTGTGAAATAACCCTTACCTTGTACTTTTCCTTGGTTGGGGTAGGTTAACCTCCTGTATAATGGTGAAATAATTGTTATTAAATTATACAAGAATCATATATATTAATATGATATCATATATGATCTTTTAACATTGATTTATTAATAATATCTTAGAATTATCATCGTTTCGGGTGTTAACTTACTCATTTTCTTTTATATGTTTTGTTACATAAGCCATGTTTGTTGTATCTTATTCATATCCAGAATGATATCAAGTCCTTAAAAATCATTTTTAAATCATAAAATGATAATTATACTTGAATGGATACGATGGAGAATGAATCTCATCGCGTTCGTGGAGACGGTAGTCCGTACGTACGCACGAGCGACAATATCATTCTTTGGATATTAAAATAATATATAAATGAATGGTATATCATATATACAGAATAATTAACATGTTATATTTATTATTTACATGAGTTACACATCATTATTATACCCATCCAAATAATATTATATTGAATAACAATTACACCACGACGTGGAGACGGTAAGCCGTACGTACGCACGTATGGTGACATGTTATTCAAAGGGTGGATAGAATACTGAATATGGTTGTACCATACTTATAATAACATCACAGTATATGTGAGATACTGGAGTTATTATTTTAGAATGGTAAGAACAAAGGAAGAAGAAGTGGAAGAAGAAATGAACTTAGAAAAGGGTGGTGAAATCATTACCTCTTCTTCGGATTCTTCCTTTTGATTTGATCAAAAGGGCTCCTTAGGTTGGCTTTCTGATCAAACTAAGGCCTCTAGGTTGTATTGAGGGATGTTGGGAGATTATTTGGGCAGAGTTTGGCCGAACCAAAAGGCTTTGAAGGTGTGAAGAAATGAGAAGGAGGAGTTCCCTTTTATAAGAGGGGTGAGGGGCACCTTTGGAAAAGCTAGAAATATTAATTTATAATAAATTCATATTCGGTTTCTAAAGGCTCCAAAGTTGACTATTCAAAGGATTAGGTGGGGATAGGTCGAAAACAACTCATCCAATAGAATTTAGACAGGTTTGGGTACTTATATTAACCTTATCTTTAAGTATTAACTCTAAGTTAATTAGTTTCACTTTTACAATGTCTCTTTCTATTTTTATATATTATGGTTAATAAACTTACTATATACATCCAAGCGACCCCCAAGTGGTCCATTAATGATTAACCTATCATAATATAAGTCTCTTGGCCGAACCTTAGATTTTTAGGAATTTAATATCAATTAATAATATGATATTTGTTTTAAGAACTCTTTTATGTCAATTTTGACACTATTCAATAGTTGATTTTTGTGAAACTCACAACAGATTGATTACTTCGAACAAAGTCCATTAAATCAATCCTAATATATCATATTAGCCTAGAAAATTAGTTTAATTCATTAAAAGTTTCATATTATATTTATTTGGGTATTTATAATATCAATTATTTTAATTTTTCACTATTATAGTAATTACTGCATCATCATTGTGTCATAAATAAAATAACTTATTTAATGTCTAAAAATTATAAATAAAATATCATTATGTAGGAAATCTTTTTATCTTTCTAATGAATATTTATAATAGAAAATCCAACATGTATAACCCTATGTAAAAAATTGTTGTTCTAAAAGATATATGCTTGTGTCATTATTGTATTCATTTTAACTAAATTAAAATAAAGTGTCATTATCACTTACAAGTGGATCCATGGGGTCCCAAAATTGACACAAAGATGTCCATGGTCGACCATCTATCAACCAATAGGGTTAAGACACGTTTTTAGGGTAATTTAGTATTATTATAATATTATTTTTTTAACCCTTATTTACCGGATTTACCCTTAACCATGGTAAATAAAATATTTACCGCAGTAATTATTCAAAATGTCTAAAAATAAAAGTTACCTATTTACACAATTTGAACATCCTGATTCCAAATATGGAATCCATTTTCCTAAATTCAAAACACAGAAGTGGCAGAAATTAATTTAAAATTAATTCCCGCTGTCAAAACAAAAAGCGTGTTTTTAAGAGATAATAACTATCAAAAGATTGACACTTGTTTATGTTCGGTTTAATTGTAAAATTATGTCCAATGACCAACATTATATTAAATGGTAAAAATATATTCTAAATATACTTTAAAACTACTAAAATTCATAATTTATCACTATTAATTATTTTGATTAAAAAAGTTGTTTTTAATTAAAATTTAGTAATTTTCACTATTCATCAACATATGAAAGTTATCCGAAAAGTACCAAAATTTCACCTTAGGCTAAATTCGATATTCCGAGTCCAAAAATGAAGTCTATTTTCAAATATAAAATATATATAATTTCAAAAATTAGGTATTACTATTCACAACGGCTAGTTTAATTAGTTGTGGTGTGTGTTAGAACTCGAGGTTGCGTACAACACACGCTATCGCATTATTCAAAGGGAAACGTACCGTAGAAGCTTGGGGTGTTACATTCTCCCCTCCTTCAAATAATTGCGTCCTCGCAATTTCTAGGGTATTACTGCATAAAAAGACTCGGGTGGTTCTTCATCATAAGTTCCTCGGGTTCCCACGTTGCCTCTTCCATCTTATGATTTCTCCACAAAACTTTTACCAGACGCGTCGTCCGGTTTCTCAGTACTTGTTCTCTTGTATCAAGAATCCTGACGGGCTCTTCACAATAGGAAAGATCGGGTTCCAGTTCTAATTCCTCATAGGTGAGTACATGCGTTGGGTCAGGCATGTATTTCCTCAACAGAGATACGTGGAACACATCGTGATCTTTGGAGAGACTTGGCGGCATTGCCAATCGGTAAGCTACAGCCCCAATTCGTTCTAGAATTTCGAAAGGTCCGATGTACCTGGGACTCAATTTACCTTTCTTACCAAAACGTATGACTCCCTTCCACGGAGATACCTTTAGGAAAACATGATCACCGACTTGAAATTCCAAATCCTTCCTTCGATTATCAGCATAGCTCTTCTGCCTACTTTGAGCTGCTTTGATGTGATTTTGGATTACCTTCACCTTTTCCACCGTTTCCTCCACCAGTTCTGGGCCTACAAGTTTTCTTTCACCAACGTCATCCCAACAGGTTGGTGTACGACATCTCTTTCCGTATAACGCTTCATATGGTGCCATCTGAATACTCGAATGGAAGCTATTGTTATAGGAAAATTCTACTAGTGGTAAATATTGATCCCACATACCCTAAAAATCAAGTGAGCAAGATCTCAACATGTCTTCTAAGGTCTGAATAGTCCGTTCTGATTGTCCGTCTGTCTGAGGGTGGTAAGCAGTGCTCAAATGAAGTTCAGTATCTAGGGATTTCTGAAGACTTTTCCAAAATCTTGAAGTAAAACGGGGATCACGATCAGAAACAATCGATAGGGGTACTCCATGAAGTCTCACAACTTCATTAATGTATAGTCTTGCTAGACGTTCCAGGGGTAGATCTTCTCTTATAGCAAGAAAATGTGCTGACTTGGTAAGACGATCAACAATAACCCATATTGCATCGTTCCTTCTAGGAGTCTTTGGTAGCCCCATGACAAAGTCCATTGTAATATTGTCCCATTTCCACTCCGGTATGGGAAGAGGTTGCATGACTCCTCCAGGCTGTTGCCTTCCAGCTTTCACTTGTTGACAAACCATACATCTTGACACAAAATCAGCAATCTCCCTCTTCATGTTGTCCCACCAAAAATGTTCCTTCAAATCTCTATACATTTTGGTGCTCCCAGGGTGTATAGAGAAATTGGAACTATGAGCATCATCCAGCAATTCCCTTTTTAGATCAGGTATATTGGGAACACAAAGTCTCTTCCCGAATTTCAAAATCCCATCTTCATACACAAAGTCTCTCAATCTCCCATCATTCACAGCTTTAATCTTCTTCTGAAATTCTTCATCATTGGTCTGAGAACTCTTAATCCTTTCTAGTAAAGATGGTTTGGCAACCATTTGAAAAATCATTGATGTTTCACCTTCCCTGGTTATTCCCATGTCCATCTTCTCTAGATCCATGAAAATTGGATCCCTTTCAATTCTCATCATGTTCAGAACTCCATGGTCTTTTCTGCTCAAAGCATCTGCTACTTTGTTTGCTTTCCCCGGGTGGTAGTGTATTGTGCAATCATAATCCTTGAGTAATTCAAGCCATCTCCTTTGCCTCATGTTGAGTTCTTTTTGTGAGAAAATATACTTCAAACTCTTGTGATCAGTATAAATCTCACATTTTTCACCATAGAGGTAGTGCCTCCATATCTTCAAAGCAAAGATCACAGCTGCTAACTCAAGATCATGAGTAGGATAGTTTTGTTCATGAATTTTCAACTGTCGTGATGCATAGGCAATAACTCTATCATTCTGCATAAGGACACAACCAAGTCCTTTCTTTGATGCATCACTATAAATAACGAACCCATCATTCCCCGATGGTAGAGTCAATATAGGAGCATTGACTAATCTTCATTTCAGTTCTTCGAAACATTCTTCACACTCTTTTGTCCAAACAAATTTAACCCCTTTACGTGTGAGCTTCGTTAATGGGTTAGCCAATCGGGCAAAATTCTGGACGAAACGTCGATAATAACCTACCAAACCAATAAAACTACGTACCTCAGTTATACTCGTAGGTGCTGGCCATTCTTGGATTGCCTTTGTCTTAGAAGGATCAACAGAGATTCCATCTTTAGAGACAATATGGCCAAGAAAAGAAATCTCCTGAAGCCAGAATTCACACTTGCTAAACTTTCCATATAATTCATGCCTCCTCAGAGTCTTCAAGATAATGCGCAAGTGATTTTCATGATCTTTGTAGGTTTTGGAGTATACCAAGATATCATCAATAAATACCACCACAAATTCATCGAGATACTCCTTGAAAACTCTATTCATCAGATCCATGAATACAGAGGGTGCATTAGTCAATCCAAACGGCATTACAGTAAACTCGTAATGCCCGTACCTGGTTCGAAATGCTGTTTTCGGAATGTATTCCTTCTTTACACACAACTGATGGTATCCAGATCGAAGGTCAATCTTTGAAAAGTATTGAGCTCCATGCAGTTGGTCAAATAAATCATCAATACGAGGTAGGGGATACTTGTTCTTTATCGTTATAGCATTGATCTCCCTGTAATCGATACATAACCTCATAGATCCATCTTTCTTTTTAACAAAAAGAACAGGGGCTCCCCATGGAGAAACACTAGGGCGAATAAATCCCTTATTACTCAATTCCTCTAGTTGTTTCTTTAGTTCGACTAGCTCTACAGTGGCCATTCTATAAGGGGTCTTCGATATAGGCCTTGATCCAGGAATCAAATCAATAGAAAACTCAACTTCTCGTTCTGGAGTATGTCCAGGTAAATCTTCCGGAAATACATCTACAAATTCTTTCACAACAGGTACATCCTCTATTTTAACATTCCTTTTCTCACCGACAGTTATTTCATTCTCTTCCTCCCTGATAATTGAATTAAGTTGAGCTACAGGGGGTGGATCTAAATAAGAATTAGGTGGTGACGATTCTGCTCTAAAAATAAGGTGCTCCTTATCATTATCATCAATAATCGTAACCTCTTTCTTCTTACAATAAATCTTCACATCATAGTCCGAAAGCCAGTCCATACCGAGGATTATATCAAACTCAATCATAGGTATGACGATGAAATCAGCAGATAAAGAAAATTTATGTGCTCTAATGGGGACTGATTCACAAAACTTTGTTGCAACGATACTTCCCTTAGGAGTTTTAACTGACAACTCCCTTATTAAATCAAATTGGAAATATCTAATTTTCTTAGAAAACTGGGAAGATATGAAACAATGCGACGATCCAGAATCAAATAATGCATTTGCTAAACTTGAGGAAACCATTAAATTACCTGCCACCACGTCTTTCGGAGCTTCTACCTCAGCAGTAGTGATAGCATAATCCTGGCCTTGATCCCTTGGCCTTTTCTGAGGTAAGTTCTCCTGACGCTTAGGACATGCATTTGCATAATGCCCCATCTCCCTGCAATTGCAGCACTGAACGTTGGTAGCTTCCTTCTTCCCCTTGCAATCATGAGCTTGGTGGCCTTTTTCACCACACTTGTAACAGACTCCCATTCCCTTCAGGCAAGCACCGGGGTGTTTCTTCCCGCACTTACCACAAGATGGATATTCAACCTTTCCATTCTTCCCCTTATTTCCATTCCCAGATTGATCAGCAGGTCTCTTCTTCTCTTGCTTTGCTTTAAAGTCATAAGACTTAGAGAATTCCTTTTCGGTCTTGATAGCACATGAGACAATGTCTTTGTACGATGAAAAGGATTGTGAGACTAATGCTCGACGGAGAAATGGTTTTAACCCATCAAAGAAACGATCAATCTTACTTCTTGGGTTGCGAATATAATCTCCAGCATACCTCGCTAACCTTGTAAAGTTAGCCTCATACTTTGTGACATTATCATCCTCCTTTTGTCTCAGACTCAGAAATTGCCTTTCCATATCTGCTCGATGGTCGCGAGGAAAGTATTTTTCTAAAAACAGATCTTTGAACTCCCTCCATTCCATGTTTGATACTTCATCATCTTCCTTCATGTTTTGAATCAATGACCACCATTGATCAGCATCTCCAGTGAGGCGGTAAACTGCCATGGTAACTTTTTCCCTTTCACTACTCCCCAAAGCCTGAAATATTTTCTCTAGGGAAAATATCCATTGCTCAGCTACTAAGGGATTTGTACTCCCATTGAACGTTGGTGGTTGTTGTCTCATGAATTGATCTAACATTGATCCTCCACGCTGCGGATCAGGGTGCTCCATACGGGTAAGGTTATTATTCATAACCTGAGTAAGTTGTCCCAGTACGGTGATTAGCTGATCAGCACCAGTTGCATCACCAGCCCCACTATAATTATCTTGAGCAGGAGGGCAATCCCTACATGGAGTGCGTGCATTGATACGGTTTCCATTTCTTCCACTAGGCGCCATTTCTAAACAATGGAATAAACTAGATCAGTTTATGAATCAAAATACATAATCCCATACTTATAAAACACTTAACATAAATTGAACTATTTATGGATATAATCCATAATCATAAAAATGTTTTCTTTGAGGAAGTATATACTCATAAACCCTTCATAATGATTTGTAAAGAAAATGAGAGTTATCCTAAGCATATCCCCCGGGAGTGTCGTAACCAAGAGTGCAGCAAGGCCCGTTGTCGTGCACCAGTTCCCGTTCGAGTCTAGCTCAAAGCGGTGTTTTCGGGTTTTACCCCTAGGTACATCTGTGCCAGAGCCGCCTCTACCTGCTCGTATCCAGACAGGGATGTATTGCTCGGAAAACTCAAAAAATCTCTACAATACCAAAATTCTAGGAAGTTCTTCTATACTAATCCTCAAAGTTCATCTTAAGTCTACGTGCTCTAATCAGAGTTTATCTAAATCTAGCTTCCAAGGTTTGTACTAAACTTCCTCTGATACCAACTGTAACGCCCCGACCCCAGTTGCCCAGAGTCGGTGCATTAATTACATAACATTGGCATGATCACAAGAAAGATCAAATCCCAAAAGACCGATTGGTTTAGTAGCCTTGGAAACACTAGATATAATCATAAAGTTTTACATTACATTTCAAAGTGAAAAACTACTACAACAACAAAGTCTTCATATCCACACTATTAACCCCTCATAATATCCCTGCAAGTCATTCATAATTTACTTCTTCACTACCTGGGAAAAATAAAACATAGAAAAGGGGTGAGCTCAAATTCCCAGTAAGGATAACAATATAGAGGAAACTTTCATAAATAAAAATAAACATTTAAGGCAATGTATAACTAAAACAAAAGCCTTTTAAACTTGAACATTTAACATAGTATGGCATAAATAAAATGAAATAATGCCATTTACTTATTCACATGGATATTCTACTAATCGAATAATCACATGCAAAAATCAATAACCACTTTCATAATGTTGGAATGCATAATGCCAGACTATCATAACCACATAGCCAAGGCCTCGTGCCAAGACTACAAATAAGATTTTGTCAAGGCCTTGTGCCAAGACACTAGTTTGTCTCATGAGACCTACCAATGCATCGAGGAGCTATAGCGGGCTCCACCCGTCACTTATTAAGTCCAATGCATTCCCATATGAAAAGGTTTAAACATAACATAAACATTCGTATTAAAACTAGCATACGAAATGTCAATAATTTCACCATAAACTATGAATGGTATAAAAATAGCACATCCACAGTCAAACATATCACAAAAACTTCAATACAATATAGAAGTTTTGTATCATAATAAATCAACTTCAAATAATCTTAAAATCCATCAAAGGATGTTGACATAGATGAAATCAAAATTCTTTTTAAAGAAATATCTCCTTTTATTTTGAAATCATTTAAGATCCCTATAAAATAAAACATTTTCTTTGAAAATATTCTTATAAGCTTGTAAGGAAAGCTTTGAAGATTTTATAACGGCGTAAAATAACCGCACCCGCCGTATAAGTTAAAAAAAACATTCTTACCTCAATTCTGTCGAAAAGGTTAAAAAGGACCTTGTTTTGAAAACGACGGAAAGATTCCTTTATAAACCTCTTATAAAAAGTCAAAAAAGGGTATAAATGACTTTAACCCATATTCTTGTAAATAGTAAAAATGTTTTGAAATACATTTTTAAGAAACATGGATGTGGATGATAAAGAGATCCCAGTAGATTATTACATATAAACAACCTCGGATAATGAAGAGATTGTGAAATAACCCTTACCTTGTACTTTTCCTTGGTTGGGGTAGGTTAACCTCCTGTATAATGGTGAAATAATTGTTATTAAATTATACAAGAATCATATATATTAATATGATATCATATATGATCTTTTAACATTGATTTATTAATAATATCTTAGAATTATCATCGTTTCGGGTGTTAACTTACTCATTTTCTTTTATATGTTTTGTTACATAAGCCATGTTTGTTGTATCTTATTCATATACAGAATGATATCAAGTCCTTAAACATCATTTTAAAATCATAAAATGATAATTATACTTGAATGGATACGATGGAGAATGAATCTCATCGCGTTCGTGGAGACGGTAGTCCGTACGTACGCACGAGCGACAATATCATTCTTTTGATATTAAAATAATATATAAATGAATGGTATATAATATATACATAATAATTAACATGTTATATTTATTATTTACATGAGTTACACATCATTATTATACCCATCCAAATAATATTATATTGAATAACAATTACACCACGACGTGGAGACGGTAAGCCGTACGTACGCACGTATGGTGACATGTTATTCAAAGGGTGGATAGAATACTGAATATGGTTGTACCATACTTATAATAACATCACAGTATATGTGAGATACTGGAGTTATTATTTTACAATGGTAAGAACAAAGGAAGAAGAAGTGGAAGAAGAAATGAACTTAGAAAAGGGTGGTGAAATCATTACCTCTTCTTCGGGTTCTTTCTTTTGATTTGATCAAAAGGGCTCCTTAGGTTGGCTTTCTGATCAAACTAAGGCCTCTAGGTTGTAGTGAGGGATGTTGGGAGATTATTTGGGCAGAGTTTGGCCGAACCAAAAGGCTTTGAAGGTGTGAAGAAATGAGAAGGAGGAGTTCCCTTTTATAAGAGGGGTGAGGGGCCCCTTTGGAAAAGATAGAAATATTAATTTATAATAAATTCATATTCGGTTTCTAAAGGCTCCAAAGTTGACTATTCAAAGGATGAGGTGGGGATAGGTCGAAAACAACTCATCCAATAGAATTTAGACAGGTTTGGGTACTTATATTAACCTTATCTTTAAGTATTAACTCTAAGTTAATTAGTTTCACTTTTACAATGTCTCTTTGTATTTTTATATATTATGGTTAATAAACTTACTATATACATCCAAGCGACCCCCAAGTGGTCCATTAATGATTAACCTATCATAATATAAGTCTCTTGGGAGATACTTAGATTTTTAGTAATTTAATATCAATTAATAATATGATATTTGTTTTAAGAACTCTTTTATGTCAATTTTGACACTATTCAATAGTTGATTTTTGTGAAACTCATAACAGATTGATTACTTCGAACAAAATCCATTAAATCAATCCTAATATATCATATTAGCCTAGAAAATTAGTTTAATTCATTAAAAGTTTCATATTATATTTATTTGGGTATTTATAATATCAATTATTTTAATTTTTCACTATTATAGTAATTACTGCATCATCATTGTGTCATAAATAAAATAACTTATTAAATGTATAAAAATTATAAATAAAATATCATTATGTAGGAAATATTTTTATCTTTATAATGAATATTTATAATCGAAAATCCAACATGTATAACCCTATGTAAAAAATTTTTGTTCTAAAAGATATATGCTTGTGTCATTTTTGTATTCATTTTAACTAAATTAAAATAAAGTGTCATTATCACTTACAAGTGGATCCATGGGGTCCCAAAATTGACACAAAGATGTCCATGGTCGACCATCTATCAACCAATAGGGTTAAGACACGTTTTTAGGGTAATTTAGTATTATTATAATATTATATTTTTAACCCTTATTTACCGGATTTACCCTTAACCATGGTAAATAAAATATTTACCGCAGTAATTATTCAAAATGTCTAAAAATAAAAGTTACCTATTTACACAATTTGAACATCCTGATTCCAAATATGGAATCCATTTTCCTAAATTCAAAACACAGAAGTGGCAGAAATTAATTTAAAATTAATTCCCGCTGTCAAAACAAAAAGCGTGTTTTTAAGAGATAATAACTATCAAAAGATTGACACTTGTTTATGTTCGGTTTAATTGTAAAATTATGTCCAATGACCAACATTATATTAAATGGTAAAAATATATTCTAAATATACTTTAAAACTACTAAAATTCATAATTTATCACTATTAATTATTTTGATTTAAAAAGTTGTTTTTAATTAAAATTTAGTAATTTTCACTATTCATCAACATATGAAAGTTATCCGAAAAGTACCAAAATTTCACCTTAGGCTAAATTCGATATTCCGAGTCCAAAAATGAAGTCAATTTTCAAATATAAAATATATATAATTTCAAAAATTAGGTATTACTATTCACAATGGCTAGTTTAATTAGTTGTGGTGTGTGTTAGAACTCGAGGTTGCGTACAACACACGCTATCGCATTATTCAAAGGGAAACGTACCGTAGAAGCTTGGGGTGTTACAAAAGTATTGAATATTATATTTTTTAATATCTAACGATATCCACTATAATATATAGTTTACCATTATATCCATTATTTATCGAATATATGGTTTTTTATAAACATTTGTTCAACATAATTATCTAAAAAGAAATATTCCATATATATATATATATGATATCATATTTGTTGTGTTCCACTAATTTTAAATTATTTTCATTTTTAACATTTTATAAAAAATTTCACCCCTTAATGAATTTTTATAGTTTGATTGGAAATATCAATCCATTTAATTATATTCATACACTAATTTTTTTAAATTTAACTCTTAAATATGGATGACATATTTTATAAAATTTCTGTATATGAGTAAAAAGAATTTCATTACTTAACAAATTATTATAGTAATAATATATAGACTAAATATACATAACCTCTTATAAGACCACAATAATCCTTAATGGTAAGGTTTTTATTAATGGTACAATGATGGAGAGGTTCTATTAGGTTGAATATATAATAAATATTTTCCTACTATGTCTAGGAAATTATTGATGGAGTGTTTCTAAATATTCCAATATTAGAACCATATGAAGTCATGGTCAGCTGAAACAAGATTATCCAAAAGTGGAAGATAAATTAGAAACAAATTCCTACTTAGGAAATCATGATAATTATGTCTATATCATGTACGTGTATAATAATAGTTAACTTTTTAAAGAATAAATCAATGTTTTTATTATAGGTATATGTAAGAGTAAAAAAATACATTACATTATTCACAAGATATATCGGTTGAGGTAGTGCAACATAGGTTATAAATTTGACTAATTATAGAGTTATAAATAAATCTTAAAAGTTAGTGAATTCTACCATGAAAATTAAATGTTAGTTGAACTATGTTTAGCCTACTATTCTAGTTTATAAATAGACTTTTGGGATCACATGTTTGATATAACATCTGATATACCTCGTTATAGTCAATTAATAATAATGTGAAAAATTATTTATCCCCTTGAAAATGATTGTGTTCTAATAAATAAAAAGTATTTCTTTTTGCATGTTTTTTAAGTGAGTTATTTTTTTCTTCTACTTGAATTTTGGTTTCAGAAGAACTGTAAGAGATTATGGATATTCAAGAGAGTTTTTAAAGAACAATTCTATTGATAAGACATTGAAATCAGGTGCTTCTTATTCTAAATCATCATGATTCGTTCGACAAAATATTTTCTTAAATTTCATTTTGAATTTCCATTTCAAACCAAAAAGTTGTATCAAATCTTGGTTATACTTTTTATGATGTTATATTTTCTTATATTTTTTCATTTTAGTAGGATTTCACTATTTCATAATAAATTTAATTACAATAATTAGAGGAATGGATTTACAAGTTCAATAAATTAGACATGGGATTATAGATAATACATATTAAAGATAATATGTTTCAGATGGATCATGAGCTTCACTTTTTGGGGATTTACATACAACAAATGGATAAATAGGAATGATAAATACTCAAACATAAATAACATGTGGTATTTCATATAATTCCTTATGTTTTAAGAAAAATATTCTTTTTATAACTTATATATTTATCATTATAAATGTTAATTTTATATGTTTTTTAATGGAATTTAAATTTATTAGATAATAATCCATATAAAATATGAATTAAAAATAACCACAGATTATTCATTAATGAGTTTAATTAAAAAAACTATATAAAACATAGTATTTTACATCATGGATTATTACACACCATAAATAAAATACATCCATTAAAAGTCCATAAATAAATACCGTATAGTAGATATAAAATAATAAAATATTCATGAATAGGAAATCCCTTGGAATACATTTAACCTTTAGGATCGCCAATAACCAAAAAAACCTTTCACAAATCTTCCATAAAACCCCAGAACGCTCATACTTGATCTGTCTTTAACATCGCTCCAAGAGAGTTACAAATCCCCATGGATTGGTGACTAACACCTAGCATCATACGAGGGCACGTATGAAATGATTTTTCCCAAAAAAATAGAAGAATGTGAAAGATACAAATCAACATGATAAACATTCCTAAATGAGAAGTTCCAGAAACAAATAGTTAAAAGAGTAATTGCATAGATAGATAAACATCCCATGGGAAACAACAACAGAAACTAGAAATAGGTCTTAGAAAAACATTTTAAAAAAGTTAAAAATATGTCCCCCATTCACCAACATCACATTATGGTCCCAAAGATCAATAATAACCACCATCAACAATTTTAACTTCTCCATTTCTTGTACTTGACATAAGAAAGTATAAAAAATCCCAAAGGAAATGATAGGGTGGGAGCCAAAAATCCTAGTATGGTAATATTAAGTGTTCCACAATCAATTCCATAATAATTAACCATTCATTCATACATTTTATATAAAAAAGGCTTCATATTTCATTCACATATTTTAAACCAAAACATGCTTTCACATTTAAAATATAAGGAAAATATATCCAAAACCATCTTATATAATGATTTTATATAATACCATAATATAAAACAATTGGAATGAATAAAACAATTCAATAGTCAATATAATATATAAAAAGGCCACAAATAATAACCAAGAATTTTGTATTAAATCCCCTAGTGAATATGTTTTTCAGGTAATAGGATCCTCACACATCTCACATTGATATCAGCTCTATTCTAGTGAACACACAGAAATACACCCCAATTGGGAAACCCATCACGGGAAGTCTACACCACAATAGTTTAACCCATAAAAACATTCATTCCAAGGTTTTTTACTAATAGATGACATTTTCAATCAATTTTTTTAGGGAGGGTACAAGTATGATTTACTTAGTTACCAATAACTACCTAAGATAACATGTGCTTCCAAAAATCAATCAATAAAACATAAGAAATTAAAACATTTCAAATCAATTCAAACAACTGCCTATTTTTTGTTTTCAACATCCATTTCTCATTTCAAAACAAAAATAGTTCTTTTCATTCATTCATTCAATTTCATATAATTTTTCACATTAATCCATTTTTCTCAAGGTTCAACATCAAATCTATTGATCAAATAAATTTAAAAATCATGCCATTATTTTACCAAAATACATCCCACATTTCAATTTCATTAAAATTATGGTTTTTCATAAATTTCATTCCATTTCAAATCACTAATAAAATCCTTTCAAATCAGGGTTTGAAAATCAATTAAAACATTATTTAAATTCAATCTAGAATATTCAAGATTCAATTATAGTGAAACGAATTATGGAACCACCTACCTTTAAATAAATGGATTGCTATGTAAAATACCAGGAAGAGAGGACACCAAAAATGAATTCATATGTGGATAATATAGGAACACAAACATGAATTAAGATCCAAAAAAAGAAAAGTGTAAGTCCATCAATTTCATGATCATCTGTCAAACTCTAAGTAAGAAACAAATAGTTATTAGAATAAAACACATGATAGGAGATCTGCTTCACTAGAGGAGAATGAATGAGATCAAAAATGTTTAGATCCACTAATTAAATGATATAAAGGAGTAAATTTTACCTCTTGAAAGCATCAAAGAGATAAAAAATCATGTTAGGAAAAAATGGGTGTGATTATAGGTTATATCATGGTGTTTTGGATTTCTAATTAAATTTTTTTGTGATTAAAATCCAGTATTCATGGTTCGATGGGGGTTAATAGTTAGGGGAAACCATGCACCAATAATGTGCCCCTACTATTTGGGGTGCATAGTTTACCTTAGGCAGGTTTATGGTATGGGATATAATTCAAAAAATGTGCATCCATTACTATTTTTAAGTACATGGTTTTCACTAGGGGGTCTATAGTTTGTTCAAACCATATGTCAAACATGTATATCCCAAAATCATCAAAAACCAACTAAACATCACCCAGAAATCACCGAGAGGTGACCTGAATTTTATGGGATAAAAACATTTGTTATGGAATATCTATATTTAGGTAACAGGGTGTTACAGCCTCCTCACCATAAAAACATTAGTTCCCTAAAAATATTATCAAAAAAAATCTATATCAAAAAGTTGAGTTCGTTACTCTCTCATCAATGCCTCACGCTCCAATGTCTCATTAGAAAATGAACCATTATTTTATTGAATAAAAACCAAATTTTTTATCCCTTCATGAAGGTCCTTAGTTTCAGAATCAACAAACATACTAATATGCTCAGTCACGGATAAATCAGGCTCAACATCAATGGTTGTTCGGACATAAGACATGATAATGGTCATAAATATACATCTGAAACTACGATACATAGATCACACTATGTATCGACATCAATTTTGGTGTATATTCTAACCATTAAGAAACATTCCCACCTATTCAATAACCTCAAATGGTCCAACACACCATGGTGCAAGCTTCCCCTATTTCCAAAAATGCTAATGGCCCAAATGAGGTGGAACTCTCCAAACCATGTTCTCAATAATTGAAAAATATAAAGGTATCCTACAATGGACATCATAAAATTTGTATTAGAACTCATCAATCCATATAATATTTTAAATATAGAGAATATTTTCTATCTTTTCTGGAAAAAACTCATCCCAACTAACGAACATTAACCAATATTCGACCAACAAAAGGGATATTTATATGGATGGTTGTACAAGGACTCAAAATTATCCATTAAAATTGTATACTAGTAACATATTTTATAAAAAAACATAACCAATACAAAATGGACATTAGGTTTTCCACTGAAATTGAAAATTAATGTATATGACATTTCCTCAAGAATATGTACAACTTGTTCTATATAGCTATCCATATGTTAATTACATTTCATATCAAATGTAATTAAGATCCAAGATTCTCATAAATTTCTCTCTAAAAGTGATAACTAAAATGGGGATCCCTATTCGAGACTATAGTATAATGGAATCCATGAAATTATACAATCTTCTGCATGTTAAGACATCGAAAATCCTTAAATTTTTTTGTCCCACGAATGGATAAGAAGTCATCTAATTTCTTCAATAGAATGATCATAACCCATATTGGATTATTTTTATAAGGGGTACATAGAAAACTTACCATAAAGTCTATAGAAATATTGTCCCACATCCAAGTCAGCATTGGATGTGGCTAAAGCAGTCCTAAGGGTTTAGGGTTCTTAGATTCAACATACTGATTGGTATAACATTGAGAAACAAAATCTGTAATATAATGTCTCATACATGGCCACAAGAATCATCACTACATATCATAAAATATATTTGTGGTTATAGGGTTCACCACTCAAATGGAATAATGTGAACCCCCTATTATGAAATTACTTGTAAACAATAGAATGAAAAATATATTTTAAAAAAAAGGATTCCCTCTTAAAAGAATTTTCATTCACCAACGGTCTCTCGACCATAAGGAGAGTCCATAATGCTACCTAATTTTTCATCAAGGATTTTTTCTTAAAGAATCATCTTGAGAAGATAACAATTAAATTGAACACTTTTCAATATATCCACATCCTCTTCCTCCTATAGTCCAAATGAAACTATCAACAACGATGTATAAACTTCCACTCTTCGTTTGATTATTTTATAGTTTAATTCAGATATTTCGCACTAAAATCATCATCCATGACATTTCACATTCTTGTTGTGTAGAAAATATCAAATTAAAAAAAGTATAGGTACTTCATCTAAACAAAACTGATGGATGTTCAAATATTTTTCAGATACGTTTTACCTAAATATTTTGTTTTTGGAATTGATGGTAAAACATTCATTGAATAGGTAATTACACAAACTCTTTTGGGAAGGAATCACAAATATGATTTTTTATTCATGGGTAAGATAATTCAAATTGTATGGTAGAATATTTCTAGATCCTTAGCTAAAACCTAATCACCCTTCATAATAACACGTATGAAACCCGAACCCAATGAATCACAAAATGCAACATAGCATTCTTGGTCCCCTAAAAGATTCAACACTGGAGATGATGTAAAAAGAAATTTCTACTCAATATAATAAATATGAAATTTTTCATTCCATAATAACATAACTTTTATCTAAGTGATGTTAGTCAATGTGGATGCTAACCTTACAAAATATTTGAGAAACCTGCTGTAATACCTCACCATACACAAGATTCTATGAATCTCAGAATAATTACACTGTTTCTCCCATGTCATCGCAGTATTCACCTTCTCATGATAGACTTAGATTACATGTTCTAAGACCAAATTTTTCAATAACATCCCTTCCCAATTTCATAAATTAAATTTTAAAATAATTAAGTGAACTATGTGATCTCTATATAATTTTAGGACTTCCCTCAAATAACACATATGATCCTCTTAATTCCTGGAGTTAACCATGATTTTATCCATAAAGAATACCAAGAATGAGTTGAAGAACTTGGGGAAAATTGTGTCCATTAAATCCATAATCATTATATGATAATTTTTTGGTCAAATTTCATGAACTGATTCTCATAGGGGAAATACCATCTCCTAGAGGTGTTATTTTGAGTGTTATATTATTTTATTCTCAAATAATAATAACCAAATTTGATATCAATATTCAAGAAATATATTTCCCCTTTAAATTGGTCATGTATACCATTAATCAATGTTAATTGATATTTTTTCTTTACCGTATCTCAATTAACTCTTTGGAAATCAACACATACATGATTTGTTCCATCATATTTCTTCGTAAAGGTAAAGTTTTATTCCCAAGGTGACACACTAGTGTCTATAAAGACTTTCTCTAATATATCATCCAAGTAATTAAAACTATCTAAATTCTACTAGTTTCAAATGGAATGAAAGAATATTTATCATCTATGTACAAGGTACTAATTCAAAAGATAAATCTACCACCCTTAGAGGTGGAAGACAAGAAAAACCATAAGGGAAAATGTCAAGAAACATGATGATGACTGTATATAGATAATTACCCAAATATTATCTCTTCAATTAAAAATAAAACATAAATTTTACCCTAAAATATCAAGAAAAATTTGTTCGGTTATACTCAACATCAGGTCTAATTCTACCTGAATTATATGAGACACCTGATTGAGTGTAGTAAAGGAGGCTTCTTGAATATAACAGTACATCTAAGACTTATTTGAAATCATCCAATCCATCCTGAGGATGAAGTAAATAGATTCTAGGTTGAAAACAAAAACAAATATAGGTATGCTCAATTTATGATAAAAACAAAACACAAGTTGGACAATAGAGACCATGCTCTATCACTATTCTGATATGTACGGTAATATTAATATCATAATAAAAATTATATAATTTAAGAATTAGAAGGTTCACAATATAAGAAGTTATATATGACTGATATACACCAATATTTTATAAATCAGTCACCATAGATGAAGTTATAGTTCTGGTAACTCTCATAGTCATTGAACCTCAATCAGCTTCTTTTTAATACC
Source organism: Viscum album (assembly GCA_963277665.1). Classification (NCBI taxonomy): domain Eukaryota; kingdom Viridiplantae; phylum Streptophyta; class Magnoliopsida; order Santalales; family Viscaceae; genus Viscum; species Viscum album. Next base: position 719,219,689 of record OY728164.1, on the reverse strand, counting down.
CTTTCACTGCATTAAGGAGCTTTATGATAAATTCAGGTGGATAGAACCCCTTAGATCACGAAGCATCTGATTTCTCTGCAATATAGTTGGGAACTGATGATCTCATCCAACTATTCATGGTAGGAAAGAAATAGAAGAACTTATTTTGGCATCAAGAGTGACCACAAGATTTTTAGATCTTTGGACCCTTAGTACAGACATTTCATGAATACCAATTCATGTTATAGTGGAATCAAGTTAATGGGACTCTGTTAGAAACTTTTCAAGGTCTCTAAGAACCCATCTCTCTAAAACCACCATGAGACTCATCACATAATATATTTCCATTAAAAGTACTCACATAGTATACACTATGAGAAAAAGGAACTCACTTCAACCTTGACTAATCATTAAGTTCCAGCTAAACCATCAATGTCCAATCTAGATCATCAACATAAGAATCAAACATCAGTGGGAAACTAATTTTGGTTGTATAGACAGAGACCTGTATCAAATATCTATACCTTAAACGTCTCATTATTCACCACCTTGAGAGAAAACTATACATTTAATGAAAAGATATTTTCATACTGAGTCATGGTTTTTCATCTATCATTATTATGATAGACTCTATAAATTTCTCTGAGACTATAGTTTCTTGATAAAAATGAATGGTGAAAACTACTCAAAAGTAATTTCATTACTAACCCTCATGCATTTTCAGTATCACCATTTAATCCCCCAATCTCCATGTAATCCCTTCCAACTTAAATGTAACACATTTCACATTAATAGCTTTAGACATTTCAATAAATTCAAAAATAATATCTATCTTTAAAATTGAATTCTAGGAATCATTAGGACTGTTAGATACTTGGAAAAGTAATTTTCCTTCAGTGAAGATAATATTATGCCGGACTCAACGATATTTCACTTTAAGGATCCACAACTAGAGCTTGAACAAGTATTGTTGTCAATTCTTGTCCCAACTCTTCGATTTCACACCCTTCTATCCTGATAAGGTTCTAGTCCATTGAAGGATTTCCTCGATTTTTTTCACCAGTAGAAAAAACACTTCAATAAAAAACATTAAAGACATCAAAAATGATAAGCTAAATAAAGATATTGGAATATGAATTCCATAGAGAAAACATTTAAGATTATTGTTTCACCAAACTCAGATCAAATGTAGGTAAAATACTATAATTGGATCAGAAAATTCCACAAAGAGACATTTTAAAATCACCCATGGTGAGTTGAGGCTCATTTTAATGAGAGTTTTCTGATAACTCACTTGAAACTACCTCATATGTCTCATCAAGACATCCCAAACAGCTTATTGACATATGGTAGAGATGTTTAAGCTGCACCTCTGATACCACATTTTAATAAACTATCACAGAAACCTTAATACCCTAATACATGATTCAACTCTAAAAAATCCCAATGATCATTCCTTATTACCATGGTTTGATTACTAGAACCAAGAACCATACCAGATCATTGAAGTAATAAATATTATTACAAATTACTGAAATATAAAAGTTACAAATCATAATTCTCTACACTCTAAAAGGATAAGTACCAAAAAATAGGTAAAAAATTACACAAATATGTATATAGACATCCAAAAATAAAAATACATAAACTAGAGAAATGTATCAAAATTTCTTATATAGCATATTGACAATAGAACCACTAGTCAAAACCAATGCACTATGGTTCCATGGATAATGAAAATCCACCACCACTTAGAGGAACATTCCCTTGACTCACAATAACCCTAAGAAATTCTACTTATTACTAAAGAATGATGTTGGGTTATCATAGTATATTCTCACAATGTTTTCCAAAATAAATTCCATATCAATTAAACCAATTATGATTTCAATTTAAATAAACAAAGAATGTTATTTCATACACATATTTTTTAAATAATAATAATTAACCTTTATAATATATGAAACAAATGTCAAAATTTGACCTAAATAAATATTTTTTATAAAAAACATATATAAAATAATTAAAACGAATAAAAATTTCACTAATAAAATAAATTTGCAATCAAGTGATGAGTCCTTGAAAAACACCACATATGAATGCCCTATGGTATGTCAATATTTTAGATAATTGTACCCTCTCACATCTCATAACGATCTCATATCTAGTCTTGTGTACACAAAAAAATGCATCCTAATTGAGGGGCCCATCATGGGCAGTTTACACCATAATAGGTTAACACATCATGATAGTCTTGCCACCATTTTTCTAGTAATAGTTTTCATCGTAAATCTTTTGATATAGAGGAAAGGTCCAAGATTTCAATCACATATATCAATAAAAACCTATGATAGTATGTTATTTAAAAAATTAATAAATTCAACATGGTCAATTAAAACATTTCAAAAAATTCCCAGTTTTTAGTTTTCAACATGCCTTTATCATTTCAGAAGGAAAACATTAGTTTTCATCAATTCATTCCATTTCAAACAATTTATTTATTTAATAAATTTTTTCAAGATTAAACATAAAATTTAATATCTCAAGCTTCCATGGTATGCTTCACTTTGAATAATACAATAGCTTTCCATGCACGCAGCTCTGAGTTCTAACAAACCATGATCAATCCAACCAGCCATCTAAAAAGAAGTCATGACAAGTAATAACCACTTTTTTAAATTTTATAAATTTTAATTTTTAAAATGGTCATAATTTTGGGACTTGGAATATCAAAATTATCTTAGGTTAAATTTTTGGTATTTTTCTCAAATCTTTCAATTTTTTATAAATAGTGAAAACACTCAAGTATTGTTTAAAACCAACGTTTTATTTAAACAATAATTAATAATTTTATTTTATTTTAAAAAAAATAGATACATAATGCATATATTATTTCAATTTAATTTATTAGATTCATTTTATAATAAGATTAGATATATAAAATTTTATTGAACTATTTAATGTATTTTACCCACCTTCTAGGAACATTTTCAAATTTGAAAAAAATGTAATTTTACCACCTCATTGAATTAAATTTAAAAAAATTTATAGAAATAGTTTTCATAATTATGTAAAATTTTATCAATAAGTTGAAAATAATTTTTGGTGAATAGTAACTTTGGAATTTTATTTACCACAGTTAAAAGTAAAAAGGGTAATTAAAGAAAAAAATAATATTATATTAATATAAAATTACCCCAAAAAATGTCCTATTTAAATTGGAAAAGTTTTATCTGACCGAAATCAACCTTAAGAAAAAAATAATATCATTTTTTATCCATTTGGGTTAGATTAATACATTTTTTATATTTCATTTAATGAAGACTTAAAAGTGTAAAATTAAAATTTATATAACTAAACCATTTTTAATATAGATATATACATAAGATAAATTAAACTATAAACATTCATTATAAATCTAAAAAACATTCCTAAATCATAGTATTTTATTTATAATTTTTATACATTAAATAATTAAATTTATTTATAACACAATGATGATGTAGTAATTACCTTATTATTGAAAGAGTAAAATAATTGATATTATAAATATTAAAATAAATGTAAATATAATATTTTGATTCCATAAACAATTTTTATTAGTGAATATGACATTTTAGGTTTGGTTTAATAGATTTTTTTCAAAGGAATAAAGTTTTTATAACTTTCAGAAAAACTAAATACTTAATAGATTCCAAATTATCATAAATGTGGTTTTAAAACAAATAGTATTTTATTAAATTATATAATATTTATAAAAAAATGTTCAACAAAAGGACTAATATAATGTTACATATGTCAGAAATTAACAACTTTATGTTCTCTTGACCATTTTAGTAACTATATTAACTATGTATTATGAAACTACAAGAAGACATGGTAAAAGATAAACTATTTAACTAGGGGTTAAATCTTAATGATAAGGTTAATATGGTAACCTAAACAGGTATAAACCAAATTATTTGAGATGATTTAGACCCCTCCCCACCTTATCCTCTTGATAAATCAATTTGGAGCTATTATAAATTGAAAAAAAATTATAAAAAATTATTATTTCAAGATTTTCTTAAACATTCACTCACTTATCTTATAAAAGGGTACTTCCCCTCCTCTTAATATCACAGCTCCAAAGCCTTTTGGATCGGAAAACCCCATCCAAAATATCCTCCAAAATATCCTAACTTTATAGTAGAGTTATTAATTTGATCAAAGAAGCAACCTAAGGATCCTTTTAGTTCAAATCAAAAGGAAGAACCCGAAGAAGAGGTAATTATTTCATCACCTCTTTCATAGTTGTTTTCTTCTTCTTCTTACACTTTATTTGTTGTTTTCATACTAAAATAATAGCTCTACAACATTATACATAATTATGTATTATTAAAAATATGGTACAACCATATTCATTATTCTATCCAATCTATGAATGAAAATGTTGACATGCGTGCGTACGTACGACTTACTGTCTCCATGTATTGGTGTAGTTTGTTATTCAATACTTCATTATTTGGATGGGTATAATAATGAGTATAATTGATCTAAATAATAAATATAACATTTCAATGATTATTTATATATAATATACAATCCAATTACATACTGTTTCACCTGCAATATAATGATATTGTCACTCGTACATAGGTACAACTTACCGTATCCATGATGCGAAAAGATTTCATTCCCCCATGTAACCATTCAAGAATAATTATCATTTTATGATTAAAAAATAATTTTTAAGAAATTAATACTATTTTGGATATGAATAAAATACATCTTGCCCATAACAAAGATGACTTACATAACAAAACATATAAAGAAGAATGAATCAATTAACACATGAAACAATGATACTACTAAAATATTATTAACAAATCAATATTAGAGGATCATATATGATATCATATTTATATTTATTTATTTATTTTATAATTTAATAAAAATACTATAACCATTATACAGGAGTTTTGCATACCCTTGTCTAAGGAAATTTACATGGTAAGGGTTAATTTTACAATCTCTTTATTATCCAAGGTTGTTTTTACTTAAGTATTTTCTCGGAATTCTTTATCATCCACATCCATGTTTCTTAGAAATGTATTTCTAATCATTTTTACTATTTATTAGTCTATGGGATAAATTCATTTATACCCTTTTTTAATTTCTCAAATGTTTTTGAAGGGATTTTTATTTCGTTTTCCAAACAAGGTACTTTATGGCATTTTGAAAAATTATGGAAAGAATGTTTTTTTAACATATATGGTGGGTGTGGATATCGTCCGCCATTATAACACCTTCAGATATTCCCTTACGTGTTTATAGGAATATTTTTAAAATAAATTTCTTCTTTTATAATTATGTGACTTTTAAAATATTTCAATGTAGAAAGTGATATTTCTCTCAAATAGTTTTTGGATTGATTTCATCTGTGTCAACATCTATTGTTGGGTTTTATGTTTATTTGAAGTTGATTTATTATTATACAAAATTTCAAACTGTATTCATAGTTTAATGATTTTTTGACTATGGATGCCCTATTTTTATTTCATTCATAGTTTATGGTTAAAGTAATAACATTTCGTATGCTATATTAATATGTATGTTAATATTATGTTTTACCCTTTTCAGATGACAAATGAATTGGATGTAGTGAGTGATGGGCAGGGGCAACTATAGCACCTCGATGCATCGGTAGGTCTCATGAGACAAACTAGTGCCTTGGAATAAGACCATGATAATATTTTTATTTATATTCTTCACATGACATCTTGACTATGTGGTTATGATATTCTATATTATGTATTCCATCATTATGAGATTCACTATTGATATTACAAGTGATTATTTGACTAGTAGAATATCCATGTGAATATGTAAATGGAATTATTTTATTTATCGTCTCTCTATTATGTTGATGTTTATTTTTAAAAGGATTGTTTTTTATTCTTATACATTGCCTTAAATTTTTATGATTATATATGATATTTTTTCTACATTTTTATCCTTAATTAATATTTGATCTCACCACTTTCATATGTTTTATTTTTTTCTAGAATGCAAAGAAGTATATTATGACATACCTGTAGGGATATGAAAAAGGATATGAGCATGTTCAAAGGGATCACAATGCTTTTTTTCATTTCATAATGTAATGTAAAACATATGTTTCTATCTAGTACTTAAAAAGATACTAAACTGATCTATCGAGACTGGATCTCTAGTGATCAAGCTAATGTTTTTTAATCTTGCACCGAATTTGGGTAACTAGGGTCAAGGAATTACAATTGGTATTAGAGATATTTTAGTAAAATCCTTGGAAAATAGATTTAGAGAAACTTTGATCCAAGAATATTTCCCTAAGATAGAATTTGAGGATTAGTATTGAAGGACATCCAAAATTTGTTGTAATATAGATATTATATGTGTTTTCCATATAATTCATCCCTGTCTAGATATTACATGTGTATGTGGTTCTGGCATAGATGTACCTAAGTCTAAGAACTCTGATAAAGAGTTTCAGGCTTGACCCGGAGTATCCTAGTACCCAAAAATGGTCCTTATTGTTCACCTAGTTTGACACTCCTGGGGGATATTCTTAGGATAATTCACATTTTATCTACAACTCAATATGAATGATTTCTCTGTAAATACATATCCAAAGAAAACATTTTCATGATTATGGATTATATGTATTAATTGTTCAATTTATGTAATGTATTTTACAAATTTAGAATTACTCATTATGATTCATGAACTATTCTAGTGTATTACACTATTTAGAAATGGTTCCTATTGGAAGAAATGTAAATGTTATCAATGAACATAATCCATATAGGTATTTCCCTCTAATTCAATATAATAAATGTGGATCTAGTGATACAACTGGTACAGAACAACTTATAACCATACTGGGACAACTCACTTAGGTTATGAATAATAACATTACCCATATGGATCACCCTGATCCACAATGCAGTGGATCAATGTTGGACCTCTTCATGAGGAAACGACCACCAACATTAAATGGGTCATCAAATCCATTTGTATTTGAGAAATGGATAGGTTCCTAAGAGAACATATGTCATGATTTCATGAGTAACAAAAGGGAAAGGTGTGTAGTCACAGTTTATTGCCTCTTAGGATATGTAGATCAATGGTGGTCATTAATTAAAAACAAAAAGAAGGATAAATTAGTATCAAATTTAGAATAGAGGTAGTATAAAGATATTTTCCAAGAAAATTAATTTCATCATCAACATCGAGTCGATATAGAAAGGAAATTTTTGAGTATGAAGAAAAAAGAGGATAATAATGTCGCAAAGTATGAGGACAACTTTACAAGCTCAACAAGGCATGCTGTAGATTTTATACATAACCCAATAAGTAAGATTGATCAATTAATTAATGGGTTAAATCCATTTCCCTATCTAACATTTGTATCACAATCTTTCTCATCATTCGAAGATGTAGTCTCATGTTCTATCAAGATCGGAAAAAAAATTCTATAAGTCTTATGAATTTTAAGTGAAGAAAGAAAATAAGAGATCTTGTGAACACTCTGGAAATGAAAATAAGGGGATGAAGGGAAAAGTTGAATTTCCATCATGTGGTAATTATGGGAAGAAATACCTTGGTACATGCCTAAAGGTGGGGGTGTTTGTTACATGTGTGGAGAAAAAATCCACTGAGCTTGTGATTACAAGGGGAAGAAAGTGGTTTTTAATGTTCAATTCTACAATGGTAGTTAAATGGAGAATTATGAAAATGAGTTTCCTAAGCATTAAGAAATCATACCTCATACAATTCCAAGGGATCAAGGCCAAGCTTATTTGATCACAACTGCTGGGGTTGAAGTTACTAATGACGTAGTGGAAGGTACATTAATCGTTTCCTCAAAATTGACCAATGCTTTATTTGATTCTAGATCATAGCATTTTTCATATCTTCACAATTTTCTATGAAAATTAGAGATTTTTAATTTGACATAATAATTTAATTTTCAATAAAGAATCATACGGGAAGTATCATCGCAACAATGTTTTGTCAATCAGTTACTGTTATGGAATATAAAAATGGTTTATCTGCAGATATTATTGTCATACCCATGATTGAATTTGATATAATCCTTAGTGTGGATTGAATTTTTGACCATGATGAAAAAATTTATTGTAAGAATATAGAGGTTACAATTTTTTATGAGGACAAGGAATCCCTTATCTTTAGAGAAGAAACATCACCATTTGATTCTCATCTAGATCCACCCGAGTTGCATTACTAAATTAAATTATTCGGGAGGAAGGTTGTGAAATAAATATTGGTGAGAAATGTAATGTTCAAATAGAGTATTAATATATTGAGCAAGAATTTTTTGATGTGTTTCTAGAGGATTTACCTAGACATCCTCCAGAATAGGAAATTTAGTTTCCCATTGAATTAATTCCTAGTTGAAGGCCCATATTGAATACCCCTTTATAGAATGGCCATTGTAGAATTAGTGAAACTAAAGAAACTACTAGAGGAATTGAGTAATAATAGATTTATTTGTCCTAGTGTTTCTCCTTGGGGAGTTTATGTTCTTATTTTTATGAAGAAATATGGATCTATGAGGTTGTCGATTGACTATAGAGAAATCAGTGCTATTATAATAAGGAACAAGTATCCTCTACCTCACATTGATAATTTATTTGATCAACTCCATCGATATCAATATCTTTTAAAGATGGACCTTTAACCTGGATAACATAAGTTGCGGATGAAGAAAGAAGACATTCCAAGATAGAATTTCAAACTAGATATAGGCATTAAAAGTTTACAGTAATGCCTTTTGGACTTACTAATGAACCCTCTGTTTTCATGGATCTAATGAATAGAGTTTTTAAATAACTTCATGATGAATTTTTTGTGGTATTTATTAATGATATCTTGGTATACTCCAAAAGTTATGAAGATCATAAAAATCACTAGCGCACTATTATAAAGACTCTTATAAGAAATGAATTATATGGGAAGTTTAGTAAGTGATAATTTTGGCATCAGGATATTTATTTTCTTGTCCATATTGTTTCTAAGGATAGAATCTATGTTTATCCTTTAAAGACAAGGGAAACCCATGAATGGCCAGCACTGACAAGTATAACTGAGGTATGAAATTTCTTGGTTTAGCAGGTCACTGTTGTCATTTTGCCCAGAATTTTTCCCTGTTGGCTAACTCATTAACCAAGATCACACATAAAGGGGTTAAATTTGTTTGGACTAAAGAGTGTGAATAATATTTTTAAGAACTAAATAGAAGATTAGTTAATGATCTTATCTTAACTCTACCATATTTTAATGATGAGTTTGTTATTTATAGTGATGCATCAAAGAATAGAATTGGTTGTGTCCTTATAAAAAATGATTTAGTTATTGGCTATGCATCATAATAGCTAAAAATTCATGAACAAAACTATACCACTCATGATCTTTAGTTAGCAGCTATAATAATTTCTTTGATGATATGGAGACACTATCTCTATTGTAAAAAATGTGAGATATATACTGATCAAAAGAGTTTGAGGTATATTTTCACAAAGAAAGAAATCAACATGAGGCAAAGGTGATGTCTCAAACTACTCAATGATTATGACTTCACTATACACTAACACATTGGAAAAGAAAATAAAGTGGTAGATTCTTTGAGAAAAAAGGATCATGGAGTTCTGAATAAGATGAGAGTTAAAATGGATCTTATGTTCACGGATCTAATAAATATGGATATGGGAATAATCATGGAAGTTGAAACATCAATACTTTTTAAATTAGTTTCCGACCCATCATTAATATAATGGATAAAAATTTATTAGACTGATGATGAGGAGTTTCAAAGGAAAATTAATGATGTGAATGATGGGAGATTTATTGACTTCGTATATGAAGATGGAATTTGGAAATTTGGTAAGAGGCTTTGTGTTCCATATATACATGATCTTAAAAGGGATTTTTTTAATGATGATCATAGATCCAATTTATCTATACACCCTAGTAGTAATATGATGTTTAGATATTTGAAGGAACCATTTTGGTGGGACAACATGAAGAGAGAGATTGGTGATTATGTGTCAAGATGTATGGTTTGTCAACAGGTGAACGCTAGAAGACAATATCCTAGAGGATTCAAGAAACCACTTCCCATACCTGAGTGGAAATGGGATGATATTACGATGGATATTTCATGGGGCTACCAAAGACTTTTAGACGGTTTGATGCAATATGGTTCATTGTCAATCATCTTACCAAGTAAGCAAAGTTTCATGCTATAAAAGATGATTTCTATATATTAATAATGTTTTAATACTTTATGTTGTACCCCTATCAATTTTTTCTGGTCATGATCCCCATTTTACATCATGATTCTGGAAAATTCGTCACAGATCCCTAGATATTGAACTTCATTTGAGCACTTCCTATAACCCTGAAACTGATAGACAATCAGAACAGACTATCCAAACCTTAGGAGACATGTTGATTTCTTTCTCACATGACATTCAAGGTATATAGGATGAATATTTACCTCTGGTATAATTTTTCTATAATAATAGATTCCATTATAATATTTAGATGGAACCATATAAAGATTTATATGGAAAGAGATGTTGCACACCAACTTGTTGGGATGATATTTGTGAAATAAAGCTTATAGGCCAAGAAAAAGTTGAGGAAACAATGTAAAAGGTGAAGATTATCAAAACCCACATCAATGTAGCTCAAAGTAGGCTAGATATCTATGCTAAAATCCTAAAGTGGGATTTGGAATTTCAAGTACGAGATCATGTTTTTTGGAAGGTTTCTCTATGGAAGGTTGTTATACAATTCGGTAAGAAGTGTAAATTATGTCCCAGGTACATCAGACACTTATAAATTTTAGAATGAATTATATTTATAACTTACCGTTTGGAAAATCCTCCAAGTCTCTCCAATGTTCATGATGTGTTCCACGTATCACTATTGAAAAAATACATTCTTGACCCAGTACGTGTGCTCACCTATGAAGAAATAGAACTAGAACCTGATTTGTCTTATTGTGAAGATCCTATCAAGATTATTGATATCAGAGAACATGTGTGGTGAAACTGGAAAACCTGTCTGTAAAATTTCATTAGAGAAACAATAAAATGGAAGAGGTAATATGGGAACCAGAGGAACAAATGATGGGAAGCCACCTGAATCATTTTATGCAGTAATATTCTAGAAATTTTGAGGATAAATTATTTTAAGGAGGGAATAATGTACACCCAATGATTCCACAATATGCTTCTTTTTGAATTATATAATAGCTTGTGTTGTACGCAGCTTGGTGTTCTATTGCACCACAAAAAATCAAACTAGCCATTTAAAAAGAAGTTATGAATAATAATAGAAACATTTTGAAAATTTATAAATTTTATATATAAAAATGTTCTTCATTTTAAGATTCGGTATAACAAAATTATCTTAGGGTGAATTTTTGGTATTTTTCTGAAATCTTTCAATTTTTTATGATTAGTAAAAAACACTGCATTATTATTTAAAACTGACTTTTTATTTAAATGATAATTTTTAATTTAAATTTATTTTAATTTAAAAAATAGATAAATAACGCCTATCTTACTCCAATGTAATTCATTGGAGTAATTTGATAATAATATTATATATATCTATATATATATATATATATATATATAATTTTATTGAACTATTTAACCTCTTTTATTGACCTTCTAGCCACATTGGAAAATTTTCATAAAATGTAATTTTACCACATCTGTGAATTGAATTTCAAACATCAGTCTGACACGGTTCTCATCCATATGTAAATAGTTTTTCAATAGGATGAAAATAATTTTTGTTTAATTGTATCTTTTGAATTTTATTTCCCATGGCTAAAAGTAAATAGGGTAATTAAAGGTAAAAATAATATTATAATAAAATAAAATTACCCCAACATAGGTCCTAATTTTATTGGATAACTTATTTCGACTAAAATAAAAATTATGAAAAAAATAAGATCATTTTTTATCTATTTGGGGTAGATTTGAAAATTTGTTATATTTTATTTAAAGAAGAGTTAAAAGTGTTAAATTAAAATTTTAATAACTAAACTATTCTTAATATATAGTTATACATAATATATATTCAACTATAAATATTAATTAGAAAGCTAAAAAAATTTCCTACATTATAGTATTATATTTATAATTTTTGGACATTAAATAATTAAATTTATTTATGACAGAATGACGATAAAGTAATTACCCTATTAATGAATAATAAAAATAATTGATATTATAAATATAAAAATAAATGTAAATTGAATAATTAGATTACATTCAGGAATTTTATAGGTGAATATTATATTTTAGGTTTGATTAAATGTACTTTTTTTAATGAATCATCTTTTTATGAATTTCAACAAAACAAAATACTAAATAGTGTCAAAATTGACATAAATGTGTTTTTAAAACAAATACTATTTTATTAAATAATAATATTACTAAAAATATATGGTTTGTAAAAATGATCAAGATAATTTTATATATTTCATTAATGAACCACTTGAGTTTATCTTGTCCTTTTATAGTAACTATATTAACCATGTAGTATAAAAATGCAAGAAGACATGGTAAAAGATAAATTATTTAACTAAGGGTTAAGTCTAAGAGATAAGGTTAATATGGTGACCTAAACATATATAAACCAATTGGTTGTGAGCATTTAAACCCATACTCACCTTATCCTAGAAATAAATTTATTGGGAGCTATTATAAACCGAAAATAACATTATAATAAATTAATATTTCATGCTTTTCCTAAAGTGCCCCTTACTTCTCTTATAAAAGGGTACTTCCCATTCTCTTAACATTACACCTCCAAAGTGATTTGCCTCAGCCAACCCCAGCCCAAATCTCCTCCCAAATAACCTCACTTAATTCTAGAGGCCTTAATTTGATCATAAAGTTATCATAAGGATCCCTTTAGTTTAAATCAAACGGAAGCACCCGAAGAAGAGGTAATTATTTTGTCACCTCTTTCAAAGTTATTTTCTTATTATACTTCCAATTTATTTGTTGTTTCCATAATTAAAATTATAACTCCCATACCTTATAAATAATTATATGTTTTTATAAATATGTTACAACCATATTAATTATTCTATATATTCTATGAATGAAAATGTCACCATATGTTCATCTGTACGTCTTACCGTCTCCACGTCGTTGTATAGTTTGTTATTAAAAAATAATTATTTGGATGGGTATAATAATGAATATAATTTATGTAAATAAAAAATAAAACATGTTGATAATTCTTTATATATATTATACTATCCAATTACATACTATGACTCCATCAATAGAAATATATTATCCCCCGTGCATACATATGGATTAACGTCTCAATGTCACGATGAGATTTCATTCCCCATCGTAACCAATCAAGAATGATTTTTATTTGATGATTAAAACATAATTTATAAGAAAATAATATCATTCTATATATGAATCAAATACAACCTATCCATAGAAAACATGACTTATATAACAAAACAAATAATGGAAAATGAATAAGTTAACAACTGAAATAATGATACTATTGAAATATTGTTAACAAACTAAAATTAGAGGATCATATATGATATAATATTTATGTATGTGGTTCTTGTATAATTTAATAACAATACATTAACCATTAAAAATTAGGTTAACATACACTCAACTAGTGAAAAAGTACAAGGTAAAGGATAATTTTATAATCTCTTCATTATCTGAGGTGGTTTTTACGTATGTATCTACTGGGAAATCATTACCAACCACATACATGAATATTAAAAATGTATTTCAAAACATTTTTACGATCTCATATAATATAAGTTAAAGTAATTTATACCCTATTTTTAATTTTTTAAATGTTTTGAATGGAGTCATTCCGTTGTTTTCCAAACAAGGTTCTTTATTACCTTTTTGAAAAAATAAGGAAAGAATTTTTTTTAACTTATACAACGGATGAAGATATCTTCTACCATTATAAAACCATTCATGATTCCCTTAAAATATTATAAAATTATTTTCTAAAGAAATGTTTTATTTTATAATTATGTGACTTTTAAATTATTTCAATGTAGAAAAAGATACTTCTCTCAAATATTTTTTGGATTGATTTCATCTGTGTAAATATTGTTGGATTTTATGTTTAATTGAAATTGATTTATTATGATAAAATATTCCATGTTGTATTGATTGTTTTATGATATTTTTCACTGTAAATGAGATATTTTTATGTAATTTATGGTTTATGCTAAAATTACCAACATTTAATATGCTAGTTTATTATGATTGTTTATGTTATGTTTCACCCTTTTCATATAAATAATGATTTAGAGATAGTAAGTGACGGGAAGGTCCTGTTATAACCCCTCTATGAATTGATAGGTCTCATGAGAAAAAATAGGGACTTGGAACAAGGCATCGAATATATTTTTATTTATGGTATTGGCACAATTCCTTGACTAAATGGGTATGATGTCTGGTATTATGCATTCCATTATTATGAGATTGGATGTTGATATTACATGTGATTATTCAACTAGTTATATATCCATGTGAGTTAGTAAATGGAAATATTTGATTTATCATTTCCAAATTATTCATAAGTTTATGTTTAAAATTCATGTGTTTTATTCTTATACACTTCCTTAAATGTTTATGCTTATTTATGATAGATTCTGATATATTTTAATCCTTACCGAGCATCAGAACTCACCCCTTTCTTATGTTTTATTTTTTTCAGGATTCAACAAAGTATATTATGAATGACTTATATGGATAGGCTTATGGATATGAGTGTTTTCAAATGAGACGCAATGTTTTTTTTTCATTTCATAATGTAATGTAAAACATACGTATGTCTCTACTACTTCCAAAGCTACTAAACTGATCGGTCTTCTGGGACGTGATCTCTTATGATCATGCCAATGTTACATAATAATGCACTATCTCTGAGTAATTGGGGTCAGGGCATTAAAGCAAATAATTTGATTAAATCAATTTTAAATTAAATCCATTAATTTCTAAAAACCACCCCACATTTCAATTCCCCCAAAATTGGGGTTCTCCATAAATTCTATGCCATTTCAAAACACACATAAAATCCTTTCAAATCAGGGTTTCTAAATCAATTAAAATATAATTTTAGTTAAATAAAACAATTTTTTAATTCATTCATTGGGAAAAGAAATAGGTAACCACATGCCTTTAAATCAAGGGATCACAACGTACCAAACCCTCCACGGGGAACACCAATGAATAAATAAGGCATGAAAGATCTTGAAACACAAATTATAATCATGATATTAAAAACTGAGTTTAAATCCCTAAATTAAATGTTGATCCATCAAACTATAAGGAGGATATAAATTGAGATTAGATGAAAAACCCCTGATTTGAGATCCAATTACTCAGAGGATATCAAACAAGGTCAACGAGGCTTGAATCTTATAAGGAATAGGATTGGAGGATTCAATTTCACTTATTAAGATCCTTCAAGAGACAAAAAATCACATTAAGGTTGAAATAGATTATTAGAGATTAAACCAAAGGTTTTATGTTTATAATTAAAAATTTGTGTAATTAAAATAATGCACACATGATTAGCTTAATGGGGCGCATAGTTAGGAAATCCATGCACCATCCATGCACCACTTTTATTTTGGGTGCATGGTTTCCCCTTGTAGGGTGCAGAGTTTGTGAAATTGTGTTCCAATTGTGAATTATCTACTATCTGTGGGTGAATGGTTTTGTCATAACATGCACCAAGAAAGCATCGTCTCCCCCCCCCCCCCCAACCACCAATCTTCTCCCCAGAACACCAAAGATGAGACCCAACACAAAATGGATCAAAAAATGGTCAAGGAATACACAAAAGGATATAAAGGGTTGATAAAAACCTATAATGTGGAATATCTCCATGAAATGATAAATTATTATAAAAAATTTATAATATAATGTAACAACTTTTCTTAAAAAGGGTGAGTGTAATGAATGAATTATTTAGTAATTATATATATTGAAATGAAATTTGGTCATTTTAAATATGGTTACTGAAGATATGGATGATTAGATTATTGTCCCTGGTTATATATTCAATAGTTATACTGACGTCTTGTATTTATATGTAGTAAATTTAAAATAATATCAGTCCCATTAAAAACATATGATATTAAAATATTATAAAAACAAATATAAATAAATTAAATATATAAATACATTATATATATATAATATTATTTTTATTAAAAAATGTTAGGATGTATATATATAATTAAAATAATGATTTTAATATCAATGTGGTGGTAAAATGAAATTTTAATAGATATCATTAAATATCATTTAGAATAAAAGTAAAATTTCTTTTTTCTAAAGAACCATTGTCTTGTATAACATATCTTAAGATATTAAATTAAATTATTTTAAAATAATATTATATATGATATAATATATTACCAGCTTTTAAATTTGAAATCTATATGATATAACATTAACACAAATTCATGTTTATAAATGTTATTTTTTCCCAAAAAATACTTTATCGTTGTATTCTATATTTTCAAATTACAAAATAAATTTATAAATTCATAGAATTTTAATTGGATAATACTAACTTTATTTTTTTTATTTATGACAAAAAACACTTCCTAGAATGAATTTCAGAGCTTTTTCTAAACACACAGATTTTTTTGACAAACTATATGTTTCTTAATAAAATAATAATTATCATGATTTTATCATTATGTATCTGTATCCTAGAGGATTAAATTTAATTTATGTCTTGAAAAATATATTTAATTAATTACATTTTTTATTCTGTTATATTATTTGAACTTTTAAATCCTATGTCTAATATTTTTAGAACTAAATTAAATTCTTACTTTAATAAAAATATTTTTGGAATGTTCTTCTAATTTAGTGTTTTTATGGTGAAATTCAGTTTAATATTTCTTTCGAAGCCACCTACCTTTTATATAATTTATAAAAAACCAATTCATGTCATACAAATTTTTATCAATGATAATAATATTAAAGAAAACCATGCATTTCATACATATATATAATATCATTTTAGATGAATATTCAATACATTTCATAACAAAACATTCCCCTAATCCATAATGGTTTAGTGTTTTTGAATACTGGATAGATAATAATATTTTTTTATGAAGATTCATCAATACATCGCAAAAATATCCTCTCATATAGTACACATCATAGATATATCATAGTTAAAACATTTCCTGATTACCTAGGGAAAGGAACCCCAAGAAAGGGTGATCTCATATGCTCTTTATGGTTATGTAGAAAATATATTAGTCAATGATCATAGTTGAGGATAAGATAAAAATACAGGTATTAGGAAATAAAAGAAATTATGTTAATCACACCCAATATATCAAATATCATTGATCTTAAATAATGGAATAAGACATTGTTGAGCCCAACTATTCCATTTTTTACGAATGAGTTAATATGTGAGTGAATAGGAAGTGTTGATGCATTGATAATTGATATCTATTCTTTGGATTTAATTAGATTTCATTCCTAAGAAATTATCCTTCTAAATATGGATATTATTGAATCATTCTTAAGATTGATTGCTTGTGTTAATATAGTTGTATAACTAACCTAATATTTACAACAAGTGATGAAAATTAAAATATTTATTTCCACAATGATATGATAATAATTTAGACAAAATAGTCTTTATTTTTCCTTATGATTATTTGCGGAGAAGGAAATAAAATATTCTGTTATTGAATGGAGAAATAATTGATAATAATTATGTTCTTAAATGGAGAATATTTAAGGGAAGATATAAATCCTATTGATTTCATTATAGAAAGTATTTGAAGATTTTGAGCTATATTGGATACCTAAATAAAGGAACATTGTCATTTACATTACCCAAGTAAAGGTAAATAATAGAAACCTACAACAATGGAATGGTAAATCCAACATATATAAGGGTATTTTCCAATATGTATGGATTATGGGTAGTTGGGTAAGGGTAACAGGGCTCATGTAAGGGTATAGGTATCCTTTATAAGGGTATAGACGGCTCACATATGGGTATCCAACACATTCATATAGTTGTGGATGGGTACATGACAACTCACGTATGAGTCGAAAAAGAACACAAAAGGGAACACGATGAATTTTAAAGGCAATATAAAGGTAATTAATTCCCTATTAAGGATACTGAGTATCGTAATGGTATCTATGTAAGGGTAACCCATGAGTTCCAAAACTCATGTAATGATAATGAGGATATGAAATGATACCTATATAAGGGTAACACATGAGTTTGACAGCTATCATAAAGGCATGTGGCTTCTTCGTAAGGGTATATTATGGCTCCATAAAGGTTAGTTAAAGCTATGTAAGGGTATATTGATGAAATTTGAATGTAATTAGATTTTTTTTAAGTGTCATCCCAAGCTATCATATGACCATTACACAATATTATTGATCAACTATCTGACTTATTTAGATTGACTACACATTATTTTGATAAATAGTGCATAATTGGATCAAATGTATGATTTATGATCTTCCAAATGAATAACTCTTCTTCTAAGATGAAATACATAAACCTTTGGGTATTAAAAAAAGTTAGAAGAATAAATTTAATATGATATTCAAGCATCTTCCATGCATGAATAGAAGAACCCATTTTTTGATGTCTCGTGTAATTAAGAAGAATAAAATAGAAACATTATAATTACATGAGTAATCATGAGATAAATTCATAAGATAATTTTTGGGTAATCTTAAACTAGTGATTTCATGTGATGAAATGATAATCTGCTAGTATTTGAGAATGAATATTACAAATGAATAAATAGGTTGGACCACATCCTTTGAGAATTAAAATGACAGGTATTAAAATGGAAAACTCCATGTTATGTGGGAGATTTATGAGAGAGTTAATGTATGATCACTCTTCCAAGTATGAATGTATGAAGGAGACTTTGTGATGATGCTGGTATTTATGTGAGGACCAAATTCATGTTGTCTAATACTACATTAATAAGAGATGAGTCACAATATTTATTTATTTTTCTGAATAATAAATAGAACATGAATCCTTTAGGTATTTCAAATGAGAAACATAAAGTCTTAGAATACCCACATAATTATATGTTATATAATATGAGGATATATAATACATAACACCTTGTGGGTTTCATTTTTTAAATGAATGAAAACAAATTTTTTATTCACTATACATTTTCATAAGGGATTGGAATGAGAAGATAATGATGGTTTTTTTGAAATGAAATAAATAATATATCCCAAGAAAAATAATTTTCCCCAAATAGATAAATGTGTTTATGCAGATAATGGATATTATTAAGAAATTTTTAGTAAAATATTTCATCCAATGTGCTCGAAAATGTTCATAAGTAGGATACATCATTGTATCGAAGAAAAAGTGTTAATTCCAGGATTTTACAAAGTAGACACATCTGAGTATTCAAAGATTGATAGAATTAGATCATTCAAGATATGAGGAGAGTCTAATAGAAATTTGACTATCTTTATTTAGATTTCCAAGACCTTTAATTATTGTACATGATAGAACCATATCTTTTAGTTTTATGAAGGAATATTTTCATCCAAATGGTTGAATATCATTATTTCACTAGATCGTCATTTTAAAATGAATCTTATTGTGGGTGTGTCAAGATAGATTTTGGAGGTTTCTGATTGGGTTTCTTACCAACCATAGAAGTATATTTGTTGGTCATTCAAAAAAATTAGTGAATTGTTTTACGTGGTTTGTCTAACCAATTGTATTTACATACAGGTATAGTGAAGACAATCCATTTTGGGGTGTCTTACCAACATTTAAATGAATATGGTTTTATTCCAAACCTTGAAAATATTTTTTTATTCACTTTATTATATTTAAATTATTTATGAGTTGATATTCAGAGATAATATTTAGTAGATCAAGAAAATTTACTTGTTCCAGAGGTTGAATTTTAAAGTAAAATAATTTGTAAAATGAGGGTACCAATGATTCATCACCCCTCTAAGTAGAACATAATTAGTCTATAGAATATATAATCGGTAACATAGAATGTTCCTTCTATATATCTGAAGAATATTTGAATATATAATTTAATAAGGATTTCAATGATATCATATCCCTTATTTTAAGAAATTTTAAAATGGATAAAGTTAAAGAGGATCGGAAACACATACCAAATATTTAGAATTATAATAGAAATATACAAATTTCCATAAACATCCCCAAAAAAATATTGCGCATTGAAATTAGAAAGTTGATTCATACTAATTATGCACCCAATTAATAAATGAAATCAATATCCTTGATGTTAATGATAATAGTAAGAAGAATAATGATTCAAACTCATAATAGAAAATTCTAAATTAAAAAAAGATGAATAGATTGAATTTGGTCAAGATTAAAAAGATAGAGAATGATATCTTGTATATACTATGTATAATGGAAAAATTAATTTCTAAGAAAAAATCAATATTTCACCCAGTTCAATATGAGATAAAACCAACCAGAGAATACTTTTTGAATTCATCATAAGTAAAATTGTATTCCTCTCTATATTGTTAGAGTAAAGGTCTAAGGGAACAAGGTAAATATTTTTCTTCTAATAATGATGTCCTTATAAAATTAAATTCACTTGGGCCATAAAAAATGAGAAGAAATATTATTCATAAAAGTAAGGGTCTAATATTGCAATGAGGATACCCCCCAGTAAATTGATGATCAGTTTGCAACATCATAGTAACAAAAATACTATAGAAAGATCTGGAATCAACCTAGAAGTTAAAACCATCAATAGGATTGCTAGTGTTGTGGTAATAATGGTTAAAAATCGTATTATTGGTGGTTTAAAATGTATTAAATAGAGAAATGAATTATATAAGTGTAATTTTTAATGAGAAAAAAAAATAAAAAACCAAAGAAACAATCACTAACCAAAACTGCGGCTCATAAAAAATAAGCCCACAAAGATAATGATTTTATGAAAACACTACTAAAGAAATATTAATATGTTGTTAAATTGGAAAAAATTAAAACGATATAAAAATATTAATACATAATTGAAAATATCATGATAGAATATTAAAACCCTATAGAAGTTGGGAACTCAAGGAATGTGTGTTTGGTTAGGCATAACAAATTTTCCAAGAGTAAACGAATTTGTGATGCAAAAATTACTGCCATTAATCAAAGAAAAATTTTGAATAGAGATTCACCTATAAGATATTTTTGGAAGGTTATTATTGACATAATAATCCACATGGGGAATTAATTCATGGGAATAAATTAAGTGCATAATACAAGAAGTATATCATCAAAAACAAAAGAACAACCGAAATGAATCATGGAAAGTAGGTGAATACAAGAATGATAAGAAATTATCACCTAAAATGTTTCTTCTAAAGAATCTAGTGGATCCTCATTATTACTTATTATTATATGAGTTTTGAGATGGCATAGAGAGAGTTATGATAACATTATGTTTTTTTCTTCTTGGATTCTAGGGAGAAATCCATTCTCATGTTTTTTCTCAACATCCATGAAGAAGAAAAAATAATTATATCCCTTAAGGGGATGAAAAGTTTAGAGAGGAGGACACTATAACATTTTCATTTGAATATAGAATTTCTAGATAGCCTAGTAATTATAGAGTTTTTGGTACACCAATCGCACTCTAATTTCTCATTCATAATTTTATTGATCTTATTTATTAAATGGGGGTTCTCGGCTGTGAAAAATATGAGACAAAGGGGGAATTATTCTTGTACACCTAACCATTCTTATGGGTTTGATAAAGTGTGTAAATGATATTTTATATCCCTTATAACATCCCTTATCTTGATAATTGAGAATTTATAATAGTGGTTTCACTTTTGGGTATTTTACAGATAGCGTGGAAAACCTTTTTTATATATCAGTTGTTTTCAACATTGGGTCAGCCCACATAGAAACAGATCTGGCTAATTATTTTATATTTTCAAAGAGAAAAATGCCATATCATCCTTATATCTAAAAAATAGTAAGATATTTTTTAATCAAATACATTTCCAAAAATATATATGAAACCCCTAATTATCCATTGCATTTAATTTTCAATGAGGGGGAGAAAATATTTGAGCACACGTATGGACTTTTATTATGTAAAGAGACCTTAACAACAACAAAATGGGGATATTTTTGACACTATGTGTTTAATTTAATTTTGTTCAATCAATTTTTCAATGAATATAATGTGGTGATACTAATAAAATTGTTATGTATTCATTTAATCGAATTGGATTTCATGTTTGAGAAATTCTCCTTATAAATGTGATGATTGTTAAACCAGTATTAAGTTTAATGTCATGTCCCAATGGAGTTTTAGAACTAACATAATATTTTTAACAAGTGATGACCATGAAAATATAAATTTTCAAGTTTAAATTACTAAAGTCCATGAAAAATTTTATTTATCTTTTATGATGATTATTTTAAGAAAAATGGAATGTAATATACTATTATTTTTTGATGAATTCATTGGATAAATGACCTTAAAAACATATTGATTCTCATACAAGAGGATTATTTGATGGAAGATAGATATCTGAAGGATTCATTTTGAGAAGGTCATAGATTATTTTGAGTTAATTAGGAAACCTATTTAATATTAAATTGGAATTAACATTTCCTGCGTAAAAGTAAGTAACAAATACCTACAAGTATATTAAGGAAAAATTGACCTATGATAGTGTATTAATGGGGACAATTATGGGTATATTAGTACCTACGGAAGGGTAAAACGTCTCATTTAAGGGTACATGAAACTTATCTAATGGAACAATAACCACACATAATGGTATTTGAGACATTTTTATAGCTGCATATAGGTACATGGGAGCTCATGTATGGGTATCCAAATGCCACGTACGGATACATATAGAGTTGAAAATTTATTTGAATGTAAGACACATCCTAGGTATGGGTACTATGATTTTTAATGGTATCTATGTAAGGATAACCCATTAGTTCCATATCTCACACATAAGTAATGAGGTTATGTTATAGTAACTATATAAGGGTAACCCTTGAGTTCCATAGCACACATAATGGTAGGTGGAAGCTGTGTAAGTGTACATTGTAGCTACATAAAGTCAAGTGGAAGTATTGTAAGGATTCATTGAGGTTTCATAATTTTAAGTGAGAGATACACAAGAGTCATACCAAGATGACACTTTACAATAACATAATCTGTTTGATTAACTGTTTGACTTATTCAAATTGATCGCACCTTATTTGGGTCAACCATTGTTAGTTAGATAAACTATTTCAGTTATGAGCGACTTAATGAAAAAATATGCTATGATTATCAAATCCATTGATACCATGATATTGAGGTTTATTAGAGTCACTTATTTTATAATACATGCATGAATCTTCCATATAAGAATAGAAGAAACCAAGCAATAACATTATTTAAAATGAAGTTAAAAAAATAGAAATGATAAATATTCCGGACTATGATTGAAATAAATGCAAAATAAAAGGGCCATGGAATTATCCATTAATTAGGTGACCTGATCAAATGTAAATCCATGTTTATTTGAGAATGACCATGTCACTTGAATAGACAATTTGGCCCACATCCTTCAAGCATAATAAAATCAATGTATTAAAATTTAAAAACTTGAGTTGTGTGGGAATTTTACATAAGAATTAATTTATGATAGTTATTATTATTTTTAATGCATGAGGGATGATTTGTGATGTTATATTTATTAAAATGATGATAAAATATATATTCATTGATATAGAATTAATAAGAGATAATTCATGGTATTTATTTATCCATAAGAATAATTAATAGAACCTGAAGCCTTTTATTATTTCAAATGAGCTATATTAAGATTTAGAGTACCAAAAGAATTATATTGTATTTAATATGATGAAATATAATACCCAACATCTTGTAGGTATTAATTTTAAAATGAAGGAAATGTTAATATTTTATTCATAATATATTGAAAAGAATGATTTATGTACGAAGTTAATTTATGTTTTGGAAATAAATAAAAATTATAACATGTTCACAATAAGTTTTGTTTTTATGGATTTATTTCTTCATGAATGTGATGAAGAGTGTGAGAAAAAAATTGTGAGGAATACTATATTCATAATGCTATATAAGTTTAAGAATCCCAATACATTGTTTGATCAATAAAGAGTGCTAAAACATTGAGTTTTTAGGTTTTATGGTATCACTGAGTGTATGATCCCCTACTACATGATTTATTCTAGATGGAGTTTGAAGTATCATCGTGCAAACAAATTACATGTGGGAAGATCCTTTATCTAAGTGATGTGATCTCCTAGATGTCAGATTGGGTTTCAGTATCCCCCAGCAGATCCTAGGTGTGATCTTTTCACTGAGATATTATGGGCTACTAGTTAGGGTTATGGTGTCACAAAGAAGATCCTAGGAGTGATCCTCTATTTGAGGAGTTAGGGTTTACAGTTTCCTAGTAGGTTTTGTAGTTTCCCCTAGTGGATCTTGGGACGGATCCCCTATCTGGGGATTGAGATCCACTATGTTTTGACATTTCATGATTTCTAGTGATATCTGATGAGCATGTTCTCTTGGTTATGTGTTGCCTTAGAGCCTCAAGTCGAATCTATTTCTGGAAATGAGTTCAGACCTTCATGAGGCCTAGTTCTTGAGATTTGTATATCTAGTGTGTTTTCTGGGTTTCTCTTGTGGTGTTGTCACATTTTCCATGACACACCCTCATGAGGCCTGGTTCTTGAGATGTCTATATCTAGTGTGTTTTCTGGGTTTCTCTTGTGGTGTTGTCATATTTTCCATGACACACCCTGTGGTTTGAGCTGACTAGTTGAGTTTATCTGAGGATGGTCCTAAGAGAGACTTTCTTTTTCATTTTGGTTCCCTCTAGATGGGATGAGTGAATGAATGATTTTAAGTTTTCTCCCTTGGGGGGGAGGTGGGGTACTTAATGAGTATATTTACACTCAGCCCTGCAAGGGATTTTTCTACACATGCCTTCTACCTCATACAAAACACAAGCCTTTCGATGGAGTGTCCAGAGGACCCAAAGTAGGTAGATCATAGTCAGCTATATTGAATGGGGTGTTCACAAGATCTGGGCTGAGAAGATACTATTTGGATTTTGACAACAATACCCTCTTTCTGAGAAGGTTGGTCACCTTTTCATTTTTCTTTTGTTGGACCCCATATTTTCCCTTTTGGTACTTCTATTGTACTTTGGTTATGGGATAGATGTATGCATGTATTTATTTTTAGTTTTTATATATCTCTACACTGTTTTATGGAGGTTTATGTGGATGTGTGTGTGTAGGTACCTTAGGATAAGGCCTATCAGGTTTTTGATAGCCTACTCGGTGTTGGTCGCTAGCCCCCATCGTATTGGTGGAGGGATTTGGGAGTTTCAGCTCAAGTCCCTTTGGGTTGAGTCATTATAGTGTTCTTAAATATTATACACTAGAGTATTCAAACATTGAGATAATTAGATCATTAAATATCTATGACACGTTTAAAGAAAAAAATATCTGTTTCATTTTGCTGGAAAATAAATTAAATAATTTTACTCGATAAAACTGGAGCATGTAAGATTATAGTGAAATATATTCATCCATAATGTTGAAGATATTTTATTAAAGGATTATCATAGAATAAGAACCGTATAACATGGGTTTCTAACTAGATACTAGACGATTGTGATTCGGTTTTCCAACCGGTCATATAATAATAGAATTTTGTGTGTCTATCCAATTACTAAGAGATTGTAACTTGGGTATCAATCCAGTTTTATTCATATATGGGTACAGTATGGATAATGAATGCTGGGAAGTATAACAAACACAGATATTAGTATGATTTTATGGTAAACCTTGTAAATGTTGTGTGTTTGTCTCTCTAATATTATAACTACATAAGAGTTGATGTTGATAGATAAAATTAAGTGGACCAACAACCAAAACATGTTCTAGAGGTTGAATTAGAAATTAAATGAATTTGTAAAATGAGGGTACCACTAATTCACCCCTGGAGGAACCTAATAAGTCTTTTAACTCTATAAGGGTTATATTAATAAAACACATAAGTCATAAATGATCGTAATCATCAATATTTTATAATGTTCTTTGAAAAATATCACAACTATACTAAATTTGTTTTTATAATATATATATACAATAAAAATAACTTCATTATTCGTAGTTTAATTACAATACTATCATTTTAGATAAATTACCATAATGGAAATTTCTACCTAGTCATTTCAATCATTTTTTAGGGGTAACTCCAATCTAGTTAACTCATTCATATCTTATGAGTTTTTTAACTCCATCATTTTTAGTCTATTCTCAACTCCTTCATCATTACCTAATGCATTGATGGGATATATAATTCATGGACCACCCATCATATAATGAAAACAATACATATGTTTTCCACAATATCTTAAATGTATCATCAAATTTTCAAATCATAACTCATGGAATCTAAATAGTCTTAATAAAAAATTTATAAATCAATCATTGTATAACCAATAGAAAATAAACGGGTTTTATAAAGGTTTATTCATATCTTAATTAACCCCTAGGAAAGAAACAGGATTCAAATAATTGTCCTTAAACAATATTCATAATAAGACATCCAGAGAAATAATGTGGACCATATCATAAGAATATATCCCTAGTGAATCATGAAAATTCATATAGTATATTTCTGTAGATAAAAAACACGTTTAAAATATCATTCAAACCATTCATTGAAAACCTAAGAAATTTATCTTTTATATTGATAACATTTTAACTAAAAATTAATATAATATTCAGTGAATGATTGTATTTGAAAATAACCAAGGAATATTATAATGTAATATTTAATTCAATTAATCGACATGCTGGTGGGAAACTTTATTCATGGAGTACATGTTAAAAGAAATTATTATTTTCACACTTTTCTTAAAAAGGGAAAAACAACTTATTATGTAATGTTTTAGAAATATTTCAATTTTAACATTTGTAAATAAATTATTAGGTAGACAAAAAAAATTTATAAATAATCAAGTAAAGGTTATAAATTTCATAAAACAATTTTTAAGAGTAGGGACATGGAAAAAAACATTCATCAACCAAAAATAAAATTACATCTTATTATTTTTTAAACATATAAATAATTTTATGTTCTAAAGAGAGAAACATGGTTATAATAATTAAAATTTATACGAATTATAAGAGGATTAAAAATATATGGGGTTTAAAGGATATGATTTACTAAATTTTCCTCAAAAAAAATTTAGCATTATTAGTCCCAAAATGGAAATGAGAGTGTAACATATACCCATTCCCCAAGTCTTTTCTTTCTCAGTACACATTCATATCCCTGATATAGTAAATAAATATTTATTATAAATATATTACAGATAAATATTAATACATAATTATTTATTCATCATTCTCATATAATTTCATATTATCATTTAATTAGTAATTTATTTATTAAAATGAGAATTTATTTGAAAACTGGTACCTTTTCCATATATGTTTTAGTTCGATAGTAATGTTACATTAATTTTTGCCTTAATTTCATCATATACATAATTTTAATAATAAAATTTTTATATTATTTAATCATTATATAAAATTTTATAATCATTAATATAAATTAGTGAAGAAAATTGAATTATGTCTCTTCATTTAGAGTAATGTTTGTGTCATGACCCGCCCTCGGGGTCCGTGCCGTGACTACCCCAAGCCCGCCTTCCATAGGCCAGGGGCTGTCGACTAGCACCAAGGCGTAAATCCCGGTAAAAAGGGAAGGCATTGCCTTTGTAAAGTAAACAAACACCACAGAGTAAGCAAGTGGAAAGTAAATACTAAGCAAAAGCAGAGTACAACTGAAAGTGTGGAAAGGTAAATGGGCTAGTATACAAACCCAAACTAAAAGTAAAGTACAACTCGAAAGGGAAAACAGCAACTGAAAAGTAAAAGCCGCTACACCGAGCTGTCCACTGGAAATCCCACCTGAAGGGTGGGTACAGATAGCTCCACTGCTCCACAGGTCCCGCCGTCCGCTCCGAGCACGTCTCGCCCAGTGATCCTCCTCAAGGTACCGTCCTGCTCTGCAATCCTCAGCTAAGATCAACGTTGTCCGTCGTCTGCAACCAACACAACGTAGTGAGGGCAAAGACCGTGCAGGGGAGAGTATAAGCTACTCAGTAGGGACCCCGAGACCCCTGAAGGTCTCCCAAAATCCAAAAAGGATAAACCACAAAGAAAGGTACAATCACGAAGTAACAACCGACACTGCTTAGGTATATGCCCATACATATACCTAAGTCACCAATTTCAAATACGCTCCAACCTCCGAGCCCAAGTACAACTCAGTCCACACAGGAAAGTAAACGTATTCCACACAGGAAAGCAAAACGTATTCCACAGAGGATTGCACAACACAATCCACACAGGAAAGCAATAGGTTTCAGCTCACACAGGATTTTCATTATCAAAAACGTAACTACTGAAGAGCCCCATCTCTGAAGTGTACAATGTCCTGTCACGACTCTGAGATACTTCTCACTAACCTAAGACTGCTGAGGTACTCCTCCTGTCGAGTATCGCGGGTCTGCCGCCATCTACCGGGCGCTCCGTCCGCTGAGGGTCTGCTGCCAAATACCGGGC
Organism: Viscum album; assembly: GCA_963277665.1. Taxonomy (NCBI): domain Eukaryota; kingdom Viridiplantae; phylum Streptophyta; class Magnoliopsida; order Santalales; family Viscaceae; genus Viscum; species Viscum album. The sequence continues at coordinate 719,190,919 of OY728164.1, read as the reverse complement.
GCTCACCCAAATAGCATACAGAGGTACTCTTCCAGTCGAGTACCGCGGGTCTGCTGCCAACTACCAGGCGCTCCGTCCGTCGTGGGTCTGCCGCCAAATACCGGGCGCTCCGTCCACTGGGCTAGTCGACTCACTCCAAGTCGAGTTGGTCAAGCAGTCTTCAGGTCTCAGCCGGCTACACGGTCTCCGTACTCCGTACGCTCGTCTCCAGTATCGCGGGTCTGCCGCTACAACCAAGCTCACCACCTCTATCAAGTAAAATAGAAGATTCAGCTCACACAGGTATACTTCTTCGGATGCCGTTAAAGATGATCAAAGAACCATCTAAGTCATCGGACCCATGAAGGATCGATAGGTACTAACCCCCGCAGTGACCTACACAGTATCGGACCAACACAGGATCGGGCCCACGCAGGACCTGTAGCACTGATCCACGTAGGATCGCTGAGTGCAGTATTCGTCGCCGTCAAATCCACACAGGATCTCTGTACTGTTGTCGTCGCAGTCACAGTAGCAGTAGCAGTAGCAGTCACAGTAACAGTCGCAGCCAGCACTAGGGTTCCCGCACACAGCAAGCTCGTTCGGAGGATCCGCTCCACGAGCCGAGGGGCTGATACATCAACTGTCACAAAGTCCAGAGTTGATGTATCCAAAAGTTCCGTATCGTCAACAGGAACTCAACGCATCAGACGGCGCGTCGATCGGACGCCCGGTCTGAGAGTTATTGGCATTTTCGTCCCCGGGGCCCGGTTGGTTTTTAAGGAAAAACCATCCCGACCGTACTCCACTTGCGTCCAAACCTCGGGCGGATTATGCCAAAAGAACCGTCTCACTAAGAGGAACACAACAAAGCTGACGGCACGTCAATCGGACGTTCGTAGCTTAAGATATGAGCGTTTCCGCTCCGAGGGCCCGGTTGGTTTCGTGAACGAACGAACCCGGCCGAACTCAAAGTATTCTGAAACCCTGAGTGCAATATAATGAAACGACCGTCTCGATCCAAGGATCGCGTTGCTGCAGACGGTTCGTCATTCTGAGGTCCGTGGCTCAAGTTATGGCCAAAAGACCGAAACTGATTCGAAACGGGGGGGTCCGGGTCCGGGCCGACCCGGCCCGACCCCCCCCCCCCCCCCCTGGGTCGGCCCGGCCGGCCGGCGGCGCGGCGGCGCGGCGGCCTAGCGGCGGCGGCGCAGCGGCCTGGCGCCGCACGGAGGCAGCGCGCGGGGGGCAAGGCCCCCCGCTTCTTGGAGTGGCGGCGCGGCAATCAGGCCGCGCCCCTTTTTCAACAACGGCCCCCCTCCTGGGGGCCTTCTTCGTGGAAAAACCGGGGGGCCGCATGCCCCACCTCAAGGAAACCGCCCCCCTCTTAAATGAGGGGGGTTTTGAGCTGGCCGGGGGAATTTATTTCCCCCGGCCATTGACCTTCCGGCCGGCCAACTGCCGGCCGGTTTTCTCCAACGGGACCGGAAAATCCAGTCCCCTTTTCGGATTCCGACGCCGGTGGCCCGGCCGCCGGTCTCCTCGTCCCGCCGCGGCCCGGATCCGGCCGCGGTGTTCGTCATCCGGCGTGGTGCGACGGCACCGCGCCCCTCCGCCGCGCCTTCGATTCCCCTTGACGCGGCGCGATGGCGTCGCGTTCTTGATGATTCTTCCACGGCGCGGCGCGACGGCGCCGCGCAATATAATCGCACGATTAACCGCGTGGTGCGACGGCACCACGCCACCTTGTTTCCACCCGCAAGGTAAATCAACAAGAACGATGGAGGGGGTTCGGCCGTGTTCATGCGGTCCGTCCCCCTCACGTTAAAAGATAACATAACTTAAATATAATTTCGTTAAGCATACTAGAACCACGAACAAGAATAATAATTTAACAAAAATCGACAACCCCTACCTTGAAAGATTGACGTCGCACGTCGGTTATCACGGAGAAAGGCGTCACGGCGTCGGACGTAGATTCAGTGGACGTCGGGGTGCGTCCGAGGAGGAAACGACGTCTCTTCACTTGTCGCTATGACGAAGAAGGGAGGTACGTTGTCTTTGGCGATGATCACCACGGTCGGCGACTTCTCCCTTGTCGAGGAGGAAGATGAAGACGGAAGAACCCGGGACGCCGAGTCTCGAAGGTCGTGGGATCGATGTTCTTTGTCGGAGACGAACCGTTCTTCACGTTCTTCGTCGAAGACGAAGAAGATCTTCAAGTCTCTCAACGATTCTCCCAATCCTCTCAAGTAACAAAGGAACTAACCCAAAAATAAATTAAGCTTACTCTTAATTTATTAACACAACCCAACCTTTGAAATTCAAGAGTTTGAATTTCAAAAACTCAAAAATTAAACTCACTTATTTATTATACATGAGTTGTATAATTAAATAAATGTTAAGTTGACAAGCCTTTAAGAGGGAGAGAGGGGAGTTAGGGAATTTGAAAAGGTGGGGCTCATGTGGGCCCCTCCTCACCTTAAGCCTCTCTTAGGTAGTTAAACCACCCAACTTCCAACAAAAGATTATAACGACTTTTAAGATATAAAATAAATATTGTATAACAAATTTATTTTACTCTTCATTTCATCCAGAAAATTAAACATCTCTTCCTAGGAAAACGCAACTTCGGAAAAGGTCCCCTTAAGTGAATATCGGCGCTGCGAGTTCATCGGTGCCCTCAGATTTTGAATTCCGAGCACCGGATCAAAAGTTAGAAATTCCCGCTCGTTCGTTCACTGAACGTACCCGAGCCAAACTTTGGAAATTGATTTCGGGCACTCCGGGCCTCGGAATCAGGTGCCGTCAGAAACCGCGCCCTTGTAAAATTCTAAAGAAAATTTAGAAAAAATTTCCCTTGAATTTTACGGGTCTTTACATTACTCCCACCTCAGGGATTTACGTCCCCGTAAAGTTACATCAAAAACTAGGGAAACAAATGTGGGTACTGAGCACGCATCTGAGCCTCCCGCTCCCATGTGCTCTCCTGGAGATTACCGTGCTGCCATCTGATGCGCACAAGAGGAATCGATCGCCCACACAGGACCCACCCATGTCGATCCTCTATCTCCACCGGGACCTCCGTAAAAGTCACCCCATCGTCAACGTCAAGCTCCCCATGGTCAATGATGTGTGTCGGGTCGTGCACGTATCTCCTCAGCTGAGACACGTGGAAGACGTCGTGCACCTGGTGCAACTGAGGTGGTAGAGCCAGGCGATAAGCCACCTCGCCAACCCTGTTGAGGACCTGAAAGGGTCCGATGAAGTGCGGAGATAACTTGCTGCCTCGGCCAAATCTCCGAATACCACGTCGAGGTGAGACCCGCAAGAAGACGTGGTCGCCATCCCCGAACTCTAGTGGCCTCCGCCTCCTGTCAGTGTAAGGCTTCTGCCGGCTCTAAGCTGTACTCATCCGCTCCTGGATGACCTGGACCTTCTCTGTCGTGGCCTGGACCATCTCCGGTCCCACCAGAGCTGCAAGATTTCTTCTTTGCCGATAAGATAAATCTGGTCCCATCCCCTGGATGAACCACATTCTTTTCCTAAAACAGTCAATCCTAACATGGATGATACTAATCCATACCAAGGATGACGTCGTAAGGCCTCGACGTTACTACTAAGAGATTCAACCGTTACTCTCGCCTCCAAGGGTTGAGTCACACTGTCGGCATCAGTGTGTGGTAACCGGGTCTCCTCCAGTAGATGTCTCACAAGTGAGGGTCAAGTCAATAGCCAAAACTGGAACCTCTTAGTAACATCACGAAAGAGGACAGTAACGAAAATATCACAAAGGTGTGCGTCCTTTATTATTGAAGCTCATAATATAAGACGCTACACAAATGCAACAAGGAACCAGAAGTACAAAGGATGTATCCACTAGTTCTGCTCCTGTCCATCAGCTCCCAGAGCTCCATGATCGAAGGCCTCGGCTGCCTGAAGTTGAGCTCTCGCATGTTCACCTACTACCTGTGGTTGGGGTGGACCTCCTGGTGGTGGTGGTGGAAGAGCCTCAAAGCGTCTCCCACCACTGGCTGCTCGTCCAGCTCCTCTGCCTCGTCCGCCTCCTCCCTGCGGACCGCCACGGTCGAACCTCTACCTCTGTCTGGGAGGTTCTTCACTTAACTGCTGATAATCAGCATGGCGGGTCGGAAAGTCACGAGCCATGTGACCAATCCCGCCACAGGAGTAACACTGCCCACTCTCGGCACGCCTGGCTCTGACTCCACCCCGGCTTCCCCGTACAACTGAGCCTGAGTCGTGCAGTCGGCCACCAGTAGGTCTGGTCTGCCTGGAACCCTGAGTCATCCGTCGGCTACCTGTTGCCGAAGACTCCGCTATCTGCCTCCCTGCGGTAGGTCTCGCTATGGACTCAGCCAGGAAACTCTCGATCAGGAGGGCTCGCTCCAGTACTCCTGTCTGAGTCGGTATGCTGAGGGAGATCAGCGATGCCCTGATCTCGTGTCTCAAACCCTGCTCGAAGGTCCGAGCCCGGAAGAATGGGTCTCGTACCATGTCGGTCGAGTAGCGCGAGAGATCGGTAAATCTCGCCGAGTACTGAGGGACCGTCATGCTGCCCTGCCGCAGCTGAAGAAGCTCCTGGATACGCACCGCACGAAGGGTGGCTGGGACGAACTCCGAGCGAAAAAGGCTCTCGAAGTCCGTCTAAAGTAGAGATGCCTCATCATGCACCTGGAGCATCAAGCTCCACCATCGTCCTGCTGCTGCGTGTAGTAGGCTCGCAGCGAGGATCACCATGAGGTCTGCTGGTGTCCTCACTAGCCTAAACACTCATAACACTGCCTCCAGCCAGTCCTCTGCTGCCTGGGGATCCGTTTCCCCACGAAACCTGGGTGGTCGCTGGCGCTGAAACTCATGAAGTGCGCTGAGGCGACGTGCATCGTCAGCGGCTGGTGCTGGAAGTATCGGGGGCTCGGCAGGTAGTGCTACCGCCGGTGCCACTGCTGACAAAGGGCCCTGCACCGAGGCCTCGTCGCTCGGTGGGCTGTCGTCACGCTCAACTCTCGGAACCCTAGCTGGCTGCCGTCGTGGGGACATCCTGAAAAGGAAACATGTGCGCCACGGTCAGAACAGTATACCTGGTGAGCTGATTTAAGTAATCACAAAGAAAACTTTGAAACACACACGCAATCAATGTTTTCGTGCATTAAGTCGGAAATCAGAAGTCAGGGTCCTGGTGTACGGATACGTCGGCTGCCGCACCAACACTGGACTCCCTGGACTGATAACCACACTCAATACGCTAAACATTATTGCTTCACATAGAAAAGATCAGAGTTCGCGGTAGAACCGAACTCCTCTTATACCAATTTGTCACGACCCGCCCTCGGGGTCCGTGTCGTGACTACCCCAAGCCCGCCTTCCATAGGCCATGGGCTGGCGACTAGCACCAAGGCGTAAATCCCGGTAAAAAGGGAAGGCATTGCCTTTGTAACGTAAACAAACACCACAGAGTAAGCAAGTGGAAAGTAAATACTAAGCAAAAGCAGAGTACAACTGAAAGTGCGGAAAGGTAAATGGGCCAGTATACAAACCCAAACTGAAAGTAAAGTACAACTCGAAAGGGAAAACAGCAACTGAAAAGTAAAAGCCGCTACACCGAGATGTCCACTGGAAATCCCACCTGAAGGGTTGGTACAGATAGCTCCACTGCTCCACGGGTCCCGCTGTCCGCTCCGAGCACGTCTCGCCCAGTGATCCTTCTCCAGGTACCATCCTGCTCTGCAAGCCTCAGCTAAGATCAATGATGTCCGTCGTCTGCAACCAACACAACGTAGTGCGGGAAAAGCCCATGCAGGGGTGAGGATAAGCTACTCAGTAGGGACCCCGAGACCCCTGAAGGTCTCCCAAAATCCACAAAGGATAAACCACAAAGAAAGGTACAATCACAAAGTAACAACCGACACTGCTTAGGTATATGCCCATACATATACCTAAGTCACCAATTTCAAATACGCTCCAACCTCTGAGCCCAAGTACAACTCAGTCCACACAGGAAAGTAAACGTATTCCACACAGGAAAGCAAAACGTAATCCACACAGGATTGCACAACACAATCCACACAGGAAAGCAATAGGTTTCAGCTCACACAGGATTTTCATTATCAAAAACGTAACTACTGAAGAGCCCCATCTCTGAAGTGTACAGTGTCCTGTCACGACTCTGAGATACTGCTCACTAACCTAAGACTGCTAAGGTACTCCTCCTGTCGAGTACCGCGGGTCTGCCGCCAACTACCGGGTGCTCCGTCCGCTGAGGGTCTGCTGCCAAATACCGGGCGCTCACCCAAAAAGCCTACAGAGGTACTCCTCCAGTCGAGTACCGCGGGTCTGCTGCCAACTACCAGGCACTCCGTCCGTTGTGGGTCTGCCGCCAAATACCGGGCGCTCCGTCCACTGGGCTAGTCGACTCACTCCAAGTCGAGTCGGTCGAGCAGTCTTCAGGTCTCAGCCGGCTACACGGTCTCCGTACTCCGTACGCTCGTCTCCAGTATCGCGGGTCTGCCGCTACAACCAAGCGCACCACCTCTATCGAGTAAAATAGAAGATTTAGCTCACACAGGTATACTTCATCGGATGCCGTTAAAGATGATCAAAGAACCATCTAAGTCGTCGGACCCACGAAGGATCGATAGGTACTAACCCCCGCAGTGACCTACACAGGATCGGACCCACACAGGATCGGGCCCACGCAGGACCTGTAGCACTGATCCACGTAGGATCGCTGAGTGCAGTAGTCGTCGTCGTCGAATCCACACAGGATCTCTGTACTGTTGTCGTCGCAGTCACAGTAGCAGTAGCAGTAGCAGTCACAGTAACAGTCGCAGCCAGCACTAGGGTTCCCGCACACAGCAAGCTCGTTCGGAGGATCCGCTCCACGAGCCGAGAGGCTGATACATCAACTGTCACAAAGTCCAGAGTTGATGTATCCAAAAGTTCCATATCGTCAATAGGAACTCAACGCATCAGACGGCGCGTCGATCGGACGCCCGGTCTGAGAGTTATTGGCATTTTTGTCCCCGGGGCCCGGTTGGTTTTTAAGGCAAAACCAACCCGACTGTACTCCACCTGCGTCCAAACCTCGGGCGGAGTATTCCAAAAGAACCGTCTCACTAAGAGGAACACAACAAAGCTGACGGCACCTCAATCGGACGTTCGTAGCTTAAGATATGAGCGTTTCCGCTCCGAGGGCCCAGTTGGTTTCGTGAACGAACCAACCCGGCCGAACTCAAAGTATTCTGAAACCCTGAGTGCGATATACCGAAACGACCGTCTCGATCCAAGGATCGTGTTGCCGCATACGGTTCATCATTCGGAGGTCCGTGGCTCAAGTTATGGCCAAAAGACCGAAACTGATTCGAAATGGGGGGGTCCGGGTCCGGGCCGACCCGGCCCGACCCCCCCTGGGTCGGCCCGAACCGGGTCGACCCGAACCGAGTCGACCCGACCCGGGTCCGACCCGGCCCGGCCGGCCGGCGGCGCGGCGGCCTGGTGGCGGCGGCGCGGCGGCCTGGTGGCGGCGGCGCGGCAGCCTGGCGGCGCAGCGGCCTGGCGCCGCACGGAGGCAGCGCGCGGGGGGCAAGGCCCCCCGCTTCTTGGAGTGGCGGCGCGACAATCAGGTCGTGCCCCTTTGTCAACAACGGCCCCCCTCCTGGGGGCCTGCTTCGTGGAATAACCGGGGGGCCGCCTGCCCCCCCTCAAGGAAACCGCCCCCTCTTAAATGAGGGGGGTTTTGAGCTGGCCGGGGGAATTTATTTCCCCCGGCCTTTGACCTTCCGGCTGGCCAACTGCCGGCCGGTTTTCTCCAACGGGACCGGAAAATCCGGTCCCCTTTTCGGCTTCCGACGCCGGCGGCCCGGCCGCCGGTCTCCTCGTCCCACCGTGGCCCAGAACCGGCCGCGGTGTTCGTCGTCCGGCGCGGTGCGACGGCACCGCGCCCCTCCGCCGCGCCTTCGATTCCCCTTGACGCGGCGCGACGGCGTCGCGTTCTTGACGATTCTTCCACGGCGCAGCGCGATGGCGCCGCACAATATAATCGCACGATTAACCGCGTGGTGCGACGGCACCACGCCACCTTGTTTCCACCTGCAAGGTAAATCAACAAGAACGATGGAGGGGGTTCAGCCGTGTTCATGCGGTCCGGCCCCCTCACGTTAAATGATAACATAACTTAAATATCCTTTCGTTAATCATACTAGAACCACGAACAAGAATAATAATTTAACAAAAATCAACAACCCCTAACTTGAAAGATTGACGTCGCACATCGGTTATCGCGGAGAAAGGCGTCGCGGCGTCGGACGTAGATTCCGTGGACGTCGGGGTGCGTCCGAGGAGGCAACGACGTCTCTTCACTTGTCGCTATGATGAAGAAGGGAGGTACGTTGTCGTTGGCGATGATCACCACGGTCGGCGACTTATCCCTTGTCGAGGAGGAAGATAAAGACGGAAGAACCCGGGACGCCGAGTCTCGAAGGTCGTGGGATCGATGTTCTTTGTCGGAGAAGAACCGTTCTTCACGTTCTTCGTCAAAGACGAAGAAGATCTTCAAGTCTCTCAATGATTCTCCCAATCCTCTCAAGTAACAAAGGAAATAACCCAAAAATAAATTAAGCTTACTCTTAATTTATTAACACAACCCAACCTTTGAAATTCAAGAGTTTGAATTTCAAAAACTCAAAAATTAAACTCACTTAGTTATTATACATGAGTTGTATAATTAAATAAATTTTAAGTTGACAAGCCTTTAAGAGGGAGAGACTGGAGTTAGGGAATTTGAAAAGGTGGGGCTCGTGTGGGCCCCTCCTCACCTTAATCCTCTCTTAGGTAGTTAAACCACCCAACTTCCAACAAAAGATTATAACCACTTTTAAGATATAAAATAAATATTGTATAAAAAATTTATTTTACTCTTCATTTCATCCAGAAAATTAAACATCTCTTCCTAGGCAAACGCAACTTCGGAAAAGGTCCCCTTAAGCGAATATCGGCACTGCGAGTTCATCGGTGCCCTCGGATTTCAATTCCGAGCACCGGATCAAAAGTTAGAAATTCCCGCTCGTTCGTTCACTGAACGTACCCGAGCCAAACTTCGGAAATTGATTCCGGGCACTCCGGGCCTCGGAATCAGGTGCTGTCAGAAACCGCGCTCTTGTAAATATCTAAAGAAAATTTAGAAAAAATTTCCCTTGAATTTTACGGGTCTTTACAGTTTGTACATACTGATGAAAAATGTTTTCACCTTTCGATAGAGAGATTGAAATAAAGGTAAATAATAAAAAATCTTTTCAAAATAATTTTGTTAACATATAAATATTATATTTTCATTAAATGTATATTTATTATAATACATGAAAATTATAAATGAAAATTGAAATATATCGCTTCGTGGAGGTTGAATTCCTCAAGTACCAATGAGCGACGTTGTTGTATTCCAATAGATCAAAAGGACAACATAATATATGATACTATAATTACATAATGATAATTATGACATAAATATCATATAAAATCATTAAATATATCATTATAACCAACCGTGAAGGATGGTGATGCAAAATTAATCATATCAGAATGTCATGGTGGTGGTCCACATGTATGCACGACCGATACTTTCATTTTCCATTTGATAGAAAAATGGTTTAAAATGGTTGACCCATCATCCGAATAAAAATTATGTATATTTAATATACATAATTAATTATTTTATAATGTATAAAATATATTTAGGGAAGGTTTTGGAAAATAATATTTAATGTACTCAGTTAATAGGTATACATATTCGTTGATAAACCTCCATTGGCTTAAACTTTAATTCTTGAATGGATGGAATTATGATAAAAAACTATATGAAGTGTTTTGGGGTGTTAATAAGGTATTAGGGTTGGTTTTGGATGATCTATAAGGCACATGAAGTGGGAGGAATAGAGGATATTTGGAATCCTTTTTTGAGGGGGTATATGACATGCTTGGAGTTTTCTAAAAGAGTTATATATTTCGTATCTTACCCAATTCAAGTGGATCCAAAATGAAAAATTGTCAAATATATAAAGGATATGGAACCAATACAAATAAATAATAAAATTAAATAATTATTTTATATTTTATACCTTTTCTCTTAGGATAACCCCCCCCCCCCCACACACACACACACTAGTAAACTCATTTTAACCTTAACTGTGGTAACAAATTTTTATATTTTAACTATTTATTATGAAAAAAAATTAAGATTAAATTAATAAATATTTATTATTATAATGATTAAAAATATGGAATTAGTTATTTATGATTATATTTCTAATATTTTTATAAATTAATTTTAAAATATGACCAAAAAACGCAATAAAACCATTTTTTGCGAACTTCATTTTTAAGCATAAAATTGAGTTCTCCTTCATTAAATTTCATATAAAATCTACATAATGAAAGATAAAAAAATTATAGAAAATATTATCTATACATATATTAAAAATAATTCATGAATAGATATTAATTTAACATATCAAGATAAAAACACATTGAGTGCATAAAACATATCTTTTAGAAAAACATATCTTTTCAAAATCAAATGATTTTATTTTAATTTGTTACCAATTAAAAAATAATAAACTGATATTATACGTGTGTAGAAATAAATAATTTATAATTTAGTGAGTCATATTCATATTAAAAAAATCTAATGACTAGGTGAAAACTCTATCATTAAATAATAATATTTTAATAGAATATTTTGGTTCATTTAAACATGGTGTTGTGTGTAAAGAAATATATCGATGAAATTATATTTATTAATGGAGATATATAACATAGATTATCAAGGATTCATGTTATAACCCATTATAATTATTTATTCACTCTAATATGAACAACTGAGAATATATTCTCCACATCACATCTTTTGATTCCCACATAGATTCTTCAAATTTATTGTTTTTTCAAAAAACAATAACAATTTGACTGATCTATTTCATAAAAATTTCTATCTTTAACCCATAATATCTGATAGATAATACTAATCATATATATCATGATACATGGGAATAACGTCTGAGAAAAATACATGTGAAGAATAATGTGTTTATTTTGTAACACCCCAAATGCTACTATGGCTGGAAAATACTATCTCCCAAAAATGTTACAAAAATTCCTCCCTTTAAAGAGAATATATTAAAAACTGTATTTTAAAGTGAATATATATAATTTTAAATTGACAAAAATAACTCAATTTTTTAATTAATCATAGAAAAATTATATTAGTGTGAATTTTTTATTGTTTTATAAAAAGGTATTTTTTTTATTCAAAAATTATTTTTTTCATTGAAATTATAATTTTTTATGAATTTTAGTTATATAAGAATGACCTAAGAGTTATTAGAACCATTTTTTTATTTCAATATTAATTAAACGAATCACATTATATATTTTAAGATATTATTTTAATTTAGAAAACCTATTTTATACACTTTTAAAACTAATTAAATTTTTTTATTAATATAAATATTATATTCAATATTTTCTTATTGTAAAGAATTTTCAAGGATGTTTTAGTTTAATATTGCATTCAATGCCTCATAAAATTAATTTTTTTATAATAAATAAATTTATGTCATTAAAATTTGTATCCAATATAATTTTATCTTATATAAAATTTTAATTTTTAAAAAATTTATTTCTATGAAAAATGTTTTTATGTGATTAAAAATATTAATATTAAAATTAACTGTTCACATATATAGAAATAATATATCATTAAAAGATTTTTAAATTTTAGTAAATAAGTACCATATTTTCTAAAAATAGCAATCTTAATCATTTTTATCAAAAATAACTGTAATGGTTAGAAATTAATTACCAAAGTAAAAGTAAATTATGGTAAATTTTAAAGAGTTAAAATGAAAAACCATAAATCACTAAAATATGTATAAAATTGAATGGTTGAGGTTAGTTTTTAAAAACAATAATTTTTCTATCCTCTTTTTTTCACATTATTTTATTGAAACATGAATTGGAATTTTTTTTGAAAAGGAAAGGGTTAGTCACAAAACTACCCTCCCCTTCACATATAAATGGGTGACGTGTTATCCAATTAATTATACACCTTCCATTATAATATATCCTTTAAAATATTCCATTTACCTCTTATAATATCCCTCACCCATTAACATTATATTCTGGTCACTCATTATTATCCAATACCCTTATAATTCAAGGAGACATCCAAGGAAATTCAGGCTCCCGGCATGAGTATTATAAATTCATTAGTTATATTATTCATTATCATCTATAGAATTTAATATATACACATGAATATTAATATATTATTATTATTATACATTCATATTAATTGAAAAAATTTACTATATTTATTTACTAATACTCTACATCAATTAACAAAAACAAAATTGTTGTTCATGTGTTACGCATACTATCACCACTGGACACAACATGTTTCATTTTCCTTCATTTACTTACAATATGGGATATAAGGATGGTATTAAATGATAAATATTATGTATATAATATTATTAGTTTTATTATGTGACAATTTTCTTAATATTTCAATGATATGACCATCAAGAAATCATTGTTAGTTTAATCGTTTAAAATAAATGTGCTAGGAGGACAATCTTTTGATCAAGTTGTTTATTGTTAAAATATTTTTTATTTATTTTTATAATTTCATATAATTATTAAATATAACACTAATAAATACTAAATACGTTCATTATACCCATGTTATTTTTATATTACAACTCAACCATGTCAAGCACGTCAACAAATCATGGTATGTTCTTCTTTGAGTCAGTTTAATCACCTAATTGAACAACACAATAAATTTATGTCATGGATGACTATGAGGCCTTATTTATCGTTATATTATGATATAAATTCATAAATATGGATTTTTTTAGTTTTTTTATATTATATCAATATCTAATTCATCAATTAAGTAAACACCATTTATTCATAAAAATCACCAAAACATGATTTTTATTAACTTCATTATCATGGAATATAACATTAATTAACTATTAATAATACACAATGAAATAATAATGAATTTGAACACTACAATTTTGAAGCATTAACAAATTATCAAAACTATAAACACAGATGTGGGAAATTAGAATAACTCATTTTAAGAATGATAGTTTATTAAGAGTATGAATGAAAATAGATGTTAGTAAGGTTATTAATTAATATATAAATATAGATATGTTTATGATTTAGGAGGTTAAAGTATATTCCTAGAAGTTTTTTTATGTTTTAAGTGTTTTTAATTCTCAAATTCCTTTATTTGATACATCATTTGAATTTTTCATCATTTTTCCTTAATTTGGTGTATATACAACTTATTAAGATGTTATATAATTAAATTCAGTAATTCATAGAATTATAAGACCAACTTTAATTCCTCTCTTACAAGTTGTCATTATTTAATTTCTACCCAATACATAATGGGTTTTATTTCAAATCAATTATCATTATTAGGTATCAGGTTATAATAACAACTTCTTTCATTATGTGTTGTGAACTCATTTACATGGAATACATTTTCCTTTTTATTCTTTTAATTTAGGTATTTACAAGTCTATATTTTTACCCTTATATCTTAGTTTTAATTCAAGAGTTACCACTTCCATGGTGTAAAAATCATCCTCTGTTTTATAAATTAATTGTTTTTATTATTTCCTATATTAAATATTCATTTCAGTTTACTAGAATGTGGATTCTACAATGGAACAAAAGTACCTAGGGGAAATAAACCTAAAAAGGATTGGTAGAGAATTGACTAAATCATCACCCTAGTTCCCAATAAGTGTTACTAACAATAAAAAATTGTAAATAAACCCCTAGAGATATGATTTGGAATATTGTTAGGATATTAATAAACCATTATGGAGAATTTTTCCTACCATTATCTCAGTCACCTACCAACTTAATCTATATGATCCAATTATAGTCTTACAGAGATAAACAAGAACATTTTAAGTTCTTTCTCTGCTATAATAATTTGATAAGTTTTCATTATGTTACTTTGATGACAACCCATTAATTTCATTTTTATTAGTTAATGTTATCCTTGAAGTGTACAATATTCTATTAAATAGGGAAGTTTATTATATTTGTGTTTCTCATTAAATAGAAACCCAAGTTTTATTCAATAATAGGTTCTTTAGGGAATTTAATGAAAGGTCTTAATGAATATTATGGTGAATACATTGGCATTAAACAACTGATCGGTGGACCTATAATTATATATCCCCTAGATGCATATATAGGATTCATTTTTTAAAACAAGTTATGTTTTGATGGATACAACTTCCAGTAATATAATAGTGACTTTATTGTGGTCATGAAGAAAAGTAATGATTCTGGGCATAAGTCCTTGAAAAGGATTTTTTATTTTATGGAATTGTGCACACCATTAGTAATATATCTATGATTAAATTTTATCCATATTTTCATTTATTTCTAAGGATATAGAATGCCCTGAGTTTTAGTTGATCATGGATTCATGTTGTTCATATATTCATTCCATGTCTCTTATTCCATGTTTGTGTTATCTAATATATTTTTTGTATGATACTCCTTACTAAAAATCTAATCTCATATTAATTTTTTTTTCTTTTCCCTAGGAAACCTATAGGAGAACTATATGTATATTTAAAGGTTATGGTGGAATGGATATTCTTGTTCTAATAATATATTCATGTTCTTTCTTATGTTTTTCAAGAGTAATGTACATATAAGTCTAGTCTTCCAAAACTACTATGCTAGTTTTTCCATTATGAACACTTATCTTTGTACCAAAAAATTTGTTAAATTTTTTTCTATTGGATCATAGAGTCTGAGATGTTACATAATTCCTCATTATAGATACATGGAACACATATTTAAAATGAGAGATATTTATTGGAAGAGATAATCTACAATAAAATATCCTGGAATAATCAAGAGTTTTGAAGGGACTGATATACATATACAGATCATCAAGACCATCATTAAAAATTTAATAACCTTATGATAAAAATATATTCATAGAAATACTTTTCAACAAATTTGAACTCTACATATAATTGTTGAATATCTGTGCAAATTTTTTGACTCTGAGCCATCAAGTGGTGATATAGAATAGTTGTAATCTGATCTACTGGTTTCTTATCTTTCTCAGGTCTCATGATAATTCTTTCTCAAAATTTATCCAATAATTTTGGTGTTCAAAACATCTTTATATAGACGTATTTATATGATGTTTTCTGTATACTTAATTGAAATTTATTATTATATGAAAAAACTACCAAATGAAGGTGTTGACGCTAACCTAATTTCAAATATAGTGAGAAATATATCTATAGGTCCTCTAGAGTTTGAATGGTCCTCTTATACTATCCATCAATCAAAGGTTTAAATGTAGTATTTAAACTCAAAAATTTATCTAGATACTATTGATGTCTTATCCAGAACATCAAGGTAAACCTTCTATCCAAATTAGATACAACAAAATGTATAACTCTAAGAAACCTTACCTCTTCTTTAATTTGTATCTTTTAAAACTGATCAATAGTGAAATATTCCCTTATGTAAACGAAATGAATTGATTTCATAAGAAAATTTACTAAAACCCAAATATAATTGTTCTCTTTAGATGTTTTTGAGAGTCCAATGATGAAATCCATATTTATTTTTCCTATTTTCTTTTAGGTATGGGTAATGGTTGAAACAAACCCTTATACATTTTCCTCATATCCTTAACTTATTGATATACCATGTTTTATGATACAGACTCTACAATAGACATTTTTAAATTATACCACCATAAATAACCTTTATAACCTCTATATATATACATACTTTTGAGATGAATAGAGAATGAAAAACTATAAGCTTATTCCATCAACTCCTTATTCTAGTATTAAATTGATATGAAACATACCAGGTTTGGGAATAATATCATTCCATCACAATCATGTTTAAACTAAAGAACATATTTCACCTTCTTCTGTAGTTCCACATCAACCTTTTAGTCACATTAATCCCAACATTAATGGATGGATGAACATTGATTTGGGAATGATATTATTTTTCACCATTACTAAGGATTTCAATATCATCATTTTGAAAATCTAATAAAAATTCATCTATTTCAATCCTCATTTGGGATAATCTATCATGGTCTTTCTAATTCTAAACATCATATACCCAGTTTCTCTTCTCATGGTGATAGTTTATTGAGTATCCAGAATCGTCAATCCACTATAACCATATCCTTTTATAAATATTCTACTCTTATTGTGTGAATATATATTTCAATAATTTATGATATATTTTTATATCACACCATTCACAATAAAGATAATTCTTCAATATTATTAGAGTAAAAAATAATTCTACCAAATCTAAATCATTAGTTGGGTAATTTAGATAAGGAATTTTGAATTGGTGTGAGGAATAATCTATCACCATATCACTCATAATTATGAAACAAATTAGTATCTTATTTGATACATCAAAAAATATAATAAACCCTTCTCCACTATAGGGTATTGTAACCAAATTTTTATTGACCATCCTTCTTTTATTCTTTATAAAATTTTCTTAACATTCATGTACTCAAAGAAACCTAGATACCTTTAGTGTCAACTTGGTTATTAGATTAAATATCTATGACAAAAATCTCACCAATCCATAGAATTATCCTTCCAACCCATGAAAACAATGAATCCCAGTTACCATTATTGGTCTGGGCCTTTGGTTAATATCTTCGGTCTTTATAGGATCCACCAATATACAGTCACTTGAGGTTATATAACCTAAGAATACAAATTTATCAATCCAAAAATCATACTTTGAATACTTATCATAAAAATTATACTTATTTAGGGTCTCCAACACAATCCTGAATTTTTTCCATTCTCTTTATTACTCTACAAATATATAATAATGATATCAATAAAGACAAGCATAAATTAATCAAGGAAAAATTTAAATAATAATTTCATTAAATCCATGAAGATATCATGAGATTTAGAATATCTAAATGGAATCACTATAAATTCATAATTATCATACCTCATATGGATGATTTTCTTCGATATATTCTCATTTATGGCCCTCAATTTATGATATCAATATCAAATATCAATTTTCGGAAAATATTAAGCTCCTTGTAATTGATGAAATAGTTCCTTGATTTGGGGTATATGATACTTTTTTTCTTGATAGTGAAATTTTTATGTTCTATATAATCAATGCAGAGGCTCATTGATCCCTTTTTCTTTATAAAAAATGAATTGGTTCCCCCCATGGTGACACACTTGGTAGTATGAACCCCCTATCCATATTTTATTAGTTTTTCTTCCTCAATTCCAACAACTCAATAGGGAAAATTTGATATTTAGTCTTTGAAATAGATATAGAATGGGGTTCGTGTTATATTTAAAACTGATCTTTTCAATTTTGGTAAAGAATTGAAAATTCTTCAAGAAAAAATCTTTATAATCCTGTATAATAGGTATATCATCAATTTTGAGTTTCTCCCCAGTAATTTGAGAAAAATAACCCAAATGAGTAGGTAGTAAGACCCATAAAACATAATTAAATACCATTGGATGTTCATGTTAACTCCTATAATTAAATATTATCATAGATTTATTAAGAATATCAAATATTATATCTCTTACTCTAAAATTGATATATACTCTATATAGAGGGAGATAATATCTTCCCAAAATAAAAGTAAATTCAAATATAGTGAGATTCTCTATATTTTCAAGAAAAAAAATTCCTACACAATTTTATTATATTGGAGTTATAGAAATTATGTGAGATCATCATAACTTTATAAGTTTTTTCTAGTAACTAAAAATGTTATTATTTATGTTGTGATGTGATTCCCTTAAAAATTTATTTATAAAAAATTGTGGGTAAATAAAAAGTGATATTAAACATTAACAATTATAGAGTAGATCGTATGTGTACTTTTCACCAATTAACTCACATGACCCCATATTTGAATATGTGATAACATAATATTTTTCTTTATCTATCATCATAAGAATATATTGATACATATTCTCATAATTAATCCTCGGATTCATGTACTAAGAGATGAAATTTCAACATTTCTTGAAATTATATAATTGGAGTGTGTATTGAACATTCAATTGAGATTTCTCACTAATATTTTCATTTAATGGATGCATCGTATTTCTTTATCATTATATTTTTTAAAGATCTTATTTTCTGAAAATAAAATATTTAGCATGACCCACATATATGTTTCCACCATGCTTCCTTCCACACTTTAGAAATTATGGAATATTAATTTAATTTCATTAATGGGTTTTATTATTATAATTTCCTCAATATTCCATCATTTCCTTATTATCCCCAAAACCACAAGAACAATGAAGTTATACCATCCCCATTTATAATTTGAGAGCATGATGAATGATTTAATCTTAGTTATCAAAGCCCCTTATCGGGAATTCTTTTCGGAGACTTGGTCTTATGACTCTGAAGAATCAGATAACATTTCTTTGATGATCCATGTTAAAACTCTAAAAATACTTAGTAAGTCTTCTAAAAATTACCTCATATATGTTTATGGATTCATCATCCTTATAATTTAGTTCTATTAATTTCCATTTCATGTTATTGGATATTTTGTGGGAAATACTTGTTGAAAATGCCTACTTAAACTCTTCCCTTGTAATGGAGTCAATTTCCTCCTCTTTACTTGTATTATTAATATTAATTCTTCAAAATTCTTATTTTCCTTCTAAATTATATAGTGCTCAAAAAAAATTCCATTTTATGAACATTAGAAAATGAAAATTTTCATTTTAGTGGTATTTAACCATTTCAAAACCATTATTGGATCGTAAGAACTACTAAAAAAGTGTATGTTTTTTCATTTACAACTCAATAGATTTTTGTTCATTTATTTTTATATTTGTATTTTCAACAGGAATCATGATACTATTCAAATATTGAGAGAGTTTGGTTGTCATGGATGCAAGATTTCACATCCCTACTCCCATTACTTTTGGTTTCTCATGAGCAAGGCCACTACACAGCCTATCACATTCATCATTTGAATGATTCCCCATAGGGAAATCCATTTACTAGGAAAGAATGTGTAACACCCAAGACTTGTATGTTATATAAATCATCAAAGGAATCTTTTTCTACACAACACTTGCTTGACACGCAATCACGACCTTCCTCGATAGCTTGCATCGTACGCAATACCGAGTTTCACTAAACAATAATATGCTATTAAAACTAGCCGTTATGAATAGTAATAACCACTTTTTGAAATTTTATAAATTTTATTTTTCAAAATAGACTTCATTTTTGGACTCAGAATATCGAAATTAGCCTAGGGTGAAATTTTGGTATTTTTCTGAAAACTTTCAATTTTTGATGAATAGTGAAACCACTAAGTGGTAGGTTAAAAACTGAATTTTGCATAAAACTTAATTTTACCGCTTCTGTGAATGGAATTTTGAAAATCCGACAGACACGGTTAATATCAAGGACTAAAATGTGGTTCAATGAGATAAAAATAATTTTTTGGTGAATAGTAACTTTTTACTTTTTTACCGCGGTTATTAGTAAATAGGGTAACTAAGGGTAAATATGATATTAATATTACCCTAACACATGTCCTAATTCTATTGGACAAGTGTAATTCGACCAAAAACAAACTTAGGAATAAAAATATGACCATTTAGGCCCACTTGGATTAGATTAGGACATTTATTATTAATTTATTTAAAGAAGGGTTAAAATAGTTAAAATCAAAGTTTAATAAGTAAATCATTTTTAATATGGGGTTATACATAAGATAAATTCGGCTATAAATATTCAATAGAAAGATAAAACGATTTCCTACATAATGGTATTTTATTTGTAATTTTTAGATATTAAATAATTTAATTTATTTATGACACAATGATGATGCAGTAATTATCTTATTAATGAAATATTGACATAATTGATGTTATAAACACCCAAATAAATTTAATTTGAGACTTTTTATGAATTACACAAATTTTCTAGGTTACTATGATATATTATTGTTGATTTAATCAACTTGGTTCGAACATATAATTCTGTTATGACTTTCAAAAAAATCATATATCAAATAGTGTCAAAATTGACACAAAATAGTTTTTAAATCAAATATTATATTATTAATTGTTATTTTATTCTTAAAAATCTAAGGTTCGGCCAAATGACTTAGATAAGGATATATATATTAATAATAAACAATTTGGGGTTCGTTTGGCATGTTATAGTATGTGTATTAACCATATAGTGAAAGAAAACAAAAAGACACGTTAAAAGTTAAATTATTTAACTTAGAGTTAAATTTAATTGATAAGGTTAATATAATACCCTAAACATGTCTAAATCCTATTGGTTGATGGGATTGCGACCCATCCCCACTTTAGCTTCGAAATAAGACCGTTTTGAACCATTATAAACCGATTTTGACTTTAATATAAAATAATATTTTGAGATATTCCTAAGGTGCCCCTCTCCTCCCTTATAAAAGGGCACCTCCTCCCCCTCCTCCTCACACCAATTTGAGCACTCAAGCTCGGCCAACCCCTGCCATTTTCGCCTCTCCACTTCCCTAGAATAATCCTAGAGGTCCTGGTCTTCTTCAAAGACCAATATTAGTTCCCTATGTGAAGGATTCAAAGAGGCGTTCCAAAGAAGAGGTAATATCCGTTACCGATCTTTTCAATTTCTTTCTTCTTCATCTTCTTCTTCTTTAGTTGTTTCATGATAATGTAATAACATCAGTATTACTTAGATACTGATATGTTATTATAAATATGAAACAACCCTAATTCACCTTCTATCCATCCTACGGAAAAATGAAATCACCGCGCGTGCGTACGTACGGAATACCGTCTCCACGCCGTGGTGTAATCTATTTTCCACCACCACCATACAAGAATTTGTATAATGGTGTAATGAGTAACTATTTATGATTATTATAAAGTTATATTGATACTGAAATAATATATATATACTCCAATACAATTCCACGATCATAGGAATGATATCATCACTCGTGCGTACGTACGGAATACCGTCTCCACGATGTGATGCGACTCGTTCCACATGATCATCATTACATAGTAATTATATAAATGAATTGAATGAATAAATATGATATATGTTACAATAATACCATTCTGGATATAAGGTATCTATAACCTTAAAAGAAGAATAATAATTTATTCGGCAAAACACGCATAAGAACAAAAGGCAATAAAGACCCGAGTAACAAGTAACAATGAAATATTACTAACAAAAAGCTAAGAATATGACCATATATGATATCATATCAATATTTATGACTCTGGAATAAGTCAATAACATTATTTAAACCATTATACAGGAGCTTCGGACACGTACAAAGCAAATCGGACCTAAGGTAAGGGAAAATATCACAATCTCATTTTTATCCGAGATTGTTTATTCGTAAGTATTTATTGGGGTGTATTTTATCATCCACATCCATGTTCCCTAAATATGTAATATTATTTCCATCCTTCTACAATAGTTTATATCCAATTTTACCCTTCGGTAGTTTTTTTGTAAAAGATATGAAAGGAATCTTTTGTCGTTTTTCGTACGAGGTACTTTTTGACTTTTCCTACAAAAGTACGAAGAATGTTTTTTTTAACTTATATGGCATGAATGGATTTTTAAAACATTATTTCCAAGAAGCTTCCTTTATAAGTTTTAAAGTTTATTTTTAATCAAATTGTTTTATTTTAAAGTCGTATGACATGTTATGAAAGGAAAAATGTTTTTGAAGTAGAAAGGATATTTTCCTCAAGAATGGAGTTCAAGTATTTTATCAAAATTATTTTCCATCTAAGACAATAAAAGGGTTCTGTTTTTATCCCTATTATTACATGGATTTGATTATGTTGTGATGGAAACATTTTTATGAATTCCTTTATCTTATATGAATTGTTTTATGATGTCATGTTGTTTAAGAATCCCATTTTTATTACATGGATTACGCTATGATGTATGGTTTATGATTATGTGGAACACATAAGAAAGGATTCATTATAAGATGGGTGGGACCTATATCTCCCTCCAATGCATTGGGTAAAGGTTTTATATCTCATGAGATAGACATGGATGGAACGGTAGGTTATACCGGTTCAGTGAAACAGGACTGGAATGAGGGTGACTCGGTTCAGAAAGGGACTTTGTCCACTAAGATAGTATTGGAAATGAGTCATGACTAACAAGAAATGATTTTCCATGATTATGTGTGCATGCCACAAAGTTTCAAGTTTTATGTTATGATTATGGGGATCTCATTTTCACTTCTATGATTTATTCCATGTTAAGATATTATGATCTCTTTTGCAGGTTATGATTTTCAAAAAGATATGATATGATTTTTATCTCCTTTGATTACCCTTACTGAGCATTTGATCTCACCCTTTTATTATTTCTTTTCCCCAGGATATAAAGAAAGGTTTTAGGTAAAAAAAAGAAGATCTTTATGGGAGATGTTAAAGATCTTTCACCACGATTAGAATATTACGTTCCGAGTTTCCAAAGACACTAAACTATTACGATCCTTGTGTGTGTGTTTTTTTTGTACTAAGTATTCCGCAAAAGTAATGTAATGTCCATGTAAGACAAGCTTCGGGTCTTTACAGTTGGTATCAGAGGAAAGGTTTAGTCAACCTTTGGAAACTAGGATGCGAGAACTTTAGTGAGATCCCTAGAGATATTTCTAGGGTATGTATAGGGATTTCCCTAAGGCTAAGTATACGTATAGTTTATAGTACTAGAATTACGCTAACGATCATAGAATTAAACCTAAGATGTTAGATATTGAAGGTACTCCCCCTTTATTATGTTGTTTTCCCTAGCATGATTTTTTCCTCTCACACTATTCTTTTTGGGTTTTAGACGATGGCTGGAACCCGAAGGAACCGTGTTGATCAATGCAATGGACAATGCAATGATTGCCCTCCCGAACAAACAAATGTTATGGGAGATGGAGTGCAAAATCTTATTGCTATAATTACACAAGATATGAATCATTCTGGACTTCCAAATGAGCAAAGAAGGGAACAATATTCTATTGAGTCCTTCATGAGGCAACACCCACCTTCTTTCAGTGGGTATTCTGATCCACTTGTTGCTGAACAATGGATCAGTACCACTGAAAAGATATTTTCAGTTCTTCAATGTTCTAAGCATGATAAAGTCATCTTAGCAGTATATCGTTTGGAAGGTGAAGCTGATCAATGGTGGAATCTTATCAAGAATACGAGGCCAAGAGATGAAATTGAGTCCATGGAATGGGACGAGTTCAAGAACTTATTTTTCAATAAGTACTTCCCTCGTATTCTCCGAACAAAGATGGAGAAAGAGTTCCTTGAACTGAAGCAAAGGGATGATGAATCTGTTGGTACCTATGAAGCAAATTTTACAAGACTTGCAAGGTACGCTTCTGGTATTATTATCCAACCTGAGAGTAAGATCGATTGATTCTTTAGTGGCTTAAAACCAAGTCTTCGAAGGGAGTTATCCATAAGGGACTTCAATAGCTACGAGGAAATTGTTCGATGTGCTCTTAAAGTCGAGATGGAGATTGGAATAACCCATCAGTCACATGGGTTTGATAAGAAGAGGAAGATGGAATTCAAAGAAAAATCTAAAGAGCACACGGAAAAGAAGATGAGCTTTTCCTTATGCTCAAAGTGTGGAAAGAAACATGGAGGGAGTTGTCTTAAAGGGACAAGTAAATGTTTTAAATGTGGAAAGTAAGGTCATCGGGCATTTGAATGCCGTGATAATGGGAAGAATATGTCTAATGACGCAAACAAATGAAGGGATACACAGAATGAACCTACTACACTTCAATGTTTCAAGTGCAAGGAGATGGGGCATTATGCCAATCAATGCCCAAATCCAAGGGTTGATGATGATGGTCGACGTCAACAAAATCTTAAGGCTAAAGACAAAGGAAAGTCACATGCAATTTCTATCAGCAATGTGGAGTACGATAACGAAGTGGTGAAAGGTACAATTACCATCCACTCTAAAGTAGCAAATGTTTTATTTGATTCTGGATCCACCCACTCTTTTATTTCTAAAGAATTTTCTAAGGGTATCACCGTATTACCTCAACAATTAGATGTTGAGTTAGATGTGACAACAACTAATGGCACAACAGTCACATCAAAAGTTTATAATTCTTCTCCGATCGAAGTTTGTGGGAAAGTGCTTCCTGCAAATCTTGGGATCCTTCCTTTAGTGGAATTTGATGTGATTCTTGGCATGGATTGGCTTTCTCTACATGGAGCTCATATCAATTTCCAAAGAAGGGAAGTCACATTTCATATTCCAAATCAATCTACGATCGTATATCAATGCAAGGATGAACATAACCTTCCAGTGGAAATTTCTTCCATCTTATGGGTATTGATTCCACTAAATGAAGGTTATTTATCTCAAATGGTTGGTGAGAAACTCACGATTAAGAATATGCCCATTGTACGGGAGTTTGATGATGTCTTTCCGGAGGAATTACCGGGTCTTCCACCAAATCGTGAAGTTGAGTTTTCAATAGAACTCGTACCGGGTGCTTTTCCTATTTCAAAGACACCATATAGAATGGCCCCAATTGAGTTGCAGGAATTGAAGAAGCAACTCCAAGAGAATCTTGATAAGGGATTCATACGCCCTAGTGCGTCACCTTGGGGAGCACCTGTTCTATTTGTTAAGAAGAAATATGGATCAATGAGACTCTGCATTGATTATCGAGAACTTAGCAAGATCACTATCAAGAACAAATATCCTCTCCCACGCATTGATGACTTATTTGACCAACTACGCGGAGCTCAATAATTTTCCAAGATTGATCTTCGTTCAGGGTATCATCAATTAAGGGTCAAAAGGGAGGATATACCGAAGACGGATTTCCGTACAAGGTATGGACACTATGAATTTATAGTGATGCCATTTGGTCTTACTAATGCCCCTGCTATCTTCATGGATCTAATGAATAGAGTCTTTAGAGACTATCTTGATCAATTTGTGGTAGTCTTTATAGACGATATTCTTGTCTATTCAAAGAGAAAGGAAGAGCATGAAGATCACTTGAGAATTATATTGAAGACCCTGAGAAAGGAGAAGATTTATGCCAAATTTACCAAGTGTGAATTTTGGCTTCAAAAAGTTGCATTTTTGGGTCACATAATCTCAAAAGAGGGGATATCTGTGGATCCAGCAAAAACAGAGGTTATCGAAAGATGGTCGAGACCAACAACAGTAACTGAGATTCGAAGTTTTCTTGGTTTGGCTGGATATTATCGACGTTTTGTAAAAGATTTTTCACGATTATCTAATCCACTCACCAAGTTGACTCGGAAAGGAGTTAAGTTTGTCTGGACAGAGGAATGTGAAGAGAATTTCAAGGAGTTGAAAAGAAGGTTATCCAGTGCACCTGTGCTCACAGTGCCTTGTAGTAGAGAAAGGTTTGTGATCTACAGTGATGCATCCAAGAAGGGATTGGGGTGTGTTCTTATGCAAAATGATATGGTGATAGCTTATGCCTCACGACAGTTGAAAATCCATGAGCAAAATTACCCAACACATGATTTGGAGTTAGCTGCGGTAATCTTTGCATTAAAGATTTGGAGGCATTACCTTTATGGTGAAAGGTGTGATATTTATACTGATCATAAATGTTTAAAGTGTATTTTCACACAAAAGGAGCTGAATATGCGCCAAAGAAGATGGTTGGAGCTGATTAAGGATTATGACTGCTCAATCCATTACCACCATAGGAAAGCAAACAAGGTGGCAGATGCATTAAGTCGACAAGACCATGCTAGTTTATCCAAGATGAGGATCACAAAAGATCCAATATTTATGGATTTAAAAAGGATGGATCTTGGAATTATAATGGAAGCGGAAAAATCTTATCTTTCTCAAATGAATGTTCAACCATCTATACATGTGAAGATTAAAGAGGCATAGAAAGAAGATGTCGAGTTACAAAAGAAGGTGAGAAATGTTCCTGAATTAAACCTTGATTGTGATGGGATAATAAAGTTCAGGAATCGGGTTTGTGTTCCTTCTATCCCCGAATTAAAGAAGGAGCTGTTGGATGTGGCTCATAGTTCTTTATTCTCTATTCATCCTGGAAGCACGAAGATGTATAGGGACCTGAAAGAGTACTTCTGGTGGGATGGCATGAAAAGAGATGTTGCTGAATATGTCTCTAGATGCTTGGTTTGTCAACAAGTTAAAGCTGAGAGACAGAAGTCTAAGGGGATGTTACAACCATTACCCATACCCGAATGGAAATGGGAAAACATCACTATGGACTTTGTCACAGGACATCCTAAAACATCCAAAGGCAATAATGCTATCTGGGTCGTAGTTGATCGTCTTACAAAGTCTGCACACTTCATTCCTATTAGAGAGGATTTCTCTCTAGATCAGCTTGCCAGGATATATGTAAAGGAAGTGGTAAGATTGCATGGAGTACCACATTCTATTATATCTGATCAGGATCTGAGATATACCTCGATGTTCTGGCGAAGTCTTCAGCATACTCCGGATACAGAGTTGAGTTTCAGCACTGCTTATCATCCCCAGACAGACGGTCAGTCTGAGAGAACAATTCAAACCCTAGAAGATATGTTGAGAACTTGCTCTATGGATTTCAAAGGAGGTTGGGATCAAAACCTACCTTTGGTGGAATTTTCTTATAATAATAGCTTTCACTCCAGTATTCAGATGGCTTCTTATGAAGCTCTCTATGGAAGGAAATGCAGGACTCCAACTTGCTGGGATGAAGTTGGGGAAAGAAAGCTATTAGGACCTGATCTCGTTGATGAAATGGCAGAAAAGGTCAGATCTATTCAACAACACATAAGAGCAGCTCAGAGTCGACAGAAACGTTATGCCGACAACCGAAGAAAAGACCTAGAGTTTGAAGTGGGTGATAAAGTCTTCTTACGAATATCTCCCTGGAAGAGGGTTATGAGATTTGGAAAGAAGGGGAAGTTGAGCCCTAGATATATCGGTCCTTTCAAAATACTGGATCGTGTTGGGAAGGTAGCTTACCGATTAGCACTTCCACCGAATCTCTCTCAAGTTCACGATGTGTTCCATGTATCTCTCCTGAGAAAGTACATACCTGATCCTTCACATGTACTCAGCTCAGAAGTTGTACCGCTGGAGCAAGATCTTTCTTATGAAGAACAGCCGATAGAGATTCTGGATCATAGCGAAAAAGTCCTATGAAACAAGACCACTCTATTGGTGAAAGTTTTATGGAGGAACCACCAACTTGAAGAAGCTACATGGGAGCTTGAGGATATGATGAGGGAGAAGTATCCTCATCTGTTTTTACAAAGTGACGAATTTCGAGGGCGAAATTCTTTTTAAGGGGGGTAGAATGTAACACCCGAGACTTTTATGTTATATAAATCATCAAAGGAATCTTTTTCTACACAACACTTGCTTGACACGCAATCGCGACCTTCCTCGATAGCTTGCATCGTACGCAATACAGAGTTTCACTAAACAACAATATGCTATTAAAACTAGCCGTTATGAATAGTAATAACCACTTTTTGAAATTTTATAAATTTTATTTTTCAAAATAGACTTCATTTTTGGACTCAGAATATCGAAATTAGCCTAGGGTGAAATTTTGGTATTTTTCTGAAAACTTTCAATTTTTGATGAACAGTGAAACCACTAAGTGGTAGGTTAAAAACTGAATTTTGCATAAAACATAATTTTACCGCTTCTGTGAATGGAATTTCGAAACTCCGACAGACACGGTTAATATCAAGGACTAAAATGTGGTTCAATGAGATAAAAACAATTTTTTGGTGAATAGTAACTTTTTACTTTTTTACCGCGGTTAATAGTAAATAGGGTAACTAAGGGTAAATATGATATTAATATTACCATAACACATGTCCTAATTCTATTGGACAAGTGTAATTCGACCAAAAACAAACTTAGGAATAAAAATATGACCATTTAGGCCCACTTGGATTAGATTAGGACATTTATTATTAATTTATTTAAAGAAGGGTTAAAATAGTTAAAATCAAAGTTTAATAAGTAAATCATTTTTAATATGGGGCTATACATAAGATAAATTCTACTATAAATATTCATTAGAAATCTAAAAAGATTTCCCACATAATGGTATTTTATTTGTAATTTTTAGACATTAAATAATTTCATATATTTATGACACAATGATGATGCAGTAATTATCTTATTAATGAAATATTGACATAATTGATGTTATAAACATCAAAATAAATGTAATTTGAGACTTTTTATGAATTCCGAAAATTTTCTAGGTTACTATGATATATTAGTGTTGATTTAATAAACTTGGTTCGAACATATAATTCTGTTATGACTTTCAAAAAAATCATATATCAAATAGTGTCAAAATTGACACAAAATAGTTTTTAAATCAAATATTATATTATTAATTGTTATTTTATTCCTAAAAATCTAAGGTTCGGCAAAATGACTTAGATAAGGATATATATATTAATAATAAACAATTTGGGGTTCGTTTGGCATGTTATAGTAAGTGTGTTAACCATATAGTGAAAGAAAACAAAAAGACACGTTAAAAGTCAAATTATTTACCTTAGAGTTAAATCTAATTGATAAGGTTAAAATAATACCCTAAACTTGTCTAAATCCTATTGGTTGATAGGATTTCGACCCATCCCCACTTTAGCTTCGAAATAAGACCCTTTGGAACCATTATAAACCGATTTTGACTTTAATATAAAATAATATTTTGAGATATTCCTAAGGTGCCCCTCTCCTCCCTTATAAAAGGGCACCTCCTCCCCCTCCTCCTCACACCAATTTGAGCACTCAAGCTCGGCCAAACCCTGACATTTTCTCCTCTCCACTTCCCTAGAATAATCCTAGAGGTCCTGGTCTTCTTCAAAGACCAATATTAGTTCCCTAAGTGAAGGATTCAACGAGGCGTTCCAAAGAAGAGGTAATATCCGTTACCGATCTTTTCAATTTCTTTCTTCTTCAACATATTCTTCTTTAGTTGTTTCATGATAAAGTAATAACATCAGTATTACTTACATACTGATATGTTATTATAAATATGAAACAACCCTAATTCACCTTCTATCCATCCTACGGAAAAATGAAATCACCGCGCGTGCGTACGTACGGAATACCGTCTCCACGCTGTGGTGTAATCTATTTTCCACCACCACCTTACAAGGATGGGTATAATGGTGTAATGAGTAACTATTTATGATTATTATAAAGTAATATTGATACTTATATAATATATATATATACTCCAATACAATTCCGCGATCATAGGAATGATATCATCACTCGTGCGTACGTACGGAATACCGTCTCCACGATGTGATGCGACTCGTTCCACATGATCATCATTACATAGTAATTATATAAATGAATTGAATGAATAAATATGATATATGTTACAATAATACCATTCTGGATATAAGGTATCTATAACCTTAAAATAAGAATAAGAATTTATTCGGCCAAACACGCATAAGAACAAAAGGCAATAAAGACCCGAGTAACAAGTAACAATGAAATATTACTAACAAGAAGCTAAGAATATGACCATATATGATATCATATCAATATGTATGACTCTGGAATTTGTCAATAACACTATTTAAACCATTATACAGGAGCTTCAGACACGTACAAAGCAAATCGGACCTAAGGTAAGCGAAAATATCACAATCTCATTTTTATCCGAGATTGTTTATTCGTAAGTATTTATTGGGGTGTATTTTATCATCCACATCCATGTTCCCTAAATATGTAATATTATTTCCATCCTTCTAAAATAGTTTATATCCAATTTTACCCTTAGGTAAGTTTTTTTGTAAATGATATGAAAGGAATCTTTTGTCGTTTTTCGTACGAGGTACTTTTTGACTTTTCCGACAAAAGTACGAAGAATGTTTTTTTTAACTTATACGGCATGAATGGATTTTTAAAACATTATTTCCAAGAAGCTTCCTTTATAAGTTTTCAAGTTTATTTTTAATCAACTTCTTTTATTTTAAAGTCGTATGACATGTTATGAAAGGAAGAATGTTTTTGAAGTAGAAAGGATATTTTCCTCAAGAATGGAGTTCAAGTATTTTATCAAAATTATTTTCCATCTAAGACAATAAAAGGGTTCTGTTTTTATCCCTATTATTACATGGATTTGATTATGTTTTGATGGAAACATTTGTATGAATTCTTTTATCTTATATGAATTGTTTTATGATGTCATGTTGTTTAAGAATCCCATTTTTATTACGTGGATTACGCTATGATGTATGGTTTATGATTATGTGGCACACATAAGAAAGGATTCATTATAAGATGGGTGGGACCTATATCTCCCTCCAATGCATTGGGTAAAGGTTTTATATCTCATGAGATAGACATGGCTGGAACGGTAGGTTATACCGGTTCAGTGAAACAGGACTGGAACGAGGGTGACTCGGTTCAGAAAGGGACTTTGTCCACTAAGACAGTCTTGGCAACGAGTCATGACTAACAAGAAATGATTTTCCATGATTATGTGTGCATGCCACAATGTTTCAAGTTTTATGTTATGATTATGGGGATCTCATTTTCACTTCTATGATTTATTCCATGTTAAGATATTATGATCTCTTTTGCAGGTTATGATTTTCAAAAAGATATGATATGATTTTTATCTCCTTTGATTACCCTTACAGAGCATTTGAGCTCACCCTTTTATGTTTTCTTTTCCCCAGGATATAAAGAAAGGTTTTAGGTAAAAAAAAGAAGATCTTTATGGGAGATGTTGAAGATCTTTCACCATGATTAGAAGATTACGTTCCGAGTTTCCAAAGACACTAAACTATTACGATCCTTATGTGTGTGTTTTTTTATGTACTAAGTATTCCGCAAAAGTAATGTAATGTCCATGTAAGACAAGCTTCGGGTCTTTACAGAATGTATATTTTTAGTAGTAATAATCATAGTGATTAATCATGTACTCATTAATAATCATTCATAGAATTTTTAAATCATGACACATTCTTTTCATTAAAGACACCTTTGGTTCAACCAAGATCATTAATGGTCATTATATATTTAAATAATTCATAATATTTCTTAAAAAAAATTATTAACCCAGGAATATCCCCCATAAGTGTCTAGCTAGGTGTTCTTCTTTACTCCCACTCATCATGTACTGGTGATGAACGAGTTAATACCCAATCATCCTCTTTCACAGTTGTCACCCATAGGTTCATCAATTCCATATCTGCATCCACTTACCAGTATCCAAAAAGGGATATATTTTCTAGGAAATCCAAATAATATATTGTACATTGTAGGCGATGTTAGGAAGGTATTAGGTTTGTTATTTGCTGATATAGGACTCTCATGATGTGTGAGGAAGAGAGGATATGTGGTTTCCTTTTACAATAGAGGGAGAGGATGCACATGGGTATTTTTAAAATATAAAAATATATTACTATATTACTCAATTCAAGTGGAACAAAAATAAAAAAACTTCTTGGATAAAAAGTATATAGTAAAAATCCAATAAAATATTAAAATGAAAAAAATTATATTTATTTAACCTTATCTCTTAGGTTAACACCACATAGTGAACTCATTTAAACCTTAATCATTGTAATATATAATTACATTTTTTAATTTTAATTATGATTAATATTCAATTTAACCGTATTAAATAATATTAATTATTATTATTAGAAATAAAAAATCAATTTTATAATTTTTAATTTCTATAAGTGGAAGAATTTTATATTAATTTAAGTGCACAAAATGAAACAAAACCATTTAAAAAACAATTTTTCAGAATAAAATTGTGTTTACCTTCATTACATTCCTTGCGAAAATTATTAGATGATTGTAAAAATATTTTATTGCGGGTATTATCTAAAAATTTATTTAAAATATATAATCAATGTAAATTATTTTAATTTTTCCAAGAAAAAACATATTTTGCACATAAAAATTGTTTTTTCAAAAACCACTCTTTGTATCTTCAAATGAGTTTATTTTAATTTTTATCTATTTAAAAAATAATTTATAAATTTTATACATGTATAAAATATTGTTTTTAAAAATTTATTTTTTCTTATATGTACCCCCCCCCCCCAAGTCTAATGGCTATGTGATAACAATCACATTACACAATAATATTTTAATAGTATAACGTGGTTCATTTAAATTTGGTTTTTCATGAAAAGAAAACTATTAAAATATTTAAATTTATATAAATAGATATTTATCATAAATTATAAAAAATTTACACTTATAATTTATGTAAATTTTTACATCAAATAACACACTTTTCATTAAAATCCCTATTTTTACATGTTATGTGAATTTATTTTAAAATTTATATTTCAAACACTTAAAATTTTAATTTTTTAAAAATATTTTAAATTTTTAAATCATTATTCTAAAATTATTTAATAATTTTAATATTTATTTTTTTGTTACTATTTATTTCTAAGGTCCATGATTTGTTACTAAGGTAAAAGTAAATTTGGGTCAATGTGAAAAAAGATAAGAGAGAAATTATAAAGACATGCTATTTTTTATCTAAAAAGAGTTTATCAGTATAATATAAACCCACACACACTTAACATCCATGTTTTTCTATTTTGGATCCATTTACCTTTCAATTGTAACAATACATTCTTGAAAATGTAATGGTTACATCCAAAACAAACCATCCCTTCACATATAAAAGGGTATCACATAAACCACTTTAAGACTCACCTATATATCAATATTCATCATACAATTATTAAAAATTACTCCTATTTGAAAATTATTCAATTACAAAATAATTTCATTCACTATTAGTTAGCATAAGGTCTTGATTTAATAGCATAATTTGAAGGAAAATTCAATTCCTCAACTCATTATTATCAATTACTTCTCTTCTATTTTAATTATCATCTTTAATATTTTCTTTAGAAAACTAATATAATGATAATATTATCAATTAAATAATTTAATGATAATATATTAATGTTTTTATCATTATCTATTCATCTATATCGTCCATTAAGCAAAATGAAACTATTGTTTGGGCATACTTGCAGACTTTTTCCCCCATGGGTAATGGGATTCATTTTTTGATCACCACATAAAATTGATAGTTAAGAGGGTGGATTATATGTGTATATATGATTTTAATTACATTTTTAATCTTCTTTATATATCACATTATCATTTTATAACTACATCTCCTTACTCAATAAGTCATTATAACATGTTACCATTTGGTTTGATTTAACAACCTACATAAACGATGTTATAATGATTATATAACAAATGTTTATGGGGTATAATATTTACATAAGATCATATGATTATTATATATTAAATATGGTTTGATTATTCAATGAATTTTTTGTGAATATTTAAAATAATTATTAATATTTTACATTTCCATCATTAAACACGCTGATAACTCATTCATCGCAACTTACCTTTTTACAAGATATATTAATGTCCATCACCTAATGAAAATGGTACATGATTACCCACTGAAAAAATAAATAATATATATGTAATGATCTAGTAATTATGAAATTAAATCCATTTAGTGAGAATCAATCTCATTTTTATGATTTTTTTTCGAAACAAACAACTAAATAATCTAAAACTAGATTGTAAAAATAAGTGATAACTAATTAATATATTAATTATAATTGATAATAAATGAAATATATAAATGATTAATATATATTAATAATGTTTTCAGATATTATATTAAGATATTTATGTTTTTATACATAAGGTTAGAGTGCATTTGATTAAGTGGTTATAATGTTTATTGGTTTTATTTTCTAATTCTTTCCTTTAAGGCATGTTTTTTATTCCGCAACTAATTTCAATTATAAAGTGAATATACTTACTATTTGATATATCATATCATGTATTATATTTTAATAATGATATTTTATTTTTAATTAAAATCCCTCTTATTTAGGGTTCTTTCATTAAAATGTTACACAAATTTTAAGGGGTTCTTTACCTCAATTTGTAACGCCCCGACCCTAGTTGCCCAGAGTCGGTGCATTATTACATAACATTGGCATGATCACAAGAAAGATCAAATCTCGAAAGACCGATTAGTTTAGTATCCTTGGAAACACTAGATATATTCATAAGTTTTACATTACATAATAAAATGAAAAACTACTACAACAACATAATGTCTCCATAATCCACACTCTTATCCCCACATAATATCCCTGCAGGTCATTCATAACTTACTTCTTCACGTCCTGGGAAAAATAAAACATAGAAAAGGGGTGAGCTCAAATGTCCAGTAAGGATAACAATATAGAGGAAACTTTCATAAATAAGAATAAACATTTAAGGCAATGTATAACTAAAACAAAAGCCTTTCAAACATGAACTTTCAACATGGTATGGCATAAATAAAAGGAAATAATGACATTTACTTATTCACATGGATATTCTACTAATCGAATAATCACATGAAAAAATCAATAACCACTTTCATAATGTTGGAATGCATAAAGCTGAACTTTAATTTCTTTGTCAAGGCCTCATCCCAAGACCTTGGGGCTAACTGTAACTGGAACCCAACCCGGAGTGCCTCTAATTACCGAACACCAAACCGGAGTGCCTCTAATAACCGGACACCAACCCGGAGTTCCTCTAATAACCGGAGACCAAACCGGAGTTCCTCTAATAACCAGAGACCAAACCGGAGGGCTTGCTTTTACCGGTCCCCAACCCGGAACATACTTGTCTAACACATTCATCTGAATGAAAGGTTGAAATATAACATAAACATTTGGATTAAAAATAACTTATGAAATGTCAATACTTTAAACAAAAACCATGAGTGGCATAAGAATAACGTATCCACTGTGAAAAATATCACAAAACCTTCAATAAAATATGGATGTTTTGTATCATAATAAATCAACTTCAAATAAGCTTAAAATCCATCAAAAGATGTTGACATAGATGAAATCAAAACTATTTTGGAGAAATATCACTTTTTTTAAAAAATCATTTTAAAAGTATCATAATTATAAAATAATACATTCAATTTGAAAATATTCTTATAAGCTTGTATGGGAAGCTTCGACGATTTTATAACGGAGGAAAATAACCGCACCCGCCGTATAAGTTAAAAAAACATTCTTACCTTAATTCTGTCGAAAAGGTTAAAAAGCACCTTGTTTGGAAAACAACAGCAAGATTCCTTTATAAACCACTTATAAAAAGTCAAACAAGGGTATAAATGACTTTAACCCATATTCTTGTAAATAGTAAAAATGTTTTGAAATACATTTTGAAGAAACATAGATGTGGATGATAAAGAGATCCTAGTAGATTATTACGTATAAACAACCTCGGATAATGAAGAGATTGTGAAATAACCCTTACCAATTTGGTAACTTATGAAACATACAACCCATTAAAGAGGTATCATACAATGAATATGTAAATACACATAAATTAAAGTGTATTACACAAAGAATATAATTATGGGCAGTACATACACCACACAAAAGGTAATGGTGGAAATATGGCATGAATCTCACAAGAATAAGGAGTGAGATGAAAATCCCTTACCTTGTACTTTTCCTTGGATGGGGTAGGTTAACCTCCTCTTCTTCGGGTTCTTCATTTTGATTTGATCAAAAGGGCTCCTTAGGTTGGCTTTATGATCAAACTAAGGCCTCTAGGTTGTAGTGAGGGATGTTGGGAGAGTATTTGGGCAGAGTTTGGCCGAACCAAAAGGCTTTGAAGGTGTGAAGAAATGAGAAGGAGGAGTGCCCTTTTATAAGAGGGGTGAGGGGCACCTTTGGAAAAGCTAGAAATATTAATTTAGAATAGATTCATATTAGGTTTCTAATGGCTCAAAAGTTGATTATTCAAAGGTTAAGGTGGGGATAGGTCGAAAACCACTCATCCAATAGAATTTAGACAGGTTTGGGTACTTATATTAACCTTATCTTTAAGTATTAACTCTAAGTTAATTAGTTTCACTTTTACAATGTCTCTTAGTATTTTTATATAATATGGTTAATAAACTTACTATATACATCCAAGCGACCAACAGGTGGTCCATTAATGATGAACCTATCATGATATAAGTCTCTTGGCCGATCCTTAGATTTTTAGGAATTTAATATCAATTAATAATATATTATTTGTTTTAGGAACTCTTTTATGTCAATTTTGACACTATTCAATAGTTGATATTTGTGAAACTCATAACAGATTGATTACTTCGAACAAAGTCAATTAAATCAATCATAATATATAATATTATCCTAGAAAATTAGTTTAATTCATTAAAAGTTTCATATTATATTTATTTGGGTATTTATAATATCAATTATTTTAATTTTTCACTATTATAGTAATTACTGCATCATCATTGTGTCATAAATAAAATAAATTATTTAATATCTAAAAATTATAAATAAAATATAATTATGTAGGAAATCTTTTTATCTTTCTAATGAATATTTATAATCTAAAATACAACATATATAACACTATGTAACAATTGTTTTTCTAAAAGATATATGCTTGTGTCATTTTTGTATTCATTTTAACTTAATTAAAATAAAGTGTCATTATCACTTACAAGTGGATCCATGGGGTCCCAAAATCAACCCAAAGATGCCCATGGTCGACCATGTATCAACCAATAGGGTTAAGACACGTTTTAGGGTAATTTAGTATTATTATAATATTATTTTTTAACCCTTATTTACCGGATTTACCCTTAACCATGGTAAATAAAATATTTACCGCAGTAATTATTCAAAATGTCTAAAAATAAAAGTTACCTATTTACAAAATTTGAACATCATGATTCCAAATATGGAATCCATTTTTCTAAATTCAAAACACAGAAGTGCCAGAAATTAATTTAAAATTAATTCCCGCTGTCAAAACAAAAAACGTGTTTTTAAGAGATAATAACTATCAAAAGATTGACACTTGTTTATGTTCGGTTTAATTGTAAAATTATGTCCAATGACCAAAATTATATTAAATGGTAAAAATATATTCTAAATATACTTTAAAACCACAAAAATTCATAATTTATCACTATTAATTATTTTGATTAAAAAAGTTGTTTTTAATTAAAATTTAGTAATTTTCACTATTCATCAAAATATGAAAGTTATCCGAAATGTACCAAAATTTCACCTTAGGCTAAATTCGATATTCCGAATCCAAAAATTAAGTCCATTTTGAAATATAAAATATATATATTTT
The DNA here is from genome assembly GCA_963277665.1 of Viscum album. Lineage (NCBI taxonomy): Eukaryota > Viridiplantae > Streptophyta > Magnoliopsida > Santalales > Viscaceae > Viscum > Viscum album. The sequence goes on along the minus strand of OY728164.1, from coordinate 719,153,530 downwards.
CAAAAATTATGTATTACTATTCATAACGGCTAGTTTGATAGGTTGTGGTGTGTGTTAAAACTCAAGGTTGCGTACAACACACGCTACTGTATTATTCAAAGAAAACGTACCGTGGAAGCTTGGGATGTTTCATTTTAAATTTTTGATGTCCCCATTTAGTCAAAAAGTTTAAAATATTGTATTTAAAAAGGGTTCACTATTAAAAGTTGATAAAAGTGCAATACTGAAAATGAATTTGTTCTTGCATTATGTCTAAGATACTCATAATATGGAAAATTATAAGGATTATATAAAGTTTAAAATTTATTTAATACTATTCATAACCTCTTTTGAATGGCTTTTTGGTAAGTCATTGTGCAAGTAAACTTGGTGTTGCGTGTAGTGCAAGTTATTGAATTATTTTGAAGAAATAACACATTATGAATTCTTGGGGTGTTACATTCTCCCCTCCTTCAATAAATTGCGTCCTTGCAATTTGAAATTGTTCTTCGAACATAAAAGGTTGAAAGTAGAAAATATATTTGTGGGAAAACCCACATTGGAAATTGGGTTACTAAAATTTAGTCTTAATATGAGGAAAAGAGAAATCAAAGGGTCACCACTAAATTATGATCTCGATTAGGAGAACATTGGTGGAAATTAGAGACATATAATTGGAGGAAAAACATAAATATTTATAGGCAGTGATTGAGGTCATCAAGCACAAACAAGTGTAAAATTGAGGTCCTTAAATTCATCAATCTATGATGATTTAAAATACCATCGGTTCAACAAAACATAGGGTATTAGGATAACACATTTTTGACGTTTCAAAATATCTTAGTTGAAATCCCACATCGAAAAATGAATTAATGAGGCATCTATTTAAAATAAAGAGTCGAAAGTATAAAGATTACCGAAAATAACACATACTAGGGTTCCATGTAGGAAAATATGGATATGGAAGAAAAAACCTAACCATCAATTATCTGATGGAGAGTGGTAGAGAACATGGCTATGAAAAGGCCAACAATCCCAAAGCCATAAATTAGTGATGATTTAAGGTACCATCTAGGAAAACATTTTTGTTCTAAGTTGCTTTTCTTAATGTTGAGGAATTTATTTATGAGATTGGCTAAGATCATAAGGAGATATACTTACTTTATAATTAGAGTTTTATCCATTAATAAATTTCTACCACAAACTCATCTTTCACTCTAAAAGATAATAGAATGTAAAAAATTCTATTTAAACTATTCGTACAGGGTTCCAAAATAAACGAATTTATAATTCATCTACATGATATTTTTATAAAAACTACATTATTTAATCCAGGACATCTCATGGGCTAGTGGTAGGTGATACACCCTTGTCGCCCTTCGGTTGCGGGTTCAAGTCTCGCAGCCTTGCCGGACGCGACGGGTTGCCGCCCGACCTCCGGGTTGTCCTTTTATGGAAATCCAAAATAATCAAAACTAGAACTATCCAAAATACTTCTGTCCAAACTCATAGTCTAACATTTATAAATAAGGTAAACATAATATAGATCCTTTTTACCCCGTAATAGCATATGAATACCTTCATCATGTATTACCATATTCCTTATTGATTATATTCATGCTCCCTTATTCCATATAGAATGCTGGATAAACTTCATTAATCCAAAAATGTTTTAAACCCCAACAATGATGGAATATACAAATCATTAATCAGTTCTAAGGTAGTCAAGAATATCCAATATAATTTATCCAAAACAATCACATATTATTCCAAAATCACTACCTCAGTATCAGAACTATATTGTGATTTATCATTCTCTCAGCCATATATTTTCCAAAAATTTATCCTGCTATTGAGTCACTTTTCTTTGTTCCACACAATCTCAAGTCCTTAATGAAATGGTACTGCAGTACAATCCTTATATACTCCATAATTATTATAACAAGTACATTGTTGATACAACACTCAATTGACATAATCAACATAAGAACTCTAATCATTCCTCTTCATCTGTGGTAGTATCATAACTTGATTATTATCCAATAACATCATTTGTAGCATAGTCTGATGACTGAGACATAGGTTCGCGTAGTGTCCAAACTCCTTGCAAATGAAGCATTGTACATTTGAAACCATTTTCTTACCCTTGCAGTCACGTACTTTGTGCCCTTTTCCTCTACACTTATAACAAACTCCCATTCCTTTTAGGCAAGTTCCAGGGTGTTTCTTTCCACAGTTACCACATATGGGAAAATTCTTCTTTTCCTTCTTCCCTTTATCCATATTTCTCTCTACCATCCTTTTCTTCTCTTGCTTCCCTTCAAATCCATAGGACTCACTAAACTCTTTAATTATCTTATCAACACATGATATTATTTCTTCATATGATGATAATACATGGGAGACTATTTTTCTTGTAAATTCTAGCTTAAGACCATGAACGATATGATCCTTCCTTCTCTTTGGATCATGTGCATTTCTGGAGTTCTCATTCCTTCTACTGGGCGCCATTTCTAAACAATGGCATACACTAGATCAGTTTATGAATCAAAATGCATAATCACATACTTATAAAACACTTAACATAAATTGAACTATTTATGGATATAATCCATAATCATAAAAATGTCTCCTTTGAGGATGTATATACTCATAAACCCTTCATAATGGTTTGTAAAGAAAATGAGAATTATCCTAAGCATATCCCCCGGGAGTGTCGTAACCAAGAGTGAAGCAAGGCCCGTTGTCGTGCACCAGTTCCCATTCGAGTCTAGCTCAAAGCGGTGTTTTCGGGTTTTACCCCTAGGTACATCTGTGCCAGAGCCGCCTCTACCTGCTCGTATCCAGACAGGGATGTATTGCTCGGAAAACTCACAAAATCTCTACAATACCAAAATTCTAGGAAGTTCTTCTACACTAATCCTCAAAGTTCATCTTAGGTCTACGTGCTCTAATCAGAGTTTATCTAAATCTAGCTTCCAAGGTTTGTACTAAACTTCCTCTAATACCAACTGTAACGCCCCGACCCTAGTTGCCCAGAGTCGGTGCATTATTACATAGTATTGGCATGATCACAAGAAAGATAAAATCTCGAAAGACAGATTGGTTTAGTAGCCTTGGAAACAGTAGATATATTCATAAGTTTTACATTACATCATAAAATGAAAAACTACTACAACAACATAATGTCTCCATAATCCACACTCTTATCCCCACATAATATCCCTGCAGGTCATTCATAACTTACTTCTTCACTTCCTAGGAAAAATAAAACATAGAAAAGGGGTGAGCTCAAATGCACAGTAAGGATAACAATATAGCGGAAACTTTCAAAAATAAGAATAAACATTTAAGGCAATGTATAACTAAAACAAAATCCTTTCAAACATGAACTTTAAACATGGTATGGCATAAATAAAATGAAATAATTCCATTTACTTATTCACATGGATATTCTACTAATCGAATAATCACATGCAAAAATCAATAACCACTTTCATAATGTTGGAATGCATAATGCTGAACTTTAATTTCTTTGTCAAGGCCTCGTCCCAAGACCTTGGGGCTAACTGTAACCGGAACCCAACCCGGAGTGCCTCTAATAACCGGACACCAACCCGGAGTGCCTCTAATAACCGGACACCAACCCGGAGTTCCTCTAATAAACGGAGACCAAACCGGAGTTCCTCTAATAACCGGAGACCAAACCGGAGAGCTTTCTTTTACCGGTCCCCAACCCGGAACATACTTGTCTAACACATTCATCTGAATGAAAGGTTGAAATATAACATAAACATTTGGATTAAAAATAACTTATGAAATGTCAATACTTTAAACAAAAACCATGAGTGACATAAGAATAACGTATCCACTGTGAAAAATATCACAAAACCTTCAATAAAATATGGTTGTTTTGTATCATAATAAATCAACTTCAAATAAGCTTAAAATCCATCAAAAGATGTTGACATAGATGAAATCAAAATTATTTTGGAGAAAAATCACTTTTTTTAAAAAAATCATTTTAAAAGTAACATAATTATAAAATAATACATTCAATTTGAAAATATTCTTATAAGCTTGTAAGGGAAGCTTCGACGATTTTATAACGGCGGAAAATAACCGCACCCGCCGTATAAGTTAAAAAAACATTCTTACCTTAATTTTGTCGAAAAGGTTAAAAAGCACCTTGTTTGGAAAACAACGGCAAGATTCCTTTATAAACCACTTATAAAAAGTCAAACAAGGGTATAAATGACTTTAACCCATATTCTTGTAAATAGTAAAAATGTTTTGAAATACATTTTGAAGAAACATGGATGTGGATGATAAAGAGATCCCAGTAGATTGTTACGTATAAACAACCTCGGATAATGAAGAGATTCTGAAATAACCCTTACCAATTTGGTAACTTATGAAACATACAACCCATGAAAGAGGTATCATACAATGAATATGTAAATACACATAAATTAAAGTGTATTACACAAAGACTATAATTATGGGTAGTACATACACCACGCAAAAGGTAATGGTGGCAATATGGCATGAATCTCACAGGAATAAGGAGTGAGATGAAAATCCCTTACCTTGTACTTTTCCTTGGATGGGGTAGGTTAACCTCCTCTTCTTCAGGTTCTTCCTTTTGATTTGATCAAAAGGGCTCCTTAGGTTGGCTTTCTGATCAAACTAAGGCCTATAGGTTGTATTGAGGGATTTTGGGAGAGTATTTGGGCAGAGTTTGGCCAAACCAAAAGGCTTTGAAGGTGTGAAGAAATGAGAAGGAGGAGTGCCCTATTATAAGAGGGGTGAGGGGCACCTTTGGAAAAACTAGAAATATTAATTTATAATAAATTCATATTCGGTTTCTAATGGCTCCAAAGTTGATTATTCAAAGGTTAAGGTGGGGATAGGTCGAAAAACACTCAACCAATAGAATTTAGACAGGTTTGGGTACTTATATTAACCTTATCTTTAAGTATTAACTCTAAGTTAATTAGTTTCAGTTTTACAATGTCTCTTTGTATTTTTATATAATATGGTTAATAAACTTACTATATACATCCAAGAGACCCCCAAGTGGTCCATTAATGATTAAACTATCATGATATAAGTCTCTTGGCCGAACCTTAGATTTTTAGGAATTTAATATCAATTAATAATATAATATTTGTTTTAAGAACTCTTTTATGTCAATTTTGACACTATTCAATAGTTGATTTTTGTGAAACTCGTAACAGATTGATTACTTCGAAAAAAGTCAATTAAATAAATCCTAATATATCATATTATCGAAGAAAATTATTTTAATTCAGTAAAAGTTTCATATTATATTTATTTGGGTATTTATAATATCAATTATTTTAATTTTTCACTATTATAGTAATTACTGCATCATCATTGTGTCATAAATAAAATAAATTATTTAATATCTAAAAATTATAAATAAAATATCATTATGTAGGAAATCTTTTTATCTTTTTAATGAATATTTATAATCTAAAATACAACATATATAACCTTATTTAACAATTGTGTTTCTAAAAGATATTTGCTTGTGTCATTTTTGTATTCATTTTAACTTAATTAAAATAAAGTGTCATTATCACTTACAAGTGGATCCATGGGGTCCCAAAATCGACCCAAAGATGCCCATGGTAGACCATGTATCAACCAATATGGTTAAGACACATTTTAGGGTAATTTAGTATTATTATAATATTATTTTTTAACCCTTATTTTCCGGATTTACCCTTAACCATGGTAAATAAAATATTTACCGCAGTAATTATTCAAAATGTCTAAAAATAAAATTTACCTATTTACATAATTTGAACATCCTGATTCCAAATATGGAATCCATTTTTCTAAATTCAAAACACAGAAGTGGCAGAAATTAATTTAAAATTAATTCCCGCTGTCAAAACAAAAAGCGTGTTTTTATGAGATAATAACTATCAAAAGATTGACACTTGTTTATGTTCGGTTTAATTGTAAAATTATGTCCAATGACCAAAATTATATTAAATGGTAAAAATATATTCTAAATATACTTCAAAACCACTAAAATTCATAATTTATCACTATTAATTATTTTGATAAAAAAGTGGTTTTTAATTAAAATTTAGTAATTTTCATTATTCATCAAAATATGAAAGTTATCCGAAATGTACCAAAATTTCATCTTAGGCTAAAATCGATATTCCGAATCCAAAAATTATGTCCATTTTGAAATATAAAATATATATAATTTCAAAAATTAGGTATTACTATTCATAACGGCTAGTTTGATTGGTTGTGGTGTGTGTTAAAACTCAAGGTTGCGTACAACACACGCTACTGTATTATTCAAAGAAAACGTACCGTGGAAGCTTGGGATGTTTCATTTTAAATTTTTGATGTCCCCATTTAGTCAAAAAGTTTAAAATATTGTATTTAAAAAAGATTCACTATTAAAAGTTGATAAAAGTGCAATACTGAAAATGAATTTGTTCTTGCATTATGTCTAAGATACTCATAATATGGAAAAATTATAAGGATTATATAAAGTTTAAAATTTATTTAATACTATTCATAACCTCCTTTGAATGGCTTTTTGGTAAGTCATTGTGCAAGTAAACTCGGTGTTGCATGTAGTGCAAGTTATTGAATTATTTTGAAGAAATAACACATTATGAATTCTTGGGGTGTTACACAATTCGAATCCATTGAGACATGTTTATTTTATAAAGCGTGATTTATTTTAAATATTTTAAAAACTAACCCATTTTAATTTTTTATAATTATTATATTATTTTCCCTCATATTCAATTTTGTAAATAATTTTTTACTTCTTATTTGGTTCTAATTCAAAACTAACATCGACTATAAGGGGTTTATGTGACTCAAATTCATTATTTTGGTCATATCAATCCTATTTAACAATTATATTTAAATATTTATCAATTATAACCAATGATTTTGTTATGTTTTAATCACAAATAATTTTATTGGGAAATATTTCTCACACCATATTATTCTTTCTTTATGAATCAATTATTTAATGAAAAAAAATTTATTAAGAATAATTCTCATCTCTTTCAATGGATTTTTATTCCAATTACAAGTTTTTAATTCCCACCAATATTCTTCTATACCAAGTGGAATATCAAATGTTTTTAAATTTAATGATAATTTTATCACCTTTTACCAATTTCTAGTCGACGTTTTCATTACTTTTTGATGATGTGGGTTTTAAAACATATGTATTTCCAAAAAATAACAGATTTTTTCATCCTTTCAAAATATAGTTTTTTATCTTTCACCCCAAATTATCTTATATAAATTATGTATTTTCAAGGATATTTTATTTTAACTCAATATAATATTGTTTTTGAAAGTCTTCACTTTACCATCTCAAAAATGTTTTGAATTTAATTTTGACTTCACCTATTATAACAATGTATAAAAGGTTTTGTAAACCCCTTTTTATTTTCAATTATATATTTATTCCATGTTTTATCACTAAGGATGTAATTTTTTGATAATCCTTTATATTTTTTTATGATATAATTTCTTTTTTACATTGATTTTTTATTCCTGATTATATTTTATGTTTATGAATAGTGATGTTCTTTGAAATTTTACAAATCTAATTCATTTTTCACAGGTTCATTAATATATTTTTATGTTTGATTTTACATAGAACAAAAATGTATGGATAAAGAAATGTGGGTTCATATAACACCCTCCAATGCATTGGTCTATGATTACATATCTTGAACATAAAAGGTTACATTGCAGTATTTATCGGAAGATAAAATTTACATGGGAGGATTTACCAAAATCTAAATGTTTGTACAAAAGATTTTATCTCAATCCCAAGGATACATGGGATGATTATACTAGGCCCAAGATGGTACACAAGTGGTTATTCCAAGCCTAATTTATAATGAATTTATTTTTTTATCCCCTTGAAACATGGTATGTGTTCTTATTATTATTCTATACTATTAATGTGATAATCTTGTGCCTATGATTATGCTCGTTTAATAATGTTAAATTTCTTAGTATTTCACACAATTTTTTCACAGTATATATTTGTTATTTTAAAACTACAATTCCTTTTATCATGACTTATGTAAAACAATTATTATTACATATTCATTATAATACTAAATCTTTCCCATTCCCTTGTTTTCTCATATTCTTATTATCTAAACCTTGATGAATTCTGGATAAGTTTTCCCTTTATGAGTGTTTGAGCCCACACATTTTTTATGTTTCCATTCCCTGTGTTTTGCACATGATTGTATCATGTTATATGTATACAAGGGAGTTTATAAGAGTTCAACTATAGGTAAATTATTGTAGATTAATATGTTTTCTTATTTATTATTCTATGGAACTAAAACATTTTTTCCTTGGGTTGTGAGACTATTTGAGAGGCATATTATTTAAATCATGGGGTCATTGTCTTATTTGTGTATGATTCACTTGGGTTTCCATAGATCAGATTAATATTTTATAGAACATTTTAGTCAATATTGAGGATGTGAAAAAAACTATTGATTTTATGGATAATTATGATAACATGTTTGGAAATACTTCCAAAATGAACAAATTGTTATTTATGTGGAGAATATTCAGTATAAAATTTCTGAAAGGAAAGTCGGTGTTGGATATTTTATTTGACTTCAAAACAAAATTGAGTCAACTAGAAATAGTTAAGGTGGAATTTATTAATATAATTTGGGCCTTAAATCTTCTTTTATCATCTATATAATATTAGGATGTGGTGGTTTCCATTGTAAGCAATTATAGTAGTAAGAATGAATTGATGCTTGGAGAATTCCAATATCATGTTATAAATAAATAGATTTTAAATAAGGATTTTATAAGTAATAACAAAAAATAATACAGTTTTAAAGTTAGAGTATGTTCTGGTCCAAGTATAAACCAATTTTAGAAGAAGATAAATGAGAAAATGGAAATGAGATTATGTAAATTAAAATCGACCAAACTCATACGATATCATTTTGGAAAAAGGGGGAACTTAATAAAAATTATATAGAGATGATATAAAAATCTAAAAAAATTTCATTCAATAGTTATTCTTTAAATACCACAAATCTAGGGAAAATATATTTATCACTAACTATTTCATTTCTTTTGGAATATTGTGTCATTAATTTAGGGGAATCGTTTAACTAAATATTTTAGAGGGGAGTATATGGGATTATTCTTTTAGATTATTTAGAAGGGTACATCATTTGGATGGTAGGAGTATTGAGATATTTATATGGTGTGATATAAATATCTAAAAAATTAGTGGATACATTACAATATTATATGTGGTGGGGAACATTCCAAGGTTTAAAAAAATAATTTACTCTATATGGATCAGATAGATGATATGGGCTTCTATACAAGTTATTCAAAATTATAGTGGAAGATAGAATGTGGAAACATATTAATGGTAAAAGTATCAAAATATGAAATTTCATATCATACCAATACATTGAAACTTATTACAATTTGAAAAATAATAACTTTTATAATTTTAAATTTATGGCATTGTTGTCTTGGACCCAAATGTGATAAAGCGATGAATGTATTACCTCCAAAGGGAAGCCTGAAACATGGTTGTATGGTGTACATGACATATGTAAAGTAAATACTTAGGAATTAGTGAAATTTATCTTCTATTATGTGTGGAATTGATCTAATTATTTTGTAGTCAATTCTAGTGAATGTTGATGTATGGTGGACAAATTTGGTTCAACTTTCTAGTGGATCATTGTATTTTCTTATCTATATTGATGATTAAACATTGGTGGTGTGGTTATAATTTATAAATAAATATTTTGAAGTATCTGGAACCTTTATTTAATTAATTTCTATGGTATAATGATATACTGGTTTAAATATTAATTTATTGAGGTCCGATATTAGTGGAGAGTATGCATGTAAAAATTTCAAATTGTTTAGTTAGAAGAATGGAAATTTTTTATAAGATATTTTATAGAAAATTGAAAAATATATGTTATGCAGGGGATAAAAAATAATATTCATTATGAGTGACCTATAAGAATGTAAATTCACGCTATTTTTTCAAAGTAATTTTTCTTAGAAGCTATGAATTATATAATATAACATGAAAATGAAAGTCCATTTCTATAACTGTGGAACCAAATATCTCAAATTTTATTGAATATTAAAAGGCTGATATGTAAAACCTAAATATCTTTGGTTTTATTTACTTTGTTCATGTTGATGTTATAAAGAGAGATAAATTAGGAGAAATTTTATTAGGATATTTGATAGTTGGTTATAGAAATGAAGACACTAAATTTAAGATATGGGATAATGACCTATGGAATTTCATTAAATATTAAAATGTTAACTTTAATGAAGTGATCGTTTTAAAATATCAATACCAAGAGTAAGATGTAGATATTAATATTTATTCAATCCATGATGGGGTTCATTTGAAAAAGAGAATGGAAAGTCCAATTAGTTTTGGAATCACTAATGTTTTATAAGAACTTGATAGTGTAGAAAGTGATGTTATAGATAAAGGATTGATTCTGGTGTCATATCTAAGGCATGATGTCCTAATAATCTTATAGAAAAAAGATTCAAGGGTAATATTTCTAGAACAAGAAATACTAAAAGCAGCATAGCCTTAGAAAATGAGGGTGTATACTTGATATAGAATATAACCTTAATGGTATGAATAAAACATGCACTATCTATATTTTATAAATAGTGTAGAACATGAAATTTTAAATTATATGGAATGTTTCAATGATAAAAATTAATATTAGTTAACAATGAAAGAGGATGTGGACTCCTTTAATGATTCATAATCAAGGGATATTCCTAAACATCCACATTGAATGAAGGAACTTCATAATAAGTGGGTCCACTAGTTGAAGGGAAAAAAGTTAATGGTAAGAATAATGGAATGTAAAAATTATTTGTGAACATTTTTTAACAAAAGAGACATGTTTATTTATATGTTCTATCCAATTAATAAACACACAAAAATATAAATTGTTCTTGGAATTGTTGTGGAATTAGTCATATATACTTAATATTTAAATGTGAATATTATATTCCATCATATATTTTAGAGGAGAAAATTAATATATACAATGGAAAGGATTGATGGTATCGTGAAAAAATATGATGTAGAAGATCAAATGTAGTTTTTCAAGGATGAAGTATGAACAGAGGTAGTGGAACCAGAAGATTTATTCTTTAATAGTAGAATTATTGTTTATCCATTTTAAAGAGGATTATTTATACTATTGAAAGGTGTTAAATAATGGGAGATTTTTCATTATTCTTCTAAATGTGGATATAATTCACATGGGGGTCTAGATAATAAGTTAACTGAATAGAGGAGGTATATTTAATTTATATGTTTTGAGAGAATGATATTGGGGAAGAAAATATTATAGGGATAAGTATTTAATGGTATTTAATGAATAGAACATTGATATTTTGTTGATGAGAGTACATCCAATAAATACTCAAAAAGTTAATAATGGTGGAAGAAAAACCTTCATCTACCTCATTAGATTAATATTTAAAATTAATCAAATATAAGACACCAAGAATGAAAGATGAGATAATATACATGAAAAATGTTCTTCATAAATAATTGTTTAGAAATTCTATTTATTTAATTATTTATATAAGGTTGTATTTTACTCAAGTAGATTGAGTTGTTAGTATATTCTTGAAAATCTAGGAAAGAATCATCGGAAAGTGATGAAGTTGATACTCTGGTTTCTCAAAGGTTTGTATTCATTATTTTATGTTTCAAAAAATTACATTGTTAGGGTACTTTGATACACACATTTTCGAAGATATAGACCCACATATTATTACCACAACAGTTATGTCCAACTATAGAGAATCTTACATAAGTTAGATATCATGACTTTAATTATTGGTCACATTTTTGACCATATAATAGTAGAACATTTTAATAATGGCAGTGGGGGAGGATAACATATTATTGAATGGTTTATTGGAGAAACTCAAAAGGAAATAGGGGTGGAATTCTATTTTTTTACAATCATAGTTCAATATATATTATCAATAATCAAGTGTTTCAATTGTGAAAAACACATTTTTTGAAGTATCACATCATCTAGAATCTAGTTTAAAAAAGGAGTACATGAGAAACAAAATATAGAATGCAGATAAAATCTAGATGATATGATAATGAAGGTTATAGACAATGAAATTATTGGGTAGGATTTTTCCTTAGTAGTACATGGGTGACTATAAAGGATAGATGGAAACTCAATGACTTTTACTATTAATGGGAGGAAGAATTTACTTATGTGATATACAGGATTTTGTGGTGATGTTAAGAAATATAATTCTCATGTGGGAGGTTTTTAGGTTAAATAAATCAGAAATGTTTTTACCTAAGTCTTGCACATTTGGTAAGGAGTGTTTCCGGATGTCCTAGGATTGAAATAGGATAAATTAGTAGTTGGTGGAGCCATTATTTTTAAAAACATATGTTCATTAATAGAATTAATGTTAGAGAAAGATTAAACGGAAATCAGATTTAGATAATGGAATTGTGGAAAAGACTTTAATTTTCCTAAGAATGCCTCATCATGTTTCTAGAAGGGAAACATAATAGAAAAAAATAGCACACATTAATAAATGGATATATCTACTTAGGTAGTACAACTCAAGAGTTATATTTAATTAGATAAAAGGTTGTCCATAAATATTGTAAGGTATTGGACTATATCACAAAGATAACAATGAGGTAACACTAGGGTCAAATAGTTATCCTAACCTATAAATAAATAGGTGATATTTAATTTTCAATACAACAAGTGGTATTTCTATTAACCTTATATTATTGAAAAAGTATTAGTACAATTTCCCATGTAGTTTATGAATAAATTATAATCCACATAAACCATTTGTTTTTTCTAATTATGTGAGTGAGTTATTTTGTGCTTCTACTTATAAGTGTACATTGTTAAGTCTATATGAGATCAATTATACTCAGAATTGCATATTATATATTATTTAACTTTAATAGATTTTTTAATTGGGTTCTTTTAGTTTTCAATATTCTATAATTTTCATCATTTGAGGTTTCAAAAGTTCCTTTTGAATTTAATGTTCTTACAAAATAGTTTTGGAAAATATTGATCTGGTAGTGATCTCTACTAACATAACCTTATCTCACGAATGTTTTTTTATTATAATGGCCTGGAACTCTATGGTCCATTCCTTTGAAAAAATAGGGTGGCTGATGTATTTTGGAAGTTCAAGGTGACTTATCCCAAACACTTTTCCAAATTTCATGTTCATAAACAGTGTTTCCAGAATAGTGAGGTTCCAACGGTAGCCTCTTTCATTTTCCATATTTTGATTTCATGAATGGTGTTTCTAGAATTGTGAGGTTCCAATAGTGACCTCTTTACTTTGCCAAATTTTGTGTTCTTGAATAGTGTTTCCAAAATAGTGAAGTTCAAACAGTGACCTCTTTCCTTTTCCATATATTGAGTTCATGAACAATGTTTCCAGAATAGTGAGGTTCTAACAGTGACCTCTTTCCTTTTCCAAAGATTGAGTTCATGAAAACTGTTTCTAGAACGGTATGTTTTCAACTATGGCCTCTTTCCTTTTCTAAATTTAGAGTTCATGAAATGTATTTCCAGAATGGTGAGGATTCAATGGTGACATATTTCCTTTCCCAAAATTGGAGTTCATGAACAGTGTTTCCAGAATGGTGAGGTTCCCACGGTGACGTCCTTCCATTGCCAAATCTTGAGTTCATGAACAGTGTTTTTAGAATGATGGGGTTCCAATGGTGACCTCCTTCCTTTTCCAAATTTCGTGTTAATAAAAATTCATTCTAGTTTCTTATAGTTTCTCCCCTTTGACATTTCCTTTGATGTAAAATACATTTAAATAATTTTTTAAGGACTCAAAGGATAATTCAAATGATATAACTCCTATAGTAATTTCCCTAAGGCTCGAGATTCTTTTACATGGTCAAACCAAGTGGTTTAATGTGATCTGCTTTTAATGTAAAATTCAGTGTATCTTAAACCACTACTCTTTTAAATATTCTAAAGGGATAATATATCTTCCTCCCTAGTTTTCCCTCCTTGTTCTCTTCTGTGAGATGCTTGAACCTTTCATTCCATCCCATATGACTTTCACAATCAAACTACCCTCCTTGGATTTATTCCACTCTGTTTTGATGCAAACAAGCAGTATCGATCAATCGTTGATACTATGTATGATTTACCTTCACTCTTTTGGGTTCATCTCCTTCCATTTCTCCCTACCCTTTTATGGAATGGTATCTCCATGTTCCTAATAGACATTTCTTGGGTATTGACTACTATGGTCGTGTCTCTATATCCTTGTTTGAATACAGTTTTCCTGGGGGGAGGAGATCATAACCCATTATGTGGATCATTCTTATATAAAGAACATCAAGAACTAGTTCATGTATGGGATTCATTACTTCACTTTTCTGTTATGTGAAACTATATAGATAACAGGTTTTACCCCACTAGATCAAAATAGAATTGATATAATAAATATTTGAACTGGATAAATAAATTGATATTAATCATATGTTATTGCCTATTGATTTATAGATAGTGTGATATTGATTCTTTCATTGTTTATATTTTTGTTCTTGATGTAACTTGGTATTGAACATAAAGCCGGAATTAATTGGTAATTGTTTGGATAATGATAAAGAGGCATGTGAATGAACTCGATTGTTGTTTTGTAGTTCGATGCTAATCAAATTGACGCAGTAAGAATGTTTAATTGATTTGGAATATATTACTATTTAGGTTTCCCGTAGTTGGAACCTGTGAAAGATAAATCGGTTAATTAAATATGGATTAATGAACTAGTTGTTTGATAAAAGAAAATCCCTTGTAGGCTTCGGAGTTACCCTATTTCTTGTTTAAGAGACTAGATACCAATTGATATGATGTTTGTTTCCCTACTTATTGTTTTATGATGTGAGCCTGGATGGAAGTTGTGATATGTGGGGGTAGAGAGGCCTACTGGTCATTGCAGCAGTTGATTCCTAGAGTGGCGATATGCATTGGTTTATGCATGTGGGTATCGGGGAGGACACCAGGGATGATGAAATGGGTTGTATGTGAATGTTTAGATGCTTGTTAATTCTTATTGGTTGTTTATCTACTTTATATTTCCCACTAATCAAGGCAACTGGTCTTGCTTACCCTTCTTCTGAAAGGGGTGAAGACGCATGGGGTATGCCACATGATTTCTGTGTTTAGCTTCTCAAGGGAGGGTGGATCTATGTTCTTTCTATAGACGGTAATGACTCGATGTGTAGTTTATATACTCACTGTGTTGATCCCCCTTGTGTTTAGTAACATAGAATTTTATTCTAGAATTCCTAGGAATATGGGAAATTAATGATGTAAATAAATAATTGAATAAATGATGTTAACCCATGGGGTTGGAGCTTGCTGGGGCGCAATGATGAGGTTGTAATTTAAAGGGACAGTGGATTTTGGGTGTGATGCTAATGAAATTTAATGTAGAATTTTTAATGGTTAATTAATGTTTATAGAATTAATTAACATAAATTGCAACTAATAAAAGGGAATGAAGTAATGTAATTTAGCTCTTTAAATGGTTATGTGTTTATAGGATACCTAGTCTTAGAAGTGGCAGCCAGCATTCTGAGAGATGTTAGTTTCAGTTGTGGCTAATACTAGGTTACTTCCATAGTGTGGTTGTGAGATATAGTATATTCTGTACTTTTTGTGATTATATACACTACTCCACACTTTCAGTTAGGGAAACTAACACCCCATGGATTCTAATCCCTAGGGTTGTTTTCCCCAACATTTTGGGGGGAGGATGGATGGCTGACTACCCCCTTTGGCCTCGCTCTCTTCTCTTGGTAGTTACTTGTGCTGGTAGGCATAGTGGTTAGTTTTCAACATATATTTGTGTAGTGGGATATAATGACATGTTTTTATTCACAGAAATATAATCTGGATATATTTTCATATGGACAACTATAGGAGTAACATGTATAGGCTATGATGGATTGACGATCCTTACTCGGTGTGTGGGTCGTAATGGCTTGAGGTATAATACCCGATGTACGATACATGTTATATGAGATGCGGTGGCTCCGATAAACTACCTAGTTATATTCTTACATATACATGGTGGTTTTTGTTGCATGAGGTGCATGTTGTGGTGCTTTGCCTATGTGTATTTGGGCAATCCTTTTTTAGAGAGAGATGCTTAGGACGTGTGACATTAGGGAAAAGCAAAAACCAGTGGGGAAGTAGTAGTGAGATACCCGATATATTCATTATTATATTATATACTCTTGTTTGTGATACTTGGTGAGAGTACCCATGGTGAGGCAGGGAACTTAGTATACCTCTTTAGGGTATGTGTTACATTCACTTGTTGTTCACTGTTCTTTAGCATGCTTTCTTTACTTTTGAAGGAGAGGCTTCGGGGAGGATCCTACTAAGTATACTGTTTTACTCACCCTATGTTTATATAAACTTTTTTAGGTCACTTGAAGCTAGTTGGAGATCAAGATGGTTTCTAATAGCTTGGGGTTGTAGGAGTTGTTTGGGTTTTGTTTTTTTTTACTTTCTTTTGGGTGCCTGTAGTTTTCCCTTTTAGTTGTAGTAGTTTTTCATGACATTGCATATGCATACTTGGGATATCATTTATATTCTTGTATGAGCTGGATCTGGATGATATCTATCTTATCTCTCTCTTTTGTATGTGCTCTCTTAGAGTGTAATGCCTCCCATTTGTGTGTTTACTATACCCTCGGTGCTAGTCGCCAACCTAGGGCCTACTGGAGGCGGGACTCGGGGGGCTCACTATCTCTCTTCTCACATTGCCGACCAGTAGGGGTACACCTTGTGGGTAGGGGGTTGTGATAGAGTTGTATCAGAGGGAGGATGAAGGATATGATGGAGTTTGGAGTTAGTCATGGGTGAAGTTTCAAGGGTTGGTAGGGAAACAGTGTCAGTCATGTTTAGAAAGTAATATTATCAATGGAGACCGGCTGAGACATATGTGTTTAGTTCCCCCTAAGATCGGATGTATAGACCTTTAAGATTGCAATGGCTACTACGTGAGGTGATACTAGTTGTGGGGTAGAGACCTAGAAAAGTATCATGCATCATTTGTCTTTGTGTCGATGTTTGAATGGGTAAAACTTGGGATAGGTTAACCTAAAATGAATAAAAGAAAGAAATTAATTAATTAATTAATGTTGAGTCTTCCATATTTCAGGTCTAGGAGCTCTAACTATTTTTTAATTTACAAGTTTCGATCTAGGTTGACATTATCATCAAGATCACATAGAAGATGTCCTGCATACTGTGCCAGCAGATCATCATCGTGTAGAGTTTAGCGATTATGACACATAGAAGGGGACACTCCGATAGTTTTAGCTCCAAAGTGTGCAGAAGTAAGAGGTCTCTATTTCATATGCAGTCACAGAAGACTGGTTGGAGGAGGTCGAAATAGGCTTCAGTTTGATATATTCATGGAAGAAGAACTAGGTGTCCTTGGTTGTGGCGATGCTGCATGGAGCAATGAGGCAGTGGTGGTTCTTGTTCCTCAGGTATCGCGAGGAGTTCGCGATCTCATGGGAGGTGTTCGAGAGAAGTTTAGAGTCGAGTTTATTTATTCGACCCCGATGGCGTCCAGTTTCCAGGATCTTCTTACCCATCTACAGAGGAACTCTAGTGTGCGAGAGTTTGGAATCAATTTCAGAAACTTCTATGAAATGCTTCAAACCTGTTTCCAGATGAGGAGTCCAGTGTGAGGAATTACGAAGAGGCATTGTGTCTAGAGATCTAGCACTAGGTCACCCCATTTATAAAAAAGACATATCTTGAGGTTATGGAGATGATAGAGGATACCGAGAGTACATTTTCTATAACTAGATATTCATGAGAGGGGAGTCCCCATGATTCTTCACAAAGAAGAGTTCTGGTTCGAGGTTCCTAGTTTTTAGGGCTGAATGGTTTCTTTTTAGCCGGGGGTAGGTCCTAGCCCTCAGCATCTCATTTATCCAAGTTCAGAAGCTCTTAATCCTATTCCAATTGATCATGAACTTGTTTTTCTTGTGGTGCTCGAGATCATCAGAAGAGAGATTTCTTGACCTTCCAGAACAGTCATTGTTCATCTGGTTTTCCTCTCTAGGTTCCTTTATTGAGGTAGTTCCAAACGAGGCAACTATAGAAGGTTGCACCAGATTTAGATCAACATAGGGTAGATGGGTTAGGAAGAATACAACACTGTGATTCTCCCTATCATCATAGAGAAGAGTGTGGTCATGTTGGTGGTTATCTTCTGGGTTATAGAAGTCATGGAGGAGGTTTTGGTCAGCTTCAATCATTAGCATTGCGAGCTCCATGAGAGCCAGACATCGTTCAAGGTACCTTTTGTTTGTTGTCTACATTGGTGAATGCCTTGTTTGATTCGAAAGAAACACATTACTTAATACAATCTACCCTTCTCTATGCTTTTGGACATGAGGTAGAGAGGCTTCCAGTTCCCTTGGCATTGACTACGCTAGTTAGAGGATGAGTTGACTTGTTTGAAGTATGTAGATAATGTGAGATAGTGTTGGGGCAGCACCGCTATTGGATAAATTTCATATGTTTACAAATACAACCATATGTTGTCATCCTTGGCTTGGATTGGTTGTATTCTATGTAGGATATCGTGGATTTATTTAGGAGGCAGGTTATGTTCATGGATGCTGATAGAGAGCCAGTGGTGTTCGTTGGTGATAGAGACCCTCAGATGGGTCAAAGGAGGGTTTCATCATTATCATCATTGATGGATGAGATGATGTTGATTTCTTCATGGGATCAAAATTTGGTTTTCATAGGGTCATATAAGAGTACCCTAATGCCTTTCTAGAAGAGGTTGTAGTATTACCCATCGATGAGAGATCGAGTTTGGGATCGATCTACAACCAGGAGCATCTCTTATCTCTATGTATCTATATAGGATTTCCTCATATGAGTTTTGAGAGTTATGTATATATAATGATGGTTTGTTACAATGCAGTTTTGTTCATATGAGTGTGTCAGCATGGGGTGCACCAGTTTTTCTCTTGAAGAAGGTTGACAGTATTATGCGGTTGTTTGTTGATTATCGTCTCTTAAACAAAGTGACAGTGAAGAATCTCTATCAACTTTTGTGTTTTGATGATTTATTTGATAAAATGACTGGTGAAATTTGGTTCTCATAGATCGACATGTGGTCAGGATATCATCATATGCGTGTGAAGGATGAGAATATCATGGAGACTGCATTTTGTTGTCATCATGGGCATTATGAGTTTGTTGGAATGTCGTTCAGCGTGACAAATTCTCTAGTTGTGTTCATTGGGTTGATGGACGATGTGTTCTTGGAGTTCCTGGACATGTTCATGGTGTTTTTCATCGACGACATCCTCGAGTACTCTATGTCTGAGGAGGAGTATGAAGAGCATCTACACTCCATTTTGGGAGTTTTTCATCAACATCAGCTGTTAGGGAAGTTGTTGAAGATTTAGTTTTGGGCTCGAGTTGTCCGTTTCATGGGGAATTTTGTGTCCTAGTAGGGATTATTTGTAGATCCATCAAAGATAGAAGCATTTTTATCTTTGGAAACCACCAAGACAGTGTCAGAGGTGTGAAGTTTCATTGGTCTCACATGCTACTATAGGAGGGTTGTAGCTGATTTATCTCAAGATGCGACTCCTCTGGAAGCATTGACCAGAAAGGATCTAGCATTCATATAGAATGATTAGTTTCAGGTAGCTTTCGATTATATAAAGGAGATATTAGTAAGTGCTCGAGTTCTTTTCCTTCCAGTTGAGGGAGTTTAGTTTGTTGTTTTCTACGATGCTTCGCATCTGGGGTTAGGCTACGTTTTGATGTAAAAAAGATTAGTTTTTTCTTATGGGTCTCGGTAGTTGTGTCCCCGGTGAATGTAACTATGCCACCCATTATCTTGATTTGGCAGTCAGGGTGTTTTCTCAGAAGATGTGGAAACATTACCATATTGGTGAGTGTGATTTTGTTTTTAACGTTCATAAGAGTTTGAGGTATGTTTTCTCTCAGCATGACTTGAACTTGCGAAATTGTTGGTGGATGGAGTTCATACACGAATAAGACTTAGAAATATCATATACACTTGGAAAGGGGAGTTTTGTAGCTGATGTGTTGATCAAGAAGTCGTGTGGTGATGCAGTGTGGGAATCTAGTGATTCTTGGATAGTTATGGGAGAACTGTCAACATTACATCTCGATATGGGAGAAGTTGGGTGTAGAGGTTGTCTTTTCTAGATGATGGTGTAGTCATATATGTAGCAGCCAGTGGAAGAGTCCCAGTTGGGGGATTTAAAGGTGGAGGTATGGAGAGATCGAGTTGTTTGTGGTGAGGCCCTTGATGGATGGTTTGAGGATGAACAAAATCGAGTGTTGTATCATGGAAGGATTTTTGTTCCTTTGGGGATATGTGAGATGGTTCATAGAGAGTTCCATAGTTCACCTTTAGTGGTTCACCGTGGTGTTACAAAGATGTAAGAGACCTTGAGGAGATAGTTTTGGTGGCTTGGGATGAAGTGTGAATTTGTAGAGTTTGTGTCTCGATGTTTGGTCTGCTAGAAGGTGAAGGTTGAACATCTTGTTCCCGGTGGTATGCATTAGAAATTAGATGTCCCTCGGTGAAAGTGGGAGGATATCTAAATGGACTTTTTTACTGGTTTACCTTGAGGTCAGGGAGGACATAATGCTATTTGGGTGGTAGTGGATCATTTAACAAAATCCTCCCACTTCATAGTTATCAAGGAGTCAAGCTCAGTAGAAGTTTGGTCGAGGCAACATTTGGAGGAGGTGGTAAGACTTCATGGAGTCCCAAGGATGATCATTTCTAATCTAGATCCTTGTTTTACCTCAAGGTTGTGGAGAGGCCTCCAGCATGCTTTTGGTTTTCAATTATGCCTTAGCACTTCTCTTTATTCTCAGATGGGCAGTCAGACAGAACAGACCATCCAGACTCTTGAAGACATGTTACGCTCTTGTGTCCTTGATTTTAGAGGTTTGTGGATGTTGCACTTACCCTTTTTGGAGTTCTTTTACAACAATAGTTTTCAATCCATAATTGTTTTGGTAAAGATGGAAGCCTTGTATGGTCAGCCTTTTCGTTCACCGTTGAGCTCGACTGGGGTCAGAGAGTTAGCAATTCTCAGATAGGAAATAGTGCAGAATACAACAGAGATAGTTTTGGTGATTTATGAGAGGTTGAAGAAAGCGCAAGAATGTCAAAAATCATATTCCAATCAAAGGAGGATATCCTTAAACGTTTATGTTGGGAATCACATGTTTCTGAGGATGACTCCCCATCATGGGTAGCGATGGTTTGGTCATGGGATTAAGCTTTCTCCCCAATTTATTGGGAATTCTTAGGTAGTAGATCATGTTAGAGATATGGCATATCGAGTAGCACTCCCCCCACATATAATTTGGATACACAATGTTTTTCATGGGTCACAGCTCTGACGTTATCTTCATTATGACTCTCACATCATCGATTGGGGATAGATCAATGTTAATGATGATGCGACCTTTGAAGAGTGACCTGTGGAGATCCAAGACTGCAAATAGAAGTTGTTGTACGGGCGTTCTATCACCTTGGTTTGTGTCTTGTGATGACACAGTGGCATGAAGGAGAGTACCTAGGAATGTGAGTCATAGATACATGTCGAATACCCAGAGTTTTTTTATGTTTAACTCTATTAATGTAACGATGTCACCTTTGTGGTTATAGACTATTTTTTTTCTGAGATGGCTTTCTTCAGTTGCTTCTTGTGGATTTATCTCTTTTGAGAGGTTTCTCGATGGGTGGTTGTTCAGGGTTATTTTTTTTCCATTTAGGTTGGTTTTGAATTCTCGAGGATTAGAATGTTCTAAGCAGAATCTGATGTAATGGCCCTGATCTCTATTGTTAATTCCTTTTCAAAAATCTGGTGTTCAAGGTATTCCAGGATATCAAGGTGACTTATCCCAAACACTTTTCCAAATTTTCAGTTCATGAACAGTGTTTCCAAAATTGTGAGGTTCCAACAGTATCGTCTTTCCTTCCCCAAATTTTGAGTTCATGAGCTTTGTTTCTAGAATGTTGAGGTTCCAACAGTATCCTCTTTCCATTGCAAAATTTTGAGTTCATGAATAGTGTTTTCATAATGGTGAGGTTCCAACAGTGACCACCTTCCTTAGCCAAATTTTGAGTTCATGAACAGTGCTTCCAGAACTGTGAGGTTCCAGTAGTGACCTCTTTCCTTTGCCAAATTTTGAGTTAATGAATAGTGTTTCAAAAATAGTGAGGTTCCAACGGTGACCTCTTTCCTTTTCCAAATTTTGATTTCATGGATAGTTTTTTCAGAATGGTGAGGTTCCAATGGTGACCTGTTTCCTTTTCAAATTTTGAGTTCAAGAATTGTGTTTCTAGAACGGTGAGGTTCCAACGGTGACCTCTTTCCTTTACCAAAATTTAGGTTAATGAATAGTTTTTTCAGAATGGTGAGGTTCTAACGGTGACATGTTTCAATTTATAGATTTTGAGTTCATGGACATCATTTCCAAAATGGTGAGGTTCAAATAGTGACCTCTTTCCTTTTCCAAATTTCGTGTTAATGAACAGTGTTTCCAGCTTTTTACAGTTTCACCCCTTTGACATTTCTGTTGATGTAAAATGTTTTTAAATTCTTTTTTAAGGACTCGAAGGCTGATTCAAATGCTATAACTCCTATATTAATTTCCCAAAGTCTTGGGATGCTTTTACGTTGTCTAAATAGGTGTTTTAATCTGATCTTATTTTAATAGAAAATCCAGAGAATCATAAACCACTGCTCCATTAAATCTTCTAAAGGAACGATATATCTTCCTCCCTAGTTATTCCTCCCTGATCTTGCCTCAAAGACACTCAAACCATTCAATCTATACCATAGGAGTAGCATAATCAAACTTTCCCCCTGGGATTGGTTCCACTCTTTTTTGATTCAAACATGCAGTATCGATCAGTCTACGATATAAGGTATGATCTATCATCATTATTTTGGTTTCATCTCCATCTGTTTCTCCTTTCCATTTTATGGAATGGTATCTCAATGTTCTTAAAGGACTTTTCCTAGGTGTTGACCATTGGGGTGGTGTCTTTGTATCCTCGGTTGAATACAGTTGTCATGGGGGGAGAGGAGATCATAACCCGTTATGTGGCTCATTCTCTTATCACTACTACAAAAAAGGCCATTAGCGACCGCCATTGGCGGTCGCTTCTGCTCCGTCGTTGTAGGGCTTTAGCGACTGCCATTGGCGGTCGCTATAGGTGGTTGAAATGCCGCCTTAAGCGACCGTCTGGCGGTCACTGTAGGCTGACTCGTGGCACCATTAGCGACCGCCATTGGCGGTCGCTAATACTGCCTGGACAGCAGGCTAAAGCGACCCCCCATGGCGGTCGCTAATGCTGCCTGGCAGGCAGGCTATAGCGACCGCCAGAGGCGGTCGGTAAACTTGAAAAAAAAAAATTAAAAAATTCATACCATAATAAATAAATATATATATATATATATATATTTATTAAATCAAATATATATAAAAAAAATAATGAAAATATTGATATATATAATATTAAATAAAATATGTATATTTATTTATTAAATTATATATATATATATATATTAATGAAAATATTTATATATATAATATTAAATAAAATATTTTTCATTTTTAAATAAAATGTACAAATTGTGTTTTTTTCTTCACGGTGGAAAAGCAGACATAAAACAAGGTAACAATCATAAAAAATGGAAAACAATTAAGCGCGCACAACTCTTAAAGAACGCATAATGAGCCCTACCGTGCAGAACGCACGTCCGATTGGCATGCCGTCTCCGCGTACACGTCACGAATAATAATTAGATTGTTTCCCTGTGATTTCAGGTCAATCCGATGTGGTCCGCTATGATTTTGAGCGTGAGACGCCCGTTTTGGCCGTTTATGACACCGCAACGGCGTTCCCGGTCACCGCGGCCACACGGTGTGGCCGATTGACGTTCCGTCTACTCGACCCAGTCAAAATTTACTCACCCTTTGATGTCGTCTGATTTCAGGTCATTCGGACCTCGTTCGGCCCATTTGGACCCCCCACGCACGTTTATCAAGCGCGCACAACACTTAAAGAACGCATAATGAGCCCTACCGCGCAGACCGCATGTCTGATTGATGTGCCGTCTACGCGTACACATCACGAATAATAATTAGATTGTTTCCCTGTGATTTCAGGTCAATCCGATGTCGTCTGCTATGACTATGACTGTCAGACGCTCGTTTTGGCCGTTTATGACACCGGAAACGCGTTTCTGGTCACCACGGTCAAACGACACATACGATTGATGTTTCGTCTTCTCGAACACGTCACAATTCACTCACCCATTTATTTCGTCTGATTTCAGGCCATTCGGACCTCGTTCGGCCCATTTTGACCCCCCAACGCGCCATTTCAGGGCGCGCTGAGCTGCTGAAAACGACGCATTCGGTCGTGCCGCGCGCACCGCCCGTCCGATGGACGTGATGCCTCCTTCTGCATATCAGAAATAATATTCCTATCGTTTTCATGCGGTTTCAGGTCTTTCGGAGCACGTTTGCTCCAAATTTGACCGCCACACGCCGTTTTGGGGTTTTATGACTCCGGAAACGCATTTTCGGCCTCCGCGGTCAAACGGAACCTCCGATTAACGTGTTGTCTGTCCGAACATTTCACAATTCACGCAGCGGATGTTTTCGTGTGGTTTTGTGGCATTCGGAGGTCGTTCGGGTGGTCTTGACCCCCCAACGCGCCATTTCAGCGCGCATCGAGCTGCTGAAAACGGCGTATTCGGTCGTGCCGCGCGCACCGTATGTCCGATGGACGTGCCGCCTCCTCCTACATCTCAGGAATAATATTACTATCATTCTTGTGTGGTTTCAGGTCGTTCGAAGAACGTTTATTCCGAATTCGAGCACCACACGCCGTTTTGGTGTTTTATGGCTCCGGAAACGATTTTCCGGTCGCCGCGGTCAAACGGCACCTCCGATTGATGTGACGTCTACCCGACCATTTCACAATTCACGCAACGGATGTTGTCGTGCGGTTTGGTGGCATTTGGAGGTCGTTCGGGTGGTTTTGACCCCCCAACGCGCCATTTCAGCGCGCGCCGAGCTGCTGAAAACGACGCATTCGGTCGTGCCACACGCACCGCACGTCTGATGGATGTACCACCTCCTCCTGCATCTCAGGAATAATATTCCTATCGTTCTCGTGTGGTTTTAGGTTTTTCGGAGCACGTTTTCTCTGAATTGAACCGCCACACGCCGTTTTTGTGTTCTATGGCGCCGGAAACGCGTTTCCGGCCGCTGCAGTCAAACGGCACCTCCAAATGATGTACCGTCTGGCCGACCATTTCACAATTCATGCACCGAATGTTGTCGTGCGGTCTCGTGGAATTCGGACCTCGTTCGGCCCGTTTTGACCCCCCAACGCGCCATTTCAGCGCGCGTCGAGCTGCTGAAAACGATGCATTCGGTCGTGTCGTGCGCACCGCACGTCCGATGGACGTTCCGCCTTCTCCTACATCTCAGGAATAATATTCCTATCGTTCTCGTGCGGTTTCAAGTCTTTCGGAGCACGTTTGCTCAGAATTCGACCGCCGAACGCCGTTTTGGTGTTTTATGACTCCAGAAACGTGTTTCTAGCCTCTGCGGTCAAACGACACCTCCGATTGACGTGTCGTCTATCCGACCATTTCACAATTCACGCAACGGATGTTTTCATGCGGTTTCGTGGCATTCGGAGGTCGTTCGGGAGGTTTTGACCCCCCAATGCGCCATTTCAGCGCGCGTCGAGCTGTTGAAAATGACGTATTTGGTTGTGCCGTGTGCACCGCACGTCCGATGGACGTGTCGCCTCCTCCTTCATCTCAGGAATAATATTCTTATTGTTCTCGTGCGGTTTCAGTCGTTCGAAGCATGTTTGCTCCGAATTCGACCGACGCACGCCGTTTTGGTGTTTTTTGGCTCCGGAAACGCGTTTCCGGCCGCCGTGGTCAAAAGGCACCTCCGATTGACGTGCCGTCTGCCCGACCATTTTACAATTCACGCACCGGCTGTTGTCGTGCGGTTTCATGGCATTCGGAGGTCGTTCGGGTGGTTTTGACCCCCCAACGCGCCATTTCAGCGCGCGCCGCGCTGCTGAAAACGACGCCTTCAATCGTGCCGAGCGCACCACATGTCCGATGGACGTGCTGCCTCCGCCTACATCTCAGGAATAATATTATTACCGTTATCGTGCAGTTTCAGGTCGTTCGGAGCAATTTTGCTCGGAATTGGACCGCCGCACGCCGTTTTGGTGTTCTTTGGCGCTGGAAATGCGTTTCTGGCCGCCGCAGTCAAACGGCACCTCCGATTGACGTGCTGTCTGGCCGACCATTTCACAAATCACGCAACAGATGTTGTCGTGTGGTTTCGTGGCATTCAGAGGTCGTTCGGGTGATTTTGACCCCCCAACGCGCCATTTCAGCGCGCGCCGAGCTGCTGAAAATGACGCATTCGGTTGTGCCAAGCGCACCGCACGTCCGATGGACGTGCTTCATCCTCATGCATCTCAGGAATAATATTCCTATCGTTATAGTGCAGTTTCAGGTCATTCGGAACATGTTTGCTCCAAATTGGACCGCCGCACGCCGTTTTGGTGTTCTTTGGCGCCAAAAACGCGTTTCCGGCCGCCGCAGTCAAACGGCACCTCTGATTGACGTTCCGTCTGCCCGACCATTTCACAATTCACGCAAAGGATGTTGTCGTGCGGTTTCATGGCATTCGGATGTCGTTCGGGTGGTTTTGACCCCCCAACGCGCCATTTCAGCACGCGCCGAGCTGCTGAAGACAACGCATTCAGTCGTGCCGCGCGCACCGCACGTCCGATGGACGTGCCACCTCCTCCTGCATCTCAGAAATAATATTCCTATCGTTTTCATGCGGTTTCAGGTTTTTAGGAGCACGTTTGCTCTGAATTGGACCGCCGCACGCCATTTTGGTGTTCTATGGCGCCAGAAACGCGTTTCCGGCCGCCGTGGTCAAACGGCACCTCCAAATGACGTGTCGTCTGGCCGACCATTTCACAATTCATGTACCGACTTTTTTCGTGCGGTTTTGTGGCATTTGGAGGTCGTTCGGGTGGTTTTAACCCCCCAACGCGCAATTTCAGCGCGCGCAGAGCTGCTGAAAACGACGCATTCGGTCGTGCCGAGCACACCGCACGTCTGATGGACGTGCCGCCTCCTCCTGCATCTCAGGAATAATATTCCTATCGTTCTCGTGCAGTTTCAGGTCGTTCGCAGCACGTTTGCTCCAAATTCGACCGCCGCATGCCGTTTTGGTGTTTTATGGGTCCGGAAACGCATTTTCGGCCTCCGCGGTCAAACGGAACCTCCGATTGACGTGTCGTCTGCCCGACCATTTTAAAATTCACGCACTGGAAGTTGTCGTGCGGTTTCGTGGCATTCGGAGGTCGTTCGGGTGGTTTTGACCCCCCAACGCGCCATTTTAGCGTGCGCCGCGCTGCTGAAAACGACACATTCGGTTGTGCCGAGCGCACCGCATGTCCAATGGTCGTTCCACCTCCTCCTGCATCTCAGGAATAATATTAGTATCGTTCTCGTGCGGTTTCAGGTCGTTCGGAGCACGTTTTCTCAGAATTGGACCACCGCACGCCGTTTTGGTGTTCTATGGCGCCGGAAACGCATTTCCGGCCGCCGCGGTCAAACGGAACCTCCGATTGATGTGCCATCTGGCCGACCATTTCACAATTCACGCAACGGATGTTTTCATGCGGTTTCGTGGCATTCGGCGGTCGTTCGCGTGGTTTTGACCCCCCAACGCGCCATTTCAGCGCGCGCCGAGCTACTAAAAACGACGCATTCGGTCGTGCCGAGCGCACTGCACGTCCGATGGACGTGTCGCCTCCTCCTGCATCTCAGGAATAACATTCTTATCGTTCTTGTGCGGTTTCAAGTCGTTCGGAGCACGTTTGCTCCGAATTGGACCGCTGCACGCCGTTTTGGTGTTCTATGGCACCGGAAACACGTTTCTGGCCGCTGCGGTCAAACGGCACCTCCGATTGACATGCCGTCTGCCAGAACATTTCACAATTAATGCAACGGATGTTGTCGTGCGGTTTCGTGGCATTCGGAGGTCGTTCGGGTGGATTTGACCCCTCAACGCGCCATTTCAGCGCGCGTCGAGCTGCTGAAAACGATGAATTCGGTCATGCCGTGCGCACCGCACGCCCGATGGACGTGCCACATCCTCCTGCATCTGAGGAGTAATATTTCTATTGTTCTCGTGCGGTTTTAGGTTTTTCGGAGCACGTTTTCTCTGAATTGGACCGCCGCACGCCGTTTTGGTGTTATGTGGCGCCGGAAACACATTTCCGGCCACCGTGGTCAAATGGCACCTCCAAATGACATGTCGTCTGGCCGACCATTTCACAATTCACGCACTGGCTGTTTTCGTGCAGTTTTCGTGGCATTCGGAGGTCGTTCGGGTGGTTTTGACCCCCCAACGCGCCATTTCAGCGCGCACCGAGCTTCTAAAAACGACGCATTCGGTCATGCCGAGCGCAACACACGTTCGATGGACGTGCCACCTCCTCCTGCATCTCAAGAATAATATTCCTATCATTCTCGTGCGGTTTCAGGTCGTTCGGAGCACGTTTGCTCCGAATTGGACCGCCGCATGCCGTTTTGGTGTTCTATGGCGCCGGAAACGCGTTTCCGGCCGCCGCGGTCAAACGACACCGCCGATTGACGTTCCGTCTACCCGAACATTTCACAATTCATGCAACGGATGTTGTCGTGCGGTTTCGTGGCATTCGGAGGTCGTTCGGGTGGTTTTGACCCCCCAACGCGCCATTTCAGCGTGCGCTGAGCTTTTAAAAATGACGCATTCGGTCGTGCCGCGCGCACCGCACGTTCGATGGACATGCCGCCTCCTCCTGCATCTCAGTAATAATATTCCTATCGTTCTCGTGCGGTTTCAGGTTTTTCGGAGCACGTTTTCTCCGAATTGGACCGCTGCACGCCGTTTTGGTGTTCTATGGTGCCGGAAACGCGTTTCCGGCCGCCGCGGTCAAACGGCACCTCCAAATGATGTGCTGTCTGGCCGAACATTTTACAATTTATGCACCGGCTGTTGTCGTGCAGTTTCGTGGCATTCGGAGGTCGTTCGGGTGGTTTTGACCCCCAACGCGCCATTTCAGCGCGCGCCGCGCTGCGGAAAATGACGCATTCGGTCGTGCCGAGCGCACCGCACGTCCGATGGACGTGCCGCCTCCTCCTGCTTCTCAGGAATAATATTCCTATCGTTCTCGTGCGGTTTCAGGTCGTTCGGAGCACGCCTTCTTCTAATTGGACCACCGCACGCCGTTTTTGTGTTCTATGGCGCCGGAAACGCATTTCTGGCCGCCGCGGTCAAACGGAACCTCCGAATGACATGGCGTCTGGCCAACCATTTCAGAATTCAAGATCCAGCTGTTCCCGTGCGGTTTCGTGGCATTCAGAGGTCATTTGGATGGTTTTGACCCCCCGACGCGCAATTTCAGCACACGCCGCGCAGCTGAAAATGACGCATTCGGGGGTGCGAGGGGGGGGGGGCTGTACGGGGGTGTGGGGGGCTGTACGGGGGTGTGGGGGGATGTACGGGGGTGGGGGGGGGCTGTACGGGGGTGCGGGGATGATGTACGGGGGTGCGGGGTGCTCTACGGGTGTGCGGGGGTGCTATCCGGGGGTGCGGGGCTGTACGGGGGTGCGGGGGGCTGTACGGGGGTGCAGGGTTGGGGTTGTACGGGGGTGCGGGGGGGGGGGGCGGGGGGGGCTGTACGGGGGTGCGGGGGGCTGTACGGGTGTGCGGGGGGGCTGTCCGCGGGTGCGGGGTGTTGTACGGGGGTGCGGGGGGGCTGTACGGGGGTGCGGGGGGGCTGTCCGGGGGTGCGGGGGGCTGTCCGGGGTGCGGGGGGGGGGGGGGGGTGTACGAGGGTGTGGGGGATGTACGGGTGTGCGGGGGGGCTGTTCGAGGGTGTGAGGTGTTGTACGGGGGTGCAGGGGGCTGTACGGGTGTGCGGGGGGGGGGGGGGGGGGGGGGGCTGTCCGGGGGTGCGGGGGGATGTACAGGGGTGCGGGGAGGGGGGGGGTTGTACGGGGGTGCGGGGGGCTGTACGGGGGTGCGGGGGGCTGTAAGGGGGTGCGGGGGGGGGGGCTGTACGGGGGTGCGGGGGGGGGGGGGGCTGTACGGGGGTGCGGGGGGCTGTACGGGGGTGCGGGTGGGCTGTCCGAGGGTGCGGGTGGTCGTACGGTTGTGCGGGGGGCAGTTCGGGGGTGCGGGGGGCTGTACGGGGGTGTGGGGGGTTAGAGTTTTTAAATGCACGCCTTAGATAATATTAGCTATCATATAATAAACAAGAAAAGAAAGAAATTATAAGTACACAACCTTCTAATTTAAATTAAATGAATACATATAGTACATCAATGTCAACCACACCAGTAAAAACAAAAAACATATCTCGTGAATATATGATGCGTCATGCGTTGTCATCAATGCTACCTCCTTCTAGTGGGCCAGGGGCCTACAACAAAAAAACATTATAAATATTTTAATAAAAAAAATAATTTAAATTAAATAAATAAATACAGTATATACCTGCGTCGTATGATCCCCTGCACCATCATCTCAACGCACATATTCCCGCATTGCTCTGACCTCAGCTATCAATTGCGCATTTTCCTCCTCGGAAGCGCGCAGCCGTGCCTCAAAATCTGACATCTGCTGTGTCATATGAGAAACAGCAGGACCAACAACCGCAGCGCGTGACACTACAGAACGAGGAATACCTGCTCCATAGGTCAAACTATATCCATGCCCATCCCGACCGATAATGCGGTGAAAGATCTCATCACGTCGCATGGGAAGCTATCGTTGGTCCTCTGGCAGATGTTCTAACTCAACTTCAAATTGAGCCTGTGAAATATTTAAATATATATATGTTAATATATATATTTATGTCATTATTGGTAAGTACAGACACTTACTATCAATGCTGCAACCTCTGGATCATTGCGATCACGAGTCCTCATCCACTCCAACATTTTATCAGTTGATGCACCTTGCTCTCGCAACTGTATGTTAAAAGAATATTAACACAAAACCATATAAATTAATAAATTAAAAAATGAATAATATATACCTCATGTCGGATATGAGACACGTGACGAGTCCCGAGCCTGTGAGGTGGTCCCTGCAACGCTCGATTCTCAGAATGGCGTTTGACACCTCCTACATTCAATTCATTCAAATTTCAAACAAATCACAAATTCTTGAAAATATATATACACCAAAATAATTATTATACAAACCGAAACACCCTCAATAGACCAATATGCAACCAAGTCACGCCACTGAACCGGGAGGACACCTCTTGGGACTTTTTCCAAAATGTCTAGGGCACCCACATTTGGTACCCAGTGGTCCCTCTTCACTTTGCCTTTATAATCATTCCACATCTTACGGCATTTTCTCATACACACGGGCCGAAACACTTCAGGGCACACTTTCAAATTTTTCTATAAAGAAAATAATCAAACATATTAGTATTCTTTATACATAGAAAATAAAGTAAAATGATTTTCTTACCTGAACCTCCCTCCATAGATGATCTAATGTGTCCTGAGGGGTAGAAGCCCAGTCACACGTGGTCAAAGGAAATCGATGTGGGTCACCTATGATATGACCCACCTGACGAATAAATGTCGGGGCATTCGGTCCCATAGGATGAAAAACCTCATCAAATGAAACATCTATCGTCGTGTCAGAATTCCATGATAATATGCCACGACCAGGGCCTCTCCTGCGAGAGGAAGAAGCAGCCGAGTCTGATCCTGTTGAAAACAATTTTATATATAAATTGAAAAATGTTATATATATATATATGTATGTCAATTACATAAAAAATATAGACAATGACATTCAAACATACCTCGACCCTGAGACGTAGATGCCTCTGATAGATGATGTGGATCTTCTACCTCTTCCCCTGACATGTCGGTAGTCTTAGAAAACATCAGTAATGAGTCCAAAGTGTTTAAAAGATAAATTGGATTGTTCTTAAAAAATCAAACTTGTACAACTGTTAATCAAACAAAAAATGGATTGAATAATTAGTTGTGAATGAATTTTAAAAATTCAGAAAGTTAACAAAACAGATATACAAATTATGTACAAAACCAGTCAATGCATATCCAAATTTTAGATAGAACTAATAAAAATTCAAGCAGCACATGAATCAGATGAAGAATAACTCAAAGGGATGATACACCAACCATAACATCAATAAATCAAGAGTAAAAACAACCTAAATATTTATGATTGAATTAAAACATACAAAAGTGAGGATTAAAACTTATAAAAATTTATAAAATGATTATATAATTTATGATATCCTAGGACATTCTACATAATAGCGGGAAAAAAATTATACCTTTCATTAAGCATGAAAATCGACCGTTTCTCCTTCAACATCCGCTCTGACCCAATAAATATCTTCTTTACGTTGAACTACGGTATGTTGATCAAGTTGTCGGTAAACAAATGGAACAGTCTCAGGTTCATCTTCTTCAAATAAAAACACACCTCGCCGAGACATTTTGACAACAACTTGCCAACTTGGATCCGAAGGCAAAGTAACGAAGAATACTTGTTCTGCTTTTGATGTCAAAATGAAAGGTTCATTCTCAAATTTTTCATTATTTCTGTATAACATATAGTTAAAATTCACCAATGAAAACTGATATTGACCGACTTTACATCCACGCACTGGATCAACCCAATTACACTTTAACAATATGTACTTCAAACCGTGTGTGTATACAACTTCAATGATGTCTATCAATTGACCATAGTAATAACCATAATCGACAAAGGGACAACTGATTCCACTATTTTTTGTTGCTCGTTTGTCGTCAACATCTTTAATGAAAAATTGAAAACCATTAGTATCAATAGCTTTATAACGACGAGCCGTTATAGATGGACCCTCAGCCAGTTGGATAAATACTTCAGGTAGCGTGGGGTCCCCTAACTCCCTCAGCTTACGAACCTACATAATTTATAAAAATCAATACTGATATATGCATAAAGAATTCTTATAATACATCACTCATAATCAAAATCAATTTATACATACATAATCCTTGAACCAATCATGAAATGACGCATAATGAGATTGTTGAATTTGAAACTCAGTCGCACGATGCATCACTTCTTTTATCTCATTAATGTGTTTCCTGCAAATGATAACGCGATGTTTAAAAGATCATATTATGCAAACAAAACATGTAAAAGTTATACAAGCACATTGATAAGATACTTACTGCATTAATGGTGCAACTGATGGAGTATTGAACAAGATATATCGATGTGCTTGTATCCACTCGATGTTGTCCATATCAAATGTGGTTCCTTCTCCAACTAGACCATCATGAATCCGAGAGGGCTTATCTAATTTTGTTTCAACATCTATAAGATATTCTGCACAAAAGGTAGTACACTCATCCATCAAAAAACCATTGGCTATTGATGCCTCTGGACGAGCTCTGTTGCGTACAAATCTTTTCAATGTACTCAAATACCGTTCAATAGGATACATCCACCTGAATTGCACTGGACTAGTAGTCATTACTTCATCAGTTAGGTGCACTGTCAAGTGGACCATAACATCGAAAAAAGAGGGGGGGGGGGGGGAATGTTTCTCAAAGTGACAAAGCGTAAGTACAACTCGGTCCTGCAAACTTTTTAAATCACTCATTCGTTGATTTCTTAAAGAAATCTATCTAAAAAAATTACTCATCTCAATCAAGGGATGAACAACAATGGGGGATAAACAATCACAAATTGCGATTGGAATCAACTGCTGAAGTAATATGTGATTTTCATGACTTTTCAACCCTTTCAATGTCTTGCTCGTCAGATTCACACACTTTGAAATATTAGAAGAATAACCATCAGGCACATTGACCATCTTCAGAATGGAAAGAAATGTTTCTTTCTCCTCTGTAGTCATCGTATACTGTACAGCAGCCATATATGCCTTGTTTCCCTCAGCTAACTGTAAATGCAGCTGTTTCCTTAAACCCATTTCTTCCAAATCACGGCGTGCATTAACATGGTCCTTTGATTTTACACTGACTCCTAAAATGGTCCACAATATGTTATCACAAACATTTTTTTCAATGTGCATGACATCCAAATTATGTCTCAACATGTAAGTTTTCCAATACGGAATACTATAAAAAATACTTTTCTTTTTCCAATTGTGACTGCGTTGCCTACCCGCAGCACGAATATTACGTACTGGAGGAGCCACCAAATCTTGAATTTCATATACCGTGCAGATGTTTTCTTCCTCAATTTGCAATAACATTTCGACTCCTGTCATGATCTTTGGTGCTGGGCTGAACTCTCTAGAACCATCAAATGTCACTCTATCCTTTCTGAATCTATGCTAAGGAGGGAGAAAATGCCTGTGACCCATGTATGCCCATTTTTTGGAATGTTTAATCCATACATATTTTTTACTTTTATTGCAACAAGGGCAAGAAAATTCCCATTTCGTACTCCAGCCTGATAAATTTTCATAAGCTGGGAAGTCATTGATTGTCCACAATAAAGCAGCATGCAGTTTGAACATTTCATTCGTTTTGCAGTCATAAGTCATCACACCATCGCCCCAAAATTCATTCAACTCATCAATCAATGGATGAAGGTAAACATCAATCTTTTCCCCTAGACTTTTAGGTCCATCAATAAGAGTGGAAGGTAATATAAATTGTTGCTTCATACAAATCCACGGAGGAAGATTATATGGAACCAACACCATGGGCCATGTGCTATGAGTTGCACCAACAATAGACTTGAATGGATTGAAACCATCTGCTTCCAATCCCAGTCGGACATTACGAACATCTTTAGAAAAGTCGGGATGTCTCTTATCAAATTCCTTCCATGCATGAGAGTCTGTCGGGTGGGTTAACATATCACTTTCATGAACTCTTTCTGCATGCCATCTCATTAAATTAGAACCTTTAGATGGCATAAAAAATCTTTTCAATCTGGGTTTAAGGGGAAAGTAACGCATTTGCTTTACGGAAATCGGTTTCCCCTGTATCGCAATATGAATTTGATGAGTATTATTTCCCCTGTTCTCCTTCCACCTGGAAGCACCACAAACCGTACAAATATCCAAATGGGTAGTTTCTTTTCTAAACAATATACAGTTGTTTGCACATGCATCTATGTTCTCATATGTAAAACCTAAGTTCTCTGTC
Organism: Viscum album; assembly: GCA_963277665.1. NCBI lineage: Eukaryota > Viridiplantae > Streptophyta > Magnoliopsida > Santalales > Viscaceae > Viscum > Viscum album. The sequence goes on along the minus strand of OY728164.1, from coordinate 719,118,057 downwards.
AACTTACGAGCATAGTAATACGACTCATGAATCTTAGCATTGACAGGAACAACTTTTTTCAATAAAACCAAAAGCATGTCGAATGTTGTGTCTGACCAATTATTCAAAGTCTTCAAATGCAACAACTCCATGATAAACGACAGTTTATTGTAAGAAGTACATCCAGGATATAATTCTGTTTTCGTATCATCAAGTGCTTTATAAAACCTCCTCGAATCACGATCTGCACCAGAGCAAAGATTTATCTCACCTGTCTCAAGATTCTGTATGTCAATGCCTTGAGAATCAAACCCACGTACCATCTCAGTAAGCATTTCATGCATTGGATCAGTCATCCTTGCATCAACATCTATCTGAGCTGCATCTGTATTTTGAGAACGAACATATTCTTCTCCATGACGAGTCCAACTCTTATAATATTTCAGAAATCCATTAAAGAAAAGGTGCTCCCTCACAGTATCTCGTGTGAATTGATATCTGTTAGCACATTTTCTACATGGAAAACTAATATAGTCACTTCCAAATCCTCTCGTGAAGTCAATAAACTACATAATTCCATTGAAATACTCTCTAGACGTTCAATTTGGAAGATCAATCCAACTCTTATCCATAATAAGATCCCTATAACAAACATTTACATAAGACTTATTACATTTTCATTTTTGATATCAAATATATTTAAAATAAATACTAACTAATTGTTTGTGAACCATTTATAAAATAATAATGTATGTGAAAGCCCATGTCATACCTGATTGCGCTACAAACCTGGAAGGGAGGGGAGCCGACGACGGTGCTTTGAGGGAAAGGAGCGGTGGGGAGCCGGAGCCGGAGCTGGTGCGGCGAGGGAGGGGACAGTGAAGGATGGGATGGGGTGGCGGTGGTGCGGCGAGGGAGGGGACAAAGACGAATGGGACGGGGGTTGGCGGGGAGCGGGGGGGGGGGGGGGGGTAGTTCGGGGTGTTGGGGGGAGGGACGAGGGGCGGAGGGCCGAGGGCGGAGGTCGGAGGCCGGAGGGGCTGGAGGCCGAAGGCCGGAGGGCTGCCGGAGGGCTCCTGAGGGCTTCCGGGCTGCCGGAGGCAGGTGGCGTGAGGCCGCAGGGCGGCTGTAGGGTGGAGGGTGGCTGGAGCCGGAGGGCGGAGGGTGGCTGGGGAGGGCGGGGCCGGCGGAGGGCGGTCGGAGGGCTGCCGGAGGGCTGTCGGGCTGCCGAAGGCAGGTGGCGGGAGGCTCGAGGGCAGAGGGAGGTTGCAGGGCGGCCGCAGGGCGGAGGGCGGCCAGAGCCGGATGGCGGAGGGCGGCCGAAGGAGGGCGGGCCAGCGGAGGGCGGTCGGAGGGCAGTCGGAGGGCGGCCGAAGGGTGGCCGGAGGGTGGCCGGCTGGAGGGTGGGCCGGCGGAGGGTGGGGCTGCGGAGGGCGGGCCGGCGGAGGGCGGGCCGGCGGAGGGCGGGCCGGCGGAGGGCGGGCCGGTGGAGGGCGGGGCGCCGGGGAGGGCGCGCGGCGGCGGGGGGGGGGGGGGGGGCACGGGCGACGGGGGGGAAGGGTTCGGGGGGCACGATCGAGTGGAGAGGGGGGGGGGGGGCGCGGAAGCCCCTTATTTTTTTTAAGGAGGCTTAGAGACTGCCAATGGCAGTCGCTATAGGTAACAGGGCTCAAATGCCATGTTTTCTAGTAGTGTATAAAGAACGTCAAGAACTATTTGAGGTCTGGGATTTTTTGTTTCTATTTTATTTTATTTGAAACTATAGAGATAGCATGTTGTATCCCACTAGATCACAACAGAATTGACATAATAAATATTTGAACTGAATAAATAAATTGATATTGATCGTATGTTATTGCCTCTTGATTGCTAGATAGTGTGATATCTACTCATTATTTTTTTTTTGATTTTTGTTCTCAGTGTAAATTGGTAAAGAACGTAAAGCTATAATTAATTGATAATTGGTTGGCTAAAGATAAAGTGTCATGTGAATGAACATGATAGTTTTTTTTGTAATTTGATGTTATTTAAATAGATTTAATAAGTAAATTTAATCAATTGGAGGGAGCTTACTATTTTTTTTCCTGTAGTTGGAACCTATGAATAATAAATTGGTTAATTCAAGAAGGATTAAAGACCTGGATGTTTGCTAGAAGAAAATTACTTGTAGAGTTTTGAGTTACCCCCATTCTTGTTTAAGGTCTAAGAGCCCAATTGATATGTTTTTTGTTTCCCTACTGCTTGTGTTCTAATGTGAGCCTGGATAGATGTTGTGATATGTGAGGGCAGGTAGGCCTACTAGTTGTCGCAACTGTTGATGCCTAGAGGGGTGATATGCATCGATTTATACATGTGTGTGTCTGGGATGACATCAGGGAAAATGAAATGGGTTAGATGTGAATGTTTGGATGATTGATGATTCTTATTGGTTGATTATCTTATTTAAATTCCCCACTAACTAATGCAGCTATTCTTGCTTACCCTTCTTCAGAAAAGGGCGAAGATGCATAGGGTATGACATGTGATTTCCGTTTTTAGCTTCTCAAAGGAAGATGGGTCTACGCTATTGCTATAGGTGACAAAGGCTCGACAGGTAGTTCATCTACTCTTCGTTTTGATACCCCTTGTGTTTTGTAGCATATAATTTTTTCTATAATGCTTGGGAATATGGGAATGTAATTCTGTAAATAAATAATTTAATAAATGATGTTAACCCATAGGGTTTGAGCTTTCTAGGGAACAATGCTGAGGTTGTAATTTAATGGGACAGTGGAGTTTGGGTGTGATGCTAATGAAATTTAATGTGGAAATTCTAATGGTTAATTAATGTTTAAATAATCAATTAATGTAACGTGGAAATGATAAAATGGGAATGAAGTATTGTAATTATGCTCTTTAAATGGTTTTGTGCTTATATGATACCTAGTCTTAGAAGTGGCTGTCGGGAGTCTGAGAGATATTAGTTGCAGTTCTGTCTAAGACAAGGTTATTCCCATAGTTTGGTTGTGATCTATATTATATTCTGTATTTTTTTTTCTATACGCAACTCCACCCTGTCAGTAAGAGAAACTGACACCCTGAGGATTCTGAGTCATGGGGGGCATTTTCCCTGTCATTCCGGTGGGAGGATGGATGGATAACTACCCCTTTTAGCCTCACTCTCTTCTCTTGGTGGTTACTTGTGCTGGTAGGAACAATGGTTAGTTTTCCACAATTATGTGTGTAGAGTTCTATAATGACTTGTGGTTATTCACATGCATATAATCAGGATATAGATTCATATGGACTACTATATGTGTAACCTATATAGGTTGTGATGTCTTGAGGATCCTTACTCGGTGTGTGGGATGAAATGTCTGGAGGTATAATACTCAACGTATGATACATGTTATAAGAGATGTGGTGGCTCCTAAAAACTACCTGGTTACTTTCTAAAGTGGATGTGGTGGTTTTTTTGCATGAGGTTCATGTTGTGGTTCTTTTCCCATGTGTCTATGGGAATGCCTTTTTTAGATAGAGATTCTTTGGACATGTGACATTGGGGAAAAGCAGAAAACCAATGTGGAAGTATTAGTGGGGTACCCTTGATATTCTTTATTATAATTTATACTCTCTTCTATGATACGTGGTGAGATTACCCATGGTGAGGCTCAAAACAAAATAGACCTATTTAGGTGACGAGTTAGTGTCACTTGATGTTCATTATGCTTTAGAATGCTTTCTTTAATGTAGCACGAGATTTTTTGGGGATTATCCTAAGGATAATACCGGTATAGTCACCCTATGTTTATATAAACTATTTTTCTGGTCACTTTGAAGAGTTTGGAGATCAGTCTGGTTTCTACTATCTTGGGTTTCTAGGAGCTATTTGGGATTTGTGGTTTCTGTTCTTTTTTCTTTCTATTGGGTACTTGCAGTTTTCCTCTTTCAGTTGTAGTAGCCTTTCAGGACATTGCATATATGTACTTAAGGTTTCATTTATATTTTTTTCTGAGTTGGATTTGGTTGGTGTCTATCTTATCTCTCTCTTTTTTCATGTGTTCTCTTAGAGGGTAATGCCTCCCATTTTTGTGTTTACTATAGCCTAAGTGATAGTCTCCATCCCAGGGCCTACTAGAGGTGGGACTCGGGGTCACTATCTCCCTTATCACATTTCTGGATAGGAGGGGTACACCTTATGGAGAGGGGTCGTGACAGAGTAGTATAATAAGTAGCTTTAAGGATACGATGGAGTTTGGAGTTAGGTATAGGTGAGGTTGCATGGGTTGGTAGGGAAATAGTGTTAGTTATATTTAGGAAGTGATGTAAAAACTAGATACTGGCTGAGACATAGGCATTTAGGGCCCCCTAGGATCTGATGTACAAACATTTACATTTAAAATGGCTACTAAATGAGGTGATACTAGTTGCTGGGTAGAGAACTAGAAAAGTATCATGCATCATTCTTCTTTGTGACTATGTTTTAATGGGTAGACCTTGGGACAGGTTAAACTAAAATTAATAAATGAAAATAATTAATTAATTAATTAACGTCGATTCTTCTATATTCCAGGTCTAGGAGCTCTAACGATTTGTTAATTTACATGTATGGCTCTAGGTCGACGTCCTCATTAGGATTGCATAGAGGATGTAAAGTAGGTTGTTCCAGGAGATTGCTTCCGGGTAGAGGTTGATGAGGATGACACTTAGAGGAGGACACCCAGAGATTTTTAGCACCAGAGTCTACAGATGTACAAGGGATTAATTTCAGATGTAGTCACAGAATACTGGTTGTAGGAGATCGAGATAGGATTATGTTTAATCCATTCTTGGAAAGAGCACTATGTGTCCTTGGTTGTGACGATGTTGCATGGAGCATCGAGGCAGTGGTGGTTCCTGCTCCTCAAGGATCGCGAGGAGTTAGCGATCTCATGGGAGGAGTTCTGAGAGATGTTTAGAGTATAGTTTCATTCTTCGACCACAATGGCATCCAGTCACCAGGATCTTCTTACCCATTAATATGGGATCTCAAGTGTCCAAGAGTCTGGAATTCATTGGAGGAACCTTTTAAGACTTTCCATGGACCTGTTTCTAGATGAAGAGGCAAGGGTGAGGCATTTCTAAGTGACTTTGTGTCCGGATATCCAGTTCTAGGTCACCACATTTATGCTGAAGACATATCTTGTGGTGCGGGCAAGGGAAAAGTTCATCGAGAGGACATTAGAAAAAACCAGATCTTCACAAGAGGGGATTCATTATTATTCCTCACAATGCAGAGTTGTGGTCCAGGGTTCCCGTTTTTCAGGGCAGAAGATTTTTTTTCGGCCGGGGGTAGGTCCCAGCCCTCAGCATCTTGTTTCTCTAGGGGAAGAATCTCTTAGGCCTATGCCAAGAGATAATGCACTTTTTTGCCTTGTGGTGGTCGATTTCATCAGTAGTAAGAGTGTAGGACCTTTCATAACAGTCGTCGTGCACTAGGTTTATTGTTCTAGGTTCCTCTATTGAAGCAATTCCAATTGAGGTAGTAGCAGCAGGTTACACCAGATTTAGATCAACATAGGGTAGAGGGGGCAGGCAAAGAACAGTCATGTGATGCTCCCTATCATCAGAGTCTAGAGCACGACCATGGTGGTGATCATTATCAGGGTTAGAGAGGTCATAGATGAGGTCATGGTCACCTTCATGCATTAGCGTATCCATCTCCAGGAGAGACATATGTCATTCGAGGTACCATTTTCTTGTTTTCTACCTTAGTGTATGGATTTTTGGATTTAGGATAAACACACTCCTTTATATCACCTACCCTTTTCCATGCTTTGGGACATGAGGTAGAGAGGCTTCCAGTGCCCTCGGCATTGAACATACTAGACGGAGGTCGAGAAGACTTGTTTGAAGTATGTAGATACTATAATCTAGTGTGGGAACAACACCGCTCTTGGGGATATTTCCTATGTTTATGAATATGACCATATGTTGTCATTATTAGCATGGGTTGGTTTTATTCAGTTCAGGCTATCGTGGGTTGCTTTAGAAGGTAGGTTGTGTTCTTCTATGCAAATAGAGAGCCAGTGGTGTTCATTAGTGAGTGGGACCCTTGGATAGGTTAGAGGAATGTGTCGTCATTATCATCCTTCATGGATGAGATGATGTTGAGTTCTTCAGAGGTTCAACAGTTGGAGTTTCCTAGGGTCGTAGAAGAGTACCATGATGTCATTATAGAAGAGGTTGTAGCATTACCCCCTCAACGAGAGATTGATTTTTGGATCAGGCTACAACTATTAGAATCTTCTATATTTATGCCTCCATATAGGATGGCCCCATCTATGTTACATGAGTTACATATACAGCTTGATGTTCTTTTACAGTGCAATTTTGTTCAGCCGAGTGTGTCACCATGGGGTTCACTAGTTTTGTTCACGAAGAACGCTGACGGTAGTTTACAGGTATGTGTTGATTATCATTCCTTAAAGCACGTGATAGTAAAGAATCACTATCCAATTCCATGAATTCATGATTTATTTGATCAATTGAAGGATACATTTTGGATCTAAAAGATCGACATGTGGTCAGGATATCATGAGATGTGTGTAAAGGATGAGCATATCCCGAAGACTGTTTTCTATTGTCGTCATGGTCATTATGAGTTTGTTGTAATTCCATTCAGCATGAAAAATTCCCAAGTTGTGTTCATGGTATTGATTAATGTTGTGTTCCATGAGTTCTTGGACACGTTCATGGTGGTTTTCATCGACGACATCCTTGTGTAATCCATGTCTGAGGAGGAGCATGTAGAGCATCTACAAACTAATTTGGGAGTTCTTCATCAATATCAGTTGTTTGGGAAGTTTTCAAAGTGTGATTTTTGGGCTATAGAATTCTATTTATTAGGGAATGTTGTGTCTTAGTAGGGATTAGTTTAGGATCCATCGAAGATCGAATCATTTGTGTCTTGGGAAACCCCCCAGACAATGTTAGTGGTTTGAAGTTTTCTTGGTATTGTAGGCTATTACAGGAGGTTCATAGTCAATTTATCTTGAGTTTCAACTCCTATGGAATCATTGACTAGGAAGGATCAGGATTCATATGGACTGATCAGTGTCTGTTAGATTTTGAGTATCCATAGTAGAAGATAGTAAGTGCTTCAGTTCATTTTCTTCTAGCTGAGGGAGTTCAGATTGATGTCTAACGTTATGTTTCGCATCTGGGGTTAGGCTGTGTTTTGATGCAGTAGAGATCAGTTGTTTCTTATGGGTATCATCAGTTGTATCTCCATGAACGTAACTATTCTTCCCATGATCTTGAGTTGGTGGCCGTGGGGTTTTCTCTAATGTTTTCAAGACATTACTTCATTGATGAACACTTGGTGGTTTTCACTGATCATAAGAGTTTGAGGTATGTTTTCTCCCAGCGGGACTTGAACATGTGATAGCCTCAGTGGATGGAGTTATTACAAGAATATGACATCAAAATATGGTATACACCTGGAAAGGGTAATGTTGTAGCTGATGCGCTGAGAAGCAAGTCACGCGGTGAAGTAGTGTGTGAATCCGGTGATTTCTAGAGAGATATGGAAGAACTGTCAGCACTACTCCACATGAGAGAAGTTGGGGGAAGATGTTTTCTTTTCTAGATAATGGTGCAGTCATCTCTGATGCAGTTGGTGGAAGATCCCCAATTGATGGATCTAGAGGTGGAGGTCTGGAGAGACCGATTTGTTTGTTTCAAGGCCCCTAATTGTTGGTATGAGGATGAACAACATCGAGTGTAATATCACAGAAGGATTTTTGTTCCTTTGGCGATACATGAGACTATTCTAAAATACTTATATAGTTCACATTTAGTGGTTCACCTTTGTGTGACAAAGATGTACCAAGCCATGAAGAGACAATTTTGTTGGCTTGGCCTAAAGCATACAGTTGCTAAATTTGTGTCTCGATGTTTGGTCTTCCAGAAGGTGAATGCCAAACACCGTGTTCCTGGTGGTCTACTTCAGCCATTAGATGTCCCTCAGTGGAAGTTGGAGGCCATCTCAATAGAAATTTTAATAGTTTTACATTGACCTTAGGTAGGACATGATACTATTTGGGTGTTAGTGGATCATTTAACAAAATAATCCCACTTTAAAGTACTCAAGGAGTCAAGCTCAGTGGAAGTTTTGTTGAGGCAGTATCTGGAGTAGGTGTTGAAACTTCATGGAGTCCCAAGTATGTTCATTTCTAATTGAGATCCTCATTTTACCTATAGGGTGTGGGGAGGTCTCCAGCATGCTTTTGGTTTTCAGCTATTCTGTTACACTGTTTTTCGTCCTCACATGGACATTCAGATAGAGCGGACCATCTAGACTCCTGAGGACATTTTAGGCTCTTGTGTCCTGGATTTTGGAGGTTCTTGGATGAGGCACTTACCTTTGGTGGAGTTTTCTTACAAAAATAATTTTCAATTCACCATTGGTATGACATCGTTTAAAGCCTTGTATGGTTAGACATTCCATTATCCATTGTTATGGACTGGGGTGGAAGAGTCAGAAACTCTTGGACCAAAACTACTGATGAATACTACATATAAGGTTCAGGTGATTTGAGAGAGAATTAAGATAGTGTTGGATGGTCAAAAATCATATGCTAATCAAAGGATGAGATCCTTGGAGTTTTATTTTTGGGATCACATGTTTCTGGAGGTGACTCCTCCTCGTTGGTAGTGAAGGTTTGGTCATGGGATTGAGATTACTCATCTGTTTATTAGGCCTTTCAAGGTGTTAGCTCGTGTGGGAGATGTGGCGTGTCGAGTAGCATTCCCCCCATAGATGATCCGGATACACGATGTTTTTCAATTGTCACAACCCTGCCTTTATCTTCATGATGACTCTCACTTCATCGATTATAAAGATAACGATGTTAATGATGATGTGGTTTTTGAGGAGTGACATGTGAAGATCAAAGGCCACAAAGCGAAGGTGTTGAGGGGGCATTTTATCCCCTTGGTTCATGTCTTATGGTGACATAGTGGCATGGAGGAGAGTACCTGGGAATGTGAATCACAAATACGTGCTCAATACCCAAAGTTGTTTGATGTTGAACTTTTTTCATGTAACGATGTCCCATTTTTGGTTAAAGACCATTCATGTTCATGAGATTTCTTTCCTTGGTTGCTTCATGCAACTTTCTCTCTTTTGAGAAGTATCTTGATGGGTGGTTTTTTGGGATTCTTTTTTGTTTCCTTTTAGGTTTGTTTTGAATTCTTGAGGACGAGAATGTTTTGAGAGGTATCTGATGTAATGACCTGGAACTCTATGGTGCATTCCATTGAAAAAATCAGGTTTCTGAGGTTTTCCCAGAGGTCCAGGTGATTTATCCAAAACAATTTTCTAAATTTCAAGTTCATGAATTATTTTTCCAGAATAGTGAGGTTCCAACAGTAGCCTCTTTCATTTACAAAATTTTCCGTTCTGGAATAGTGTTTTCAGAACAGTGAGGTTCCAATGGTGACCTCTTTCCTTAGCCAAATTTTGGGTTCATGAACAGTGTTTCCAGAACTGTGAGGTTCCAACAGTGACCACTTTCCTTTGCCAAATTTTGAGTTAATGAATAGTATTTCCAGAACAGTGATGTTCTAATGGTGACCTCTTTCCTTTTCCAAATTTTGAGTTTATGAACTGTGTTTTAGAACAAAGAGGTTCCAATAGTGACCTTTTTGCTTTACTAAATTTTGAGTTCATGAACAGTGTTTCCAAAATGTTGAGGTTCCAATAGTGACCTCTTTCCTTTACCAAATTCCGAGTTCATTAACTGTGCTTCCAAAACGGTGAGGTTCCAACGGTGACATCATTCCTTTGCCAAATTTTGAGTTCATGAATTGTGTTTGTAGAATGGTGAGTTTCCTACAGTGACATCTTTACATTTCCAAATATTGAGTTCATGAATAGTGTTTCTATATCGGTGAGGTTCCAACGATGACGTATTTCCTTTCCCAAATTTTGTGTTAATGAACATTGTTTCCAGATTCCTATAGTTTCACCCCTTTGACGTTTCCTTTGACGTAAAATTCACTTCAAGCCTTGTTTTAAGGAAAAAATGGCCAATTCAAAGGCCATAAATCCCATATTATTTTCCATAAGGCTCAGGATTGTTTTACTTGGTCAAACTGCATGGTTTAATGTGATCCTCTTTTAATGGAAAATATCGTGTATCTTAAACCATTGAACTGTTAAATCTTTAAAAGGGATGATATATCATCCTCCTTTTTCTCAGTTGTGAGATGCTCAATCCTTTCATTCCATCCCATAGGAGTTGTATAATCAAACATTCCTCGATGGATTAGTTTCACTCTTTTCTGATGCAAACAAGCAGTATCGATCAATCTTCAGTATAAGGTATGATCTATCATTATTCATTTAGGATCATCTCCTTTTGTTTCTCCTTTCCTTTTATAGAATGGTATCTCCATGTTCTTAATAGACTTTTCTTGGGTTTTGATTGGTGTGGTGGTGTCTCTGCATCCTCGTTTGAATAGAGTTTTCATGGGAGGAGGAGAAAATAACTCGTTGTGTGGCTTGTTCTTGCATAAATAATGTCAAGAACTGTTTAAGGTAAGGGATTCATTGCTTCTATTTTCTTTTATGTGAAACTATATAGTTATCATGTTTTATTCTATTGGATCACAATGTAATTGACATAATAAATATTTCAACCATATAAATAAATTAATATCGATTGTATGTTATTTCCTCTTGTTTGCTAGATAGTGAGATATTTGTGCTTTCTTTGTTTATCTTTTTGTTCTTGATGGAACTTGGTAAAGAGTGTAAATATGGAATTAATTGATAATAGTTTTTATAAAGATAAAGAGGCATATGAATGAACCTGATTGTCGTAGTATTAATTTGATGATAATATAATTGATGTAGTAAGCATGTTTAATAAATTTGTGATAGCTTACTGTTTAGGTTTCCCTTAGTTGAAACCAGTGAAAAATAAATCTGTTAATTCAATATGGATTAAAGAATGGGTTTTTTGGTAAAAGAAAATCCCTTGTTGGGTTCTGACTTACCCTATTTCTTTTTTAAGGTCCATGATCCCAATTAATAGGATGTTTCTTCCCTGCTACTTGTGTTTTGATGTGATCCTGGATGGCTGTTGTTATAAGTGGGTGCTGAGAGGCCTACTGGTTGTGGTAGTAGTTGATGCCTAGAGTGGAATGACGCATCAGTTTATGCATGTGAGTGCCGGGGTGGACACCAGGGGTGATGAAATCGAATGGATGTGAATGTTCGGATGCTTTCTGATTCTTATTGATTGTTTATCAGCTTTATATCACTCATCACTCAAGGAATATGGTCTTTCATACCCTTCTTCTGAAAGGGATGAAGACACGCAGAGTATGCCACATTATTTCCAAGTTTAGTTTCTCATGGGAAGATGGTTATATGCTCTGGCTATTTGCGGAAAATACTTGATGGGTAGCTCATCTACTAACTGAGTTGAGCCCCCTTGTGTTTAGTAACATAGAATGTTTTTCTAGAATTCCTGTAAATATGGGAAAGTAATTATATAAATAAATAATTGAATAAATGAGGTTAAACCATGGGGTTAGAACTTGCTAGCACACAATGCTGAGGTTGTAATTTAAAGGGACAGTGGAGTTTGGGTGTGATGCTAATGAAACTTAATGTGGAATTGTTAATGGTGAATTAATGTTTAAAGAATTAATTAATGTAAAGTGAATATGATAAAAATAGAATTAGTTAATGTAATTAATCACTTTAAATGTTTGTGTACTTATAGGATACCTAGTCTTAGAAGAGGTAGTCGAGAGTCTCAGATACGTTAGATGAGGTTGTGTCTAAGACTAGGTTATGCCCATATTGTGGTCATGAGCTATAGTGTATTCTATAATTTTGTGTTTGTATATGCTACTCCACCCCATATGTTAGGGAAAATGACACCCTAGGGATTCTGAGCCCTAGGGGTGTTTTCCCCAACATTCTAATTGGAGGATAGATGGATGACTACCCCCCATGGCCCCAAACTATTCTCTTGGTAGTTACTTGTGTTGGTAGGCATAGTGGTTAGTTTTCACCATATATGTGTGTAGAGGAATGTAATGCCTTATGGTTATTTACACACATATATTCTAGATATAGTTTCTTATGGACTATTATAGGTTTAATGTGCATACGCTGTCATTAATTGAGTATCCTTACTTAGTGTGTGGGTTGTAATGGCTTGATGTATAATACCCAACCTATGATGCACGTTATACAAGCTGTGGTGGCTCTTGAAAACTACCTGGTTACTTGATTAAGTGGACTTGTGGGTTTTGTTTCATGAGGTTCATGTTGTGGTGCTTTTCCCAGGTGTCTTCAGACAAGCCTTATTTGGAGAGAAATGCTTAGGACGTGCGACGGTGGGGCAAAGTGTAAATCCAGTGGGGGAGTAGAAGCAGGGTACCCTTGATATTCATTATTATATTATACACTCCTGTATGTGATACATGGTGATATTATCCATAGTGATGCTCGGAACTTAGTGTACCTATTTATGGGACAAGTTAGATTCACTTGTTGTTCACTTTGATTTAGCATGCTTTCTTTACTATTGCATGATATGATTAATGGAGGATCCTAATGAGTATATTCTTATACTCACCCTATGTTTATATAAACTTTTTTAAGGTCACTTGGAGCAGGCTGGAGATCAGGAAGGTTTCTACTAGCTTGGGGTTTCAAGAACTATTTGGGCTTTGTGGTTTCTGTTGTTTTTACTTTTTTAGGTACTTGCATATTTCCCCTTTCAGTTTTAGTAGTTTTTCTTGACATTGCATTTGTGTACATGGGATTTAATTTATATTGTTATTTGAGATGGAGCCGATTGGTGTCTGTCTTATCTCTCTCTTTTTCATGTGCTCTCATAGTTGGGCAATGCTTCCCATATGTGTGTTTACTATACCCTCATTGCTAGTCGCGAACCCAGGGCCTACTAGAGGCAGAACTTAGGGGTCACTATCTCACTTATCACATTACTGACCTGGAGGGTTACACCTTGTGGGGATGGGGTTGTGATAGTTATAACATCAATTTTTTATTTTCTACTTAGGCCTAGTCCAAGGTAAACCCATGTGATGTGTTGTGGCTTAATTTTTTATATATTTTGTGATATAAATTTTTTAATTTTTTAATTATTTTTTTCCAAAAATTACTTGTAATGGATGATTATTGGTTCCTTATAATTTTTCCTTTGAAATGTAAATCTTTATTTGTGGTTAAAAATGACCAATTGATTAATTTTTATTTGATATAAACTCTAAATTTCTAGAGTAATTTTTTTGGGTTTTCATTGGTGATTTCTCAATTGAAATGGTATTTTTTAAGTGTTTTAAATAGTTTTTGGTTTTTGAATTATTATTTTCAAATCTCCATGTTTTTGTTATGAACATTTATTTAATTGGAACTCATTATAATCATTTTTTATGTGTAAAAAATTATAATTTATTCTTTTTGGAGGATATTTTATATTTTTAATTAATTTTTTTTACTTATTAATAGATTTTTTAAAATGGTTTACTTTATTATTTTTTATGGGTCATCTACAATTCTATAATTCAGGATCATCATGTTAGAGTGAATTTCTAGTGTTTACATGTAACCTTAGTGGTAAAATGATGTTTATAGGAGTCATTTTTCAACAGTGTAAATGTCAAGAAGCAGGTTCATAAGAGTCAGTCCCTTCCACATACGGGTCATTCAGATCAAAAAGGTAAGACAATCATCTAAGTATGTAGATACTAAAAGTAAAATTAATATTCAAAGGGTAAAATTTTGAAATCAAGTTTTTTAAAATTAAAATTAAAAAAAGATAGAGTGATTTACCAGTTCAAAAGATTAACTATTGTTGTTGATATTTTGGACACTGGAAAAAATATGATCAGTCGGAGCTACCTGGTCATTAGATCTAGAATTAAACACATGTGGAACCCAAAACACTGATTATTGTAAATTAATTTAAGGAGAAATTATACTAATGTAATTTTTATATTCAAATAAATTGGATATTTTCAGAAAAATAATGATGAATGGATCAACCTTATAGAATAATGTGCTCAATGTGATATTTTTATACATAGGAAAAATTATTCTGTGAACATTAGAAGACCTTTCCAATACAATGAAAATGATGATTTTTTTTATATGGAACTAGGTTATAGAATAGTAAAGACCCTTTTTCAAATAAATAAAACTCAATCTAGATGAATCATAAAAATATATCTCAGATGATATAAGGTATTCTTAGGAAACTTAAATCCCATATATTAGAAAATTTATCAAAAACACCCTTTGAATATCAATACAGAGATAATTACTTTACTTTATTTGGGGGAAAGGGGGTGATTTTATCACCCCATAATGATAAAGGGTTAAATGAATAAATTATATGACTCATGTAAACATGGTGCACCATTGTTTTCAAGAACCGACCTGATTAGAACTCCATTGTTAAGCATTCTTTTCTTGGAGTAGTGATTAGAATCGATGAAATTCTAAGAAGTTACACAGGGTATGAACAAGTGAAAAAAAATCACAATTAATGAAAAAGTGATATATTGTGGGGATATTAATTAGTCTAATGATATTTTTGGACACATGGGTGGGCCCCATGTAGGGGAACATATGTTTTGGAGGTAATTGGGGGTTCATAGTAGGCAAGGACCTAATAACCATGTTACAGAAGGGTGTATGTTTCGTCATCTTGGCCAAATTTTAATATTTGTATCAAAAGATAAACTGATCCCCAAGTGTGGAGACATTGCCTAGATTAATATGTAGAGTCAAAAATGATTATGGCGTGCTATAATTTGGAGTTAATGTAGCACCCCGAAACAAAAGTGGTTTAAATGTATAAATAATATGATGCATTTCAACAAGGTTCACCTTATTTTTCAGGATCCTGCCAGATTAGAAATCTACAGTTATGCATGCTTCTCATAGAGTATTCATTAGTCTAGGTTACCATCTAGGATAGTTCATATGGTATGTTTGAGTGAGGAAAAATAAAACTAAAAGAACAAGTGATGGACTATGAGGGTAGTCATTATTCTGATGATTTGATCAGACATGTGGGTCATCCCTAAGTAGGGAAACACAAGCCTGCAGGGAAATTGGGGGTTCCGGGAAGGATATGACACTATGTTCTTGTTATGGTGGGTTTTTGGTGATTTCATTTGTGCCCATTTGTTACAATTATATAGTTTAAATTTTGGAATTTTTATTCATAAAAGGATGAGATGTTTTTTAGGATCAAAAAACATGAATTACAAATGGGCCAATTTGTAATGGACATGAATTCAAGAGATAAGGGTATATTACCAAGTACAAAAACCTTATAGAAATTATCTAGTTTTTTACCATTATGAGTGGATATAAAACTCAATATAATTTTATGTATGAGCCTAAAGAAGTTAAAATTGAAATTATAGAAGGTTGTATAAATAAAAATCACGAGAAAAAATAATCTATTGTTATAGATGAAATGTTTGAAACTGATTTAAATCAAAATATACCACTTGAAAAATATATGGGAAATAACATGAAAGTTAAAATTATAAAGGGAAATAGATATTTTAGGGTTCTGTTGAGGAAATACCTTTTTGTTATTCAATTTTTACCCACCAAACACACTTCACTAACTGATTGAGAAAATGAGTCAATAATAATAACAAATCATGTTCCTTGGGTTATTCATAAAAAATCATGTCAGAATCCCATAAATTCATGATTATTTTCAAATATGATCATAAAGTATATAATTAAAAATTATTTTCAAATAAAAACATTAGTGTAATTTTCTACTTATGACTTATTATAGGAATGCAGTGATTCCCCTAAAAAATGATTTATCCAAAAATTCAAGACATGAGTATCTTCTTCACACCATAAACATTAAGAAATAGTGTTACTATCAACTATTTACATTAATATTGATCAAGGATTAATATGATCCCATTATCACTATTCCAAAAATTAATATTAGGTGAATTAAAACCACCAATAGTTTTTTATAGATATTTTATCAATTTATTGGGAGAGTGTATGATCATTTAGCTGGAATATGTATTCTATTTACTCATCTAATTTTAATATCCTATATATAGAACGTGATAAGAATTTCCCTATCATTATCAATTTTCCATTTTTATATATTATAGGATTATTTGATGGTGTTTCAAAAGAAAATTTAATAATCAATTTAGGTAAAAAAAATATAATAGTTCAGTGTTTCAAGAAATATCAAATAATCTACACATAACACAAATATTCAATAGATAAGATTCTAGAATATAAGGAATTCATTGAAAATAAACATGAATAATTTTTAACTATCAATGAGAAACTTTATAGTTTGTAGAAATAATCCCCACGATAATGATTTTTGGGTGGTGTTTCATAAAAATATTGTTCATGGAACATCTGATACAAAGAAAAAAGTTATTGTGATCACATTGTATAAAGTCTGTTGGAGTATTCTAATCATTCTTATGTAATTATGATGTTTATTCTTTTCATCTGTTTTGTGAAAATTTTGCAAATTCCATTTCGAATCTGTGATCAATTTTCTATAAGGGTCACCATTTGATAACCAAAATATTATTCTCTTAACTAATGTCTTTTCCCTAAGACTTACATGAAAAGGTATGATTTTATTATTATTAATTCTATAGTAAAGGAATTTTTTCAAGGATCATATAAATTTTTATAATATTAATTCTACAGTATGAATTTTCTAAAGAGACATTCTTTAGAAAATTGAATTTATATACAATTAATTCAGAAAAAAATATTAATAAGATTCATTCGTTAGAAAAGTATTTTTTTTAAAATACATTCTTTGTTAAAAAAAATTCTTAAGATTCACTATGTAGAAAATAGAATTTTGATTATAGTCATTTTGGAATCCACAAGAATCAATTTGAAAGGTCAATAAAACAATTTTTTATAATGTGAAATTTTCTAAGAGTCTCTCTATAAAAATGGAAGGGTCTTTCAATTAGATCATAATGGTCATTTATTTATCTTATTTTTAAATATGTACTTATATGAGGTTATGTGATATTGTATGAATAAGAAAATAATATTACTAATAAAATTATGATGGAGGATATCATACAAAAATTTAAGGAGGATTATTTCAGAATTATTTTATTTTTTTTTGACTCAATAATTCATTCTAGATAATTTTTTTGATAGGGTATCTCACATTAAAGAATATTTCCATATCATAGAGGTAATTTAGGAATATTATTATGTAATATCAAGTATATCACTTTAGTGAAGATTGAGGATGAATTAATTCTATGATATTAGGTGACTAGTTTTAGAGGAAATATCACTACTATCATTTGAGATTCCATATTTGAATATGGAAATAATTATCAAATGGATGTTTACTAAAAATAATATTATAATTGGAAAATAAAAAAAATATGGATACTCTCAAGATTGGAACATAAAAAATATATCATTCAATTCAATAGATCTGAATAAAGGGAGGTAACACAAATTTATGATCATGCATTTGAGAATAGATGTGGAAGGATTCTAATCATGAAATGGGATGAAGTAGAATAATTTTTTCAATTCCCTATAATTTTTTATAGGATTAATCATGTGTTATATAAGGTTATAAATTTATATGTTCACATAAGTAGTATTGATTTATACACCATAAATTTTTTAATCTTAATTTGATGTTTGTAGGATAAGATGTAAGATTACAAGTGGGTAGTGTGTTATCTCTTTTAATTATATTTTTTCATAACTATATTTTTGGTGAAGGATATTAACTTAAAATATTATCATTTCCATTATATATTATAAAAGAAAATGTCATGACCTTTTTATTTCAGGGGCACTGGCACATTGTCTTTTCATGACCATTGTATTACCCTGGTTTTTTCCAAACCAAGTAATAATATTATAAGTATCTCTTTTACTATTTTATCATTACATATTTAGTGATAGAGATACGGGTTTTAATAATATGTCGGATAATATCATTTCTTAAGGTTGTTATGATAATTAGTAAACTCTTTATTCACCTTCACCCCACCATAATTAGGGTATTCACCATTTTTGGGGCCAAAAACTATTATAGATTTAGGTTCTTGGTATAGTTTTACTATGATGTAATATAAGTTGTTGATAACCATAAAGTAATGCCAATTTAAAAAGGAAAAATTTTATTGTTATGGAATAAGTAGATGTATAACTACATTATATCATTTGTAATAGATTCCATTATGGATTTATTGTATCAAATTATATAAAGAATTGAATGATGAGATTTATTAAAAAATAAACCTTGATGTAAAATAATTTAATGCATTGGAAGGAGTTTTATCCACTTTTTTACATACTAATTTGATGTCATGTAAATTCTAAAACCCCATGTGGGAGAAACATCACAATATTTATATAGTGAACAACAATGTAAATGAACTTAAGTGAAGATTATATTGAATAAGTATAAGGAATTTAGAATGCACTTGAGTAGTCTATTGATTTATTATTTCACTTAATGAATATATTTTTGGAGAAAATTCTTATATTTTATAGAAAATCATGATGATATAAAAATCATGAAGAAGATAATGAGAATATTACCTTTAGGTTTCAATATCAATGTCTCGGTACTAGAAGGCAATGACAAAAATGATTGTGAATCTAGGCATTCTTTATCGCACTCTTATTGTATACGAGATAAGGAATAATGATAACATGGCTATGAAAAAGTAGAATTATTAGTAATTATAATTATTGTAGGTGAAGAAAATCACATTGGAGGAAAATTATAAGGATAAGGATTTGGATGATGTAATGTATGATGTTTCTTAAAATTTTAAATGTGAAGAATCAAAATTCAAAGGAAATCCTCGACATTCTTTTTTTTTTGTTATGGGAAATTTGGGTATCACACTATAATATGTCTAAAGAGATTATTATACTATATGGATGAGGAGTAATTAACCATGTAACAACTATTTATTATTGATAAAATCGAGAGATGACCACAATTGAAACTCTTCAAATATAATAATTTGAAAAACCAAGATCATGTCTTATTTGGAGTAATAAATGTGCATAACTTAAAGGAAAAAATACCTCATCTAGGAATTTTTCATGGTTATAATAGATATGAAAATAGTAAAATATAATTATAATTAAGGTTCTAAATTCTAGGGATGTGTGGACATTGAGGATAAATTAAAATATTCTTTTGAGGAATATGGTGTTTAGAGGTCCATAGAAAACAATTCCTATGGATTTGTGAGTGACTCCAAAATTATGTGCCATAATAAGAGGAAGATAAGTTAGTGTTGAAAACTAAAAATAAACCACATAAATTTAGAATTATAGGAACTCAAAGAATAATGTTGTTCATAAAATAAAAAATTAACAATAGTTCAATTTTATATAAGTATAAATAGATTCATTGAGTGATCATTTCAAAATAATTGATGAACATAAATAGGAAGTCATAGTGATGTGATGAAACTTGATGATAAAGAATTTTTACTCACACCTAGTATGACATCAGTATATTTCAGTGCTATAATATTTAAATAATCTATGGAAGTGCATATAGAGTAAACAAAATAAATCATTTTCCATAAGAGAAGTATTTTAAGGATAAATGAAAATTAATTGAGTGGTTTAAACATAATAAAAAATTTGTATTGATTTATATAAATCAACAAGAACCTACTCTCTAGAAGTATTTTGTTTTCAATGACTTTGGGTAGACTCAAAAGCTAATATATAGAGTAGAAAATAAACAAGAAAATACACCATGTGTCAATTATTGTTATTGTGAAAATATGGGCCACACACAATATATGTGTTCGATTATGAAAAATCATATTATAGATTAATAAATAATAAATTAATGAGCCTAATTTCCTATAATCAGTATGATTCAAATGGATATTACTTTTTCAAGGTTAATGATACAAATCAATGAATTTTTTATCGAGGGTGCAAAGAAATATTCTTATAGAGACCCATAAATAATATCATAGTAGTTGTAAGTACCATCAGGAAGGATGAAAACATATAATAAATTCATATCCTTGTATGATGAATATGGTTCAATGGAATTGGAGGTGCACCGATTTTATTCACCACTAAAGGAACTAAATTACTAAACATCGATCAAAAAAAGGGAATTTGACAGTGCTAACATAACTAAAATTTAAATTAATTGGATAGATTGGGATGTCATAATGATTCTAGATAATGGTTATACTTCCCAAATTATGAGACGTAAATTTATTTACATAGGTATAGAGTATAAAAAATAAGGAGTCATTATATTGGTATAAAATAAAGGGATGATGATTTTTTTCTCTCTAATGGCTAAAATTAGAGGAAAATACTTGTGGTTCATATATTTTCAAGATTTTGATGGCCTTCATAAAAATTTTCAAAGTTTAATTAAATTTTTTGAATCAATGCATATAGTTAATTTTATAAAAATTATTAGTTATCGATTTTATATATGGAAGGATTGTTATATAGAGAAAACACACAAATAGAAACCACTTCCTCACTGCTGGAGATAAATATTTGTGTTAAGGATCTAAGGACTAATAAATTTTAATATGGAAAAAATTCCATTTCCATTTGAGATAAAATAATTTTGAGGACTTTGAGAAAAATGAAATATATTTTCATGTATATAAATTGTCACATTATTTCATTGCAATGTGTGGTACTTATCATAAAGGGAGTATTCTTTGGAAAATATTAAAGCCAATGAAGTAAAAATTTATAAGTATTATTGAATTGGTTCATGTTGATGTGTGAGGGACTATGACACCCAAATACATAGATAGAAAGTGGTATTTTGTCTTTTTTATTAATGGTTTTATCACGATTGTGTGGTTGATGGTTATCTTTCATAAACTCAAACTATTGAAATACATTACTCATTATTGGATTTTAGTAGACAACATACTTGGAAAGAAAATTCAAAAGTTACATATCGATAATGGAACAAAATTCATCAATAATATGATATAGGAATATCTTGAAAATAATAGGATACGACACAATGTTGTAGTGGTAAGGACTCCTCATAAAAATAGAGTTATTGAGAGGAAGAACTAAATAATAAATCACATAGATTCGATTATGGAAACTGAAAATAATATCCTTGAAATGTATTGGAAAGAATTTGTGATTACATAATTTCAAATCTCTTACCAATATTTATTAAATCTGTTTGAATATAATATTCCCTTAGATATGTGTTAAAGGTATAATCCAGCACTAAAGTACTTTAATATTTTAAAAATATTTCAATCCTAAAAAAAGGAAGAAATTAATTTTTGAATCTCGTGGAAGGTGAAGGTATTCTCATTCTTTCTCTAAAAAATCATGGAGTATAAATTATATAACCCTTAAATTGGAAAAATAATAGAAATATAATCTGTAAAAGTTTTTTAAAATTGGTGTTTTTTTTAAATAGTGAGCATGTTTTCAAATTTAACAATTATGAAATATCTATATAAGATCATGTTTAAGTGTGAATCCATGAGGATTATAGAGCTATATAAGAATTTTAATAGTAATGTGATGATAAGGAAAATAAAGTAGTTTCATCAGTAGTGAATTAGGGTTAAACTAGTACATTAATCAATGATGAAAAGTTTTTTAGTAACCAGATAGTTCTAGTGAAAACATGAATGATAAAGGCTCAATAAGAAACCTCTCCTTCAAATAACTTTTTTCATAAAATATTTTTACAGCATTTCAGTGATATCAATTAGGTCAATAAAATTTATTCATAACTTGTAAAAATTTTAAAAAATAAAAAATGAGACATTGTTCCGATGTTAATGAATAAAAATTATATTGGAACATTGTGGGTGTTCCAGAATAAAATAAATAAATATTATAGCATAACATGGGAAAATAGTGTATGGTGTTCAAGGGATATTCCAAAATTAAAGGTATAGACATTGATGTGAAACTATTTCTAATTTCTAAGTATGAAACAATTTTTTTCTTATAAATATTGATGTGAAGGTAATTCAAGGTATATAAAATGAATGTTAAATAAATATTTTCAAAATAATTCCTTGAACAGAATGTGTACATTGAGAAACCTAATGTATTTCTTGGTGATTAATATGAGAGAAAAATATTCTGATTTAAGAAAGCCTAATATTTAATAAATCATGTGTCAATAGATTATTATCTAGTCTTTGTAAATAGAGGAGAAATGTTGGATTCCAATGAGTAGTTTATAACAACCTCAAAATCAAGGGGTAAAATGATCAAATAATTCTCATGATTATTTCTATAGATGATGTAACATTTGATGTCTTAGAGGAATCACAATGAAAGTTGTTTTATAGGTATGTTATGTGTGAAGCTAATATATACATGATGGGTGTGTCAACCTTTTCTTCAGTTTATAGGTGATACAAGGATAGTTTGGTATATTTTGTTTCCAATATAAATATAATAATAATAAAAATAAAGAAATTAAAATGAAATAATCCAAGTTTATAACACCTCAGGTGGATACCCAAATGAAACATACAAGAGATGATGGTGGAAAAGTGGTAAATATCATAGAGTATTGAATGATTATTTAAATTCACTTATAATTAATTGAAAAATGCTGATTTTGTTTTTTTACATGCCAAGATAAATGATACAAAATCTATCCATATTTAATCAAATTATTTAAATGAATATTATACTTCAATAAATCAATAATAGAGTGTATTTAGTGTTGTTTAACCATAAAATATAACATTACGAGTTGTTTATCTTTACAAATATATATCCAGAAGGTTCAGTAAATGATCTCAAGTAAATATCTAGTTTTTATTTTTGTCTTAGTTGTTCCCAAACATCTTATATGATTAATACATGAGAACACATTACATTGTGAACAATAGATGTTGAATATATAGGTTATACTCAATCATGTTATCAATTACTCTATATAAAACAATAACTTGAGGATCTTGGTGTAGATGTAAAATCACTTATTTATATAATGTGTCAAAACATAAATCTTGTTAATCATAGAAAAAATTTGATCTATCATTTAAGGAAAAATCACATTGAAAAATAGTAGAACATAATTAAGGAAAAGGTTAAATAAGGGATATTTAAGTTTGAGTATATGTCAGCAAAAAGCAATTTGTGGATATAATGACAAACGCACTATCCAAATCATATTTTCAAAGGTATTATTAATTAACTTTACAATTTTCCTCTTAACAGTATCCTTTTACCTACTCATCCTTCAAAACTAATGAAAAATATTTAAAAATGTCAGATAATCCAATAAATCTAATTAAGCGGAATAAAAAAAGAAATAAATAAAATCTTCTTCTATGAATATTCATAAAAATTTAATTCTTAAAAATAATGCTTTATCACAAAATAAGCATCCTATTATCTAGGAAATCAACTTATCTTCCAAATTTTTTGAAAAAAATTCATAACAAATATTAATGTAAAAAATAAAACACATAATGGTGTTTTTTAGTCATGAAAATAGCATGGAAACATTTCAAAATGTTATCCATTTCACCCTTAAGAGGTTTCATAAGCAAACAATAAAACATAATCTCATTACTTTTCTGTGTGAAATCTTAATATTTTCATTATTTAGATAAAATTATTCTGTTAAGAAACCATTTAAATATCAAACAAAATACATAAAATGTATTGTATTATTCATTTTTCATATATATAAATTAATAATAGAATTTTAGGAATATAAACATGAAGGGAAATGATTTAAGAAATAAATCCTTAAAACATTTAAGGTTCTTAAAGTAATATATCCCTTAACTCAAGTTCAACATTTCAAATACATTATTTACCTTATAGAATAATATGTTAATAATTTACTTTATTATGAATTTTTTTCAATTTTATTATCAGTTTTTGTACATTTATTATCTTGGTATATACAATTACTTAACCAATTATGTTTCAGTCACTATTTTGATGATATTTGTCTCATATGTCCAAATGAATTTGTTATGTTCATTATGGTTAAATGGTAATTTTTACATCATCCCCAAAATTATAATCATCAAATAATTATCATTTATAAATGTAAATTTTACTTTTAAAATCATCCTTTAAATATGGTTGTAAAAAATTACTTATACTATAATCATGGATAAAAAAGGCCATATGTACGCATCCATAACGTCCTCATTTTTCTAAGAGAATAAGTGAGAGAAAAAAAGTATCATTTTATTTTTTACATAATTAAAGGTTATTTAATCAATATTATATAATTTTTTTAAATATAACTATATATAGTAATCATGTGATGTGATCACAAAAATTAATCGCAACGCTTTGTAGAGGTAGTAATATACATGTATGCACGAATTATGTTATAATTTTTCAATTGAATAAATGTCAAAAAATAGAAATATTATCTTTTGAAATTGAAAAATATGTAATTAATGTCATATATATATATACAAATTAAATCCATAATTTTAACCATTTGTGAGAGTTGGTGATGGAAAATGAATTACACCAGTTCGTGAGGTGCTAGTAATTCATAAACACAAATGATGGTTTTGTTTCCCATTTTATAGAAGTGGTGATTTATATAGATTGTGAAATTGACATAATAAAATATAAATATATTAAATATACTAGTTTCATTAGTTTATCATGTTATAATTTGATTCTATAGAGTTAGTGTAAGAAATAAAATGAAAATTCTCATTTAAGAACTATACTTATTCTTTATTAAATATCTTTATGTTTATACCTAAATCATACCTAAGTTTGTTTTATGGTAAAAAATATACCTCGTGAAAATTGGGAGGGATTTTGGGAACGTATTTGATCATGTATTGGTAGAAGAAAAAAGTCTTAGGAAGTGTATATAAGAGAGGAGTGGGGATTTCATTTCATATATGAGGGAGAGGACACATGTGTGATTTGTAAAAAGATTAAAATATATTAATATAATAATCAAATAAAATTTCTCCCAAATGGATCATTTCATTATATTTTATGATATAGGTTCTAAATACTTTTAGACAATCAGATTTGGAAAAAACTTTATGTCAATTTTTCCCTTATCTTTTTAGGTTAACCCCATTATATATTATGTTTAACATTAACCTTGTAACAGATTTTTACTATTTCTACTATTCGTTATGACCCAAAATTAAGATGAACTTATTTCCTAATAATAATTATTGTGATTAAAAATATGTAAAAAATTTATAAAATTAAATTAACTTATGCGTTAGAATTTAATATAAAATTGGACCCTAAAAACGTGATAAAATATGGTTTTAAAAAAATAACTTTTTATATATAAAATTATTTTTATACAAAATTAATGAATAATATTGATTAAAATAATATTTTTTTATATAATTATTAATACAATTTAACAAACTGAATTTCGAATCTAATCCTAAATATAGTTTTACTATGTAAATACTAGAAAAGAAAAGATAGTTTTCAAGAAAAATCATTATTTTCACTATTCATTGAGAAATAAAATTTCATGGAAAATTCTAGAAATTTATCCTTAGATAATTATAAATTTTTGAATAAAAAAAATAAATTTATTTATTCAAATTCATAATCTAAAATATAGAAATTTATTTTATAAATAAAACCATAGAATGCCTGAAACCCCAATTTTATTATAAATAAACATTTTCCCCTTTTGACGAACAAATTACCTAATATTAATAAAATGAATAAAATATTTAAAATATAATTAATGGATATTAATAATTCCTGAAATTAATTTTATAATAATAGCCCCCAGTTTTATAGATTCTTCTTCACTTTTGGAATTTTTTTCCAGGTAATTTTATTTACTATTTAAACACATCAGGATATATTTCCCTCATATAATTTCCATATTCCCATGTTTATCATACAACCATATGGTTTTTAAAAAAATAATTAACTTGATAAATAAATTTATTCCAAAAAAAATTTACTCTATGGAAAATAATTTATATGTGTTATTCATTAAAATATTTTTTTCTCATAAACAATACTACTTTAGTCCTCAAAACATGAGATGCATCCACTACATATTTTCATAACAAAAATTCCTCAAATAATGAATTTACCTTATATAAACCCATTGTAAATGACACTCAATGGAAAAATGATCTTATATTTTTAATAAATTCTTATGGTAAAATGAATCATGGACTTATATTTCCTTTTTTAGCAAAAAACAAAACAATTTTCCATGTTGATACTTTAAGAAAAACCTAATATCGTACCATAAAAGAGAGATATTTCTTCTAGTTATCTACATAACCATTATTCCAAATATTATCCATCTTAATATTCCATTGAATCATATTTACCTTCTCATCCATTTCTTCTACCAATTATTGTCCCAATAACATGGTATTCTAGAGTTTATCCCAATAAGATTCAGTCTTAAATCAGTTTTTTTATAGTTCTTCAAAAGGTTTCATCAGTATACTGGAATGAAAACTTTTATTATAAGTGAACTAAAAAAGCTAGATATTGATCCCAAATTCCATGATAATAATTTTAATGAACTCAAATAATATCTTCCACAGTATCAATCGCTCTATATGATTATCCATTAGATTGGACAAGAAAATAAACATGTAAATTTAATTCAGTACCCAATGATATCTAAAGTCCTTTCCAAAAATTATTATTGAATCTGGGATAAAAATGAAATATATTGGAAATAGGGACTCCATTTTTTCTCAATATCTCAGTAATATAAAGTATATAAAGTTAATAAAATTACATATTATCTTAAATAAGTAAAAATAAGCAGGTTTATTTACTCAATAAATAATTACTCGAATCCCATATTTATCTCAAGATGTCTTTAGTAATCCCTAAAAGAAACATGGACATATCTCCCATTTTACATTATGGAAATAAAAAGGATGATGCATCCCTTTCAGTAATTTTAATTTTACATTAACCTATTATTAAGTAAAACATTTCATAGTAAAATTAGTAATATAATTCTTTATTCTATCCCACTATAAATGTTCTTCAAGGTCTCTAAACATTTTTCATTATATAATGATTAATTAAAAATGGAGATATAAGATCCTTAGTAAATATTTCTTCCTTAAACTATGGGAAACATGAAAAACTTAACATTTTTTTGAATCTCCAGAAATATTCTTTTTCAAAATTATATTCTGGAAACATACCTTTATTCACCCATTGTTCCTTTTCCTTTAAAAACCCATTTCTCTTTAATATTTCTTAATCCTACCTAAAAAAGGAAATTTTTCTAAAACTTAAAAAATATAGGTACATACATGTGAAATTTATAAGAAAACAATATTCATATCATTAACTAAGGGATCATATTATGTACATAGAATAGTGAATGATGTATTTCCTTTTAGGTTCAAATAATTAGTTACTTTTTATCCATTTTCTGTATGGTAATAATTTGTGAAAATTTAATCCTTTATCAGTTCCATCCATCAATACTATCTCATATTAAAAACTTTTTGAGTGAATATATACTTAAAAAAATTATCAGTATATATTATACAATTTAGTTCATATAAATTATGTCTCCAAATAATTAAATAAAACACTACATCCACTAGTTGAATTCCATGTATATGATAATTTTTTTTATAAAGTATCAATTGATTTTATGAATAATCAATTACCTAATATATTTTCACAAAAACCCAACCTACAATTATTTTATCACTAATGTAGATAATAAATTCACCATTCATGGATTGTCATACAAAAACTGAATTGCTCTCCATTATTCTTTTTCATTTGTGAAAACATTCATTAAATTTAATTTTCTACATGAACCTAACTCCTTTCAATGTTATCTAGGTTATTAATATAGATATCCATTAAATTTGTTTATAAAAATACTTTCAATAGCCTACTAATCCAAGAAAAGTATTATTCTCCACATAATTTATATATATTTTCCATTCACTAGTTACTTTAGTTTTAATATGCTAAACATTTATTCCATTGATATTTATGATATATCTAATTAATGAATTGTTTTGTAACTAAATATCACATTTACTAAATTTTCTAGTTAACTTGTTTTTCAAATGTTTTTTTCAGAATAATTAATAGATGTTTTTTATATTCCTCATAACTTTAATAATAAACCAAAATATCATTAATAAACCTATCATAAATTTTACCAAATTTTCATGTAAAACACTATTATTAACATACAAGAATAAATTTGGATCATTTTTTAATCCAAATTCAATAATCGAAAAAATAATTCCAATACCTATTATGAAACACTGTCTTGGGGATTTCATCCATCTTTACCATTCACTAATAGAACATAGACCTAATACCAACCTTGGAAAAATGTTCATCTCCTTATATCTAATCAAACAAGTCATATAATTGAGGTAATAGATACTTATTTCAAATGATTATGTTATTAATTTTTCTATAAAAAGGAAAACATCATGAAGGCATCTTTATTTAAAACAAAAAATAGGATCACCCCTTGGTGAGGTTGTAGGATGAATGAATCCTTTATCAAGATACTTATTAATTTTATTTTTCAATTAAATATGTTTTACGTGTTCCATTAAATATGGGGGTTTTGAAATTATATTTTAATCAATAACTAAGTCCAAAATATAATCAACTTCTTGATCATTTATTATACCCAAAAACTCATCAATAAAAAAGAATATAGATATTCTTCTACTACTAGAACATTATTAATCTGAAGAGTTTCTTTATTTTCAACAACATGAGTAAGGTAACTTTATTTTCCATCACTTTAAAGTATCTCAACTTCTTGATATGTTATAAATTGAATTATTTCATTATTATATAAAAAATGATTCTCTTTTTGGAATGTAACATTATCGGATCTACAATATATTGTAGCATGATAATGTGATATCCAATCAATATGTAAAATAACATCAAATTTAATGTTGGGAAAGACAACTAGGATTGTAGAAAAAAACCATCCATATGTGATAAAAGAAATATCTTGGTAAATTATTTTTCCTTTAGTACAAAACTGTGTGTTGTTACTAAATGTTTTGACTTTATTTAATTACGGTAAATTTTCAATTTAAAAGAAAACTCGGAAATAAAATAATGGGTAGACCTCGAATCAGAAATTACATTATTATAATGTGAATAATAAAAAAGTAATTTACATGTTACCACTTTATTCAAAGTCCTAAAAACCACTAAAGTAGATATAAAAATTTCCAAAAAACACTTCTACTTTATTTTTTCTACTTCTCATCATTCATACTCTTCTTAGAATATGCATATTTATAATGAATCCACATGATACATGGAAAACCCTTACAAACAACTTATTAGAGTTGGTATTACCATTACTAAAACCCTTTTCTTTGAAATCCAGAGAAAAATTCCCAAACATACCACATCAGATCCACATATACTATTTTATAAGACATTCCCCATGGTTATTTTTACCTCACCAATCAAAAACTAAATAATTGATTTTATTATCATTAGATTTATTTAATGGATTCATTCGATTTATTTTCCACAAAGTTTTATTTTTCTTCTTGTTTTCATAAAAAAACTGATTATCATAAAATATAATTTTCCACCATCATAGTACATTGAAAATGTTTCTTGTAACATTTAAATTTATTAAATTACAAATCACTTCTATATTTTAACATCCCCCAATCCAACACTCTCTCACAAGGCTAGAAAGGGTTGGTTATGAGACCTCAAGTGCACCTTCTCATATTCTACGGGCTAATAACTAGTATCGGGGCTATGAGAAGTGTGGGGGGATACTATAACCCCTAATATTAAGTTTCATGGTAGTAGAAAAAAACATATTTAAGAGGAAATAATAATGAAAGTAAAGGTATAATAGAACAAATCAATAAAATCCAATAGAAAAATCAAAAAATAAGGATAAATTAACAATGTTATAATGTGATGAAATATAAATAAATTTCATTTTATGAAAATACATGGAAAGAATTAGTTGACTAAAAAATTCTCAAATTTTGTTTTTTCGAACCCTATTCGGGTCCCATCTCAATGTTATAGCCTAAGAGCAAACAAGAGATCAATAGTAAGGTCCTTTAGCCGTGTTTAAACCTTTATCAATGAAGACTGCTCAGGTTCCAAATAGTGGGCCAAAGAGGGTGTGAGTATAACTCATTAGGTTGAAACCACTCTGTCTCAATAAACCATCCTGATAAATAGATTCTGTAATAAAGAAATAAAACAGTTCACTAAATTAATTCAACAATTAATAAAATACCACAACAACATGATTTGGCTTCACGCTATAACAACTCTGATCAAGTATTAAAACCATAAAACCACCACCATATAATCATAGTAAAATAAAATTATTCTTCGCTATGCTTGAATATCACAAAGCATGTCTTAAAACCAAGTCTACTATAACCGTATACCCATGGTATAATCACAAAACTCAATCGGGGTCAAAATAATATAAGTCTTACAACATTTTTTGATCAAATCCCTATTTTCATTACAGCATTGGACAAGTTTGAGCCCACTCACTCTATGTATTATACCATATTCATGTGCAAGTCCCCAATCCTAGATTGTTATAAAATGATTTCAGTATAGAACACAATTTAGGTTACATAGCATGTTTATCATGATATCACATCAAAATTTTCAATGTTTAATTATTGGAATTTCGATTATTCTTTCATATTCCACTTCTCAATTAAATTCATAATTGATTAATAATTATATCAATAATAAATAATCCAAAATTTAGGTATTTTATAACAATAAATCACCCTTGGACACATTTTATTCTAAACATACTTGAATCCATTATCCAATTCATTTATATTCAATTTATTTGGATGACACAACATTGGTGATCTCAAATGCTTAGTGAGGGTTACATACAATAGATAAAAAATCATGAATCAAAAAAGAAAAATAAATATATAAACATAATAACTAAACAAAGATTACATTTAATCAATAACATTGTTATCATAATTAGATAAGGCATAATAAATATGGCACAGTAAATAACTAAACACATATTTCATTTAATCAATAATATGAGAATGAAATGCATCCAGAGATAATATCTTTTCAAAAATTTCATGGATAATAATAGTAATTTAATTATATAAGAAAGAAATTATTAACTATCAGACATCGTGATAATGGGAATCATGATACCTCTATAATCAAAAAATTTAACAACATGGTTTAAAATTAAAGGTAAAAACCTATTTAATTTGGAAAACTGATTTGTCCTATGAGACCTATCAATGTATCAAGGGGATATAAAATTTTGGGCCCCATATATCCATTTATGTAAAAATAATTCCTCATATATAGAATAATCTATTAAATTCATGTATAATATGTCTTATTAAAAAATATCTACATTGAGTAAAGAAAACAGATTTATTAGTATTTCCCTAATTAAGAAAATAATATTCAAAGAAAACATCATATGATAGAATGGCATATGGTTTAGGAAATATTAATATACATGATAAAGAGAATATAGATAACCATGAATTTAAATATTATCCATCATTAATAAATAGGTGTTAATGTTAAATGCATCAATGCGTAGTATATACAACACATGAATGTGAACAGGTTCATCTTAACAAATATGACTCAATGTAATTGAAAGTTATATAAAATCCATTAAAATGATCATAATGTTGAATTGATAATTAATAATTGAATAAATTATATGTATAAAATTTAAGTCACATTAAACAATTGGAAATAAAACATAAGATAATAAAATGTAATTATACAAATAATATTTTAATATAAAAGAAAAATGAATAAGTAATATAACACAATGAAAAGAAATCCAGTTATGAAATTATTTACCACTTTTTAAATTACATGTATAATCCACATGGATCAAATAATTCAAATTAAAACATAAAATACCATATAATATGAAGGATTCATGATATTACATGTCAAATGGTCACTATTTACACTATCTAAAATAAATTAGGCACGTAATAATGGAATTTTCTGAAATGAAGGGAAATTGAAAAGAAATATCTTACGTCATACTTTCCTTTAGTTAAAAATGATTTAAACTTAGGTATAATGGTTTCATGAATGATATGAATTTTTAAAATCTTCATATTAATACTTTTAATATCACATATAATCCTACTATTATAGTTTACCACCCGTTTGTTAATAATATTTTCTTATTTTCATTGTTTCATGTTTTAATTGTCTTGTTTTCTCATGCATAGTTTGTTATGAATATTTTGGTTCTTATGAATATGATATATATAAATGAAAAAAATAATTATATAAATGTTTTAAATATCATATTTACTCATTAAATACATTTTTTCACCATTTATGAAATTTTTACTTGGAAAATGAATCGCACCGCTTCATGAAGACGGTAGGTCATACGTATGCGTGATTGATGATATAATTTACTTAACGAGTGAAAGGGAATGAAATTTTGTGATATATTAATTTCTCATGATAAATATTCTCCTATATATATATATATAATATATTCATTAATTTAATCCTTTATTACATTCCATGTAAAGAGTATGTCGAAAAATAACCACATCGCGTCGTGAGGTGGTTGTGTGTTGTACACACGAGTGACGTTATCTTATATTAAATTGAATGTGACATAAGAAGTTATATGTGATATAAAATTAATATGAATATAATATTATGATAGATACCATATAAAATTGTTAAATACATCATTATTTCCAACCTTGAATGTTGGTTATTGAAAAAAAATTAAATAAGTTCGTGAAAAGGTAGTCCATCGTACACACGATCGAATGTTTTGTTTCCCATATGATATAAGTCAATAATGATATATATAATGAAATTAAAATAATAAAAAATTATTATAGGGTAGATAATAATTTTATTATTCTAGATTAATTGAAAAACAAATTTAGGGGGAGGAAGAAGAAATAAAATAAAAATACTCTTTTAGAAATGATTCCTCTTCTTTAGAAAACCTCATCAGGTTTACACCAAAGGCCTTAATTGAAAGGTTTTATGATCAAAGAATGGAATATAATATGAGGGTAGGTAATAAGGGAATTTATTTGGGTAGATAATGTCTAATACAAAAGAATATCTAATTGTAAAGAGGAGAGGATAAGGGGAAGCCTTTATAAGTGGGGGAGAGGATGCACATGGAATTTTTCAAAAGAGACCATTACCCCAACATTTATGTCATGCCAAAAGCCTAAAAATGGTCCATGAAAGACCCTAATCGGTTATAAGGTAACCATAATTCTATTAAATAGGTTTTAATAAGTTTTTAGGTCATTTTATCCCTTATATTCTTTGTTTAATCCCTCTGTAAATCAGTTTTTACCCCAACAATGGTAATTAAATTTATCTGATTTCACTATTCATAATGGAAAAACAATTAAGTTGAAATTATCAGCTAATATAAATTTTTTTATTATAAATATGGATTCAATTTTTAAAAATTAAATTCAATTATGTGGCATGATCCAATTTAAAATTATACCCACAAACAGGATGAAAAACCGAGTTTTCTAAAATAATATCATAGGTATGGAATGTTTTTATATTGATATTGAACATAAAATTGATCCGAATGACCAAAAATAGATAAATTATAAAAAATAAATTTAATATTTATGTTAAAATTGAAAAAAATTAAAATAGGCGGCTTTGAATAAAAAATAGTGTTTCATTATTTAATGAAAAATTAATCTTTTTGGAAAAATCACAGAAAATTACCCTAATATTATTTTGATATGGAGATTTATAAATTAAAATTATTTTTATTAATAAAATTTATAACATTGTTAAAATTGAATTCTATCATCCATATGCAAGAAGCGATGAATCCATTTTTTTGAAAAAAAAATATTGTTTTTCATAAAACAACTCTTTAAATTTCAAATTATTGTTATTTTTATTTATTATAAATATATAATTAATGAATGTGGGTAAACTGTATATTTTTTTTATAAATTAGTTAGTACTTTTCATATCCTAGAATTTAATACCTTTTTATAATGGACTTTCATAAATAATATTTTAATATAATGTCATGTTTTGTTTAAACCGAGTGTTGTGTGCATTGAAAGCTATCGAAGTGATTGGATTTATTTAAATGGAAATAAATCATAATGTCTTTGGTTGTTACATTATTCCCTCCTACAAAAAATATTTAACATAAAAATTTGATTGATATTATCTACTAAATTGATGAGGTTAGTTATTTATAATATCCTCTAGTTCCTATGTTACTTCCTCTATTTTGTGATTTTTTTCAAAGTTCCTTTACTAGTTGAGTCTTCTGATTCCTCAATATATGCTATATAGTATAAAGAATATGCATGATCTCTTCATAGTAATATATATTGGGTTCTAATTCTATTTCATCATATTTTAGGACAAATTTTGGTTCTGGTATGTACTTTCTTTATAGTGATATATGGAACACATCATGTACTTTTGATAGACTTGGTGACGTCGTCAAATGAAAATCCATAGCTATAATTATTTCTATAGTTTCAAAGGTTATAATGTATCTAGTACATAAATTTCCCTTCTTTTAAAAATATATGACACCCTTCCATGGAAACAATTTTATCATGACATTATCTCCTACATGAAATTCCAAATCGATCATTTGGTTGTTGGAAAAAAAAAATTCCAATTTTAAGAAACTTTAATTTGATCCTGGATAGCCTTTACCATTGTTGTTTTATCATCAAAAATCACTTTTCCTGCATGTTTATATTAACTAAATTCATCCTAATAAGTTGAATTATGACAACTAATTCAAAATAATTCTTAATATAGATCCATTTGAATACTTTAATGGACACTATTGTTATTGAAAAATTCTACCAAAGGTAAATATTGAACACATATACCTATAAAAAAATGGGAGAATGACCTTATCATGTCTTCCATTATTTATGTATTCCTTTCACTCTATCTGTTACATTGAGGATGGTAGGATTTTATCAAATGAAACCTAGTATTATGAGACTTCTAAATAATCCATTATAATTTTGATGTAAAATTGTGATCTTGATCAAACACAATCAAAAGTGGTGTGCCCTGGAATATTAAAATTTCACTAATATAGAGACTTTCAAGGAACTCAATTTGTAAATATTCTCTTATAACATGGAAATTTTCATATTTTGTATTGAAATTATCAATAACACAAGTTGTATCATTATTTCTAGGAGTCTTTGGTAGTCTTGTAACAAAGTCCCTTGTAATTGCATCCCATTTTTACATAGAAAAAAGAAGATATTTCCTAACTTTTCTAGGATTTTGTATCTAAACCTTGATCTATTTATAAATCAATAAAATTGATACACAGTCTAAAATTTCTTTCTTCATGTTATTCCATGATAAATGTTCCCTCAATTCAATATACATCTTGGTGATTCTACGGTCTATCATGAAATTTGAGCTATGAGATTCATCCATTAATTATCTATTAAGATCAGGTATAGATAGAACACATATTATCTTTAAAAATTTTAGGATTGCATCATCATAATCAAATTCTTTTAACTTCCCATCACTTACATCATTTGTTTTATTTGAAAAAATTTCATCACCATATTGATTAAAAAATTTCTTTTCCAATAAAGAAGGTTTTTCAATCATTTAAAAATGGGTGATTTCTCTCATTCTTTAATAATTTCCATATACTTCTTTACTGGATCCATCATCATAAGACCCTTATCAATCATAATTTTGGTAATAACTCCATGATATTTCCAAATCAATCAAACCACTACCTTATTAACATTCTTTAGGTGGTAGTGTATTGAGAAATCATAATCCCTAAGTAGATCAAGATATCACTTCTGACTCATGTTATGATATTTCTTTGAAAAGAAATATTTTAGGCTTTTATGATCTATGTATATCTCACATCTTTCACAATAGAGATAATTTTTCCATATATTCAAATAAAAGATTATAGTTTCCCACTCAAGATCATGGTTTAGATAGTTATGTTCATGAGTCATCAACATTATTGATGCATATGCAATAAATTTGTCATTTTTATAAGTACACAAAGTAGTCCTTTATTTCATGCACAGCTATATATTACATACCCATAATTTTCAGAAGGTAAGATAAAAATAATAGAATTGACAAATATCTACTTCAATTCATCCAAATGTTCTTCACATTATTTTATCCAAATGAACATAACCTCTTTACATGTAAGATTGGTTAATGGGTTTTCCAATAGGTAATGATTCTAAATAAATAGCTGATAGTAACTAGCCAAATCAATGAAACTATGTAACTCAATTATGTTCATTGTTTTAGGAAATTTTCTTTCTACCTTTATTATCATGCAATCCACTGAGATTACATCCTTTGATACAATATATCATGAAAAGAAACAGATTGAAGACATAAATCACACTTATTATTACATGACTTAAACCAATGGGGCTTTAACAATAACTCTACAAGCCCACCTCCATAGGCCAGGGGATGTAATCTAACACTATGTAGGCAATCGCAAACCTTGGATGACTTACCCTAAGGCACCTATATGCATGCACCCACAACCACCTCAATGCAACTGTGTAGAGATATATAACTGAAAATAAAATCATCCATACATCTATCCCAAACAAATGTATAGCAGAAGTAAAAAAAGAGAAAAATACACACCGAAAAAAAGAAAACAATAAAAGAATCTATCTTTATTAGAAGGATGAGATCACTGTAAAATGAACCCACTAAAAATATACTTTGAAAATATCTAGTAATAAACTGGGTCATTATACCTCACTATGCTCTATTTACTCCGGGTCCTCCTAGAACTCTATTAAAAGGTCTACAGTGTGCACAAGAGACATTATGTGTGGGAAATTCTCATGCAGGAATGAGTAAAACAATAATTAGTAGGTGCCCCCCAAAACCCCCCAAAGAAAAAGGAAATTAAAGGAAACAGTCAACTCAACCCAGCTAGAGGGAACTGAACTGAGCGATAAACTCTACCTCGAGACCATCCATGGCTATAAAAAACATTTTGGTGGATTCCACCTGGTGTGTAAACCTAGAGATGTAACAACACCCCAAGAAAAACGCAGAATAATACACAGATATAAACATCTTAGACTCCAAGTCTCTGGAGGTCCCGACCTCACTACCAATTATAGGTTACCACTCAAAGATTGAAGACAACACTCATCCATGAGAACCCACTCTATGATCTCAGACATCCCTGATGACCCTCATAAAATAGAAACTCCCTATTGGGAAAGTCCAAACATCCCTAATGGAACCTTCAAGAGATACCACTCAACCGTGTATCACAAATATGATGTAAAAACACATCCATGTCGAAGTGGTGAACATCCAATAGAAAATTCTCATCATATATCTCCAATAATAATGTCTTTTTGGAACTCAGTGGATATTGATACTTAGATAGGTGTTTTATCCCATACGTGATTGGAGATTCAACCAAACCTACAAGAACCATGAAGTTCGAAATACTCAAAAAGGGGATCCCTCCCAAGATCTAATATGGGACACTACAAAACCGGTCTTGAGAACCATAAACCACATCTCCTTAGATAGTGGGTAACTCCTAATATCTTTTAGGCGATGCCAAATACCCAATATGGTAACCCAGAATTCTCAATCGGGTATGGGATTACTCCCAGGATCTAATTGGTAACACCACGACCCAATTTGATGTCTTGAAATTTATATAACTCAAATATAGATTCATCACCTTTTTAGTGTTTGTCATAATGATTCCACAAACATCATCCGATATAACTCACGAAGTAGGGTATCATCCACCAGATGTTACCACAAACCCTACGTAAACCATCCACTATGTAGGGTATCATATATCAAAATATTCCATAACCCTAATCAAACCAACTGATGAGTAGGGGATCATATACCTAACAATTTCTCAACCATGCTATCATTGCCTACTACGTAGTGAATCATATATATATGATACCACATACTCAATAGGAGTTTCCGCCTAGATAGTGGATCATCTCCCATGTAGTGCAATTCACAATGATACCATGTACCAGAATTAAGGAAATGATATTCTAGACAATCCTACCCTAGACATTATAGAGGTGTACAGTAGCTCTAACAAATCTCATGCAATCAAGGGGGTTATATTCATGTATGAAGGATGTAATTCCAAAAAACACTCATAGGCATAGACCAAAGGATCACACTCAACCACTTCTTCCCCAAACGCCAAAAAAAAATTGAACAATAAACTCACCTCATGAAACATCTCTTAGGCCCAAAACGAGGCCACCATAATGTTCTACGTGTAAAATTGATCAAAATATGTTACTTACATTCCTAAATCTGATGTTTAGAAGAAGAGATAAGCTATCCAGAAACTCCTCCAAGAAGAGGCTACATAGCATGTAAGGGGGTATACATGGTGTGTGACCCCTCCTAAACACTTGGTCATTTTGTCTAACCACAAATATTTTCTAGTCATGTGGTACCACACAACATGTACCAATGGTACACAGTATGTATCACCATAAATATGCCTCGGCCGTATATTCCCTTTACATGTTTTAGCCAGTCGTGTCCTCCATACAATGTGTACCACTTGGTACATGGCATTTCATGGATACATGGAACCATTTGCTACATATCTTTCCCATTCCTATGTCTATAACCTCATGCCAATGTAATATACTTATGTACTTTTACATGGCTATATATGTCCACATGGCTTCCCTATCCATGTCCTCAAGCCACATGACTTGGGTCACTACACTCTGTGTAACCCATGCTATATGGCATGTAGTTCTCAAAACTTATCTCCCTAGAATTGTAAGAACACCTAGAGTTTTTTCCTAGTCTACCCACTATATAGATCCAAAACTCTTCAGGAATTCCCAATGAATAGCCCAAATCTACCTTTTCCCCCCAAACATAAAGATCGACCCTCGAGGGGTCCCTAACAAGATTGTAAGGGATACATAACCTTAAAATGATGTATAATCAAGGTGGTTGAGAATGAAAAAACAAAACACATACCTCATGGATAAACACCAAAGCATTGAGTTCGAATCAGTACTTCGAAGGTACTATTTCATGATCTAGGACCGATCATCATCAAGATTTGAGATCGGCAGCACCTCTTTTCCTCAATTTAGTCCTCGGTCATCTGTTAGTTGAAAGGGTGACAAGGAAATTAAGTTCCTCCTTCTTTTCACACTAAGGAAGTGCTGGAGGAGGAATATTATTTTAATTTTTATTAAAACAATATTCATCCTTTTAACTCCCTATCACAAACTCACCTCTGACCTGACATCCGGCGCCGAGAAAGTTTATGTCATCCCTAGGGTAAACACGACGTTCTAAACTCCACCATATTATCAGAATTACAATATGAGACTCTTATCAAGATTTATTACATGTTTCCAATGAAATAGAAAGTGTGTGATAAAATATATTAAATTTTTTAATATCACTGTGTCGAGGCTCTATAGGCCTCGAGTACCCACACCAACTCAGTGCCTGGTTTCAAAAATATTCATAGAAATATTTAGAAGTTTTATAGGTCAAAAACCAAGTCTCTACATCATCCCCACATTAAGTACTTTTTTTACTGAAAAGAGAAATCCTATGCTTAATAAAAATAAACTGATCTCTCCATAGGGACTCCAAAGATAATGAGTTCCCCAAGACCACTATAAAGGCCACCAATGGTTCTCATGATTCCAATGAGCATGCACTAAGGCAGGCATCCAGGCCAAAACACTCCAAACATTAATCTCAACCAGGTCATCATCATTAAACAGTGTAGGAACATGTCTCCTTAGCTATGAAAGGTTGGGAAAACACCAATAACCACAGTCCATCTACAATCATGGGGCCTAGGGGTACATCAC
Organism: Viscum album; assembly: GCA_963277665.1. Taxonomy (NCBI): domain Eukaryota; kingdom Viridiplantae; phylum Streptophyta; class Magnoliopsida; order Santalales; family Viscaceae; genus Viscum; species Viscum album. The sequence continues at coordinate 719,078,115 of OY728164.1, read as the reverse complement.
CTGAGTAACCTAACGTAGAGACCAATGAAACTCTACTCTGAACACACAAGTAAAAGGAAATAATCCACCCCACCATGATATTATTCACTTTGGGAGGAACTAACTCTCCTGTATGTATTTTCATCATTTCTCAATAATGAATATTATTTGGAAAATTATTCCAAGTCCTTATGAGTTCAAAGCCATATCAAGATGAACCACAACCTCCTCAAGCATCTCAGGTAAAAAGCTGACACCATGCATGTGAGGGTACTAGTGAATAAACCAGGCTTACCACGTGTAAACACTGGGTCTTGCTAGGACATTTGCACAAAAATATACACACCACCCAACCTTGAATGAAAAATTCAAAGGTACTCATCCACCACACCATGACACTATGCACTTTGGCAGGCATTGACTCACCCTCATGAAATTACTTGCATCATAAAAATGCATCTCATGCGGTATGGATCCATATTCTATATGCATTCAAATCTCATCAAAAACACAAAAATAGGGTCTTACTAATTCCCCATGTCACCATAAAAAACCCCAAGAAGAAAGAAAAAAATAAAGTTTACCTCACAAAAGTGTCTTTCAATACTACTATAGAAAGAAGTAAGGACACAGATCATACATATATCCTCCTGCATAGCCTCTGGGTCAAAGGCATATATGGCCTATTGCTTTCTTCAAACCTTCCAACAACTCCCTAATCCTAGAATGGAACACTTTGAGAGGTGTTGGAAACTTGTACCATCTACCACCTCATGCTTCTCCATATGATCCTCTAACGTGTCTTCCATCCTACGACCCTCTATGATCAAATCACTAACTATGCCATAGATTTCTATTGACTAGAATCCTCTTAGAAGTACAGTGGGTTGGAAAATATCTATAAGTATGTCTGCAGCTATTGAAAATGTAGAACTACCTCTCCTTCAGATAACCAAAACAAGTCTAGTAGGCATGAGCATCAGACCCTTCATACTAGGATCGCCTCCTAAAGCTCCTCACATATTCAGATATATGATCCTGTCATCAGATACTAGTTTTGGAGGTCTAATCTTCTATGTTCCCAACATTAATGGTTTGATTCTACTCATCTATAAATCTCTCCACCACCAATTCCCACTCAAGAACACTTTCAAATATGGGAATGCATAGATGCTCCCACTGACTCCCTAGTCTCCTAGAAAAATCTAGCCTTGAAGTTTCATTCTCTAAAAATTAAATTTTGAACCATATCCAGGGAGCAGTGGAATAGTTATGTAAACCTTAATGTGTACTCCAACACATTCATGATATCCTACCGAAGCTACAGAATCTCCTAGATACACACAAACCTCAACATGGTCAGATAGAACTCCTCCCTGAAGAGTTTCTCAATATCATTCCAAGTTAGTGTCTCCTCATCATGGTATTGTGTCACTAAACTCTACCATCAATCAACTATACCATGAAGGTGGATCACCTCTAGTACCACCATCGAATCCAGAGTTTTCCTCACATGGAAAAAAACACATGTGACTATCTCATGCCAGTAATCAGCTAATTAGGGGTTTGGATCACCTAGGTACCTTAGAGGTTGCTTCCTCTATAACTCATGTAGAAAACTCAACCAACAAGCATCCTTGTACTAAACTTCTGGCACTAACTTTTTCTCAAAAGGTGGTGGATCAACTGGAAAACCACCTAGAGGGCCATCCTCTAAACCATTTTCCTACACTAAAAGCCTCAACATAGTAAGGATCATCACTACAATCTAACTACGAAACAATGTTTGGATATCATCATGGAGGCATCTTAAAATAACATCAAGATGCAACACGACAAAGAATATATCAGCGGAGATGACTCAAGAATGACAGGGAAAACCAAAAACCCAATCTTATATTATGCATGTATCATTTATTACCATGTTACATGTGTCCAAATTTACCTATTAAAAACAAGGTTATCATAGTACCGATGAATGTATATGTTGGTTGTCGCGCAAACCCTAGAACCTATGGCCTGAGATCCCAACTCAAAACACCCTAACACTGTCACTATGTAACCAAAATCTGGCTTATGACACTAAAGTCCCAAAGTGGAGCCCTCTTTGATACCAAACTATCATGACGTGACCAAACAAGAATTAATATGTTACACCCCATTCCCACCTATATAGGAAAGGGGATTGTGTCTAGCACCAAGTAGGATGTCACACACATGGGAGGCCTTATCTTATTGTCCCTTTTTGCACTCACCCACAACCACCTCCATGAAATAGTTCATATATATGTAACTGAAAAGAAAATAATTCAAACACCTATCCTAAACCAGAGTACAATAGATGTACAAAAAGGAAAAAATACACACCCACAAAAAAACTATAAAATCATACAACCTGATCAAAAGGAGGGGATCACTTTAAATTTCAGCATATGGAATGCTCCAAGTCCAAACTCTAATAAACATACTGATTGGTCAATATCACTAAACTCTTCATACTCTATGTTCTCTTGGGACTCCATCAAATTGAATGTGTTCTACACAAGACACAACACGAGTGGGAAAATCCTGTACTGGGGTGAGTATAACAATAATCAATAGGCTATATGAAAAACCCAAAAGAAAAAAGAAACTAAAATGAAATAGTCTGATCGACCTAGCCAAAGGGAACCCAACTGAGAGAGAAAATACATCTCAAGACCATCCATGGATATACAAAAATAGCCATTTCATTCCATATGGTGTGTCATCCCATGGAGGTGACAACACCACAATAAAAACATATAATAACACCTATATATACATGTCTCAATCTCTAAGACTCATGAGGTCCCAACCTCATAGATTGTGATATGTTATCACTCAAGGCTTGAAGATAACACTTATCTAGGATCCCACACTCCATGAACTCATTCATCTATAATGACCCTCATTAGAGAGAAACATTATATTAGTAAAAACCATGCCATCCCAAATGGAACATCAAAGAAAAACCACTCAACTAGGGATCACAAATATGATGGAACAAAACATCTATCCCAAAGGGGAAAACATCCTAGAGAACATGGTCATCAGATATTTCCACAAATAACATCATTTTTGAACTCATCAGATCTCGATACTCGGAAAGGGGATCTCTCCCATACCTGATGGGGGGATGCTACCAACCCTAATGGAATAATGAAGGTCTTAAACCTCAGTAAGGGGATCACTCCCAGGATCCTCTAGGGGACACTACAAACCCATTCCAGAAGACCATAAAATATATCTCCTTAAGTTGGGGATTACCCTTAGGATCCACTAGGTGATCCAAAAAACAAAATTCAATGGCCCTAAGAACTCATTCGGATAAGGGGATCCCTCCTAGAATACATTGGGGAACACCACATACCAACATGATGTCCTGGAGTTCATATCACTCGGATAGGGGATCATCACACATGTACTTTTGGTCAAGAATATTTCACAAACTCCATCTAGTATAACAAATGAATTAGGGGATCATCCCCCTGATGATACGACAAACCCTACATAAACCATACACTAAGTAGGGTATTGTATATATATGAGGATACCACAACCCTACGAAAATTAACTGCTATGTAGTGGATCATATACCAAATTATTCCACAACCATACTATTACTACACGCTGCATAGGGTTTCATATATTTGAGGATTCCAAAAACCATACAAGGTAGTCTAGTGAGATTAGGTATTTTTTTCGATGTAGTGTTGTTCATGGTTATACCAAGAACCTGAACTATGGAAATGATAAGCTAGAGGATCCCACCTTAGCCTTTCTATAGGGATATAATAACTCTAAAAAAGCACTTATTATTGATGGGATCACAATCCTATACCAAGGATGTAATGTCACACCATTCCCTTATAGGCATAGACCACAGAAGCTCAATCAACCATTACTAGTCCAAATGTCACTAATCCAAGTTACCCCTGACATCTCCTCCGCATACATATCATAGGCCCCAACCGAGCCCACCATCACATTATAAGTAGAAAAAATATCAGCATATGATACTTTCATGAATGAATATGTGCTTGGGATGAGAGGATATTATGGGTGAACACTCCTCCAAGAGGAGGATACATGGTGTCTAAGGGGGTCTACACAGCATATTACCCTTCGTAAACACCAAGACATTTCCTCTAACTACATGGATTGGTTAGGTGTTTGGGACGACAAGGTGTGTACTAGAGGTACATGGAATGTCTCACCTCACCTAGGCCCTATCCATGTATTCCCTTCACATAGCTTAGCTAGCCTTATCCACCATGTGGCGTGTACCACATGGGACACAGTGTGTCCTAACTACACGGCCCATTGGTTGTGTCTATTTCCCAAGATTATGTTTATCACCCAATTCCCACACACTTTGTCCATGTACTTTTACACAACCATGTGTGTTTACAAGGATTCCCTAGACATGTCCTCAATCAACATGACTTGGGGACGATGTATGGCATGTAACCCATGGTAGTTGTGTTTAGTCCCTAAAACTAATTTTACCCAAATGAGAATAACAAACGACAAGTTCCTCTGGTCTACATGCAATGTAGATGGGAAAATATATCAAAAATTCAATATGAGTAGCTTGGATCACCCTTGTTTCCCATAAAACACACATATCAAACCTTGAGGGGTCTCTAAAAAGTGTCTAAGGGACCCATTACATTAAAACTATAAAAAAGAAAGGGGATTAAGACATAAAACTATAATATCATTCCCTATTGAAAAACACCAAAACTTCTTGGTCGAATCGGTGCTTGGAAGTAGATGTTTCATGATCAGGGATTGATCATCTTAATGATCTATGATTTTTTGTACATTATTTCTTCAATTTGGTCCTCAGGTCGTCTTTTGGTCAAAAGGGGGAGAGTGGGTCTTTATCTCCTCTTGGTGTGCACTCCAAAGTAGAGAGGGTGTAGTAATGTTATTTTAATTTATATTAAAACAATATCCTCCCTTTAATTCATCATCACCAACTTGCCACCAACCCGATGTCTGGCATAGAAAAAGTTAATATCACACCTATGATATCCACGAAATCTAAACTCAACCACAATCTTCAAATTATGATCTAGGAAACTAGTTGAGAATTATTCCACATTTACAAATAAACCGCATGTGAGTGATAAAATGTATTTAATATTTTTAATATCTCTATTTTTAGGCTCTTAGGACCTTAGAAACCTAGGCTGACTCAATTCATAGATTTTGAAATATTTTTAGAAATATCCCAAAGTCTTACATATCAAAACCCGAGTCAATGCATACTTAATTTCTCATTTAAATATTTTCCTCTAAGAGTCTAAATAATGATCCATAAATAATTCTCATTTAACCATAACATTTTGAATACACCAAGATATTGTTAATGAATACCATAATTAAATCATCATGCAGTCCAAGAATACTCTAATCATTAGAACCATAAAAATAGAGGGTGCATTAGTCAATAAAAATGGAATTACCATAAACTCGTATTGTCCATATCTCATTCAAAATGTTTTCCTCAGAATTTTACCCTTATTTCCTGGGAATTGATGATACCTAGATCAGAGGTCAATCCTAGGAAAATGTTAACCTCTATGAAGTTGATTGAATAAGTAATCAATGTGAGGTAGAGGATTCTTGTTCTTTATCATAATTTTTTTCATTTTCCTATAATCAATACACAACCATATGGATATATCATTCTTATTAATGAAGAGAATAGTGGCTACCCAAGGTGAAACACTGGGGAATATAAATCCAAAGTCACATAACTCCCTTATATGCTTCTTCAACTCCACTAACTCCATTATGTCTATTCTATAGGTGGAATTTTATATTATTCCTTCCTTAGGGATTAAATGAATGGAAAGCGTAACTTCACACTCTTGTTGATATCTATGTAATTATTCAGTAAATATGTCAATGTATTCCTATATAATAGGCACATACTCAAAAGGAATATTACCTTCTCTATCCACATATTTTGTTTTCTATTATTCCCCATAAATAAAATTCCATAAAGATACTCGTTTTGGATCTATACATGACTCGAATGATGAAATCTATCCTCTAAAGATATGAAATTATGCATCTTTATCATGAATCATAATTTCCTTCATCTTACAATAATGTTTTGAATCTATTTTAAAATTTATTCTATTCCAATGATTATATCAAAGGAAACAATTGGTATAATAATATGACGAGAAAATAAAACTTGTTTATGTTTCATAATGGGGACTTCCTGACACATCCTTGTTGTAGTGAGACTCCCATTAAGAGTTTTTATTGAATACTCTGTCATTAATATAAAAGGGAAATGTCTAATTTTATTATAAAACTAATATGATATAAAAGAGTTCATAGATCAATAATCAAATAGATCATTCTTTAATAATGAAGATATAATTAAAGTACCTTACACCACATCATTGGGTACTTCCACCTAAGATGTAGTGATGTCATTTTCTTATCCTTCCTCCAATGGCCTCTTCTATAGTGTATTTATTAGATGCTTGGAGAATTTTTTTATATACTACACAATATCTCTATAGTTGAAACATTGAATAGCAGGGTGTTATTTATTCTATTTTCATTCTTTATCCTAGTTTATCTTATCTCAACACTTATAAAAAACTCTCTGTCCATTTAGAAATTTACCATAGTGATGATTTCCATAATTTTCATAAGGTGGAAATTGTATTCTTATATTTTTATTATCTAATGAATTCCCTTTTTCATGTTGTTCGTATGACTTATATTCTCTTGATTTCCCTTAAATATGTATGATCTATAGGATTATTCTCTTTTTTAGTGTAACATAAAACTATTTCATCATATGATGAAAAATATTGAGAGACCATCACCCATAAAGGACTTAGATTAATCACTTCAAAGAAATTTTATATCTTGCATTTTATGTTGATTTTGTGATCCATAGTGCACCAATTTAACCATTTAAAGGTATACTCATACTCAAAAACCATTTCTATCTTCCTATTATTTTCTGCACTAGTGGTAATTTACATTTTCCAGTAGTATAGAAAATATTATTTACATCAGGTATTTTTTATTTTTTATGTCAGTTTTTATTTGATGTTTTGTAAAGGAGACAATATAAGTATTGTTTCTTACATCAGTTATTTTAAAACCTACATAAAAAGCATAAATTCAAATAGTTTTTCACGTTGGTTCATAAATAACAGACGTGAAAAACTATTTGGAGGATCAATTTATTACTTTTGTTTTTTAATAACTGATGTGGAATACAATTTATTACATTGGTTATTAAATAATCAACGTGGTATATAGTTTATTACATCAGTTATGTAAAAAATGACGTAATATATTGTTCTTTCGGATCATTTTCCATGTAGGTTATTGTATAACTGATGTGAAAAAATGATATTCGACATCAGTTATGTAATAACCAACATAAAACACTATACCCAATAATTTATTACATTTGTTATAAAATAACCGACATAAAAACCATTCCCCATGAATTTATTACATCAGTTTTTTTATAAGTGATGTAAAAACCAAAAAAATAGTGAATCCATTACTATGATCTCCCAAGGAAGACATGAAACAAGTAGAAACAAGAACAAAATTTGACCAAAACCATACCAGAATCCATACCATAAAAACTTCAAAAATAGACCAAAATAATAATAACTATAGAAAAATTAACAATTCACATATATAACATTCAAAACATACAATTTCAACTAAAAAAGCCTAAATGAAACCAAAACAACTACCAAATACACAATTACAATTACAATATTCAAATTACATTTTACACTGTCAACAAACTAATATCGAATCAAACCTAGTAAAATAATTTGACCATTCCACTTGTAAGTGTTTGACCTCTTGTTCGTTATAGGGTTCATGGTCATCAAATTGATACAAATTAAAATGTAATTAGTTAACATCTATAATGAATAAATAAAATGAAATATTATGGAAATGTTTATAAGGAAATATAACCTAGTAAAAGTTCATTATTCTTCCAATTTGAAATTATTTCATACAAAAAACATAACATATAATATCTACATTCGATGACACCTTGTTTTTCAAGAAAATTCTGTTTAAATGAGTGTCATTTCAAAATATCTTTTTTATTTAATAAATCGAAAAGTAATAATTATAAATAAATATTTACCTTTACTTTTACATTTTTAATCGTGGAACTCCTTTTCATTGTGTTTTTTAATAGTATACCCATCCACTGTTAGAAAATAAAATAAATGGGATAAATTTAAAATTCATTATTTAATAAAAAACTATTAAGAAATTATAACTTACTTTTTCAACATATTCTAAAAACATCCCCACACATCACCATAGATAGAGAATATCCAATAAAGTGTTTTCTCCCTTGGAAAAAAACACATAACATCCAATGATCACTGATATAAAAGAAATATTTTGGTTAGGGTTTTTTATGTTAAAAGATAAAGATCAATTTTCCATATATATGTTTCATACCTCTCATAAAAAGGCATCATCCAACACTGTGTGATTATATTCTGTTCAAATCTTTTAGAAATATAATGTGTTCTTTGTTCCTCATTCAATTCATGTGCTTAATGGGAACTCATATGTAGGTCCATGAATCCATATACATCTGTACACTCATTCTTATCACATGTTTTATAAATATACCTAATAAAAAAAGACATAAGTATACATTTTTATAAATATTACAAGGGTAAAGTTGTTAAGACTTACATGGAAAACAATATGCACCACTTTGATGCCCAATTTATCTCTAGTAACAAGCCCCATGATATCATTTTTCACAATCCCCGCATTTATTTTGCATCCACAAACATGAGATTCCATTTGAAATGAATAATGATACACCAAAAAAATTGAATATATTGACAATCTATCAAGACTATGTTAATCTGTATTTGATGACATAGCCATTTGTTTTTGTGGCTGTCTATACAGTATTTCTTTACTATTGAAGTATTTCTATTAATAAATAAAAAAGTATATTAGTATTCAAACGTTAAAACAACATTAATAAAAAATAAAATAAAATATATAACATACATACCTATATAGTAATTAGTCATAGAAGTCGGGATGGCCAAACTTAAAAGTGGTTAATACTATGTCCAACTATCATCTCCTCATCTATAGGTAAGGTTACTCGAGCTAATCTATCTATAATATCCTTTATAGTGACCCTATGATGCACTACCTTTAACTTTTAATGATGAACTATACCTCCTAAACAATATACCAGACCATATGAAACTATATGTTGGTGAGGATCATCATCATACAACTCATAATAAGTATGATGTTGTGGTGGGGGAGTAGGATAAAAATGGGGTCCTCAGGATAAGGTGGAGGATAAATAATGGGGTCCAGAAGTGGGGGAGTGGGAGTTGTGGGTGGAGGTGGAAGATAAATAATGTGATCTATAGGGGAGGTGCAGGAGAGGGAGATACAGTCTAAAATTTTCTTTGCAAGTCTACAAACGTAGACTGTACTGATGCTCTAATCTTTTCCTCCATCGTCTCATAAATATTATGAACTTAAGAATCCAAGGATTATATTTTTTATAAACACCAACAATGTAAGATGTTGAAGAACATGGAAACATTTTTCTTACCAATACACTCATCGGTATCCTCATACATGACCGGGGTGTTTGGGCTTTCTCAATGTTGCAGATAAAATATCTTACCTCCCAGCAGCTGTAAATACCCCTTATGTTCTCTACTTCTCAAGAGAATCCTATATTAATTAATTGAACATTTATGTAATGATTCAAAGTATATAAAGAATATAATTAACTTAAATAAATAAAATAAATAACTTACAATCCTCTCAGCTACGATTCTTGATTCTTCAGAAAGATATTGCCCCTATTTTCACATCTGATATCTCTTCCATTTTTCATGTCAAGATTGAAGGGATAGAGCGGAAACCCCTCTAGACCTTGAAGACTCATCTATATGTTTTTGTAATTTTTCATCCATAATTTCGTCATCTAATAAACTATACCCTCTCCAAGATAAACTAGGAGGGTATACATTTTTAGATTGAATCTATTAATGAGATATCCTTGTTTTCAATAAATTAATAATGATAAATCATTAACGGAACATTAATAAGATCATATATATAATAAATCTTATAAAATTTTACATTTCCCTTACCAAGTATGCTTCATTTCTTCTACTTTCAACAAATTGTTTCCATGTGTCTTCATCAATTAAAGTATATATATGACATGGATTGTCTTGTTTTCTAGGACCAAACATGAAATCATATATGAGGGTTGGTTTGAAATCCATCCATCTCCTAGCAGCAATCGATAAATATTTCCTCCTGACTCCTCTAGTATCAAGAAATTTAAATTCCATCTGATAAAGAATAGGTAAAACATATTATACTATAAGCATTTAAATATTATTCAAATAATATCAAAATATATTACCAAAATTGTCTCCCATAACGGAGTTTTTTATTTTTCCACACATCTCCAATCATTATAAAAAATTATTACTTTTATTTTTCCCTAAGTTGATACAGAACTCTTAAAATCTTTTGCATCTGGACATCTAGTAATATCATTATCATCAAACTCATCGGGTATCCTTTGGTCATGGCTATGGGTAAGTGATAATTTTGGTAAATGTGTGTAGACACATTTACCAACTCTTTAACTCTTCTTCTTCGTTATGGGAGAACATGAGGAAGATTGGGGAACATCAAGAGGACCATGTGAATGTTCCTCTCTAGAGGTATGATCATGATGCCCATATCTAGAATCATGTGGTTGATCAACTAATTGAGTTGTCAATATCTTTCAAAACAAAAAATAAAACATTATTTCAAAAATATAAAAAATCAAATATTACATTACTAATGTAAACAAAAAATGAAAAACTAAACTAAGTTATGTAATAGTAAACATGGTAAATATGGTAAGCATGTTAAACAATGGTAATAATGGTAAACATGGTAGTGTAATTCTCATTCAACAAAATAAATAAATATATAAGTTACATAATGATAAACTATGGTAAACACTGTCAAAATGGAAAACATGGTACATTAATTTTCATTCAATAAAATCAATAGATATATAATTTATGTAATGGGAATCAGGATAGAATAAACTAGAAAAATTAAAATAAATAGACATTTCTACTTATTTTTTTAATAAGTGTTTTAATAAATTAAAAAATTACAATATCTAACATTTTAAAAAATTAATAAATGTAAACAATAAATAAACATATGTTACCTAAAATATTAGCAATGTAAAAATGGACCGCTTTCCAAAATTTCTTCATCGTGATTATACTTTATAGAACAAACCATGTCTTCAACATGCCCATCATTATTTTATGTTAATCTTTCCATGGAATTAGGGATCTCACATAAATCAGCCTCTTCATCAAGTTGATCCTCACCAACATATTATTTTTGTCTTGTAAAACAATATACCACTATAAATCTGATTGATTAACAACATAGAAATTCTGTTTTTCTTGGGTTTCCATTATAAAAGAATTTGTTGTGTCTTCCAATATAATCAGATTAACAACTTTCATTGAAAATTCATCATGTCTAACACTGTTGTTACCAATAAACCATTTGCAGTTGAAAACAAGATCTTTAATTATAAATAAATCAACCTCACAGATTTCTTCAATGACATCATAATATATACTTGATGCGGAAATTGGGTTTTTTTCTTTAGAACTTGAAAAATGAATTCCTTCTGCGAACACCAAAACACCACTATTATGAACTTCACTTCTATAGTCCTGATATTTTATAAGAAATGTATAGCCATTAATGTCATACCCAGACCATGTTATCACATTTAATTATAGACCACCCACTAACCATATTAATGTCTCTGATACATGTGATCTTCCAAGCAAGGTCTTTTTGAACCATGTAAAAAAAGGTTTTTTGTGCTCATTCAAAATACACATTTCTTTCTTCATTGGATAACATTCTTTCAACTCATTAATATGAAATGTGATATATAGTTGAGCATATTATTTATTATTCAGTTTGTATAATTATACCTTATTCATATTTTTACCTAAAAATGATTTGACTTTCATTCCATGAATTCCCTTTAGCCCATTATTAACTCATTCATGGTGAGATGGACACAAACCTATGTGCTCCACCACATCCAAGTAGCTCGTACAAAACTCTGAAACAACTTTAGGATTATACTTTTCAATAATTGATTCTTTAGGTAGATTTGGATTCTTATCATACCCCTTTAATATTTTCATATTCCTTTCAAAAGGATATATCCAATGAAGATATACAGGTCCACAAAGAATTATTTCTCTAACTAGATAAGCCATTAAATGAACCATTATATCAAAAAAATATGCAGGAAAATATATTTCCAATTGAAAAAGCATAGAAATTTTATCCTTTTTCAAAATTTTCAAATCAGTCACAATAATCTCCTTATTAAAAATTTAATTGAAAAAAATAACACACCTTCATTATAAGCTTTCTAACATGGATGTGAAATATTCCATGCAATGCAACTAGTAGAAGTTGTTGCATCATGACCATCATGAAATTTCATACCTATCAACTTCAAATCCAACAAAGAGACAAAAAAAATACATTTGAAGAATAACCTTGATGCACTTTGATATCAAGAAGACATTGTTAAAAGCAAATTTTCTCCCACTTGGATAATGTATGAAAAACTGGGGGAAGAAATGTTTGTCTTCCATTAGGAGTGGGAGCTAACTCCAAACATATTCTCATTGATAGTAAGTATAATCTTGCATTCATCCCATCTTTAGTCTTTCCTTTAATATCTAACAATGTTCCAATCAAACTGTCATAGATATTCTTCTCTACATGCATGACATCAATATTATGTTTCACATCCGGATATCGTCAATATAGTAGCTCAAAAATATTAACCTTTTCTTCCAAATATGTTTGTCATTACTAGATTTATGTGTATTTACCAATTTCACATCAAGGATTTTCACCCTCTCAAAAATACACATTGGGGGATAATGTTTTTGGAGCAGTATCAAATTCATGTATGCCATTGAATTCTTTTTTTATTCTTCTACAAAAGTAATCCATAAACAAAAACTTTTGATATCCCATGTATACTATTTTCCTCCCACGATACAATTGACAATATAAATATAGTTGTTCTCAAGTTGGACATGCTTTATACCCCTTAACACTGTATCCATAAATTTTTTTTCATATAATGGTTAGTCATTTATAGTGAACATAAGCATTTAATTTAGTTGAAAATATTTTATTTTATAAGAATAATACACCCTAATACCATCCTCCCATAAAATTATCAAATCATAAATCAATGGTGACAAAAAAACATCAGTATCATTTCCGAGTTGCCTCATACCAGAGATCATTATACTTGACATGAAATATTTTTGATTTATACAAGATTCGGTAGAGAGGTTTTAAATTACCAACAAAATATGACATGAACTATGTATGTTACTGAGGGTTCAATATTGATTCATTCCATCTGTGAACAACCCAAGTATGAGTTTTCTAATATCATTTCTGAATGTAGGATATTGCTCAATAATTTTCTTCCATTTTAGATAATCAGATGGATGATTTATTTTTTCATCACGTATCAACTCATCAGTATTCCATATTAACCTTTTTGAATAACGTGAATTATCAAATAAATATTTCAAACGATGAATTATAGGAAGATACCAAAATAACTTGGTAGGATCTCTGTAATCTCAACATCAGCATATGATTTTTCATTCCATATATCCCATGATGTCCCATATTTAGGACACTCTAACAGAAATTCATATTCCTCACTATATATCATACATTGATTCAGACAGGAATGTATTTTCTTGTATCCCAATCCAATCAGACATAATAGTTTCTTGGCCTTATAATTAGATTCTAGAAGATTGTTGTCTATTAGAAGAATTTCTATCAAAAATTATAGCAGATCTGAAAATCTTTTGTCACTCCATTCATGGTTTTCATTTAGGTTAATCAATCATAACATCTCCAACAAAACCATAAAATCCATAAAACCAAGATACAACAGTTTTTAGCATCACTATATAGATGCACAATTTTAGGTTCGATCTCAAATTGTTCTACTGAAATATCATGAATCATTTCTTTAATTCCATTGGAGTTACCATCTTGAAAATCATCATCATCAGTAGATCTGAAATTCTATCCAGTTTCACCATTCAAATTCCAATGGCTTTAACTCAGATTAAATCCAAGAAAAAACAGACGAACTTTGATCTCTCTACTTTTTAAATTCTTCATATTCAAACATTTAAGGCTTGTACAGAAAAAAATGTCCTCTCATAGAACATTTCATTTTGAAAATTACAAAAAGGCATCAACACCTTCCTCATAATCATTAATCATTCGATGTTCTATAATCCAACTTCAACTCATTATTACCTATAACAAATATCGTTAGTATACATCTGGTTAAGATAATCCAATTTTATATTTATATGAAAAATATCATAATTTGAATGCAAAAAAATCCGAATTATAAAACAAATATATGCGTATTTGAAAAAGAAATGCATGGATATAATTTTAAAAAGAAAATATAGTTTGATATAACAGTTGTATATTTATAAGAAAATAATTTTAGGATTACATCTCTCAATCATATGGATCATGATATAATTTTATAAATTCATCTTGGATCATTTATTATTATGGTACACAAAAATTACATCTTGGGAAAACTTGATACCAAATTCACCCTTCCATATACATGAAATATGAAGTATAAATATTAAAATATGAATAAATTCACTACTGAAAATTACACCTATCCCAACAGTTTGAAACCATTAGGATAGCCCCTAAAACTATTGGGATGTAATATCTTAACGGTTTCACACACCATTGGAATGATGGTTGTTTCAATAGCCTTATACCAATGAAACTATTGGAAATGTGAGTATAGGCTATCTGAAGTTAATATATTCCAACGGTTCATGAACCATTTGTATACATACTGTCCTACATATAATCTACTCCAACAGTTTCATTGAAATATTTGGGATATATGTAAACCAACAGTTCAAGAGCCATTAGCATAAACTCTCTAGTATATAATCAATTCCAACAGGTGGTGGTGGGGCTATCTAGGGGGTGGGGGTATGTAGATGGGGGTGGGGGTGTCCAGGAGGTGGGGGTGTCCAGGGGTGGGCTGGTGTCCATGGGGTGGGGGTTGTGTTCAGGGGTGGGGGTGTCCCTAGGTGGCACTGTCCAAGGGGGTCGGTGAGTCCAGGGTGGGGGTATGTCCAGGGGTGGGGGCTGTCCAAGTGGGTGGGGGTGTTTAGGGAGTGTCCAAGGGCGTAGGGGTGGTGTCTAAGGGTTGAGGGGGTTGTCCAAGGGTGTAGAAGGTGTCCACAGGGTGGGGGTGTCAAGGGGGTGTCCGGGGGTGTGGGGGTTGTCCAAGGGGTGGGGGTGTCCAGGGGGTGGGGGATGTCTAGGGGTGGGGGTGTTCAGGGGGGATGGGGGTGTTCATGTGGGTAGGGGTGTCCAGGGGTGGGGGTGTCCAGGGGTTGGGGTGCATAAGGGAAGGGGGCCTGTCTAGGGGGTGGGGGACTAGGGGTGGGGGTGTCGAGGGGGTGGGGGCTGTCCAGGGGGTGGGGGTGTCCAGGGGGTGGGGGTTATCCATGGGCTGGAGATTGTCCATGGTAGCGGGGGTGTCCATGGGGTGGGGGTTGTCTAGGGGGTGTGGGTTGTCCATGAGGGTGTGGGTTTAGGGGGCGGGGGGTAAAAATACCCAGCCTTAAACATTACTTATTATTGAATTAAATGAATAATTCACATTGAGGAAATTTTCAGGTTTAAACTTTTAGGGAATTAGGACATAAATATTACATCTCAAAGGTTACAAAGTAAACACATCTACTCAGCTTCCATTTTTTCACAAAAATTAAAACTCTTGAATAAAAGTGTCACGTCTAGTTCCTTGTTTTAGACAGCCTGACATTTCCTTGATCCCATCCTTGACCCTATTCAACATTATGTCCCGTGAAAAACATTTCAAAAAAACTTGGGATGAGCATAAAAAGCTCAGTAAGGGTTATAAAAATTCATAATGAAACCATTATTCCATTTATACATAAGAATCAATGAAATCAAACATTTCTCATAATGCATAAGAAATTTAACATACCTCATGAAATCATAAGATTTAAAAATAACTCATAAAAATCATAAGATATAATGGTAACTTGAGGCATTCATAACATTCTTACATAGGGATTAACCCTCATGGTTACGTTTGGAATACCCATCATAGTATATTACCTAAATCTCTTTAGAAAAACCTTAACGTTTAACTCCTTCACATTACCCAATGCATTGGAGAGCTATATCGGGCTCACCCTCCCTAAGTTTATCACAGAACCACCCGTCTTCATAAACAATGCCCAAGAACCATAACATAATACCCTCACATAACTTAAGCATAAAGTAAATATAACATTACCACATTTCAATAACAATATAACCCTTTTAAGATATTGAAATTATTAATCCATTCTAAAAAACCATTTTCAAAACCATTTAAAACTATTTAATAAAGAGATTTTTGAATCCAAGTATCCCATACCACTTTGAATCTTTTAACATTTTAAACCATTAATATCCATATAAATAAATCCTTAAACCCATTTTGAAAACATGGATATTAATGAGAAATTTTTATAAGAATAAATCAATAAAACATTTAAAACGATATTTTAGTTAAAGGATTTTTAACAAAATGAGTGACACTTGAATACAATAATTGAGGAATAACATTTAATCAGAACTTTATAATATCATGATAATAAAGGGATTCATGATATAATATTCCAAAGGATAGTATATACACCATATAAGAGTGAACTGGTGTGTAACAACAATGAAGTCTCAATAGAAATGTAAAATGAGATGAAATCCATTATATAGAAGGTATCATTAAATTAAGGATAAATCAATCTCATAATTATGTGTGAAAAATATAAATACACCAATTATAAGTGGATATTATGTTTAAAACAATCAAAGGTCATTCACACATATTCAAAGGATTACATATTCAATAACTACATGTTGAACCCAAAGAAATCGAAATTGGGTTAAGAAGTTCCCTTGATAAAATTCGACAGCCTAACGGCGTCACTTTAAAATTCATAAAATTAGTTGATGAGAGAGAAAATGGTATCTCATCACATGGAAATATAATTTACATCAATAAGGATATATATGAACATATCCCAATATAAAAATATGTAAATTAAAAGACATAACAAAATAAGTCTTTCAAAAAATAGGAGGGTGAAAGGTTCTCATACCGATTTGGGTAACTTTTGAAACGTTCTCCCCATGAAAAAAGGACCGTACAACATTGATTTAAACACCCAGAAAATAAATTATATTACATAATGAGTATAATAATTGGATGTAAATACACCAGTCAAAACAAATAGTGGCAAATGTAGCATAAATCTCACGGGAATAAAAGTGAGATGAAAAATCCCTTACGGAAACTCGGCAGCCTAATGGCGCCACATAAAACATCCAAAAAAATGGATTGATGAAATAAAATATGGTCTCTCTTCATATGAACATAGAAATTACCGAAAGAGTAATATAAAAGAACATCCCCCAACATAAGAAAGAGGATCTTAAAGTAAGTTACATAAAAAGGAGTACTTGAAAAGAAAGTGAGAGGTAGGATCCCTCACCTCAAGTCCGACTTTTCTTATTAGTTTCTTTTTTATTACTGAATAATAAACATTTGTCAATTTATAATATCTTAAAAAACTCCTTTAATGTTTATTATTCAATTCATATCACATATTATAATGTTATAATAATTAGTTAATTATGTGAGCTCATATCAAATGTTTTTTTCGATGTTTGGTTAATGAGTCAAAAATGAACATGTTTGAATAGAATCATCCATGTAGTTATAAGTAAATCATCTCCAGAATAGTATTAATGATTTAAATATCATAAATATCCATTACATATTAATTTTATACTATTCCATAACATTTGGAGATAAAAAGAAATGAAATGCACCGTTCATGGAGACGGTAGGTCGTACGTACGCATGCACGCTACTTTCATTTCTTTGTCATATTAATGGAATTAAAAATAATTGAAAGATATATATATATTATAATTAAAGTATAATATACATTTTATATAGGTCACATAAGTTCATTAATTTCATTCTTTATACATTCCATGTATTGCATGAACGAGGCACATCACTTGAGGGGGCGGCAGTCCGCACTTCCTCATATGAAATTATCGCATTTGCACAACATGAAAAAATAAATTTATGTTTTAAATATAAAATACAGAAAAATATATAAAACATATATATCATATATATCATATATAAAATACAGTGACATCATAATGGATGCCTTTAAAGGTGTTAAAATAATATTGAACAATCATCATTTCATGAGGCAGTAATTCACCATCCAAAGTAATAGTATGTTCTTTAACCATTAGACAGATGTGTGTGTAAGTGTAGATCTAATAATTCTTATAACAACATCTTAGTATATTTAATATACTGTTTTTGTTACAAAATAAAGGAATAAAAAGAGTTTAAGGGGTTGGGGAAGCAAAATAAAACAAAAGAAAATAAGAGAAGACATTACCTTTAAATTGGGTAACTCCCTTTGGTTTGAACCAAAAATGTTCCTTGAAGAACTTTCTGCCTAAGGTGAGGCTTCAATGATGAATACAGGGATTTGGAGAGATGAAATGGGCAAGATTTGGTCGAGCCAAAGGCTTGAGAGGTGTGGGTAAGGAGTTATAGGCGGGGGCCTTTTATAAGAGAAGAGGAGGGGCACTCATGGAAAGTCAAGAAATGATACTTTATTTTAAAAAGAGTTTCGGATTTTAAAGGACCAAAATTGATATATTTCTAGGATAAGGATATAAGGGTTCGAAATATACTCATCCAATAGGTTTTTTTCAAGTGTAAGTCTTAGATTTTACATTTTCATTTCATTTTATTTAAATCGTTCATTAATGAGGTAATCGCTGCATCATCATGATGTCATAGATAATTTAATATATTTAATGTCTAAATATTATAAAAAAAATACTATGATGTATGATATCTTTTTAGATTTACAATGAATATTTATTGTCTAATAGATCGTTTATTTTGATAAAAATTAAAATTGTTTTACTTAGTTGTTACATACTTTGGTTACATTTTCCTTTCTTTAAAAAAATATGATAAAAGGTCACTATCACACTAAAGTTATTACATGGGGTCCCAAGGTTAGAACAAGTCATACCATGGTAGGCCAAGACAAAATCAATAGTATTAGGACACATTTTGGGGTCATTTTATATTTTTATGAAATAATTTTCTTACCCTTAATTACACGATTACTAATTAAACACGATAATTAAAGATAATTTCCGTTGTTACTATTCATAATGTCCAAAAACAAAAGAGTCTTAATTACATTATTTGGAACGTCTGATTCCAAATATGGAATACATTTTATCAAATTCAAAACACAATAAATGTGGTAATTAATTTAAAAGTAAATCTCGTTGTCAAAACAAAAGACGGGTTTTTAAGAAGTAAAATTTATCAAAAGATTTACTTGTTTTTACATCCAATTGAAAAGTGAAATTACATCTAATGAACAAAATTGTATTAATTTATAAAAACATAATTCAATTTTACTTTAAAAAAAATTAAAATGACAATCTAAATATATAAATAAATTGGATGAAACGGTAGTTTTGAATTAAAAACTGTATTTTTTAGTATTCATTAAAAAAGCATTATCAGAAAAATACCAAAAAATAACCCTGATCTATATTTGATATTTGAAATTCAGAAATTATGTACATTTTACCAAATTCAAAACATATAAGTTTCATTAATAAATCACATAGTTAATTCCAGCTGTGAAAACAAATAGCGGGATTGTTTGGACGAAATATCTATAAAAATTTTGGCACTTGTATTTGTCCATTTTCAAAGTAAAATTAATTCTAATGACCAAAATTGAATTAAATGGTAAAAATATATTCTAATTACACTTTAAAAACAATTAAAAAGATAATCTAACCATATATTTAAATTATATGAAAAAGAAGTTTTGATGTAAAATGCAGTATTTTTAACTATTCATTAAAAAAAGAATAATTTCATAAAAATACCCAAAACTTTACCAAAGTAAATTTCAATGTCCCAATAATAAAGAATAAGTTTATTTTTACAAATAGAGCTTATAGAATTGTCAACAGTTAGATTTAAAAATGGTTCGCCATCAAAAGGAGGTAAAACAATCTTTTACAAATATTAGAGTATTTATTCTTAAAATTGGATTCATTTGGATTTTAAGCCTCTAACATTTATTGGATAAATGTAAAAATATTTAAAAAACATATGTAATCAGATTTTAGTTATTTATTTTCATTCCCTCCATTACAACGGCTAGGCATTAACTCTTATTATATTATTATATTATTAGTGTGCAACGTAAGATTTCAAAGCAACTCGTTGTTGCATATTGGGTACGCCATCGAGAATAACATTCCCTTTAAGGTAATATTAACATTTTATTCACAAATATTGATAAAACTTATAATGTAATATTATTTATTTACCTGGGATGTTACAGGGGGTTGTCTAGGCGGTGGGGGTTGTCCAGGGGGTGGGGGTTGTCTAGGGGGTGGGGGTGTCCAGGGGTGTATATGGGGTGGGGGTGGTCTCTAGGGGTGATGGGGCTATCCAAGGGGGTAGGGGTGTCCAGGGGGAGGGTGTGTCCAGGGGGTGGGGTGATGTTCATGGGGGTGGGGGTGTCTAGCGGATGGGGTGCTGTCTAGGGGGGAGGGGGTGTCCAAGGGGTGGGATGGGTGTCAAGGGGGTGGGGGTGTCTAGGGGGTGGTGGCTATCCAGGGGGTAAGGGGGGCTTTCCAAGGGGGTAGGGGGTGTCCAGGGTTGGGGTGTCATGGGTTGGGGGAATGTCCAGTGGGTGGGGTTTTCCATGGGGGTGGGGTGTCTAGGGTGTGTGGGTGTCCGGGGGTGGGGGTGTCCGGGTGGTGGGATGGTGTCCAGGGGGTGGGGGTTGTCCAGGGGGTGGGGGATGTCCGTGTGGGTGGGGTGTTGAGGGGGTAGGGGTGTCCAGGGGGTGGGGGTTGTACAAGGGGATGGAGGTTTCCAGGGGGTGTCTAAGGGGGTGGGGTGTCCAGGGGTGAGGGGGATGTCCAATGGTAGTGTGTGTCCTGGGGTGGGGGTGTCTGGGGGTGGGGTTGTCCAAGGGGTGGGGCCTGTCTAGGGGTTGGTGGTGTCTAGGTGGTGGGGGTGTCCAGGGGGTGGCGGTTGTCGAGGGGGTGAGGGGGATGTCCAAGGGAGTCAGGGGTGTTTGGGGGTGGGGTGTTCGGTGGGGTGGGGTGTCTAGGTGGTGGGGAGGTGTCCATGGGGGTGGGGGTATCCATAGGGGTGGGGGTTGTCCATGGGGTGGGGGTGTTCAGGGGGTTGGGGGTTGTCTATGGGGTGGAGGCTTTCTAAGGGGGTGGGGTGTCCAGGGTGTGTCCAAGTGGGTAGGGGTGGTGTCCCCTTTGGTGAGGGGTTGTCCAAGGGGGTAGGGGTGTCCAGGAGGTGGGAGTGTCCGTGGGGTGGGGGATGTCCAACGGTGGGGGCTTTCAAGGGGTTGGGGGTGTCCGGGGTGGGGGTTATGTAACAACCCAAGATTTTATGAAAAATATTCATTTTAATTTCATTAATGTCTTGTGTTGTACGCTACACCAAAAGGAGCTTGCACAACTCACATCCTTGACTTGCCTTGCATTACACGCAATCACGACCTTCCTCGATAGCGTGGGTAGTACTCAATAACGAGTTTCACTAAACAACAATATGCTATTAAAATATTATTAAAACTAGCCGTTATGAATAGTAATAACCACTTTTTGAAATTTTTTAAATTTTATTTTTTCAAAATGGAATTCATTTTTGAATTCGTAATATCGAAATTAGATTAGGGAGAAATTTTGGTACTTTTCGGATAACTTTCATTTTCTGAAGAATAGTAAAAATTACTAAATTTTAAACAACCTTTTTAATCGAAATAATTAATAGTGATAAATTATTAATTTGAATGGTTTTAAAGTATATTTAGAATATATTTTTACAATTTAATACAATTTTGTTCATTGGATGTAATTTCACATTTAAACCAGACATAAACAAGTGTCAATCTTTTGATAATTATTATCTCTTAAGAACACGCTATTTGTTTTGACGACGAGAATTAATTTTTAAATTAATTAATGCAACTGACATGTTTTGAATTTGGTGAAATAGACATCATTTTTGAGTTCATAATATCAAATATATCTTAGGCCTAATTTTTGGTATTTTTCTGGAAACTTTCATTTTTTGATGAATAGTGAAACCACTATGTGGTAGTTAAGAAAAATGAATTTTTCATAAAACATAATCTTACCGCTTCTGTGAGTGGAATTTAAAAAATCCGAGAGACACGGTTAAATTTTAGTAAGTAAAATGTGGTTCAATGAGCTGAAAATAATTTTTGGTGAATAGTAACTTTTTACTTTTTTTTACCACGGTTAAATGTATATAGGGTAATTAAGGGTAAAAATGATATTATTATTACCCTAACACATATCCTAATTCTATTGGATAAGTGTAATTCGACCAAAAACAACCTTAGGAATAAAATATGACCATTTAGGCCCACTTGGATTAGATTAGGACATTTATTATTAATTTATTTAAAGAAGGGTTAAAATATTTAAAATCAAAGTTTAATAAGTATATCATTTTAAATATAGGGTTATACATAATATAAATTCAACTATTAATATTCATTAGAAAGATAAAATGTTTTCCTACATAATGGTATTTTATTTGTAATTTTTAGAGATTGAATAATTTAATTTATTTATGACACAAGGATGATGCAGTAATTATCTTATTAATGAAATATTGACATAATTGATGTTATAAATACCAAAATAAATGTAATTTGAGGATTTTTATGAATTACACTAATTTTATAGGTTAATATGACATGTTAGTATTTATTTAATTAACTTTTTTCGAACTAATAATTCTGTTATTATTTTCAAAAAAATCAATTAAGAAATAGTGTCAAAATTGACATAAAATAGTTTTCAAAACAAATATTATATTATTAATTGTTTTTTTATTCCTAAAAATCTAAGGTTCGGCCAAATTACATAGTTAAGGTTATATATATTAATAATCAACAACTTAGGGTTCGTTTTGATTCTTATAGTAAGTTTATTAACCTTATAGTATAAGAACACAAGAAGACACGGTAAAAGTAAAATTATTTTACTTAATGTTAAATCTAAATGATAAGGTTAAAATAGGAATCTATACTTGTCTAAATTCTATTGGATGAGAGTATTTCGACCCATCCCCACCTTATCTTCGAAATTAATCAATTTGGAGCTATTTAACACCGAATTTGACTTTATAATAAAATAATAGTTTTAGTGATTCCAATGGTTCCCCTCTCCTCCCTTATAAAAGGGCACCTCCTCAATCTCTTCCTCACACCACTTTGAGCCTTCCAGCTCGGCCAAACCCTCACAAGTTCCCTTCTCCACTTCCCTAGAAACATCCTAGAGGTTCTGGGATTCCTCAAAGACCAATTTTAGTGCCCTAAAAGGAGATCTCAAAGAGGCACTTCAAAGAAGAGGTAATGTCCGTTACTGATTCTTTCATCTTTATTTCTTCTTCCACTTCTTCTTCTTAGGTTGTTTCATTATGAAGTAATAACATCAGTATCACTTATATACTGATACGTTATTATAATTATAAAACAACCTTATTTCACCATCTATCCATCCTACAGAAAACGAAATCACCGCGCGTGCGTACGTACGGAATACCGTCTCCACGCCGTGGTGTAATCTATTTTCCACCACCACCTTACTTGGATGGGTATAATGGTGTACATAATAACTATATATGATTATTGTAAAGTTATATTTATTATGAAATAGTATAAATACACTCCAATACAATTCCAAGATCATGAGAATGATATCATCGCTCATGCGTACGTACGGACTACCGTCTCCACGACGCGATGAGATTCATTCTCCATGTTAACCATTCATGAATGATTATAATGTATATATAATAAGTAATAATGAAATATAGGAAATAATAATAATTCTGGATTTATGTGTATATTTATGTATGTCATCTGCTTAATTCCATTCAACTCAATAAGGAAAAGAAAACAGCGTTCATGCGTACGAACGGTCTACCGTCTCCATGAACGGTCTATTTCTTTCCATTTACTGATCTATTATATATATATATATATATTCGGAATATATATTATATATAAATCATGTTTTATATTCTATAATTAATTAATCATGATCTAAGTAATCATATGAATAATTACAAGTCAAAACACGGACGACAAATGAAACGATTTTACCTAAAACACTCTTTATCATGGAATTTACAAAAGAACAGGTAATATAAAGCCATAAGTGAAACATATATGATATCATAACAATGCCTATGATTCTGGAATAAGTCAATGACATTATTTAAATCATTATACAAGAGGTTCGGACACATATGAAGCAAATCGGACCTAAGGTAAGGGAAATATCACAGTCTCATTTTTATCCGAGATTGTTTATACTTTGGAATTTACTGGGGTTTATTTTATCATCCAAATCCATGTTTCCTCAATATGTAATATTATTTCCATCCACCTACAATTTTTTAAATGTAATTTTACCCTTCGGTGAGTTTTTAGTAAAAGATAAGAAAGGAATCTTTTGTTGTTTTTCGTACGAAGTACTTTTTTGACTTTTCCGACAAAAGTACGAGAAGAATGTTTTTTAACTTATACAGCATAAATGGATTTTTTAAACATTATTTAGAAGAATATTCCTTTAAATGTTTTCAAGTTTATTTTTAATCAACTTCTTTTAGTTAGAAATTTATGACATATTAAGAAAGGAAAAGTGTTTTTGAAGTTGAAAGGATATTTTCCTCAAGAATATAGTTCAAGTGTTTTATCTAAATTATTTTCCATATAAGATAATAAAGGGTTTTGTTTCTATCCCTATTATTACATTGATTTTATTATATTGTGATGCAATTATATTTATGAATTCCTTTATCTTATATGAATTGTTTTATGATGTCACGATGTTTAAGATTCCCATTTTTATTTAATGGATTATACAATGATGTATGATTTATGATTTTGTGGCACACATAAGAATGGTGTCATTATGAAATGGGTGGGACCTATATCTCCCTCCAATGCAATGGGTAAAGAATTTATATCTCATGAGATATACATGGATGGAACAGTGGGTTATACCGGTTCAGTGAAACAGGACTGAAACGACGAATGAACTCGGTTCAAAAATGGACTTTGTCCACTAAGGTAGTCTTGGAAATGAGTCGTGACTAACAAGAAATGATTCTCTATTATTATGTGTGTATGCCACAAAGTTTCATGTTTTAAGTTATTGGGATTACATTTCACTACTATGATTTATCCCATGTTATGAAATTATGATCTCTTTTGCAGGTTAAGATTTCCAAAAGATTTGTTCTTATGAATTTGACATGATTGATATTTCTTTTGTTTACCCTTACTGAGAATTTGAGCTCAACCTTTTATGTTTTCATTTCCCCAGGACATGAAGAAAGGATTTAGGATTAAAAAAAGATGATCTTTATGGGAGATGTTGAAGATCTTTCACCATGATTAGAAGATTATATTCCGAGTTTCCAAAGACACAAAACTATTACCGTCCTTGTGTGTGTGTTTTTGTTATGTACTAAGTATTCCGCAAAAGTAATGTAATGTCCATGTATGTCAGGCTTCGAGTCTCTACAGTTGGTATCAGAGGAAAGGTTTAGTCAACCTTTGGAAACTAGGATGCAAAAACGTTAGTGAGATCCCTAGAGATATTTCTAAGGTATGTCTAGGGATGTCCCTAAGAACAAGTATACATATAGGATACAGTCCTAGAACTACAGTAACGATCATAGAATTTAACCTAAGATGTTAGATATTGAGGATACTCCCCCTTTATTATGTTCTTTTCCCTAGCATGATTTTTGCCTCTCACACTATTCTTTTAGGGTTTTAGACGATGGCTGGAACCCGAAGGAACCGTGTTGATCAATGCAATGGACAATGAAATGATTGTCCTCCTGAACAAACAAATGTTATGGGAGATGGAGTGCAAAATATTATTACTATACATACACAAGCTATGAATCATTCTAGACATCGAAATGAGCAGAGAAGGGAACAATATTCTATTGAGTCCTTCATGAGGAAACGTCCACCTTCTTTCAGTGGGTCTTCTGATCCACTTGTTGCTGAACAATGGATCAATACTACTAAAAAGATATTTTCATTTCTTCAATGTTCTGAACATGATAAAGTCATCTTAGCAGTATATCGTTTGGAAGGTGAAGCTAATCAATGGTGTAATCTTATCAAGAATACGAGGCAAAGAGATGAAATTGAGTCCATGGAATAGGACGAGTTCAAGAACTTATTTTTCAATAAGTACTTCCCTCATATTCATCGAACAAAGATGGAGAAGGAGTTTCTTGAACTAAAGCAAAAGGATGATGAATCTGTTGGTATATACTAAGTGAATTTTACAAGGCTTCCAAGGTATGCATCTGGATTTATCATCCAACCTGAAAGTAAAGTTGATAGATTCTTCAGTGGCTTAAAACCAAATCTTCGAAGGGCATTAGCTATAAGAGACTCGGTAGTGATGAAAAAATTGTGCATTGTGCTATCAAGGTAGAAATGGAAGTTGGTGTTACTTATCTATCTCATAGTTTTGACAAGAAAAGAAAGATGGAGTTCAAGGAGAAATCTCAGAATAATGGTGAAAAGAAGATAAATGTTTCCTTATGCTCAACGTGTGGAAAATAAGTATGGTGGAGATTGTCTTAAAGGGACTAGAAAATGTTTTAAGTGTGGAAAACAAGGTCCTCGAGCAGCTGAGTGTCAAAGTAATGGAAAAAGGGTTTCTAATGATGTGAATAAATAAAAGACTGCAGAGAACGCACAAACAACACTTCAATGCTTCAAGTGCAAGGAAATGGGGCATTATGCTAATAAATTCCCAAATCCAAGGGTTAGTGATGATCGACGTGAGAAACCACTTAAGGCAAAGGACAAAGGGAAGTCACATGCGATCACCATTGGCGATGTTGAATATGTAAACGATGTGGTGGAATTATTAAGTGTTTATGTAATGGGATTCCAGAATAATGTTGTATATAGTATCGTGGAATATTGGAATATTTATGGTATGGTCTATTGTGGTTTTCAATAATTTTATGGCATCGGTAACCATGGAAAGTGATTGAAATATTTTTTGAAAGCAGATGATATGAAAATAATGAAGTGATAAAGAGAATCTAATATGTTTGATAGTATTCATGATCTCATGATTGATATAAGTACTAAGTGATATCATGGTTTGAGGATATAGAATTTTGAGGATTTTGGTATGTGGAAAGTGTTAACTTTTAACTGCATTCATGTTTTTACTAAGGTTCAATGGATATTCATTCTTCTAGAGAATACATGATTAAGGTATTCACATATTTGTAATTTGACCAACAAGATATATCTATGATATATGGTGGATAAATGATGGCATTCACGTGATCATTTTCTTTATACTATGAGCTTGGACCGAAGTATTTTAGATAAGCCTGAAGATTGGAATGGATTATGTTGGACATAAGTTAGTATTGTTTAAGGATAAAACTTTTTTGATATTGTTGATGGGATGTTATAGTAATCTAGCTTTAGAAAAAGGAAAACCTGTAGGATGGGAGAAATCCCATCGCATCGGACAAGGCTATGGGAATCGAACCCACAACTGAAGTGCGACTGGCCATTATCGCCTACCACTGGCCTACAGGAAGTCCCTATTTAGTATAAACTAGTTTTATTATATTTAGAAATATGATATATGAAGTATAAGCCCATTTTAGGAACCATATAAGATTAATCTCACTATAGATGGACTTATGTATTTTTTGATAACTTTTCTAACCTTTTTTTTAGAAAGTTGGAATGACCCATCATTCTATCACATGATCTGCTAACACATCACGAATGACAAATTTAACTTCATTTCTTTAAGAGATGAAGTGGAAATTGTCCAAAGAATTAAAAAAGGTGAGACTATACCAAAATCATGAAAGTATTTCTTCAAATTCCAATTTCATCAACTTTAGGGAAATGATCCTGAAAACCAAAAATTTTGTCCTAGTGCTCTTATATCTGATGAATACGACGGTACCTTAGATCGTCACAAATTTATGGCTTTGTGATTGCTGGATTTTTCATAGCCACGTTCTCTACCACTCTCTATCAGAACATGATGGTCATATTTCTCTTCCATATCCATATTTGGGTAACCGTTACATTTCATACTTTTGTTTTTAAAGATTGGTTTTGGTATTCCTTTTTACGATGTGGGTTTCTATTAAAGAAACTTTCGAATAGTAAACCATTTATAACCCTGACGAATTTCGAGGGCGAAATTCATTTTAAGGGGGGTAGAATGTAACGGCCCGAGATTTTATGAAAAACATTCTTTTTAATTTCATTAATGTCTTGTGTTGTACGCTACACCAAAAGGAGCTTGCACAACATGCATCCTTGACTTGCCTTGCATTACACGCAATCACGAACTTCCTCGATAGCGCGTGTAGTACGCAATAACGAGTTTCACTAAACAATAATATGCTATTAAAATATTATTAAAACTAGCCGTTATGAATAGTAATAACCACTTTTTGAAATTTTGTAAATTTTATTTTTTTCAAATTGGAATTCTTTTTTGGATTTGTAATATCGAAATTAGCTTAGGGTGAAATTTTGGTACTTTTCGGATTACTTTCATTTTCTGATGAATAGTGAAAATTAGTAAATTTTAAACAAATTTTTTAATTGAAATAATTAATAGTGATAAATTATTAATTTGATTTGTTTTAAAGTATATTTAAAATATATTTTTACAATTTAATACAATGTTTTTCATTGGATGTAATTTCACATTTATACCAGACATAAACAAGTGTCAATCTTTTGATAGATATTATCTTTTAAGAACACACTATTTGTTTTGACGACGAGAATTAATTTTTAAATTAATTAATGCAGTTTATATGTTTTGAATTTGTTAAAATAGACATCATTTTTGAGTTCATAATATCAAATATAGCTTAGGCCTAATTTTTGGTATATTTCTGGAAACTTTCATTTTTTGATGAACAGTGAAACCACTAAGTGTTTGTTAAGAAAAATAAATTTTTCATAAAACTTAATTTTACCGCTTCTGTGAGTGGAATTTAAAAAATTTGAGAGACACGGCTGATGTCAGTAAGTAAAATTTGGTTCAATGAGATGAAAATAAATTTTGGTGAATAGTAACTTTTTACTTTTTTACCACGGTTAAAAGTAAATAGGATAATTAAGGGTAAAAATGATATTTTTATTACCCTAACACATGTTCTAATTCTATTGGATAAGTTTAATTAGACCAAAAAAAACCTTTGAAATAAAATATGACCATTTAGGCCCACTTGGATTAGATTAGGAAATTTATTATTAATTTATTTAAAGAAGGTTTAAAATAGTTAAAATCAATGTTTAATAAGTATATCATTTTTAATATAGGGTTATACATACGATAAATTCTACTATGAATATTAATTTGAAAGCTAACACGTTTTCATACATAATGGTATTTTATTTGTAATTTTTAGACATTAAATAATTTAATTAATTTATCACACAATGATGATGAAGTAATTATCTTATTAATGAAATATTGACATAATTGATGTTATAAGTACCAAAATAAATGTAATTTGAGGCTTTTTATGAATTACACTAATTTTATAGGTTAATATGACATGTTATTATTGATTTAATTAACTTTTTTCGAGCTAATCATTCTGTTATGATTTTCACAAAAATCAATTAATAAGTAGTGTCAAAAATTGACATAAAATAGTTTTTAAAACAAAAATTATATTATTAATTGTTATTTTATTCCTAAAAATCTAAGTTTCGGCCAAATTACTTAGATAAGGTTATATATATTAATTATAGACAACTTGGGGTTCTTTTTACTTCTTATAGTAAGTTTATTAACCTTATAATATAAGAACACAAGAAGACATGGTAAAAGTAAAATTATTTTAATTAATGTTAAATATAAATGATAATGTTAAAATAGGAACCTAAACTTGTCTAAATTATATTGGATGAGAGTATCTCGACCCATCCCTACCTTTTATTCGAAATGAATCAATTTGGAGATATCTAAAACCGAATTTGACTTTATAATAAAATAATAGTTTTAGTTATTCCAAAGGTGCCCCTCTCCTCCCTTATAAAAGGGCACCTCCTCCCTCTCTTCCTCACACCACATTGAGCCTTCAAGATCGGCCAACCCCTGCCAAATTACCTTCTCCTCTTCCCTAGAAACATCCTAGATGTTTTGGTCTTTCTCAAAGACCAATTTTAGTGCCCTAAAAGGAGATCTCCAAGAGGCGCTTCAAAAAAGAGGTAATGTCCGTTACCGATTCTTTCATCATTATTTCTTCTTCCACTTCTTCTTCTTAGGTTGATTCATTATGAAGTAATAACATCAGTTCACTTATATACTGATATGTTATTATAATTATGAAACAACCTTATTTCACCATCTATCCATCCTACGGAAACCGAAATCACCACGCGTGCGTAGGTACGGAATACCGTCTCCACACCGTGGTGTAATCTATTTTCCACCACCACCTTACATGGATGGGTATAATGGTGTAAATAATAACTATATATGATTATTGTAAAGTGATATTGATTCTGAAATAGTATACATACACTCCGATACAATTCCATGATCATGAGAACGATATCATCGCTCGTGCGTACGTACGGACTACCGTCTCCACGACGCGATGAGATTCATTCTCCACCTTAACCATTCATGAATGATTATAAAGTATATATAATAAGTAATAATGAAATATATGACATAATAATGATTCTGGATTAATGTGTATATATATGTATGTCATATACTTAATTCCATTCAACTTAATAAGGAAAAGAAAACAGCGTTCATGCGTACGAATGGTCTACCATCTCAATGAACGGTCTATTTCTTTCCATTTACTGATCTATTATATATATATATTCTGAATATATATTATATATAAATCATGTTTTATATTCTGGAATTGATTAATCATGATCTAAATAATCATTTTAATAATTACAAGCCAAAACACGGACGACAAATGAAACGATTTTACCCAAAACGCTCCTTAACATGGAATTTACAAAAGAACGGGTAATATAAAGCCATAAGTGAACCATATATGATATCATAACAATGATTATGATTCTGGAATAAGTCAATGACATTATTTAAATCATTATACAGGAGTTTCGGACACATACGAAGCAAATCAGACATAAGGTAAGGGAAATATCACAATCTCATTTTTATCCGAGATTGTTTATACTTTGGAATTTACTGGGCTGTATTTTATCATCCAAATCCATGTTTCCTCAATATGTAATATTATTTCTATCCGCCTACAATTTTTTAAATCCAATTTTACCCTTCGGTGAGTTTTTAGTAAAATATAAGAAAGGAATCTTTTGTCGTTTTTCGTACGAAGTACTTTTTTGACTTTTCCGACAAAAGTACGGGAAGAATGTTTTTTTAACTTATACAGTATAAATGTATTTTTAAAACATTATTTACAAGAATCTTCCTTTAAAATTTTTCAAGTTTATTTTTAATCGACTTCTTTTAGTTAGATTTTTATGACATACTAAGAAAGGAAATGTGTTTTTGAAGTTGAAAGGATATTTTCCTCAAGAATGGAGTTCAAGTGTTTTATCAAAATTATTTTCTATCTAAGATAATAAAGGGTTCTGTTTCTATCCCTATTATTACATTGATTTTATTATGTTGTGATGGAATTATATTTATGAATTCCTTTATCTTATATGAATTTTTTATGATGTCATGATGTTTAAGATTCCCATTTTATTATATGGGTTATGCAATGATGTTTGATTTATGATTTTGTGGCACACATAAGAATAGTGTAATTATGAGATGGGTGGGACCTATATCTCCCTCCAATGCATTGGGTAATGATTTTATATCTCATGATATAGACAAGGCTAGAACGGAAGGTTATATCGGTTCAGTGAAACAAGACTGTAATGAGGAATGAACTCGGTTCAGAAATGGACTTTGTCCACTAAGATAGTCTTGGCAATGAGTCTTGACTAACAAGAAATGATTCTCTATGATTATGTGTATTTGCCAAAAAGTTTCATGTTTTAAGTTATTGGGATTAAATTTCACTACTACGATTTATCCCATGTTATGAAATTATGATCTCTTTTGCAGGTTAAGATTTCCAAAAGATGTGTTCTTATGAATATGACGTGATTGATATTTATTTTGTTTACCCTTACTGAGCATTTGGGCTCACCCTTTTATGTTTTATTTTCCCCAGGACATAAAGAAAGGATTTAGGTTTAAAAAAAGAATATCTTTATGGGAGATGTTGAAGATCTTTCACCACGATTAGAAGATTATATTCCGAGTTTCCAAAGACACTAAACTATTATGGTCCTTGTGTGTGTGTTTTTGTAATGTACTAAGTATTCCGCAAAAGTAATGTAATATCCATGTACGTCAGGCTTTGGGTCTCTACAGGTTATCTAGGGTGTGTTGGTGTCCAGGGGTGGGGGCTATCTTGGGGGCAGTCCGGGGGGTGGGGGTGTTCGGGGTGGGGTTTCCAGGTGTTGGGGGGGGGGGCTATCCAGGGGTGGGTGATATCCATAGAGGTGGGGGTGTTCCGGAGGGGTTCCTAGGGGTGGGTGGTGTTCATGGGGTGGGGGTTTTTCTGGGTGTGGGGGGTTGTCCCTAGAGGTGGGGTGTCCAGGCGACTGGGGGGTTCTAGGGGGTCGAGGGCTATCCAAGGGGGTGGGGGTCTCCAGGGCGTGTCTAAGGGGGTGTGGGTGGTTTCCAAGGGGTGGGGGTTGTCCAAGGGGGTAGTGGTGTCTATGGGTGGGGGTGTCAAGGGGTGGGGGTGTCCAAGGGGTGGGGTGGTGTCCATGGGGGTGGGCAGTTGTCCATGGGGTTGGGGTTTCCAGGGGTGGGGGTTTTCCATGGTGGTGAGGGCTGTCCGAGGGAGTAGGGGTGGCCAAGGGTCTGGGGGTATCTATGGGTGGGGGAGGGCTGTCCAGGGGGTGGGGTTTGTCTAGGGGGAAGGGGTGTCTAGGGGTTGGGGGTGTCGAGGTGGATGGGGGTTGTGTCCAACAAAGTTTATTTTTAATGACAATGGTAGAGTTAGTTAGTTTAGATTAAAACACTAAATAAGGAGATTTATCATATAATAAAAATAAAATATTGAATATAAAAGGAATTTTAATTTGAATATATTACCAAAATTAAGAATTAAGTAATGATACAATTATTTATTTTCAAAAATTATATTGAATAACAATCTTGGTTGTAAGGTTATAGGGTAGTACTTGCACGATAATGATTTCATGGTATCACACAAATAGAAGTACACACACACACATGCTAGAACACACATGGAAGCAAAAAAATCATATAATTTTCATGATATCACTCCCATGGTGTATTTTAGAAGAACATAACATAGTACGGTATAAAAGAACAGTATGACACTTACTATGATAGCAAGAATAATGATAAAAAATAATATCTCAAAACATAAATTTAGGGCATCATGAAAAATAAAGAATGAAACCAAGGCGTGTGTGGCATACTCGAGTGTTCTGAGTTGACCTGATATATCTGGTGATAATAAAGATGATGAATTATGTTGGAAAAAATTAGGTTGGAGAGCATGAATTTGAAGAATCCTTTCTAGATTTTCCATGAGAGAGAGATGAGTCGCAGGTCGCCCAATTGAACAAAACAAAATGATAGAACAAGGGGCTTGATAAATCATTGGAAATCTTTATCACATAAGGTATTAAATAACCAATGAGATAAGCTATTTATTTTGGTTTATTACACCATTTGTCTAATAACAGACGTACAAAATCATTCAAAACATCAGTTATAAAATAACCAATGTGATAAATCACAAAGATTTGATTTTTCATGTCGGTTATTTTATAACTAGTGTGATAAAGTGTTGAGATTTGATCATTAACATCAGTTGTGAAATAACTAGCCTGAAAGATCCAATCTCTGTATTTCTTACATCAATTATAAAATCACTGATGTTATAAATCAACTCTCAATGATTTATCACAACGTTAATAAAATAACCGATGTGATAAACCAATTTTTGTAGCTTTTCATGTCAGTTATATATAACCGGCGTAAAAAACGCCTACATGGTAAACGTTTTTTCACCAGTGCACCCTAAGAATATCCCCCATGAGTGGAACAATAGGTGCACAATAAGTACTATTTTCATTCGCCAATTAATGATTGGGTTATGCCTAATGTTCCCTTTTTAGGGTTATTAGCCCTAGGTACATCTATTTCAGAACTACACCCAGTTATAGAATCCAGACAATGACATCTTTCTAGGAAAAACCACGTAATCTCTTAAAAAAAATTATGATGTTCTTCTATAATTATCCATAATTTCTATCATAGGGTTATATTCTCATATATATTTTTACCTTAATCTAGTTTACAAGTATTATACTAACATTTATCGAATATCAACTATAACAAACTATAATTCCTGTAACCTTAAGTCTTTGCTTATTTTATTACATTTACATCGATATGAGGGGGTAAAATTCCAAAAAAACCAGTCAATTTAGTTGTTTTGGAGAACCATATTCATACATTGAGTCTTTTCTTATTTTATAAAGATAAATTATTAAACACAAATTCAATTTAATCATTAACTATTCTATCATAATTAGATAATGCATAATAAATATAAAAAAGTAAATAACTAAACACATATTCCATTTAGTCAATAAACTAAGAATGAAATGAATCCAATGATAATATCATTATGAGAATCTCATGCATGATCATAAATAATGTATTATAAATGAATGAAATGATCTGTTATTAGATGTCTTGATCAGTGGCATCATTACACCACAACCATCAATATGTTTCACATGATGGTTTAAAACTAAATATATAAAACCATTTAATTTTGAAAATGTATTTGTCTCATGAGTCTTGTTGATGCATCAGGGGGCTATATAATTATGGGCCCCACTCATCACTAAATGTCCAAAGCATTCCTGATATATTGAATATTTGTTTCAATTCATTAATAATATTAATTATACACAAATATCCTCATTATTAAAATAACATGAATTTATCAATATTTCTCCATTTAATCAAATAATATTCAAAATTATAATTGTATGTATAAATGGTATATGGTTTTGAAAATATTTATATCCCTGATACAAAGAATATAGATAACCATGAATTGAAACATTAATCATCATTAATATAAAATTGTTCATGTAAAATTCATCATGGGATATTATATATAACACATTAAAGTGAATAGGTTTATATTAACAAATATATCCCACTATTATGAAAATTTAGGTAAAATCACTTACGATGATCATAATATTGAAGTGAGAATTACAAAATGAATGTATTTTGTGTATAGAATATTGATTGACATAAAAAAATTGTAAATAAAATATAAAATAATCAAAATTCATTATACACATAACCCTATATTATAAAAGTCATGTGAAGAAGTAATTTAAACCACTGAATAGAAATCAGGTTATTAAATTTTTTACCGCTTGGTGACTTTAATATCAAATCACCATGGACGAAATAATTCAATTTTAAAATTATAATACTATAATTTATGAATTATAAAATATATTACATGTAAAAGGTTTCTTATTTACACCATATAAAATAAATTAAGTTCACAATAATAGAATATGCCTTAATAAGGGAAATTTAGATGGTGTCTCTTACCTCATGCTTTCCATTAGTTTAACATTATTTAACCTAATGTGTAATGGTTTTAAGCATGTTATTAATTCTTAATAGAAAATATTAATATCTATGAAATCATATATGATCCCCATATTACATTTTACCACTCATTTTTTAATAATATTTCATTACTTTCATTGTTTTTTTGTGTTAATTTCCTTGTTTCATAAACTTGTTCTACCATGTAGGTTATGATTATTATTTATAGAATATACATAAATAATATATATAATGATAAAATATTATAATTATCATATTTAGTCATTATATACATTATTTAAACCATTATTGATAGTTTTACATGGAAAATGAATTGCATCAGTTCGTGGAGATAATAGGTCGTACATATGCACAAGTGACAATATCATTCCCTTAATGAGTGAACATGTAATGATGTGGGTGACATAATAATTTTATATAATCAATAAAATTTCTAATATATCACATATATTAATAAATTTAATCCTTATTACATTCCATTTTAATTTTAATTGAGAAATGAATCATAATGCTTTGTGAGGCAGTAGTTCGTCGTACTCATGTGCGATGTTTTCATATTTTAAATGGAATGGGATGTAAAAAGGTATACATGATATTTAAAAAACATAAGTATAATTATACCATAAATATAATATAAATTTTGTAAATCCATCATTATATCTACCCTTTAATGGTGGTGATGGAATTAAATCAGTTCGCAAGGCGGTAGCCTGATTTACCCACGATGTATAGTTTTGAATCCCATTTGATGGAAGAGGAGATGGATATAGATCATTAAATTAGAATAATAAAATATTATTACATTATAGATATTGGTTTATTTATTAATTATTAATTTAAAAATAATTTAATGTGGTGGAAGAAAAAATAAAATAAAACAGATCATTTAGAAATGTCTCCACTTCTTCGAACGACCTCCTTAGGTTTACAGAAAAATCTTACCTAGAATAGATTTATGATAAAAAAAGGGATTATATTTTGAGACTATGGGAGTAATAATTTTATTTTAGAATTTATTTAATGAAAAAATGGCTTTTGAGGTGTAAAGGATTATGAGAGGGCGTAACCTTTTAAAAGTGGGGGAGAGGAAACACATGGAATTTTAAGAACGAAAAAATTTCACCCACATTCTTATTATGAAAAAATCCTCCATAATGAGTCATTAACAACCCTTATAGGTTATAAGGTCTAAATATGTCCATAAAATCAGTTTTTTTCCAGTTTTTAGGAAATTTGAAACCTTATCTTCAAGGTTTAACCCCTGGTAGATTAGTTTTTACCCTAAACACGATAATTAAATATTACTACTTTTAATATTCATAATGGTCAAAAATTTACCTGAAATTATTCTATAATATTAATTATGATTATTAAAAATATCAAATAAATTTTTTAAAATTCAATTCACAGAATTTTAAAAATCCAATTTCAAATTATACTCACATATATGATGAAAAGGTGGGTTTCTAAAGAGAAAATTCTCACAAGTATAAAAATATTTTATATTTAAAATGAATATAAAATTGATCCAAATATCCTAAAATATTTAAATTTTAATTTAATTAAAATAATTATACTTTAAACCAAATTGAAAATTTAATTTAACTTTGTACGTAATTTAAACAAAAAGGCATTTTCAATAAAAATAATATTTTTAACTATTCATTGAAAAATAAAAAATTTTCAAAAAATAACAAAAATTTACCATAATATAAGTTTAATATTAAAATTTAATAAATAAATTTATTTTTATCAAATAGTATTTCTAAAATTTTCAAAATTTAATTCAATCATAAGTGTGAAAGAAGAGAAAAAATCATTTTCTTTGAAAAGAATACACATATTATTTAAACATTCATTTTAATTTCAAAATATTGTTATTTTTATTCATAGTCAATAAATTAATAATTAATTTTTTTAAACTATATATATTTTTCATAATATTGTTATCCTTATTATTGACTCCAATTTAAATGCTAGGTTATAGTGGTTATTTTAAATACAATTTTAACAGAGTATCATGTTTCTTTTAAACTCGGTGTTGTGTGCATCGCAATCTTTCAAAGATATAGAATTTATTTAAAAGTAAAAATTAATAATGACACAATGGGTTAAATTATATATTTATAAATTTAACTCAACCCCCAATTAATTTCATTCTTCAAAGATTCATCCATTGTGGTTTATTTTAATGACATTTCCCTTAGAGTAGACTGTATAGCCAAAAATTCTACAGATCTCACCCTTCTTATCTGAGTCGGTTAACTTTTATCTCCAATAATATTGTATATATCAACCTCAATAATAATCATCCTTTTTTAATATTTATGATCAAGTTGATCAATATTAGATCCCTTCCTAGATTCATCCTTTATGATTTCTTCTCTCATATTACTTTGTATAGTATCTACATTTTTGCTATATTTATCATCTTCCTCACAAAAAATATATATAAATATATTTCCTTTCAAACCGTATATTTAATTAATAACTTTAAAATGATTTTTGTAGAAACATTTACCCATAATTTTATTTAGACATTTATAATACTTTCACTTTGTGGAGTATAAAAAACTATTAAATATACTACATCATCATAAATTCTTTTTTCATTTATTTTTTTAAATGTAACACTTAATTATGAAAAATCAAAAGTATTTCGGTGACAGTATCCTCTCATAACAGAAGTATTAGGGAGTTTTTTCTCTTCATGGTTTAGTAGATCCCAATATTTAGTGTAAATAGCCACCAAAAAGCCTATTTATAGTAATAATGTGAAACACCACTTTCAATATGTAGTGTCTTAGCTATGTTATTCACCGTCTAGTTTTGATTCCCAACAACCCAATTTTCTGGTGATATAACTGAGTATAATTCATTATTTATACCTTTTTTAGATAATTATAAGATTTAATTGATGTATATTCATATAAATTATCTGATCATAAAGTCTTGATGTTGTGATCAGTTTCATTCTCCAGTCTCATTATATATCTCTTTATACAGTTCATAGATTTCTCTATATAAACATAACACCTATAAAATAACTATATAATCACAAAATATTATGAAATATCTCTCTATATATGTTCTTAATAAATTCATTAGTCTAAAAACATCACTATGTACTCAATCATCCATTATGGATACTTTATTATTCTTATTATGGTAAGGGTTGTATATCATCTTACTCCAAATTCATCCTTCACTTGTTCTTTCTCTTTCAAGTTCATATTAGTGATTTATATTTCTACCTTTTTCTTAGATATATTTTCTATGCTTTACTATTGAATATTTACTATATTTTTATTCCCTCAATTATTTTATTTCTCAAAAGAAATAAAACATGTTTTCTTTTTTCTATCAAACTGGTATACATTATCTTTGGATCACCATCCTCTAAAAATAATATTAATAGTTATACTCGTGATGCAAAAACCCTTTGGGTTGATATAGCATCGATCATTGTGTCACAAATAAAACTCATTCTCAAGAGTTTGTGTCCGAAACCATTCTCTAAAAAAACTTTTGTGTTATTGAACTATTCTCCCACTAGTTATATACTTTTACTTCATTTTATTTTTAGAGAGCTATCATTCAAAAACAGAACAATGTGATTCGCACTTTTCTTCACATTTTATTAAATATTTTTATTTTATATTAATATGGATTATATTCGACTATTTGGGATATATGTACTTTTATTCCTATAGTATTTAAGAGAAACTTCAACTAGATTCACTTTATATCCCATTAACATTCTTCCAAGAGAGAACCTATTGGAATGGAATTTTAAATAGTTCCTCCTTTTGTTGTTAAACACTATTATTAGAGTAACAATATTATTTTTATTCAAATGAATAAAATTTATTTCCTAGTGGTATCATATTATATAATTATTCACCCAAATTCTTTTGATATGCCTGCATTAAATTACCACCTCTTTATTTTCTTCTTTTCCTAGAATTAATGGATTTATGTATAAAGTTAAAAAGATAAAAAAATAAATAAAAATACATTCTTCTTTATAATGTATGATTTGAAGTGAGTTTTATTTTTCTACTTCTTAGTGCTTCAACTCTTAGATATCTCTTAACCTATATCCTATAGGTCGTCATGTGTCCAAAGTGGCCAGAAAACAGGAAATTCTAAAATGGATATATTTTTCCATACCCACTAATCCAAATGTTTCCTACTTTAGAATAGTTATTTTATTAATAATATATTTTCAATAACATATAAATATACTCAATTTTAAACAACTTACTGTTTAATATAGTTGGGTTGCCATCATTTCATGTCTTGATCATATAGCTCATACCCCTTATGCCATACACTTGGGTCTTTTCCACCCAAAAATTTCCTAACACGAACTGAGCCTTATTTAGATTTTTATAATAATTAATATTAGAGGACCTACCAAATTTTGGGTTATTATTTTATTAACATTATTTTTATGTATTTTTAAACATATATTCCAATGTAACCACTTTAGCTTATAGTTTATCAATTATTTTTTAATTTTATTTTTTAAAAGTAATGGGATCATCAATTTCTATAATCTATTACTCATTTTTTTGGTATATTGTAAATTACATCATTTATACTTTTGTTACATGATTATTTATCTTTAAACATATGTTATAACAAATGCATATAAACTACAAGATAGTGCCCATATTTTATTATTTGTTTAGCAAATGATTAATTTTTAAATTTTTTTCTATTAATATCTAGATCCCCAAGAGATCCTTATAGTTCAATTTTTTGTTCAACAAATCCCTCAAACTCATGATCATTATTTTATTAATGTTTTAATTTTTAATCTATGGTCAACCTAACATCCTATTCATATAATATAATCTTATTTTCTTTTTCTTCCATGTAATTTTCATCGACATATTCTTCTTTAATGATAAGGTTCTTCCTTTGGAACATATTTTCAGAGGTGTTAACTATCGTAATGTAAATAATAGAGAGAAACTTTATTATTTTATTTTTTAAGGATTCAATTTCTTCTTCATTAGACTAAAATACTTTAGAATATTTGGATGTGAAATTCCCATCTCTCCCACACCTAAATCAATCCTACAGTACCTTACCTTTAAATCATCCTTTAGGCCTTTTGAACATACTTTTCATAATAGATAGAAACCCATCATATACATCATCCATGTCATATCATTACTTAATTATTTAAATTGTCTATATGGACATTAATTTCATCTCTATATTAACTTTTTTGGTTTCTCTCCCAATCTTTACCCACATTTCATAATCCACCAAACAACAATATAGTAAATTCAGATAAAACTCAGTGAGGGTTCGTTCATCAAGGGTCAACACCTTTGTGTTGTAAAGAGGTGGGAGTCTCTCTAATAATATCATAAAAATTTCACATATTTCATTCATTCACTAATCCCTCAATGTTTTCCCACATCCTCAAAAAAAATTCATAATCTATCAATATTTTTATTAAGATGAATCTTTATGACATTAAAATTATTTTATAAAACATGAATATTTTCCACCATAACCTTATTGTAACCCTTATAAATAATTTTCAGTTGATACCACATAACCTTTATGGTAGCATAATATAACACCTTACTGTGTATATATTTTTATTTAAAAATATATTTTGGATTCTATAATTTAGTAATATAATTAAGAAAATTATTTTATCTTTTGTTTATAAAACAATAATAACCAAAAATAACTTAATTTCCATGAATAACTATAGAGAGGAATTCATTATTGGGAGATATTAAATGATAACTCATATTTTCCTTCCAAAAATATTATTTTCATTAACTTATTAGTGAAACTACTTTTTCATTAAGTATATTTTCTATAAAACCTGAATTTTTGGAAAACAGATTTGATTCTTAGAAATTTTGTCTCTAATATAACTTAGTGAAACCACAATATAAAAAACCCTAAGAGGGGAGTGTTCAGTTAGAGTGTGTATTTATTTTAGTTTTTTGATCTTTTTATCATATTAAAAAGAGTGGTACTGACCTATTAATTTTTTAAACAAATATGAAAAACTCGAATACACAAAACAAATACAAGGATATAGTGTTTTATATGGTTAACCAATAAGGTCTAGTGTAAGTATAATATATTTAAAATGTTTCAATGTAACAAGGTATAATACTATCAACTATAGTTATTAATAATACTGTAAAATTTTTGACCATTTGTCTCAAGTTCACTCCCTCTTCTTGATGCGTTAAACAGTACTCAATTCTAGGAACATACATATATGCAACTCTCAGGTATCTAAAAAATGTTCCTAAAAAGGAAAAACATGGATGATTTATGAGTTTTTCTATTTTAATCTTTTTCTTGTTCTTCTTCAGTCTCCAATCATGATGGTTTGTTATTATCCTTCTTCATGGACTAAATATACCTTTTCTATATATGTTTTAAATATATGTCACAATATCTCTATTTCTCTCTTCTTATCTTATTATTTTAAAAACATAAGAATATTCACATGTGATAAAAATAATTATTTTTTAAACTTTAATTCTTATATAATATCAGTATTGAGATCCACAACATTTAAGATACTATTATTTTCAATCTATCATTCTATTCTATATCAAAAGAGAAATTTTCTATATTTTGAAATGGGAAACTCCCATAATTCTCATATAACGCTTCTCTTCCAAACTTGTCTCATTAAATTTTCCATTATTCTTGTGATTTCTATAATATTGT
The DNA here is from genome assembly GCA_963277665.1 of Viscum album. NCBI lineage: Eukaryota > Viridiplantae > Streptophyta > Magnoliopsida > Santalales > Viscaceae > Viscum > Viscum album. The sequence goes on along the minus strand of OY728164.1, from coordinate 719,035,221 downwards.
TCTGTTTTTTAATCCATAAAATCAAGAAATTCATATTTCATGTTTGAATGAATTCCCAATAATATTTAAAAAAACACTTTTAAAAGGATCTAACGGATCCTTTAAAATAAATGAAAAATGGTGATACTCTACTGATGTATCCTTTGTGCTTCCTCTAGATAGAAAAAAAATCACCAAGGGGAAAACATTTTCGATCTCACAAGTGATTACTCTTTTAATGTAAAACCCTTTCAATGTACTAGTTACTCTTCTGATATCAAGATTTACTCTTCTAGAATACCAGTTTACTCTTTTAATATACTAATAAATATTTAAAAGTATGAGGTTTATTAACACCGTAACATTTTTTTCATTTTTTTATTATTTTTTGTGTACTTTTCCTTTATTTTTTAGATACTTTTCTTGAAATTTTTATTTTTAGGTTGTTTTCCTTATATTGTACTATTAGTGGGTAGGGTTTGGGGAAAATTATGTGGCTAACATTATATAGGACCCTCTTCCAGTTCATTTTTTATTGCACGGTCTAGTCTATATGGTCGTTTCATGGTTGATCTTGAACTATTTTAATCCCAGGGTAAACATGTGGGAACTTTTTATAAGTGTAAGGGTGTTCGACTTAAGTATTATTAATGAAAAATATGTGACCATCATTGGAATGGGGTGTATTTAAATTTAAAATCCATTCTTTGTAGTAGAAACATGATTTTCAATACCATACATAAAAATGGTGTGAGGTGACTAGGTGATTCTAGTATAGGGTGTCTGGTTGGTGCACAATTTACCAAACTATGTATCCAAACCATGTGACCTATACAAATATTAAAATAATCAAAATTTCTTAATTTTAATTACTCATTTTTAATCCCAACACCCCCCCCAACAATTCTTATTTGATTTAATGTAAACAACCGCTAAGAAATTATGACTTCACTTCCACTTCTCCCATGGTAAATTTTGGTTATATTTCTTTAAGGTTAATTTCCAGTTCGTTAAGGTTAAGTCCTTCTATTTTTTCATATTTATATTCTCTTTCATCTTTTTCCCTCTTTTTTGCTTGTTTTTTTCATGATTAATGGAAACCGTTAGCTAATGTTTTTGTCGTTAATTCCTAGGTTTTGATATCTTGGTCTCATGAGGCTCATCTTGAGTCCCGTATTTTAAATTATTATTAACTGTCTTGGGGGAAAACCCTAGAAACACAAAGACTATTCATACTTTCCAAAACCGACGGAAACATGGTCAGACTATAAAGGTGGCAACAAGGAAAGAAAAGGCCTATAAGTCAGGGAAAGGGGTGATCCAAGCATAGAACCATGAGTGATGGAAGAAGAGGTAAAGGAGTTTCCCAGGATCATATTCCACTCCAATTAAGAAATGATAGTAGAAGTTATTTAACCTAATGCCTCAAATGAGGAGATTTTAAGAATTTATTAAAGAAGGTTTCAATTAGATGACTTGGAAGGGAATGAAGCTTGGATAGACAAGAAAGACCAAATCATCACTCGAGGCTTTAATCAAGCAGAAATCACATAAGAGTAATTCATTAAAACAATGGATAGAATGGTTTCTCCTCTTGAAGAACTTATCAGGGAGGATCCAAACATCTAGGATAGTACTCTACACTAGGAATTATATAGAGTTTCTGAGTTAAATAATATTAGTCAAGTGTTTAATAATTTTTTGAGCTCTTTTAGCATGTAACGATTTTAGTTTTGTGGGCTACAGTTTCCTACTTCACCGTAAAGAAGCTTTATAATAAAAAATATATATTTATATGGATTAATGGACGTTTTTTCCAATGATTTAAGGTTGGATTATTTATTTATTAAATTTTAATTTAAGAAAAAATCACAACTTTTTTTAATTGCTTTTGTAGAGATTATTAGTATTATTTATTTTCAAGTATTAATTATGAAAATAAAGTTCCGCTTGATTTACATCCAAATTAAAAAGGTGTTTCATTTTTAAAATGTATTATAAAAACCTATTTTATATAACCTTAAACACCAACTCTTTAATGAAATTCCTAGATGAAATTTAAAAATTAATTATAATATTTGAAGTGATGTTTTGGATTTCTAGTGGAATTTTAAATGTTTTATTTAGATTTTTAAGAGCCATGGACAGTTATTTTGAAGAATATTTTATTTTTTATAAAGGTTTGATGGCCAGGTTGATACCTTCAAAATAGATTTTATCTTAAAAACCATCCATTGAATTTTTCCCAATATTTGTTCACTTTTAGAGGAATTGTTATGGATTTATTATAAGAATTCCCAGCTGTATTGATGGTTTTGAAAGTAAGGGTCCATTCCTAAGAGGGGTGCTTGAGGGAGAGGATTTCATATGTGACTTATATTCAGGTGATGGATTATATTTACATTTATATTAATATTTTATACTATTTAGTGTCTCACCCCAAAATAACATATAACATGGGAACCTTGAGTTATTAACAGAGATTTCAAGAAGACTTCCAATTCTATCATAGTATTATGCTTTGGAAAGTGTTCCTTTGTATATAATTTTATCTACATTGGATGTTTTTCCTCTATTAGGATAGGTAGGGAATTCATAAGTATTATGACTATTTTACTACATCAGGAACACAAATATGATGGATCTTGATTAGTATATCCTATATTATTACATTATTTTTTAGGTAATCCCATGAATACTTGTACTTGTTAATTTATGATGGATACATAAATATTATTATTGTCCTTGTAGGATTTATTTTGTTTCTCATTGCCCAAATTTCATTATTTTTCTCTTAGTATTGTAATTATAAATTATTAGTGTTATATATGAGATAATAGTATTAGAATTCATCTCATGATTTAAATTTTTTTATGAAAAATATTTTATAACTCATTTACCCATCAAACATTTCAAAATATATTTAAAAAATAGGATTTCCAAAATACTACATTACACTTTTGAAAGTATATAAGATTTTATTTTCATAATCCATAAATTTCATTTTTATGTGATTCTAGTTTTAAAATTAATAAGTCAAACTAGTCGTGATTTATTTTAAAAACTAATGTGAATGTGAAATACGTGTTTATATACTATATTTTAAACTAGAAGGAATTGGATATTTCATTAAAATTTAATTCATAGGGTGTGGTTTTACTTATAATTCCTACTATGTATTTTACTCACACCTATCTTAACATTTTAATTTCATGTTTAGGTTCTATCATCGATTAGATCTGCTTAGAAATATTTAGGGTTCTATAATTAGAGTGTGACCCATGGGGTCATTTAGAGATCTGGTTTGATTTTTGTTTTTTTTTGTTATATATAATTGTATCTATATTAGAAATCTTTTCGTTATGTTAATTTTCACATAATATCTTACTTAGTTTTTTATTTTGATGTTGGATTGTATATTTATTTATGTTTGATTTTTAATGTTTAATTGGAAAAATCAACCCCTTTATTTCTCTTATAATTCCAATTAGAGCTTATCGCCGCACCAAGGTAATATAGAATTCACCCCAAGGATGCCATGGGCTAGCTTAGGAGATTAGATCCGGGGATATCCCTAGTGGGTTCATAAAAAACTGTATCAAAGAACTAGGTTCCATTAAAGTCTTAGATTTTAGATAACTCATTATTATTTTAGATATAATGGTATATCATAGTAGCTCTATTAGGATATATGGGTTAGGTATGAAGATTTATTTGGATAACACTTTTTTTTCTAAACCTTGAGTCAGTTTAGGAAGTTAGGTTTTGAATTTTATCTTTTTAGTTTCTCTTTCCATTATTTTTTAGTATTTCCCAGTAATGTTTGAAGATGTTTTTATTCACTGATGTGTGTGGGTTATTTATGGAGTTTTATATATTATGGGATGAAATCTAGAATTTAATAGCAGTTCTTGGTGAGATTATAGGGTCTATAAAACCATGTAGTGCCTCAGAAAATTGTTCTGAATAACTCCCTATAGCGACAGTTTGAATGGTGCATGGCCCACCAACCATGCATCAAGGTAAACCATATTAAATTGTACCTTTTTTATAATTTAAATTGGATTTTTCTTATAATAAAAAAATTCTTCTGAATATTAAAATCATGTTTTAGAGTCATGATGTTTTGTTTTTTTAAAATGATTAATTATTTTTCCAAATTAATACAAATATATATGTTATAATTTTATTCTAAACTAATTGGTTTTTATTAAATGTATTCTCTTAAAAAAATTCACGCCACATTGATAAATTTTATAAGATCATGTGGATTGTTGAAAAATTTATTTTAAATGATTTTTGAAATGTGACAGTGGTTTTAATGGAAAGGGTAGGTATTTCTATGGTAAATCAAGTGTTCTTTTGAATAAAATTAAATATCATTAAAATATAAAATTTGGATATACGATTATAAGTGGTGATTAAGAGGATTCTTTAATTGTTTTGAGGATTCACATAACTAAACTTGTTTTTGAGTTTTTATTTTATTTTGAGGTGATTAAAAAAACGTGTTATCATTGATCAAATTATTTTATCCTTATTATTTAGAAAAAGAACAAACCAATATTCAATGGATTTCTAAGGGGAAATTATGGGTGACCTTCCATTACTTCAAACTTCAGTTTATTATCTTCGATATTTCCTTCTATTGTTTTGGATTCTCTATCCAGATTTGTTTTATGGTCAAACTAATCCTTATGAATTGTATAAATGATGAGAAATGAATATAACATATTCCTCCTTGAGTTCACTAAATCTCTAAGGGATAATTTCACTACATTTATAATTTATGGTTTTAGTTTGATGTGGTGGAAGGTTATTTTTCATACTAAACCATGATATGACCTTTTCTAGGTATTTTAAAAATTCTTGTCCATCTATTATTATTTCTCCGTCGTTATGAAGGTGGTAAAGGCGATTCAGTTGTATTATCATCAATAGGATAATCAATCGATGTTGTAATTCCTGTTTTATTTTTTTCATCTGGTCCCAAATATTATATGGTAGAATGTGGATGATTCCATTAATATATAGTGTTTTGAGAATTCCATTTTTCGTAATATTAATTCATGTTTATTAGGGGTCATTTAATACTCTTATGCCAATGTGGTTAGGCAAGCTATTTGAGTTTATTCCATATTAATAAGATTGTTTGAGTTAATTGATCCTTCCTCCGTTGATAGAAATGATGAAGGGGACTCAAGTAAATATAACGTGAGGATATCTAAATTTAAATAAAAATTTGTTGGTATTACGAGTCCTCCTAATATCTCATCAACTTCTTTTGGACTTTAACCCTTGGTTTATCATCAATGCGGCAAGAAAGGCCATGAGAATCCATCATGTGAATTTACTCTGAAGACATTTCATGAGTGTAGTTTCCTAGGTTATCACTTAAAGTTTTTTCGATGAGTTTCAAGAAGATGGGGTGGATCCATATCAACATCTTCGAAGGAGTCCCTTGATTAATCTCGATAGATGAGTTTTTGACTCAACCCATATTTAATGTATTTATATTCCCCTTTTTATGTTTGTATTCCTTATGATGTTCCCAATTTCATCTTTATGGACTTATTAAATAATGTGGTGAATGGTGTTCGTTCTGTAAATTAGGAATTGGGTGTGGGTACCTTAGTAGAATCCTAATATGTTGGGGATACCATCATAGTTTATTTGTTATATTATGTATTCATTATTTTTATTTTGAGTTCCCTTAGAAAGTTTCTTATATTAATAATTTTAGTTATATAGTTATCCACTAATATCCCAAGTCACCCAATTCAAATACGTCTTTCATGGAATTGGCCGCTTAGAGTATGCCCAAATAGATTTCATGGTATAATGGATTATGGAATATGGTTTTATCCTTATTAATTTTTCAAAAAATAGTTTGAGTTCTATAGAGGATTATAGATCCTTTCGGGTTATTGATATCTATGTTGTCTCATTCTTAGTTATACTACTCCTTGGTTTTAATAATTGAGTTGATTGAAAAGGTCGATCGTTGTCCTTTTTTATAGTCATATAAAATTATTAGGGATTTTTAGGGGAATAAAGTGTTATGGGGTAAATAATTATCATAACTCAACCTTTGTATTCCTTTTTATTTTTATTTATTATTTTATTTTTCATATTTACCATGAGTTTTGAAATTTTCCAGTTTAAATTTTGTGTTTCAAGAAATTTTCCTTCTATTTCACAGTTAGTTCACATAGTTTGGAGAAAACTATTTGACTAACTTTGTGAATGGGCCAAGTCCATTCCCATTTTTCCTACACAGTTTATCATTCATGGTAAATTCATATTTTATTTCAAATTATGTGAATCCCAAGGTAAACAATGTGGGCCCTTTTTCATTAAGGGTAAGGGAATATAGCTTGTTATTTGTTAGTTAAAACCATGAAGAAAACATGTAAATAGGGTGTATAATTTGATTAATCTATTCACTATAGTGTTGTATAGTTTCACAAACTATACATCCAAATCGTGTGGGGTTCCATGTTATTCCAGTATATGGATCATCGCTTATTCATGGTTTACCCAACCGTGTAGCCAAATCATGTGACCTATCAATATATTACAAATCCTGAAATTAATTAATTTCACTTACTTGTTTTTAAGACAAAACCCCCACTCTTATTCCATTTAATGAGCATTACCCTCAAAAACCTATCACTCCAATATATCTCCTCCTTGGTCCATTTTTGGGGGATTTATTCATGGTTCTTACATAGTTCATAAAGGAAATATCCTTCCTATTTTTCATTATTCCATCTTCTATCCCCATGTTTTCCTCTTCTTCCCTTATGGTATTCATGCTTTTTGAAATCATATATATAGTGGTTGGGTCTCTAATTATTGGGGTTTTATATATAGGTATTTTAGGGATCACCTTGAGGCTCATACTTCTCATTTTTTTCAAAGGTAACATGTTTCAAATGCTTTAAGGTAGTTTTCCATATATATTGAATTTAAACATAAGAAATATGTATTTATTACTTATTTAAAAATCATTGATAAAGATTAATGGTGTTGATTTTTTTTCAAGTATTAATTGTGGTAAACAATCAAGATCTTCTTGATTTTAATTCAAATAAAAAAGGGGTTTTCTTTTTAAAATTCATTATATGAACTTTTTTTGTGTAAACTTTTTTTTTGGTAAACTAGAACATGAAATTTTAAAGGAAATACCTAGATAAATTTTCTAAATGAATTATAATATTTCATGTGAAATTTTGGATTTATAGTGGACTTACAAACTTTTTATTTATATTTCTGAAAGGAGTATGTCGTTTTCTCTGGGAATGGTTTTTTTATAAAGTGACGAAGGTCTAGTTGAAACTTCTGAAATGTGTGCTCCCTTGAAAAAAACTCCATGTAACATGTCCCAATTTTTTATTAATTTTAGAGGAATGGTAATTCCCTTGCTATAGGACTTCCCTTATTTATGATGGATTTGAAATTAATGGTCTGTTTAGAGGAGGGGTTCTCTAGGATGAGGCTTTCATGTGTGATTTATGTTCGTGTGATGGATAATAATTACATTTATATTATTCATGGATACTATTTCTTGAGTCACCCTCATTTAAAATTTAATATGGGAACCGATAGTAGGTATAAGAGCTTTCAAGAACACTTAATGTGTTATAATTGGATTAGACTTTGGCAAGAGTCCCTTAGTATAATATTTTCTCTTTTTTGATAGTTTTTCACTTAATTTGGCTAGGTAGGGTATATCTGAGTGTTAGTGTTTTTTGATTTCATCTGGTTCACTAATATTATGGATCTTTATTTTAATTTTATAAATATTATAATCATCTCCAAGGTAAATACATGACTACTAGAACATCCTATTTATATTGGATACATTAGTTTTATTATTTTTATATTAGAATTAATGTTATTTACTATTGGCCTCATTTCATTTTTGTTCACTTATTAATATAATAGTGAATTATTCTAATTATATTTGTTTTACATTTTTAAAATAACATTATGATCTGAATGTTTTTGTGAAAAAAAAAATTATAAATCTTTTACCCTTCTCATTTTTATATGTCAAATTAAAATGGAGGCTTTCAAAAAACACTACTTTACACATTTTAAAAAAATTTAACACTCTTCTTAAATGAAGAGATTTTGGGTTTTAAGTAAGTACTATTTAATAGAAGAAAATGGAAATGTATCATTATTTTTTTTAGAAACTAAATTGAATGTAAATCCTACGTTTATATACTTAATTGAAATTATAAAGGATTGGATCTTTTATTTAAAGGAAATAAATTTGGTTTGAATTTAATTAGAATTCCTACTAAGTCTCACAATCACACCAATATTATTATTTCAGTTTCTAGTTCTTGTACTATCAGGTATTTGATCTACATGGAGTAATGTCAGTTTTAGATATTGGCATGTGACCTGTGGGATCAATTGAAGATCTTGTTGGTTATTGGTTTTATTTTTTGATTCTATATAGTGATACATGTATCATGTAACTTGGTATTCCATTCTTTTTTATCTTATTTCTTTTTTCATATTTTATTTTGATTATAAGTTTTATGTTTATTTTTTATTCATGTTTTTTATGTTTATTGGGAAAAATAATTCCCATAAGTTCTCTTATAATTCCCTTTGAAAACGTCTCCACCCCATGATTATCAGAAATATTCCATGGGGATGTCATGGACCATCATGGGATCCTAGTTGAAGGTCCTTCCTGGTAAGTTTGAGAAATGGTTTCTCTTCAACAATTTTGTTCACTCCTACAAACTCTATGAGTAATCTTATAAATTTATCCATGACTCATCCATATTTATACTTCTATACATTTTTTAGTCTTTTATACTACTATATTTACACTTCCAATGTAACAGATTGCTCTTACAAAGTTCCTTTTTACTCATTCAAACTTCTATTTTTTCCATTGAATGGCTACTAATAAGTATAGGGATACTCATAAAAACATTTACATTACTGGAAACCTTTATTTATTCTCATAAAAATATGTTCTCAAAAATAATCTACAAAAATGTCGAACATCTCTATCCTAAAAAAATGATTCTAAAAACACATAAAAAGATTTCAAAAACAAGACACATTTAAATTGAAAATAAATCCAACTTTATAGGTAATGATCCAACAAGAATATTCTTTTTTTGGAAACCATTAGGAAAGAAATATTTTGATCAATGAGAGTAACACAACAATATTGAATGGAAATTTTATCTTTGTGAAGAAAATTTTAATCATTCTTATGGATGAGTTAAATCTAAGTGGAAACAATTAGTAGCTTAACCATAAACCAATCAACTACATGATAATTTTATTTGTTTTCTTTTATTTTTTATTAAATTTGTTTTTTTCTATAATTAAGGAATATTCCTTAATTATTGGTCTATCAAAATTCCCCTTTCATATTAATCGCTTGTTTCCTTCTCTTCAAATCATTTCTATAATTTGTTTCACTTGGAACGTTTCAATCAAATTTGGTTTCGTATTCACTCATTTTGACAACTAGTTATATACAATGGAAAATCAAACTACTATTTTATCCCAATTACTCTTACATTAATCATTTTTTCCTCTTATATATATATATATTTTTTTTCTTTTCTTGAGTGTTTTTTCTTTTAGGTCTTATGAATAATTATTCCCTTGGGTCTGAACCTAATCACTATTATACTAATGTCAATTTGGTTTATAAATAATTAGTTTCCTAATGGAAGACTCATAATGATGATACCCATATCACAAGATTTAATATATGTAATTTATATAAGATATATTCACTTTTCAAACTATTGTTTCTAAATTTTTTGTCGATTAACTCCTAACTTTACCCTTATTAAGTTAAGATAATACTAAAAGATACATTATTACAATGGTACCACCAATGTTCATATAATGGTCATATTTACTCTTACTATAATTATAATCATATCAATCCACCAAATAACACATCTCATTTTTAGTTATTTTAAAATTTAATTTTTTGCCATTTATTTTTTGTATTGAACATGTTATTCAAGTGACATTTATTGGAGAATATTAGTTAAAATAAATTTACATTACACATAAATTTTTTAATTTCTTTTTTCTATGCATACCTATAATTATCTTAATTAATCATTATGTTTAAATTATGTTACATCATTTTGTAAAAAAAAATTTATTTATTACTTGAATTTATCATGTATTACATTCCACCCTTGTAATAATTTCATCCTTGAAATTATATATTAATCAAAGAAAAAATATATATAACTCATTATTATTACATCCTCATGTTCCCATGTTTCCTCCTCTTTTTGGTGTTTTCCTCTAATGAACATTCATCGATAGAGATGTATAATTTTATAGTACTTAGTCTTTCATGTAAAAAAAGAATCTTCTCTTCATTATTTGAAAATTAAATATCTAAATGATCTTAATAAATGTTTAAAACATTAAAAGAGAATTTATTATAATTTGTTATAAGTAATATATAGAATAATTCATCGACTAGATAAATATTTAGTGGATTGGATATGAAATATACAACAACTCATGTTTTCAAAAATATTTCAAACATCTCAATCTACTATATAATTTTCACCCTTTTATTTTCAAACCTCATGACCACTTTCCATGGATATATCATTAGGGATACATAGAAACAGACTTGAAACTCATTATCCTTATTTATTTTATCGATATAAATTTTATGACTACTCTCTTTCACTTTAATATGATTCTATATAGATCTTACTTTCTCAAATGTATCTTACACAAGTTCCAAAAAAGTAGAATCCTTTCACTAACATTATCACAACATTTCAGAGTCTGGTATCTCATTCCTTACAAGTAATCATACAATTCCATTTTAATATTGGTTTAGTGACTTTTATTTTATGAAAAAAAAACCCAAAAGGTAAATGCTGATCCCAAATTCCATAAAAGTAAAGTAAGCATGACCTTAACATGTTCTCCAATATTTTAAGTATCCTGTAAAACTATACATCCATTTAAGGATGATAGGATCTATTAATATTAATATTTTTATGTGAATTTTTATAATAAATCCTCGTTATTCTTAATGTCAATATTGGTTTCTGATCAGATTCTATTGATAATGGTTTACCATGAAGTCTTATAACTTCATTTATATATAACGTCCTTAGATGATCTAGATTTAAGTATTCTAAAATATCTAGGAAATGGGATGACTTTAAAAGATGATGTATAATGAACCATATTTCATTATACCCATTTTAAGTTGTAGGATTCCCTATAATGAAATATATTATAATATTATCCCACTTTCACACTAGAATAAGTAAAGGATGTATAACTCCTTTGGGATGTTTTGTTTCAACCTTCACTTTTTGGAAAACTAAGCATTATGTATAGTAATTTGAAATCTCCATCATTATATTATCCCACCATAAATTATCTTGAATTTCCTTATACATCATGGTGTTTTTAATATGTATGGAAAATTTTGATCTATAAACATGTTCCAACAAATCCTTCTTCACCTATAGAATTTATAGAAAAAAAACATCTATTAAAACCGTCAAACTCAATTTTTAAAAATATTAAGCATTTTTAATTTCCTATTTCCCACATCTTCCATATTATATTTTAGGCCTTATCATCATTTTTATATTTCATAATAATATTCAGTAAAAACGTAGGGTAATTACATGGAATTATAAGGATATTTCCCATTTCATTTCTTGGTATCAAAAAAAATTTCCATTCACTATTCTGTAGAATCTATAACGTGATTCTAACATAGAATACAAAATTCATGTGTTATAAAAAAATTATCTTTATACATGAATAAGACACAATTGGTATATCCATGTATCACATGAATTATTACACACCGAGGGATGGAAATTTCACAAAATATTCCCTAAAACAAGGTTCATGGTGGTTAGAACCACCCATAGGTAGTAGGCAGTGTATTTCATTTATTATAAACAAAAAGGTTTATCAAAACCATAAATCCCATTTTTTGGGCCATCTGAACATTTTTATGCCTTTTAAAACAACATTTATGGTGAATAATTATTTCCATATATGTATTTCATTTCAAAGGATTCAATTTGACTACAAATGGATCCAAAAGAGATTTATATATTAGAAGGTAGTTTCTTTTGATATGGGAAGGATTTTTCCAAATCCTTGTTAGTTCACACCAAGGTCAATGAGGCATATGTCCCCTACCTCATGCATGTACACATCCAAATCACTCTTATCCAATGAACCTTGCATGATTCCTTATGATGTTCACTTATTCTCTGCATCTGGTTTTTCTTATGTGAAGCCCTTGCATGTTCCCTCTCTTAACACCATTTTTCATGAACCCTAGTGGAATAAATTGACACCCGATATGTTTTTTTCCAATCATGGGATCACTATATTAGGGATTCCAATAAAAAGGAAACATATCCTCCCATTATCAATATATAATTTTCACTAGGATAATATTTGATGAGACCCAAGCATTTCATAATTAAATATTACATCATATTATATGATTATTCTTTACATATGATTAGGATCTATGCTAAGTTTTAGTGTAATTAGAAATTTTAATACATTAATTATGGGTACATGTATGATCTGCAGTATCTCACATTATGTTCTTCAAAACTAGCTTTATTTGTAATTCCCTGACCCTATAATCCTAGAGTCGGTGCACTATTTTATTACATAGGCATGTTTACACGGAAACAAATCCTAGAGGACTATACAGTTTAGATGTATTGGAATGACAGATTATATACATGATACCCATAATTTATTAGGAATATAAAATAGAAGATAATACAATATAAAATTAAATAAACTATATCCTTGAAATCTTATTCAAATATTTCTTCTTCATAACCTACTTAAAAGAACCATAACAAGGGTTAGTTCAAATTCTCAGTAACAGTAATTACAACAGAAGAATTTATAAATTAGTTAAGATGGAAAAGTAAAAATCTAATCAAACTATCCATTTACCCAACTAAATAAGGCATAATAATATGGAAAGGAAAATAACTAAAACATAGTCAATTTTACTAATAAATTGATAATGAAATACATATATATATATATATTTCAATGAAAAATCTCACGTATAAATAATAACTTAGTCTAAATGAAAGAAAATAATTAACTATTGCAAATCATTTCTAAGACACATGAAAACATATGCTATAAAGACATTTCGAAAAATTATTTAAACTATTTTTATTTATCCAACTTATTTTTCTCATTAGATAAGGTCGATGCATCGAGGGGCTATATAAAGTTAGGTCCCCACTCATCATTGCTAGTCCATATCTTTCCTAATATCAAGTAATTGATTTAATTAGTAAATAATATGCTTTATATAATATCTTTATTGGATAAATAATATAATTTTAATAATAATTCCTTAATGGAGGATAAGTAAAAAATAAGGATTTTGACATTGATGAATGGAAATACTATTGAAATTTCATTGAAAGTATTCTTGGAGAAAATAATCGTTAAACATTCCAAAGTGTCTCATACCACTTTGAAACATTCTAATAATAATTATCATGAAGTAATAATATTAAATAAAACATATAATTTTATTAAAAGAAGGATATTAATGATATAACACATAAAAATTTAGTATATACACCATATAAATATACTAGGTGTAAAACATTACTATGTGCCTTAATGAAATGAAATTGTTATGAAATCTATTACATTGTGTTTCCTTTTACTGTGAATGACTTTTAACCTCGTGTATAATTGTTTTATGAATGTTAATAACTTTTTATATAACCATGTTAATATTTATGATATCATATATAATTATCTTATAATATCTTATTTACCGTTTCTAGCATTCTTTTATTATTTTCACTATTTTGGGTGTTAATTGTATAGTTTCTCGAGTATATTTTGACTTGTTATTTTTTTTACTATTAAATATATCATGGTATCATAATATCAAGAATTTTAATCTTTATTTAAATATTATATATATTTTCTATATATTTATTTATAATAATCTATAAAATTTAGAGATAAGAAATGAAATGCACCGTTCACAGAGACGGTTGGACGTACGTACGCATGAACCCTACTTTCATTTCATTGTTATATGAAAATAATTAAAATTAAATTATATTAATGTAAATTATAATTCCAATTTAATATATATTTCATATACATAACATATTATTTTTAAAACCATCCTTTATATATTCCATGTATAACGTGAATGAATCACGCCGCTTTGAGGTGGTGGTTGTCCACACATCAACAAACAATGTTAACGTAATTATAAAAAATGGAAATAATAAGGGTATGTGTGATAAAATAATTATAGAATAATAAATACCCAAAGTTAATTTGTACTTATTATATAAAAACAGAATGTCCACTATAATTTCTATCCATAAAATGTGGTAATGAAAAAATTAATTGTCATCTTTTCATGTGGCGGTAGTTCGTCGTAAACAGAAACAATATGTTCTTTACCCATTAGAAGTAATTTTTTATAAGTGTAGGTAAAACAATTTATATGAAAAAATATGATTATGTTTATAGTAATTCAATCATTATATAAATAGTAAATAATAATAAATTGAATAGTGAGAAAAGAAATTAAACTAAAATAATCATTGAAAAATGTTACCTCATTTTCAGGTAACTCCTTTTGTTTTAAAACAAAAGGCTTCGATGTATGGATTTATTCCCTATTATAGGATTCTAGGGTGAATATAGGATCTTTTTTAGCTTATTTGGTCGAGGATTCTTCAAGTTTTAAGGTTCAATTTGGTGTGAGGAAGTGGGGGAGGAGGTGTCCTTTTTTAATTAAGGTTGGGTGTACTTTTGGAAACTCCAAAACAATTAAAAAAACATAAATTTATTTTTTATTTCCAATGGATATGATGTGATTTAATTATAATATAATATTATTGTCGGTATAAATCCTCAAAAAAAATAATTTTTACAAAATTTTAGGTCACTTTATTACTCTTATATTTTGGCTTTAACACTTTGTTAAACCCTTTAACTCTTACTATCACAATTTTGATTTTTTACAATTAAGTGTTAATATTTTTACTATAGAATGAAAAAAGGGACCTAACTGGACGATTTATGACATATTTAACTTCATCCCAATCAGTATTCTGAATTTTATATTTTTATAAATTTTATATCTTTCATTAAAGTATAATTTATTTTAAATTATCATTAGTATCAATTTTGACACTATTCCTTACATGAATTTTAAATGAATTCATTAAAAAAATTATATCTTAAAAACAAATATTTTTAATCATACCTAATAGGTAAAATTAATATATAAGATTATTGAATTATATTAATTTTATCAGGTTATATATATTTTAATATTTGTAATATCATTTTTTTTCTTCAATTAATTAAAAAATTGTTGCATCATCATTGTGTTACCATTTAATTTAATTATATATTTCCTAATAATTATATATAAATTACCATAACGAATAAAAACATTTAATGTTTAAAATTATAATTTTTAGTTGAAGATATTCTCTAAATAACCATATATAAAAAATGTAATACTTATTATAAACCTAGTAAGAGATATTGGACTTTCATTGTAATAAAATACTATAAAAGCCTTGAAGTCATCCATATAGATCTAATAGGCCATAAAGTCAACCCAATGATGATTTTAGTCAAAACCCACTCATCTAATGAAATTATGACAGGGTATAGGGTAATTTTATAATTTAATTTTTACCATCAATTTCCTTATTTACCATTAACCGTTGTAATTAAAATATTACTAAATTTACTTTTCATATGAAAAAAATTATAATAAATATATTTCAATAATTTGGACTCACTAATTTGAAATATATATTCCAATTCTCAAAATCCAAGACACAAAAGTTCTAGTAATTAATTTAAAATTAATCTTGTTCATGGGGTGAGAAAACGGGTTATAAAAGTTTAAAATATGCAAAATATTGAAATGTTTTAATATCAAAATTAAATGTGATATTAATTTACATGAAATAAAATGGATTAAATGATAAAAAAATATTATAATTATATATCAAAACAAATTAAAATTTTAATTTAACATTATAAATTATTTTGATGAAAAAAGTTGTTTTCAATTAAAATTTAGTATTTTAACTATTCATAAAAACAATAAACTCATCAAAAAAATATAAAAAAATCAACCAAAGTAAATTTTTATATTCCAAATTAAATGAGGAGGTTTATTTTTTAAAATATAACATATAAAAATTTCTAAACATGGATTTAAAATAAGTTCATCATCTAAAGGAGGTAAACCTGCCTTTATAAAAATATATGTTTTTATGTGTAATATTGAGTTTTTTCCAATATTATTCCAATAAAATATAATCCATGATTGTGAAAAATGTTTTATTAAATATATAAAATATATATTTATTTAGTATCATTCATCAATTGTAATTAATTTAATTTATTAGTATTAAATGACTTTTTGAGCATAAAGATAGTTCTTTATAAAAATATTTTATATATATTTAGTTGGTTCCTATATTAATTTATAATTAATTTTTAACCAGTGAATTCAACCATATATTTTCTTATTTTATTTAATAACATTCATAAAATCCAAATTAACAACTAGGTTATATCTAATTATTTTAAATAATAATATATTATTAACATGTTGTTGTTTGGTAAAACACAGCCTTATATGTAATGCAATACAACACATTGTTGTATATAGCATAATTATCATGACCCAAAATTGTGCATAGTATTTTTATTTTCTTTTAAGAAATTATATTTTCTAGATATTATTATTATTAGTTATATTATTATAAGTTTTTCAATATTTTATTGTTTCTTTTCTTCATTTTCCCCTCTTACTTATTTCCTCTTATTTTCTCTCCTCCTTTCTCCCCTCGTCTCCTTGCGTAACACCTCACCCCTCCCCCTTTCAACTTGCATTGCACTGCCACCCCTCCCTTTGGCCACTCTCCCTCCCGCAGCCTCCCTCTAGAGAGCCGCCACCGGCACCCCGCTCTCCCTCCCTTTCCTCTCCAACTGTGTTCCTCCCTCATGTTGAGCCGACCTTCTTGCTTGTTGAATGACAAGCCATGTTAGTGACCTCCTCCCCTGAGCTCACAACTGTATCCCGCACCGTCCCGGGCACTGGCCACTGTTACCATTTATGGTGAGTCCTCTCCCCCCCTCTCCATCTTCATTTGTCCAATTTTTCTCCATCAGGTTTCCTTATTGAGTTAGGCCGAACCCTATCTCATTGGGGGTGTCTTTGATTTCTCGTTTTCTCCTATTCTAGGTTGGTGCAGATGGTCTCTTGAGGCCCTTCAGAGCATGTCCTGACAACCAATGCTGAAGGCAAGGTGGTTCGGTGTGTTTCGTTCCACCATCTTTGACCCAAGGTGTGTTTTTTTGTTTCCACATGTTTCTCACCTCATGTATTTGGGGATTTTGGTGTTTTTGACTCCCTATTATATTTTCAGTAGGGCGTTGTATAGTTTTGTATTGTTTTGTCTCGTTTTGGTTCGTTGCTAGCACCCATGTTAAGGGTAAATGTCAATGGTTGGTTTTGTACCTAGTTGTGTGGCGTCACTAGGAGTTTTAAGGTTCGTAGTAATTAACTTGTAGTGCTTTGGTCGCTAATTTTTTATTTTAGTTCATCTCGGTTCATCAGTCACTGCTTGAGGTGAGGATTCTGTTATTTCCTTGTTTGATTTGGTTTTATTTGGAGCCTTTGTTATTTTTTCAGACTCTCTTGTATTATTGTGATGTGTTTTGGAATGACATTGGTGTGCATTTGGCCTCAGAAAATGTTTTTTAGTTGGATTTTGCGTTCAAAGATTTGTAATACTACTTGGGGTAGTATCATAAAGTTTTCTAGTGGTTTATTTAATCTTATAAAGTGTGAAAAACATGTTTGGATACTCTTTTGGTGAGCATATATTTTCAAAAGTGGGTTTGAGTATACAAATGGGGGTATTTCTGTGTGTGTGCCTGATTGAGAAAATATTTGGACGTGTTCAATCAATTTTTAAGTATTCCACCATGAGTTTTTGTGGGTACATGAGCTATATCTCTGTAGAAAATGGATATTTGATAAGAAATGTACATCTTTGATCATGTTTTACTTATTGTTCATTTGTCTATTTGTTTTGTAAATTCTTTCAAAAGATGGAAAGTATTTATTAATGTCACTTTGGTGTACTTTTGGTTTTAAAGTAGATTTTCCTACTTGAAGTTGAGTGTGTTATTAGGGAAAACTCATGATGTGTTATTTTGAAATGTGGATTGTTTAAGTGTTAAATTGTTTTATTAAATTATTTGTTTAGTGTGTTGTACCTCGCTACATTGGTTTTGGGTCATGGGTGTCGAGGTATCCTACATGTACATGAATGGGGTAAGGCATATATATATATATATATATATATATATATATGCCATCTTTGAACATATTACCTCATGTCATAGGGAATATGTGAAATGCAGTTAGGGGTGTGTGTATATATATATGTATTAATGCATGTGTATGTATACGGCAAGGGTTGGTTTAAGTGGTCTTCAATATGTAGCAACATTTTTGAGGTATGTCCCCTATGTCTAAGCCTTTAATTTGAATTTCATAACTTCTTTCTTGTTTTAAAAATATGTTTTACATTTACTCTATATATACATGTTATGAAATCTGGTTGCGATTGGTTGAAATGATTATGCCTTATTTTGGAAATTGAAATGTTTTTCTACTGCCATTGGTGTAAAGTGATTTTTCTTGGAAATTGATTTCCTTAGTGGTTTTGAATCGCTAATGATTATTTCCAAAGGTGTTTGGTCTTTTGGCCGGTTAGTTGTAAAAAGTGTTCCCTTTATATAATTAAGCTTTTTTTCACCTTTAGAATGTTTTATAAAAAAGAAAAACCTCTCTTGAGGCATGCCCCCTTGGTTTTAGAAAATGATTATTATGTTGATGGTGTTATTATGTGCCTAATTTTATTCTTGTTCATTGTGTGATGTGAAATAAAGGGAATGCGCTTAAGGAGGGATAAAGTGATTAGTGGTTGAATGGATTTTAGATAAACAAATTGTTATGAAAATGTATGTTTTCGTGATAAATAAAACACACCACCACTTCAAATAAAGCATAATGGGAAACATGGGTATCTAGGTGGGTGGACTAGGACTAGAATGCTAGATGACACGACAGGGGATCATCCTGGTTTCATCTAGAAGGATTAACGCAATGAGACAAACTAAACATATGAATGATATAGGGTCGTGGTTTCTAAGCCACTTTTTCTGATGGTCATGGTTTATAAGCCATGTTTTCTGAGGGTCATGGTTTCTAAGCCACATTTCACCGAGGTACGAGGTCTCTAGGGTCCCACTTGGGCAAGCTGCCTATAGGGATTACCCATGGTGATCTTTTGCAACATAATTCTTGTGATGTAATTTTTCATTTGAGTTGTATCATGCTCGATGTATTATTTTTGAAAACCATATATTAATCTAAATTGGTTTCCTTTCATTTTGAAATGTCAATGCTTGATTGGAACCTATTTTGAAAATGTAGTGGGAGAGAAATTCATTACTTGAAAAATTTAACTCATAACTTGAATTTGAAAAGAATGAAAAACCTTATTTTATTATGGCATATTTTCAAACTCGATTGTTTTGGATTTCATATAAAATGCAAGGGCATAGAGAATTTTTGTATCTTGGCTTTCCTACTGAGCATCTCATTGCTCTTGCCTACTTTACTTTTCAGTTTTAGGTTTCTCTAGTTTTGGATCTCTCTTGGAGAGAGTGTATTTTATGTTCCATGGTGACTGACGAGGTCATTTGTGTTATGTCGTGTTGCTTTGTTTATTCGTTTTTCTGTTGCTGGTTGGTTCAGTTTGTTTTCTTTTGTTTATATTTTTGTTCCATTTTAAGATTATTTAGTTGTCTTTTTTATGGTCCAAATCATTACCAATTGGTTATCTCGATGCCAGGCACAAATTGACAGCCTATGGAGATTGAGAACACCCTTCGGGCCATGTTGCGAACTAACTTGGGTGACTAGTTCAGGGTTCACCCGGGCTGGTTCATGATAATAATATTAACATGGTGTTACATATCAGTAAGGATAAAAAATATTAAATATATTTAAAAATGAAAATATTTGAAATTCTCAGGTTGTTACATTATCTCCCCAAATTAAAATGTGTCCTTGCAATTTATACATTATCTTGGTAGTCAAGGGTTTGATATTTGAAAATAAACAATAATTGAAAAAAACTCTATAAATGAGGTTAATAAAAAAATATTCTTAACAAGAGTGAAAATGAAATGTGAAGTTCACCATAAAACATGTCTTTTAAATAGTAGAACATTAGTGAAAACATGGATATATAAGATAAATCTATCCATCATATTCTGATGGAGATTTATAGAGAACATGTTTATGAGAATGTTTTTGACTACAAAACCATAAACAAGATTTGTGAATAAAGTTCATTTATATCATAAAAATGATGATAATAAGGAAAAGTTTTATTTGAAGATCCTCTTCTTTGTGTGGATAGATTATTTCACTCACTAAGGATAATAGTAAATATATTTTTATATAAAAAATATTTATCCTTCAATTTCTCCATAAACTATTTATACTTCATCTCCTATCACAATTTATATCATATGTCGAATTAGTACATTAACCTCTAAATATACAAACAATGTTCAACTTAAACAATTTTATAAATGGTTAACCTTTTGCTAAAGAACATGATCCAATACTTTAAAATCATTTCTTAGGTAGTTAGTAGTATCCAGTTTACTTTATCCATATCTATCATCTCTGTATCCAACATTATTATCTCAACATTAGAAAAAATTATGGATTTCCTTTCCCTTAACAATGTCTTTTCCAAAAAAATCAACTTGTTATTAAATCACTTTTCTCAGTTATCTGTACCAATAAATATAAATTTTTAAATCCTTGGTAAAAAAATTACTATAGTACAATACTTATACATTCCAAAATACTTATTCTCAAGATATCATCAACAATAAACTTTTAATACATTACTCATGATCAAAACATAGGAAAATTAATCATTTCACTTAATCTATATTAATAGAATAACATTTACCTTGATCCCCTTGCTTCTTCAAATGTCGGTTTCCTTGACACATAGGAATTGATTTTTTTACTGTCCCATCTCACTAAAATTGAAGCATTGAACATTCGAAAATTCATTATTTACTATTAAATAATGAGCATGGTAGACTCTTTTTCCACACTTGAAACAAAATCATTTTCCTCAAGCATATAACAAGGTGTTTCTTTCCACTATTATCACCTATGGGAAAATACTTCTTTCCTTTCTTCCAATTATCCATTTTTCCTAGTTTTCCTCATGTTCTAAAGATTCCCTTTAATTCCATAATACTTAAAGTACTCAATAATTATATTTTTATCACATGATTCTATGTCCTCATATGATTAGAATGCTTGGGAGACTATTTCCCTTCTCAATATTGGATTAAGACTGTGATAGATATAATCCTAATTTCTATTTAAAACACTTACATCGATGAGGTTAATATTCCTTTGACTAGGTTCCATTTCAAACTGATAACATACATGATATTAGATCATATCCAAATGTATAATCTGAAACCTAGAAAAATACTTAACAAATTTTTAAAAATTTATTTGTATCTTGTCTCATTATAATAAACATAGTTTCTTTGGGGTGTTACTATATACTAATCCTCAATGTCTATATTAGTGTTGTTTTACCTAATATATGTTTTCTAAATATAGTTTCCATGGATATTGGTAAAATTATTTGATGCCAACTATAACACACTGACCACATAAGGCTAGAGCTGATGCATTATTTTAATACATCACAATGTCTATAAGAGACAAATCCCAAAGGTCTATACAGTTTAACAATCATGGAAATCTAGATTACATACATGATGCCCATAATACATTAGGAAAAGAAAATAAAACATACAACACAATAAAATAAAATAAAATTCATCCTCCAAACAGTATTCAATGATTTCTTCTTCAGAAACTATGGAAAATAAACATAATAAGGGTGATATCAAATTATCAGTATTGGTAAATACGATGGTAGAAATAAATAAATAATTTAATTTGGAATGGTATATAATTAATCATAATTTAAATTTAAATAACTATTTAAGGCATGAACAATATGGTAATTTAAATGACATAAACATGTGTCATTTTATCAGTAAATTGATAATTAAATACATCCATATGTATGTTGACACAGAATCTCATGGATAAATAATAACTTTGTTTAAATGAGGAAAATTATTAATTATTAGACGTCACGTCAGAGGCACATGAAAACGTATGTTTTTAAGACCTTTCAAAAGACTATTTAAACTATTCTAATTTGGATAACTTATTTGTATCATGAGAACCTATCGTTTCATCGAGGGTCTATATAAGGTCAGGGCCCCACCCATCATTGTATGTCCAAAGCATTCCTTATATTGAGTTATTGATTTAATTAATAATTAATATTCCTTGTCAAATATCCACATTAAGTAAATAATATGTATTCATCAAAAATTAAAAATTGTAGGATAAGTAACAATTAGGGTTGTTGACATTGATGAATGGAAATACTATTTAAATATCATTGAAAACATTCATGATAAAAATAATCCTTAAACATTCCAAAGAGTCCCATACCAGTTTGAGACATTTGAATCATAATTACCAAGAAGTAATAATATTAAATGAAACTTATAATGTAATTAAAATAATGTGATTCATGATATAACATATCAAAAGTTATTATATGCACCATATAAAATAAACTTGGTGCATAACATTACTATATGCCTCAATGAAATGAAATCGAGATGAAATCCCTTACCTTGTGTTTCCATTTTGATTGAACATCTGTCAACCTCCTATATATTAGTTTTAACAATTTTAATAACTTATTATAGAACCATTTTAATATTTATGATATAATATATATAACTATCGTATAATATCTTATTATTTTTTTGTTATCTTTCTTTTTTTATTCTCACTATTTTGGGTGTTAATTTCCTAGTTTTTGAGTAAGTTTTGACTTGTTATTTATTGTTCCTATTGATTATATCTCGGAATAATTATATCCATAATTTAAATATTATATATATTCATTATATATTAATTTATAATAATCTATAAAATTTGGAAATAATAAATGAAATGAAATGTTCATGGAGATGGTAGGCCGCACATACACTGACCACTACTTTCATTTATTTTTCATATTAAAAAAATTAAAACTAATTGATATATATGTATATTATAATTATATTATCATATAAATTTCATATTTTTCAAATATTATTATTTAAATCATCCTATATAAATTCCACGTATAGCCAAAATGAATCTTTTCCCTTTTAAAATCTAGTAGTCCACACGACCACAAATAATGTTATCGTAATTTTACAAAATTAAATGAACAATGGTATGTGTTATAAAATTTTTAAAAAATAGTAAATACATAAATATAAAATATACATATATATTATAAAAATATCATGACCATCACGATTTTCAACCATGGAAGATGGTAAAGAAAAAATGAACAATCCTTGTTTCGTGAGGCGGTAGTTTTCCGTACATAGAAACAATATGTTTGCTACCCATTAGATGGAATTGTGTGTAATTTTTGGTTTAAAACTTTATATAAAAATATTTTAATATAGTTGTGGTTATTAGGTTCTTATATTAACTTAAAATAATAGAAAATTATGGTTTGGGGAAAGAAATTATACTAAAACAATCATTGAATAATGTTACCTCATTTTCGGGTAAATCTTTTTAATTTATAACCAATGGAATCCTTGGATGAATTTATTTCCAAATAGAGTATTATAGTATGGATATAAATAATTTGGGAGCTTATGTTGTCTGGGTTTGGTTGAGACATAAGGCTCAAAGTGGTGTGGGGAATAACAGAAGGAGGTGACATTTTATAATTCAGGTTAGGGGTTCTTTTAGACACACCAAAACTATTAAATTAATATAAAATAATTTTGTATTTAAAATGGATCCAAAATAATTTATTTACAATATAAGATTAGTGTGGGTAGAAATACTCTCAAAAAATAATATTTATACAAGTTCTGGTAAAATTATTATACATATCTTTTGGCTTTAACCCTTAGTTAAACCCTTTAATTCTTACCCTAAAAACATTGCTTATTAATCTTTAAGGGTTAATATAGTTACTATAAAATGCCAAAAGAGCCATAAAATTACACTTTATGACATATTTAACTAAACCTTAATAATTTGGCCGATTTTTTTTTAGAAATTGTATATCATTTAATAAAATATTATTTATTTTAAAATATCATTAGGGTCATTTTTGACACTATTCCTTATTTGAAATTTTAAAAATATCATAACAATATTATGTCTTCAAACTAAATATTTTAAATCATCTTTAATATGTAAAATTAATCTATAAAATTAGTGTATGACATTAATTTTATCAAATTATTTTTATTTTAATATTTTTAATATCATTTATTTTATTATTCCATTATTTAAGAAATTGTTGAATCATCATTGTGTAAACATTTAATTTAATTATTTATTCATTAAAAATTACAAATAAATTACCCTAATTTTGATAAACATTTTTTATTTCAAATGAAAATTTATTTTCAAATATATTCTCTAAATAATCATATTTAAAAAAAATTAATTCTTATCAGAAACATTAGTAAGATATATTGGACTTTACTTTGAATAAAATACTATAATAGACATATGGTCATCCAAGTGGCTCCACGAGGCAATAAAATCATCCAATAGTGATTTTTGTTGAAAATTAGCCAACCGAAAAAATTATTAGAAGTGTTATTGAAATTTAATAAATTTAGGTTTACCCATAATTAATCTATTTACCCTTAACCGTGGTGATTAAAATATTACTAAATTTATTATTCATATACCAAAAAATTAAAGAAACATATTTAAATAATTTTTACCAACTGATTAAAAATATGTAATCCATTTTTAAAAATTCAAAACACATTATTATTCAGTAATTATTTTAAAAGTAATCTAGTTGACGGTGTGATAAAATTGGTTATTAATGTTTAACACATGAAAAATATTGAAATTTGTTTATATCAAAATTCAATGTAAAATTTATTTCAATGAAATAAATTGGATTAAATACTAAAATATTCTAATTTTACATTAAAAATAATTAAAATTATAATTTATCACTACAAATTATTTCCATGAAAATTGAATTTTTTCAAATAAAAGTTAGTATTTTCAATATTCATGAAAAAAGGAAACATAATATAAAAATATCAATAATTCGAGGAAATTATATTTTGATATAGTTTTTTTAAAATAGTAAATTTATTTTTTTCAAATAAAATATAAAAAATTGTCAAAATTTTTATTTAAAATAGGTTCTCCATCAAAAGGTGGAAAAACTGCCTTTATAAAAATATAGGTTTTTCAATATATTAAATGGTTTCTTCCAATCTTATATCTATAAAATAGGTTATATGATTGTCAAAAATATTTGATTGAATATATAAAATATATATTCCATTAATATGATTCATTTATTTAATTAATTTAATTTATTAGGATAAAATGAATTTGTGAGAATAGAGATTGTTCTTTATAAAAACATTTCCTATTTATTTTGTCAGTTATTATATTCATTTCTAAATAATTTTTAACCATTAATTTCAACCATATATTTTCAAAAGATAGTTAATACGATTCATAACTACTAACTTAACAGCCAGGTTATATATTATTATATTAAATAATAATATTTTAATTATATATAATAATTCGGTAAAACTCATCCTTGCATGTAATGAATTCCAACACATTGTTGTCTATAGCGTAAGATTAACATGGTGTTGAGTAAAAATAAAACTAACAAAATAAATAAATATATTCAAAAACGAAAATATTTTAATTTCTTGGGGTGTTACACATTGTAATACGTATCATAATTAAAACATTTATTCCTATCCTATGGAAAAAAATATAATAAATAGTGATCTCATATGATTAGTAAGGGTAGAAAGGGTAGTTATCAGGTATGATTTAGGAAAACTATAAGCATAATAGTATGAGGACATGAGATTAAAATTTTAGAATAATACTCCTAAATTCACATCTAATGATCATGAGTCCTGGAATAAATCACAGGAGTTCAGAAGACATGGATCATTAAGGAATAAAAGAACAGCATCCATGAGATCATAACAATATCATAATATAACATCATAAAATAGTGCAATGAAGTGTTTCATAATCATAACCATATAATATTATTTCTAAGCTACCCACAAATACAATTTTCACATATTAGTCATTGTCTAAACACAATTATACCTACTTTGGTCTTGGGATAACCTCCCATATACCCTCTTTTATGATTGGAATATTCTCTCATGTACCCATTAAGTTCATAAAACATTAATCATTACCCAAATAAATAGTGGGCTATAATATACTATCATGCCCCATAATCATAATCTCTTTATATGTATACCATATTATCCTGAAAACATTTATCATTTCACCACAACATAACCAATGGATAAGAAAATAATTCTCTTCAATATTTTATCATATTAATAAAAAAACATATAGGGCATGAATAAGTAATGCATCATAGAATCATATCCCCCATGAATCATAAGTAACAGGAAAAGCTGTTATCATAGATGAAAAATTATTTTAAAAGTTAAATGGAAGATTTGTTGAGGAAAATACACATTTCAATTAGAAATAAATTATTTCAAATTTAAAAAAAATAAAAATATCAAGGAAAAAATTTCATTAAAAAGAACCATGAAAACTAGAAAGGGAATATTCAAATCAAAGAGTTTTAATGATGGTGGAAAAATCCTTCATTGAGTGCACATTAAAACAAGTATTTAAAAAGTACATAAATTGGAAAATAATAAGAATATTCCTTTAAAACATCCTTATGTAGAGAAAAAAAATGGTAAAATATTTGTTAAAAATCATAGGATAATAGTAAAAACATCTCAAAAATAACATAAATAAAATATTGACATTGATGAAATGATTTTCGAACGAAGAGAGATATAAATTTGATCTTTAAAAAAAATATTATTTCTTAATATTGAGTTCAAAAGGAGATTAAAACGAAATAAAAACATGTAATATAAACAAAAATCTATAGTAGAAGAAACATAATTATATTCTGGAGATACATATTATGTAATTTCATAATCATAAATTTATGATTAAACAATCCTGGTAAAAATGATATTGTATCATAAAATCCTTACCTCAAGTTTGAATTCCATTGTAATCACACTATAATACATTATAATAAATTTAAATTTATTATAATTCCTTGAAAAACAATATATGTACTTATAATCTCATAAATGGTCCAATTATAACATTTAAAAAAACATTTATTAAAAAAAATTCTCTAGTGTGAACTATATCATTTCTTCTAAAATTTTTGGTTCAATAGTTCTCGTACAAGTAAACCGATCATAGATCCATCATATATAAAATGATTATAATTATATAAATACAATATATACTCATTATATACATAATTATGATAATCTATGACAGGTGGATGTAGAAAATTTAATTACAAATTTCTAAGAGATGGTATTATGTACGTACGTATGAATGTTGTTTTCGTTTTCTGGATATAATAATGAAGGAAAGGTAATTAATATTTTATCATTAAAATTTATTATTAAATTATGAATAACATTTATATTTATTAAATCTATAATTATAAGTATTCATGTGAGGTGGTGATCGAAAATGAATCAATTGTCTATGTCCTGGTTGCAGTCCACACGTGTGCATGAGCTATACTTTCTTTTCCCATTTGATGAAAATGAGACTGAAAAAGGTAATTCCATCATCATAATAAAATAGTATAATATTATTTATATTTTATTAGTCATGTTAGTACTGAGACATCATGTTTAGATAACGTACAATAATAAATAAACTTGAAAGATCTCAGTTAAGAACTGTACATCTTTATTGAGAAATCACATTGGGCTCCAAACTAATGCCTTGAAAGGATGGTATTATGATAAAAAAGAACCACTAAGACATGGTGGGGAGTTATAAGTAAATATATTTTAGGGATTTTATGAGATAATAGGCTCTTTAAGTTTTTATAAGAGATTAGAGTGGATGTTCTTTTGTAAGATAAAGAGAGGACAAACTTGGAAATTTTCAAAAAGATTAAAATATATTAATGCCTTATTCTGGAAAAATGCCTCCAAAATGGATCACTTTTATGAGTATATGATATAGGATCAAAATAATAATAAAAATATTATTTATAAACTCTTATATAGAAATATATCACTTATCTCCTAGTTCCCCACCCACCCACCCACCCCCCTAGTATACCAGTTTTAACCATAACTGTGGTACCAAATTTTATTAGTTATTTTATTCATTATGACAAAAAAAATAAAGTGTCCTAATTTCAAAAGTTATAAAATATTATTCAAAATATTTAATTCATTGTATGAAATCAAATTTCTATTAGTGGTTAAAATTAATTTTAAAATAAACCCATAAACCCATAGAAAAATGGTTTATTAGATAAATATATTTTTAGGTATAAAAATGTTTTTAAACCAAAATTAAGCATAACATGGATTAAAACATTCATTTATTGGATTATTGTTTATAAAAAGGAACTAATAAAATTTTAAAATAAATTCAAAACATAATGTGACTTTGTAAATTCTTGAATAGAATATACATTTTTCTATAAAATCTTACTTTTTAATATTCACTGAAAAAATAATATTTTTTTAAAATAAAATGTTTTCACCATTTGATAATTTTAATATGATATTTTTAGAAAAATATACCTTTTTAATAAAATAAAAAATTAAAAAAGAGAAAAAAACTAATTATAAAATTTGTGTAAAAAATGAAATAAGACCCATTTTTGAAGAAAACATATTTTTGAAGCATAAAATAAATTTATCGATAACTAAGTAATTATTTATTATAAATTATTAATTAAATTTTCATTAAATAAAATTATTATGCATGTTCTTAATAATTTGGTTATTCTTATTTATACCTCTAATTTACCGACTAGGTTACAATGATATACTATCTCATGTTTTATTTAGACTTAGGGTTGCATGTAAAATAAGATATCAAATACTTTATGTTTATTTAATATTAAAATATATATATTATAACACCCTTATATTATATAAAATAAAAATATGTTCAATAGAATATTCAACATGAAACACCGAACATAAAGGACCCACAATATTTATAATCGTTATAAATTATCCAATAAATTGGTTGGTAGGAATATTATTACATGTTTTATAATATATATATATATGTAATTAAATATAAAATATTAATAAATTTTTATTAAATCATCAATTGATTTCTATTAAAGTACTTTTATTCTTCAAAAATAAGTTCTCGTCACAAATAATTTTATTACTTTTTATGAAACAATACTATAATTATTTTATTGGAAATTTCAGAAAAATTAACTAAAAATATATAATTTATTTTTGAAATCAGAAAATAAAAATCTAATTTGGGTGAAATTTTTTCTTGTTTCATTAAATATTCATTTTTCATTGAATAGTGAAAAATTCCGATTTTAAAAAAAATCTAATTTGTTTTCAATAAATTATGAAATTTAAAAGACCTATTATTTTGTGAATATTATTTCATGTAGAATAAGTTTTATTTAGTTATTTTTAATCAATAGAATTTATTTTTAATCAACATCATATGGTATTTTAGAAAATATTTGTCTTTGAGTTTAAAAATGGGATTTTCTAAAAAACTTTTATAATGAAAATAATGTTTCCACTTTTTGATTAGTTAAAAACCTACTAATGAGGAAGAATATAAATTAAATTCATATATAATATGTCATTAAATATTATTTCATATACATATAATAATAATTATTATTATTAGATTTAATATAAAATCATCTTTTCTTTGAAAAATACACTTCGTGGAAACCCACTTTCTCATCACATCTATTGGTTTTGTTTTAAATTAAAATTTTCAAATTATATGTATTGAGTTTAGTAAAATGGATTTCATATTTGGAATCATAATAATTTATATTATATAATAATGTCAAATTATTTTTTACTATAATGAATAGTGAGAATAAAAAAAAATTATCATGGTTTAAGAAAAAGCTGGTTTATCA
Organism: Viscum album; assembly: GCA_963277665.1. Lineage (NCBI taxonomy): Eukaryota > Viridiplantae > Streptophyta > Magnoliopsida > Santalales > Viscaceae > Viscum > Viscum album. Next base: position 719,004,949 of record OY728164.1, on the reverse strand, counting down.
TGGATTAAAATAAAAAATGATAAGGGTTACAGTGACCTAAAACCTTTTCTAAAAACTATATTATTGATAAATTTAGACCTTATAATGTATAATTATTTATAATTATCCATTTTGGGTCCTTTTCCCTTGTGAAAAACGTGGGTTCACCATTTTCTTTTCAAGGATTCCAATTGTCCCACTCTCCTCTCTTATAAAAGGTCACCCCATATCCTCTCTTATTAACACCTTAAATCCCATTAAGTTCGGACAATACCTGTCCAAGTCACACCAAAAATTCTATAACCTCAGCCAATAATCTTTTTTTATAAATTTATTCTAGTAATACCTTAGGTGTAATCCTAAATAGATGGTCCGAGAAGAGTTAAAATCTCTAAAAGTACATTATTTATTTATTTATTTTTCAACAAATATAAAATATTCTTCAACTATGATAATATGATAAAACCAGTAATTAATAATTAATTATATTTTAATATATTAATTTCATAAACAAAGTCTATATCCTCTTCCATCAACTATCATGGATTTTTTAATAATAAATTTAAAGTATACGTATATGATATTTGTAAAACATTTATTCTTATAGAGTTATTATATCACATATTCCTTTTTTACTTTATATTCTTCTGGGGATATGATAATATTGTTTGTGTGTACGGAAGACTACCACCTCGTGAAGCAATGTTATTCATTTTTCACTAATACATTACATGGAAGGTAATAAGAATAATTTTAATTTATATATGTGATATAAATGAAATAATAATGAGATTCATGTCATATTTATTTATTTTAAGATAATTTAACATTTTATTTCATACACTGAAAAATTATAATGTTGTTTGTGTACGTGTGGACTACCGCCACCATGAAGAGAGGTGATAATTTTTCATCACCACATCATAAGAATGGTATGTATAATTATATTTAAATAAATAATATTATACTTCTATAATCATTTTTAGATAAATTAATATATAACTTCTTTTTATTTTGATCATTGAAAAATGAAAATGCTACTCATACATGCGTATGACCTACTTCTCTATGAGCATAACATAGTCCATTTTTCATATCTATTTTTCATTATTAGTTTAAAAAGTATAATTTTTTTAATAAATATGATAATTATTTCCTGATTATTATTCGATTTATTTTGAAATAATGACCTCTTTGACCATATTCAATGCACTAAATCTATTTTGAAACAATGAATCAAATACCCTCAAAAAACCTATTGTGGGATCAACTTATTATGTATTAAAATATGTATTTATATTGTGATAAAACAAATGATTTATTTAAAATGCGTTAAACCTATAAATTTTACCAATAAATCATATAATTGATTTAAATTTTCTATATAGAATTTAGAGGTCATACAATTAAAGTTGGGACTCGAGGTATGGGTTTTCACATCTCTCTTTTACATCTGGGAGACATATGCTATATTCACCTATTATTTATATTTTTTGTTTTATATAAATCCAATTTTACATGAAATATCATGAATCCATTATAAATAATGGTATTTTAAGTTTCAATTTAAATTAGTTCTTCCAATTCATATAACATTAATGTTACCAATGGGTAAGGAATTTCATTACTCAATTTATTTTCATTAGGTTATATTACTTCTTCATTCTATTTCATATTATATGATTATGATTGTAGTTAATTTTTATTATATTTTGTTTCATTTTTACTTTTATCTATATTAACATTGTATACATATAAGGTATTCACTGATTAATTCCTAGATTCAGTAGTATAATTTCTGTAAGGGTTATTCTTCTAAAATTTTATTTCCATTATATATACATTTATGATATGAATGTATATTAATTTTTGAGGCATATATACCTATCTTTAACATGATATATAATGAAACTACTTATGTTAATGTTATTTAAAGTTTCATTTGAAGTTATTATTTCATGGGGCTTGTAATTAAAGAGTTTTCAATGATGTAAAGGATTTATATTACAATATCTAATCTATCAAGATTTTTTATACCTGTGTTTATTTTATAGGAAATAATATGATGTTATTTTCATGATCCAAACTATTTTATTGTCGACTTTTCTGATTTATTTTCAACTATTTAATTTCAATTTACTCAATTATTTATTTAATAAATATCAGGAAAGCCTTTTGTAAGGGATGTCAATCTTGTATTTTATTTTAGATTAGGTATCGTTCACTTCTATAGAAATTTTTTTTTAATTCAACAAAATTATTTCTAAAAAAAATATTTAATAAATATAATTTACATGGTCTTGGACCATATTTTTAAATTTTTTGAGATGAAATTTCTTATTGTTTTTCAAATGACTCACTTCTAACTCCATTATTCAAATTTTTTTGAAAATAATGTTTATTCATAAAATTTACAACATTAATGGATTTTACCACCATCATTAAAATTATTTTCATTAAACCTTTTATTATGTGTTTCCATGTTTTTTTTCAAAGAATGATCTTTTTTCAATGTTCTATGAATTTTGAGTTTTTAAAATTGATTTCAAAAATGAACAGGTTATTTCCCTCAAAAATGTTTTTGATGATATTTTAATGGTATTTTAATTCATCAACATAAATAAAAATTCTTTGTTGATTCTGATAAAATGGGGATATTGTATAATAATAACATCATAATTCTATATTTGTATGGAATATGATTTGTTTCAAAGAGTTTTTTATGGAACTCATCTCTTTCCATAGGTTAATCATGTTTCAAAGACATTGTTGTAAAACTAATTTATTTTCCATTAGTTAGTCAGGTTCTGAAAATAATAAAGGTTATTTTAATGAGTTTATGAATAAATTAATGATATGTGTAATTTAGTTAAGATATTGTCCTGGATATTGTTTATAATGATGTATGGTTACATTATAAACCAATAACATGTGGTTCTATTATAAACCAGGAATGGGTGGTAACATTATAAACCAAGGATGGGTGGTTTTATTATAAACCATGGATTGGTGGGTCCATTATTTTTATCCATGTTAATTGGGTAATTTGGATATGGAAATCATACATATTGTTTATTAAATTTTTTGGAGTTATATGATGATAATTTTCCCACAATACTGAAATGTTTTATCTATTCTTTCTATGGATTTACAATGTGTCCTATGATAGATATTGATATCACATGGCTCACGGTAATTGATTATGATGAGTCATACCTTTCTTAAGGCCTTATTACTTATTTTCATGACTTATTATCCATGTATTTATGTGTATGAATATTCTTATGTTGTAATCATGCACATTGATTATTCCATGATACCCTTATTCACTTGTTCTGCTCACTGATGATATTAAATTAGTAATTCTTATGTTTACACTTGTGGAGTATTTGATCTCACCTTTATTTTGTTTCCTTTTCCTCAGGTTATCAAGTATGGTTTTGAATTAATTATTTCTAAAATGGTTTAATATGGATGATGTTGTTGGCCTAATATGAAATCTGAAATTATGGGTATAGTGGATGTCACGAACCAACCTGGGTCGACCCTGAACCGGTCACCCGAGCCGGTCCGCGACATGGCCCGAGAGGCGTTCCCGATCCTCCCGGGCTGGCGACAAGCGCCAGGGCATCAACAGAAGCTATGGGAACGATTTCGCCCAATATAAATAAATAAGACAGTGAAAATAATACAGAGCAGCGCAGAAAAGATAACCAAATAAAGTGACTAAACAAGAACAAACAAGAATCAAACTAACCAAACACGACGCGCGAACAAACTCCGTGCGACCTCGCGGGTCGCTCTCCGACTCAACGATCAGGCGTCGCCCTAGGCGAGCGCACTCAAGCTATATCCTGCACAAACACTAAAAACAGAAAAGAACTATAGGCGTGAGTATTAAAACTCAGTAGGCTAGCCCGATATCTATTCCCAATGCACTACCTTTAAAATAAAAGAAACATTATTTCAAGTTTGAACTACAATTTATAAAAGTATGTTTTTCTAAGCATTTTACTTAAAAACAAAGTACGAACCATTACCCTTAGCCATTTCAAAATTTGGGTTCATTTCATTAGTGTCAATGACATTTCAGGAAAGGGAAAAGTGATGTTTAAATTTTCAAATTTGTACAAAGGGAATTAAACACTTTTATTTGAAAACAATTTTTTTTGAAACCTAATCAAAAGCAATTTACCATTTTCCAAAGGAAACAATACACCAGAATGCACAAAGTAAAACACACAGCAAGGGAAATGTAGGTATACATGTGAGCATCATAATCATTACTGCAAGCTACAAAGCTGAATAGACATGGGTGAACCTAGGAGATTGAGAATAAACCAGAAGACACCAATACATGAGAAATCATCCTTATTGACATGTCACGATGAAATCAAAACGCACAACACGCTCGACCATCCACTCACAGGCAGGTCGAGGGCAAATCCCATAGCAATAAACCCAATATATCCACCTACTATGGGCCACTGGTCAGTACCATAACCTACCAGTGCAGCAATCGTTCTTAGAATATTCTCTCAATATGCCAGATTCCCATGTCTCAAGTGTTTGAAAAAGGGGTGAGCCAACTAATGCCAACCGAGCATCCAATCACATACATATATATATATAAAGCACAACAGGCATCACCCGAGCCACTCCGTGGAACAGCCTCATGCCTTTTACTACTCAAGTAACCGGGAGCCTCTAAGCGCGGCCTCCCCAATAATCAATTTCAACCAAGGCATGAGAGTCGCCCTAAGAGGGTTTTTATAAAAACATTTCCATCGCTTTCCATAAAGTGCCAAACGGGCATTTAATACAGTTCACAATTACTACCAAAACCAGTTTAAAACTATTTGAAGAATCCACAAAACACTACTTCACAGGTTTCCAGTATTTTTATAAACCAAACCAAACCATTTTCTTTTCCAAATAAACTTTAAGAGCCAACCGGGCAATTTCTCAAACGAACCAGTGTATTTTTTCACGCTTCAAAAGAAATCATTTCTCATTAAACCAGAACTCTGTTTTATATTCTGTGAATTATGTTTAAAATCCAAACGGGCATTCTTTCATTATTGGGTGTCCGCTCGTAAAAAGGGTGTTTCATGTGTCGTGTATAAAATAAACGGCTCCTTTTGACATTAAATAACCATTTAAAAATTTACCCTCTTATATTAAAAATTAATTATCGTATATTATCTCATATTTATTATAATTAATAAAATGTTGATTTTGAATAATTAGGGTGCGCAAACAGCATGAAATAATATAACTTAAATTTTAAAAGCAGGGCAAAGGGGACCTACCTCAAAATCAAAACGAGACGACAAAACAACTTTGGAACCGAGGTGCGATGACACAACGCGTGTCCGAAGCCACGTGATAAAGTCCGACACTCTGCATAATCAAAACCAAGGACTCAGACACATCCAAAAACTCACCAGAGCATGTCAAACCAAGCGTCGGAAAGAAACGCTCACCTTGAAACCAAAGCGCGGCGACGATGGAACCTCGGAAACAAAGCGCAACGATGGCGCTCCCTCGGAAACACCCTGCGCGGGCCCTCAAATAATAATCCTACCAAAATAAACATAAAAAGATAACCCCCAACAAATAAAAGGCCAAAGCGATAATAATAAATATAATAATAATAATAATAATAATGATAAAATTAATAATACTAATAATAATAAAAATAAAGATGATAATAATAATAATAGTAATAAAATTAATAATAATAATAATAATAATAATAATAAAATTAATATTAATAATAATAATAATAAAATTAATAATAATAATAATAATAAAATAAATAATAATAATAATAATAATAAAATTAACAATAATAATAATAATAATAATATTAGCAATACTAACATTAATAATAATTATAATATGATAATAGTATTAATAATAATAATAATAATATAATAATGATAACAATAATAACAATAATAATAATAATAATATAATAATAATAACAATAATAACAATAATAATATAATAATAATATTATTATTATTATTATAATTACAATATCAAAATATTAATATTTACAATAATGATATAATAACTAACCTATTAATAATAATAACAAAAGAAAACATAATATTTAATTAGATAACTTAAAATAATAAACTAAAATAAATAATAAAAAAAATAAAGAAAAAAAAACAGACCTGCGGCCGAACAGGGCGCCGGAACGGAGAAGAAGAGGAAGGAAAAGAAAGGAAAGAAGAAGGAGAGAATAGGAAGAGGAGAAGAAGAAGAAGAGAAGGAGGAGAAGAGGAGAAGAAGAAGAAGAGAAGAAGAAAAGAAGAAGGAGGAGAGAGCAGGGGTGCCGGCGGTGTGTTGCGGGTGCTGCTGCGGACGAGGTCGGGTAGCAGGGTGCCGGAGGTGATGCTGGGGAGAAAGGAGCCGATGCTAACTGTGTGCGAGAACGAGGAAGGTGGCGCTGGTTTTTGAGGAGGTTGAGCGGGCTGCTACATGCGGGAGGAGGAGAGGTCTGGTCGGAGGCGCGGCGGAAGCTTGCCGGGCGCCGGAAGAAGGCCGGCAGGGGGCTCGCGCGGGCTGGCTGGGTGCGTGGGTGCTGTTTCTGTGTCGCGCTGGGCCGAGGGGATGCTGCAACGAGGGAGGACACCGAGTAGGGGGGGTCCGCTGGAGGCAAGTCACCGGGTAGCAGGGGCGGACAGAGAGGATGCAACGGGGAGAAGAAGAAGAAAGAAAAATGGAAAAGAAAAGGGAGAGGGAGAGAGATGGGGGGTGGCGGCGGCTCCAGCGGGGAGAAAGAAGAAGGAAAAAATATATATATATATATAGGGGGCCTGCTAGGGTTAGGGAAAATAGGGGGAAAGAAAAATAGAGAAAAGAAAATAGATAAAAAAAAGAAATAAATAAATGAAACAAAAATAGTGATAATAATAAAAGAATGATAATAATAAAAATAATAATAACTTTAATCTCTAATAACAATAATTTCATTTCATAATAATTATTTTATTTGAATAGCGCAACTGCGCGGTCCGCACATGCCTCTAATGACTGTGCGCGAACTAAGCGTGAGCTTTTGTCTGATCCAGAAGTTGTCAGACCGGTGTCCAGGCTGTCCGCACAGTCTCTGCCAAGCATGTAGTGCATGCGCACTAGTCTAAAACTCACCCCAACTCTCGAAAAGAGAAAATAAATAAATAAATAACCATAATAATTAATAACATCTTTATTAAGATCAATTATAATAATAATAATAATAATAATAATTATAATAATAATCATGATGATAAAAATACAAATGATAAAAATACTCATTTCGTCTTAAATAATAAAAACAATTATGAACTGATAACAATAGATGTGCGCCTTAAATATAAATAGTCTATTTAAAATTTTCCAAAGACAACGGGATGCGAAAATACACCGGACAAGGACGAGCGGGGGTTCCAGAACAGGCTCCGCTCACGCGCCCAACGACGTCACGTCAAAAAGTGCACTTTTTAACAAAAACTCAAAAACCTGGTCCGATACTGAACATGAACCGCAGCAATATAATTTAAATTCAAAGAAATCATAAAATAAAATAAACGCACGGTTTGGGGTGCGACAATTCTCCCCACCATAACGCTTTCCGCCCCCGGAAAGCCACAACACCAACCAGTCGATCGATCAACACCTAAGGATTTCACAGAACACGATCCAACCTCTTAACCAAGGATGTCACAACGACTACCAGCGGGACTGAACCTCATTGCCCAAAGTAAATCACCAACAGAGAGAGGCCCGAACGGGCTCCCCACCATAAGAACAACACTAGAATTCAATAACTATTTAAGAGAAAACCCAACGAGACTCATGGTGTGTCTCCCCACCATAAAAGGACTGACCTCTTAGCGGCCAACCAGAAGACTAACTTAGGCCAGAACCGGGCCTTACTCAAGCTATGAAAGCACAGAAAAACATTTAAACCGCTTACTCTCGTCCGAAAGGGATCGAAGCTTAAATGGATACTTTGCGCAACTAAAACCCTAACCCCTTGGGCGGGGAGGGTGGGCCCAAGGATCAAATCACTAAAACTATGACGTATGACTACTCACGACCCATCACTTCGGGATGGACACGAACCAGGGCCGCAACTGATTTACATCAGTGGCCCACGCAAAGTCACTGATCAGCAACTTACATCCAAAAGGCACAATTCCCGACATTACACGAGGGATAAGTCCATCGCGCACTTTGCGATAAGAGAGAACTACAACGACAGAGAAACCAGAGCAACAACACCAAAACTATCTCACCACGAAGATAGAGGCACGACTTTCACCAGACTCTTTAAAACTTCCCCCCCCCCCCCCCGGGGGGTTCCTGACTACGCGCCGGCTTCACTCCGAGACCTTTTGGCTGGAGCTCTGATGGATGAAGCATCTCCTGCCTCGCAGTCAGGTTCTGATAATCCCAATGAGATACATACATCTTTTGATCTGACAGATTGAAGGATAAGATTTTAAAATTAAAACACACCAGCATTGAAAGCCGAGGTTCATCAAAAGACCCATGAAGTTCCCATACATTTCAAACCCAAAACACCACCAGTATAACTACAACGATAAAAGATCCCTTAAACTGAAAGGAAACTTACACCAAGAACTCTGAACAAAGACCCAATAGCACATTACTTCTGAGAACACCCTCTGCGACGATTTCTTGCAATGCCCCGACAAAATCGTCGCAAGTGACCCAGACGTCCACACACCTGGCAGGGTTTCGGAGCGCTTGGGCACTATGACTTCTTGTGACCCCGCTTGCCACATTGATAACACACAATAATCTCTCGCTCCGAAGAGGTTGATGAAAGATCTCGAGGCCTCTTGATTCCACGAACTGATTCATCCACTTCCATTTGCTTACTCATCTCCTTTCCAGAACCTTCACCAGTGCTCATAGGGATCGAAGGAGGGAGAACTACTTCGAGCACTCCTGCCATCGCGGCTTCGATACGAAAAGCTTGTCTTGCCACATCGACAAAAGAAGTTAGGTTGGACTCTGAAACCTTCGACTGTAGATCAGGGCGGAGACCCGCCTCGAAGCGTCGAGCCTTCACGGGGTCATTTGTGGCATACTCTGAATCATAAGGTACTAGCTCCACAAAGCGATGGAAATATTCTAACACGGATCCGTCGCCCTGCTGCAGACAACACATTTCCATCCCCTTCCTCACCCTATCTTCCTCAGAGAAATACTGGCGAATGAACGAGGCCTTGAAAAACTCCCAAGTAATCTCTTGACGGGGTTTGTCCCGAGACACTGACTTCCACCACATCCACGGTGAACCTTCAAGCATGAAGGTCGCAAACTTGACCTTCAACGACTCGGGCAACTCAATGAGGCTAAAGTCCCTTTCAATCTTCCACATCCACTCCTCTGCCACAGAAGTTTCTTCTTGACCATAAAAGAGAGGTGGATCGAGCTTCCGAAACTCAAGCATAAAATCCTTAGGTTGATCAACCGCACTACGATCACCCATCGAAGCTTCAAAGGGATAACCGCTGGACAAGGAAAAGTCAAAACCCCAATCAAGGCCAACTCAACGAATGAATAACAACCTCAAAATCAAACACTGCATAGGTGACAAGCTCAAAATCCGAGAAAACAAGTTATCATAACATCAAAAAAAAAATCTCTTTGAAAACATCTTTAATTTAGAACAAGCTTAGTGGGTTAAACCTTCGCCATTGGTATTCTTTAGAGCCTCACTCACATGCATGTATCCGTGCCACCCAGGGCATCCATCCACCATACCAGAAATCCATCCACATTTCCAACATACCAAAATTCATGTGAGTACTCATCGGAACACCAAGGCCAAAACAGAGCAACTTCATTTTCCAAAAACAATTTATTCATACCACTTCTTTTAAAACAATCCACAAATTAAACATGTCATTTCAAACAACACTTTTTTTTCAAAACCAACTTTTCTGATTCAAACCACTTTCAAAAATCAAGGGAAACACAAAACAACTCAAACAGGGGACTAGTGTCAGTGGGTGACTTGACCATATGGTTGGCGGCCATATGCCAAACACGTCACTAACACAGAGAGCCTTCTTGGACCATGCCCCTAGCTCTGCATGGCTTGCCAAGCCATGCGGGTTAGGAGGACTAGTGGCCCAACTCCCTTTGTCGTATCCCAATCGCAAAACATTTCCAAAAAATCCCAAACAAACAAATTAAACCGGACTTCCCCTGGAAACCTGAGGATTGGTACGGGCAAGAGTTCGCGACGCTCTTCTCGCACCTAGCCCTCAAGTCCCGACAATCCTACTCCGTCTACCTTGACATCCCAAATAACAAAGGGCGCTCTGAAAAGTGAGGTCTGCTAAGAGCAAACCTCCTCTGATACCATTTTGTCACGAACCAACCTGGGTCGACCCTGAACCGGTCACCCGAGCCGGTCCGCGACATGGCCCGAGAGGCGTTCCCGATCCTCCCGGGCTGGCGACAAGCGCCAGGGCATCAACAGAAGCTATGGGAACGATTTCACCCAATATAAATAAATAAGACAGTGAAAATAATACAGAGCAGCGCAGAAAAGATAACCAAATAAAGTGACTAAACAAGAACAAACAAGAATCAAACTAACCAAACACGACGCGCGAACAAACTTCGTGCGACCTCGCGGGTCGCTCTTCGACTCAACGATCAAGCGTCGCCCTAGGCGAGCGCACTCAAGCTATATCCTGCACAAACACTAAAAACAGAAAAGAACTATAGGCGTGAGTATTAAAACTCAGTAGGCTAGCCCGATATCTATTCCCAATGCACTACCTTTAAAATAAAAGAAACATTATTTCAAGTTTGAACTACAATTTATAAAAGTATGTTTTTCTAAGCATTTTACTTAAAAACAAAGTATGAACCATTGCCTTTAGCCATTTCAAAATTCGGGTTCATTTCATTCGTGTCAATGACATTTCAGGAAAGGGAAAAGTGATGTTTAAATTTTCAAATTTGTACAAAGGGAATTAATCACTTTTATTTGAAAACAATTTTTTTTGAAACCTAATCAAAAGCAATTTACCATTTTCTAAAGGAAACAATACACCAGAATGCACAAAGTAAAACACACAGCAAGGGAAATGTAGGTATACATGTGAGCATCATAATCATTACTGCAAGCTACAAAGCTGAATAGACATGGGTGAACCTAGGAGATCGAGAATAAACCAGAAGACACCAATACATGAGAAATCATCCTTATTGACATGTCACGATGAAATCAAAACGCACAACACGCTCGACCATCCACTCACAGGCAGGTCGAGGGCAAATCCCATAGCAATAAACCCAATATATCCACCTACTATGGGCCACTGGTCAGTACCATAACCTACCAGTGCAACAATCGTTCTTAGAATATTCTCTCAATATGCCAGATTCCCATGTCTCAAGTGTTTGAAAAAGGGGTGAGCCAACTAATGCCAACCGAGCATCCAATCACATACATATATATATATAAAGCACAACAGGCATCACCCGAGCCACTCCGTGGAACAGCCTCATGCCTTTTACTACTCAAGTAACCGGGAGCCTCTAAGCGCGGCCTCCCCAACAATCAATTTCAACCAAGGCATGAGAGTCGCCCTAAGAGGGTTTTTATAAAAACATTTCCATCGCTTTCCATAAAGTGCCAAACGGGCATTTAATACAGTTCACAATTACTACCAAAACCAGTTTAAAACTATTTGAAGAATCCACAAAACACTACTTCACAGGTTGCCAGTATTTTTATAAACCAAACCAAACCATTTTCTTTTCCAAATAAACTTTAAGAGCCAACCAGACAATTTCTCAAACGAACCAGTGTATTTGTTCACGCTTCAAAAGAAATCATTTCTCATTAAACCAGAACTCTGTTTTACATTCTGTGAATTATGTATAAAAGCCAAACGGGCATTCTTTCATTATTGGGTGTCTGCTCGTAAAAAGGGTGTTTCATGTGTCGTGTATAAAATAAACGGCTCCTTTTGACATTAAATAACCATTTAAAAATTTACCCTCTTATATTAAAAATTAATTATCGTATATTATCTCATATTTATTATAATTAATAAAATGTTGATTTTGAATAATTAGGGTGCGCAAACAGCATGAAATAATATAACTTAAATTTTAAAAGCAGTGCAAAGGGGACCTACCTCAAAATCAAAACGCGACGACAAAACAACTTTGGAACCGAGGTGTGATGACACAATGCGTGTCCGAAGCCACGTGATAAAGTCTGACACTCTGCATAATCAAAACCAAGGACTCAGACACATCCAAAAACTCACCAGAGCATGTCAAACCAAGCGTCGGAAAGAAACGCTCACCTTGAAACCAAAGCGCGGCGACGATGGAACCTCGGAAACAAAGTGCAACGATGGCGCTCACTCGGAAACACCCTGCGCGGGCCCTCAAATAATAATCCTACCAAAATAAACATAAAAAAGATAACCCCCAACAAATAAAAGGCCAAAGCGATAATAATAAATATAATAATAATAATAATAATAATGATAAAATTAATAATACTAATAATAATAAAAATAAAGATGATAATAATAATAATAGTAATAAAATTAATAATAATAATAATAATAATAATAATAAAATTAATATTAATAATAATAATAATAAAATTAATAATAATAATAATAATAAAATAAATATTAATAATAATAATAATAAAACTAACAATAATAATAATAATAATAATATTAGCAATACTAACATTAATAATAATAATAATATGATAATAGTATTAATAATAATAATAATATAATAATGATAACAATAATAACAATAATAATAATAATAATATAATAATAATAACAATAATAACAATAATAATATAATAATAATATTATTATTATTATTATAATTACAATATCAAAATATTAATATTTACAATAATGATATAATAACTAACCTATTAATAATAATAACAAAAGAAAACATAATATTTAATTAGATAACTTAAAATAATAAACTAAAATAAATAATAATAAAAAATAAAGAAAAAAAAACAGACCTGCGGCCGAACAGGGCGCCGGAACGGAGAAGAAGAGGAAGGAAAAGAAAGGAAAGAAGAAGGAGAGAAGAGGAAGAGGAGAAGAAGAAGAAGAGAAGGAGGAGAAGAGGAGAAGAAGAAGAAGAGAAGAAGAAAAGAAGAAGGAGGAGAGAGCAGGGGCGCCGACGGTGTGTTGCGGGTGCTACTGCGGACGAGGCCGGGTAGCAGGGTGCCGGAGGTGATGCTGGGGAGAAAGGAGCCGATGCTAACTGTGTGCGAGAACGAGGAAGGTGGCGCTGGTTTTTGAGGAGGTTGAGCGGGCTGCTACATGCGGGAGGAGGAGAGGTCTGGTCGGAGGCACGGCGGAAGCTTGCCGGGCGCCGGAAGAAGGCCGGCAGGGGGCTCGCGCGGGCTGGCTGGGTGCGTGGGTGCTGTTGCTGTGTCGCGCCGGGCCGAGGGGATGCTGCAACGAGGGAGGACACCGAGTAGGGGGGGTCCGCTGGAGGCAAGTCGCCGGGTAGCAGGGGCGGACAGAGAGGATGCAACGGGGAGAAGAAGAAGAAAGAAAAATGGAAAAGAAAAGGGAGAGGGAGAGAGATGGGGGGGTGGCGGCGGCTCCAGCGGGGAGAAAGAAGAAGGAAAAAAATATATATATATATAGGGGGCCTGCTAGGGTTAGGGAAAAGAGGGGGAAAGAAAAATAGAGAAAAGAAAATAGATAAAAAAAAAGAAATAAATAAATGAAACAAAAATAGTGATAATAATAAAAGAATGATAATAATAAAAATAATAATAACTTTAATCTCTAATAACAATAATTTCATTTCATAATAATTATTTTATTTGAATAGCGCAACTGCGCGGTCCGCACATGCCTCTAATGACTGTGCGCGAACTAAGCGTGAGCTTTTGTCTGATCTAGAAGTTGTCAGACCGGTGTCCAGGCTGTCCGCACAGTCTCTGCCTAGCATGTAGTGCATGCGCACTAGTCTAAAACTCACCCCAACTCTCGAAAAGAGAAAATAAATAAATAAATAACCATAATAATTAATAACATCTTTATTAAGATCAATTATAATAATAATAATAATAATAATAATAATAATTATAATAATAATCATGATGATAAAAATACAAATGATAAAAATACTCATTTTGTCTTAAATAATAAAAACAATTATGAACTGATAACAATAGATGTGCGTGTTAAATATAAAGACTCTATTTAAAATTTTCCAAAGACAACGGGATGCGAAAATACACCGGACAAGGACGAGCGGGGGTTCCAGAACAGGCTCCGCTCACGCGCCCAACGACGTCGCGTCAAAAAGTGCAATTTTTAACAAAAACTCAAAAACCTGGTCCGATACTGAACACGAACCGCAGCAATATAATTTAAATTCAAAGAAATCATAAAATAAAATAAACGCACGGTTTGGGGTGCGACAGTGGAAAAGATACCCTCTTGAATTCAGTGGTATTGTTTATGTAAGAGTTTTTTCAAAAATCTCTAAAACTCTAAACATAAAAGGTCCTTGAGAATATATGTTATCAAATATTTTCTATTGATATTTTATTTTTATATAGAAAAAAATTAATCACCTTCAGTGGTATCAAATCATAAAATTTATTGTTTATTATTTCAGCATCAGATCCAGGAGTGCAGTTTTAGGGTAGTTATATATGGTATTAATGGATAGGTTTAGATAAAATTGGAGTTTATGATATTTTAATCTGATGTTATCTTAAGAGTTATGGATACCATCATAGGTTTATGATATTGAGGATGATTTTATGTTAAAATTCGTAGACACACCTTTTTTAGGTGGTAAGCGATGAAATCATAAAGTGATTAATGACACATTAAAAGATGTTTTATTTAGTTAAAGTATATGTTGATCTTTAGTTTAATAATAATTGTGAATTTAAATTTTTTGGAAATAGTATTAAATGTATTCATAACCTCTAGGGTTTATATGATTTTGGATATTGAGGTAATTATGGGAACATATGTTATATCCTATAGATAACCACGGGGTTGGAAAGTTATCTGGTGGCAATGTGATTAATGTAATTTAAAAAATCCCCATATTTATTGATTGAAGGTTGAGATTTATGACATAAGATTTTAGATTTAAACACTCTTTAATTTTTTGTATATTTTTGAATGATTTAGTTTGAAATTTTCATATTGTTGTTGAGTTTCATAGATTAAGGTATTATATCATCATATGAATGTTAATTTATTAAGAGAATTATCCTTCCATGTGAAACAATATTTGGTATTTTTTAATTTCTAAAGATACCTGAAATATATTCATTATTAATTTTATTCTTATGTGTTCATTAAAAGTTTATTTTAGTGCTTCAATAATGAAAAAAAATCATTTTGAATAATCATTTTTTATAGAAAACAATGAAATTATGGTGGAAACTAATAAATGGATGAAATTATACTCGTCTTGTAAGTATATTTTCTTATTCCATTATTCTATATGGAAAATAATACCTAAAATCTTGGAAAAGGATCTTGAAATAAAAAATTATCCCAATACCTTCATTTCTAATGAACTGATGGTCATTTCACTAATTGAATATTTCTGGTTTTGAGGTCCTTAACATTCAATTTATCATTCACTTTCAAATGGTCAATGATATCTATAACTCTATATAATTATTTATTCTTGTCTTCCTTGTCAAACTATTCACTTTCCACATATTTAATTCTATTTGGAGTTCTAGAATTTTATATTATAGATGACCTTCACAAATCCTTTCCTATATTATCAATAGGATGTTTTAATAACCTTTTTTTGGATGTGGATTTCCAAAAAAAAGGTATTTTCAAATATCCAACCTCTGATTAAAAATATAAAGTTTAAATTTGAAGAAATTGTTTACTAAAGTTGGGGGGATGTAACACCATGATATTTTAGAAAATAAAACTATGTTCGATAGCACATTCAACATGCAATATCAAGCTTACATGACCTGTGATATAAATAAGCATTATAAACAAGCCCTTAAATTATTGATTATTTATAGTATAAACTAATTTATTATATATATATATATATATGAGACAATATAAATTATTTATAATTGTTTAGTAAATAACTAATAAATTTTTTTTAATATAATTTTATTCTTCAAAAATATTTTTTCCTAAACATTATTTTTATTGCATTTCCAAAAAAAATATTTTCCGAACTTTTCGAAATTATATTTTAAAAAATAATTTTTATTTTTGAAATAAACATAATAAAATTTACTGGGGTTATATATTTGTGTTCTTTAGAAAATATTTATTTTTCATTGAATTATGATAAATACAATTTTTTGTAAAAAATCAATTTATTTTCAATAAATTAAGACAGTTATGTAACATATCATCTTTTCAAAGAGGAATGGACACTTATTATACTTTTCAATACCTATAATTTTATGTTTATAATATGCTTAATGGGATAAAGAGGGGTCTGGGAGAGTTTGGGTTTTTTTGGAACATGGATCTCAAGAAAGTAGAAAGACAGATTGAGCCAAATGGTTAGCACACAGTTAGCACCAGGTAAGTGTTGACCATGTATATAAAATGTGCAGGGAAATAATTTTATAAAAGTTGGATACATAGTCTGAATTAACCAATAGAACTAGGTCTCATGCATGTATTTGTATTTTAGACATTTTGATAGATCCATTTCACATGGGCTACACTTAGTAAGTCAACATGTGTGCATGGCCCATGCGATGGGGCTACCTGGGTAATGTTGGGAACATTTTTGATGCACATTTTAGAAAAACCAAGGTCCAAATCATATAATCCCTTACTAAATGGGTAAATGCTCATTTTACCCTCTAAATATTTTTAACCTCAAACTCTCTTTCCTCCACTATTTATCTTGCACATCAGACCCCTCACCTCACGTGAAGTTCCTCCTTAAGCCTAATCTATCCGTTTCCATTTCACTATTGTCTAAAATCTATTTTTTTCATCGTTAGGTGTGTTGTATCTATAGTGGTAATCTATTTAATCTACTTCCTTCCATTATTTTTGTATCTTCCCATCTTCTATGTTATTTTAGAGATAACTTATACTCCATGTTCTCATACATTCAAGGAATTCTTATGATTTCCCCCATTGTATCTTGATTCAAGGGTCGAAACTAGATGAGGAGAATGTTACATGCCTAAGGTGGCTTGTTTAGTACTTTTATAATAATCTCATTGACTTTTTATTATGTGATGTAGTGTCTCCCACCATATATATCTGGATTCACCTACATAATTTCTATTTAAATAAATTAAATGTTATTTCACATCTTATTTTAATCCTAGATAATGGGGAATCAACACCATTGGTTGTTCACCTCGATGTGAGCCACCCCTTTGGGTGTGCCCCTCCTTGAAGGCCTAAACACCCTTTACCTGAAATTATCAAATCAACTTTTGATTTGTGTTTACCCCTATAATAAATGTATCAAAAAATTGAATGATATAATGTAATCTTTTTTCCATGAGTTAGGCCAATAAACATTATGTCATAGTTTAATTTCTTGAATTGTATGAATTTTACAACAAGTTAGAAAAGTTTTGGGGGTATGGTAGGAGTTTTTTCTAAATAACCGTCCCTCCATATAATCGAAGAGTGATTATGGGGACCTGACATAAGGAAATCATGGATGAGATCATTGTGCATCATAGTTAAAAACAGTAATGATAAAATTTACACCAATATTGATACTTGGATCCTTTTATGGATTTCCATATATAGGATCACTCGGTGAATTATTTACTTACCAATGAGTGATAATGGTTCCCTATGCGAGATACCTTGGATGGGCTTGATTAGAGATATAGTTAAACCATCCATGAGTTATATATGATCCCCTATGTGAGATACATAGGATGGGATCAGAGGGTTATACATTATATTATGTTTATAGTGATGCAAGGGATTAATTTATGGATCACCTTGGATGAAGTCTTATGTTGTTGGGTATATGTAGTTCTCTTTCTGTGATATAGGGGTTCCTTTAGAAAGTTCCCCTTGGATTGGCTCATTATGAAGTTTTATTAAATCCAATAGATTCCTTAAACACAATCCATGTTTTTCCAACCTATTAAATTAAAGGACACATTTACAAAGAAAAATTACATGCTTGGTCATGGTCCAATATTGATACTTCACTTATGGTGACCCATTTACACACCATGTCATACTTTTAAAGGTTCACCACAGTTCAAAGACATCCAACGTAGTCTTAAGTAGGTAGTGTTGGATGGATATCCATGAGGAACACTGACCAATCTGTATTATTTATTTATTTCTTCACTTATATTATTAATGGAACACTACTCATTTTATATGCACAAACTTTATATTATATACACCATTGGATATGTATTTATGACTATATCTAACACCTTGATTGGTTCGTCATTTTTGCATGAGCATACTTCATGATTTTAGGTTTAGAAAAAGGGAAGTTACCATATTTTAATGTTTGATTCCGAGTACTAGGATGGAGTACGAGTGAAGAGGATTGATCCTATTCTTTTGATTCTAGTACTGAATTATTTTGGCATTTTTTATTTTTTTATATCAAATAGTATATGCATATTTCCCCTATATCCTATGTTCCACATTTTGTATAGATACATGAAATGATCATCTACATAAATTTTATATCTATTTATAACTCATCTTAAACCTATTTACTTATATTAGATGATTTATTATTCTTTTCAATTGTTTCTTATTTATTATCGCTTCTGATGTTTCTCATTAATTATTTACCTCTATCTTACACTCTAACTCATGAGGGAATAGTCTCTCCATAGAAACATTATAGTCACTTTCTACTAGTCGGCAACCTCTAGCATATAGTGAGGTGCACTTGAGGTCATGTGGCTAACTATCTCAGGCAACTGCTAGTAGATTCTCTAGTGGGATGTTACAAAGTGGTATCATAGGTTATTGTTTCCCATTTTTCATCTTGTTTGGGTATTAGATAGGATAATAGTAACATGAAAAAAATTTGTAATGATCCTATGTCTCATAGTATCTAACCCATATATAGGGTAAACCAAAATTACTTAGGATGGGTTATAATTGATTTTGGTTGTCCCTATTACAGTTGAACTAAATTCACCATTGGATAATGCACATGTTTTATGGAATTATTATTGCTGAAATTATTATCATAAATTTCCATTATACTTGGTCTGGTAGAGAAAGGAGTTATAATATCATGCAACATATTAGGCACCTAATGGATTACATGTCATGAATTATTCAATGCTATATTTATATTACTATATACATTTTCAATATTTCCTATGATTGATGTGAGTTCCTTGATTTTAATGCATATAAATGTACTAATGTTTCTTGTAGGTAGAAAATATTTGGATTAATTAAATTGATTACATTAATATAAATAGAGTTCTCTAAAATAGATTGATGATGACACCTTAATTGGCCAATTATTCTATGTTTGATCCATGAACCACTGGTTATATGGGATGAAATAGTATATGATTTTGATTATTTGAATTCCAATTATAATTTATGAATTATGTACTTCTATAAATTAAGAATGGTGATTCTTCTAATGAAATCATTATATATGATATGTTATATCCTGATACTAGACATAAAGTTTAGGTTACAGTTACTTGATGTACCAATTGAAATTTATAAATAGTATTTTCGTTTTTATGTTGGGATTGGTGAATAAAATACCTAGATTACAATATATTCAAACTCATAAATATATATGAAGATAAATAATTTTAGTTTTTAAATGAAATTGTTACCACTAAAAGGGTATTACAATTTCAAATTAATTGTTGTTTTACACAATACCTACAAATTTATAATCTATATATTGGAACCTATGTTTTGTTAAATGATACCTTGAACCTAGACTGACCTTAGTAATATGTAGTTAGTAATATTTTATGGTCCACAATGATCTTCTTATAACCAAGACATAGCTTTGGGAGCTGGTAGAGAGGTGTATTTCATTATATGAGGATTTCTTTCCTATCCTTTCTTTCATTATCTATTTCATATCTATGGTTACATCTTATTTGAGGCATGTGCTTAGAAATTATAGAGTTATGAAACCATTAAATCATTGAGTCATATTCCAAGATGGTGGAGAGGACCATGCTTTGAAGGTGGTGGTCCAAGAGCCACCTATATTACCACTAATAGTTCCATATGAAGAACCTCATATTGATCTTCCCCTGGATCTGATGCTCAGTTACAAGTTATTTTTTACGTTTCATGATATTTATATAGGGAGCTCTATGACCTACCACTAATATGGTAGAATTTTCATGGGAATTCAAATAGTATCATCCTCCCACATTTTCAGGGTATGGTGGTTCTCTGGATGATGAATCTTGAATATAGTCCATATTATTGATCTTCAAGAACATGGAGATGCGTACATAGTAGAGGGTCAATATTGCCACATATTTCTCCATTAATTTACCAAGAATTGGTGTAATGTTATCTCTATGGTTGATTTTCATTATAGTATGGTCTAGGAGGATGTCCAAATATTGTTAAATGACTAATTATTTCTACATACCCTAACAGAAGACTATACTCAAGAGTTTATGCACATGTATTTTGGTGATATGTTAGTGATATATTATTCAACTCATTTCACTAAGCATCAACATTTTCTGCCAACATTGATCATTGATGAACTAAATATTGTGAGATGGTTCCATGATGGGATTTTTTATGTCATGTGATCATAGATGAGGATTTTCTGTTTGGACAGCATTTCTGATATAGTGAATCACGACCTCATCATAGAGAAGACCCTGAGGGAAGCCAGAAATGTGATCTAGGGAAGTTCAATTTTGAGACAAAGAGATGGTTTGTGTAGATGAAGAAAAAATCATATCAAGGGTACATGTGGATAGCTTCATCTAGATGACATGGACCGATAGTTATGTTTTGTGTCACCAGTGTGGTATTATAGGCCATAAGAATCCCTAGTATACAAGAAAACACATCAAGAGTTGAGGTTGTAGCAGGATTGGTCAAATACATCATTTTATTCAAACATTATCTCTTATTCATAGGGAGAATATATCTATATTGACACTACATTTAGGTACAGGATCTATAGCTCCATGTTATTCTAGGATCTAGTCCACTACCGGCCAATCAGGACATGGTGGTGATCGTGACCGATGTAGTCAAACATTAGTGGTTTAGTGCTACCAAAATAGACCTACCAAGGGAATTTGAGTTGCATCTCAGGGTCATAGATCAGGCCATATATATCCAGTTTATCCTACTCCCATGGAGTACAGTCTAGGACCTTCTATAATTCAGAGTATTATTCTAGTATCCACTACTTTGGTTTCTACCTTATTTGATACATATTCTTCTCAATGTTTTCTATCTGTAGAAATTATGGAAAAGTTTGGACTAGATATGGAATAATTTTAGGGAGTTATAACTTTTGGCACAAAATTAAAGTTTTTATTATAGATTTTAATCTAGTGTATGGATCTCCCCATTGATATAGGCGACTACTATTTTTTTGTAATTCATTTTTCCTCGATATGACTGACTTTAACGCCATTCTCATAATGGACTTTTTAGTGACTTATCATGCCAATGTTGACTGTTGTCATTGAATTTTGTATTTTATAACCCCTGAGGTATGTTCTTACCATCATAAGGGTGAATTGAATGCATAGGAGAGTCTAGATAGGTTAGAGCATCATGAGCTGGGTGGAGTGATAGCCTAGATGGATAGTCTCTTTATGATTGATTAAGGAAAGTATCTTTTAGAATTACCTCTTATGGTGGATACTTTTTGGGATTGATTCCCTCGAGAATTATCTTGATTAACTTGTGTGAGATAGGTGGATTTCACCAATGAGATAGTTGTTAGTGCATCACCGTTGTCCATTCCTCTCTATAGGATGGCACTTACAGAGCTCCACGAACTCAATAATCATTTAAAATACATTGAATCAAAGGGTTTTATATGACCTAGTACTTCACCATGGGGTTCACCTATAATTTTCACCAAGAAGGAAGATGGTACTCTTAGGTTATTCATGGATTACCAATGGTTAAACTAACTTATAGTTAAGAACTGGTTTCTTCTACCTCGTATATATGGCCTCTTCAACCAGCTCTGTGAAGTGCTAGCTTTCTCTAAGCTTGATTTGTGTTTATCCTATCATCATGGGCATATTACACCATCATACATACCATGTATAGTGTTTTAAATCCAATACATATTGTTTTAGTATTGGGTTATGTCATCCAATCTTACAAACATGCCCTTCAATTTTCATGGCTTTGATGAATCAGTTTTTTCACCCATACATAGATTCTTTAATGGTTGTATTTGAAGAAAATATCTTGATATAGTCTCACACTCAAAATGAAGATGCCAACAATATTGAGATCATGTGAAATATACTAATATAGTACCATCTATATGATAATCTCATCAAATACCACTTTTGGATCGATAGAGTAAACTTCATGGGTCATTTTATTCCTCAAGTTTAAGTATATGTTTACCCAGAGAAGGTGAGTGTTTTGGTTTACTAGGAGTATCCCAAGAATTACTTTCACATGATCTATTATTGGGGGATTGATGGATATCATAGTAATTTCATTCAATACTTTTCACACATAGTAGTGCCTCTCACAGGTTGAATTAATATGGGTTTGAAGTTCATGTGTTCAGACACATGTGAGACAATCTTATTGGAGTTGAAAGGGAAGTTAAATTTTTTTCTCATATCGATTCTTCTATAGACAGGAAGAATATATATTTTTTACTATAATTCTTTAGAAATTTTGATTGGATAAATTTTGATGTAGGTTGGTTGAGTAGTAGCATATAGGTCCCACCAACAGAGGCCTTTTGAGAGGATTTACCTTGTGCACAACCTCGAGCTAGCAGATGTGGTTCATGTTTTATGCTATTAGGGACAATAATTATTGGGTGAGTGGTTCAATCATTACACATATCAAAAAAGTCTCAAATACATTTCTATATAGAGTAACATAAGTGTAGGTTGGTAGAATACATTTAGTAGTTTGACTTTAAAATTGGTTATACACCAAGAACGAGTAATGCAGTAGCTAAACCAAAGAGCTAGAAGACTCAGACACATATCATCTAGGAGTCCAGTAGTGAGTGGAAGTTGATGGCCCTATTTTATGAGATGCACAGGGAGTCTTAGGAATATCATGGGTTGCCAATTTTAGTATCTTTGGTAGTGATATTCTATATTCTAGGATGACCACATATAATATATCTTTTCGATCCAGAGGGATTAGTCCTAAGGGGTTGTGTCTTAGGAGAGGAACCACACTCTATTTATGTTATTCATGGGGATGATATTATGAACATTCATTTATGTAAATGGGTTATTTCAGATATATTTGAGGAGTTTGTGTGGTAATATCACCCCCACTATTTTGTCAATTCACCCTAGTCTTACCAAGAAGTACCAAGACATATGTCATTAGTATTGGTGGTCAGGTATGAAGAGGTAGATTGATGGTTTCCACACCTAGTACTCCACATGTCCAATGGAGAAGGCTCTACACCATTGTACTGGTAGACTCTTACATCCTCTGTCTATTCCTGAGTGTTAATGGAATTATGTCACTAAATATTTTTTGATCGGATTTCTGAGATCCCGTCATGGTAGTTATGTGGTATAGGTATTCTTCGATGGGGTGACCAAGTTCAAACACATCCTAACTACCTAAGAAACCTTCTTAGTTGATGATCTTATGATTATTTATATTTGGGATATTACAGGCCTTCATGATATTCCACATTCTATCGTATTTGATTAAGATACCCGGTCAAATCACAGTTTTGTAAAGGGTTATAGAATGAACTGGTTTCACATGTGTTACTAAGTATAACTAATCACCCTTAGACTACTAGGTAGCCTGATCAGATGATACGGGTGTTATAGGACTTGCTCTGGGTGTACATCATTGATTTTGGAGGTTGTTGGGACAAAAATATACCTCTGATTTAGTTTACCAGTAATAATAGTTTTCAGGAAATGATTTATATGGATCCAAATGAGTCCCTTTACATTAGGTAATATTTTTTAAAGATGTGCAGGTAATAGATAGGTGATCTTGCACAAATGGTTTCCTGTATCATTTAGGAAAATTCTGAGAAAATACAACTAATTTGAAAGTATATTTCCAAAGTTAAATCTATGTAGAATTCATATACCAATCGTCATCTTCATCATTTATATTTCGTGGTGGGACATTGGGTCTTTATAAGAGCTTTTCCCAGATTAGGTCATATACAGATTCAAATATTGTATAAGATATATTCATGTTACTTAAAGCATTTTGAGAATAGGGAAATAGTTGGTCTAGCATCTTATCATTTGTATTTACCTCAGAGGTATCAGGACATGCATTATCAATTCTGCATTCTCATCACTGTAATTATCATTCTAAACTACCTCATTCATTTGATCCTAAAGATACTGAGTTGGAGGTGTATGTGTCTATTAAGGAGGATCGGTTACATATCATTGATAGAATGATGAAGGCTCTATACATATGGTCAGTACCTCTAGTCCAAGTGTTATGGAAGCATGACTGTTTACAGGATGAGACCTAGGAGAGATATTATATTGTACATGCATAGTGTCTAAAACTTTTCATAGACAATGCTTTACCACCCTCATAAGGTTAACTCTGGGATGAGTTGTTTTATGTAAGTGAGGTTGTAATGTACAAGATTTTCGAAGAAGTATATACATTTATGGTACATATCAAACCTATAATTTAATATTAATAATGTTCCTAATATGCTACGGAGGGGTTTGGGAGAGTCCAAGGATCGTCTTCAACATAGATCTATAAAAATTGGAGGGATAGATTGTGACTCACAGTCAGCACACGGTTAGTGCACAATATGTGCTAATCAAGAAACTCAATCGTGTGGGGTACACAATGCACAGTAGGAGGATTCATGGTTTCATTAAACTATACAACCCAGGTCACATACCCGTGTGGGTGTTATAGACTACTTGATAGAGCCATTTCAGATGATATGGGTACGGTTAGTCAAACAGTTCACATATCCTTTGTGAGGGGGATACATTGGAATTATTGGGAACACTATTGGCACGTGGTTTGGTCAACTCTGTATCCTAACCATGTGACCCCTTAATAAAGTGGTAAATGATATTTTCTCTATAATTTTTTTAACAGTTAACCCACCTTCCCTAATTTCCCTCAAGCAACATCCTCCTCCCAGCACGTGAAGTTTCTCCTCAAGACTAAGCTAGTATTTTCTATTTTACATATGTCTAGACTTTGTTTTCTTTGACGTCGGGTGCATTGGATACATAGTTTTAAACTCTATAACCCTATTCCATCCCATATTTTTTTATATCCTTTGAGAAATTTAGGTAAGAGATTTTATTCCCTATTTTTAGGGATTCTATCTATTCAACTAATTTCTCTCATTCTGGCTTGATTTAGGGGCCAACATTGGATGAGGAGACTGATACGAGCCTAAGGTTAGTAGTCTATCAATTTTACAAAACTCAAATTACATTTTTAATATGAAACATTGTGTAATATGACATACTTCTCTAATTCATCTCCTATAAAGTCTATTTCATTAAATTAAATTTTATTTATCATACTTTGTTTGGTGCTAGATATTGGAAAATCAACTTCATTGGTCGATCATCTAAACCTGATCCATCCCTATGGGAGTTCCCCTCCTTGAATATATAAATTACATTTTCCATAAACATTTAAATATCCTTTTGAGGTGTGTTTTTAATTTTAATAAATTTATCATAATGTAAAATTATCTAATGGAAGATGTTTATCCATGAGTTTGGAAACTATGCTTTATATCATGGTTGAATTGGTTGAATTAAATGAATTGGATAACTTGTTAGTAGTGCTTGGGGGGATGTTCTGAGTTAGTACACACCATAACCTTACCTTAACTTAATCTAAGAGAAATACAAGGTTCCATACATAAGGATACATGGAATGGGATCATCATGCATCATAATTATAAATAGAAATGATTACCATTACACTATGAGTGATTCAAATATCTTTTTATGGATTTCCTTGGATGGTCTAACAGGTAATATTTCTTACTTACCCATGAGTTTTACTGATTCACAAGGGGAGATACCTTGGATAGGAATAGTGGGAGATATGTTTACACTATTAGTGAGAAATACATGGTCTCCTATATGAGACTTCTGGGATGGGATTTGAGGTTCATGCTTTACACCATGTCGATAGTGATTCTTGCGAATCTGTTATGGATAACCTTAGACATACTATTATGTTTTATTGTATATATAGTGATCATGGTGCGATACATGGGTTACATTATAAATTTATCCTTGAAAGGGATAAAGATTCCAATTTATTAAATCCATGATATACAATTCTAGTTTTTCCAAACTATTAAATTAAAGTATGTGTCAACCATTCTGAATCACATATTTGGGATTGGTTCAATATTAATACTTGAAATATGATGACCCATTTACACACAATATCATACTTGTACAGGTTCACCTTTGTTCAAATACATCATTCCTAGGCTAAAGCAGGTAGTTTCTCTCAGGTATTCAATAAGAACTTGGATCAATATGTATTTTTTATTCATTTTTTCACTTATATTATTATTGGAACAAATCTCATTTTATATACATAGACTATATTCCTCCAGACACCATTTTCGGAATCTTACAGAGTATATCTCACACCCTATTAGGGTTTCCCTTGGTACATGAGAAGACTTCCTGATTTTCAGTTTAGAAAAAGGGAAGTGTCTAGCTTTTGATGTTTTATTCTGATTATTAGGATAGAATAAGGGAGCAAAGGGCTGATCCTATGAATGTGATTCTAGTAGTGGAAGATTTTTTCCATTTTCTATTTTTCATATAGCATGTAGTGTATTACTATTTCACCTATATCCCATTTACCATATTTTTAAAAGCTCTGTGATATGATTATCATCATAATTTTTGTATTATTTTATGATTCATCTTCTTAATATTTACTTAAGTTAGATGATTTATTATTCTTTTCCAGTGTTTCTTATTTATTATTGATTCTAATATTTTTCATTTATTATTTAACATTGTAAAATAATATGAATAATTTGGGTAAAGACTCTTTAAGGACACTCACTATACCCTCACTACTAGTTGGTATCCTCTATCATATAGCGAGGTGAGCTTAAGGACATGTGGTCAACCATCTCAGAACACCTCCTAGTATCTTCTAAGGTGGGACACTATGATTTTATAGTCCCATTGTGTTTTGAATATAATTTCAAGTAAAATAAATATTATTTAGTTATATTCAATCCACTAAATTGATTATGAATCAAATTTATATTTAATTTTAGAATAATTTTGTCATTGTGTTTAAGAATGAAATTTTTCAGATTTTTTTTAAAGTCCATAAAGTTTCTCCTTTTTAATTAATTAAAACTACTCCTAATGATAAATGATTTCAAATTAAATTTATAGATTAAATATTTATAAAAATTAATTTATATTCATAAAAAATCTAATTATTCATATAGTTAATAAATATTTTTATTTTTCTTAGCAATTTACTTCTTGAAAACCTGTTTTTTAATCATGTATGTGGGTTTAATATTAAATTAAAATATTCCACTTATATGAATTTAATTTGGAAAATTGGATTAAATATTTGGAATCAAAATAATTATATTAAATAATAATTTCTACATAATTTTTTATCATATTGAATAGTAAAAACATTAAAAACAAATTATTGTAGTTTAGGTGAAAATGAGTTTAACAAGGGTTAAACTAAAAAGGTAACGGTGAAAATGACTTTAAAATTTTTATAAATACTATTTTATATTCATATTTAGACCTTATAATATCTAATAATTTATTATGATTCCTTTTTTATCCTCTTGGAATGTGAAAAACATGGGTACGCCTATTTATTTTATAAAATTAAAAGTGTACCACTCACCTCACATGTAAAATACCACCAACTATCCTCTATTCTTCACACCATAAAATCTTTTGGTTGGAAAAAAAATCACTTCCCAAATTTAATACAATAATCCTATAAAAAATCTTTTGTTCATAAATTTATTCTAGGAATACTTTGGGTAAAATCCAAAATAGGTGGTATATGAAGAGATTAATTCCTAACTATGCATTTTTATTTTATTTCTTTATTATCCACCTTTAAATATTCTTAAAATTTGATCATATGATAACAAAAATATATCCAAAATATTTAAATGTTATTAAAATAGTTTAATATCCTAAATAATTCACCTCTTCTATCAAATGGGATAGTAAATCGTCATTTGTGTGTACAATGAACTACCGCCTCGCGAACTAATGACAATTTTTTCCCATAATAACCTCCCATAGACTATTATAATAATCGATTTACACTATATATATTATATTAATAAAATATTTAATACTTTTTGAGTTGTTATATCATGTATAACATTTTACTTTCCATTCAATGACGTATATAATAATGTTGTTCATTTGTACGGCAGACTATCGCCTCATGAAGTGATATGATTAATTTTTCACTATTGATTTAAATGGTAGATAATAAGGATAATATTAATGAATATATGTGATATAGATAAAATAATAATGATATTAATTCCATATTTATCATTATTAAAATATAATATTTTATTTTATTTATTACACTGAAAAATGAAAATTTCATCCATGTATATGTGGACTACCACCTCCACCAAGTGATGTGATTCTTTTTTCATCACCAAATCATAAGAATAATATATATAAATGTATTAAATTAAATAATATTTTTATTTATTATATTTTTATATTTATGTAAATATAAAATAATAAATACCTTCTTTACTTAATAATTATTGAAAAATGGAAACGTTAATCATGATAACTTACGACCTACCATCTTCATGACTGTAACATAGTTCATTTTTCATAACCATTTTTCATGATTATTTCTAAAATTATATTGGATGAATAAATATTATTATTATTTAATGATTATTATTCTAGGTATTTTTAATTAATAAACACTTTGATCAAGTTCAAAACACTAAAGATGTTTTCAAACAATGAACCAAACGTCCTCAAAACAACTGATGTGGGTTTAAATGATTAAGTATTAAAATATGTTATTATTAAAAAATAAAATAAATTATTTAATTAAGATGTGTTAAACCAAGAAATTTTACTTAAGAAATAAAATAATTTATTTAATCATATTATACATGAGTTAAAATACATTCAAGGAAATTATGGACTTGAGGTATTGGTTTTTCATCTCGCTTTTACGTCTTTGAGACATATTCTATATTAACCACTTATTTATATTTTGTGGTTTACATACTACCATTATTAAATTTAATATAATAAATCCATCAAACATCATGGTATTTTTTTCTATTTTATTTATTTCATCCAATGGAATTTTACTTGATAGTTACAAAGTGATAAATAATTTCATAACCCAACTTCTTTTTATTGAGTTACATTTCTTATTCATTATTCTTGATATTATATGACTATATTTGTAATGAATTAGGATTATATTATTTTTTATTTACACTACTTTTTTGTGGATTTAAATTTGATATAAATTTCAACTAACCGATTAATTTCCAAATTCAATGGTATGATTTTTCTAAATGTTATTCATCTCAAATTCTCTTTTATTAAGACATATGTATATGATATGAACCTATATTAATTTTTGAGGTGTATATAATATCCAATGAGAATTTATATCATGAAACTCATCATTTTAATTATATTTAATGTTTAATTTGATTTTATTCTTTCATGTGGATTATAATTAAATAGTTACCAAAGTGGGAATGAATTTATGTTACCATCTCCGTTATTTCAATATTTTTTGTGTTAAAGATTATTTTTGAGGAAATATTGTGATATTATTTTCATAAAACATATATATTTTATTCTCATATATTTATGAATGTTTTCCACATGTTTAGTATTCCTTTCGCCCCTTATTGATTTAAGAATCATCAAGAAATGTATTTGTTAGTGATACAGATCTTTTATTTTCTTTTATATTTTATATCTTTCTCTTCCAAACCCATTTTTTCTAAACCAATTTAAGAAATGTCATATATAAAAATAAATTTCTTTCAAAATATATTTTTATATGGTATTTGACCTTATTCTGAGTGGTATTGAAAGGAAATTTCTTAACATTTTCTAAATGAGTAAATTTTAAATATGTGCTTCTAAATGTTTTGAAAAGAAATTTATTTTTAGAATTTAAACATGAATATATTATCCCACTTTCATTTCCATTATTTTTCTTCCACCTTTGATTTTATATTTACAAATTTTTTAAGAAAATTTTTGTTATAATATATTGGGAATATTTTGTTTTAAAAAAAATTATATTTAAAATGAAAAGGTTATTTTCCTAAAAAATGTTTTAAATGTTATTTTAATGGTATTTCCATTAATCAATGTAAAAAACCATTGTGGTAATTATGATCCAATGGGGGTATTTTTAATGATTAAAACCTCATTATTTATCAAGTTGTATTAATATTGTTTCAAATGTATTGTTAAAAAAACTTATTTCTTTCTCATGGGTTATTCTTGTTTGAAAGAGATTGTTATCAAACACAATTATTTTCCATGGGATAATATTGTTTTAAAAAGAATAAATGTTTTTCATTGTTTTTATGATGAATTTAATTATTTATGTACTTTATTGATGATATGTTTCTTTTATAATGTTTATAATGATGGGTGGTTTCATTTTAAACTAATGACTGGTTGTTTTGTTTTAATCCAAAGATGGGTAGTCACATTATAAACGAAGGATGTGTGGTTCCATTATAAATCAAGGATAGGTGAGTCCATTATAAGACTATAATAAATTAGGTACTCCAGAGAATAAATTCATCCATATTGTCTATTCTATTTTAAGAGTTATAAGATGATAATTTTCCCAAGATACCATTACATTTTTTCAATAATTTTTATATGTTTATAATGTTTTTTTGATCATGATTGATATCACAAGGATCATGATTTTGTATTCTAATGAATCTTTCCATTTTGGAGGCTTATTCCATGTTTTTATGATTGATTATTTAGGTAATGATGGGTATGAATATTAATTTCATTATACTCTTAACTTTGATTTGGACAGCATACCCTTACACATTTCTTATACTCACTAATGACATTTAATTATTAATTATTATTTTTACCCTTAAGGAGAATTTGAGCTCACCCTTATTATGTTTTCCCCCAGATTATCAAGTATGATGTTGAATGGGTTATGTCTGTAAGGATTTCATATGGATGATGTTGATCACCAAATATAGAATAGGAGAAGTTGGGTATATTTTATAAGATACTCGCTTATGTTCTTATGTATTGTTTATGTAAGAGTTTGTACTAATTATATAAAATTATAAACCTAAGTAGTTCTTGAGAATTTATGTTCTAAAATATTATATTTTCAAATTGAATTTTTTGGATGGCGAAAATTGGGTCACCCTTATTTGTATCTAATCCAAAAAATGTAATTTAGATGATTTCAGTGCTGGATCTAGGAGTTCAGGTTTGGGGTTATTATATATATATATAATGTTGATGTGTAACATTATACCCCCATTAAAATGAATTTAACCCTTGAAATTTCGTCTCTATGATACTAGAAAATGGGGATATCTCTATTTTGTCACATCCTTGGGTTCCCATATATCCTCTTAAAATTTATAATTCGTCTAGATAACTTTAACTGGGTAAGTATTATTATTCAATAGAACTTTGTCTCCATGATCCAAATTTATAATTGTTTTTATTCATAGGAAAGATCATGCTATAATGGTACAACCTCTGAGTTATGTTCATGTGAAGGATCATGTATGTACTTCCTCAATAGAGATACATGGAATACAGTAGGAACTTTAGAGAAGTTCAATGTAAGCTCCAAAATATAATCTATAGTACCCACTCGATCAAGAATATTGAAGGCACAAATATACCTAGGTTTCAGGTTTACCTTATTCACAAAATTCATTAAATTCTTCCAAATTAAAATTATCAAGAATACATTCTCAAAAACTTTAAATTATTGATCTTACTAATGATTTTCAGTATTAATTTTCTATCGACTCTAAGCTACCTTGATGTACTATAAAATGGGTCAAACTTTCACTATGATTTACTCAAATTTCCTAGGTACCCATAGATTTTTTATATAAAATTATACCATCATGTTAGAGTTCTTCACATCTTTCCATGGAGGGAAACATAAGTAGCCTTCAGAATACATAAATGAAAGTTATTATTTTAATAAAACATGACTATTGGAGGGTTTTGATCCTAACCACCATTGATGTATAGAAAAAACGATCTCAACATATCCTCTAGGGTTTGAATAGTTATCTTGAAATGAACATATACCCGAGGATGATAGGAAGAAATGGAACAAAAATCTATATTTAGAGCTTAATAATTACTTTTCTAGACCTTCAAGTTAGACCTCAAATCTTTATTAGATACAATAGAATGTGATGCTCCATGAAACATTACCACTTAATTAATTTATATATTAATAATTTGATCATGAGGGAAATATTTTCTAATACAAATGAAGTGTTCTAACTATGTAATTCAGTCAACTATAGCCCAAATAGAATTATGGCCTTTACACTTTTTAGGGAGTTTAATGGAGAAATACATGGTGTTGTTTTCCCATTCCCATTATGTTGTGGGTAATTATTATAACATAACTTTAGACATATTTCTATAATCCTAAATTTATTTATACCAAGAACCCCAATACATACTCTACAGTATCCCTCTTCATGTTGTCCCAACTGAAGTACTATCTCATATCTATATGAATATTTGTACTTCAAGAATTAATTTATAATAATGAATTATGTGTTTTCTATAATATTTCCATCTTCATGTATGGTATTAATGGGAAACATGCTCCATAAATAAACCTTATAATTCCATTATAATCAAGGTTCATCTCAAGAATGTTTCTCAACTTATTTAATAGTTATACATCTTTTTTATATTCATCCTTAATCAATATATGGATATATGGTTGAACATTCATTTGATTAATATATGATTTCCATCATTAATTTAATATTTCCAAATCCGTACTTTAGAAATACAAAAATATTAGTTCATTTTTTATCCTCATCAAAGATAAACTACAATGATCATTTAGACTCAAAGCATCATCCACCTTTTTAAATTTCCTAGGGTTGTAATGTATTGTACAGATAGAATAATTAATCAACAACAAACAATATTATTTG
This sequence comes from Viscum album, assembly GCA_963277665.1. Taxonomy (NCBI): domain Eukaryota; kingdom Viridiplantae; phylum Streptophyta; class Magnoliopsida; order Santalales; family Viscaceae; genus Viscum; species Viscum album. Next base: position 718,971,526 of record OY728164.1, on the reverse strand, counting down.
GAATTTATTCAACTTTTTATGGTTGAGTGTATAGTTTAAAATTTTATGCTCAGTATATATATTTCACATTTCTCAATAAATATAATGTCTCCATATATTTAGTGTATATATTATCGATAGTAATTCCAAATCATTAGTTGGGAATTTTTTCTCATGAACCTTCCATTGATATGAATAATAAGATATCACCATATAATTATGAGTAATAAAACATCCTATACCTTTCTTTAATACATTATGATAGATAAAAAATACTTCTCCATTGTAGGGTAGTGCGATTCACGGTGTCCAGACCAACCTTCTTTTCAACTCCTTAAAAATATCCACACATTGATTTGTGTAATGGAACTTAAATACCTTCTAAGTTAATTTTTTGAGTGAGGTAACCCAAGAATTTCTTACATATATACTACAAGGTTTTATATAAATATTAAATATATATCATAAAAACACATACCCCATGACTATAAAGGATTAGTGTCTTTGGAGACTATTTACATATTAATCTTATTTTATAAAGTATCTTCAACATGTACGAAAAATATCTTCTCACATATAACACTTATTATACATACCCTATATAGAACCTATATTTATATACAAGGGAAAAAACATAAAAAATAGTGAGCTCATATACTGAAAAAGGGTAAATAAAATGTATATCAATCAATGATCATAAGTCATCATAAATAAGAATAAGTATATTAGAACATGGACATAACTTATTTTAATCATACCCAATTATTCAAATACCATTAATCATAAATCATGGAATAAAGATTTGTTATGAGAAAAATATATAATTTATAAGTTTGTGGAATCATTAATAATAAATTGTGATCCATGAAAACATATCATAATCATAATAGATTATTTTGTGGAATACACAGAAAAATATATGATCACTTTATTATTCAATGTTCACTACAAATACTATCATCATTGATAAAGTCCTATAATGTAAATTCCGAACAAGACATTTCCAATAATATCATAGGAGTAACTTTCATATAGTTAACTATATCATCTATTATGATTTTATTGACATCTTCATCTCTTATAGTACTATATAATTTTGGTCCCACCCATCATATAATTAAAACCAAAAATATGTGTTCTAAAAGATCATAAATCATTTATCAAATCATGATATCATATCCCATGTAAATGAATGGGGTCTCATAAAAATTATATCATTACATCATAGAATAACTTGTGGAAAATAAATGATTTTCATAAACTATTCACTATAACGTAATCTACCTATGTTAAAGAAATAGGTTTGAAAGAATGATCCTTAAGTCATCATCATAATAAGCCATCCAGAGAAAAAATTGGATGGTAACATAATATCGTATCCCTGGTGAAGCATAAAAATCCTAAAAATATTTTAACATAGATGAGAAAAACATATAAAATATCATTTGAACATGTCTTTGAAAACATGAGAATATTTCAAAATCTTTTAAAAAATAAAGGGAAATTCATAGAATATTGAGAAAATATTTTTATTTGAAAATATAAAATAAAACTTTTAAATGAATCTACAAGGCAAAGAAAAGTCATGCTGATGAGAAATCCATTCATGTTGTATATATTAAGAGAAAATATTCTTTTCACACTTATAAAAATCCATAAATGACTTTGTTAGAAAACTATTAGAGATATTCCTTTTTAAACATTTGAAAATAAAGTCCATGGTAGTGAAATGAAAATTTTAAAACATTTCAAGTATATTTAATAGCTTTTATAATAAAATTTTGAAAATTGTGGGCATGGAAAAAAAATTGTTGACTAAAGAGGAAATAAGGATGATGTTTTGTTAAAAACATTTCCTCAATAATTTTCTGTAGCTATTATTGACCCATCCCGAATAACATCTCAAATGGGTTCTGGAATCAAATTTCCTCATACCCAAAGGGAGTTCTCAATCACCATAGGCTAGAGATTAGCACCCCTGAATCAAACAACAACCCAAGGGAATGATTTCTCACAACATGAAACAACAATATGCAATAATATATAAAACATATAGAAAGAATATAAGATATAAACATATTCCATAAATGAAAGAAGATAGCGGAAACTATGCCACTCAAAATTAGCAACAATATACAAAATACAAGTCCAATATAAAAGGACAAAAACACCAAAACTACTATTCCATGTGATAGAATGGAAAAACATTTACCATATTACCTTCATCTAACCACACTCAGCTGAAAGAAACCATTTTTCCACACTATGGTGCCTTTCCATCACTTGTATCAAAAGGTAAACAAATATTTGTACAGCACCTTAGGGGTTCACATGGTGTGAGATAAAATTACCTATAGGATCCCACCTAGGTGTTCCATATAAATTCATTGTAAAATAATCTTAAAAATATCATTCTTAAAGAATACAAGGCATCATAAACAATTTAATATTTTTTATTTCAAAATAATTTATAAATAATTAATTTAACATTCTTCCAACATTTTGAGAAAAAATCAATTTAAAAAAATTTCAAATCATTTCGTATATATATCAAATAATTCATGTCAAATCAAATCAAGCATCACATATCATATCAAATCTAAGATAAACCATAATCACCGATAACATCATGCCAAAGATCACACTAGGCCAGTCTAATAGATTACTCATACCATAATCAATAACTAGTGAATAATAAACTCCTTGGAACACAAACCTAAAGAGTAGAGAAACACAACATGGGTGAGTCCACCAACAATTTCAATATCAATTCCCTAGAACAACTGGCCTAGGGAATAGAGGTGTACCCCATTAGTGAACCTCCCCCCTATCACTACTGGAAATCTGACCTTTCCCAATGCTTTTATACCAATGGTTTTTAAAAACCGTTGGTATAGGTCCCCTTTCCCAACGGTTTGGCCAAACCGTCGGAAAATCCCACTTTGAGGCCTCTTTTCCCAACGGTTTTGGAAAACTGTTGGAAAAGGGTATGGATTTCCCAACATTTTGGCCAAACCGTTGGGAAAAGTCTACATTGTAGCCACCTTTCTCAATGGTTTGGCCAAACCATTGGGAAATCCATACCCTTTCCCAACGGTTTTCGCAAACCATTGGGAAAATTCCACTTTGTGGACACATTTCCCAACGGTTTGGCCAAACCATCAAAACCTTTGATATATACCCATGCCAAAGGTTGTCAAAACCATTGGTATATGTCCTTTTAATTTTTATCATATCTTCTTAGCGAGAACATTATATAAATCAAAATTTAAAATAATTATGACAATACAAATATATATTTATGTAATTATGTTCACAAAAGTCATGATAGGTTAGTGGTTAAGTCATTCCCTGATAATCTAGGGGGTCCTAGGATCAAATACCAGTGAATGTTTTTTTTTTGAAATACATATACAAACGGTTCCATAACTGTTGGTATAGAATTTCATATTACTTATTCTAATAGTTTCAAAAATAGTTGGTATAGGTCTATACTAACAGTTTTCCCAAAACCGTTGGTATAGACCTATCCCAATAGCTTACTTGGCAATGGATCTCCAAACCATTGGTATAGGTTAGTTTTCCTATAGTGTATCCAATAGTACATGGAATATGGACCTAAGTTAAACCTTGTCACGAACCAACCCAGGTCGACCATGAACCGGTCACACAAGTCGGCCCGTAGCATGGCCCGAGGGGCATTCCTGATCCCCATGGGCTAACAAATAGTGTTAGTAATCAACACTTAACCATTGGAATGATTTTTCCCACAAACAAAAGATAAATAGATAAAAAAACTAATGGTAACCAAATAAAACTAGTAGTGGATAGAACATAAACTGCACATACCTCCTTGTGACCCTTCAGGACACCACCCAACTCAGAACAAGGTTTGCTCCAATATTGAGCAGCTAAACCAGGAACTTGAACAAGAAACTGAACCTGTAACTAGAAAGATGTAATAGGTGTGAGCACCGAGATGCTCAGTAGAGATGCCAGAAATAAACCATTGAATCCAAAAGTTATCTTTTCTGAAACAGTCCACTAACAGAAGTTTTAAATACAGATATAGAAGTAGGATTTTCAAATTTTAAATTAAGAAACATGTTTTTTCCATTTAAAAATGCTACACACACAACACCATTTCCAAAATCATTTTTTTCATTTTATAAATGAAATCCAAAACACAAAATTACCAAGTTGGGCTAGATTAAAACAAGTAAAAAGTGCCAACTGAAAATAAACTAGTGCAACAGAATGTTAACAAGCAATGTAAACAATCCAGTAACCATGGGTGATCCTAGACATCCCTATAGAACCCCCGGACATACTCGGTTTCAGAACCACCTATCTGTGTATGGTGAAGCACCTATGTCTATAACCTACTGGCTTCTATAACTGACCAATCTAGTGGCAAAGCCGGCCTATCCTAACAACAAATCCAGGGGTACCAACCCATCTAATCAGGGTTGGTCAGCAACCGTCACTCGATCATCTAAAAGATGCCCAGGAATCCATGGTTGTTATAATAATACTGTGTAAGTAGGAACGCCCTCATATGCATGACTCATCTCACCACACGTTCCTACCCCAAACACAGACACTTTCTATGTGTTCACCCAAAAAGGGTTACACTAGATAGAATCACCCCATATACTTATATATATACATACATGTCAAACATTCAAAGTGCCAACCAGGCCGTCACATCATTCGGTTATCAAAACCACTTTATTAAATGCTTGGAGTTGAAAATCGGGCCTCTAGTTTTATATAATGAAATAAATTTATGAAACCATTTAACAAGCTCTTATAAAACAACTCTAAACAACAATTTTATATTTAGAAATCCAACTGGGACCTTAGGTTCCTAGTTTCAAATAATTACAATAAAAATCATTAGTGGTACTATATTCAATTTCGTAAAAACAAACCAAGTGTTGCCTCACAGCACATACTGAAAACAATATATACACCGAAACCCAAACGAGCATAAACTCATGGATTTTTTTTCAAACCAATTTAAAGAACCACATAAAGAGACCAAAAACATTTCGAAAACAAGAACCACTTATAAAACCAAGGATTCGAGAAAACTACCATATCAAAGAGACACACGAAATCATTTTTTTGAAAAAATAAATTCCATAAAACTAACCAACATATGAAAAACAAGTTCCAAAATAAAATTTTTCTACAAGAAAACACCACTAAATTCATCGAAAAATACCATTGCAAGTAAAGGCATTCAGTTCTAACCAAGTTTGCAAGGCCTAAAAATGTGTGTAAATATGGGATCATCAAAAAATCCATTTTTAATCAAATATTTATACAGGAAAAAACTAAAATAAGTTAAATATAAACATAATATGTGTGTGAAACATAATATAAGATTTAATTAAGAAAACGCACGCACTAAATTGATTAAAATTGGGAGCAAAGGCTTGGAAACACCTACACATAACCAAGGAACTATTTCAAAGCTGTCTTTTGACACTTTTAACCATCAAAGAAAAACTACAATGAATAAAAAATCAGGATTATAAGGGTGAAAATAACATTTATAAAATAAATTAAACCATGCAAGTACCTATGGAAAACATCGGAAAGAGAGAAGGGATGTAAATGCCTACCTCAAGAGCAGGACCAAGCCAATGATTTCTAACGCAAGTAGCAGCTTGCTCGCATGTATGCACTTCCATATATATATATATATATATACCCTTAAAATGATGCATGTGTTCCTCGTGCCATGAGGGTATACGCACATAGAAGGTACATATATCAATATATATCCATATGTGGGAATATGTGTGCATGCCTTTGAAACCGACCGCAACTCGCTACGATAAATCCCTAAGACTCAAATATGCCACAAATTCTTAAAATAAAATGTAATCTAAACAAATAAATCAGGATGAAAAAAAAAACGCTACAAAAAATCACAAAGTTCACAAGTAAACCCCAAACCACATTTTTAAAACTTTTATAAAACAAAAGTATGGGAAATACCCCCAGAATCACATAAATTTATTTTAAAACCTCATATCACATTTTATCAACACCCCAAGTGAACAAACACATAAAAAAATTAAAGAATCACTCAAGGACCAATTATAATCAATTCAACAATTCCAAATAATCACAAAAATCTAGGCGAGAATACCATAGTTATGTGAATTGCATTTTAAATATTTTAAAAATAACATTTAGAACATGAACAAGCAAATAATTATAGACACATGCAGAGGTGAACTCTGAAATCACTCAAAACTTATTTTTAACCAATTTTAAAAAAATTAGTACCCTATAGAAAGCTAATTAAGGGAATAATGAATCTATGAATCAATTTTTTAAAAAAAGAATGAGAGAAATAATTATTGGAATGATCTAGAAATAAAATACGAAAAATCACCTACCTTGGAGGTGCGTGAATACAATAACGCTTCAACAGAAGGGATAAAAGAACTTTGTGGACACTTCACACACCCTAAAAAAGAGAAACACACACACAGGGAAATCCCATGATTAGTGTTTTTCTAACTCAAAGGAAAAATCTCATCCAATCTCTATAAGCATCAGAAAACATGTCGGAGAGGGAAGATGAGAGGGCGGAGGAGAGGCTACCCGAGGTGCTGGTGCAAAAAGATAGGGGAGCTGAGATGGGGGTCGGGCCACTGGGAAAGGGAGCAGTGCAGCAGCCAGACAATGGTAAGAAGGCAGAGCCACGGTGGTTGGGACTATGATGCACAGGGGGGTTTGGGCTGCCGCCGGAAGAAGTGTAGGGGGTCCGGGCCACCGCCAGCAAGCACGTCATGCGAGCGTAGCCTGCATGGAGCTGGGTAGGTACGGCCTGAGGGGGAGAATATGGTGAGGGGTGTTACCCACCAAGAAGGGAGGTGGAAGGCGTTGCAGGAGGGTGACACAATGGGAGGCAGGTGCTTCCAGTGGTTGGCACGGTAGAAGGCAGGAGCAGGTGAGGAAGCTGGGGGTGCGCTGGGTGCGCCTCGTGCAGAAGCAAGGGGGAAAAGGGGAGGCGGCTAGCATAGGTCACGGGAAAGGGGGAGCCTTTGGGTTTGAGAAAAAAATAATAATAATGTAATAATAATAATAAAACCAATAAATATTAATAAAACAAATAATTATAATAATTTATTATCTATTTTATTTTAAGTTATAATAATAATATTAGTCTCAGTGTTATAATAATAATAGTAGTAATAATTATCTCATATATAATAATATATAAATATTATTAAATATTTATCATTATTTTAATTTGTTATTTAATCCATGTTTTATTGATATAAAATTTTATTTATCCTCATTCATTAATTAAAATGATTTATTTATTTATTTATTTCAAGTGTCATGCCACTGCACATTCATAGGATCAAAAACACCATCGCCGCTAACGGTTTGGTGTCTCTACACCAGCCTGAAACCCATCAATATTATTAAACATCAAAAAAATCAAAAAGGGACCTCAAACCAACTTGGTCTGAGCGACGCGAGAATGAGATTAGAATACAATAAAATAAGAGGCATTTGAGGTTGGGGTGTGAAAAACCTTCCACCTAAGTGACCAAGCAATCCCATGTGCGATATTTTCCAAACCATTTCATCAAAATCATGTTTTAAAACAATTTAAAAAAACAATTTATCAATGATTTTAAAATACCATTTTCTTATATGAAAACAAGAGGAAAACCATATTTTATCAAAATATCATTCCACACACACAAATCCATCAATTAATCATTCTATTTTCATTTATTAAACAATTAATCAAAACTATATTACCACTTTTCATCTAATATATACTATATATGGAACTACCCACCTCAAACTCAAGTCACGCACACATGCATCAGGATCCACCATTATTGAACAATTCAAAGGCAATAATAGAGGTACTAGAATCAATAAACATGTCTTAGATTCAATTCAATTTAGAAAAACGGTTCACGAAGATGAATGATCACAACATACCTCAACAAGCACTCACATCACACCACAACCAACACAATATTTTTCCTCTAAAGAAATATTTAATGATAGATTTAGAAATAATAAAGAAGATTCAAAATAACAGATCAATGTATCAAAAACCATAGAACAATAGGGATATGGTGATGAAATAGGATGATTACTCACCTGAAGTGATGAAATCCAATTGAAATAGATTTAAATTGCCGAAAAAAGAGATTTGAATTGAGAGGATGTCCCGAAAATTTTCTTAGAGATCTTCCAAGTCAAGAGAAAAGAGTTTGTAGTTGAATAAAATAGTAAATAATCAGTATAGAACCCTAAAATCCTAACTCGTGATATTTAAATGGCATGTAATCCCTCTACACGTCATATAATCCACAAAACACAAATACTCCAAAAAATATATTACATTTTATATAAAAAACCATTTTTCACAATTACATGATGTGAACCCAATAAAAAGTCTGTAATCCTTTCATGTTATGTTCCATACTCATTGATTCTTATCGGTATACATTACATAGAATGTAACCTATTACATAACATGTATTTATCCTACAAGCTAAAAAAGTCCAGTTTTCAGTAGAAAAAACCAAACCACCACAAACATTCTCGAAACTTATGGAGAACCCCAAAAACCCATTAACATATTTATACATGGATTATATTAATTAAAATAAATACATCCCCTAAATTTATTTTATTTTACACATAAAATGGCCTTTATCCTTAAGATACCTAAGAAGTACCCAAATAAAGAGGAACATTCTTAAGGAGAAGGGAAATACCAAGTATATAGTAACATAATGTTATATACTCCCCATCATAAGACTTTATATCCCCTAGAATTCATGTAGAATAATGATGTTTGAAAAAGAGGTGAGGACACTAATCCCTCATCAAGGAATCATACTCCCATGTCTCAGGAGAATCTAATCCATCCTAGCATAACACTCTGACCAATAGAATTGTCTTCACAGACAATATACTCACATGAGAGTCAACAATCCCCACTGGATTCTCAAGAACAAGAACTTTTGGCTCTAAATATCTCTATTCCCAACAAAAAAAACCTGAGATGGATCATGATGGTATCTCTTGAGCTGTGATGTATGGAAATCATCATGAAATCTCATCAACTAAATTGATAATCCCAACTAATAAGAATCTTTAATAATTCTCTCAGTGACCAAAAGTGGTACAACATATCTCGTAGAAAAAATTCCATATTTTCCCAGATGATGGTGAACCAACTCAGGATAAACTTTTAAGAATTCCCAATCACAAATGGATATCCCCAAAGGCAAATTTAGCTGATCTGCATATGATTTCTGATGACTCTGAGTTGTAACTAAATGATGACGTATATCTTGAATCCTTTCCGATGTCTCATAAACAATACATGATCTCACTAAAGAGTCATTTCCAAACTCTTACTAATAAATAGGTTTCATGCATAAAATTCCATACAAAGAATTTAAGTGAACCATTTTGATATAAAATTGATAATTTTTGTTATAAGATATATCAACAATTCCCAAATGATTGTTTGATGATTCAAAAAAAATCAATACAAAAACATAGAGGAAATCATCTAGTATATGTATAACACACTCTATTTGAAAATATTTATTTGGATAGAAAGTTGTAATAAACCTAACATAAGTCCCCATCACCTCTTGATGACTCATTCAGAACCTTAAAGTAAACCTAGGATCACTGTGTGAAATAATAGTATAAGAAATCCCATGTAACCTCATAATCTCTTGCATATACAACATACCTAGAACATAAAATATTTTTGTGTCCCTGATATAGATGAAATGAGATATCATTCATAACCAATCAATCACCTCCCAATTAGAATTCATCAATTGGGAAGTTCACAGAAATCCAAAAATAACGTCCATGGATACATCATCCCATTTTTGTACTGTAATTAAAAGAGGATAAATTAAAACGAAAGTTTCTAAATGCCCTACCTTTATCTTTTGGTATATATATAATGGATTACTTCATACTCATCCACCAGAATCACCATCTCATGTCATCATTCATCTTCATAGTTCTTGTATTAACATCCTATGAATAACTATGAAAATCAAACCGAACTGAGATCTTCACTGATTTTGGGAGAAAAACCAATCCCTAAAATATAGAATAATATTTTAAGAGAGAGAACAACTAGAAACCATGTCCCCACCATAAAGGATTTCTTGAATCCCTATGAAATCATTATGTTTCTGACTCTACAAAATATACTCAATAAGTGATGATAATAACTAGACCCTAGAAAAATCTATACATGAAACATCGTTCTAAGCATCCTGGTGCAACTAAAAAAATTGTCCCATAAGTTTCAACTCTTCCTCAGATTCTAGAATTGCCTATGATAGTACCTCCTTACTGATACCATTTAAAATGAAATTCCATTTCCCTACTGTATTGGTGACATCGAATTCAAACATATGAAGTAATTCCACCTAATTCATATTCCAAAGATTCATGTAGTTATGATAAAATATATAGCTCATACTCTTATAGTCCAAAACTATTTTGATCCTCTCCACAAATAGATAGTTCCTCTAACACTTTAGTGCATGCATAACCACAGTAAAATCTAAATCCTGATTAGTGAAATTCTTATCATGTGGATGAAGATGGTGAGATCTATAAGACACCACATGATCATTATATATAAGAGCACAACCTTGAATAATTCCTCATATTGCAAAGAAAACCAAAAAAACCTTTTATTAGAATCAGTTAAAATCATAATAGGAGTTGATGTTGTATGTTATTTTAGTTCTTCAAAAGAAGACTAACTCTTTTTCTCCTATGTAAACTTCACCCATTTTCAGGTACATATAGTAAAATGTAATTCCAACCATGATAAAAACATGAAAATTGGTTAATAATATCCAGTAAGGCCAAAGTAGCTCTGAATCTGAATGATGTTATGTGGTTCTTCCCATGAAAAACAACCTTCACCTTCTCTAGATCTATTGATAATACATGATTATAAATCATAGTCCCCAAAAACATAACATCATGGATCTATAAATTTTGTTCCAAAATCTTACAATATATGAATACTCCTCGCAATCTCTATAAAGAAACTCAAATTGTGCTTGTTCTTGTACATAGATATCGAGTAAACTAAAATATCATCGACAAAAAATTCCAAAAAATTGTCAATGTATTGGTAGAATATCTGATTCATCAAATCTATTAAAAATTTAAGAACTTTATTAAAAAAAAAGCATCATAAGATATTCATAATTGCTTTAACTACTACTTCACGTTGTCTTAAATATATTAGACTCTCAAACTATGAGATGATGATAACCTGACCAATGGTCAATCTTCCAAAACCACGTTTCCTCCATTTAAATGGTCAAAAAAATCAAACACATAAGTAAAAAGATATTTGTTCTTAACCATTATAAAGTTCAACTTATGATATTCTACACACAATTAGAGTGAACCCTCAACCTTCTTGGAAAAGAGCATGAGGTTGACCAAGGAAAAACTATAGGGTGAAAAGAACCTTTTTCTATTAGGTCCCCCAACTAAATATTTAGTTGTTTCATCTCTGATAGTGCCATAATATACGAAGGTATTAAAATAAACCATGTACATATAACAATATCAATCATAAACTATAAATTCCTATGGAGTATGACCAGATAATTCATCTATGAAAACATCAAGATAATACTGAACAAGAACGGGAAGATCAAAAATGGAAGAAACAACTCTAGACTCAACTACAGTATTATATAAATAACTCATGTGCTCTAGGTTGGAAGGTCTTTTTATGACAACCCTGCTTTTTTATATATACATAAACATGATTTATTACATAAAACTTCACTTGATACAACAAAGAAGATTGATAGGTTTAGTGTCTTTGGGGATTAGGATCATTACATAAAAACTTGAAACATGAAATACAATATCTTTTTGAAAACATCCTTTACATGACCACTACATTCCCTCGTACTTAGCATTGCATGGGATAACCTGAGGACATGCATAAGAAAAGGGTGAGCTATAAAGCCCAGTAAGGGAATACACATGGAATAACATGAGGAGTACAATACATGTTATACATTAGGCATATCAATAGAGCACAATAAAAACATGAACATAAAGGCATGATAAAGCATGATAATCATAACATGGAAATTTGGCAACAACACATAACATGGAATAAGTATGAGCCAAGGCTCATTGCACATGGAGCATGAGTAAATCCTCATTTAACATGAAGCACAAGTAAACCCTAATTTCACATGAATTAGCATGATTCAACACTCATTTCACAAGACGTATCCTGATACTATACTTTACCCAATGCATTGGAGTGCTATAAGGGCGCACCCTTCTTAAACATTTCATTTCATGCATAAGTGTCCCACATGGAACATAATACATGGATTCATAAAACATAATAATTTATTCCAAAATATAGGAATGTGTAATTAATACATAAAAATTTATAATCAATAAGTAAATGTTCATAAATCTGAATACCCTTTATAGATAAATGGGCATGGTATTCATTATACAATGGCATTGGCTTAGAAAATCGGTGTGATTTCGGCAGCTTAACGGCGTGACATAAGAATTCATAAAAAAGGTTGATGAGAGAGAAAGGTGTTCCTCATCAAATATACATATAATGGAAAGTAAGGAGGTCGTATATATAGATGTCCCAACAATTGTAATGGAATTTAGATTCATCATACAAAAGTATTGCATGAACGTAAAAGAGAAGAGAGAAGTTCCTTTTAGAATTTCTGCATAGTAATGAGTGTACATGGGAGGAATTTAATGAGATATAAAGGGTTATAACATCATTCAAACATAAATAGGGAAGTATGAGGGAGGTTTGAAACCATACGCCAACATTCATAATTGAAATTAAAAGGTCAAAACAACTTAATGAAAATTGGACTAAAATGAGAAAGGAAGAAAAAACCCTTACTTGGAAGTGTGCTTCCAAAGGCTAGAGAGCGGCTAGAGAGCGGCTTCTTGGGAGCTTGGGGAACCTTGGGAGGATTCTAGAGAGAGTAGGGTAGAGGTTGGATGAATTAAAAAGGCTTTGAGTGAGGAGGAAGTGGGATCTTGGGAGGGTTTATATAGGAAAGGTAAGGTAATTCTTTATTATTTATGTTTGGGACCCATTATATTAAATTAATCCAAACCACAAACCATCCCATGGTTTTTGGAAAATTGGGGAGAAGAAAAATATTTTATAAGGCCAAAGTCCAAACTTCTTAAAGTAATGGGGTTGGTTATGTGGAAGTGAGTCACACCCCCATGGAAAATAATTTAAAAAGATAGGATGTTTAATAAGTCTTGAGGGGTCCATTAATGCTTTGAAAAATAAGTCAAACAACCCCAAAATCAAATTATTTTAATAGTAAAACAAATATTGTCTGAACATAAATCTTATAGTATTTTATTAAATCACTATTGGGAAATTATGATGTTATAAAACACATTATAAATTTATACGGTATTTGATTTTTACCCAAAAATTGGATTGTCTTCGAAAATTATGAAAAATTCACCATTGGATAATTTCTACATCCTGATTACAGAAATAACATTTATTTTATCTAAATAATTTTCTATATATTTTAATTTTAACTTTTAAAATAAAAACCGACATTTATCAAAAATTCACGGGTTTTGACAGAAATGGATTTCAAACCTTAATAAAAATTATAATTGCATTCATAAAATTATAAGATAATTTATATTTAATAAAAATTAATTTAATAATAATAATAATATTTTATTAAAATATTTTTTAATTAAAATATCCTATAATTTAATAAAATATAATTCCTAATTAAATAATAACTAAAAACCCTATTTGTACTTTAAAAACTATTTACAATATATCAAAAATGACAACGAGGTATATTCATTATTATATACAAAAATAATATACATGAACATGGTACTAGAGATTTGTTACATAACCCCTTAAAACAGCTGCATAGGACCTAAGGGTAAGGTGTACGATTGTGATAGACTCTTGGGGTGGCTTGGATAACATCGCTCGAGTGGTAATCTCTATCAACTTCCACTTTTCTTATAGACGATCCCATTCGAGCTTGACATGATAAAGCTCAACTTGGGCTTGGTCAAGATCGAAGCCCAAGGATGCCACCTCTTTTCCGAGCTCTGACAAATGGGCTTTGTAAGGAGCAATTCTACTGGATGAGGCCATCTCTTCTTTTTTCTGAGTAAATTGGATTTGTTAAAGCCCTATCTTTATACCAATCATGTGATCACTGTTCAACATCTATATTAGCAACAATCAAAATTATTAACATAAGACCAAGGAAGTTGAAATTTTATATAAACATAAAGAGACATTTAATTAGATCAAGATGGATTTCCATTAATGAAACTTTGGGGCGTTACAATATTCCCCCTTATGAAATTTCACCCTCAAAATTTTCCTTTTCCCACACTAAAACAGATGTCGGTAACTCAGCTTCATCATTTCCTTCGATTCCCAAGTCACTTATTCAAACTTGTGGTTTCTCCACAACACCATGACGAGGGAAATTGTCTTATTTCATAGAACGTTTTCTCTATGATCAAATATCATCACTGGTTTCTCCTCATAAGAAGGATCATCCCCCAACTGTACCACCTTAGATGAGAGTACATGTGAGGGGTCTGGTATATACTTCTTTAAGATGGATACATGAAAGACATCATGTACTTTAGCCATGGTAGGTGTAAGTTCTATTCGATAGGCCACAACCCTGACAAGATCAGGAATATCGAAGGGGCCTATGTACCTTGGACTTAACTTCCCTTTCTTTCCAAACCTCATGACCTTATTCCACAGAGATATGCATAGAAAACCCATGTCTCCAACTTTAACCTCAAAGTCTCATCGACGGTTATCTGCATAACTCTTCTGTCGACTCTGGGCTGCCATGATATGTTGCTGAATAGTTTCCACCTTCTCCACCATTTCTTCTACCATTTCTATTCCAAGCAGCTTACGTTCACTGACCTCATCCCAACATACTGGTTTTCTACACCTTTTCCCATACAGGTATTCATATGGTGCCATTTGGATGCTTGAGTGGAAACTGTTGTTGTAGGAGAATTCAACCAGTGGAAGATGTTGATCCCATCCTCCTTTAAAGTCCATTGAGCATGCTATCAACATGTTCTCAAGTGTTTGGATAGTCCGCTCAGATTGGCCATCAGTTTAAGGATGATAGGCCGTACTAATGTTCCATTCAATATTCAAAGCATGATGAAGACTCTTCCAAAACATAGAGGTGAATCTTAGATCTCGGTCAGACATAATAGATAGTGGTACTCCATGTAACCTTACCACTTCCCTGATATATATCTGTTCCAGTTGATCCAATGAGAAATCCTCCCGAATAGTAATTAAGTGTGCAGTCTTTGTAAGATGATCCATAACAACACAGATTACATTGTTGCATTTGGATGTCCTTGGAAGTCCGGTGACAAAGTCCATGCTGATGTTCTCCCATTTCCATTCTGGTATGGGCAATGGTTGCATCATCCCCTTAGACTTCTACCTCTCTTCCTTCACTTGTTGGCACACCAGGCACTTTGATGTTTATTCAGCGATCTCCTTCTTCATATTATCCCACCAAAAAGTTTCTCAGAGATCTCGATACATCTTTGTACTCCCTGGGTGAATAAAGAAATTTGAACTATGTGCATCATTCAAAAGTTCCTTCTTCAGCTCCGGACTCGATGGAACACATAGTATTTTCCCAAATTTTACAATTCATTCTTCATTAACATTAAACTATGAGGATTTCCCTTTTTTTATAGCTTCCACTTTTTCCTGAATTCCCACATCATCCTTTTGACTATCCTTTAAACTTTCCAAAAGAGACGGTTAAGCAATCATTTGTGAAAGGATTTATTATGTTCCCTTATTTATGATTCCCACTTCCATCTTCATCAAGTCTAAGAAGATTGGATCCTTCTCAATTATCATCATTGATAGAATCATTGGGTCCTTTCTACTTAGGGCATCTTCCACCTTGTTCGCTTTCCAAGGGTGGTAATGTATTGAACAGTCATAATCCTTAATGAGCTCTATCCATATTCTCTGGTGCATATTAATCTCTTTCTGTGTGAATATATATTTAAGACTCTTGTGGTTGGTATATATCTCACATTTCTCCCCATAGAGATAATGCCTCCAGATTTTCAAGGCAAAGATCACCGCTTCCAACTCCAGATCATGCGTTGGATAGTTTTTCTCATGGATTTTCAACTTCCATGAGGCATAGGATATCAATTTATCATTTTTCATCATCACACAACCTATGCCCTTTTTCGAAGCATCACCGAATACCACAAAAAGTTCCCCACTTGTGGGTAAAGTGAGCACAGCTGTAGTGATAAGCCTCCTATTCAACTCCTTGAAGCTTTCTTCGCATTCATCACTCAAAGAAAAATTTACACCCTTCCTAGTTAGCTTGGTAAGAGGGTTGGACAATCGTGAGAAATTCCTCCGAAATCATCGATAATATCCATCTAACCCCAAGAAGCTACGGATTTCTGTTACCGATGTTGGCCTCGGCCATCCCTCAATTGCATCTGTTATGGAGAGATCCATAGATATCCCATTGCTTGTGATGATATGGCCCAAGAATGAGACCTCCTTTAACTAGAACTCACACTTTCTGTACACTTCATAGATCTTATCCTTGCGCAAAGTCTCTAGTATAGTTCTTAAATCCTCTTAATGATCCTCCTAGGTTTTAGAGTATATTATAATATCATTTATAAAGACTACCACAAATTTGTCTAGGTAATTTCTAAAGACTTTATTCATTAAGTCCATGAATATTGCTGGAGAATTAGTCAGACTGAAAGGCATTACTATGAATTCATAGTGCCCGTATCTTATGCGAAAAGTAGTCTTGGGGATATCATCCTTCTTTACCCTTACGTGATAATATCCCGACCGCAAGTCCACCTTGGAGAAGTATTGTGCTCCACGCAACTGATCTAATAAGTCATCAATTCGTGGAAGAGGATACTTGTTCTTTATCGTGATTTTGTTGAGCTCACGATAATCGATGAAAAGGCGCATTAACCTATCCTTGTTCATGATGAAGAGGACTTGTGCACCCCATGGTGAAGCACTTGGGCGTATAAAACCTTTATCCATATTCTCTTGTAGTTGTTTATTTAGCTCTTCAATCTTTACAACAGCCATAATATATGGAGTCTTGGATATTGGGAATGCCATGGGTATAAGTACATTTGAGAATTCAACATCTATTCTAGGAGGAAGACCAAGCAGTTCCGTAGGAAACACTTCAGCAAATTTCCTCATAATAATCATTTCTTCAAGGATGGTTTCTTCCTTGGACTCAATCATCTGAGCTAGATACGCGTTCTCATAGGGTAGTGATATCCATGCATGAGATGATGGAGCTAAAGGAGATTCATCTTCCTACTTACAATTGTAAATAATCGGGGGTCTATTCTCCATATAGAGTGTGATTTCCCTCTCCTGACAATTTATGTTGGCTCTATATAAGGAAAGCCAATCCATGCCAAGAATTCCATCAAATTCCACCAGAGGGGGTATGATGAGGTTCACCGAGAAATTCAATCCACGGATTATAATAGGGGGTACCTATATTCATGGGATGCAATGATTTCCCCATTTGTCATACTCACTGACATATTCACTTCCATGATTTGTGGTGGTGCTGGTATTATTCTACTAATATTTCAAGATATAAAAGAATTCGTAGAACCTGAATCAAAAAGTTCATTCACTATTATTGAATGAATAACTAGAGTACATGTCACCACTTCATTGTCGGGATTCACTTCTGCAGAAGTGATGGAAAAAGATCATACTTTCTACCTTGTAGGTTTGTTGGTTGCCTCCGAAAACCCTTGGATTAGGGCACTGATTTGCAAGATGCCATGTTTCTTTTCATTTGTAGAAATGAACAATCCGTTGATGTTCGAACGGAGCATTCCTCTCCTCTGTCGAACCCGCGGGTCTTTCTTTCAAAAATTTAACATCTAGTTGCCCTTCTCTTCCACACCAGAAGCATTTCCTCACACACTTAAGGAAATTTCCAGGGTGCTTCTTTCCGCACTTTTGGAAAGTGGGGTGCTGGGTATTCTTAGCACCATTGGATTTATCCATCGGACCACCAGCATTGAAGTCCACCTTACGCTTCTTATCCCTATGATACCCATGGGATTTTCTAATCTCCATTTCAACCTTGAGGGCACATCAGACAATTTCCTCATAGTTGTCAAAGTCACGGATTGCTAATTATTTTCGTAGGATAGGCTTCAACTCAGAAAAGAAGCGGTCAACTTTTCATTCTTGGGTAACGACAAGGACGGAAGCATATTGTGCAAGCCTTGTGAAGTTTTCCTTGTATGCTCCAACAGATTCATCATCTTTCTGCTTGAGGGAAAAGAATTCCCTTTCCATCTTAAGCCAGAGGGTGCGTGGAAAATATTTATTAAAAAATATCTTCCAGAAATCCTTCCATTCCAACACCTCAATCTCCTCCTCAGGCTTCATATTTTTGATCAACGTCCACCATTGATCAGCTTCACCCTCCATACGATAAGCTGCCAGGAGAACCTTCTCTTGTTCAGAACATTGATGGATGGAGAAGATCTTTTCAATGGAGTTGATCGATTATTCAGCGATCGTGGGATTGGATGATCCACTAAAAGTAAGAGGCCTTTCTCTCATGATTCTCTCAATAGCGACTTTTTCTTCATTAGGGGGGGTTGAACGTTCCTCTTGACCAATGTTTTTATTCAAAACTTGAGTTAGCTGAGAGATAAGTGGGACAAAGTTCACTATTCTCGCTCCCATTGGATTGGGCATCTCATTAGTATAGTCATCACACTGATCTTCACAATGGTTTTTAGCCCAAGTCCTCCTATTACCGTCCATTGGATGGAATAAAAGGAATATTAGGGGTAACACATGAAGGGTAATCCAAAGTCAAAAGTTGATGACTTATAAATAAACTTTTATTTCCTTAACTCATGAGTCTATAGGCTTTAATCTAGTCTATTCATGATCTACTTTCTAACATATATTCTTAGGGGATTTTTTTAATTCCCTTAATAAGGGTTCATAATAAGATTATGAATTAATCAAAACACATCCCCCAGGAGTGTCGTAACCAAGAGTGCAGCAAGTCCCATTGTCGTGCACCAGTTCCCATTCAAGTCTAGCTCAAAGCAGTGTTTTCGGGTTTTACCCCAAGGATACATGTGTGCCGAAGCCGCCTCTACCTACTCGTATCCTGACAGGGATGTATTTTTTTGATAAACCACTAACTTAGTACTTACCAAAAATTAGGGATTTTTTTATTATACATAGTCTTGTCTCTAAGTATTTACTAGGGTTTTCTAATCCTGATCCCAAAAAATAACTAAACCTATCCTCTGATACCAACTATGAAAACCCTGATTTTTATACAAACTTAAACATGATTTATTACATAAAACATCACTTGATACAACCAAGAAGATCGAGAGGATTAGTGTATTTGGGTCTTAGTATCATTACATAAAAACTTGAAACATGAAATACAACATCTTTATTGAAAACATCATTTACATTACCACTACATTCCCTCGTACTTAGCATTGCATGGGATAACCTGAGGACATGCATAAGAAAAGGGTGAGCTATAAAGCCCAATAAGGGAATAAACAAGGAATAATAGGAGGAGTACAATACATGTTAGAAATTAGGCATATCAATAGAGAACAAGAGAAACATGAACATAAAGGCATGATAAATCATGATAATCATAACATGGAAATGTGGCAACAATACTTAACATGGAATTTGCATGAGCCAAGGCTCATTGCATATGGAGCATGAGTAAATCCTCATTGCACATGGAGCATGAGTAAATCCTCATTGCACATGAAGCACGAGTAAACCCTCGTTGCAATTGAATAATAATGAGTCAACACTCATTGCACATGAGGTATCATGATACTATACTTTACCCAATGCATTGGAGCGCTATAAGGGCGCACCCTTCTTAAACATTTCATTTCATGCATAAGTGTTCCAAATGGATCATAAATCATGGATTCATAAAAAATAATCATTTATTCCACGATAAAGGAATGTGGAATTCATACATGAAACTTTATAATCAATAAGTAAATGTGTGTAAATGTGAATACCCTTTATGGAGAAATGGGCATGGTATTCACTACACAATGGCATTGGCTTAGAAAATCGGTGCGATTTTGGCAGCGTAACGGTGTGACATAAGAAGTCATAAAAATGGTTGATGAGAGATAAAGGGGTTCCTCATAATATCTATATGTAATAGAAAGTGAGAAGTTCATATAGATACATGTCCCAACAATTGTAATGGAATTTAGATTCATGATACAAAATTATTGCTTGAATGTAAAAGAGGAGAGAGAAGGTCCTTTTGGAATTTCATCATAGTAACCGGTGTACATGGGAGGAATTTAATGAGAGATAAATGGGTCTCCCATCACTAAAACATAAAGAGGGTAGTATTAGGGAGGTGATAAACCATACCCCAACATTCATAATTGAAATTAAAAGGTAAAAACAACTTAAAGAAAATTGGACAAAATTGAGAAAGGAAGAAAAAACCCTTACCTGGAAGTGTGCTTCCAAAGGCTATAGAGAGGCTTGTGAGAGGCTTATTGGGAGATTTGGGAACCTTGGGAGGATTTTAGAGAGAGTAGGGAAGAGTTTGGACGAACTTCAAAGGCTTTGAGTGAGGAGGAAGTGGGATATTGGGTGGGTTTTTATAGGAAATGTGATGGAATTCTTTATTATTTATGTTTGGGAACCCTCATATTAAATTAATCCAAACCACAAACTATCCCAATATTATTGACCATGGTTTATGGAAAAGGGGAGAGGAAAAAAATATTTTTTAAGGCCAAAGTCCGAACTCTTTAAAATAATGGGGTTGCTTTTGTGGAGGTGAGTCACACCCCCTGGAAAATAATTTAAAAAGACAAGATGTTTATTAAGTCTTGAGGGGTCCATTGATGCTTTGTAAAATAAGACAAACAAACCCAAAATCACATTATTTTAATGTTAAAACATATATTGGACAAACATAAGGCTTATAGTATTTTATTACATCACTATTGGGTCATTATGATGTCAGAAAACACATTATATATTTAAACGGTATTTGATTTTTACCCAAAATTTGACGGTCTCAGAAAATTATGAAAATTTTATCATTGGATAATTTCGACATCCTGATTCCAGAAATATCATTTATTTTATCTAAATAATTTTTTATATATGTTAATTTTCACTTTTAAAATAAAAACTAACTTTTATAAAAAAAATCACGGGTTTTGACCGAAATGGATTTCAAACCTTAATAAAAATTATAATTGCATTCATAAAATTATAGGATAATTTATATTTAATAAAAATTAATTTAATATTAATAATAATATATTATTAAAATTTTATTTAATTTAAAAATCTCTTAATTTAATAAAATATAATTCTTAATTAAATAATAACTAAAAACACTATTTGTACTTAAAAAACTATTTACAATGTATCAAAAATGACAAGGAGGTATATTCATTATTATAAAAAAATAATATACATGAAAATAGTACTAGAGATTTGTTACATAACCCCTTAAAACAGCCACATAAGACCTAAGGGTAAGGTGTGCGGTGGTGACAGACTCTTGGGGTGGCTCGGATAATATCGTTCAAGTGGTAATCTCTATCAACTTCCACTTTTCCCGTAGACGGTCCCGTTTGAGATTGATATGATGAAGCTCAGCTTGGGCTTGGTCAAGATAGAATCCCAAGGACGCCACCTCTTTTTCGAGCTCCGATAAATGGGCTTCGTAAGGAGCAATTCTATTGGATGAGGACATCGCTTCTTTTGTCTGAGTAAATTGGATTTGTTAAAGACCTGTATTTATACTAATCATGTCATTACTGTTCAACAGCTATATAAGCAGCGGTCAAAATTCTTAACATAAAACCAAAGAATTTGACATTTTATATAAACATAAAAAGACATTTAATTAGATCAAGAAGGATTTCCATTAATGAAACATTGGGTCGTTACACTTGTGTGGACAAACCTTCGATCCCACTCTCCCTGAAACACTTGTGAGCTCCCATAAGCTATAAGAAATTAAGAACACTGATGATAAAATTCAACCTCATTATGATGATCAATAAGAAAATCCACTCTAATGATGTTTTCAAAAAACCCACATCAAGAATAAGTAAAACGTCGACTAAACTACATTAGATATTGAATGCTAATAAGATGGAAACAGAAACCCCTATTCTTTCCCCTTCCCAATATTTTTGGTTAAATCCATAATAAAGGATATGATATCCATTGTATGTTAATTTATATAAATAAAACATCCTGGTATAAAAGAGTGGGATGCACCAATATCAAATAAATTAATTACCACTAAAGATGAAATAAATATGTTACCTCTCACAATCACTGGACCCACATCAACCTCTTCCAAAAATTCATTTATTATGTGAAGGTGATTCACTAATAAGGCTAGTTGTGGGATCCCTATAGTCTTTGATGCATCTCATTTTTCCCTAGTAGTCTTTGGATCTGACAATCCTAGACCATATTGAGGTGTATACATAGCTTGAATGAAATTTGGTCTTTGATTATAATGTCATCAACTATTACACATCTTCCTAAGTGTATGAAAAAACACTTAGTGTTTCCAACATTTCCACACTAGTAGTAATTAAGGGGCACAATACTAGTAATGATTGAATGTGTAGAGGAGGCCCACAACTAAGAAACACCTCCACCACACCCATGATGATCTTTTGACTTCCTTTTTTTCCTATGCTTGCCACTAAATATTCCACTGGGTGGAAGTGTAGGGGAAGAGTAACAATCATTTCTAGCCATATTAATCTCTTCCATCATTTACTTCCCTACCATATCTAAATTGGTTTAACAATATCACATAAATACATGTGATCTGATATCTAATCACAAAACCTATGGGTACTTCTGAGACTTCATCTGGTCATTCTTCACAACCATTGGATAAAAAAAAGAAATCCTAGTAAATTGTTTGGTGTATAATTAAACTTAACTCTCTCGCTACTACAAAGAGTGGAACTTAAAATACTAATAATTATTATTTACTCTGGAAAAAACTATTAGAAGGATAAAGTCTTGAAACCCTTCCAATCAAATCTTGCATTCCTACCAACATGTACCATAGAATCCCTTAATCTCCTGTTGGGGACCTCAAGTTTCAATGTTACACATTTCACCATGATAATCTCAAGTGTATCCACGAATTTAGAAATCTTAACGATTTTGTAAGTATAATCCCCTTCCTCTTGAGGTTCAATCATATCCTTAAAGGATGTTGTATTCTCAAACAATAATTACAGTGATCGATCTCTTTCTCCATGAGATCCAGGTTATACCATGATAATGATATCTTGATCTTGATGTAAATTATGGTCAACATCAAAAACTACTCATATTATTACACCAATAATATTATTATTTATAGGCTAATTCCCTTGAGGATCATTCATTACACCTACCTGAGGAACTCATGGAACATGTCATAGAGGTTTACCAATACACAACGAAATAGAATAAACAACTTTAAAATAGAATAATATAAATTCAATCCAAAAACCTATAAAAATGATATTAAGTTCAAGAACTAAAAATAGGTGACACACAAACCAACATCCCATGGTATCTTGAGTATCGTCATAGTAAGATCTGGCTAGGTACTCACCAAAACTTGCCTATCAATTCTTGACAACCATATCTGTGATATAATAAATGTCCCAATATAAGGAATCTTTGTATAGGTCACCATTGATACTAAACATTGATGAACATGACTTGGATACCCTCTCAAACTAGTAGCTGACCCAAATTTCCACATACCCTAAGGGCATTACTCATCCTCATAGGCTAGAAACTATCACCTGGGCATCAAAAAACCAAAGGGTTCTATTTTCCAACATGAAGAAATAACATGGCATTATATATAAAATTGAGAAAAATAGTGAAAGATATAAACAGATTCCATAACCAAAAAAAATACCATAGAAACTATACAACTCAAAACAAAAAACAATCTCTAAGAGGCAAGTCCAACATCAAAGAAAAACAAAACAAAAATAGACACTCCTTGTGATGGTGTAGAAAAACTCCCACCATATCACCACTTGCTACATATACTTACCCGAAAAAAACCTCTCCACCTAACTAATCTATCTTGTCTTTCCCAACATCAAAATATATACAGAGGACTACACACCACTAAAGTGGTGCACAGGGTGTGAGCTAAAATTGTAACACCCCGAGATTTTATGAAAAGTATTCTTTTTAATTTCATTAATGTCTTGTGTTGTACGCTACACCAAAAGAAGCATTCACAACATGAATCCTTTACTATCCTTGTATTAAACGCAATCGCGACCTTCCTCGATAGCGTGTGTAGTACGCAATAACGAGTTTCACTAAACAACAATATGCTATTAAAATATTATTAAAACTAGCTGTTGTGAATAGTAATAAACACTTTTTGAAATTTTGTAAATTTTATTTTTCAAAATGGACTTCATTTTTGGATTCAGAATATCGAAATTAGCTTAGGGTAAAATTTTGGTAATTTTCGGATAACTTTCATATTTTGATGAATAGTGAAAATTACTAAATTTTAATTAAAAACAACTTTTTTAATTGAAATAATTAATAGTGATAAATTATTAATTTGAGTGGTTTTAAAGTATATTTAGAATATATTTTTACAATTTTATACAATTTTGGTCATTGGATGTAATTTCACATTTAAACCAGACATAAACAAGTGTCAATCTTTTGATAGTTATTATCTCTTAAGAACACGCTATTTGTTTTGACGACGGGAATTAATTTTTAAATTAATTAATGCAACTGATATGTTTTGAATTTGGTAAAATTGACATCATTTTTTAGTTCATAATATCAAATATAGTTTGGGCCTAATTTCTAGTATTTTCCTGGAAACATTCATTTTTTTTGATGAATAGTGAAACCACTAAGTGGTAGTTAAAAAAATGAATTTTTCATAAAACATAATTTTACCGCTTCTGTGAGTGGAATTTCAAAAATCCGAGAGAAAAAGTTGATGTCAGTAAGTAAAAGGTGGTTCAATGAGATGAAAATAAGTTTTTGTGAATAGTAACTTTTTACTCTTTTTTTACCACGATTAAAAGTAAATAGGGTAATTAAGGGTACAAATGATATTATAATTACCCTAACACATGTCCTAATTCTATTGGATAAGTTTAATTCGACCAAAAACAACCTTAGGAATCAAATATGACCATTTATGCCCACTTGGATTAGATTAGGACATTTATTATTATTTAATTCAAAGAAGAGTTAAAAGATTTAAAATCAAAGTTTATCTACTAAAACATTTTTAATATAGGGTTATACATAAGATAAATTAGATTGTAAGTATGCATTAGAAAGATAATATGGTTTCCTACATAATGGTATTTTATTTATAATTTTTAGACATTAAATTATTTAATTTATTTATGACACAACGATGATGCAGTAATTATCTTATTAATGAAATATTGACATAATTGATGTTAGAAATACCCAAATAAATGTAATTTGAGACTTTTTAGGAATTCAAATAATTTTCTAGGTTAATATGACATGTTAGTATTGATTTAATTAACTTTTTTTGAACTAATAATTATATTATCATTTTCACAAAAATCAATTACAAAATAGTGTCAAAATTGACATAAAATAGTTTTTAAAACAAATATTATATTATTAACTGTTATTTTATTCCTAAAAATCTAAGGTTCAAGAAAATGACTTATATAAGGTTATATATATTAATAATAAACCACTTGGGGTTCTTTTTGCTTGTTATAGTAGGTTTATTAACCTTATAGTGTAAGAACACAAGAAGACACGGTAAAAGTAAAATTATTTAACTTATTGTTAAATCTAAATAATAAGGTTAAAATTGGTACCTAAACTTTTCTAAATTCTATTGTATGAGAGAATTTAGATCCATCCCCACCTTAACTTCTAAATAAATCAATTTGGAGCTATTTAAAACCGAATATGACTTTATAATAAAATAATAGTTTTAGTGATTCCAAAGGTACCCCTCTCCTCCCTTATAAAAAGGCACGTCCTCCCTCTCTTCCTCACACCACATTGAGCCTTCAAAATCGGCCAAACCCTACCAATATATCCTCTCCACTTCCCTAGAAACATCCTAGAGGTCCTGGTCCTCTTCAAAGATCAATTTTATTTCCCTAAAAGGAGATCTCAAAGAGGCGTTTCAAAGAAGAGGTAATGTTCGTTACCAATTCTTTCAACTTTATTTCTTCTTCCACTTATTGTTATTTAGTTGTTTCATTATGAAGTAATAACATCAGTATCACTCATATACTGATATGTTATTATAAGTAATAAACAACCCTATTTCACCATCTATCCATCCTACGGAAAATGAAATCACCGCGCGTGCGTACGTACGGAATACCGTCTCCACGTCGTGGTGTAATCTATTTTCCACCACCACCTTACTTGGATGGGTATAATGGTGTAAAGAATGAATATATATGATTATTCTAAAGTGATTTTGATTCTGAAATATTATACATACACTCGAATACAATTCCATGATCCTGAGAACGATAGCATCACTCGTGCGTACGTACGGACTACCGTCTCCACGACGCGATGAGATTCATTCTCCACGTTAACCATTCATGAATGATTATAAAGTATATATAATAAGTAATCATGAAATATATGAAATAATAATGATACTGGATTTATTTGTATATATATGTATTTATTCTACTTAATTTCATTCAACTCAATAAGGAAACGAAAATAGCGTTCATGCGTACGTACAACCTACCGTCTCCATGAACAGTGTATTTCTTTCCATTTACTGATCTATTATATATATGTATATTCTAAATATATATTATATATAAATCATGTTTTATAATCTGGAATTAAGTAATCATGATCTAAGTATTCATATGAATAATTCTAAGTCAAAACACGGACGACAAATGAAATGATTTTACCCAAAACGCTCTTTAACATTGAATTTACAAAAGAATGGGTAATATAAAGTCATAAGTGAACCATATATGATATCATAAAAATGAGTATGATTATGGAATAAGTCAATGACATTATTTAAATCATTATACAGGAGGTTCAGACACTTATGAAGCAAATCGGACCTAAGATAAGGGAAAATATCACAATCTCATTTTTATCCGAGATTGTTTATACTTTGGTATTTACTGGGGTATATTTTATCATCCACATCCATGTTTCCTCAATATGTAATATTATTTCCATCCACCTAAACCTGTTTAAATCCAATTTTATCCTTCGCAGAGTTTTTAGTAAAATATATGAAAGGAATCTTTTTTCGTTTTTCATACGAGGTACTTTTTGACTTTTCCGACAAAAGTACGAGAAGAATGTTTTTTTAACTTATACGGGATGAATGGATTTTTAAAACATTATTTCCAAGAATATTCATTTAAAAGTTCTCAAGTTTATTTTTAATCAGCTTCTTTTAGTTTAAAATTGTATGACATGTTAAGAAAGGAAAAATGTTTTTGAAGTAGAAAGGATATTTTCCTCAAGAATGGAGTTCAAGTGTTTTATCAAAATTATTTTCCATCTAAGATAATATAGGGTTCTGTTTCTATCCTTATTATTAAATTAATTTGATTATGTTGTGATGGAATTATTTTTATGAATTCCTTTATCTTATATGAATTGTTTTATGATGTCACGATGTTTAAGATTTTCATTTTTATTACATGGGTTATGCTATGATGTATGGTTTATGATTTTGTGGCACACATTTAACACCCGAGACGTTTATGTTATATAAATCATCAAAGGAATATTTTTCTACACAACACTTGCTTGGCTTGCTTTACACGAAATCGCGACCTTCCTCGATAGCTTGCGTCGTACGCAATACCGAGTTTCACTAAACAATGATATGCAATTAAAATATTATTAAAACTAGCCGTTATGAATAGTAATAACCACTTTTTGAAATTTTATAAATTTTATTTTTCAAAATGGACTTCATTTTTAGATTTGGAATATCGAAATTAGCCTAGGGTAAAATTTTGGTATTTTTCTGAAAAGATTCAATTTTTGATGAATAGTGAAACCACTAAGTGGTAGTTAAAAAACTGAATTTTTCATAAAACCTAATTTTACTGCTTCTGTGAGTGGAATTTCGAAAATCCGAGAGACACGGTTGATGTCAGTAAGTAAAATGTGGTTCAATGAGATGAAAATAATTTTTTTGGTGAATAGTAACTTTTTACTATTTTTTACCACGGTTAAAAGTAAATAGGGTAATTAAGGGTAAAATGATATTATTATTACCATAACACATGTCCTAATTCAATTGCACAAGTGTAATTCGACCAAAAACAACCTTAGGAATAAAATATGACCATTTAGGCCCACTTGGATTAGATTAGAAAATTTATTATTAATTTATTTAAAGAAGGGTTAAAATAGTTAAAATCAATGTTTAATAAGTAAATCATTTTTAATATGGGGTTATAAATAAGATAACTTCAACTATAAATATTCATTAGAAATATAAAAATATTTCCTACATAATGGTATTTTATTTGTAATTTTTAGACATTAAATAATTTAATTTATTTATGATACAAAGATGATGCAGTAATTATCTTATTAATGAAATATTGACATAATTGATGTTATAAACACAAAAATAAATGTAATTTGAGACATTTTATGAATTACACTAATTTTATAGATTAATATGACATGTTATAATTGATTTAATTATCTTTTTTCGAACTAATAATTCTGTTATGATTTTCACAAAAATTAATTACTAAATAGTGTCAAAATTGACATAAAATAGTTTTGAAACCAAATATTATATTATTAATTGTTATATTATTCCTAAAAATCTAAGGTTCGTCCAAATGACTTAGATAAGGATATATATATTAATAATAAACAACTTGGGGTTCGTTTGTCTGCTTATAGTATGTTTATTAACCTTATAGTATAAGAACACAAGAAGACACGGTAAAAGTAAAATTATTTGACTTAATGTTAATCTAAATGATAAGGTTAAAATAGGAACCTAAACTTGCTTAAATTCTATTGGATGAGATGATTTCGACCCATCCCCACCTTAGATTCTAAATAAATCAATTTGGAGCTATTTAAAACCGTACTTGACTTTATAATAAAATAATATTTTTAGTTTTTCCAAAGGAGCCCCTCTCCTCCAGTATAAAAGGGCACATCCTCCCCCTCTTCCTCACACCACTTTGAGCCTTCAAGATCGGCCAACCCCTGACAATTTCTTCTCTCCACTTCCCTAGAAACATCCTAGAGGTTCTGGTCTTCTTCAAAAGACCCATTTTAGTGCCCTAAAAGGAGGTCTCAAAGAAGCACTTCAAAGAAGAGGTAATGTCTGTTACTGATTCTTTCATCTTTATTTCTTCTTCCACTTCTTCTTATTTAGTTGTTTCATTATGAAGTAATTACATAAGTATCACTCATATAAAGATATGTTATTATAAGTATGAAACAACCCTATTTCACCATCTATCCATCCTACGGAAAAAGAAATCCACGCGCGTGCGTACGTACGGAATACCGTCTCCACGCCGCGGTGTAATCTATTTTACACCACCACCTTACTTGTATGGGTATAATGGTGTAAATAATGAC
The DNA here is from genome assembly GCA_963277665.1 of Viscum album. Lineage (NCBI taxonomy): Eukaryota > Viridiplantae > Streptophyta > Magnoliopsida > Santalales > Viscaceae > Viscum > Viscum album. The sequence goes on along the minus strand of OY728164.1, from coordinate 718,941,678 downwards.
TATATATGACTATTATAAAATGATACTTATTCTGAAATAGTATACATACACTTCAATACAATTCCACGATCATAGGAACGATATCATCACTCATTCGTATGTACGGAATACCGTCTCCAGGATGTGATGCGACTCATTCTACATGATCTTCATTTCATAATGATTATATAAATGAATCGAATTAATTAATATGATATATATTACACTAATACCATTCTGGAAATGAGGTATCTATAACCTAAAGAGAAGAATAAGAATTTATTCGACAAAACACGCATAATAACAAAAAGTTATAAACACCTGAATAACAAGTAGCAATGAAATATTACTACTAAGAAGCTAAAAATATGACCATACATGACATCATAAAAATAATTATGATTATTTAATAAGTCAATAACATTATTTAAATCATTATACAAGAGGTTCGGACACGTACAAAGCATATCGGACCAAAGGTAATGGAAATATCACAATCTCATTTTTATCCGAGATTGTTTATACTTTGGCATTTATTGGGGTGTATTTTATAATCCACATCCATGTTTCTGCAATATGTAATATTATTTCTATCCACCTACAATTTTTTAAATCCAATTTTACCCTTCGGTGAGTTTTTAGTAAAGGATATGAAAGGAATCTTTTGCCATTTTTCGTACGAGGTACTTTTTGACTTTTCCGACAAAAGTACAAAGAATGCTTTTTTTAACTTATACGGCATGAATGGATTTTTGAAACATTATTTCCAAGAAGATTACTTTATAAGTTTTCAAGTTTATTTTTAATCATCTTATTTTAGTTTATAATTGTACGACATGTTAAGAAAGGAAAAGTGTTTTTGAAGCAGAAATGATATTTTCCTCAAGAATGGAGTTCAAGTGTTTTATCAAAATTATTTTCCATCTAAGATAATAAAGGCTTCTATTTTTATCCGTATTATTACATTGATTTGATTATGTTGTGATGGAATTATATTTTTATGAATTCCTTTATCTTATATGAATTGTTTTATGATGTCATGTTGTTTAAGAATCCCATTATTACTACATGGGTTATGAAATGATGTATGATTTTTGATTTTGTGGCACACATAAGAATGGTATAATTATGAGATGGGTGGGACCTATATCTCCCTCCAATGCATTGGGTAAAGATTGTATATCTCATGAGATATACATGGCTGGAACTGTAGGTTTTACCGGTTCAGTGAAACAAGACTGAAACACGGAGTGAACTCGGTTCAGAAATGGACTTTGTCCACTAAGATAGTCTTGGCAATGAGTCTTGACTAATAAGAAATGATTCTCTATGATTATGTGTGTATGAAAAAAAGTTTCATGTTTTATGTTAGGATTATTGGGATTACATTTCACTACTATGATTTATTCCATGTTATGAAATTATGATCACTTTTGCAGGTTATGATTTCCAAAAGTTATGTGCTTATGTATATGATGTGATTGATATTTCTTTTGTTTACCCTTGCTGAGCATTTGAGATCACCCTTTTGTATGTTTTATTTCCCCAGGCCAGGAAGAAGGTTATTAATAGAATATTCCAAAAAGGGACTCTAGATATGATGAAATAAATGGGAGGCAAAGTAGATGATTTATGAACCAGTTGTTTATGTTTCCCAGTTTCTAAAGACACTATACCTATACGGTCCTTTCTTGGTTTTGTTATATGTTGTAATAAGTGTGCTTCAATTCTGAAGTAATAACAATGTATGTAAAGTATGGGTCGTTATAGTTGGTATCAGAGGAAAGGTATAGTCAACCTTTGGAAACTGGGATGTGAAAGGCTTAGTAAGAACACTAAGGATAAGTCTAAGCATAGAACACAATAATAGTGTTTTAGAAATGGCCATGAATAACCTAGGATAAGACCTTAAGTGTGAAATTTTATTCTTGATTATGTGGTTTTCCTATTATAATTAGTGTTGCTCACACTATTATTCTTGGTTTTAGTCAACGGATGGAACCCGAAGGAACCGTGTTAATGCGGAATGCGACGGGCAATGCAATGATTGTCCCCTTGAGCAACCAAACATTATGGGAGCTGGAATGCAAAATCTTGTAGCCATGATCACACAACTTTCTCAAGCTATGAATCATGCAGGACTTCCAAACGAGCAAATTAAGGAGTAACATTTTGTTGAATCCTTCATGAGATAGTGTCCACCTTCATTCAGCGGGTCTACTGATCCATTAGTTGCTGAACAATAGATTACTACTACTGAAAAGATATTTTCAGTTATTCATTGTTCTGAGTATGATAAAGTCATCTTAGCGGTGTATTGTTTGGAAGGTGATGTTAATCAGTTGTGGAATCTTATTAAGAATACGAGGCAAAGGGATGAAATTGAGTCCATGGAATGGAACAAGTTCATGAACATATTTTTCAATAAGTACTTCCCTCGTATTCTCTGAACAAAGATGGAGAAAGAGTTTCTTGAACTAAAGCAAAAGGATGATGAATATGTTGGTACCTATGAAGCAAATTTTACATGACTTGGAAGGTACGCTTCTGGTATTATTATCCAACCAGAGAGTAAGATCGATTGATTCTTTAGTGGCTTAAAAGAAAGTCTTCTAAGGGCCTTAGCCATAAGGGACTTCAATAGCTACGAGGAAATCGTTCGATGTGATCTCAAAGTTGAGATGGAGATTGGAGTAACCCATTAGTCATATGGGTTTGATAAGAAGAGGAAAATAGAATTAAAAGGAAAATCTAAATAGCACACTGAAAAGAATATGATCTTTCCCTTATGCTCAAGGTGTGGAAAGAAACATGGAGGGAGTTGTCTTAAAGGGACAAGTAAATGTTTCAAATGTGGAAAGGAAGGTCATCGGGCATTTGAATGCCGCGATGATGGGAAGAAGATGTCTAATGATGCAAACAAAGGAAGGGATACACAAAATTACCCTACTACACTTCAATGTTTCAAGTTCAAGTAGATGGGACATTATTCCAATAAATTCCCTAATCCAAGTGTTGATGATGATGGTCGACGTCAACAAACTCTTAAGGCTAAAGACAAAGGAAAGTCACATGCAATTTCTATCATCAATGTGGAGTATGATAACGATGTGATGAAAGGTACACTTACCATCCACTATAAAGTAGCAAATGTTTTATTTGATTCTGGATCCACCCACTCCTTTATTTCAGAATAATTTTCTAAGGGTATCACCGTATTACCTCAACAATTAGATGTTGAGTTATTTGTGACAACACCTAATAGAACAACAATCGCATCAAAAGTTTATAATTCTTCTCTGATTAAAGTTTGTGGGAAATTGCTTCCTGCAAATCTTTTGATCCTTCCTATAGTGGAATTTGATGTGATTCTTGGCATGGATTGGATTTCTCTACATGAGCTCATATCAATTGCCAAAGAAGGGAAGTCACATTTAATATTCCAGATCAATCTATGATCGTCTATCGATGAAAGGATGAACATGACCTTCCAGTGGAAATTTCTTCCATTTCATGGGTATTGATTCCACTAAATGAAGGATATTTATCTCAAATGGTTGTTGAGAAACTCACGATTTAGAATATGCCCATTGTACGGGAGTTTTATGATGTCTTTCTGGAGGAATTATCAGGTCTTCCACCGAATCGTGAAGTTGAGTTTTCAATAGAACTCGTATCGGGTGCTTTGCCTATTTCAAAGACACCTTATAGAATGGCCCCAATTGAGTTGCAAGAATTGAAGAAGCAACTCCAAGAGAATCTTGATAAGGGGTTCATACGCCCTAGTGCGTCACCTTGGGGAGCACCTGTTCTGTTTGTTAAGAAGAAAGATGGATCAATGAGACTCTACATTGATTATCGAGAACTTAACAAGATCACTATCAAGAACAAATATCATATCCCATACATTGATGAACTATTTGACCAACTACGCGGAGCTCAATACTTTTCCAAGATTGATCTTCGTTCAGGGTATCGTCAATTAAGGGTCAAAAGGGAGGATATACCAAAGACAACATTCCGTACAAGGTATGGACACTATGAATTTGTAGTGATGTCGTTTGGTCTTACTAATGCCCCTGCTATCTTCATGGATCTAATGAATAGAGTCTTTAGAGAATATCTTGATCAGTTTGTGGTAGTCTTTATAGAAGATATTCTTGTCTATTCAAAGAGCAAGGAAGAACACGAAGATCACTTGAGAATTATATTAAAGACCCTGAGAAAGGAGAAGCTTTATGACAAATTTACCAAGTGTGAATTTTGGCTTCAAAAAGTTGCATTTTTGGGTGACATAATCTCAAAAGATGCGATATCTATGGATCCAGCAAAAAACAGAGGTTATCGAAAGATGGTCAAGACCAACAACAGTAACCGAGATCCGAAGTTTTCTTAGTTTGGCTGGATATTATCGACGTTTTGTGAAAGATTTTTCACGATTATCTAATCCACTCACCAAGTTGACTTGGAAAGGAGTTAAACTTGTTTGGACGGAGGAATGTGAAGAGAATTTCAAGGAGTTGAAAAGAAGGTTATCCAGTGCACCTGTTCTCACACTGCCTTGTAGTGGAGAAAGGTTTGTGATCTACATTGATGCATCCAAGAAGGGATTGGGCTGTGTTCTTATGCAAAATGATATGGTGATAGCTTATGCCTCACGACAGTTGATAATCCACGAGCAAAATTACCCAACACATGATTTGCAGTTAGCTATGGTAATCTTTGCATTAAAGATTTGGAGGCATTACCTTTATGGTGAAAGGTGTGATATTTATACTGATCATAAAAGTTTAATGTATATTTTCACACAAAAGGATCTGAATATGTGCCAAAGAAGATGGTTGGAGCTGATTAAGGATTGCGACTACTCAATCCATTAGCACCCTGGGAAAGCAAACAAGGTGGAAGATGCATTAAGTCGAAAAGACCATGCCAGTTTATCCATGATGAGGATCACAAAAGATCCAATATTTATGGATTTACAAAGGATGGATCTTGGAATTATAATGAAAGGGGAAAATCGTATCTTTCTCTAATGAATCTTCAACCAACTATACATGTGAAGATTAAAGAAGCACAGAAAGAAGATGTTGAGTTACAAAAGAAGGTGAGAAATGTTCCTGAATTCAACCTTGATTGTGAAGGGATAATAAAGTTTAGGAATCGGGTTTGCGTTCCTCCCATCCCCGAATTAAAGGAGCCGCTGGATGAGGCTCATAGTTATTCATTCTCTATTCATCCTGGAAGCATGAAGATGTATAGGGACCTAAAAGAGTACTTCTGGTGGGTTGGCATGAAAAGAGATGTTGCTGATTATGTCTCTTGATGCTTGGTTTCTCAACAAGTTAAAGCTGATAGACAGAAGTCTAATGGGATGTTACAACCATTACCCATACCCGAATGGAAATGGGAAAACATCACAATGGACTTTGTCACAGGACTTCCTAAAACATCCAAAGGAAATAATGCTATCTGGGTCATAGTTGATCGTCTTACAAAGTCTGCACACTTTATTGCTATTAGAGAGGATTTCTCTCTAGATCAGCTTTCCAGGATATATGTAAAGGAAGTGGTAAGATTGCATGGAGTACCACTTTCTATTATATCTGATCGGGATCCGAGATTTACCTCAAAGTTCTGGTGAAGTCTTCAGCATACTCTGGATACAGAGTTCAGTTTCAGCACTGCTTGTCATCCTCAGACATACGGTCAGTCTGAGAGAACAATTCAAACTCTAGAAGATATGTTGAGAGCTTGCTCTATGGATTTCAAAGGTGGTTGGGATCAACACCTACCTTTGGTGGGATTTTCTTATAATAATAGCTTTCACTCCAGTATTCAGATGGCTCCTTATGAAGCTCTCTATGGAATGAAATGCAGGACTCCAACTTGCTGGGATGAAGTTGGGGAAAGAAAGCTATTAGGACCTGATCTTGTTGATGAAATGGCAGAAAAGGTCAGATCTATTCAACAACACATAAGAGCAGCTCAGAGTCGACAGAAAAGTTATGCCGACAACCGAAGAAAAGACCTAGAGTTTGAAGTGGGTGATAAAGTGTTCTTATGAATATCTCCCTGGAAGAGGGTTATGAGATTTGGAAAGAAGGGGAAGTTGAGCCCTAGATATACCGTTCCTTTCGAAATACAGGATCGTGTTGGGAAGGTAGCTTACCGATTGGAGCTTCCACCGAATCTCTCTCAAGTTCACAATGTGTTCCATGTATCTCTCCTGAGAAAGTACATACCAGATCCTTCACATGTACTCAGCTCAGAAGTTGTACCGCTGGAGCAAGATCTTTCTTATCAAGAACAACCGATAGAGATTCTGGATCGTATCGAAAAAGTCCTACGAAACAAGACTACTCGGTTGGTGAAAGTTTTATGGAGGAACCACCAATTAGAATAAGCTACATGGGAGCTTGGGGATATGATGAGGGAGAGGTATCCTCATCTGTTTGTTACAAAGTGATGAATTTCGAGGGTGAAATTCATTTTAAGGGGGGTAGAATGTAACACCCAAGACATTTATGTTATATAAATCATCCAAGGAATCTTTTTCTACACAACACTTGCTTGGCTTGCTTTACACGAAATCGCGACCTTCCTCGATAGCTTGCATTGTACGCAATACCGAGTTTCACTAAACAATGATATACTATTAAAATATTATTAAAACTAGCCGTTATAAATAGTAATAACCACTTTTTGATATTTTATAAATTTTATTTTTCAAAATGGACTTCATTTTTGGATTCGGAATATCGAAGTTATCCTAGGGTGAAATTTTGGTATTTTTCTGAAAACTTTCAATTTTTGATTAATAGTGAAACCACTAAGTGGTAGTTAAAAAACTGAATTTTTCATAAAACATAATTTTACCGCTTCTGTGAGTGGAATTTCGAAAATCTGAGAGACACGGTTGATGTCAGTAAGTAAAATGTGGTTCAATGAGATGAAAATAATTTTTTGCTGAATAGTAACTTTTTACTTTTTTTACCACGGTTAAAAGTAAATAGGGTAATTAAGGATAAAAATGATATTATTATTACCCTAACACATGTTCTAATTCTATTGGACAAGTGTAATTCGACCGAAAACAACATTGGGAATAAAATATGACCATTTAGGCCCACTTAGATTAGATTAGGACATTTTTTATTAAGTTATTTAAAGAAGGGTTAAAATAGTTAAAATCAATGTTTAATAAGTAAATCATTTTTAATATGGGGTTATACATAAGATAAATTAGACTATAAATATTCATTAGAAATTTAAAAATCTTTCCTACATAATGTTATTTTATTTGTAATTTTTAGACATTAAATACTTTAATTTATTTATGACACAAAGATGATGCAGTAATTATCTTATTAATGAATATTGACATAATTGATGTTATAAACACCAAAATAAATGTAATTTGAGACTTTTAATGAATTACACTAATTTTATAGACTAATATCACATGTTAGTATTGATTTAATAAATTTTTTTAGAACTAATCATCCGGTTAATATTTTTACAAAAATTAATTACTAAATAGTGTCAAAATTGACATAAAATAGTTTTTAAAACAAATATTATCTTAGTAATTGTTATATTATTCCTAAAAATCTAAGGTTCATCAAAATGACTTAGATAAGGTTATATATATTAATAATAAACAACTTGGGATTCTTTTGTCTACTTATAGTAAGTTTATTAACCTTATAGTATAAGAACACAAGAAGACATGGTAAAAGTAAAATTATTTAACTTAATGTTATATTCAAATGATAAGGTTAAAATAGGACCCTAAACTTTTCTAAATTCTATTGGATGAGATGATTTAGAACCATACCCACCATATCTTATAAATAAATCAATTTGGAGCTATTTAAAACCGAACTTGACTTTATAATAAAATAATATTTTAAGTTTTTCCAAAGGAGCCCCTCTCCTCCCTTATAAAAGGGCACCTCCTCCCCCTCTTCCTCATACCACTTTGAGCCTTCATGCTCGTCCAAACCCTGCCAATTTATTCTCTACACTTCCCTAGAAACATCCTAGAGGTTCTGGTCTTCTTCAAAGTCCCATTTTAGTGCCCTAAAAGGAGATCTTAAAGAAGCACTTCAAAGAAGAGGTAATGTCCATTACCGATTCTTTCATCTTTATTTCTTCTTCCACTTATTCTTCTTTAGTTGTTTCATTATGAAGTAATAACATCAGTATAAATCATATACTGATATGTTATTATAAGTATGAAACAACCCTATTTCACCATCTATCCATCCTACGGAAAAAGAAATCACCGTGCGTGCGTACTTAATGAATACTGTCTCCGCGCCGTGGTGTAATCTATTTTCCACCACCACCTTACATGGATTGGTATAATGGTGTAAATAATGACTATATATCACTATTATAAAGTGATACTGATTCGTAAATAGTATACATACACTCCAATACAATTCCACGATCATAGGAATGATATCATCACTCGTGCGTACGTATGGAATACCGTCTCCACAATGTGATGCGACTCGTTCTACATGATCTTCATTTCATAATGATTATATAAATGAATTTAATGAATTAATATTATATATATTACACTAATACCATTCTGGAAATGAGGTATCTATAACCTAAAGATAAGAATAAGAATTTATTCGACAAAACACGCATAATAACAAAAAGTTATAAACACCCGAATAACAAGTACCAGTGAAATATTACTACTAAGATGCTAAGAATATGACCATATATGATATCATAAAAATAAGTATGATTATTTAATAAGTCAATAACATTATTTAAATAATTATACAGGAGGTTTGGACACGTACAAAGCATATCAAACCAAAGGTAAGGGAAATATCACAATCTCATTTTTATCCGAGATTGTTTATACTTTGGCATTTACTGGGGTGTATTTTATCATCCACATCCATGTTTCCTCAATATGTAATATTATTTCCATCCACCTACAATTGTTTAAATCCAATTTTACCCTTCAGTGAGTTTTTAGTAAAGGATATGAGAGGAATCTTTTGTCGTTTTTCGTACGAGGTACTTTTTAACTTTTCCGACAAAATTATGAAGAATGTTTATTTTAACTTATATGGCATGAATGGATTTTTAAAAAATTATTTCCAAGAAGCTTAATTTACAAGTTTTCAAGTTTATTTTTAATCAACGTCTTTTATTTTATAATTGTACGACATGTTAAGAAAGGAAAAGTGTTTTTGAAGCAGAAAGGATATTTTCCTCAAGAATGGAGTTCAAGTGTTTTATCAAAATTATTTTCCATCTATGATAATAAAGGGTTCTATTTTTATCCCTATTATTACATTTATTTGATTATGTTGTGATGTAATTATATTTTTATGAATTATTTTTTCTTATATGAATTGTTTTATGATGTCATGTTGTTTAAGAATCCCATTTTTACTACATGGGTTTTACAATGATGTATGATTTATGATTTTGTGACACACATAATGTAACATCCCAAGTAAGTAAGGAGTAATAGATATTTTTATCTATGTCTATTAATGAATTAAGATAGTGTTTGGAGGCTTAAAATGAAAATAAATACAATCTTATGCATGGAATACACTAATATTCTTAAAAGATTGTTTTACTGCCTTTTGATGGCAAACCATATTTAAATATATCTTTTGACAATCTTATAATCTATGTTTGTCAAAATAAACTTATTATTTATTATAGGGACATAAAAATTTACTTTGTGTGAATTTTTGTTATTTTTCCGATAAAGTTCATTTTTTAATGAATAGTGAAAAATGTTGTATTTTAATTCCAAACTGCTTTTTAATCTAATTTATTTATATGATTAGATTATCTTTTGAATTGGTTTTGAAGTGAAATTAGAATATATTTTTACCATTTAATCCAATGGTGGTCATTGGAATCAATTTCACTTTGAAATTGGACTTAAACTGGTGTCAATCTTTTGATACTTATTGTTTCATAAAAACACGCTATTTGTCAGGACAACGGGAATTAATTATTAAATTAATTAATGTAACTTATATGATTTGAATTTTTTAAAATAGACATAATTTTTGAATTTGGAGTATCAAATATAGCTTAGGGTGAATTTTTGGTAATTTTCTGAAAAACTTCAATTTTTGATGAATAGTGAAACCACTAAGTGGTACTTATAAAAACTGATTTTTCGTTTAAATGAAATTTTGCCATCTTTGTGTTTTGAATTTCAAAAATCTGACATACGTGGTTGTCATTAAGAATTAAAATGTGGTTCAATGAGATTATAATAATTTTTTGGTGAATAATAACTTATTAAGTTTTTAATCGCGATTAGAGGTAATTAGTGTAGTTTAAGGTAAAAATAATGTTTTAATAATATGAGATGAGCTTGACACATGTCCTACCCTTATTGGATGTGTCATTTCCGACCAAGACAAGCCATGAGTCAACTTGGGGACCCCATGGAGCCACTTTGGTTGGAAAATTACATGAATAACTTTTTATTTAATGTTAAAGTAAAAATGATACACACATGAGATGTTTTACTAAAACAATTTTTATATGGGGTTATACAGGTCAGATGTTTGACTATAAATAGTCATTGGAAAGATAAAAATATTTCCTACATCATAGTATTTTTTTTTATAACTTTTAGACATTAAATAAATTAAATTATTTATGACATCATGATGATGCAGTGATGACCTCATTATTTAACGATTTAAATAAAATGGAAATATAATGTAATATCTAAGACCTACACATGTCCAAAACTTATTGGATGAGTAGATTTAGAACCCTTATCACCTTATCCTAGAAATACATCAATGTGGGACCTCTTAAATCCGAATACCATTTTAAAATAAAGTGACTTTTCTTTACTTTCCAAGAGTGCCCCTCCTCTCCTCTTATAAAAGGCCCCCACCTCTACCTCCTTACCCACAATCCCAAAGCCTTTGGCTCGGCCAACCCCTACACATTTTGTCTCTCCACATCCCTCTATTACTCCGTGAAGCCTCACTTTGGGAAGAAGTCTTCTTAAGGAATCCTTTGAGCTCAAATCAATGAGAGTTACCCGATTTTAAGGTAATGTCTTCTTTTGAGTCCTTCTGTTTTATTTTGCTTCTCCAACCCCCTAAACTTTTTTTATTATTTTCTTTTATAACAAATCCAGTATCCTCAATATACTAGGATGTTTTTATAATAAGTATTCGAGCTACACTTACACACACCTACATCTAATGGTTAACGAACATACCGTTTCCGTGGATGGCGAATTTCTGCCTCCCAAAACGATGATTGTTCAACATTCTTTTAACACCTTCAAAGGTGGCCATTAATATGACACTATATTTATATATGATATATAATATGTTTATTTTTTCCTTAATGTTATTTATTTTTCATTTTGGTCATACCTTTATGGTTTCCATTATGGGTAAACGTGATATCTTCATTTAAGTGAGGACTACCGCCCCCTCAAAGTGATTTGATTCGTTAATTCCATATGTGGGACGTATAAAGGATGGATTTAAATTTTTTATATATGATGTTATACTGGAATTATAATATACCTATATATCATTATTATTTATTTCCATTAAAGTATGAGATAGAAATGAATGTAGCGTTCATGCGTACGTACGGCTTACCGTCTCCATGAACGGTGCATTTCATTTCTTATCCCCAAATGTAATGTACTATTATAAGTACATGTATATAATGGATATATATGATGAATGATACATCAAAATGATGAATATAATTCTAGAATTAAAATATACATACCTATCATTTAGTTTTAATTCCATTAATATGACAAAGAAATGAAAGTAGCGTTCATGCGTATGTACGAATTACCGTCTCCATGAACGGTGCATTTCATTTCCTACCTCTAAATGATTATGTAATATTATAAATACATGTATATGATGGATATATATGGTATATATGATATCCAAATCTGGAATGTTATTCTGGATATAAAGAACCTTTGACCACACGAACAACATGTAATTGTAAGTAGTCCACTTTCGACTTAAGAACCAAATATCGACAAAACAAACATTATTAACTTAAATGGTTACATAATTTTTATAACATGGAAATAAGTGATATAAAAGGAATAATGAACGTTAAAAAGGTTCTTAATCAAGTAGAGATTAACTCAAGTTTATTATTCAGGACGTTAAAGAATGATCGAGTCAAGTTGGACCAGAGGTAAGGCACTTTGTCTCAATCTCCTTTCATTGAGGCATATTTCGTTTTATACACAACTTTCTTTTATACGGTGTATAAACCCCTTTGACTTTTACTTTTATAAAAAAGAAATCTTTTTCTACGAAGCATTTTACAAAACGACAAAAAGGAATGTTTCTTTTAATGAACACGGTGACAACGAACTTTTCCGTCGTCGCGAGTATTATTTGGTCTTTGGCTCCCTCAACAAGCCGTAATGTTTTTAAAATAAAATAAATACCATATACTCTATTATGTATTTTGGTATTGAAAATGGTTATGATAAAGGATTCTATTATGATATATTGTGATTGAAATGTGGAAATGTTATCATTCCTTTATATTGGTTTTATGTTTTATGATTTTATATTGGTACTTGGGCATTTGACGGGTGGTTACGTGATAAACCATATAACGGGTGGTTCCGTGAATACCAGGACGGGTGGTTACGTTATAACCTCTAATGCATTGGGTATGGAAGTCGGCCGTATGGCTATTCCATTAATTATATATGGAAATTGGCCGTATGGCTATTCCATTATGTGATATTTGTGGAAGTCGACCGTATGGTTATTCCACTTAAGTATGTTTATGTCCCAAGTTACCTTTATATATGCTATGTGTTCTTTATATGGGTTTTATGGTAATCCTTTGGTTACAAAAAGGTAAGTAATGATACTTTTTTCAGTGAAGAGTTTTTACTACTTCGTGAAGGTGAAGGTATTACTTTGATAGAGTATACATGGTTTACTTGATGTTTGAAAAAGTAACAGTTTTCATTCTTTGTGTATCCCTTACTGAGCTTTTTATGCTCACCCCAAGTTTTTTTGAAATGTTTTCCACAGGACTTGATGTAGAATAAGGTCAAGGATGGGATCAAGGGAATGTCATGCTATATAAAACATGGAACTAGACATGTTTCTTTTTACGAGTTTTTTTTATTATTGAAACTTAGTGGAAGTGTCTACTTTGTAATCTTTTGAGATGTAATAGTTATGTTCTAATTCTCTAAAACTCTAAACCTGAAAAGATCATCAATGTGAATTATTCATTTAATTCAATATTAAGTAAGGTTTAAGGCTGGGACCTTATGCATAAGAATGGTATCATTATGAGATGGGTGGTACCTATATCTCCCTCCAATGCATTGGGTAAAGATTTTATATCTCATGAGATAGACATGGATGGAACTGTAGGTTATACCGGTTCAGTGAAACAGGACTGAAACGAGGAGTGAACTCGGTTCAGAAATGGAATTTGTCCACTAAGATAGTCTTAGAAATGAGTCTTGACTAATAATAAATGATTCTCTACGATTATGTGTGTATGCCACAAAGTTTCATGTTTTAAGTTATGATTATTGGGATTACATTTCACTAATATGATTTATTCCATGTTATAAAATTATGATCTCTTTTGTAGGTTAAGATTTCCAAAAGTTATGTGCTTATGTATATGATGTGATTGATATTTCTTTTGTTCCCCCCTACTGAGAATTTGAGCTCACCCTTTTGTATGTTTTATTTCTCAAGGTCAGGAAGAAGGTTATTAAGTATAATATGCCAAAAAGGGACTCTAGATATGATGGAATAAATGGGAGGCAATGTAGATGCTTTATGAACCAGTTGTTTATGTTTCCCAGTTTCTAAAGACATTATACCTATACGATCCTTTCTTGGTTTTGTTATATGTTATAATAGGTGTGCTTCAATTCTGAAGTAATAACAATGTATGTAAAGTATGGTTCGTTATAACACATAATAATGGTATCATTATGAGATGGGTGGGACCTATATCTCCCTCCAATGCATTGGGTAAAGATTTTATATCTCATGAGATAGACATGGCTAGAACGGCAGGTTAAACCGGTTCAGTGAAACAGGACTGAAACGAGGAGTGAACTCAGTTCAGAAATGGACTTTGTCCACTAAGATAGTCTTGGCATTGAGTCTTGACTAACAAGAAATGATTCTCTATGAATATGTGTGTATGACACAAAGTTTTATGTTTTAAGTTATGATTATTGGGATTACATTTCACTACTATGATTTATCCCATGTTATGAAATTATGATTTCATTTGTAGGTTAAAAAGTTATGTTCTTATGTATATGATGTGATTGATATTTCTTTTTTTACCCTTACTAAGCATTTGAGCTCACCCTTTTATGTTTTCTTTTCCCCAGGATATAAAGAAAGGTTTTAGGAAAAAAAATGAAGATCATTATGGGAGATGTTGAAGATCTTACACCACGATTAGAAGATTATATTCTGAGTTTCCAAAGACACTAAACTATTATGGTCCTTGTGTGTGTGTTTTTGTTATGTACTAAGTATTCCGTAAAAGTAATGTAATGTCCATGTAGGTCAAGCTTCGGGTCTCTACAGTTGGTATCAGAGGAAAGGTTTAGTCAACCTTTGGAAACTAGGATGCGAGAACTTTAGTGAGATCCCTATAGATATGTATAAGGTATGTATAGGGATGTCCCTAAGGTTAAGTATAAGTATAGGTTATAGTGCTAGAATTACGGTAACCTAATATGTTAGATATTGAAGCTACTCCCCCTTTATTATGTTGTTTTCCCTAGCATGATTTTTGCCTCTCACACTATTCCCTTTGGGTTTTAGACGATGGCTGGAACCCGAAAGAACCGTGTTGATCAATGAAATGGACAATGCAATGATTGTCCTCCGGAACAAACAAATGTTATGGGAGATGGAGTCAAAAATCTTATTTTTATACTTACACAAGATATGAATCATTATGGACTTCCAAATGAGCAGAGAAGGGAACAATATTCTATTGAGTCCTTCATGAGGAAACATCCACCATCTTTCAGTGGGTCTTCTGATCCATTTGTTCCTGAACAATGGATCAGTACCACTGAAAAGATATTTTCAGTTCTTCAATGTTCTGAACATGATAAAGTCATCTTAGTAGTATATCGTTTGGAAGGTGAAGCTGATCAATGGTGTAATCTTATCAAGAATACGAGGCAAAGAGATGAAATTGAGTCCATGGAATGGGACGAGTTCAAGAACTTATTTTTCAATAAGTACTTCCCTCATATTCTTAGAACAAATATGGAGAAGGAGTTTCTTGAACTAAAGCAAAAGGATGATGAATCTATTGGTATATACGAAGCGAATTTTATGAGGCTTGAAAGGTATGCATCTGGATTTATCATCCAACCTGAAAGTAAAGTTGATCGATTCTTCAGTGGCTTAAAACCAAATCTTCGAAGGGCATTAGCTATAAGAGACTTCAGTAGCTATGAAGAAATTGGGTGTTGTGCTATCAAGGTAGAAATAGAAGTTGGTGTTACTTATCCATTTCATAGTTTTGACAAGAAAGGAAAGATGGAGTTCAAGGAGAAATCTCAGAATAATGGTGAAAAGAAGATGAATGTTTCCTTATGCTCAAAGTGTGGAAAGAAGCATGGTGGATATTGTCTTAAAGGGACAAGTAAATGTTTCAAATGTGGAAAGGAAGGTCATCGGGCATTTGAATGCCGCAATGATGGGAAGAAGATGTCTAATGATGCAAACAAAGGAAGGGATACACAGATTGAACCTACTACACTTCAATGATTCAAGTGTAAGGAAATGGGGCATTATGCTAATAAATGCCCTAATACAAGGGTTAGTGATGATCGACATGAGCAACCACATAAGGCAAAGGAAAAAGGGAAGTCACATGCGATCACCATTGGCGATGTTGAATATGACAACGATGTGGTGGAATGATTAAGTGTTTGTGTAATGGGATTCCAAAATAATGTTGTATATAGTATCGTGGAATATTGGAATATTTATGTATTGGTCTATTGTGGTTTCAATAATTTTATGGTATCGGTAACCATGGAAAGTGATTGAGATATTTTTGGGAAAAAAAGATGATATGCGCATAATGAAGGGAAAATGAGAAAATGAAATATTTGATAGCATTCATGAGCTCGTGATTGATATAAGGACTAAGTGATATCATGGTTAGTGTATATAGAATTTTGAGGATTTTGGTATGTGGAAAGAGTTAACTTTTAACAGCATTCATGTTTTCACTAAGGTTCAATGGGTATTCAAGAGAATACATGATTAAGGCCTTTGAATGTTTTGAATGTGACCAATAAGACATATCTTATGATATATGGGGATCAATGATGGTATTTTATCTCTGGTAATCGTTTTCACTATATTATGAGAGTGGACTGCAGTATTATGGATAAGCCTAAAGATTGGAATGTATTATGATGGACATAAGTTATTATTGTTTGTTTTTTTGATATTATTGATGCACTGTTATAGTAATATAGTTTTAGTAAAAGGACAACCTGCAGGACGGGCGACAGCCCATCGCGTCGGATAAGGCTGTGGGAATCGAACCCACAACTGAAGTGCGACTGGCCTTTATCACCTACCACTGGCTTACAGGAAGTCCCTGTTTAGTAGAAACTAGTTTTATTATATTAAGCAGTATAATATAAGAAGTATAATTCCATTTTAGGAACCATATATGATTAATATCACTATAGATGGACTTACGTATTTTTTGATAACTTTTCTAACCTTTTGTTTGAGACAGATGGAATGACCCCTCATTCTATCACATGATCTGCTAACACTTCATGAATGAAAAATTCAATTTTATTTCTTTAAGAGATGAAGTGGAAATTGTCCAAAGAACGACTAACGGTGAGACTACAACAAAATCACGAAAGTATTTCTCTAATTCCAATTTCATCAACTTTAGGGGAAATGAGCTTGAAAACCAATAATGTTGTCCAAGTGCTCTTATATCTGATGAATCAGATGGTACCTTAGATCGTCACAAATTTATGGCTTTGTGATTGTTGGCTTTTCCATAGCCATGTTCTCTACCACTCTCCATCAGAACATGATGGTTAGGTTTCTCTTCCATATCCATATTTTCACCTATGTGGAAACCCAGTGATTAGTTTATTTGGATAACTGTTACATTTCATACCTTTGTTTTTAAAGATTTTTTTTGTTATTCATTTTTACGATGTGGGTTTCTATTAAAGTGGCTTTTGAGTAGTAAACCATTTATAACACCGATGAATTTCGAGGGCGAAATTCATTTTAAGGGGGGTAGAATGTAACACCCCGAGATTTTCTGACAAGTATTCTTTTTAATTTCATTAATGTCTTGTGTTGTACGCTACACCAAAAGGACCTTGCACAACATGAATCCTTAACTTTCCTTTTATTACACGCAATCGCGACCTTCCTTGATAGCCTGTGTAGTACGCAATAATGAGTTTCACTAAACAACAATATGCTATTAAAATATTATTAAAACTAGACGTTATGAATAGTAATAACCACTTTTTGAAATTTTGTAAATTTTATTTTTCAAAATGGACTAAATTTTTGGATTCGGAATATTCAAATTAGCTTAGGGTGAAATTTTGGTAATTTTCGGATAACTTTCATATTTTGATGAATAGTGAAAATTACTAAATTTTAATTAAAAACAACTTTTTCAATCAAAATAATTAATAGTGATAAATTATTAATTTGAGTGTTTTTAAGGTATATTTAGAATATATTTTTACAATTTAAAACAATGTTGGTCATTGGATGTAATTTCACATTTAAACCAGACATAAACAGGTGTCAATCTTTTTATAGTTATTATCTCTTAAGAACACGCTATTTGTTTTGACGACGGGAATTAATTTTTAAATTAATTAATGAAACTGATATGTTTTGAATTTGGTAAAATAGACATCATTTTTTAGTTCATAATATCAAATATAGCTTAGGCCTAATTTTTTGTATTTTTCTGCAAACTTTCATTTTTTGATGAATAGTGAAACCACTAAGTGGTAGTTAAAAAAATGAATTTTTCATAAAACATAATTTTACCAATTCTGTGAGTGGAATTTCAAAAATCCGAGAGACACAGTTGATGTCAGTAAGTAAAATGTAGTTCAATGAGATGAAAATAATTTTTGCTGAATAGTAACTTTTTACTTTTTTTACCACGGTTAAAAGTAAATAGGGTAATTATGGGTAAAAATGATATTATTATTATTATCCTAACACATGTCCTAATTCTATTGGATAAGTGTAATTCGACCAAAAACAACCTCAGGAATAAAATATGACCATTTATGCCCACTTGGATTAGATTAGGATATTTATTATTATTTAATTCAAAGGAGAGTTAAAAGAGTTAAAATAAAATTTTATCTACTAAAACATTTTTAATATAGGGTTATACATAAGATAGATTAGATTGTAAATATTCATTAGAAATCTAATACGATTTCCTACATAATTGAATTTTATTTATAATTTTTAGACATTTAATAATTTAATTTATTTATGACACAACAATGATGCAATAATTATCTTATTAATGAAATATTGACATAATTGATGTTATAAATACAAATAAATGTAATTTGAGACTTTTTATGAATTACACTAATTTTCTAGGTTAATATGACATGTTAGTATTGATTTCATTAAATTTTTTCGAACTAATCATTCTGTTATGATTTCCCCAAAAATCCATTACTAAATAGTGTCAAAATTGACATAAAATAGATTTTAAAACAAATATTATATTATTAATTGTTATTTTATTCCTAAAAATATAGGGTTCGGCAAAATGACTTATATAACGTTATATATATTAATAATAAACAACTTGGGGTTCTTTTTTCTTGTTATAGTAAGTTTATTAACCTTATAGTGTAAGAACACAACAAGACACGGCAAAAGTAAAATTATTTAACTTAATGTTAAATCTAAATGATAAGGTTAAAATAAGAACCTAAACTTGTCTAAATTCTATTGGATGAAAGGATTTCGATCCATACCCACATTATCTTCGAAATAAATCAATTTAGATCTATTTAAAACTGAATATGACTTTATAATAAAATAATAGTTTTTGTTATTCCAAAGGTACCCCTCTCCTCCATTATAAAAGGGCACCTCCTCCCTCTCTTCCTCACACCACTTTGAGCCTTCAAGCTCGGCCAAAACCTACCAATTTCTCCTCTCCACTTACCTATAAACATTATAGAGGTATTGGTCTTCTTCAAAGACTAATTTTAGTGCCCTAAAAGGAGATCTCAAAGAGGCGTTTCAAAGAAGAGGTAATGTCTGTTACCAATTCTTTCAACATTATTTCTTCTTCCACTTATTCTTCTTTAGTTGTTTCATTATGAAGTAATAACATAAGTATCTCTCATATACTGATATGTTATTATAAGTATTAAACAACCCTATTTCACCATCTATCATCCTATGGAAAATGAAATCACCGCGCGTGCGTACGTACGGAATACCGTCTCCACGCCGCGGTGTAATCTATTTTCCACTACCACCTTACTTGGATGGGTATAATGGTGTAAAGAATGAATATATATGATTATTCTAAATTGATTTTGATTCTGAAATAGTATACATACACTCCAATAAAATTCCACAATCATGAGAACGATATCATCGCTCGTGCGTACGTACGGACCACCGTCTCCACGACGCGATGAGATTCATTTTCCATGTTAACCATTCATGAATGATTATAAAGTATATATAATATGTAATCATGAAATATATGAAATAATAATGATTCTGGATTTGTGTGTATATATATGTATTTCATCTACTTAATTCCATTCAACTCAATAAAGAAACGAAAACAGCGGTCACACGTACGTACGGCCTACCGTCTCCATAAACGGTGTATTTCTTTCCATTTACGGATCTATTATATATATGTATATTCTAAATATATATTATATATAAATCATGTTTTATATTCTGGAATTAATTAATCGTGATCTAAGTAATCATATGAATAATTACAAGTCAAAACACGGACGACAAATGAAATGATTTTACCCAAAACGCTCTTTAACATGGAATTTACCAAAGAACGAGTAATATAAAGTCGTAAGTGAACTATATATGATATCATAACAATGTGTATGATTCTGGAATAAGTCAATATCATTATTTAAATCATTATATAGGAAGTTCAGACACTTATGAAGCAAATCGGGCCTAAGGTAAGGGAAAATATCACGATCTCATTTTTATCCGAGATTGTTTATACTTTGGTACTTACTGGGGTGCATTTTATCTTCCACATCCATGTTTACTCGATATGTAATATTATTTCCATCCACCTAAAATTTTTTAAATACAATTTTACCCTTCAGTGAGTTTTTAGTAAAAGATATGAAAGGAATCTTTTGTCGTTTTTCGTACGAGGTACTTTTTGACTTTTCCGAGAAAAGTACGAGAAGAATGTTTTTTTAACTTATACGGCATGAATGGATTTTTAAAACATTATTTCCAAGAAGCTTCCTTTACAAGTTTTCAATTTTATTTTTAATCAACTTCTTTATGTTTAAAATTGTATGACATGTTAAGAAAGGAAAAATGTTTTTGAAGTAGAAAGGATATTTTCCTCAAGAATGGAGTTCAAGTGTTTTATCAAAATTATTTTCCATCTAAGTTAATATAGGGTTCTGTTTCTATCCCTATTATTACATTAAT
Source organism: Viscum album (assembly GCA_963277665.1). NCBI lineage: Eukaryota > Viridiplantae > Streptophyta > Magnoliopsida > Santalales > Viscaceae > Viscum > Viscum album. The sequence goes on along the minus strand of OY728164.1, from coordinate 718,920,922 downwards.
TGGATTATGTTGTGATGGAATTATTTTTATTAATTCCTTAATCTTATATGAATTGTTTTATGATGTTACGATGTTTACGATTCCCATATTTATTACATGGGTTATGCTATGATGTATGGTTTTTGATTTTGTGGCACACATAAGAATGGTATCATTATGAGATTGGTGGGACCTATATCTCCCGCCAATGCATTGGGTAAAGATTTTATATCTCATGAGATAGACATGGCTGGAACGGCAGGTTAAATCGGTTCAGTGAAACAGGACTGAAACGAGGAGTGAACTCAGTTCAGAAATGGACTTTGTCCACTAAGATAGTCTTGGCATTGAGTCTTGACTAACAAGAAATGATTCTCTATGATTATGTGTGTATACCACAAAGTTTCATGTTTTAAGTTATGATTATTGGGATTACATTTCACTACTATGATTTATCCCATGTTATGAAATTATGATTTCTTTTGCAGGTTAAAAATTTATGTTCTTATGTATATTATGTGATTGATATTTCTTTTGTTTACCCTTACTGAGCATTTGAGCTCACCCTTTTATGTTTTCTTTTCCCCAAGATATAAAGAAAGGTTTTGGGTAAAAAAATGAAGATCTTTATGGGAGATGTTGAAGATCTTTCACCATGATTAGAAGATTATATTCTGTGTTTCAAAAGACACTAAACTATTACGGTCCTTGTGTGTATGTTTTTGTTATGTACTAAGTATTCCGAAAAAGTAATGTAACGTCCATGTATGTCAAGCTTCGGGTCTCTACAAAAATTCTTAGTAATATCCCACTCATGTGTTCCATATCATTTATCTATAAAATAATATGGAAAATTCTCAACTTTAAAGAAAATAAATCATGCCAAATAGATTAAGGAGTTTTAATATTAAAAGCATGTAAAACATTTAATCTCCTTTTTTCTCAAATTTCCAAAATAATCAAGGTAAATTTGTTTCTAATTTTTTCTTTTATATATTTATGTGTGTATATATATATATAAGAAGTCATATCAAATAAAATCATGCATCACATATAATAATAAATCTTATATAAACCATAAGAACAGGTAACATCATGCCAAGGATCACACTATGTCATGCTAACAGACAACAAATTCAATAATTAATGACTAGTATTCAATCAAGTACTTAAGACACAGACCTAAGGACTAGAGAAACATCCCATTATTGAATCTCCCAATAATATCAATATCAATATTATAGAACAATGGTCCTAGGGAATAGATAAACACCCTATGAGTGAACCCCCCAACAATTCATGGATAATGTCCTTAAGTAACATCATCCACCCAAGTACCCAAGGTTTCCCAGGTTCTATTTTTTTAAAACATTTCATTAAAATCATTCTTTGAAAACAATTTCATAAATCCATTTTATAATTCTTTTAAAATATCCTTTTATTTTACAAAAAAAAATGGGAAAATGGAAAACCAACTATTATTAAAACCACATTTCATGCAAAAAAACCCATCAGTAAATAATTCCATTTTCATTTATGAAACAATTTATCAAGACCATAATAATACTTTTTATCCAACATAGGGTAGAGGTAGAACCAACCACCTTAAACTAGGGTCTGACATGCCTACAACAGGATCCACCAATGTGGAAGAACTCAAAGTAAACAATATTAGTCCTAGAATCAATCCATTCATCTTATAAATTATTTAATTTCTACTAAGGGTTGATGAAGATAATTGAACATGACATACCAAAATGAATGCTCACGCCACACCACATCCAACAAAAGGCTTATCCTTCAGATGAATAACATGTTATAGATCTAGAAATAATCAAGAAGAATCAAAACCACTGATAAATGGATCTAAAACTATAGTGAAACAGGGCTACCACAATCAAAAAACGAAAATAAATAGGATTATTAATTTCCTAAAGAGAATAAATCCAACCACAATATATATCAATCACTAAATAAAGATATTTGAATAGATTATAGATCCCAAAAATCTCACCTAAGAGCTTCAAAGTTAATAGAAATGTGGTATTTTCCAAATAAAATAATAAATTAGTAATGTAGAACCCTAAATGATCAAGTCTTGATGACTATATGGTGTCTAGTACCTTTACACTTCATTTTATCCTTGTAACTCATGTACACTAAAAACACTATCACCATTTTACTTAAAACCCATTTTCAACCATTGCATGATGTGAACCAAATATGTTATGTGTTATTGTCACGAACCAACCCGGGTCGACCCTGAACCGGTCACCCGAGCCGGTCCGCGGAAAGTCCCGAGGGGCGTTCCCGATCCCCCCGGGATGGCAACCAGTGCCGGGCATTAAGACTTGATCGTTGGGAACGATTTCAGCCCAAAACAAAAGTAAATAGAACAGAATAAATAAACACTAACATCGGAAAAGAAATAAAAACCACACAACCACGTACCTCCATGTGACCTCTCAGGTCACCACCCAACTAGAGAGCAACCTCGCTCCAACACTGAGCGACTCAAAACAGAAGACCTGCGACTGAGATGGTAAAAGATAGGCGTGAGCACAAAAGTACTCAGTAGGTGAGCCCCACAACAAATCCCAATGCACCGCCAGTAAATAAAGAATCTACCTATTCCAGGTTTGAACTACAATGTATAAAAGTATGCTTTTATAATGTTTCACTTGAAAAACTAAACACGAGCCATTACCCTTATCCTTTTTCAAAAGTTGAATTTCTTTTCATTGATTCTAAATTCGTTCTGAACGATAAAGAAGTGTTACATTTTCAGTTTTACTACACAAGAGAAAATCACATTTTTATTTAAGAACCATTTTCGCAAAACAACCAGTACAAGTGGTAAAGAAGAACTGAAAGTAAACAAGCAGGAAAGACAAGTGCAAGTAAAGGTAAGCAGACAAGGAAAACCAAGTGCAAGCAAAAGTAAACCAGAAGTTATCAGCAATAACCATGGGCGATCCTGAACATCCCTAGAAAACCCCTGGACGTACTCGGGTTCAGACTACCTGCCGGCATGGTACTCCATAGTCAATAACCAACTGGCCGCCCTAGCAGCCAACCAGTGGCACATCCCTCCTGGCCCGTCTGTAACTCCAGGGGGTACTAACCCGTCTAATCAGGGTTAGCAAGCAACCGTCACTCGATAATCTATAAGACGCCCAGGAACCCATAGTAGTTTTTGTAACACTGTGTAAGTGGGAGACCCGCGCACGCGTGACTCATCTCACCGCACTTGCCAACCCCTTACACGGACATCGCTACACGACAACCCTCGAAGGGAAGTCCCCCTGTAGAAATGCCCTCACAAGTACGTATATATATATAATCACTTCACATTCAATAAAGTGCCAATCGGGCCGTCATGTCACTTACATTTTGATCATTTAAGACTAAAGCATTTTTAAAGAGGGATGACACCCGCCATTTCATTGAAAACCAGAAACGCACTTAGAAATTTATTTAAGAAACTCAAATCAGCATCTTAACCTGGAACACATTTGTTTCACAAGTAGAGTCACTTTCCAATCACCAAACGAACCCCACTTTTGTCAAGAGCCAAACGGGCCTTTAATCATTTTTTTTGAAGGAACACCATTTTCCAAATGAAATCCAAACATTTGTTCGCGTAACAAAGGAAAACTTCTTTCATCAACCAAGAGCCACACATAAAGTTTCCAAAACAAGTTCAAAGGTCACACGACGTTTTCTCTCTAATCAAGGTTCTAAGAAAACACCATTTTCCATAAACAATACATCTACAAATTTACACACGCCAAAAACATTTCAAAACACCATTTTAACATGACTTTCATTATTCAGGAAGAACCATTTAGCAATACTACCATGGAAGCACAAAACTAAATCCAAGAAGAACACTTTTAATGAAACGCTAGAATTAAAAACGGCTTTTATCATCAGCAGATCACCACACTATAAAGACTACTAAATTTTCCTTTAAATTTACTGAAATTCAATAAAAGGCAAGGAATAAATAAATTCTTAATTTAAAGGCGAGTGCAAAGGGAGACCTACCTCAAGATCCAAACGCGACGGTAAAACGACCCTGGAACCAAGGCGCGATGACACGACGTGTGTCCGAAGCCACGTGACAAAGTCCAACACCCTCGAAACTGAGGCGCGGAGACGGCGGAACCTCAACGGAAAGTAGAACGATCCTTCGCGGACAACTGCGCTCGCTGAACAGTGGAAAAAGTGCACGTCACTCAACCCGCAACAGAAAAAGGATTATTTAAAATTAAATAAAAACACTAAGATAAATATATATAGGTAAATAAATAATAAATACATGAATAAATAAATAAATAACTAATTAACAAATACACAAAGAAAATGAATAAATCAATAACTAAATAAATAAATAAATAGATAAATAAATGAATAAATAATTTATTAATCAATTAATTAATAAACAAATAAGTAAGTAACTAAATAATTGATTAATTAACAAATACTTAATTGAGTAAATAAATAGACAATTAATAAATCAATCAATTAATAAATAATAATAATAATAATAATAATAATAATAAGTTAATAATAACAAATATAATAATAATAATAATAATAACAATAATAATATGATAGTAATTAAAATAATAATAAATATATTAGTAATAATAATAATAATAATAATATTAATAATATGTTAATAATAATAATAATAAAAATAATAATAATAATATAATAATAATCATAATAATAAAGTAATATTAACATAATAATAATAATAATAAAATAATATTAACATAATAATAATAATAAAACAATAATAATAATATAATAATAATAACATAATTATAAAGTTATTAATATGATAAAAATAATTAATCGTTATAAAATTAAAATTAACAAACAAACCAAAATAATAATAAAAAAAAAAGACACAAACCTACAGCCTGGAGAGGGGGGTTCGTGCGGGAGGCGGCGGAGCAGGGAGGCTGGTGCGGGCGCGGCGGGGCGAGGCGGCAGGCCGGGACAGGGGGTGCGGGTCGGCGACGGCGAGCAGGGGTCGGTCGCGGCGGTCGGGGTCGGCGCAAGGCGGGGGAGCAGGGGGGACGAGGCCGGTTGGACGGGGAGGTCGGGTCGAGGGAAGGCGGAGCGCCGGACGGAGGGGAGGACGGAGGCCGGGCGGGACGGCGGATGGAGACAGAGGCGGTGGCGGTCGGCTGGCGCGGCGAAGGGGAGAGGGTCGCGCAGGGAAACTGAGATGGGGAGGGAGGCCGGTGATGGGGGCCGACGACGGGAAGCAGGAGGGGAAGCGGGACGCTGATGGGCGCGGGCGCGACGAAAGAGAACGGGGCCAGGATGGCCTGCGGGCGTGACGGCGGCGCGATGAAGGAGGAGCGGGCCGGGACGGCCAGTAGGCGTGGTGGCGTGCGCAGCGAAGGAGGAGCGGGGCCGGGACAGCCGGACGAGGCCGGTCGCACGGGGAAGAGGGAGCAGGAGCCGGATGAAGGGGAGGCCGGGACTGGGTGCGGAGCAGCGGAGGGAGCTGGCGGCGAGGAGGTGGTCGCGCGAGAGAAGGCTGGAGCTGGGGAGTCGCGCGGTGAAGGGTAGCGGGATGAGAAGAGAGAAGGGAGGGGGGGGCGGCGGCTGGGTAGAATAGGGTTAGGTTAGGGGAGTTAAAATATATATATATATAATATTAATAATAATATATAAATAATGAAAAGGGAAATAATAATAATACTAATAATATGATAAATTAATTAAATAAATAAAACCAAAACTTAATAATAATAATAAGACATTATAAAAATAGTAAAACTTTATAATAATAATAATAATAAGTATAATTTTAATCATCAAACCTTAACATATTAATAATAATACTAAAACATCATAATAATAATGATATAAAACCCTTATAATAAAAATAATTAATCTTTATAACATTAATGAAAATAATGATTAAAACTTATAATAATAATAGAATTTATAATAATAATTGTAAGTTAATTCTAATAATAATAATTTTGATCAAATAATAAAATCATCTAAACATAATACATATATGTATACATTATTACACACACACACACACATATATATATATATATAACATACATAAACATATATAGAAATAAGATTAACTATCATATTAATAACACAACTTAGATAACGTTAATAATAAAATATCAGCATAAAGATTATAATATTTAAACATGCTGGGTGAATACACGGTCACCCGGGCTGAACGCACGGTCACCGCTAATGATGCAGTGACCGCGCACCGGCGCGAAACCGCCAATCGCAGTTAATCTTCGAAAAAAAATTAAACCGGGACCAAGAAAAGAGAAAAATTATGGACGTCCGCGGTCGGGGTGTGACAATTCTCCCCACCACAGACACTTTCTGCCCCCAGAAAGTCACCAGGCCACAAGTCAACCAAAAACCAAGTCTATGCCCAAACATAACTAAAGGAACCAGAGAGGATTGAGAATCTCGGGGATGACCTTACTCCACACAGGTCACACCCGACCGATTCAAGAGAAAACTGGGGTCCGAGATTGAGGGGAGAACACGAAGGGGTTCTCCCCACCACAAGAACTTAACTAGTGCAGAAAAGATGACCATTTAAAAAGAAAACCCCGGGAAGGGGGGGGGGGGCGACGCGGGAACTCCCAACCAATTCAAACCAACTCTTATAACACGATTACTACAACACCTCTGTCGAAACCTTGAACCCACGACTAGAGTCAACAACCTTCAACACCAGGGAAAACCTATAGAAAAACATTTAACCGACATCAAACTGGAGACATGATCCACCGAAGTCCACAAAGCATAACCACATCGACAACCTAACCAAAACGAGGACAACCCACACGAGAGTCAAACACACTTTTAAGAAGGACGCACGATTCGGAATATTACATTCTCACGACAAGTCCGCTTAGATTTATCATAGAACAAGTCCATTGCCACTTTTTAGAAAAACAACACATTTACATAAACCAGACTACTTGGATTATAATAGAACAAGTTCATGATAACCCCATGGTAAAACAATGGATGCACAACAACGTCAAGACTTAACAGCAGAAAAAAAACAAGTACTAGAAGATCTTGATTGTTCCACTGCTATCATAGAACACAACGCCTGGACCAAGGCTTCACAACCCTGGGGACTCCTGACTGTGCGCGAGCTTCACCCCGAGACTTGTGGCTGGGGCTCTGATGGCTGAAGCATCTTCTGCCTCACAGTCAGGTACTGACATTCTCCCACCGCAGCTTCCTCTTCAAGAAACGCTTCTTGCAAAACTTCTCCAGATGACCCAGACAACCACAGCGATGACACGTCTTCGGAGGGTTGCGACAAGACGGCTTTAAATGCCCGTAACGACCACACTGAAAGCATACCATCGAACGATCTGATGAACTGGAAGCTGGGACCAAAGGGGATAACTCATTGGGGACAGGTATCTCTCGTGCCTTTTCCTCACCAGAGGGGGAACTCTTACGAACAACAGGGGATGCTGAAGTATTAGCCACCCACACACCGGAAAGCAACTCAGCTAAGAAAGCTTTCTCTTCCAGCTTCTCGAAACAAAGGTCTTCAGAAGGGAGGACTCGCTCCTTGATCTCGGAACGAAGACCCCCAGTGAAAAGAGAGGCTTTCATGAGCTCATGTGATGCTACCTCTGGAGAAAAGGGAATCAGTTCCTTGAAATGGTCAACATATGCCTTCACCGTCCGTTGACCTTGTTGAATATGCACAAGCTCTCTCTTTTTCCTCAACTTCACTTCCTCAGGTACAAACCATTGGATGAAAATGATTCTGAAGACATCCCACGTCATTTCACCTTGCGTTGACGGTGGGGTAACCACCTTCCACTGGTCCAGAGCTGGACCCTCGAACAACTCCATAATTGCACGAACCTTAACATTATCGGGAGTTCCCAACATTCTAAAGACACGCTCCACTTCCTCGAGCCATTTCACTGCCTCTAACGGACCCTGATCACCATGGAGAACAGGCAAGGTCTGAGGAGGACTAAAAACTGGGCATGACATATCTGAATCCTTAGAGACCTTTCTGGACGGCATTTCCTGAGCGACATATAAAACACAAGGCCAAAACCAATATCAAATCGAAGCAACATCAATAAAAGTGCTTTCATCAAAACCAGTCAACACAAGGACCAAACAAATACGAACACAATCCAAAATAAAATCTCCTTTTCAAAATCCCCTTTTTATTTTAGATTTCAAAACCACTTTTTTTTTTCAAGATCACTTTCCAAAAACCAATCCACTTTCAAACCAAAAGCTTTCCAAAAACTGTTTCCCATTTAAAACCAATTTAGAAAACAAAGTCAAGCCTTTAACTTCAAATACACACCCAGGTAATCTCATGAACCGTTGCACATGTCTTTATCCACATTCTATTCATACGTGCATCAACACACACTTTCCATGCATTCTCACACATGTGCAGACGTTCATAAAGAGGAACCGAGGTTTCAATCCAAATCATTCTTAACCAACTCCAAGCAAATAACAGATTTTTCAAATCAAGAGATTTCAGTTTTAAAACCCATTTTATACATTTAAAGTCCTTTAAAAGAAACCAGTCCAATTTCCCAAAAACCTTTTTCATTTCCAACAACGCACCCACACAAACCAAAACGAAAGCAGCAGCCAAATTTGCATCAATCACTGAAATGAGGGACTAGTAGTCACACTCAACCTGGCGACATGGTAGTGGGCCATGTCCCAAGTCAGCGTCGACCACTAGGAGGAATTCAAACCACGTACTCGAACTCCACATGGGTCACTACTCCATGTGAAATTACGATGTGACGTCGGCTTACCTCCATTATCATCTCTCAATCCAAGACAAACCAGGAAAGACAAGGACACAATTCCCGAACTACCCCTGGTAACTCGAAGATCAGTGCGAGCAAGAGTTCGCGACGCTCTTCCCGTACTTACCCCTCGAGTTCCGACAGTCCTAATCTCCTTCTACCGGACAACCCAAATAACAAGACCAGCTCTGATACCATTTTGTCACGAACCAACCCGGGTCGACCCTGAACCGGTCACCCGAGCCGGTCCGCGGCAAGTCCCGAGGGGCGTTCCCGATCCCCCCGGGATGGCAACCAGTGCCGGGCATTAAGACTTGATCGTTGGGAACGATTTCAGCCCAAAACAAAAGTAAATAGAACAGAATAAATAAACACTAACAGCGGAAAAGAAATAAAAACCACACAACCACGTACCTCCATGTGACCTCTCAGGTCACCACCCAACTAGAGAGCAACCTCGCTCCAACACTGAGCGACTCAAAACAGAAGACCTGCGACTGAGATGGTAAAAGATAGGCGTGAGCACAAAAGTACTCAGTAGGTGAGCCCCACAACAAATCCCAATGCACCTCCAGTAAATAAAGAATCTACCTATTCCAGGTTTGAACTACAATGTATAAAAGTATGCTTTTATAATGTTTCACTTGAAAAACTAAACACGAGCCATTACCCTTATCCTTTTTCAAAAGTTGAATTTCTTTTCATTGATTCTAAATTCGTTCTGAACGATAAAGAAGTGTTACATTTTCAGTTTTACTACACAAGAGAAAATCACATTTTTATTTAAGAACCATTTTCGCAAAACAACCAGTACAAGTGGTAAAGAAGAACTGAAAGTAAACAAGCAGGAAAGACAAGTGCAAGTAAAGGTAAGCAGACAAGGAAAACCAAGTGCAAGCAAAAGTAAACCAGAAGTTATCAGCAATAACCATGGGCGATCCTGAACATCCCTAGAAAACCCCTGGACGTACTCGGGTTCAGACTACCTGCCGGCATGGTACTCCATAGTCAATAACCAACTGGCCGCCCTAGCAGCCAACCAGTGGCACATCCCTCCTGGCCTGTCTGTAACTCCAGGGGGTACTAACCCGTCTAATCAGGGTTAGCAAGCAACCGTCACTCGATAATCTATAAGACGCCCAGGAACCCATAGTAGTTTTTGTAACACTGTGTAAGTGGGAGACCCGCGCACGCGTGACTCATCTCACCGCACTTGCCAACCCCTTACACGGACATCGCTACACGACAACCCTCGAAGGGAAGTCCCCCTGTAGAAATGCCCTCACAAGTACGTATATATATATAATCACTTCACATTCAATAAAGTGCCAATCGGGCCGTCATGTCACTTACATTTTGATCATTTAAGACTAAAGCATTTTTAAAGAGGGATGACACCCGCCATTTCATTGAAAACCAGAAACGCACTTAGAAATTTATTTAAGAAACTCAAATCTGCATCTTAACCTGGAACACATTTGTTTCACAAGTAGAGTCACTTTCCAATCACCAAACGAACCCCACTTTTGTCAAGAGCCAAACGGGCCTTTAATCATTTTTTTTGAAGGAACACCATTTTCCAAATGAAATCCAAACTTTTGTTCGCGTAACAAAGGAAAACTTCTTTCATCAACCAAGAGCCACACATAAAGTTTCCAAAACAAGTTCAAAGGTCACACGACGTTTTCTCTCTAATCAAGGTTCTAAGAAAACACCATTTTCCATAAACAATACATCTACAAATTTACACACGCCAAAAACATTTCAAAACACCATTTTAACATGACTTTCATTATTCAGGAAGAACCATTTAGCAATACTACCATGGAAGCACAAAACTAAATCCAAGAAGAACACTTTTAATGAAACGCTAGAATTAAAAACGGCTTTTATCATCAGCAGATCACCACACTATAAAGACTACTAAATTTTCCTTTAAATTTACTGAAATTCAATAAAAGGCAAGGAATAAATAAATTCTTAATTTAAAGGCGAGTGCAAAGGGAGACCTACCTCAAGATCCAAACGCGACGGTAAAACGACCCTGGAACCAAGGCGCGATGACACGACGTGTGTCCGAAGCCACGTGACAAAGTCCAACACCCTCGAAACTGAGGCGTGGAGACGGCGGAACCTCAACGGAAAGTAGAACGATCCTTCGCGGACAACTGCGCTCGCTGAACAGTGGAAAAAGTGCACGTCACTCAACCCGCAACAGAAAAAGGATTATTTAAAATTAAATAAAAACACTAAGATAAATATATATAGGTAAATAAATAATAAATACATGAATAAATAAATAAATAACTAATTAACAAATACACAAAGAAAATGAATAAATCAATAACTAAATAAATAAATAAATAGATAAATAAATGAATAAATAATTTATTAATCAATTAATTAATAAACAAATAAGTAAGTAACTAAATAATTGATTAATTAACAAATACTTAATTGAGTAAATAAATAGACAATTAATTAATCAATCAATTAATAAATAATAATAATAATAATAATAATAATAATAAGAAGTTAATAATAACAAATATAATAATAATAATAATAATAACAATAATAATATGATAGTAATTAAAATAATAATAAATATATTAGTAATAATAATAATAATAATAATATTAATAATATGTTAATAATAATAATAATAAAAATAATAATAATAATATAATAATAATCATAATAATAAAGTAATATTAACATAATAATAATAATAAAAAAATAATATTAACATAATAATAATAATAAAACAATAATAATAATATAATAATAATAACATAATTATAAAGTTATTAATATGATAAAAATAATTAATCGTTATAAAATTAAAATTAACAAACAAACCAAAATAATAATAAAAAAAAAGAAAAAAGAAAAAGACACAAACCTACAGCCTGGAGAGGGGGGTTCGCGCGGGAGGCGGCGGAGCAGGGAGGCTGGTGCGGGCGCGGCGGGGCGAGGCGGCAGGCCGGGACAGGGGGTGCGGGTCGGCGACGGCGAGCAGGGGTCGGTCGCGGTGGTCGGGGTCAGCGCAAGGCGGGGGAGCAGGGGGGACGAGGCCGGTTGGACGGGGAGGTCGGGTCGAGGGAAGGCGGAGCGCCGGACGGAGGGGAGGCCGGAGGCCGGGCGGGACGGCGGATGGAGACAGAGGCGGTGGCGGTCGGCTGGCGCGGCGAAGGGGAGAGGGTCGCGCAGGGAAACTGAGATGGGGAGGGAGGCCGGTGATGGGGGCCGACGACGGGAAGCAGGAGGGGAAGCGGGACGCTGATGGGCGCGGGCGCGACGAAAGAGAACGGGGCCAGGATGGCCTGCGGGCGTGACGGCGGCGCAATGAAGGAGGAGCGGGCCGGGACGGCCAGTAGGCGTGGTGGCGTGCGCAGCGAAGGAGGAGCGGGGCCGGGACAGCCGGACGAGGCCGGTCGCACGGGGAAGAGGGAGCAGGAGCCGGATGAAGGGGAGGCCGGGACTGGGTGCGGAGCAGCGGAGGGAGCTGGCGGCGAGGAGGTGGTCGCGCGAGAGAAGGCTGGAGCTGGGGAGTCGCGCGGTGAAGGGTAGCGGGATGAGAAGAGAGAAGGGAGGGGGGGCGGCGGCTGGGTAGAATAGGGTTAGGTTAGGGGAGTTAAAATATATATATATATAATATTAATAATAATATATAAATAATGAAAAGGGAAATAATAATAATACTAATAATATGATAAATTAATTAAATAAATAAAACCAAAACTTAATAATAATAATAAGACATTATAAAAATAGTAAAACTTTATAATAATAATAATAATAAGTATAATTTTAATCATCAAACCTTAACATATTAATAATAATACTAAAACATCATAATAATAATGATATAAAACCCTTATAATAAAAATAATTAATCTTTATAACATTAATGAAAATAATGATTAAAACTTATAATAATAATAGAATTTATAATAATAATTGTAAGTTAATTCTAATAATAATAATTTTGATCAAATAATAAAATCATCTAAACATAATACATATATGTATACATTATTACACACACACACACACATATATATATATATATATAACATACAAAAACATATATAGAAATAAGATTAACTATCATATTAATAACACAACTTAGATAACGTTAATAATAAAATATCAGCATAAAGATTATAATATTTAAACATGCCGGGTGAATACACGGTCACCCGGGCTGAACGCACGGTCACCGCTAATGATGCAGTGACCGCGCACCGGCGCGAAACCGCCAATCGCAGTTAATCTTCGAAAAAAAATTAAACCGGGACCAAGAAAAGAGAAAAATTATGGACGTCCGCGGTCGGGGTGTGACAGTTATCCTTTCACATTGTGTACCAGACTCATGGTTTTTTTCCACTATACATCACACAATGATTAATCCCATTAAAAAATGTGTATTTATCTTATATACTATGAAAATTATAGTTTGTAGTAGAAAAATCCAAACCACGACAAACATTCTCCGAACTCGGGGAGAATCAAAAAACCATTAACACATTTATAACTAGAATACATTAATCCAAACAAATATACAACCCAAAACATTCGGTTATTTTCCCCAAAAAATTTCATTTATTCTTGTTTTTCCCAATATTAACCCATATAAAGAGGAAAAAGAAAAAGGGTAAATGAAATATCTGGAAGACAATAATGGTATGTTAAATTACCAAACAGAGAAACTTGTTAATAATACATTAAAATTCCCTAAATAACCATATTAGAAGAAAATATATACAATTTAATAGATAAAAATGATAATTCTTTCCTCAATGGAAATTTTTCATAGACAAACTCAAAAATAAATGAGATTGTAACGTAAACCCCTACCTAATGTCTTATCTTTCTTTATACATGTTCAAATATCTTATATAATAAATATAAATTTGTTAAATATATATATATATTCCAAAACCATATTCATAAAAAAAATTGTCATTCATTTATAATTTATAAGTATCCTTTTATTAACAATTTCTTCATTGAAATAAACATTCGAGTGAAAACATGTATGTCTTCTATGAATGTTTCAATTCGATAGTTATAGTATTTTCACCATGATCATGGTTAAATAAAATCAAAAATATTAATCCTTAAATATTTATAATATTTATTTTTTAAATAACGTTTTATTATCACTCATATAATTCAATGAGGAAAAATAAATTACATCACTTCTTGGAGATTGTAGTTTGTACGTACGTACAGGTGATTCTTTCACTTTTGTATAAATAGAGAATGAATGGTTAATAATAATTCACCTTTAAAAAATAATTACGATATAATATATTTCATATATATTCACTAAAAATATAATTTTTACTATACATGTAACATAGAAATGCAAAAATAATTGCACAACTTCATTGGGGTTGTAGTCCACGTGTACACATGAGTGACATTGTCATTTTCCAACATATATAAATGTAAAAAGTTAGCTAAGATATTATAATTATAACGGAATAATTATTTCATAAATATAATATATAAACATTTATTCCATAATAATAACCAACCATGTATGATGTTGATGTAAAATGAATTAGATAATGATGTGGAGTTGGTAGTCTATATATATTCATGAGTGGTACTTTCATTTCCCATTTGACTAAAAGGAGGTGGAAATGGTTGATACATCATCATAATAAAAATATAGTATATTGGGGATACCTAATTCATTATTTTTGAAATTATTAGAGAGATTTTGAAAATGTGGGAGAAGAAATAAAATTATAAATAGTCAGTTAAGAGTAATGTATCTTCATTGAGAAACATCCTTTGGAATACACATTATGCCTTGAAAGGAAGGTATTCTAATCAAACCAAAACCACTATAATTTTGGGAGGAATGTTAGGAAATAGTTAAGGTAGATATTATCTAAGATATAAGGCGCCTAAATTATGAGTAATACAGGAGAGTGGGTATCATTTTATGAATCATGAAAAAGAAAAACTTTTATTTTCATCAAAATATTTAAATATATAAATGTTTTAATCAAGTAAAGTTGCTCAAAAATGAAAAATAGTCAAAGATAAGAATTATATAATTGGAAAAACATTTCAAAAAATTCAATAAATTATTTTATGATATTTTAAACCTTATATCTTAGGTCCCCCCTCGATAAACTTGTTTCAACTTTAACTATGGTAACAAATTTGTACATTTTCACTATTCATTATGACCAAAAATTAATTTCACCTTATTGAATAATATTAACTATTTTAAATAAAAATATGGAACCCATTTAAAAATATTTAATTTATATAAAATTCATAAATTCAATTTAAAATAAGTATGAAAAATTTTACCAAATAGTTTTTAGAAAAAATTATTTTTAAGTATAAAATTGAGTTTACATTCATTCCATTCAATGTAAAAATATTAGATGAATGATAAGGAATTTGATTAAATATATTGCATAAAAATTTAGAAAATACATTATAAATAGAGATAAATTTAAATTATAAATATAAAAAACATTACACACATAAAAATAGTGTTTTTAGAAAAAAATAACTTTTTTACCTTTAGTTGATTTTATTTTAATTTATAAAAAATTAAAAAAAAATGAATGAACATTATAAATGTGTAAAAAAAATTATAATATAGTTAGTCTTATTATTAACTATCATTCCAATAACTATATTATAATTATAACATTAAGTAAAGTATTTAAATAATTTAACAATATCAGTTTAAACTAAGTGTTATGTATAAAGAAAATATATCCAGGAAATTAAATTGATTTAAAGTTATATATATTATAAAATGTTAGGGTCTTATGTTATACCAACTTTAGAATAATTTCACTTTTTAAATGATATCACATTTATATAATCAACTAAGGATAATTTCTCCTAATCACATCTTCTAGTTCCCACATAGCTTCTTCAAATTTATGGTTCCAACACAAAACATTGACCTTGTGAGTGGACTTTTCTTGTAGTAATTTCTCTCTTCGATTTGAAATCTTGAATAGTTATTTGATTATATGTAAGATCATGATTTTTTGGTATATCCTTTGATTTTATTATATATGTACGATCAGTTTTGTACTTCATCAAGTGAAATACATGGAAGAAATCATCAACTTGAGAGATATTTAGTGAAAGAACCAAACGATAAGTAACCATCCTGATATGATAAAGAATTTAGGGACCAAAATATATAGTTCTAGACATTCTCTTCATTCCAAATCATAGAACCCTATTCCAAGGATATCTTCATAGGAATTGTTTTTTCACAAACTTCATACTATATATCTCACTAATGATTGTCAGGAAACTTTTTCTGCTCACTACGAGATACCCTCATATGTTTTTGAATATCTCTAACCTTCTCTATCATTTTATCATGTAGATCACGTCCCAATATCATTATTTTTTTAACTTCATCACAAAAATTTGGATTTCTATTATTCTTTCCATAGAGTGATACCCAAGGATCCGTTTGAATTTTTGATTGAAATATATTATGGTAAGAAAATTCTACCAAATAAATGTGTTAATCCCACCTACCTTTAAATACTATAGATCAAGATCTTGACATTTCATTTAAATATTAAATGGTCCTCAAAGAATGAAAATATATATGAGGATGATATGTAGTACTAAAACTCAAATCTATATTTAGATCCTACCAAATAATTCTTCACAACATCGAGGTAAGCCTTAGATCTTGATCAGATATAATAGAATGTGGTATTCCGTACTGCCTTAAAAATTCTTTAATGTGTATTTATCAAATGGAAATTAAATGTGTTGATTTGATAAGGTGATCAACTACAGCCCAAATAGAATTATTCCCTTTAGATTTTTTGAGGGTTCTAGTAATGAAGTCCCTAGTAATGTTTTCACATTTTTATTCTAGTATGGGTAATGGTTGTAGAATCCCCGTAGAAATTTTTCTCTCATAATTAGATTGTTGACATAACAAGCATCGAGATACATACTCTATAATATCCATTTTAATGTTATCCGGCTACAAATACTCTTTTTGATCTCTATATATTTTCATGCATCTGAGATGAATAGATAGTCCTGAACTATGGGATTCATCCAATTGATCCATCATTATTTTAGATATTAATCAGACACGTACTCATTTCCAAAACCATACTATTCTATCAAAATCATTTTTAACTCATAAATATTTATCACCATTTTATGTGTTGCCACATCCTCACTTTGCACCTATTTAATCCTTGCATGGATAGATGGTTTAATATTCATCTAATAAATATATGATATTACCCATTCCACATGATTTCAAGATCCATATTGGGAAAGTCCATAAATATTTGACAACCTTTAATCCTTATCATGGATAAAATAGCTTGATCTTTCTAACTCATAGCTTCATCGATCTCATTCGCATTCCTTAGGTGGTAATTTATTAAACATTCATAGTCATTAATTAACTCAAAAAATCTTATTTAGTTAATATTCAACTCTTTATATGGGAAAATATTGTTAAATATTCTATGATCAGTATATATATCACATTGTTTACCATAAAAATAATGCATTAATATTTTCAGTTCAAAAATGAATACTTCAAACTCACATTCATTAGCAGTGTCGTTTTCTAATCAATTTTCAATTGGTGAGAGCAATAATCAATCACTATATAATTATGAATTATGATTATTCACATCCCATTATTTGATGCATCACTAAATTTCAAATACCCTTATATATTATAGTTTAGTTTAATCACAGTTTTTCTAAGCATCCATATTTTAATCTCTTTGAAATTTTCCTCACATTAATATTTTCAAAGGATCCTAGATCCCATATAAGTTTACTGGAATATTACATTAGATATCCATGAGAAATAACTCACATATCATCAGTAGTATCCGTCCAAGCAATGAAAAAAACAATATTGGTTATCATGGTTTGTCTAGTCCATTGGTCTCTAGCCTTTATCTGTGAATGATTCACCGATATACCCTCACATGATATTATACAACCAAATAATTTTAATTTTTTTATCCGAAATTCACAATTAGTAAATGAATAATATAACTTCCCCTTCCTTATGGTTTTCAATACAATCCTCATATGTTATTAATGCTCGTCCTTGATCTTTAAATATATAAGAATACCATTTATTAAGGATACCACAAATTGATCATGGTAATATCTGAATAATTTATTCATTAAATCCATGATGATAGAAAAATCATAGGTAGGTCTAAATTGAATCACTATAAATTCATAATGATCAAACCATTATGGAATGTTGTATTAGGTAAAACCTCCTTATTTAACATCAATTGATGATATTGATATCAAAGATCATTCCTCAAAAATATTAATCTCCTTATAATTGATCAAAAAAATCATCAATATGGGGTATAAGATACATTTTCCTAATGGTGATCTTGCTAAGTTCTTTATAATAAATGAAATAAAGCATTGAACCATCTTTCTTCTTAACAAAACAACAACAGGATCACTCTATGGTGTAATACTAGGGTGTATAAATCACTTATCAATATCTTCATAGAGTTTCTTCTTCAATTCCTTAAGCTCAATCATGTTTATTCTATATAGAGCCTTTGAAATAGGCATATCACCATATATGAGTTCTATTGAAAACTAAAATTCATGTTTCATTCGAAGACAAGGAATTTATTCAAGAAATATATTAGAGTAATTCCCAAAAATATGAATATCATCTTTTTATGATTCTCCCAAACCATTGGAGATAAGTATCCCTCAATAATATGTAGTAAGCCCCATAAAATGGATGTAACTTCCATTTGAATTTCATATTTATCCTTTCACCAAAATATGATCATAGGTTGATCCATAATATCAAATGAAACATCCCTTACTCTGTGATTGACATGGGATCTATATAGAGATAGTAAATCCATGCCCAAAATCATATCAAATTTTACTAGAGGTAAAATTAGGATGAAAATTCTTTCACACATCTATTGGAGAGGAGCAATGGACTTGAGATATTATTAGCATAAAATTATAAGTTTTTAATACTAACTCAACATCTAATAATTGAAGTGGCGAAATGATACCCTTAAAAAGTATTTAGATATAAAAGTACAGTCATATCTGGAGTAAAATAAAATATTTATAATGATAGATTTTATGGTGAGTATACCTTTCACCACTTAATTATAATGACCTAACATTTCCAATTTTGATCACATGGGAATTCCATTTGTCTATCTTCTTGAGAGGTTGGTGATACATATTTTCATCATTAACCCTCATATTCATGCATTGATTAGGGTAATGTACATAATCCTTATAATTATAGCATTTGAGTGCGAGTGGAACATTCAGTTGATCTTTCCCATTATTTCTTTCATTGAATATCCTCTTCACATCACATGAGAATTCTCTTTCTTAATGGTCTTCCTTTCCATGCTTATTATTTTTATCAACTTATCTTATTATTCCCATGTATTTCTTCTCTCAATATATATAATCCTGTGAAATTTGATATACATCATGGAACAATAGAATACATTGAAGTGTGAAATTAAAACTATCCTCAACTACATAAAAACATAGGATACCTTCACAACTCAGTTAACTTCTTCATATAAAAACCATATTTCTCTATTAGAACATACCAAACTATAATTTTCATTGTTTATCATATGTCCTCGAGGCTATTTTTATTTATTCTTGTTTTCATAATCATAGAGAAGCACCATTTTTTATAGTGTGAACCATATTATCCTACTTTTTTTATAAAAAAAATTATTCATGATATTTCACCCATAGGATACCTACTTAAGAGGAGTAGTATTTATAATTCTACTGAATTCAATTTTAATTTCTAGAAAATATTTTTTCAATAAAATTATTTTATAATTCACAAAAAATAATCTTGATTAAAATATAGACATTTAAAATTTTCATCGAGTTCAATACCGATACAAAAAACTAGATTGAACCTTAAGATTCATTCTATTATTGAATTACTTTTAGAATCAGTAAAAATGAATCTTATGCCTTAAAATAGTCATCCTTTAATATTTTACATTACCCCTAAACTGAAACTTACAAATCAAAATCAATGGATCTAACATTTTCCACCATACTCATAAAATGGATTTAACATATATGAAGGGTTACTCAAACATATTTCTAACATTTTTAAATATCTAACGAATTATTTATAGTTAAATTTATACGTATAAATAAATGTATTAACTTTGTGAATTTTTCAAAACCCAACAGAGATTGACCCTTATTAATAAATTATAATGACTCTTATGAATCTGAGACAACTAATTTTATGATCCAGGACTTCTCAACTTTAAAAACATTCAAAAATAACTTCAAGAACCACTAAATAACTTCAAAAAGTTTCCAAATTCTTAATCAACCTTTACCTCACATAGTAAAACTTATTTTACGTGAGTTTTAATATAAATAATGTGTTGTTAAAATATACAACACAATAAACATTTTATATAAACTCTTATTTCTAATATATTTTCTTTCCTATTTTTTAACATAAAGATCAATATAATCCAATCCTAATAAATTTTGAGTCTTAGTGTCCATGAGAAATTAGTGACATAAACCATTAAATTAAACTATAATATAAAATAATTATTTAAAACTCCATAATGTTTTCATAGTTTCCTATAAACTTTGAATACTATACAGTATAATATTGGGATATACATTAGAAAAGGGGTGGTCTATAAATCCCAATAATGAAATAAAAAAATAATATTATGATGATAAATAAATTGTTTGATTCAAGTGGCATGTCCAAATAATATAAAAAGGTTAGAATCCTACATACTCATATAGAGTCATGGCATGAGAAAAATATATCATAAAGTTATGGTATTATAGGAATGTGGAAACAATATAAATTATGTCATAAATAGCATAAGTTGAGAAAAAATTCAATGCAAATCCAAAAATAGTGTTCTTAGGATAAAAAATTGCACCCCATACATGGTATATCATGATATGAAAGCATTACCCAATGAATTATAACACCAGTAGGGCACACCATTCATATGGATAATTTTTCAAGTTCCATATCGATTATATACCATACGAATGTATTTCAAAAATTCAATCCCATGATGAAGGAATATGTGTTTAATAACTATAAGTCCACCATAAATGAGATATATTGATATCTAGGTTAAAACCCATTAATTAAAATAGGTTTGGCTATTCACAACACAAAATTTATAACATGGAAAATCAAGATATTCTTTCACCATCATAATGGGTATACATAAAAGTTTATGGAAGAGATTAGTGAAAGTTAAAGGTATTCTATCATTATATAGGAATCATTTGGATAGTAAATTAATATTCATAAAAACAATACAACATAATCAATTTAGAATCAAAGTCTTATTACAAAAGAAAGTGCTTGAATAGAAAAGATATGGGAGAGAACCCTTACCTTGAGAGGTTGTTGTTTAAATCTAGGGAGTCACTCCTTAAAACTATAGAAACTCCTTGGGAAGGACCTAGAGAGTTAAAATGAGATTAAATTCATATTTAATGGAATTTGAGTGAAGATTAATGGGATAATGTGTGGGTATTTATAGAAAAATAGAGATGATTTATAATTAATTTCCAAACTTAGGATGTGTACACTTGGTTAATGAATAATACAAAACCATTGTCCTCTATATGGTTCTTCACATTATATTTGGAAACTAGGATTAGAATTTAGTAAATTATTTTTTAATAATATAACTCATTAAAATAATATCATTTATGATTTGGAAGTGAGTTGCGTTCATAAATAATTTCTTTTAAAATCATAAAATATTCATTAGGTTTTGGAAGGTTCCTTATAGGTTTGTAAAAATATTATAATCACATTAAAATACATTATTTTAATAAAAAAATTATTTTTTATTATGAATAACCTTTATATAATTTATTACATCACTTTTTTGTTATTTTCATGTCTTAATTATTACTATATATTTACAACTGATTAAATTTTTACCAAAAAATTAAAATAACTTAGAAAATAATGAAAAACTCACCATTAGCTAATTTTAATGTGATGATTTCAAAAAAGGTAATTTTTTAATATATTTTTATAAATAATATATTCATAACTTTAAAATAAATTTCTTTATTTACTAAAAAATTATATTTTTTATGATATAATTAACATTCCGACACTTATAAAAATTATTTGGAACATTAAAAACCTATATTTAAAATTATATTTAAATAAATAATTTTTTATAAGAATATTTCAGGAAAATAATTTTTATTTAATATTTTTTAATTTATCATAAAATTTTATTTTCATTAAAATTATATATTTTCAAAAAAAATTGTTTTCTTTGTATCCAAAAAATTATATTTGTCATATTCCTCTTATATTCATGTGTGTATTATAGAATAAAAATGAAAATGGGATTAAATAAACCACTATTCAATTTCATAATAGAAAGTAACATCATTATAACATTATGTTATACATATATAACCTCTAATTACACCATCATATGCCCGGAGTATATGGTTTTTCATAGTGGTTCTTTTACGGGGTGGCTCAGCTAACATCGACCTAGTTGTGATCTATACTAACAAAAACTTTTCTCTTAATCAGTTCCACTCAACCATTATTTGTTGAAGTTCTTCTTGGGATTGGTTAATTGAGAAACCCAGTGATTCTACCTCCTGCCAGAACTATGATAAATGAGATTCATAAGGCATTATTCTATGGGTTTTGTTCATCATTTATACCTTCCACATTAATTATTTCTCTTAATTACTGTTAATTTTTACAAATTATAATAGACTTATTATAATGGATACAATACTAATGGTTATAATTCTCAATGGTCATAATGTCTTTAAAGTTATTATGAATACCTAAAATTTTATCATTAATTTATAACTTCAATTTCTTGCAATGATCTATATTATACATTTTCAAAATGAATATTGAAATACTATCATTTTGGTTCATTTTTGTAGTGTTTTTCCTGACTAGGATAATCCCATGAGTTCGAGATGACCTAAATTTTCCCATTCAACTTTGTTAATTTTTTAATGTTTTTTTCCCATTATAATATTATAAATTTTATTGGGATTAATTTTTAACTAAATTTAATGCTCTTAATTAATGAAATAATGTTTCATCGTTTTTATACTATACTGCATTACTGATCATTTTACACTATAAAAATAAAATTCTTTAAATAAATTTGTGGGTCATTACATTTTTACCCCCTTAAGAAATTTTAAACTAAAATTTTAATTTCGTGCTCTAGTGAAAAAAATGAGGGTACTTTTATTTCATAACTCCTTTGGTATCCATATTTCTTCTTAAAACAAATGGTTCTACCAAAGAACTTTGACTAGGTAAGTTGTATTGTGGCGTAGAACTTTTTCCCTTCAATCTAATATATATATCAACTACTCCTTGTAAGGAATATAATTCTCTAAGTGTATCTCCTCTAGATGTATTACATGTAGGGGATCTATTATGTTTTTATTTAAGATAAATACATATAATATGTCATGTACATGAGGAAATTTTAGTGTGAGTTCTAGTTGATAGGTCACAGCTCCAATGTGATTGATAATATAAAAGGGGTTAATATACCTAGAACATTGTTTTCCCTTTGATGATTAATTATTGAAGAGATAAAGTTTATTTTCTTAAGTTCCTACTAACTAATTCTATAGATAATAATAGGGTTTCAAACCAATAAGATATTTTAAATGAAAATTTAAACCAATGATTTAAAAAATCATATTTGTAAATAATGACAACTAAGATGAAAGATCAAAACAACCAAAAATCAGTAATTATACAGAATAAAATGTATAGGATAAATGATACCAAAAGATGAGAAGAAAATAGAAAAAATGTGGATATAAGGAAAAAACAACTTTGGCTTGGTAAACAAGACCATTTATTCATTCAATTAATTAATTAGACTAACACATGTTTAATGGAAATATTTCCAACTAACTCTTTTGAGAATTATCAGTTTCATAATGAATCTAACAATTCCTTTCATATTGAATTTAATAATTGAAATATATAAGTGTAATGGAACACCAAAAGTAATCTTAGGTTCATTTTTTTCACTCTTTTTCAATAAAATTCCAGTATAATTATTCCAAAATTAACTAATTTAAATTTTGAGTAAAAATAAACAAATAAAATCTTAAATGATTTGACAAATTAAGAGTATGAGATGATTTAACATAATCTACTTTTCCCCAAAAAAATATTGAGACATAATTTTATTTTAATTATGGAATAATTATAGAAATTTATAATCAGTTAAAAATGAAATGATAGAATTATATATAGATGAAAAATATCCCCATTGGTCTTTCTTGAAAACTTGTCTATCTAAGCTCTTACTCTTCTCAACATGAAAACTCTTCAAGGTAACCTATTGTCTCTGATGTATCCTCTATAAAATTACACTCCAAAAACTCGCCCACCATTTCCATAATGAAATTAATTTATTTTCATTATTTTTTTCTTAGTGATAGAAAAATTCCATTTACTTAGATCAATCTTCCTATAATCACTGATGATATGGAATCTTTCATTGTACTTTTTTCCATACAAGTGACTTAAAAAAATCCATAAAATAGAATTAAATATATCACATGCACTTTATTTTAAATTTATCTAGATATGAATTATGTTTTATTTCATTATTCACAATCTCTTATTTGAGTCATTAACTTAGACAATGGGTTTATACTGAAATATTATTTCCAGTTAGTAAAATTATTCAACAACACCCTTGAATCAATATATATTCATCAATTATCCTTAGATAAGGATTAAACTAGGATCAAGCTTAGAAACTTACCAAATAATTTCCTTAAGAACATACAGTGCACATAACTTTGACTTTGTAACCACACCATTGTATTATAACATGACCCATTCTTCTTCAAAAACTTATTTTAAAAATTCAATGATAAAAAACCATGTAACAGATAGATAGAAGTACTTAATCAGCTAAACTTGTGGCCATGATCTTTTTCACCCATGAATTATAGATTCATATTATATAATTTAAAAAATCCTATATTGATTACATAATATTTTTTTGTCTTCAATAATCATCTTGGATGGTGTTGTTGTCATTTCTTGAAATTTCAATCATTGTATCTCATGAATATTCTAATATTGGGTAGGCATGGGACCTTATCTTTTAATATTTGTGTGATATCGTCCACTGATCAAGATCTACCAGAATTTAGGTCTCTCTCATAAATTTATGCTTCTT
Organism: Viscum album; assembly: GCA_963277665.1. NCBI lineage: Eukaryota > Viridiplantae > Streptophyta > Magnoliopsida > Santalales > Viscaceae > Viscum > Viscum album. The sequence goes on along the minus strand of OY728164.1, from coordinate 718,895,799 downwards.
CAATCCATTCTATGTGGATTTTTAGATCTTGGGTTCAACACTTTCAGGATCAAACTAGGGTTTTTGGTTTTCCTTTGAGGAATCATGGTCAAATTTATATTCTTCAATGGACTCTTAGTTCAACTCATCTTTTTTCTATAATATGTCACATCTTAGATGACTACCATTCAACATTTAGATCATTCAACTTCAAGATAGTTCTCAAATTCATTAATAGATAAAGAGAATGACTTCAGATTCCCTTAGCACAGAACAGAATTATTTGGCTTCCCCATTCTGTTTTTATAGTGAGCATACAATTATTTTTTGAGGGTAAAATTTTCTTTTGATATGCTGGTGATAATTTATCTTTCGCGGGGATCAAATTTATCTTAAACTAATAAATCTTAAAATTCTCATATGGTAATTTGTCTTAAGGTCAATTCACTAATTTTTCATCTAAAGAATTTTATTAAAATCCTGAACACGAAATTATCTTATGCGGATTCATTAATATTAGTTTACATAGGAGGATGGAAATTATTTTATGTTGATACTACGAAATTATCCTATGGAGGTTATGAAAATTTGATAAATAAAAATATAAAACTTTAAATTCTATAAAAATAAATTCAAATATTAAAAAATTCTTGATTGAAATTGAATTCATAAATTTCTAAATTTAACACTCAATAAAAATGATTAGAATAATTCCATGAAATATTTTTTAAAAACATAGCATTAAATTTAAGAACTCAGAAACAAATAAAGAAGATAAATCAATTAAAAATTAAATAGATTCAACTAAAATATTTGACCAAACAATATTTTTTTTTAAAAAGTCAAAGATCATGTACCAATTAATCACTCAAAACACATATTTTCAAGATAATATCAAATAAATAATTATTCAATAAAAATTTCAAGAATAGTAAAATATTCACATTTTAATTCTAATAGTATTTTAAAGAAGCTATAAATTACTGATTTTTGTACATCAAAATTTTCTGAAACAAGAAGAGCCATGCTTAGCACAGATTATCAAGATTTTTAATTCCCTTATAGAGAACCTTTTTTTAAGGTACAACAAAGATTTATGATAATTGATAATAGTTTTTAAACCATGGGAAAAAATAACATGATAATGATATTCAAGTTGAAAAGATCATAGATATCATACCAAATGAATGAGAATAAAAAAGGAAATCTATTTATGAGTCATGAGAAGTTACAAATGTTACTCTTGATGAATTTTTGGGAACTCTTTTTTAATGTGAGAACATTTTAAAAATTGATTCAACAAAGGCAAAGAAAAATAATGGAGGAGTTTAATTTACTTCTACTTCAAATCAAAATAAATCCAAGACTCCAAATAAAGTTATTATGTCTACAAAGATAAAGAAATATATAGTTCAATCCGACCCAAGTGAATTAGAAAATTCAGAGAATGAATTGGCCAATCATTCTCAAATAATTAACAATATTGTTGTAAAGAAGGATTTTTAGTATAGATATAAGAAAATTAACAAGAAACAGGAAAAAAAGAAAGATTATGAAGAGACTTTCTATGTATACAAGAAATCAGGAATAATTAGACAAAATTTTCTAAAGCTGAAAAGAAAAGATAGAAATGAAAGACATTCTGAAAGGAATCCCAAAAATTACATGTAATCTAAAAAGAAAGAATGTATTGGTGGAAAATGACTCTTGGAGTTCTTCTGTATGATACTCTTTATATTAATCTTTAGATAATGATAATTTTGGACAAAATAATATTATTATTCTTTCTAGATTACCGTTTGAAAATCAATGTTCCGTGGTAAAGGTATACAGAGCTAGATATTTGATAAATTTGTTTTTAAATGAAATCTATACTAATGAGAATAATTCACAATCTTTCGATAAATAATCATCCTCATCCAGTAATAATTATACATTACCTTCAAATTAAGAAGCTTCCATATTTTCAAAATTGCTTGAGAATGAAAACATTAAAGTTATTAAGAAATATAAAGAGGAAAATTATAGAATAATTTTTTGAAAAAATAGTATCAAATCATTCTATATAACATGATAATAAAATTATAGAAATTTATTCTATTTATAAAAAACATGAGTAAGCTAATTCTAAGAATGATAATCCCTAAAAAAATTAAAAAACAATTACTTCTAAGAAAAATGTTCTAGATTCAAAATCACTTCTATATCTAATACAAATGTGGATAATAGTTTAGTTATAAGACTAAAGTATAAAAAATTTTCTTTCAAAATTTTTTTGACAAATTTTACCACTGTTGAGGAAAGGTTTGAAAAAAATTATATAAAACATCATCCATAAGTAATAGTTCAGGAATGGGATATACAAATACAAAACCTATTTTTATAAATAATTTCATTGTTTATAAAAATTCCGCGTTTTGAAAAAATATTAATGGATAGGTCATTGAAAAAAATACACCCTAAATAAAAATCAATATTTAGGGTTCCACAAAGCCTGTTTTTTAAAACAAATATTTGTTCCAAAATATTTTCTTTCTATCATTTTTTTATCAAAGACAAATTGGATTTCAAAAACCTAATTGTTTTATTTTTAGGAAAACAAAATAAGGATAAACAATAAAAATATACGATACATGGATAGTGGATGTTCCAGTTATATGAATGGTAATAAATTATTCTTTTAAAATATTATTTAAATTAAAGGTGGAAAAGTTACCTTTTGAGATAATGCTCAAATAATGATTGTGGGGGTAGGTAATATTGTTCTTCTTAGAAAATCTTTGATTTCAAATGTTTTATTTGTTAAGGGTATTAAGCTCAAGCTTATAAGAATAATTCGATTATATGATGAAGTTCACCATGTGTATTTTAGGAATGATAAATATATAGTACAAAATTACATGGATAAATTCATTCTTTTTTATAATAAGCATGAAGATGTTTACACACAAATCATAGAATACCGTAAGATCTATGACTTACCATTCATTAATGCAATGGAAGATCAATCTTGGTTATGTAATACGAGGTTAGGACGCAGTAATCTTAGAATCATTAATAAATTTTCTAAAAAAAACTTATTAAGTATCTCTCAAAATGTAGATTTTATTCTTCAATAGTATGCGATCCTTTTCAATGTGTAATAAAACATAAGTCAAGATTTTAATGAATTAGTGAAGTTTCAACTTCAAATTCATTACAGTTTATACACATGCACATATTCAGTCCTACACAAACTGGAAGTATTGGAGGAAATTATTATGTATATATTTTCTTTGAAGACTAGACTAGATATATATGGGTCTATTTTCTAGAAAATAAATATGAATCCTATTGGTACATTACAACTTTTAAAGCTCAAGTTAAAAATGTGAAAAATCATTCAATAATAACTATTCATAGTGATCGTTGTGGTGAATTTATAAATTGGTATTTTGAAACTTTTTCTAATGTGAAATGCATTTCACATAACTTATCATCTCTAATAACTCCTTAAAAATGGTGTTGTTGAAAGAAGAAATCATATTCTTCAAGAGATAATAAGAACTATATTTATTGAAAATTCTATTGCCAAAAAATTTTGGGAAAAAGTTGTGAATATTTCTTGTTATAATATAACTCAAGTTTTAATTAGAACATTTTGTAATAAAACACCTTATGAGTAATGGATAGGCTGAAGACCAACAGTTTTGTAATTCAATGTATTCAGATACATGGTATTTATTCTTAATACAAATGATAAGTTACATAAATTCACACCCAAATCTGATAAAGGTATATTATTAGGCTATTATTTTAGTTATAAGTCATATTGAGTTTTCAATAATAATTATTGCACTGTTGAGGAAACATTACATGGTAAATTTTATGAAATAGGTCCTTTTGTTTTTAAAAAATCCCAACATGCATCTTCTGATGTGTTTTCCTAAACTTATTATCAACCTTTAATAGAAGATTCTCATAATAGGAAAAATAATCATGAAATTGTTTCTAAAGTATATACTCTGGAATAATTTGTATCTTATGTTGATGAACAGGTTTTACAAAACCCCAGTAAGTTGTTTCTTAAGAATCATCCGAGTGATAGTATCATTGCTGATGTACAAACTGTAAGAACAAGAAGTTCATTAAGAAATAAATTGGAACATCTATAATTTCATTCAAAATTCAATCCTAAAATTACTAATGAGGATTTTGATGATTAATATTGGATTAAAGTAATGAAAGATGGACTAAATAAATTTAAAAGGAATAAAGTCTAGACCTTTATTGAAAGACCGAAATAAACGTCTATAATTTGAGTAAAATGGGTCTTCAGAAATAGATGTGAAGAAAATGAAATAATCATTATAAATAAAGAAAGACTATTTGATAAAGGTTTTAATAAAAAATGAGGAACAAATTATGAATAAACCTATGCTATGATATCTAGACTTGAATCTATTTATATTCTATTAGCATTTGTAGCATTCTTTAATTTCAATCTTTTTCAAATGGATGTGAAGTGTGCTTTTCGTAATCGATATGTTAAAGATGAAGTTTTTATTGAACAACCTCATTGTTTTGAAGATACAAAACAACTTTAATATATTTATAAACCTACAAAAACTTTATATGGACTTAAAAAATCCCCAATATCCTGGTATGATATATTAATAGGATTTTTTCTTCAAACCAACTTTTTTAAGGGAACTGTTGATCCAACACTTTTTAAAAATAATGAAAACAAAAAATATTTGATCATTCAAATTTATGTTGATGACATTATATTTTTATTAACTCATCAATATTTAATGGATTTTTTTGTAAATTTAATGAAATATATGTTTGAGATGAGTATGATGGGTTATTTAAAAAAGTTTCTTAGTTTTAAAATTTCTTAAAATCTAGAGGGGGCTTATATATGCAAACATAAGAATATAAAATATATTCATAAAGAGTATCAATATGACAATACTAAATATATTAGCACTCGAATATATACATCAAATACTCTTGAAATTGATGAAGATAGACATCTATTAAATCAATTAACTTTTTGAGGGATGATAGGAAGTTTACAATTCTTAAATGGTAGTAGACATTAATAAATTATTCTTATGTGTAAGATATCAAGAAAATATAGAAGAATTTCCTTTAAAAGTTGTCAAAATTATTTTTCATTATAAAAAAGGGACTATGGATTTAGGAATTTTTTACACTTCTATAAATGATTTTTGATTAAAAAGTTTTTTTTGATATAGACATTGGTGGTTATAGAATGGATAGAAAATGTATATCTGGAACTTGTCATTTCTTATGTGATTCTTAACTTTCTTGGTCTTGTTAAACACAACACTCATTATCACTTTCCACTACTGATGTAGAATATGTGGAAGCTGGAAGTTGTTGTGATCAAGTGTTATAGAGGAAACACACTCAGTAATTATGGAATGATTTTTTACAAAAAACACAAATATTATATGATAACACTTGTGCCATAGCAACAAGAAAAAACCATGCACATCACTCATGTGAAAAACACATAGATATTATGAATCTCTTTTTTAATAATCACACACTTAAAAGAGATATCTTTTTTCAATTTAACCAAATACAAGCTTAACTTTCTAATATTTTTACAAAACCATTAACTTCTGATAGATTTGAATACATTAAACATAAACTATGAATGATCACTGTAAAGTAATCACTCATATTTACTTTTTGTTTAAATCGTGTGATTACATTATGATACTCCTTTTCAAAGGGGGAGTAGATATGATTGATAATTTATGAAAATTATATTTCTGAACCAAAATCTTCGTACCGAATAATTTATTTGTACTCAAATTATTTTTGAAACCAAAATTTTAAAACCAATAAAATTTTTTGCACCCAATTTTTTTTTCCAATTTAAAATATTTTTTGTACTTATATTTTTTTTCTTAAAAAAATTTTTCAAACCCAAATTATTTGCATTACGAAAAATGTTATTCCCAAAAAAAAATTTCATACTCCAATTTTTTTGTAACCAGAATTTTCATACCCAAATTTTTTTTCATACACAAATTATTTTCATAAGAAACATTTTCATCCTCATTTTTACTTTTATCTTTATATTCCCTTCATAATAATTATAATCTTTTTCATACTCATTTTTACTATTCCCTTTATATTTCCATCATACTTGTTATGTTCTTTTCTATAGTTATTTTTGATGTTCACTTTATATTTTCATTGTACTCATTATAAACTTTTTCATACTCAGTTTCTTTTTTAATAACAATTAACCAATACCTTAAAATCTATCATCAAACTTCAAAAGGTATAATATCTTATCTCAATTTTTCCTTTTCTATTCTATTATAATTGTTTTTAATTGTTTTAAAATTTTTATTAGATTCATCTTTAATGTGATAAATTATATTTAAAAACCCTCAAAATTTCAAATGTTTTTCAACCATTGGATCTTTTTATCTAATTTGAACCATAGAAGTTAAATGTTAATTTTTTTCAACACCTAGATAAATCCCCCCTCCCAATCCCACATTAGATTTATTCTTCTCTGATTTTAAGCTCTGATGCTCCTCATATTGCTACATTTGATAATTTTTTCGTAGATAACTGCATCATACCCATGAATGAATCTTTAACAACGTCTCCAAAAGTAATGCCTCTAGTGGATTTAAATGACTTGAAAACATTCAGGGAAATCTATGTCACTAGAGAATTTTATGATAGATATTGTTCATATTTGAAAATAATCATTCAGTTTCAAGGATGGTATTCTATCTACGTAGAAAAATATAATTCTTTTCAAGACCCATTTATTGCGGATGAATTAAGGAAGTTCTATAATATTTAGAATGCTGATTCAGAGTTTAATCTTACTTTTCATATGTATGAGAGAGAAATAATTGTATCTTTAAAACAAACTTCTCATTTTTTGGTGTTCTTTCTGAGGGTAATTCATTTATTCCCTCCTACATGTTTCCAAAATTAAAATAAAGTTTCATTATGATAAAATTCAAAGAATCTATTTTTTAATTCCATTAACATAAAATAAAAAATTAATATTTTAGAAGAAAATCATTTTATTTCTATTTGTATAAAATGATTCATAATTCCCAAGAAAGGTGATATAGAAACATTGAATGTTTCAGTTGTTTTTATCATTTATTATTTAGTGAACAAGAGAAAAATAAAATTGACAAGTTAAATTTTCTAAATCATCAAAAATTTAAAGTCTGGTGTGATTAAATCTCTACTTTTCATGTTTCCATAAATTCTAAGCAGGTTCATTTTTGAAAGATTGATGTTTTTCAATCAAGTAGTTAATTCAGAATCAAGAAATTTAAGAGTTCCCTAGATTGGTGATTATACGATATTGAGATTGAAATTTCATTTCAATCAGGATTTTAATAAGTTTGTTAAATATGTTGAAGCTAAAACTCCAAAGGATATATTAAGAGGTAGTTAAGGTATCCCAAAACAATCAGTGTCGATTATTTTAGAGAATTAAAAGAAAGAAAAGTCTTATACTATTGTAAATCTGAATAAAAAATGTGTTTATAGTGTCGAACCAACTACTAAGCAGAATAAGGATCAAGAATAAAAGAAATGGAGAGATCCGCATTTTTTTCTATACCCTGAGGAAGATTTAGCCAGAAATATCAAGACCCATGAAACCCTAAAATAAGATTAGAAGAATAAGAATATAAAAAGAGAAAGGGTGATATTCTTAATATTTAAAATTTTATTAAATTTGTTAAAAATGATAGTGATGGTATTGGAATACTATAACCAATTATAGAAGATAAATAAATCATTTCCACTGTCTATGATAAGGGAATGAAAAAATGCAGAAAATAGTTGAGGAATCGAGACCTCAATATAATTATCAATAGACTGTTTCAGAAGAAAATGAAGATACAATGATTAGAGAGATAGATGAATATATTGGTGAATATGTTGAAAGTAATGATGAGGTAGATTAAGAAGAAGACCAGAAAGATCAAAAAGAAGAAGATAGATTATAAAAATAATATAATCAAGAAGGAGATTACGAAAAAAAATTAATATGATCATTCCAAGAAATGTCAAGTAAAATTCCATCACCTGTAGTTGAGTCATAAAAGAAGGATTATCATAAATATCAATTTCAAATAGTAATCCAAGTATCATATAAATATAAAGAGACTTGATCCAATAAAAATTGGAATCAGAAATTAGATACCAATGCTGGAGGAAGTATTTCTGCAGATCTTCCTGTTTATGAGGAAGACACTGATTCAGACAAAACATTATCTTTGAAAAAAGGATCAGTGCGTTGTTAATTCACTAAGGATAATTGAAAAGTAAATTCCATTTTTACTATTAATATAATGTAAGACAAATATTTTTGTATAAAATTAAAAAATAATGATTGGACTCCATCAATATTTTGAGAAAAAGAGTAGTAAAGCTTGAGCCTAGTTTAAATGTTTTTGATGAAAGCATTGAGGAAAACTAGAAGGCATGTAATAAATTTGTAAATTGGTTGAATAAATTTGATGAAAGTGTAATCCTTCATAAAGAAAAAAAAATTAAGATGTAATAAATATCATAAATTAAATTTTATATGCAATCAATAAGTTGAAAAGTGATACTTCTCAAAAATTAGAAGTTTTAAGTGGCCCAGTTGAAAGGCAATCCAAATATTTCAAAGTGATTGAAAAAAAGCTGAATGAAATTTAATCGGAGGTTGAAAATATGATGTTTTATAATGATGAGAATGTTGAGCTGAAAAATCAAAATTTTGTGTTCAATAATACAATTATATTCAAGAACAATTCAATAAGTCCCATGAATGAAAACGTTGTACTCTGGAAGAGAAGATAAAATCCTAAAAAGAAGTGATTGGTACACAGGAATAATTTATTGAAGATAAAGACAAGAAATTCCAATATCAACTAGAATTTCTTGATAATATAATGGAGGATAGAAAATAATTAATGAAAATGAAGAGTGTTGTCTTAGACCTCATGAATAAATTCAAGGATATGGAAAATGAAAAGGAAAAGAAATTAATTTTCTTGAAATCATGTTATATTATTGTTTTTAAAACATTAATGAAAGACTTTAACATATACATGTTTTTTTATTGAATGTTTTCTATTTTTGGATGAATATTTCATTCATTTATTCTAAGATGATCATATTATATATCTCTTTGTATATTTTGTTTCTCTAACACTTTTTTAGGTGATGTAAGTGTTTCCCTATTCCTTTTTGAAAATAAAAAAATGAGAAATGATTTATACAGGGAGAGAATGTATTTCAAAGGGGAAGAAATTCTCATAAAACGGAGAATGGGAGAATGAAAATTACAAAAGGGGAATACTTTTAGAAAGCGGTGATTTTTTTATAGAATATGATCCTTATGGATTTGTTTTATCCTAAGGGGGTCTTTAGTCATATTCAAAACCTATTCAGAAGAGTTTTAAAACTCAAAGGGAGTTATGTAGATGTGTTCACTTCTAAATATGAAAATCATTTATGTAATCCTATGTTTTTTAAACTTTCAGTTTTTGATTTTGAAAAATGGGGAGATTGATGAGTAAAAAGAATTATTTTTTTCTATTCCTTTTTTATTTATAAATAAAAAACTATCTTTCTATAAAATAATATTGTTATAATTCATTATTATTATTTTCATTCTATGTACGATAAAAAACATACACGCTATGAAATGTCGTTATGAATGTTTCTATGATTATAATAATAATATGGATATGATTTCAATAAAACAGACCAATTGCAGTTTTATCATACACATTGACTCAGTCATTTTATTGACAATTTAATTGTAAGGATATAAATCATATTGACTTACTAAAGAAATAATTTTTCTCATTTAATTCATGTTTTCTATGTCTAAAAATATAATCGTAATGAAAAGAAAATCTTTAAATTAAAACGATGTTGTGTATTCTGTTTTTATGTTCTTTATAAAATGATTTTGTTGTTTCAGTTATAATATGGTCATTAGAGTTCCAGGTGTCTAAGTCCCCCCACTTTTTTAGAATAAATTATAACTGTTGGAATCCAAGATGACTTTTGGGATATTGGCCAACAAATAACAGGTCATTTGAATGAGCTTAAAACGTTTTTAACAAATTTGAGACACTATACGAGAGATCTTTCAAATTTATTATTCATTATAACGACTCTGAAGAGTCCAAGTTGTGAATTTCTAATTCTATATACTTATTCTTTTCAATAGTTTTTTTTCCTAGTGTGACACTGATCAATAGTAATTATGATCAAGGGCTATTATGAATAGGAAGTGAATTGTATTATATATTCATTTTCCATTCTTTACATTATGATAGTGATTTTTGTAATAACGATATTTTCAATTACTCAAAATTAATCAGTATGATTTAGGATTGAATCCTTGTATTTTTTTACTGTTATCATCATGACCATTGTAATTATGGTCATTTACACGCTTACTCTGTTTAAGTTGTTTCAACTGTGAATATGATTAATTTCATTTATGACATGTGGATTACATTATCGAAATCAACCTGATTATAATACTTTTATAACAAAACCCTGGGCCATGTCTAATTAATTTTTTAATATATTAAGATGTATTTTGAATTGAATTATATCAAATTATTTTAAACTAAATTCCATTGAGGATAAAAATGAATAAAAATTAAACCTACAATTCACCCCCCCCCCCCCCCCGTTGTATTGTTCCATCTGCATATACATTATGATCCCCCACACTAGATTTTGTATGTTGACCAGTTCATTTTCTATGAGAAAAATCATACTTCTCCATAAATTATTTCAACATAAAATTTATAAAATTGGTTCTATTATTAGTGATAAATTCCTTTGGAACCCAAAATTATGAAAATGTGTTATTTTTAATGAATTGAATCAAACTATTCGATCAATTATTGGAAAGTGTTATTTCTTATGCCCACCAAGAAACATAATCTAAAACCACCCAAATGTACTGATTTTACTAAGAATATATAAATGGTACCATAAATTTCAAACCCTGGACATCGAAAATATTAATCTCCAAAATGAATTTTTGAGGTAACTCCTACTTCCTACCAACATTTCCTACCCTATAACAACTATCACAGATAACAAATAAACACCTAGATACCTTAAAAATAGTCCATTAAAATCAATCTTGAAGGTTAGTATAAGCAGTACTTTCACTTAAAATATGTCCTCCACAAGGTGAGGAGTGTGAACTCTCTAAAATGGTAAACATATCTTCCACTACAACACATATCCTAATAAAAACATTAACACATCTCTTAAATTATAAGGGATCATCCCAAAAAAATATTTGATTAAATAAATGAATTTATTCCTTTTATTTTGTGATAAAACATTTCGAATGATACCTGCTACCAGAAAATTAATAATATCTTCATAATAAGAATATTTTTTGACGAAAAAATTGAATTTTTTTAAATTAACAAAGGAAGAATGAATCTCCCTTGGGTCATTATTTTGGGTATAATATAGCCTAAAATTGTGATTGGTCCTAATATTCTCACCTTTATAATTATATATAGTTTCTAAATAAAAATCCTAAAGAAATAGAATCCAACTAATGAGTCTAGGTTTTTCCTATTTTTAGACAATATTTATTTCTATAATGACCTAGAAAATCTGTGGAATTTTTTTTAAAATACATGGGAATTTAATGAGTCAACAGGTTCTGACGACGCTTGATTATGAGGCTCATTGTGCCCGGAATCAATTTCTCATGTTTTATATGGGTGCATTCAGTAAATGTACAAGTGGGATTTTATATCTTTTGAATCGGTCCTCGGTATTGAAATCTGAGGACACCATTGAAATCGCAGCATTGGTATTCCCTTAATGAGTCCTTCACCGCAGTAGCATTTTATCGAGGTTGGTAGTTAATTTTTGGAGTTTCTAAATAAATTAAATAAAAATATTTCTAGAATATTTTCATTTGAGTGGTGGTTTAATCCTACAAGGGGAGTTTGGAGGTGGGGTCCACCCATGCATAACCTCCCATGGGAGGATATTATGTGTTGGTGCCCACATGAGCATCAAACCCCCCCACCTTAACCCCCTTTAACACTTGTAACTCCCCATAAATTTTTGGAGCCTCTTCACTTTCCAACTTCCCTCATTATAGTTCCAACACACCTAAGAATTAATTAATGCCAATTAATTATTTAATTTGAAATGGTTTTAATTATTTTTGGAATGCATGGAAACAAGAAAATAATGGATTATCCATTATTTTATTTTGGTTAGTGATTCTTGGTGGTGGAACTTTGGGAGAGCATTGGGGGAATTCTTGGACAAGGAAATCCACTCTAACTAAGAATGCCCGTCTCCACCAAGGAACGACGACAGAATCTTATCCCTCTCCAACCAGGGAAAGAAACCGAAGATGACGCCCATGAAGAACGTCACCAACGACGACGTCATCTCTTCTCGACGTCAAGGAAATGATGCCACCTTCCCCTGAATCCGCCGAGCGAACTTCGATTACAAGGTAGGGGATTTGATTATTTTAATTAATGAATTATACCCTCGTTATTCGACCTTTACTTTGGTTCGATGGTGGCCAATTGTTATCACCTAATGCGGAGGGCGTAGGAAAAACAAACATGGCTCGATATCCCTCCATTGATTCATGTTTGGAAGAATTCAGAGGTGGATCCGGAAGGGTGTGGTGCCATCGCACCATGGTGAACGAGAGAGGTGTGGCGCCAACGCGTCACGTCGTGCAGGAGGTGCGGAACTGTGGCCAAGGAGGGTCACAATAAAGGGGTACGACGCCTTTACGCTGCACCAAAGAGGAACCGCGGCCGGGAGGGCTGTGGTTGATGGAGAAGTGTGGCGCCGTCGTGCCGCGGTGGAGCCAAAGGTCATGGACAGGTCGGGTTGTGGCGGTGATGGGGCGGCACTATCACGCCACGGTGGAGGTGTGGTGGCAGCTAGCAAGGTCGGCCTCCATAGAGCTAAACAAGTGGGACCACCCGGGCCCCGCAGCCCCTGAACCGGCACAAGGCGCCGGTTCTGTTCGATGAACTAGGGAGGGGTGCAGCACCCCCTCCCTCACGTGGCCAGCTGGACTGCCACAGGCTGGGCCGCCTAGTCTAGGCCACCCAAGGTCGGTTCTCCCTCGTTCGGGCCGCTCTCAGCGGGGCCACCCTCGGCCGGGCCACCCTCGGTCAGGTCGCCCATGGCCGGGCCGCCCTCAGGTCAGGCCGCCCTCGGGCCAGGACGTCCGTCAAGATAGGTCGTCTCTTTGGGACGGTTCATCCCCTCATCTTGGGTCGCTTCCTTAGACCAGGTTAGACCTACAGACCGGGTTAGACCCCAGTTTAGACGGAGTCAGGCCGGGTCAGTCCGACTGGGTAGGACCGGACCTGAACCCATTATGGTCGTTTACACCTTTTAGCCCACATCTAGGGTTATAGGTGTCCTATTGACATACCACCTATGGCGATGGAATTCTTGGAGTGAGATTATTCTTTTGGCATACTCCACTTGAGGTATGGATGCAATTGTCGTATGACCAGGTTGGTTTTAGCAGAAAAACCAACCAGGCCCCTAGAACAGAAATGCCAATAACTCTCAGACACGGCGTCCGATTGACACGTCGTTTGTCATGTTGGGTTCCTTGTGATGAGACAGAACTACTGGATACATCAACTCTGGACTTCGTGATATTTTATGTATCGAGACTTGGCTCGAGGAGTGGACCCTCTTGGAATCGAGCATGCTATGTGTGGGAACCCTAGGGTTGGTTGTGACTGCGATGACTTCTATTCCAAAATCCTCCATGGGTTCAATAGTGATGACTATTATGCCAGGAACCTCTGTGGGTTCGACAGCGATGACTTCTGTACTGGAATCCTCTGTCGGTTCGACAGCGATGACTTTTGTACTGGAATCCTCCATGGGTTAGACAGTTCTGATTTCTGTTCCTGGAACCTGTGTGGGTCTGACAGCTTAGATGAATCATTATATACATATGATCATCCCTATCACTCAACAGAATAGCTGGTCTTGTATCCTGTGTGGGTACGACATCTTAGATGAATCAGTGTCTACATCTGATCATCTCTACCACTCGACGGAATAGCTGGTCTTGTATCCTGTGTTGGTTCGACAGCTTAGTTTGTCCTATATCCTGTGTGGGTTCGACAGCTTAGATGAATCAGTGACTACACCTGATAATCTCTATCACTCTACAAAATATGTATAGCTGTGTGAGTTGAGTCTTGACTTTCAGCCAATATTATCGAGATTATTGACTTTACTTCCATTATGGAATGGGTTGTGCTTGGGCTCGAGAGTTTGAGTCGGGCTGTGTAACTTAGGTATATGTATGGGCATATACCTAAGTAGGGTTAGTTGATACTTCGTGATTGTATCTTTCTACTATGGTTTATCCTTTTTTATATTGTGAGACCTTGAGGGTCTCAGGCCCCTACTTAGTATCCTTATACTTACCCCTGCACGAGCTTTGCCCGCACCTTGTTGTGTTGGATGCAGATAACAGATAGCACTAACCGAGGCGGGGTGTATGAGCAATCGACAGTACCAGGAGGTGGACCACATGATGAGTCGGTATCTGGAGGATACTGATGGACGTGGATTGTTGAGGAGGCTATCTGTACCTACCCTTCCGGTAGGATCCATGGTGGACGATCCAAGATATGCTTGTCAACATACAGTTGTTTTGTCTTTTCCTTGTACTTTACATTTGGTCTTGTATTTTCGGCCCCTTTACTTTTCAGTGCTACTTTTGAATACAGTTTCTACTTAGTGTTTTTATTCCTGTTGTGTACTCAGTTGAGTGTGTTTACTTTTATAAAGGAAATTCCTTCCCAACTTTGGGATTTATGCCTTTGGTTCTAGTCGCCAGCCCTGGCCTATGGAAGATGGGCTTGGGGTAGTCACGGTACAGGACCCGAGGAAAGGTCGTGACAATTTCAATGTAGAATTGCCTATAAAAATAAATAATTTATAACCTATTAGGTACTACTAGACATTTCCATGGGAAAAACTATCAACATAACCTTCTTAGTAATGGTTTAGTTCCTTTGATAATAATCTAGTAAATTACTAAAATAGTGCACCACATGTAGCCTATTATCTTTCCTCTATCAAAGAACTACTCCAACAACCATATCACTAGAGTCATTCATAATTTTAAAAGGTAATTTCCAATCATATATTGTGATGATGGGTGAAGAAGTGAGTTCCTCTTTAAGAAGATTAAAAGATTTGAAAAAAATTACATCAAATTGGAAAGGTGTATCTTTGGTTAATATAGAGCACAAGAGATTTCTAATATTTTAAAATTATATAATGAAACATAATTATAAACTTCCAAGACATAAAAACCACCTTGCAGCCTTTACTTTTTTAGGAGGGGTAATTTTTTATTATATCTATCTAGTAATTTTTGACCTTAATAACCTTTGTAGAGACTTTAAGTCCAAAAAAATCCCATATTTACCCTAAAATGGAATTTCTCCCAATTCAGAATAAGATTTATCATTGATAATATTCATAAAACTAGTTTCTAATTTGATAAAAAACTATAAAAAGTGATCTCAATAATAGAAAAAACATCCATAAACACCTAAATGATTTTCTATATCATGTATGAAGAGGTATTTATCATGAAACATTGAATGATATCTAGGGAACCACATAAGGCAATGGGAATTCATTGGTAGTATAATATTCGAAATGGTCATGTGAAGGTGGTCTTTTCCTGATCTTCTGATGCAATGTGAATCTTTTTGTAACTAGAATATCCTTCTTTAAAACAAAAAAACTCGTTCCCAACTAACCTATCAAGAATTTTATCTAAAAATGGAATTGGAAACTAATATTTATTTGTGGATGAATTAATCTATATGTAATCAATAAAAAATCATTATTTGGTATCTTCCCTACTTGAATTTTTTAATTATTTTCATTGGTATCAACATTGAAGAATCCTCTTTTGGTGCTGCCTGAACTAGAGTGACCCAAAAACTATCTAAAATGATATAAATGATAATGAAATCTTATTCATTAAAAAAACATCTCTTACAATCTATTTTATGTTTTGATTTAGTATCATTTAACCCTAAACTCTTAGTTTGTGGTTAGGTTACATAGGGATCTTATGAATTAAAAGGTAAGGTCTAATACCCATGATGTTAGTTATAAGATAAAATATTTTTGTTTTTAGATTTTTAAGAACAAAAAACAATTTTCCATCTTGATTGTTATTTAAATCAGATGAAATAATGATATTCAATGTTTATTTATCACCTATAAATGATTATTTTATGTTTTTTGGGAATGTTTTATTCTACAAATTGGATGGTTGTTCATTATAAGGGAGACTCTTGGGATGAGGTGGTACAAGGTATTCAATATGTATCATTACATTAGTTTATTAACTAGAAATAATATGAATTTCAAAACCATTTTTGAAGATTATTTCACTTTTATCTGATGTGTACAACATACTCTACTCAATTCTGATATATTCTTTAAAAAAATTCCTTAACAAAATAAAACATCATATATTACTAAGAGAACTCCCTAAACCTTATCAAATTATTCCTATATTTCATTATATGTAATAAAAGGTCCCAAAATCCTAACCAAAAGGTCTTTAAGCTCAATAATAGGAAACTCATCTTCAAAAAAACTCTTCAAAAAGAAAACATACAAAGTATTATCCTCTCAAAAACATTCAATACACACTTTCTAAACACTCTCAATTTATTGGGAAAGATCATTTTTAACTTACATATAAATTTCTTCAATTTAGGACTATTTAACCAATTATACATGATGAACTAATGATTTATCAAACTCTATCATTTCCCCCTTTTAGTATCACTCTCCAAAAGTGGTTTCTTTATGATTTTTTAACACATTAAATTCCTATTATTACTCCTCAGACATAAAAATTATCTAGCCTTTGGATATATCAATTTGGGAACCCATAGTGACCAATAATAGAGTACCAATACTGATGGTAACATTTTGGTCACACTCCATGTATAAAATAAGAAAATTCTCTAGTAAAATCATATTATCAACTATAACTAGTAAGTAATCTACCCTTTATATGGAATGTGTGAAAGATCATCCCACCAATATTAAAATGAAAATAGAGGGTTGAAATTCACCAAATCTCAGTAGTTTAAATAGTAATAAAGGGAGTTGATTTATACCACCACCAAGATTAAAAAATCGTTCAGTCTTAGACTATTACCTGAGGTGTAAGGAATGAAAAAACTTTTGGGTTTTTATGTTTTGGTAGGATTATCTTTTCAATAATAGAACTAAACATTAATGTGAGGATATATGTAAAAAATATTATTGTTTTTAGTTATTTGAATCAATACTTTTGTGAAATTTTATATATAATGGAATATAAGTCAAATATGAAATGAATGGAATGATAACATGGATCTTATTGAAAATCCCATTGATCTTTAAAATTTTAGGTTCTTTATATTTTTGTTTCAAACAGTAAGGGAATGCGATTGGTGGGGTAAATTTCATCAATATAGTGGGAATGACCTAAAACTTGACATTTTTCACCTTTCCTTTTTTATTTTTCATTTTAGAATCTTTTTCATTTTGTTTTTTAGGTGGAATGACGTAGTTTTATTCATTTTTAATGTTTTAACTATCATTTCAAAATTATTTTTTATCTAGATTTTGAGTTTTGGAATACATTATATTATTATTTTGTATATTTATTGGTTCATTTCCATCTTATCCTTGAGTTTTTAAACCACTACTCCTTGTTACAACCATGAAATTATCCCTAGTATTTTCCTTAGTTTTTCATCACAATTTTTCTTTTTCTCTACCACCTAAATCCTTACACATTTTACTAATTTGAATATTAATATTATTAATATCATTCATGAGATAATATTTTTGTTATTACAAGTCATCCTTATTCATATCATCTTAGGAATACATCCTATAAAGTATTTAGTGAATTAAAACCTAAATATTCTATTCAGAATTATAAGATTCAACTCTATCTATTTTAGAGGAAGTTTTAGACTATGGTGAAAAACTCAGTAGAATAGTGGGTCTAAACACACCTTTATCCATCCAATAATTATTTGGTTGATTCATATAACCCCAATTATAACTATTTGAAATGGAATTATATTTTTATTTAAATTTATGACTATAACCAATAAAATGTAAATCTTCAAATAGTTGGGAAGTAAAATCAATATTTGGACAACAAGGAATAGAATTTTAACACATCCCACAATGTTGGAACTACTCCCTAAGTATTTTTTCATGATTGACATTATAGATTCCATAATCATAAAAATCAATATATTAATTTTTTTCTCTTAATTAGGATCCACCTTTTTGAGCCCTTAAGTTGAGAATTTTTTTCAAGTGTATTAATGATTTGTCTATTTTCTTTAGTAGTTTTATCTACAAAATCCCCTCCATAAGACTAATCTACTAATTTTTGGTTGTAAGGGTTAATTCCATTCTAAAATATGTTCATTAAAAATGTGGATAAAACTAGTGATTATGAAATATTCTAATTATACCCCTAAACCTATCCCAACTCTCAAGGAATAGTTTTCCTACATTTTGAGAAAACTATGTTATTTTATGCCTAATATTTGTAGTTATTATAATAAGATAAAATTTCATGATGAAATCATTAAAAACCTGATCCAAATTATCAAAAAATTATTATTATAACTATTGGAACTAAGATATCTAATTTTACCTTAATAATGGAAAAATTCAAATATTTAACTCCTCCTCACTCATCCCTCTAAGTGGAAGATAGTGAAATTCCATGAAAAAATACCAAATGAAGTCTAATGAGTCTTAATTATTAATATTAATAAAATATGGATGTATAGAAAATGGTTAAAATTTAATTTAAGAATTTTAGAAAGAGTGGATAACATATTGCATGAAGTGTAACCATCTATTATAAGAAACTAGAACTCTCTAAGACTATGCCTCCGACACTCAAGTTCTCTAACTGTAGGTGGAAAAAAAATAAGGTGATCAATAAAAACCTTGATATTTTCCATTACAGTTATTTTCCTTTTCAATGAACTTAAGTTTCTCTTTATTTCATGTATGATTGTTTCTAAACTGTTAGAGGATGTTCTAGTTCACATATAACAAGAAGAAAACAAAATATTTAATAGAAACAACTTCATAATAGAATATATTCTTTTATAGTAGTTCATGGGTTTTATAAAAAACATTATCATTAAAAGTTTTCAAACAAAGTAACATGAAGCCCTTCCCTTAAAATAGTGCTTGAAAATTTAATCCTTTGTCATTTAAAATATCAAAAAAAATTAATTCATAATAACTACTTGAATAGTTGTGAATAGTGTGTTTAAAACACGGGGAAGGGTATATTATTAGGAAAACCAAGTATTTCAAAAAAACAAAAAAAGGAAATTCCATCTACTAGGATGAATGAAAAAAATAACAAAATAGTGATGATTATAAGGAATAAAATATTAGGGATATAATATACAAATATAACACTAGAAAGATGAAAAAATTTAAAGCTACTGAAAAACTTGACTCACTAGACAAATAATATCATTTATTCACTAATATATTCAATCATACCTTCGCACTTTTAAATGAAATACTTCCAACAAAATCTCTCAAGAAGTATAAGTTCAATGATGAATCTAACAGTTCTTCAACAGCTAAATCCAAAAAATGAAGAAGATAAATTTGATGTAAGGCCAACATTAATATTTTAATCAATTTTGATGGGAAACCTTTTTTTTAAAGTCAAGAAGAATTATTTCTCATTAAAATATATCAAATTTGGAATAAAAATGAATAGATCAAAAATTAAAAGATTCAAGAAACAAACAGGAAGAGGTGATTCGACACAATTTATTTTTCCCAAACAAAGTTCTATACTGGAATCATTTTTAGTTTATAAATCCATTACAATCAAAATTAAAGAAGGAAAGAGGGAATAGAGAACCCCCATATGTTATTGTTTCAAAACTACACTATTTGAGATCTATCTCTAAACCATAATTAAACTTTCCAAGATCCCAGGTTATCAATAATTTATCCTTTTTAAAATAACTCTCCAAAACCACCCATCTAGGTTTATGGATACATTAATTTAGTTTTATTTTTTTCATCTGGGTCAAAGATGAATCTTATCAAATTAGATCAATATTATCCTAATTACTAACCACATGGAATATTTTCTGATATTTTATCCAATTAATATGTATTATCCATATCAATTAAAATATAACAAAATAGATCATGTTTACTCAATTTTAAATGTATTTGGATGAAAATTGAATCATAATTCAGTATTCTTAATTACATATTTTAGTTGGAAGAGTAAATAGTGGGTTATTTCCTTAATACTCATTGAAATCAGTCATCTTCTTTATCAACACCCTAGACTCAATCCATTATTATAAAAATATTTTTATAAGTATTCAACTTGGCATAATCCTGGAACCTCATAGAATAATTTCATTGTGAACTTGCAGTACAATACCTATTGAGTATAGAACTAAAACATTGGAATTCAATAAGTCTCACGCTTCTTTAAAAACCTACAAAAAGAATCTAGTGATAAAAAACCTAATAATAGATCGATATAAATACTTCATCAGTTAATCATGCATTCTAAATCTTCATCACTAAAAAATTATTCATGTTTTCTCAAATTAATCAAACCTATATTAATTATTAAAGAATTAGTTTTCTTCATTAATCATCTCATATAGTCATCAGTTATTGAAATTACGATCATGGATTCTCACTCATCGGAGCTCAACTTCCATTATCCACATGATTTCAAACATTGATCAAGATCTATCAGCATTCAAGCCTCTCCTTGATGTTCAATCTGCTTCAATCCATTATCATAGGAATTATAGATCTTTAGTTAGACACGTAAATGAAAAAAATTATTTTTATTGGTTTTATTTCAATGAATCTTGATATGAATCATCTTATTTAATAGACTCCTAGAATGAATCATTTTCTTCCTTCAACATGTCACGACTTCGGTGACTCCACTTCAATATTGATATCAATTTCCTTCATGTTAGGGATCATATGCATCAATGAAGGTATTAAATAACTTATTTTACTTCATCCTTATATTCTTATGGGGAGTCAAAAAATTTCTTATGAGGGTAAAATTATCTTATGAAAAACTGTTAAAAATTTATCCAACTTGGGGCTCAAATTTCTTATTGTCTACTGATACTAAGAATTATTTTATAGTAAATTCCCTTATGGTCATTACTAAAAATTTCCTTATAGTTAATTTTGTAAAAAACCTAGAGGTTGAATTATCTTACTAGTATTCTGTTAAATTATCTTATATATGAGGTTGGGAAATTATCTTACACGGAAAATGGAAAATTATCATATGGAAGTGATGAAACTTTTCTATATAAAATATATAACTATAAGCCAATTAAAAAAAATTCAACTCTAAAAACATCTCTACATCAATTAAATTGTGTAATGTTCCTACAAAAATCTAAATATAAATGTTTAAAATAATTCCAAAAAAATATTATTTAAAATCAATACATGGAATTTTAAGAACTTTATAACCCACACCTAAGATAAATCAATTAAAAATCCAATTGTATCAAACAAACAATTTGACCATAATATATGATAAAAAAACAAATATCATTAGATAATTAATCCATAAAAATAGGTATTCCAATGAGAATAACTAAAAGATTATTATTTCAACAAAATACGTCCAATAATTGAATATTCACATTTAAGAATGGAATATTCTCATGATATCACTTAAAGTATGTGGAAAACACCTAAAAAATATATTACCACATAACCCTTCTTCCCAAAACTCATGACTCTATTCTATGGAGATATATTAATTAATGAATTATCTCTAACATCAAACTCTAGTTCTCATCGATGGTTATAATTATAACACTCCTATCTTCTTTATTTATCAAATTTTTTATTGAATTGACTTTAACTTATAAAGCATTTATTCTACCATTTCATGTCCTAATATATTATTTTCTCTAACATTATCCCAATATATTGGAGTTAGGAATTTATTTCCATAGAGTTCTTCATAAAGAGTCATCTGAATTCTAGAGTGAAAGTTATTATTTTATGTGAAGTTAATGAATGTAATATATTGATCCTGGCCTCCTTTGAAGTCTATTGAGAAATATCTAAATATATACTCATGTTTCTTGATAAATCATTAATATTGGTAACCATTTCCAGCGTTATAGGTTGTAATAAAGATTAAATCTATGATTATATCATGTTAGATGATTTTATAGAATTTATAGGTAAATCTTACATATCAAAATTATTCAATGGATAATGGTTTTCCATACATATTCACTAAATCTCTAATGTATATCCATAAAAGTTTGTCAACTGACAATTACTCCTAAATGAAAATAAAATAAGTAGTATTTTTAGTATAGTCACCCAAAAAACATATGTAATTATTTCCTTTGGTTGTCTTTGGAATGACCCTGAAAAAATCCATAATGATGTATTCATATTCCCAAATTACAATGGGTAATGGTTTCATCATCCCTTTAGAATTTTAATTTTTTTCCTTCACTTACAGACATACCAAGAAAATTTATGTATATTCTGAAATATCCCCCTTCATGTTGTCCCATGAATAGTGCTCTAGTACATATATATGTATCTATGTGCTCATTTTTTGGTTGTAGAATGTTGTGCTATGAACAATTTTAATAGCTTCTTACTTATCTTTGGATAGAATGGTATATATATTTCAGTCCCAGATATCACAACTCCATCTTCATAAATATTAAATTTTTTATTTTCCCTTACTAACATATTCTAACTTATTCTGTATCTCTACATAATCCCTTTCATCTTTTTAATACTCTCCATAAAGGATTTTTGAGTAATAAGTTGATCAAGTTAAGATAATATTCATTCCTTTATGATTCTAATTTTCATCCTTTCCATGTCCAAGAATATTTTATATCACTAAATAATTTTCTTGGATAATGTTTTAGGATCATTTCTACTCAAAGAATCCTCCACTTTTCCTTTTCTCATAGTTTTAATGGATTGAAAAATCATATTCATTGATCATATCTATCCACCTTAATTTAGGCATTTTGATCTCCATTCATGTGAATAAACATTTGAGGATCTTATTATCAATATATATTTAAACCTTAATAAGTAGATTTAATGATTCTAAATATTCAATATGAATATTATTATAGCCAACTCTATATCATGTGTAGGATAATTTTCCTCATGCACCTTAAAATATTGAGAGGAATAGGGTATAACATTATCATTTTTTATGAGGAAAAAATATAAAATAAGAGGAAATATCTTCTTTATTGTGATCTTTTTGAGATCATATTGATCAATCTATAGAACCATTGACCCATCCTTATTTGGACAAAGAGGGTCAGTTCACCCTATGGTGATGCACTTGGGAATATGAATCCATTTTCCAAATTCTCCTATAGATACAACTTTATTTCCTTCAGTTCAATTGAAGATATTCTATAGGTAGTATTTTATACTTATAGAGCTCAAGGTATAAGTTAAATTGATAACTCAAAATCTCAATTAAGGAAAATTCTAGGAAACTCTTTAGAGAATACATCAACATGTTTTTTTATAGTGGGAATTTTTTCAAGATTTATCTTCTCTATTATCTCAATCATTTGAGCTAAATATGTTTTCTTGTAAGGAACCATTATCCATACATAATAAGTGGTTCTTCATGGTGATTTATCCTCTTCTTTTCAGTTGAATAAAATCAAAGGACAAAGTGGGACATGGAAGGTGATTTTCTTCTCATAAAATTTGTTTTGGATATATATATGGAAAATAATTCCATTCCTAAAATAGCGTTTAATTTCAATAAAGTGAGTATAGAATTGTTTTTGGGGATATTTATCCCAAAAATATTAACAAGAGAGGAGTTAGATGCTTAATATGAAATAATTACCTTATTTTATTTTTTCGCTAATATCCACACTAGACCACTGATAATCACCACATTCTATATTCATTTTTATGGAACATCATGCAATTTACTCATATATGTCAAAGTCTTTAATCACGAATTATTTTCTAAGACTTGAATTTAACCAACTGACGAAGTAGTCAACATTACTTTTAGAATCAATGAAAAATATATAGGTATTTCATGAAATCATTATGATGTTTTCTTAATAAACACCAATATAGTTTTTCCAATTTTTTTATATTATAAAAAATTACCTCTCTATTTTATGAAGGAAAGTATATGGAACATATTTATTTAAAAAAAATTGAATTCACTCCATTCTATAGACTCAATGTCTTCCCTAGGATTTGTATTCTTAATCAGTGTCCACCAAGAATCTGTTTCTCTCAAGGAGAAAACAGTCAATATGAATTTCAATTTTATTGAACATTTAAAGACAGCGAATACTTTCTCAATGGATTTAATCTACTGATCTATAATTAGGGGATCAACAGATCCAGTAAAATTCAGAGGCCTTTGTCACATAAATGAACCAACATTGACTTTTTTTATGGGTGGAGGTTGTTCAACATGATTCAAGTTATTACTCATAACATAAGTCATTTCTACTTGTACTCCCATGAAGTTATAGAATCTCTATTCATTCCTATTAGGAATTTAATTTGGTCAATATTTACATTTCCCACTGCATATGTTTTAAACACAATTCCTCTAATTTCTCACCATTTTGTAAAATAAAGGGATATTTGGGATGAGGATACATGATTTAATTAGAATATAAAAAAAAGAAAAATACATAACATAGAAGGAATGACATCTTTACCCTAACTTATAAATATATATGTTTCAATCTAGGTTATCCATGGTCAATTTTCATTTAAGATATCTTACCTAAAATTTCATATAAATCCTTTATAATGGTTTGTAATTATCATATGAATTATCCAAATAATATAATATATGAGTGTCCATCTAGGTGCGTAGTATTCGTCCCACTCATTATGCATTGATTGAAGATCGATTCAACATGAAACCATCCATTTTGGGTCATTTCCCCTACATACATCTTTGCCATAGTTACATCCACTTTCCAGGATCAAAAAAGGGATGCAATTTCTAGAAAACCATATACTCAGAATATTACCAAAATTTTGGTATGATTACTTATATTTATACATATAACTATGGTTTTTACTAATTTTTTCTCAATATTATTCCCCAAAAATAATTAGGCCCTAGTTGGGAACCAACTATAATGATCCATATTTTTTATACATTTTATTTCAAGATTTTTAACTTAAATATGTAAATAATACAATGCCATAAAATTTAGTGTCATAATGTATTTTTTAGATTATATATATAAAAAATATCTTAAATTAAAATTTAAAATAATTATTTAAAACTATATAATGTGTGTCCAGGTTTTTTAGGACTCTTAATACTATACAAGATAACAAGGGGATATACATAATGAAATGAGTGATCTATAAACCATGGTGAGGGAATAATAAATTCATAGTATGATGATAAGTAACACATGTGAGTCAAGATATATTTCATGATAATATAAATATGTAATAATCATACATACTGACATGGAATCATGGAATGAGAAAAAAACATCATAAAATCATAGTATCATAAAATTGTAGAAATAACATAAAACAAGTAATCATAAGAAAAAAAGTAATTTATAACTGCTGATACATCATAAATTTATATCATTTGGTTAAATAATCATGCATCATAAATGGTATCTTTTTCTAATGCTTTCGTCAGGGTGCGCGCGTCCGTCTGCTTGGGGGCGACATGTGCAGCTTTTTTGTTGCCCCGCATTCCTGCTTTCCAAAGGCGGGTGGCATCCGCTCCTTATTCAGGGACGTATGCTCCTTGATCAAAACTGGTATTATGGGATGTCGGTTCTTCCTTCCATAGATTCCTCCTCAGAACTTGTCACCTAATCTGGGTCTCCCTCATAGATTTAATATGTTGTTCGTGAAACTCTTCCTAGTTCCATGTTTTCATGGACGTCGGTTAATTACACTACTTCTGTCAGGACATTCCAAAGGGTTCGATCAGGGTAGCAACCTTCAGTTGGGAGAGTAGTCACGCCGAGGAATTAGTAACATGTCTGAACGCTGGGAAAATGGTGTGTCTGTCTTTTGTCTCTTACCATAGGGATTCTTGAGGGCGCGGAAGCCCGAGGCATCCCACATCGAGCATGGGGAACCATATTCCATAGGCATGTATCTGAGGTTTTCCTTAGCTTCTCATGTTTAACACAGGGTATGTCGTGAGTTTAACGTCCAGTGGAGATAGATTGGCCTGATCGGAACACCAACTAGAGTGGATCAGCTTGAGGAAGCACCCTTGAGGGAATGCCGATATCAGAACCAGAACATGGGCAGCTTCCCGAATGCTGTGGAGGGGAATGGGATGGCATGATCTGACCGGGATGTGGTGGACCAGGTAAGAATCATAATGGATAAGGGATAATTGCATAGAGTGAAGGAGGAATGAAATGTGCCATCATGGATATGGCGGTGCTGATGGGATTGAGTCTCGAAGAGACTTCCTACATATCCTCATGGAAGGGAATCAATGTCCACATAGTTCGGGATGGATGTGTGGGGATTACACTCTAGGCTGCCCAAGGTGATGGAAGAACCGATGTGAATATGGTCGGAATGACCAGGTGGTGGTGGGCTTCAACCTAGTGAGGCTTCCTACGTACCATTCCTTAACATGGATCAAAGACCACATAGTTCAGGTTGAGCGTCGGGGAACCGGCATGAAAAGGACCTTGGCCCAATGGGTGGTGGGCTTGCACCTCAGGGAGGGTTCCTACGTACCATGCCATGACATGGATCAAAGTCCACGTAGTTTAGGTAGGGCTATTATACTAACATGAAGGGGTGTCGGAACAACTGGATGGTAGTGTCACAATGGCTTACCGCTGGATCGGGATGCAGTTTAATGTCATGCGGGATGGGGACGTGTCGGTGAACCAACGAGAAGAAGGACTTTGGTCCAGGTGGATTTTGGGCTTCTACCTTGGGTAGGATTCCAATATATCATGCCTTGGCATGGATCAAAGACCACGTAGTTCAGGTGAAAATGGGGGTTTGTCACACCAGCATGGAGACAATCGGGGCCAATGATTGTTGGGATTGAACCTCAGAGAGGCTTCCTATGTATCATGACTTGAAATGGATCAAATTCTTCATAGTTCGAGTGTAAATGGTGGGTGTCGGCGAACCAACGTGAAGAAAGGACCTTGTTCCGATGGGTGATGGGCTTGATCCTCATGGAGGCTTCCTACATACAATGCCTTGACATGGATCAAAGACCACATAGTTCAAAAGGGATGTGGGTGTCGGGGAACCGACGCGAAGGTGAACACATGGGTCCATTGGTGGTGGGCTTGAACCTCATGAGGCTTCCTACATACCATTCCTTAACATGGATCAAAGACCACGTAGTTCCAGGTAGTCACAATATCTTACCGCTGGACTGGAATGCATTTTAACATCATGTGGGATGGAGGTGAACCCTGATGTGAATAAACGATGGGCGATGGGCTTGAACCTCATGGAGGATTCCTACGTACCATTCCTTGACATGGATCAAATACCTCGTAGTTCAAAAAGGGATGTATAGTTTAATGTCATATGGGACAACATACAGTTTAACGTCATGCTGGACGGGGCATACAGTTTAACTTCATGCTGGACGGGGGTTGGTGTCATAGTCGATGCTTACTCTAAGACCATGTGAGTCATGCTCAATGTGAAAAACAAGAGGCAGAAGAGACATGCTGATCACATCGCGAAGGGTGCACCCGTGGGAAGAAAAGATGGTCTTACGCGTTAGGCGGCCCATGGTGTCGGGACTTACTCTAGGATGGAGGCCCAAAATGTGGAAAATTGCGGTGGGAGAGGGATTTGGGACCGAAGATGGGAGGTGCGTTGTTCCCTATCACACCCTACACTAGCCTTGGCAGTGGGGAAGTATGGAGGTGGATGGGTGCTACCTTCCGTAAGAGAGGTTTGGGGATTACGCTCAGAGGCATCCCTTCCCCCGTAGACAAACGCTGCTCCGAGAGGGAGGATATCATCCCATGTGAGGTTGATTCCATTCCCATGGAGACGAGCGGTGTAAAGAATGTATGAGATGGGGGGAACCTGCGTGCGAGGCACGAGGTCGGTCACAATTTAACATCATGTGTTGAGGATGAGGTTTTTGGTAGTTTAAGTTCCTGCAGCTCAGATGAGGTGGGTATACGCCGCACCCCTAGGATTTACATAATCGACACCCTCTACCCTTGTGGGAGGGAAGGCATCGGCAAGGTCATGGTTAAGGGGGTCGTAGAGCGAACCATAAAGGGGTCCACGTTATCATGGCTATGCAAAAAAGCAATAGCCGTTAGCGTGCCTATGCGGAGATTCATTAGGCTAAGCAACACTACGGTTGGTGTCATCCATGGGACTTTGAAGTCACATCATGAAAACCTGGAGTTTCGCACAGGAAGTGGAATTTCCAAGTAAAGGGGTGTGCTTCACGAATTTGAGTGCCTTGGCCTTAGCAAGGGGTAGAGGTGCGAGTGGGAGGTGCTTCGCGAAGTGGAAGGGTGTTCGCGGAGCACTTCCTTTTGAAGCAAAGTGCTTTGAAGAAGTCTGCTTTGCGAAGTACATTGACCCTTCCTTTGCATGTGGATCACTTGTACAGGATGGGTGTTTCATGAAGCATAAATGCTCCGCAACTGCCCGAGTTCCCTTGGGAATCCCCTTCCTTCGCGTAGGCCCTTAGGTTTCGTGAAGGGCATCCCTCTCGGAAGAGCGGCTCAAAACGAGACAAGGCGAAGGCCTCTCATGAAGCAAAAATACGTCGCAGAGCTCATGATTCCCAGAGCAAAGGGTTCTTCCTGATTCGGGAGCTGAGAAGCCGAAAGGTCAGATTGTCCATCCAGAGAGCTCAGGGGGAGCTCGGCATTTATAGGAAAGGGTCGTCGTGAAGCAGAGCTCACGTGGCGCGAAGGGGGCTTCGATGTCTTCCTGGTAGGTCGTGAACATCAACTAGATTCGTAGATGGGTACCGCCTCCTCTGCTTCGCAGCGGGTTCGCAAACGTCAGGGTGTTCACAAAGCTTTACTGCCCCTGGTGCTTCACGGCGGGTTTGCGAACGTCAGGGCGTTCACGGAGCATTACCGCCTCTAGTGCTTCACGGCAGCCGTGGAGGCAGGGGCTTCGTGTCGGGGCTTTGTGGGGAAGGGTGTGGGGAAACTTTTTCTTCATCCTTTTCATTTGATATTTTGGCACCAACAAATTCCCCCCATTATACTTGGAGCAGCGGAGGGATCAAGGGTCGGAGTCTGAGGGAAATCACCAAATTATCGGCGTTTTGCAGTGCTGACTTGTGGAGCTATCGCGCAAGGTAGGTGGGGGGCGCACGCTCTGGATGCGTCGCGAAGCTCCGTGCGGGCTAGACACACCTCAATGCTCCGATTGAGGCAACCTATAATAAATAGGGGGCCGAAATTTTGTCTTTTTCCTTCTGTGCGACATTGTCCTCCTGTGCTCTAGATTCGCGAAGCTCCGTGTCCTCCGCATCTGATCACCTTGAATCGAGCTTCACGGAGAACTATGAGTCTCTGACTCCGCGACTGCGCCAAGGAAACTTCTGCTTGCAAGTCGAGGATTGTCTCCGCATCTTGGCTTTACACCTAAGCTTCACAAGCGATCTTCGTGAACAATCTCTGCGACCCGACCCATAATTTTTTCGAGTTCTAAAACCGTAATGGCCCAACAAGAAGTTATAATTAGGGTGCTCGCAGACGCCGCCTGGAGGGATGAGATGGCCAACATTCTGGGGCTAGGGGAGCTAGTCTGAATCCACATAGACCATCATTCTTTGACAGACCAGCTATCATAGAGCCAAAATAATTATCCGATGTGTAGGAAGTTGCCCTTGTATGGCTTCGGGCTGAGGGATGATTTCCTCATTCCTGAGGCGAGTAGGGACGAACCAGCTTGCTGGTTCAAGAGCACGTCATGCCTACGCCAATGTTTCAGGGCGACCGATGGTCATGTGTAGGAGGACATCACACCCGTCACCACCGACTGTCTATACAACAATCTGAACAACATTGACGAGGATCCACTGCAACCGGAGATGTCCCCTCTCGTGTACTGCACCATACTAAAGGTGGCGTTTTAGGATTCTAAAAAGGGGTGGTCCGATGAGTGGGACCTGCGCTAGGGCGGTAACATCACCAACGACTAGGCATGGGCCTACTGGTTAGGTGCCACATGTGAGGAGTTTGGGTCCAAGCTTAGGAGAGTGGGTTTTTATGAGGTGGAATGGGCCTCACAATTCCACAGTTACCAATAGAAACAACTGATTTCAGAGGTGCTAAGAAGATGGTTGTCTAGGACCAACACCTTTCACCTGCACCATGGGGAGGTTGGCATCAGTCTGTGGGATGTCCATCAGATCTCAGGGGTCCCAATCTTGGGGCCCATGTATGATGAGTTCATCCCCATCATGAGCACGTGGGAGGATCCAGAGCAGATGCCCAAGCTGGCACTGGCACTGATGGCACTGGTCTCTGGAGAGGACAAGGACGCAGTGAGAGATGTCCACTTTAAGAAGTGGTTCAAGTAGTTCCTGAACTTCCTGGAGGATCGAGAGTTTCCTCCGAGGCCTCTAACTTTTAAAATGGGGGCTCAACGGGGAAGGAGCACTCGTATCGGCGGCTCTTGGAGGACAGCCAATGGAAGACCAGGGGTTTTAGGGTCAGCACTGAACAACAATCGATAGTTAGGCTGGCGGAATTTATCGTGGCACTTATCTGTTGTTGGATCCTGCCAGTGAGGGATACCAACATGGGGGTGCGGCCTAGCTCGTTCATCATGGCATCCATGCTGGCCATGGGAAGGTGGGTTAATCTGGGAATTCTGATGCTCGCTAGATTGTACAGGATGTTGTGGCACGTTAGCGAGGGAAAGAAGCCACCGAGAATATGTGGGCCCTTCCACCTTCTGTATGGGTAGATTACGTCGCACATCAGGGGGTTTTATGAATAGCCAAACCCTATCTCGCCACTAGGATCAAACTTCCACCCTTCCATTCTGAATGTGGTTGGGAGCTTTCCAGTCAAATTTACCGTACCGATGGTTCTGAACTGGGTGTGGAAGGAGGAAGAGTTTAACTTCCACCTGTTTCCATTGCCGATGGGGGTACTCGCCGATGACAAGAAGGGAATGGAAGAGCATCAGGATTATCCCTTGGCTTTTTGAGGTGGAGTCTTGGTGGCACAGGTGGACCGTGAGCCACTCTGTGAGCCATACACTCTATATCGGTTCGCGAGGAAATTCTGGTGCCTGCAATGGCTGACCCCACAGGTCTACTAGGAGGTGCATCATGAGGAGAACCCGTGTGTAATGAGGCAGTTGTGGTTCATGTTCACACGGGAAGACGGGAAAATGCGAATTGAATTGCCTCCATCCACTGCTGCCTTTGGACTGGTGAAAGAGTATGCAATCAATTGGGAGGTGGATTATCCTGGAGAAATGATGAAGCATCCAACCATTCGGGCTGGTGACGGTGGGCCTCCGCTGTCCCAAGGTCGGGGTCGGATGGCAGCAAGGGCCTCTCGCGGCGGCGGGGCCGCCTGGGCGGTGAGACATGCACCAGCTGAGAATGCAGCAGCAGTGGTGGATCCCATAGTAGTAGTGGACCCGGTGGTTCTGGAAGAGAAACTCCATCAGGAGGGGCGGCCACTGAGGGGGTTTCATAGGATATCCACTCTGGCTCCAGGGAAGCGGTTGTGCCATATCGACATGCCAGAGAATGTTGTTTTCCTGGAGGCCTAGGACATTTGGGATGTCAAGCGGCAGTTTCTCATCCTGCTTGAGAGAGTGGGAACACCTGAACCATTTCGAGATGGACCTACCAGTCATAGGCCATGTTCGGGATTCTTTCACAGTGTCTCCAGTGGAGGCGGAGCAATAATTGGTTGAGTTGGAGGACTACGTACATTCCAGTGGTGCCCTGCGTCCGATGACAGACCGGGTAAGGGTGCTGCTAGATCATACCGTTCCCCCACAGCTGTCAGCCACTGAATTGAGAGAGTTCTTCCCTCTGCCGAAAGAATCATATGAATCCTCTGGGGAGGATGAGGCTGGAGGAGGGACCCCATTGATGGAAGGCGAAGTCGAAGATCAAGAATCAGATTCCGACGATTTCGTAGAGGTTCTCGAGGTAGCATTCCAAATTTCTTTCCTCAGGGTCCGCTCTCAAGCCATTATGGACCCCTTACAAATACCTGAACTGTGCTGGAGGAACTCGTACGCAGACCTTGCTCACGCCCCTTTGTAGGAGATGATGCAAGACCTTCAGAACCCGTGCATGCATCCGCATCCAGTTCTGTGTCTGGTGGGGCTAGGACACCTAGGTAGGCTCTTCCAGAATCTCCAAACCTTCCGAAAATACATGGAGGACCACGCCTCGGGGTCGCGTCAGCATCGACTCCTAATAAGCACCAGGAGTTTGATCTCCGTAAGTTTTCTCCACTGGATTCATTGCTGTCATATGTAGATCGTGCCAACTAACATTCATGCCCTTCTATATTGGTTCTCTGACTGGCATGGGATGTTGCGGCAAGGCTGGTCGGGATGTCTGGTGGCATCCCTCTTAGGGGCATGCGGATGATTGTGGAGATAGTTCCCCCACCTACCTGAGATGTAGCACTCCCTATCATTGGTAGGACCACCAGTGGGGTCGTTCCTGAGGTTATTGAGGTGGAGTCTGATGATGAGGATCAACCGGCCGACCCGAGTCCCACCACGCCTACTCCGGCACCAGATGTCACGCTAGATTCAACGCCAGATGCAGATCCTGCCGAAGATTTCAAGTGGGCGTATCCTGTATACGAGCCTGCCAATTGCGCGGGCTAGGACGAGATGGCCTCTGATGAAGAGGATAGCAAAATATTCCATCTCCGATCATGGAATCTAATTACGCGCTTCATCAATGGCACCCCCAAGTGCTATGGCTGAATGAAATGGGCAGACTTTGCTCACGGCTGCGCGAACTGTGCATTGGGGGAGTGGATGCCCAGTGTCCTCATATGCTCATCTGAGATCTAATGGCGGAAAAATTGGGAATAAGATAGCGGACTCAGCGTGGGCTGGCACCAGAGGAAGGCAATGAATTTCAAGAAGCTTCAGGAGGCTGAAAACGAGGTCCAATAGCTGCAGGCCCGAGTGAATGAGCACTCAGCCTCTCTCAGCGCACAATCTGAGCCGATCTCGCAGTTGAAGGACCTACTGGCAGAGGCAGAGGATTATATAAAGTAGAATTCTGGAGAGATGGTTGTCATTCAGGCTAACATAGAGAGGTCCTGATCCAAGGCTGACAAACTGCGCCCCATCGCTGTTGAGGTGGAGCGGGAGCTGAGTCTGTGGCAGAAATTTCTGGATGCCACAAGTCAAAGGGTGGCGGAGCTGCAACGCTCTTTTGACGGGGTCAATACATCCATGGGGGGATTTGGCCCCTGGGTAATGTAATGATTACAAACCCTTAAATGTACTTTTGTGCTTTAGAATTTTTTGAATTCCATAGAATGCATGAGTTTCGTTATTTTCACCGGTTCATTTTACATCCTTACAATGTTTGTGGGACGTCCAGTGACAATTCCCTAATCTTGCGTGGGTTTGGCCCGATGTGATAAACAAGAGATAGTCTCATCATCATCCAATCAAAACACATGATTGGAAACCAAGCTTCGGGCATCTGGGGTTTGGATAACCGGTCCGGATTTCCAGAAAATAAGAGAGACTTGGCCGGAGAAGGAAGTTCTCAAAACAGTCGAATTACTATTTTTCCAGCATGCTCTTAGGCATAAACGGTGCAACACCAGGGGCACTGAAATTGGTCCAAACGGATGAGAATGGAAAGTTTGAATCACGATACCCAAAATTTGGAACACTGTGAGGGTGGCATGACAATAAAGGACAACCATTAACTGTGGAAAAAAAATGGTATCCTTACTGTGTTAGCCTGAAATGGGGAAAATAAATGAGGGTAGACCATTGACTATGGTCACAACACCAGGCCTAACTCAAATATCATCGATCAGTATTCCCGGACGTTGGCCTAGGACAGCAGGTGGACTATAGGTCGAGCATCCATACTGTTAGGGGTTCCCTCCAAACATGACCACTCTTCCAGAACATTGGCCCAGGATTGCAGGCGGACTATAGGTCAGGCATCCATACTGTTAGGGGGTTCCTCTAGACATGAAAGGGGATGAGGTTTCGAATAAGGGTCACGCAAAGCGTGGAATGTGGAGTGATGGTTAGTCTGAACAGAATCCAACACTCATGCAATTACACCACCGCGGTGGGAGTATTCCCGATGGGCGCATCGGTTTGATCATGGATCATTCCTTCTTTTAGATAGGGCCTCTCTAGAGAGTGGTTCTATCACTTCCTAATGTAATCTTGGGGAATCCTGAACTTTTTTAGGGTAGATTCATAGTTTCACGGTCCCCTATGAGGGGTCCGGCCAGGGGGCCGGAAAGGGGGAGGAATAGGATTTTACAATTCCTAGGGCTGGACCCAAGGTTAAATGCCTAGGTTTCTCTACGTATCCCATGAGGATGGGAATCAAGCTGTACGTAGTTCTGGAAGAACAGTGTATTCATATACCAACACTGACAGGTGAACTCTTCTCTAGCAGAGGCTCTAGTGCATCCCATGATTAACATGGGGCATCCTGAACTTGTTTAGGGTATAATCGCAGTTTAGTGTCATGCATTGAGTACATATGGACTCCTGTAGTTTAACGTCATACGATAGGATGTGGAATGAAAGGGAAGAGCCCAGGGATCATGTGGTGTGGTAGTTATGAAACCGACGTGAATGAGGACTTGGAGTCCAAAACACACCACGTACCCCCAGAGGGAACTCTTTAGGTCGAGGGACCAAGAGTGAGAATTAGGCTGGGATTGAAGCAGAGTGGTCGGACGTTCCTACGTACACCATGAGGATGGGAATCAAGCCATACGTAGTTCTAAGAGCATATTTTAACATCATGCGGGACAATGAGAATCCTGGTTGTGTTGGTACACATCCTGCCAAAACTACTAAGCCCACGTGAGTTATGCTCAGTGTGGGAAACAATATGTAGTGGTGGGTCTTTCCCGACATAGAAAGGGGTAGGTTATGGTGAAGGGACGCTCAGTGAATACCGGCCCCATGATACTAACATGACCATGTGGTGCACATAGATGCGTGAAGAGATAGAGCCGAGTATGTTGGAATTCCACTTGAACATGAGGAAGTGGGAATGTGTGAATCATGACACTCGAGATTTGGATCACAATGATGGTGGCGTGATGATGGAGGATAACTGCTAACCGTGTAAGAAACACATCATCTGTATCGCATTAGCCTGGAATGGAGACAGACACATGAGGGTCAACCATTGACCATGTTTGAAACATGGGACCATGTCGCAAATGTCATCATAGATCCTTACGGACGTTGGCCCGAAATGATAGGAGATCCCTTAGGCCCAACATCTATGTAGATCCCTTAATCCTAGCATCCATGTCATCTGAGGGTCCTTTTGGATGTGTAAGAGGATGAGTATCCAAATAGAGAGCTCACAATGCTTGGTCATGGGATGAGGGGAATGTCCCCATTAAAATCCCACACTTCGGGATCTTTGCCAAAACGCATCTGAATATGACAACGAGACATATTAGATAGAGGGAGCAGAGTTATTTCCCATAGGGAGATCTTAGTTTAGGGTTGTATAATCCGGACCATGGATGGGAGGAAACATAGGAGGCATGTGGCGGGTAATTACGAAAAACCCGAAATGGATGGGAAGAAGAGGTTTGTATGGTGCGGTGAACAATCCGACATGAATGAGGACATAATCCCATATCACACTGCACGACCCCCTGGGGAGAGTTTTTAGGTATGGGGGCCAAAAACAAAAGTTGAGTTGGGCCTGAACCAGAGTGAAAAGGCATTCCTACGTACCCCATGGGGATGGGGATCAAGCTACACATAGTTCTTGAAAGGTTCTTAGTTTAAGGTCTTAGAACTCGAACCATGTATTGGTAAGGATAGCATGGGACACACGGTAAGGTGGTTACCATACTTGATGATGAGGACATAATCCCTACTTACCATGTGCTCTCTAGGGAAGTGCTCGAGTCGAGGGACCGAACATGGAAGTTAGGCTGGGCCAAGGGGGAGGTGCTCGGGTGCTCCTACGTATCTCATCAGGATGATAATCGAGCCACACGTAGTTCTGAATAAAGGGGGAGAGATTATCGCCCAAATGAGCTGGACCCAGAAAAGAGATGTTCAGGTGGTCCATTATATCCCATGAAGATGGGAATCAAGCTGAACGTAGTTTTGAGGAGAACTTATTTTATGGTCTTAGAGATCGGACCTTCGGAGCCTTGAAAGACGTCGTATTGCATCTTTGTCCCCCTGATATGAAAAGGTGCACTAAGGGGTAGTGCCAAGAGTGTCGAGATTCCACCTGGACACGATGTGGTGAGACATAATGTGAATCAAATAACCAACATTCAAGGCCAGGAGGGGCTGGTGTGATGACAGAGGATTACTGCTAACCATGTTCGCAACACAGCATTCTCTCGCATTAGCCTGAAATGGGGACAAACAAATAATCATTGAACGCTGACCATTTTTGAAACATGGGATTTGTATCAATATTTTGTCTAAAACCCTCAGGGGCATTGGCCCGTAACGGTAGGAGAGCCCTTGGGCGTTGTATCCAGGTCGTTTTTGCTGGTTTCTTTGGGTATGAAAGGTGATGGAAGCCCGAATGGAGGGGAACACGAAGCTTGAAAAGTAAAAGGAACTTGAAGAAGTCGAATATGACACTCTTGTTCCTAGACCAAAGTACTCTTAACACATGGGTGAATCACTACAAGGAGTCGAGGGACTCAACTAGAGGGCGATCGAGAGATGGAAGATTCCCGGGAAAGGGGGCATAGTGACAAAAACCTTGTATCATTCCAATATCCCCCCCCCCCTTATAGAGGGAGCGGCCAAGGGGCCTAGGTGACCCGGAGATCGGTATATCTCTAGGAGGTGGGGCTGGACCCAAAGTCTAGACATTTGGGTGGTCCTACAAATCCCATAAGGATGGGAATCAATCCATACGTAGTTCTTGAAGGTGCCATTTAATGTCATGAGGGACATGAAATGGGAGGGATAATTCTGAGAACTTGGTGCATGTGGCACAGCTATTGCAAGCCCAACGTGAATGAGGGACTGATCCCACATCACACCATGCTGTCCCGTAGTCAGGGTCCCAAAGGTAGGACAGAAGAGAAAAATTTGTTGAACTCAAGATGGACCCAAAGATAGGAGGTCTGGGCATTCCTACATATCCCATGAGGATGGGAATCAAGCCATATGTAGTTCTTATGAGATCTTAGTTTATGGTCTTAGAGCATAGATCGGGGATGGATGGATAGAACTTTCCAAGTAAGCGTAGTCCTCGACCCAATCCCTAAGCCCACGTGAGTTAAACTCGGTGTGGGAAACAAGGGAGGAAGATCCTTATCTCAATACCCTGAACATCTATCGAGGGGAAGTCGGTGAAGATCCCCGAAGGTCACCTTTAATGCGGGTTTGTTCCCCTAACACACAGATGTGCACTGATGAGTAGTATCAAGAGTCTCGAAACTCTACTTGGACATGATGAGAATGGAGAAGGATGTGAATCATTTAATCGACATTTTGGGCTTAATGGGGTTGGCATAGTGATGGAGGATAACTGTCAACCATGGCAGAAAACAGTCTTCATATCACGTTAGCCAGAGGTGGGAACAACAAACGAGTATCAACCGCTGACCATATTCGCAACACGAGATTTTTATCGATTTTTTGTTCGAAACCCTCGATGGCGTTGGCCCATAGCGGTAGGAGATCCCTTGGGCGTTGTATCCAGGCAGTTCTTGGGGGTCCCTCTAGGTGTGAAAGATGATGAAAGCCCTGATGAAGGGAAACACGAATCCTAAAAAGCAGGTGCGGATGTGTCTGAGTAGAATCTGACATTCCAGGTAACTTAAACCAAAGTACCCTTAGGAATATCGGTGAACAACCGAAAAGGGTCGGCAAAGTGGCTCAGGAAAGGTAGGCCAAGGGGCCAAGGTGGGATGGAGATTTTCGGAATATGGGGCTGGACCTGAAGCATGGACATTCGGGTGGTCCTACGTATCCCGTAGGGATGAAAATCAAGCCACACGTAGTTCTAGAAGATACTCAGGGGCAGAATACCCTAATGAGGATGTGTACGGCACAGCCAGTAATGAGGACATAATATTTCACAACATCGCACTGTCTCATAGGAAAAAACCTGGGCCAGGGGGCCCAAAAAGTCCAAGGGGCATGAGAGGTGGGTTCGGTCAGGAAGGCCTAGCCTACTCACATTTTAACATCTTGTAGTGAGGATGAAGGTTAGGGAATATGATTCCCCAGATAGGGGAGGTGTATGGCACGGCGGGTAACCCGACGTGAATGAGGACGCAATCCCACACCACACCATACACTCCGGGTTTGAACCTGGGATAAGGCCCGTAAAGGCCAAGAGGCCTAAGGCAGGGCCTCGGTAAGGGAATTTGTATGGCAAGTGACCCGATGTGAACGAGTACATAATCTCGCACCACACCATACACTCCATATAAAAGAATCGGGACCAGGGGCCTGACTGTTGGCACCACCGAGAGGGAAGTTTGTCACTTCTGGATGGGGCAAAATGAATCACTACACTCGATTTTTGGGACATCTTGAGGTGGACCCGAAGATCCGGGACACTGTTGACCATGTTCGAAACACAACATCCCTATGGTGACCTGATATGGGAGCAACAAATGAGCGTCGACTGCTAACCACGTTCAAAACACGGGACTTGTATCGGCTTGTTTCTCAAAATCCTCAAGGGATTTGGCCCAAAGTGGTAAGAGGGCCCCTATGCCGAGTATCCATACAATTCAGGGGGCCTTCCGAATGAGGAAAGTGATGGAATCCCAATCAATGAGTGGGTAAATCATAGTTGTACCCATCCACGAAATAGGCGGACATCTCCAGGGGGGATGTACAGCCAGGTCAATACTTTCTCGACGTAATTTGGGGAAAAAGTCTGCACCCTGCCATATATCTTGACCCGAGGGGAATATTTTGGCTTTTGGGCTGGGCCAACATACGAAATGTCCAGGCGTTCCTATGTATACCATGAGGATGGGAATCAAGCCATACGTAGTTCTTAAAGGCAATGCAGTTTGACATCGTGTGGTAAAGACGTGGGAGGATAGAAGAACGGGAGTGGGGACATGGTGCAACCATTATAATCCCTGTATGAGTGGGACTAAGGAATCCTACTCCTTATGTGATGACCCTCCGAGAAAACTATACCCAGGGGGTACAGTCAAAGAGAATAGATTAGGGCTGGGATCAATATGAGACGTCTAAGCGTTCCTACGTATCCCATTAGGATGGGAATCAAGACATACGTAGTTATTGAAGCGCATTTTAACATCATGTTGGATGAGAGATGCGTCTCATCTGGGGATATGTATGGTACGGCGGGTAGCCCGATCTGAATGAGGACTTAATCCCACATCACAATGTACAATCCCATAAGAGAGTTTGAGTCGAGGAAGGCCAAGGGGCCTAAGGTTGAGCCTTGGTCAAGAAGGTCTAACTAGCTTTCAGTTTAACGTCTTGTAGTAAGGATGGGGTCCAGGGGCCCAAAGAGGCCATAGGGCATGAGGTTGAGCCTCGGTCAGGAAGGCCTAGCCGGCTTATAGTTTAACGTCTTGCTATAAGAATGGGGGAGATCTTTGTTTAAGGCCATATAGCTCGGACCATTTTGTAGTTTATCATCATGTAGGGCGATGTTGAAGTTTAGGGTCATGTGGGACCATAATGTACAGTTTAACGTCCTGATGGACGAAGACGGGCAGTTTCATGTCATGCAGGACTATGGTACAGTTTAAGGTCATGTGGGACTGTGCATTTTATGGTCGTGCAGGATCAAGGGGCTTAGGCATAGTACTGCTTGAGGAACATGGTGTTGGTGGGGGGAGTTATGCGCTCACCATCCATGGTCACCAAGGAGTATGCTCCGTTGGGGTAAACCTTATGGATGATGTAAGGTCCTTCCAATTTGGTCTCAAGCTTGGGCGGTTTCCTACAGGGAATCATTGGCGCTTAGAGGTCCAACACCTAGTCACCTTGTAGAAAAGAGCAGAGGTGAATCTTCTTGTTGAAGGATTTGGCTATCTTATTCTGATGCCTTTCCAGATTGTGCAGGGCGGGAAGCATGTTCTCGTCCAGTGCTTCCAATTCAGCTAGATGGATTTTTTCTACCTTATCTGGTGCCTGCTGGTCATAGACTACAGTGCTTAATGATGTAAACTAGATATCAATGGTAAGGATGGCCTCATCCCCATACACCAGGGAATATGGGGTCACCTGGGTGGAATTGCGAGCCGTCGTCCGATAAGCCCATAGGGAGTTGGGGAGCTTTTCCGGCCAACTTTTCCTGTTCTGACCAACCATCATCTGTAGAATGTTAAAGAGGTTTTTGTTGAATGCCTTGATCTTTCCATTCGCATGTGCATGATAGCGAGAGGTATGGTTTGAACAGATATTGTAGTTGGCATAGAATTTCATCAGCTCGGCTTCTTGAAAGTTGGTGTCGTTATCGGTGAGGACAGCGTGTGGGACTAAAAACTGGTGGATGATATTGGAGCTCACGAAGTCAATGATGGAACGATCTTTGACCTCTTTGAGTGGAACTGCCTCTACCCACTTGGAAAAGAAATTTGTAGCAGTTAGGATGAACCTACACTGACGGGCTGTCGCCGGTGGATATGGTCCCACGACATCGAGTCCCCACACCAAGAATGGCCAAGGGTACCTGGTGGAGTGGAGAGGCTCTGGCGGCTGATGCATGAAGTTAGCATGAACTTGGAATGTGTGGCATATCTTGGAAAACTCGATACAATCATGGATCATAGTGGGCCAGAAGTACCCTAACCTCCGGATCTGATGGGATAGCTTGGGCCCAGCCTGGTGGGCACCGCAAGAACCGGCATGAACCTCTTATATGACATGAGAAATCTTGACTCCTAGAATGCAACAGAGGAGAACACCATCAAAACCCCGCTTATAGAGGATCTTCTTAATACTAGAACCACTCTAGAGGGTAAATTGCAGTGCGCGATGTCATATTTTCTCGCGCTCATCCCAATTATCCAGGAGGTAACCATTTTGGAGATACTCGACAAAAGGTGCCCTCCAGTCATGAGTGGCCTCAACCACTATGTCTGAAGAACCTGGGGCTCCTAATGTGGAGGGTCTGGTGGTACGATGGCTTACTCGCAGGTCGTCGTCATCACCTAGGGTGACAGGGGCAATGACTCTCTGGTGTGCCACATGTATGACCAAATCATCTTGCACGGGTTCTGCGTGCGACGAAGCTAAGCCGGCCAAAGCGTTTTCTCGACCGATCTGTGACCAAGGGATATGGGTAACCTCTGGTCGAGAAGAGAACTAGTCCATTAGACCGAGGGGGCACTCCAACAATGGCACAAGCTCTAGATTCTTGACAACATAGTAGCCATTGACCTACTTGATGACCAGTTCGAAATCCCCTTTCACATGTAGATGGGGGACATTGATCTCAAGGTTCAGCTCAAGGCCAGTGATGAGAGCCTGATACTCTGCCTCGTTGTTGGTGCAGCCTTCTGACAACAGAAATGAGTATGGCAGAATTGATTGCACCGGGGTGATAAAGATGATACCCAGACCTACTCTGTTGAGCTTAGGATCATTGTGCCTCCTACCGGTGGGGCTCCGGGAGGCATCGTCGAAGTGCATTTTCCAACGCGAGATGACATGATCAACTGAGTGTATTGCCTCATCAGAAAAATCCAGATCCAGGGATTGATCCACGGAGGTTGGATGGGCAACTAGGAAGTCTACCAATGCATGTCCCTTGATGTCCTTCTGAGGCACGAACCTGATGTCGAAAAAATGGAGGATCACCGCCCACCGTGCTTGTCATCCAGTTAGCATAGGGCGGTTCAGGATGTATTTTAGTGGGTCTAACCAAGAGGCCAATTGTACCACATGGTGATACAGGTAATGCCGCAATTTATGTACTGTGAACACAAGCACAAGGAAGCTCTTTTCGATAGGGGAGTATCTGATCTCTGTATCGAGGAGCATGCTGCTGAGGTAGTAGAGACTGTTCTATGTTCCCTCATTGTTCTTCTGGGTGAGAAGTGCACTGAGGGACTATTCCAGGGCGGTCACGTAAAGTACCAGCGGCTTTCTGGAGATGGGTGGTATCAAGACCGGGGGTTGGGGAAAATAATTCTTGATTTCCCCAAAGGCGGTCTGACACTCTTCATCACATTCATAGGTGGCACCTTTCTTCATGATCCGGGAAAAGGGATTATACTTGCTAGCCGTATTCTTAATGAATCGGCGTATATAGGCTAAGTGGCCTTGGAGACCTCGATGCTCCCAAATATTTCTTGGGGGAGGATTTTGGCCGATGTCCTTGATCTTCTCCGGGTCGATCTCGATGTCTCGGTATCTAGCGACAAAGCCCAGAAACTTCCCGAAGGTGACCCCGAAGGCACACTTTAGCGGTTTCATCTTTACATGGTGGGAACGGAGGAAGCTGAACACTTTCTCAAGGTCCTTTAGATGGTCCTGGTGCTAGCGAGATATCACCACTAGATTATCCACGTAGCATTCCACTAATGTCCTGAGAATCGGATTGAATATGCAATGCATGGCCCGCTGATAGGTGGCACTTGCATTTTTCAAGATGAAGGGAATAACCTGGAAACAAAAAGTACCTTGGGGAGCCCTGAAGGCAGTGGACTCCTCATCCTCGAGGGCCATCTAGAACTGGTTGTACCCGGAATACCTATCTATGAAGGAGAGGGCTTGGAACCCAGTCCTGGAATCAATCAAAAACTCTGTCACTGGGAGGGGAAAATCATCCTTTGGACAATGGCAGTTGAGATCGTGGAAGTCAATACAGACCCGGATCAGTCCGTTCTTCTTTTTGACTGGCACAATGTTGTCTAGCCATCG
Source organism: Viscum album (assembly GCA_963277665.1). Lineage (NCBI taxonomy): Eukaryota > Viridiplantae > Streptophyta > Magnoliopsida > Santalales > Viscaceae > Viscum > Viscum album. The sequence continues at coordinate 718,852,560 of OY728164.1, read as the reverse complement.
GGGGTACTGAAATTCCTTGACGAAGATGGCTTTAATAAGCTTGTAAACTTCGGCCTCAACCATAGCACCATGAGAAGGGTGCATCTTTATGGGATGCTGCTTAAACCCACGATGGTTCGTCGGGAGACCAAGGCAGTGGACAGATACATGGGGATCTAATCTTGGAATCTCATCATAACTCTATTCAAACATGTCACGATGCTGTTTGAGAAAGTCCACATACTTTTGCTGCTCCTCAAGGGGCATGGCTGCACTAATCAATGTGGGTCTCATATCTGCCTCGCTACAAAGGTTCACATGTACTAGTTCATCAACCGTGGTAGAGATGCCTTCTTCAAAGGTAGGGGAGCATCCTCCAGATCCTTCTCTCCACTTGTTGAGGGATCTCCTGCAGGGGGGAGCTGCTTCTGAGTTATCAAACCCATATGGGCAACTGGTGTCGGCCCGGGCAGCAGTGGTCATCATATAAGGAGTCTCATGCGCCACTAAGACCATAGCAATGAAGGCAGTCAGTCTTATCCCATCTGGCCTTCAGCCTAAGGGGCCATGCTTGATGATATAAAAGTATAAGTGACACATCGGCTTGAGCCAGTTGATCCCAGCCCAGCGGAAGAGACACGTATGACGTACCATTGTTCCCATAATCCTGACATTCTGATACCGCACAGGGGTAGGAGGTTCGGAAATCACATGAGCTTGGTTGGTGTAAGAGTATGAGGTGATTTTCCACTGTCGCTTGGACATGGGAACATGCCTTCCCCTTGTACCAAAAACAACAAAACACTGCCCCATGTCAGGGGTCGTGGCCTCCAACTGATGGATCAGGAAAATGTAGGCGCTATCCAGGCCTTCCCAGGGATCACTTGTCACCGGGGCGGGTTTATTATCACTTGCCAGAATCTGCTTATAATTTCTCTTGTAGTAGTTGGCATCTAGATAACGGGACTCACAAGAGGAAAAAGGAGACGCATCTCCTTGGATCATGCCTACTCGACCATTAAGGGAGTATTTAAGGCATTGGTGATACGATGAGGGGTCCACCGCGTGAAGGTGAATCCACGACCTACCCATCAATGCGTTTTAGGTGGTGTCCTGAGAGACAACCATGAATTCAGTGCTGGAAATTAGGTCACTGAACCGGGTCTTAAAGAAAATCTTGCCGACTAGAGTTTTCTCGGTTCTATCGTACCCCTGGATCCTGAGGTCAGAGGGAGTTAAATCAACCTCATACAAACCTAGCTTTCGCAGTTTCCGAACCAGGATTAGGTTAATCCCAGAACCCGTGTCAACAAGGCAGCGGCGGAATTCCACACCGTTGAAATCGCCATTGATGTACAGTGGGCGAATATTCCCATGTATGGGAGGGTCTTCATATTCACTGGAGAATGAGATAACTGCCTAGAATTCTGTGTTCCCAACTGCCCTTACGTGGAAGGCTTCTGCAGCTGCTACCTCCATCTCAAACTGGAGGGGGCTCCTTAGGGCCTCAGCAAGTGCCTCACACATTTCAGATGACAGGAGAAGAGCCTCAAGAATAGAAATACATTCTGGAATGTCGGTAAGGTGCTTCAAGACATCATACTTCCATGCCAAATGTGAACCTCTGCTTATAGGAGGACGTTCTGCAGTTGGAGGCATGACGGTCCCTACCGGATAGACCAACAGCTGGATGGTACTGGGTACATCCCGCTGCCCGCTAGTTGATGCATGAATAGTAGCTACCAAATGAGGATAGGACAACTGATATTGGCCTATAGTAGGGCAAGACTGGCCTTAGTACGGACGAGGTAGCTCTGCCTGATCTAGAAGCACAAACAGCAGTGGCGGTAGATCTAAGTGCACCAGATGAGGTTTCACGTGCTGAGATCTGCACTAAGCCTACCGTCTGGTTTCAGTAGCGTGCACAGCCTAACTAAAAGCACCCTCTAACATTACCTGACGAACCATGTGGTTGTGGTTCTTCTAACGTTGACATCAGCTGGGGACATTGGGGAGGTTCTCCTGGCATTCCCCCTTGTCGGGATTCATATAAAGATTTACGAGCTCCACAGTATTAACTGATGTGTACCCATGACTATCGCTCGAAGATTCATCCACCACTGGGCGGATTCTGGGAGGAATCCCCATCTCACGGGGCATGAAATCACCGAGAGTGAGGGACGACGATGGTAATGGTAGAGTGTGTTGCTTCTTCTTGCGCCGCCACTGCTTGCCCTTTTGGGAAGTGGTCGGCTGAGATGACGATGCAGTGGTGTTGGTCGCACCTTCTAAATGATCCAGCTGATTCAGGCCTGATTTAATGACACCATGGGTGCGGGTGACAGTTTTAAGAGCCATACAGTCGTCATACTTCTGGGACCCACAATTGGGAACCTGTTGCCACTTGCCTTCATCATCTCTACCACTTTCTGACCTTACAAAGACACCTGCCACTTGTTTCGGGGTCGGGCCCAACCTGACTATGTTTTTTTTTCAACTTGGTCTTAGAGCCAGTCTTTAAACACATAGCACTACTTGAGGTTGTTCCCTATAATCCAATTATAGGGGTAGTAGTTGGGGTGATCGGTGAGATTTGCCTCTATTTCCCTTCTGCACTCGGGTAAACACACAATCCCCTGCTATAGGGCACTACAAAAGTAACCAGGGACGTAATTCTCATTGAACGAGTTAGTCGGGTGCCTTCTTTCCAGATAGGGAGCTCTAGGAGCCTCGCCCTGACGAGGGGACGGAGGGGCCTGTAGAGGAGGCGGAGCCTGATTGTCCCTCCTAGGAGGTGGTGGCGCATTGCGCGGGGGAACCTCTCAGTTCTGAGGTGGTTGCTGCTAGGCCAGAGCCTTTGCATGAGGGGGAGGGCCTCTACGGGGTTGCAGATCCAGTGCCACTGGCAGTAATTCTAGCTATCTAGGTGCTTCTATTTGGTCCACCACAACGGATTCGGCTCTGGAAACCCTCCTGGCTGGGATCATAGGGGGCAGTAGATGTGCCTGACTAGCCTGTTTCAGAGCTTCCTTAAGGCGCTGAGCCTTATCTGAGAAGTCCCGGAACCCTCCGGGGTTGTTTTGGGTGATCATGGAAGGAAGCAGTTCTATTTTAAGATTCCCTATGCACATTTTCAGTAATTTCTCCTGAGTCAGTGGCATGTCGAGGGAGTATGTAAGCCCCTTCCACCAGGCGATGAGGTCTGTGACTCGCTCGTTAGGCCTCTGTTTTCACTTGAAGAGTTCAGCGATGCTAGTCTTTCTCATGGTGGAGTTAAACTAGTATATGAACTTCCGGTGAAGATCCTCTCCGCCGGTCACCGATCTGATAGGGAGCTGGTTGTACTAGATGAATGCAGGTCCCTCCAATGTCTGCACAAAACATTGGATCTTGGCGGCTTCATGTTGTGCTGGGGTCCCCAACATGGGGCCACACTTGGAGGAAAAATGAGCCAAGTGTTGTGGCGGGTCCCCAATCCCGTTAAAGGGTGAAAAAGTGGGATTCCTAAAACCTGGGGGTGCGGGCATATCATCCATCCACACAGGATATGGCTTGCCATCTGGGGGGACTACCACCTGCTGCATTTCCAATGCCTCAAGGCAGGCGAGGATTGTCACTATAGGATCATCCTGGTGGGGGTCCCTATCTTGACGGGGATCCCTAACAACGAGTGTGTTGTCGAGCTCTTCGACATGGTAAACGGCTTCAATGGCTTGTGGACCGACTGGCGGAACGGCACTCGGGGAAGCTGGGGGAACCCAGGAAGGATTCCTTGGATTACCTCGATGTTCAAGAGTGTTTGGGGAGACGTAGCGCGCCCTCTTTCCATGAATTCCAGCTTCTTCCCTGTCTATGGGAGTAGCATGATCAGGGTTTCCTGAAGGCATCTCGCCGGGGGGAAGTCATTCCGGCTCCTGCTGCCCCGGCTTAGGATTACCATAGTCAGGTCACCTCTCTGTAGCACCCTTGACAAAGAGTTCATCGACCAGCATCTTCTGCTCGTCGATCTATTGCCGCAACGCAACCTTTTGGGATCTTCGTTCGTTTTCTATACTGAGGAAGATGGGTCAGAGTTCTTGACAGTACCGACATGTTCTTTACCCTTTCCGTCATTTCGACTGAGTAGCACCAACTCGGTGGGCACAGTGAGGTCTAGAAGGTTACTCTATTGATGATTAATCCTCCCTGATGGGTCCAACAATGGTGGTACACTCTCAGAAGGTATGCCTCCATTGAGAAACTCAAGCTCGTCATCTTTGTCCACTATGTTAGCCATGTGAACTGTAACCCTTCTTGGGGGCATTTCCTCAATGTCACATAACGAATCGGGATGCTTTCGAATAGGAATAAAGAGGAGGGCGGCATACTGTCCCCAGCCACAGACTTTCACATGGGGGGTAGCTTCCCTAATGATTTTGTGCAGTACCTTGAATGTATGAAAGCATTTTTGTTGGAGGGCGCTCTGGGGACCTAGTGACTCAGGACGCTGGGCCATGGGGAGTGCAGCCAAATCAACCAGACGGCATTGATCACCGATTTCCTCAAAGTACACATGGATCCTATTGTATAGTACTCGCTGATAGCGAGGAAAAAAGTGCATCGCCCATAGTGTTTGACAGAAGCACTCGACTTCCCATGGGGTCAGGGATTCTGGCGCACAAAATTTCGACGCTCCCTTGGGCCATAACTTCTCCGGGAAGTGATCCACTGCAAGAATGTTCTAGAAGATCATGGTCTCAGATTTAGGGTCTGGCCCCATATTGCCCCACTCGTCAGCCAGGGGTGGCTGAGGGACCAGTAGCGGTACTGAGGCAGACCACTGGGATAGTAAACTAGGCGGTGCAGAATACGGTGAACGAGCTGACTGGCCACGAAATTCAGGGCCATCCTCTGAAGAGTTCGGTGACCTGATCACAATTTCATGATACGATGGACTAATATCCACAACCTCTGGAGCGGGAATTGCTGTTACCGTCGATGGGTCACCTTGTCGCTCAACCACCATCGTTCCCCAAAATAGCTCTCTATGATCTCTGGTTGAGGTAGAGGGAGCTTCTGGTGACGACGGTGGTGACTGTATGGTCGGAACCTGTAGGATTCCCACAATTTCTTCCTCATGGATGTATCTACAAAGAGAGGTGGAAATCTGGTGGACTTTGCATTCTGGAAGGATGAGGCTGCCACGCCTTGTTCCTGCCCCGGTCCTTAATGTGGAGGAACAGGGAAGGGTTCTGATGCCGCGTCTCATTCTGCTTCAGAATCCAAGAAGTGGACCGGTTTGATCTCTGTCCAGGATTTCCCAGGATTCTTCTTGCGGTGGCGACGACCCACCCTCTTACCCCTAGATGGCTCTTCGGGACAAGGTTGATTCTTGATGTGTAGTCTCGGGGTCGTGTTGACGCCATGGCGGAGAGGACTTCTGCTTGAGACATCTGGGGTGCGAGGGTATCAGGGTAAAATTTCTAAGAGAACAAGGGGAGGACCTCCATGGACAGTACATGATCAGGCGAAACCTCTGTTGGAACCGGCGGGAGCATGGGGAAGACCTTCATGCTTGGTGCAGGTGGAGCGAGGATGACCATAACCCCTCTCGTTTCCAGGGCGAGGAAGACCTTTTCCAGTTGCGGAAAGGTTTTAGGGATGATCCCCATGTTGTGGAGGGACCGGATGGGCAATGCTTTCACATCAATGGTCGCGGGTAGGAGGAGGAATTCCATACCTAGTGTGATGGGCATGGGAAAGACTTCTGCACCGAGTGTCACTACCATGAGGCAGGTCTTCATTCAGGTTTGGGGTAGAACGGGGCATACCTCCATGAAGAACTTCAGAGAGGGGAAGGCCCATGATCTGTGGAGTGGTGGTATAGGGAGGACCTTCGTACAGGTTTACATCACCAAAGATTGGTTCGTGGCGATCACCACTCAGACCAGCGACCCGGAGAGTCAACCCAGCCTGCCCGTGGGGCGGTTGGGGCCTCGACCCTAGTCTGGCGTAGAAGTGTTCCTGATCAGTGCGTGAAGGGTATTCATGATATACATCGTTGGTGGATCGGGCCACAGTTTCTATCGACGTCGACGCCCCTTGGTCGGCGCCCTCGGCTCGGCCCCAACGCTGGCATCGGGTTAGGCGAGTCGGTGCAGGTGTTGTAGGGTCATAGCCTACCTACTCCTCTAGAAGGGTCAGACAGTGGCATTGGCAAAGCCAGGTGGGGGCCCTTACTTGGAATCCTTGGATCGGGACTCTGAACAGGCTAATTTGGACATCACCCACCTCATCAGTGTAAGGTAGGGAGTCGTCGAGGCGTTCCGGGGAAAAGCTCCCGAAACAATTGAATGTTGGGGTGGGGAGCAGGTCCCCTGCGCGACCCTCGAGGGTGGCATTGACGGCAGGGCCTCGATGCCTCCAAGTCCAGGCGGTCCATATCCCGAGTTGGGATTTTGACCTCCTCCTCGTAACGATGTACGATGTCATTAATCACCCATTCTTGGATGACTTCTGATGGGGAGAGGGGGTGTGAGCGCCCCATGCTCATGGATGCAGACGTCGTTGTAGTAGCAGTGGAGCCACACGGAGCGGCTGTGCTGGTATTGCCCCTGCCCCTGCATAGAGGGGTGGGCGGTGATCGTGTCCCTGTAGCAGCAACCTGATTCATGAGAAGCAGAGAGATTAACTCATCAGCACTGCGAGGAAAAGAGATCGACAACTAGTGCCCCATCATCATTCTGTCTTCCTTGGTCAGCAAGAGGGATCCACACTGACAACGTTGTAGAACAGAATTCCCTAAGTTCTACTACCCCAACTTCTGGTGAGTTTCACGCTAGGCCCTCTATTTTCTTGGCGGGACCCGGCGCCGGATATCTGGATCTGGTGACACATATGTCTACTGATGTTTCGAGCGCTACTAATCTCTACATTGAGGGGAATAATTTCATGTCGGGCTCACCATTTCTATTTCTGACACTTTCGTCGGGGCGTGCGCGTCCGTCTGCTTGGGGCATGAGAGGCACTGCTTTTGTGTTTCCCCACATTCCCACTTTCCAAAGGCGGTTGGCATCCACTCCTTATTCAGGGACGTCTACTCCTTGATCGAAACTAAGATGATGGGATGTTGGTTCTTCCTTCCATGGATTCCTCCTCCAAACTCTTCACCTAATTCGGGTCTCCCTCATAGATTTAATACATTGTACGTGAAACTCTTCCCAATTCCATGTTTCCATAGACGTCGATTAATTACACTGCTTCTGTCAGGACATTCTAAAGGGTCCGGTCAGGGCAGAAACCTTCAGTCGTGGGAGTAGTCACATTGAGGCATCAGTAACATGTCTGAACGCTGGGGAATTGGAATGTATGTATTTTTTCCCTTACTATAGGGCATCTCAACGGTGCGGAAGCCCAAGGAATCCCACATCGAGCAAGGGGAACCATATTCCATAGGCATTTATCTGAGGTTTTCCTCAGCTTCCCGTGTTTAACACAGGGTATTTCGCGAGTTTAACATCTAGTGAAGACGGATCAGCCTGATCGGAACACTAGCAGGATTGGATCAGATTGAGGAATCCACCTTGAGAGAATGCCGATATCGGAACCAGCCCATGGGAGACTTCCCAGATGCTGTGTAGGGGAATGGTATGGCATGATCTCACCAGGATGTGGCGGCCTGGGTAAGAATCAAAATGGATGATGGATAATTGCATGGAGTGAAGGAGGAATGAAATTTGCCATCATGGATATGGAATTGGTGATGGGTTTGAGCCTTAAAGAGACTTATTACGTAACCCCATGGCTGGGAATCAAAGTCCATGTAGTTCAGGATGGATGTGTGGGGCTTACACTCTAGGATTCCCAAGGTGATGGATGAACCGACGTGAATATGGCCGGAATGACCAGGTGGTGGTGGGATTTAACCTCATGAGTCTTCGTATGTACCATGCCTTAAAATGGATTAATGACCACATAGTTTTGGTTGAGCGCTGGAGAACCGACGTGAAAAGAAACCTGACCCAATGGGTGGTGGGCTTTCACCTCAGGGAGGCTTCCAACGTACCATGCCTTGACATTGATCAAAGTCCACGTAGTTTTGGTAGGGCTGTTATACTGACACGAAGGGGTGTCAGAACAACCGGATGGCAGTGTCACAATGGCTTACCAGTGGATCCCGATGCAGTTTAATGTCATACGGGATGGGGATGTGTAGGTGAACCGACATGAAGAGGGACTTTGGTCTAGGTGGATGGTGGGCTTGCACCTAGGGGAGGCTTCCTACATACCATGCCTTGGAATGAATCAAAGAAACGTAGTTTAGGTGAAAATGGGGGCTTGGCATACCAACATGGAGATAGTCAGGGCCAATGATTATTGGGCTTGAACCGCAGGGAGGCTTCCTACGTACCATGACTTGACATGGATCAAATTCCTCGTAGTTCGAGTGGCGATGGTGGGTGTCGGCGAACCGACGTGAAGTATGGACCTTGGTCCGATGGGTGATGGGCTTGAATCTCAGGGAAGATTCCTACGTACCATGCATTGACATGGATCAATGACCACATAGTTCAAAAGGGATGTGGGTGTCAGCAAATCGATGTGAAAGTGAACTCGTGGGTCCACTGGTGGTGGGCTTGAACCTCATGAGGCTTCCTACGTACCATGCCTTAACATGGATCAAAGACCACGTAGTTTTGGATAGTCGCAATGGCTGACCGTTGGACTGGAATGTAGTTTAATGTCATGCGGGATGGAGGTGAACCCTGACGTGAATAAACAACGGGCAGTGGGCTTGAACCTCATGGAGGCTTCCTACGTACCATGTCTTGACATGGATCAAAGACCTCGTAGTTCAAAAATGTATGTACAATTTAATGTCATGCGGGAAAGAATACAGTCTAACGTCATGATGTAAGGGGCATATAGTTTATCCTCATGCTGGATGGGGGTTGGTGTCATAGTTGATCCTTACTCTAAGCCCACGTGAGTCGTGCTCGGTGTGAGAAACAAGAGGCAGTAGAGACCTGATGATCATGTCGTGAAGGGTGCGTTCATTGGAAGCGAAGAGGGGCTTCCGCGTTAGGCGGCCCATGGTTATGGGACTTACTCCAAGATGGAGGCCCAAATTGCAGCAAAGCGTAGCGGGAGAGGTATTTGGGACTAATGATGGGAGGTGCCTTGTTCCCCATCGCGCCCTCCACTGGCCTTGGAAGTCGGGAAGTACGGAGGTTCCTGGGTGCTACCTTCCATAAGAGAGGATTGGGGCTTACACTCTAAGGCATCCCTTCCCCCGTGGACAAACGCTGCTCCAAGAGGGAGGATATCATCCCATGGGAGGGTTATTCCATTCCCGTGGAGATGAGCGGTGTAAAGAATGTCCGAGATGGGGGGACCATGCGTGTGAGGCACAGGGTCGGGTCATAGTTTAATTTCATGTGTTGAGGATGCGATGCTTTGCAGTTTAACTTCCTACAGCTCAGACGAGGTGGTTTTACTCTGCACCCCTAGTACTTACATAACTGTAACCCTCTACCCCTTGTGGGAGGGAAGGCATTGGCAAAGCCATGGTTAAGGGGGGTAACAGAGCGAACCATCGAGGGTTCCATGATAGCATGGATATGCGAAGAAGCAATAGCCATTAGCGTGCCTATGAAGAGAAGCATTAGGCGAAGCAATGCTACGGGTGGTGTCGTCCATGGGACTTTGTAGTCACATCATGCAAACCTGGAGGGTCGCACGGGAAGAGGAATTTTCAAGAAAAGGGGTGTGCTTCGCGAAGTGGAGTTCCTTGGACTTAGCATGGGGCAGAGGTGCGAGTGGGAGGTGCTTCGCGAAGTGGAAGGGTGTTAGAGGAGCACTGCCTCCCGAAGCAGAGCTGCCTCGCGAAGCAAGGTGCTATGAAGAATTGTCCTTCGCGAAGTACAGTGACCCTGCCTTGGCATGTGGATCAATTATACAGGATGGGTGTTTTGTGAAGCATAAACGCTCCATGACTGCCTGGGTTCCCTTGGGAATCCCCTTCTTTCATGTAGGCCTTTAGGCTTCGCGAAGGGAATCCATCTCGGAAGAGGGGCTCAAAACGAGACATGGTGAAGGCCTCTCATGAAGCAAAAATACCTCATAGAGTTCATGATTCACAGAGCGAAGGGTGCTTCGTGATTTGGTAGCTGAGAAGCCGAAAGGTCGGATTTTCCATCCAGAGAGCTCAGGGGGATCTCAGTATTTATAGATAAGGGGAACCGCGAAGTAGAGATCACGCGGCGCGAAGGGGGCTTTGGTGGCTTCGCGGAGGGTCGCGAATGTCAACCGGATTCGCGGAGAGGTACCACCTCCTCTGATTCATGGTGGGTTCGTGAACATCGAGGCGTTCATGGAGCTTTGCCTCCCCTAGTGCTTCGCGGTGGGTTCATGAACGTCAGGGTGTTTGCAGAGCTTTACCGCCTCTAGTGCTTCCCGACGGGTTCGCGAACGTCAGTGCGATGGCGGAGCTTTACCACCTCTAGTGCTTCGCAGCGGTCGTGGAGGCAGGGGCTTCGCATTGGGGCTTCGTGGGGAAGGGAGCGGGGCCTCTTTGTCTTCATCCTTTTCGTCCAATATTTTGATGCCAATAGTATCACATGAGACAAAAACATTACACATATAATTAGAGTGATATTAGGGTGTACCCTTCAAATGTCTATCTTTATGTGGGACCAATTGATCATATAACATAAGAACATATTTCATCAATTTAATCCCATTATTGAGGAATTTGAGTTTCATATCTACAAGTCCCCAATAAATTTAGTTTAGTTATATATAGGTTAATACTTAGGAATGAAAATTTAGTTTCATTTTTATAAAGTAAATTTTGTGTCATGGATAATCAAGAGATAATTTGGGAATTAAAGTAGGTATATATACAAGTTTTTTGAAGGGATTAATGAGATAGTAGATTAGTAACATAATATATAGTAATAATTTTGAATTTAAAGTAATGTTCATACAAACAAAAAAATATAATCTATTGAGAATCAAAAGCTTATTTTAAAATAAGCTATTAAATGTGAATGATGGTGAAGAGAAAACATACCTTGAGAGGATTCATCTTAAAGCTTGTAAGGATCTCCTTAACCCCCTAGATACTCATTTGGATAGTTATATAGAGTTAAAATGTTAGGAACATCATGATTCAAGACATTATAGTGAATAGTAATGGGATAATGCAATGGTATTTATAGTAAAATAATAGGGATTGTTTATTAATTTCCAAGAATAGTCCTTGTAAAAACTCTATCTTGACATACATGGACATTACATTACTTTTGAGGAATACTTAATAAATAACACAAAAAGAATCCCAAATACTATATTAGTTTAGTGCCTTTGGAAAATGGGAAACATAAACAATTGGTTCATAAAACTTCTACATCATCTCCAACATTTTCCTTCATAACTAGAACCCCTTTTTGAAACATCTTACTTAATACATTTCTTCATATCTTGGGGAAAAGAAACATAAAAAGTGGTGAACTCAAATTCTCAGTAAAGGTAAACATGGAAAATATAAAACAAAAAATAAATATAAAAATATAAAAAAATGAACGTAACTTTTGAAAATCATACCATATATAATAAATTTCAAAATTATGAGTCATGAAATAAATCTTGGTAGTTCATAAGTTATAAATCATAAAGGAATTATGAGCCATGTGAAAATAGAATTGGAATAAAACATGGAATTGTATATAACAGATAAGAATAGAAAATCATTTCTATATTAGCCCAGACTTACTTCTAAGGCCATCATAGTAGGAAAAGTCCATTACTGAGCTGATTTCACTAATTGTTCTAGCCCTGTATTACTAAACCAGGTTTACTTGTCATTATAGCCTTGTATTGTAGAAATTAGATCATTTCCAAATACACCCATGTCTATATCATGATATATAATTCTTTACTCAATGCATTTGAGAGAGATATATGTTCCCCACATCTTATTAATAAATTATTCTTATGTGTTCCACAAAAACATAAATCATTCATCATAACATAACTCAAGGAATAAAATCGGATTCTTAAACATTATTCCATCATAACATAATCCATGTAAAACAAATGGATCTCATAAATATCACTCCATCATAGAAATAATAAAAACATAGGGATAATATACTTGAAAAATATCCATAATCCTATATGGAATATAATTTCAATAAAACACTAGAAATTAATTCTTGAGGAAAATAACCTTTCTTCTTCAAAAACGTTTTCTTTTCTTAAAACACTATGAATTTTTAAAAGAAATTAATTTCATTGAAAATAACCTTAAAACATATAAGATAAAATACATTTAAATATTTTGTTATTAAGGTGTAAAAATCCATTAATTACATTTAAGTTAAAAAATATTTTTCTCGTACTTTTGCCCGAAAAGTAAAAAATTACCTCGTATGGAAAATGAAAGAAATAATCCTTCCAAACCATGTAGTAAAAGTAAAAAATGTGTAAAATGAATTTAAACATCTATAGTAGAATAGTAAATATTTAATAAAAATATTTTTAGAAAATATGGACATGGATGATAAATATACCCCAGAAAATAAATACGTATAATCAATCTCATATAATAATGAGATTAAAAAATTATACCCTACCTTAGGTCTAATATCCTGTGTATGTATATGAAACTACAATATAATTATTTATATGATTTCATAAACTTATTATAGAATCTTAGTCATTATATATGATCACATTATCATTTTTCGGTAGTAACATTATTACTCATCCATCAGGTATTAACTTCATTATTTTTTTGCGCTTGTTTTGTTGGATAAGTAAATATTATTAGGTTATAGTAATATAATTTAAATAATTATATTATTATAATATATATCATATTTATTAATTCAATTCATTTATATAATCATACATTAATTAATATCATGTATAATGAATCGCATCGCATCGTTGATATTGTAGGCCGTACATACGCACAAGCGATGATATCATTCCCATAATTGTTAAATGGTATAGAAGTGGATGGTATATATTTTGTCTTGTAATCCATATCATGTTATAATAATAATATATAGATATTATTTCTATCATTATATCTGTCCATTTAAGATGGTGGTGAAAAACATATTACACTGCGGTTTTGAGACGGTAAGCCGTATGTATGCACACATTTTGATTTCATTTTTCCTAGGATGGATGTAAGTTGGAATATGGTTTTTCCAAAACCATAATAATATCTAATAATATAATTTATACATTATTTATAACTTTATAATGAAAACAACTCCTAAAGAGGAATTTTAAGAAGAATTAATTTGAAAGAATCGAAATAAGAGATTACATCTTCTTCGACGTTCTCCGTCTAAATATTCTATTAAAGGCACTAGAGTTAGTAATTTGAGAATAAAAGAGTCTATACAATATTAATATGGACGTTTAGTAGGTAAATGGGTAGTGTGTATGAGAATGGAGGCTCAACGTGAAGTAAAAAATGAGGGAGTAGGCTCCCTTTTATAATTGAGGTGAGGGGCACCTTGGGAATCTCAAAACAATATTAATTTAAAATAAAATCAACCCACATACAAAAACCACCAAAGTGACATATTTTATAATTTTAGATGATATAAGGCTGTAATTTCTTCAAATAATAAATTTTTGAAATTTTTTTATTACAACTTACACCTTATCAATTTAGTTATCACTTAGTTTTTCTATTTAATTTCTAACTAGGGTAACAAATATTCCAATATTAAAATACAGTAATTTTTACATATTTGAAGTAAATTTGAAAATAAATTAATAATTTATAACATTTAAAACCGTATTATATTTATTATATATTTTTAAAAATGTTTTATCATATTTAAATAATTTAATAAAACATTATTTTGACAAAACAATAATTGTGTAAATTTTGACAATATTAAAATTTTGGATTTTAAAAAATATTAAGATAAGATGTTATCATATAAAAAAATATTTTATTATATACCTCTGAGTTCAAGCTGGTATATTAAATTCATTGTACATATTAATTAGCTCAAATTATATTTATTGTAATACTTTTAATAACATTTATTTGATATTTCAATTAATAAAATAATTACAACATCAGTTTTTTGTAATTATTTAATACACTTATATGTTGAATAAAAATTAACAATAAAATACAATTATAAAGATAAGACTATTTTTTTCTAAAGAACACTTTTAGTCAAATATATATACTATAAAATCAATTATTAAAAATGTTATACTTATTAAAACATGAATGTTACAAGTTTAACATCACCTTAAATTATATTATATAAGTGTCATAATGTCTTATATAAAATATCCAAATGGTTAAAAAATGGATCATTGTATGATTATGGTTGACATATACTCTACCAATAATATTTTTCCATTTTTTTATTGTTCATTATAATTTTAATAAAAATTATTTTCTTGATTTTACATCAATTAAATAATTTCAGCCCCATCATTGTATAAGAATTTAAGGTAATTATTTAATACCTAAATTTTATAAATAAACTATCATGGTGTAGATAATTTTATTAGATTTCTGGATACTATTTATTATTGAATTTATCTCATATTTACCACTATATTAAAATTACTCTAATTATAAGAGATAAGTGTGTGACATGTTGTCACATACTTTTATTTAAATAATATATATATATATCATTTTCATGAAAAATAGTCTATTAAATGAGTCCATTATGATCCTTAAGTGTTAATTGTTGAGAGATACTCATCTAATAGTATTTTTAAAGTGTTCGGTTTATTTTGTTTCCTTATCATATTAATTAGTTACATAAATTACTCGATTTACCATTAACCCCATTAAATAAGAAGTATTGTAGTTACTATTCATAATATCCAAAAAAATAAAATTAACCTATTAACATAATTTTTACCCAATGATTCTAAATATAGAATTAATTTTTGAAAATTTAAAACACAGAAGTTTCAGTAATTAATTTTAAATTAATCTCATCGAGGGAACGATAAAATGGGTTTAAAAAAAAGTAAAACCCATTAAAATATTGACATGTGATTATATCAAATTTCAATGAAAAATTACTTACAATGAACAATATTGGATTGAATGATAAAAACAAAATCTAATTATAATTAAAAACTGGTTAAAAGAACAATCTAATAATAAAAATAAATTAGATTAAAAGGTTGTTTTAAATTAAAATGCAGTATTCTTTAATATTCATTAAAATATGAAAGTTGTCATAAAAAAATAATCCAAACGAAATATTGATGTCCCAATTCCAAAAAATAAGTTTATTTTTCCAAATATAACTTATAAAAGTTTCAAAAACATTATTTAAAATGGATTCTCAATCAAAAGGTGATAAAACAACATTTTTTGAAAATTACTTCTTTAATCTGAAAAAAATATTTTGTTCATATATCATGTCTAAAAAAATTATTAATTTTAAACATATAAACTTAATTAATAAAATTCATCAAGAGTGATTTTCCAAACCCACTTATTTTCATTTAAATAATTTTATAAAAGAAATCTAATATTTTTCATACCCACCATTATAATGATTAGCTTATAAGGTAACATAATTATATTTAGTTGTTCACTTAAACTAAGTCTTGATTAAAATTAATTCTATCAAAATAAAATTAATTTTTTTTAACAAAAGCCTTGATTGGAATTGCTTATACCTCCAGCTAATCAACTGTTGTGTAATGTGCAAGCTTATCCTGGTGTAGCGTATAACATATGACATCAATTAATTTAAAAAAATGAATAATTAAATAAAAGAAAATAAAAAATCTATCTCATAAAATTCTCAGGGTGTTACATTATACCCCCATTAAAATTAATTTATCCCTCAAAATTCATCTATGTTATAAAAGTATTAATAATTTAAAATTTCATTCATAGAAACCCACATCGGAAAAATAGATACTAAAACATCCTTTTAAAATTGATAGTGAGAAACATAATGGTTACCCAATTTCACTCATAACTGGTTTTCCACATAGGATAACGTAGATGGAAAGTGAAAACATGGTTATATAATAGAGTTATAACCATCATGTTCTAGTGGAGAGTGATATAGAAAAAGTTTAGGAGAAAGTTAATAATCAGAAAGACATAAATCTACATCGATTTAAGGGGTTATTTGATTCATCATAAATGAAGGTACTCGGGTAACCTTTTTGGTTTATGATCCTTTCCATTGAGTTTAAAAATGAGAAGAAATACTTAATTGATAAAATATAATATCATCATTTCCTTCTGCCTTGATCAATTTCCACTTCATCTCTTATTCTATGAAATGAAGTTGAATTTGTCATTCATGAAGTGTGAGTAGATCATGATATCCATAAATAGAATGATAGTTTATTCAATCTGTCTTTATGAAAAATGAATGGTTAGCACAAGTTGTTAAATATTTATAATTACACCTTTAGTGATATAATACTTGAATCTAAAAAACATCATCAGAGGTTTAACTTATACATTCTATAAATTGATAACCTTATAATCCTTATAAAATCGTAAAATCCAAAACTATAGAAAAAGGTGAATAAGATAAACTTAAAATTTATCTCTCATATATCATAAGGTATCTATTTTTTGTCAGATTAAAAATATGTGAACACTTTAAACATGTATTCTCTTGATAATAACCAGAACTGCCATATAACAATATTGAAAATATGCATGTTTCCTTAATTTTAAGTCCAAAAAGATGTGAAATTCATCCATGATAGCATAAACCACTTTTCAAAAAATCAGTAATAAATTATAAGGAAATAAATACCATTCAGTGTACTTATTCATAACCAACATATAATTATCTCATCATCATGCTCATATTAAGGGTTATCTGCCCTTTAATCATGTATTTTTTAACTTATTACCCCAACCACTTCTCATGGCTACCAGTACTATTCAAAATATAATTTCAAATACCTAAATAAAAACAATAGTGTAACAATCCATATAGGTTAATTTATTCTATAATACAATAAAATTACTTATAAAAAATTATTCTTAACAAACATGCAATCATTCCACTATCTTTTTAAACCATTCACTGAGCTTCATTGTTTTATTCCTTAAAACTTCTTTCATCTCATATGTTTTTCATAGTCTTTTCACCATCTAAAACATAAATAGTACCCATATGACCATTTTTATTCTCTTCATGATACTTTCCCTTGGGGTAGCTATTTGAATAATGCACATACATTCCACATTTAAAACATTTAGCTATCCTTGATGTCTTAGCAATACCATTACCCTTGTCTATTGTGTTAACTAAATCTTTTCGTCTATAATTAATGGATTTGTGTCCTTTTTTCAACAACCAAAAAATATTCTGGTTTCTATTAAACATTATCCTTTATTCCTCTTTCCAAATGATTTAAATTAGGAAAATTGAACTTTCTTTCCGCTGTAATCACCATAAAAATCTATCTTTCTCTTTTTAGGTGGGTTAGGAAACTCACAAAATATGATATTATTAATAATCTTTAGATATTAATGATTAGGCATAATAAAAATGTTTCAACTTCCAAATTACACTTCATTTGGTTTCTCGGGAGGAATATCATTCCATTTTCCATTATATTCTCCATTAACATGAATACCCTTATTTCAATCCATTTTCTAAAAACCAAATAAGAAAAGTTTGAGTGACAATAATCATACTAAAAAACCACATAATTAAGGGAAATTACTTTCAATCTATAACATATTATGTTATATCCTTTGTTATCCATGATCATTACCAAAATTATAGTTCTATAACTTATAATTTGACTTATCCTTAGGACATCCTTATAAACACCTTGAAACTATCTCAAGGTATCTCACTAAATTTTTCTCATCCTAGTTTCGAATGGTTAACTAAACCTTCACTCTGATACCAACTATAGAAACTCTATCTTGACATACATGGACATTACATTACATTTTCAGAATACCTAATACACAACAACAAAAATACTTCGAAGGTCTGTAATTTTTTAGATCCTTTGGAAATGAGGAAACATAAACAACTGGTTCATAACACATATACATCATCTTCTCCATTTTTTTCCCAACTAGAACCCCTTGTTTACACATCATACTTAATACCATTCTTCATATCCAGGGTAACAGATACATAAAAATGGGTGAGATAAAATGATCAATAAGGTTAAATATATAAAATATAAAACAAAACATAAAAATAATAATGTAAAAACATGAAAATAGATTTTGAAAATCTTACCATATATAAAAAATATCAAAATCTTGAGTTATGAAATAAATAATGGCAGTTCATAAGGCATAAATCATAAAGGAATCACAGACCATGAGAAAATAGAATTGGCATAAAATAGGGAATTGTGGATAACAAATAAGTATAGAAAATCATTTCCATATTAGAAAATGCTCATTTCTAGGATCATCATAGAGGACAATGTTCATTATTGAACCGAGTTCACTCGTTGTTCTAGCCCTCTATTACTGAACCGATTTTACTTGATATTCCAACCCTACATTACTAAACCGAGATCATTTCATATTCCATTAATCTTTGTCTCATGAGATATAAATTATAATATTTTCATTAGAGGGATATATAGTTCACACCCATCACATAATTAAATCATTCTAATGTGTGCCACAAAAACATAATTCATTCATCATAACATAGCCCAAGGAATAAAATGGGTTTCGTAAATATCATTCCATCATAATATAATCCATTTAAAATAAGTGAATTTAATAAATATCATTACATTATAAACATATTCATCCATAGGAATATTATAATTTCAAAATATCCATAATCTTATATGTAAAATTATTTCGATAAAATCCTTGAAATTAATTTTGGAGGAAAATATCCTTTATCCTTAAAAAACATTTTCTTTTCTTAAAACACAACACAATTTTAAAAGAAAATAATTCCTTCAAAAATAACCTTGAAAACAAATAAGAGAATATTCATGGATTAAGGGGTTATAAAAGAAATAAAATCCATTAGTTCCATATAAGTTGAAAACATTATTAACGCAATTTTACCGGAAAAGTCAACAAGTAACTCGTTTCGAAAATGAAAGAAAGAATCCTTAAAAACCATGTAGTAAAGTCAAAAATGAGTAAAAATTAATTTAAACATAAATAGGAGAATAGTAAACAATTTATGAAAACATTTTTAGAAAACATGGACATGGATGATAAATATACCCGAGTAAATAATTTTGTATAATCAATCTATGATAATAATTTGATTGAAAAATTGTCCCTTAAATTAGGTCTTTTTTCTTTTGTATGTATTTGAAACTCATGTACAATGATTTAAATGATTTCATTGACTTATTCTATAATCATATTCATCATATATTATCATATATTAATTCGTTTTTAGTAACATTTTTACTCATCCATCGGGTATTAACTTCTTTATTTTCTTACGCATGTTTTCTCAGCTAAGAGCCTCTTATTAGGTTATTGTTATATAATTTAATGAATGATATTATTATAATATATATCATATTTATTCATTCAATTCATTTATATAATCATTCTTTAATTAATATTATGTATAATGAATCGTATCTCATCGTGAAGATGGTAGGTCATACGTACACATGAGCGACAATATCATTCCCAAAATTAAGAAATGGTATGGAAGTAGATGGTATATATTTTGTTCCATAACCCATATAATGTTATAATAATAATATATAGATATTATTTCCATCATTATATTCATCCATTTAAGATTGTGGTGAAAAATAGATTACACCCCGATGTGGAGACAATAAGTCGTACGTACGCACACATGGTGATTTCGTTTTTTGTAGGGTGGATGAAAGGGGGAATATGGTTATAACATACCAATAATAACATCTCATAATATAATTTTCACTAGATTTATTAATTTATAATAGAAATAACTAATGAAGTGGAATTATAGGAAGAAATAATTTGAATAAATCGGTAGAGGAGATTACCCCTTCTTCGAGGTACTCCCTCTAAATTTCCTATTAAAGGCACTATACCTGGTATTTTGAGAAGAACAAAGCCTCTAAAATATTAATAGGAAATCTTAATGTTTAAATGGGTATGGGGGTACCAAGATTTAAGGCACAAAATAATTTAAACAAATGAGTGAGGAGGTTCCCATTTATAATTGAGATGATGGGCACATTTGGAATCTGCAAAAACAATATTAATTTATAATAAAATAAAACCACATCCAAAAACATCAAAAATGTAATAATTTATATAATTATACAAGATAAGGTTTTAATATCATAAAACAATAATTCTAGGAAATGTTTTTATGTCAATTTAAACCATATCATTTTAATTTTCGCTTAGTTGTTCTATTTAATTTCTTACTTGGGTAACAAATATTTCAGTATTAAAATAGTTTAATTTTTACTTATTTAATGTAAATTTGACAATCAATTAATACCTCAAAAAGAATTATACCACATATTATTTATTACATATTTTTAAAAATGTTTTATGATATTTAAATAATTTAATGAAACATTATTTTGACAAAACAATAATAGTGTCAATTTTGAAAATATTAAATTCTTGGATTTTTATAAATAACAAGAAAAGATTTATGCAAGAACAAAAAAAATCATTTATGTGCCTATGGGGTCAAGTAAGACTATTAAATTCATTTTACATATTAATTATCTCAAATTATATTTATTTGGTTTTTTTAATAACATTTATTTAATTTTTCCATTATTAAAACAATTACAATTTCATTTTTGTGTAATTATTTAATATACTAATTTGTTGAATAAAAATTAAAAAAAAATACTATTATAAATATAATTCTACTATATTTTTGAATAATTCTTAGAGTCAAATATATCTTTGGGGAAATCCATTTTAAAAACATTATAGTTATTAAAATGTGCATATGACAAGTTTAACATCACTTTAAATAAAATAATATATGTGTCATTATATTTTTATAAGGCTCCAAATGGTCAATAAATCAACCCTTAGATGATTATGGTTGATATATACTCTAAAAAAATTTTGTTCTAGTTTTTTGGTCTTTTAATGGTTATTATAATTTTAATAAAAATTATTTTATTGATTTTCCGTAAATTAAATAATTTATACATCATCATTGTATAAGAATTTAGGTTAATTATATATTATCTAAAAATTTGAAATAAATTACCATGATATATATAATAACATTATATTTCTGTATAATATTTATTATTGAAGTTATATAATATTTATCACTATATTAATATTATTATACATATAGATATATGATGGAGACATTTTGTCACTTTCTTCCATTTTAATAATATATATATCATTTTCATGGAAAAGAGTCCATTAAATGATTAGATTATGATTATTACGTGTTAAGTGTCAATGTATACTCATCTAATATAATTTTTTCAGGTGTTAGGGTTATTTTTTTATCTTTATCATATTAATTTGTAACCTCAAGAACCTGATTAACCTTTAACCGTGTCAAATAAAAATTACCGTATTTACTGTTCATAACATCCAAAAAAGTAAAATTAAACTATTAACGTAATTTTGACCCACTTATTAAAAATATGGAATTAATTTTTAAAAATTTAGAACACAGAAGTTGTAGTAATTAAATTAAAATTAATCCCATTGATCGAATGAGAAAACGGGATTTTAAAAAGTAAAAAACCATCAAAATATTGACATGTGTTTATTTCAAATTTAAATGTGAAATTACTTAAAATTAAAAAAATTGGATTAAATGATAAAAACTATATATAATTATAATTTTAAACCTATTAAATGGGTAATAAAACAATATAATTATGCTATATAAAAATGCAGTTTTGAATTAAAATGCAATATTTTCATTATTCATTAAAATATGAAAGTTATCAAAAAAAATTAAAAACAAATGATCAAAACTAAATTTTAATTACCCACTTACAAATAAGAAGTTTATTTTTACAAATTTAACATATAAAAGATTCAAAAGGTAGATTTAAAATAGTTTTTCCATCAAAATGCGGTAAAACATCATCTTTTTGAAAAATACTTCTTTTAACTAGAAAATTTATATTATTCCTATATAATGTCTAGAAAACATATAAGATGAATTTTAAACAAATATATTTCATTAATAAAATCCATTAAGAGTGATTCTGAAAACTCACTTATTTTCATTTAAATAGATTTTCAAAAACAAATTATACTATTCGCACCAGCCAATATAATCACTATGTTATAAGGTAACATAATAATATTTAGTTGTCCACTTAAACATAGTCTTGGATGAAAAACAAATCTATAAAAATAACTTGAAACTGTGTTTAATATAAGCCAAGCATAGCATTGCATAAACCCCAAGCTAAGTCTATGTTTCATATTGCGCAATGTTATCATGGTGTATCCTACAACAAAAGATATCAAAGAAATTTAAAAAAAACATAATTAAAAAAATTATCTCATTAAAATATCAAGGTGTTACATTCTACCCCCCTTAAAAAAAATTCTCTATAAATTTTTTCTTGGTTATAAAAGTATTAATACTTGAAAAGTTCTTTTATAGAAACCCACATCAAAAAAAATATACTAAAACTTTATTTTGAAAAGGATTTTTAGAAACATAATGGTTACCAAATGTAACTCATAACTGGGTTTCCACATAAGAGAACATAAGTGGACAGTGAAATAATGGATATGGAATAGATATATAACCTTAATGTTCTAATATAGAGTGATAGGTAACAAGGTTAGGAGAATGTTAACAATCAGAAATCCATAAATCCATTATAATTTAAGGGGATATTTGATTCATCATAAATGAAGGTACTAGGGTAACATTTTTGGTTTTATGATCCTTTTCCTAGAGTTGAAAAATAAGAAGAAATACTTAATTGATTAATTATAATATCATCCTTTATGTGAGCCTTGATCAATTTCTACTTCATCTCTTATTCCATGAAATGAAGTTGAATTTTTCATTCCTAAATCATTAGTAGAACATGATATCCATAAATAGAATAATAGCCCATTACATCTGTCTTTATCATAAGAAAATGGTTAGAAAAAGTTTTCAAATATGCATAAGTACACCTATAGTGAGATAATACTTTAATATAACAAACTTCATATGATGTTTAACTTATACTTTTCATAAATGGATAACCTTAAAATCTTTCTAAAAGATGAAAATAAAAAACTTTAGAAAATGGTGAACTAAATTGGATTAAAAAATTTCCCCCATATATCACAAGGTATCTGTTTTTTTGTCACATTCTTAACATTTGAATACCTTTGTTATGTATTCTCTTGATAATACCCTAAATTACCATATAACCACATTGAAAACATGTATGTTTCTTTATTTTTTAGTCCAAAAAGCTATAAAATCCAGTCATGATAGCATAAATCACTTTCTAAAAAAATCCTTAATCAGTTATAAGGAAATTATTACCAACCAATTTACATATTCATAACCGGCATATTAGTATCTCATCATCATGCTCATATTAAGGGTTATCTATCCCTTAATCATGTATTTTTTAACTTATTACCCTAAAAAAATTTAAAGGTTACCAATACCATTCAAAATATACATTAAAATACCTAAGAAAAACATTATTGTAACTATCCTTAGAGGTTTCTTTATTCCATAATACCATAAAATTACTTATATAACATTATTCCTAATAAACAGAAAATCATTCCACTATTTTCATAAACCAGTAACAAATATTCATCGTTTTATTCCTTAAAAATTATTTCATCTGATATTTCATTCATAGTTTTTTCATCATCTAAAGTAGAAATACTACCCATATGACTATGTTGATTCTATTCATGAGATTTTCCCATGGGGTATCTATTTTCATAATTCATATATATTCCACAATTAAAACATTTACCCATTTTTAATTTCTTAGATAAACCATTATCCTTATCCTTTGTGTTTACTAAAATTTTTTATTTTAAATTAAAAGATTTGTGTCCTTATTTTCCACAGACAAAACATCTTACAATTCATTTGAAACTTTATTCTTGATTCCTATTCCAACTTAATTTATAAAAGGAATATTTAACTTTATTTCCACTATAATCACTATAAAACTCCATCTTTCCCATAATAGGTGGGTCTAGAAAATCAAAAAAGTTGAGATTATTGATCATACTATGAGATTTATAATTAGGCATAATAATGATATTTTACCTTCCAACTCTAACTTCATTTGGTTTCCCATGGGGAATATAATTCCATTATCCATCATATTATCCATTAACATGAATCCTCATGTTTCCATACATTTTATAAAACCCTAAAAAGAAAAGTGTGAGCAACAATAATTATACTAGAAAAATCACATAATCAAGGGAAAGTACTTTAAATCTATAACATATTAGGTTTAATCTTCTTCTATACATGATCATTACTAAATTTCTTGGATTGTAACCTATAATTTGACTTATCATTAGTACATACCTAGACATACCTTAGAACTAATGTTTTTTTATCCTAGTTTCTAATTGTTAAATAATCCTTCATTTTAATACCAACTATAGAAAACTTATCTTGACATATATGGAAATTACATTACTTTCGAGGAATACTTAATACATGACATAAAAAATTCTCCCAAAAACACTATTATTTTAGTGTCTTTGGAAACTAGGAAACATAAGCAACTGGTTTATAAAACATCTGCATCATCTCCTATGTTTCCCTTCATAACTAGAACCCCTTTTTGACAAATCTTACATAACCCTTCTTCATAACCTAGGAAAAAGAAATATAAAAAGGGTGAGCTCAAATTATCATTATGGGTAAACATAGAAAATATAAAACAAAACATAAATATAATAATGTAAAAACATGAACATAACTTTTAAAACTCATACCATATATAACAAATATAAAAATATTGGGTCATGAAATAAATCTTGGTAGTTCATATAGAATAAATCATAAAGGAATCATAAACCATGAGAAAATAAAATTTCATAAAACATGGAATTGTGGATGACACATAACTATAAAAAATAATTTCTATATTAGGTATGGATTATTTCCAAGACCATAATAGTGGACAAGGTCCATTACTGAACTGAGTTCACTCGTTGTTCCTGCCATGTATTACTGAATTGTGTTTTCTTGTGGTTTTATCCCCGTATTACTGAACCAATTTCATTTCATATTCCACCCATTTCATGATTATGAGATATAAATTATCACATAATTCATTAGAGGGGGATATAATTCCCACCCATCTCATAATGAAATCATTCTTACATGTTCCACAAAACCAAAATCATTCATTATAACATAACCCGAGGAATAAAATGGGTTTCTTAAACATCATTAAATCATAACATAATCCATGTAAAAAAAATTAATTTCATAAATATCATTAAAAAATAAAAATAATCAACCATATGGATATTATACATGAAATATATCCTTAATCTTAGATGGAAAATAGTTTCGACAAAACACTTGAAATTAATTCTTGAGGAAAATATACATTCTTCTTGAAAAAAATTTCTTTTCATAAAATACTATGAAATTTTAAAAGAAAACAATTTATTTCAAAATAACCATGAAAACTTGTAATAGAGTATTCCGGGAAATAAGGTGTTATCAAAGTGTAAAAATCCATTAATTCCATATAAGTTAAAAAAACATTCTTCTCGTTATTTTTTCAGAAAATTAAAAAAGTACCTCATCTAGAAAACCAAAGAAATAATCCTTCCAAACCATATATAAAATTAAAGAATGGGTAAAAATTAATTTAAGCATTCATAAGAGAATATGAAACATTTTATGAAAAAAATTTAGAAAACATGGTCATGGATGATAAATATACCCCAGTAAAGAATTATGTTTTATCAATCATAGATAATAATAAGATTAAACAATTATCCCTAAACTTAGGTACAATATCCATTGTAGGTATCCAAACCTTCTATATAATTATTCAAATGAATAAATTTACTTATTACAGAATCATAATCATCATATATTATCATATTATGATTTTTTTTGTTAGCAACATTATTACTTTTCCATTCAGTATTAACTTCCTTATTTTCATACACATGTTTTGTTAGATAAGTTCCCCTTATAAGGTTGTAGTTATAAAATTTACATAATGATATTAATATAATACAAATAATATTTATTCATTGAAGGAATTTATATAATCATTATTTAATGAAGATCATGTAGAATGAATCGCATCACATCGTTTAGACGGTTGGTCATATGTACGCACGAGCAACGATATCATTACCATAATTTTGAAATGGTATGGAAGTGGATGGTATATATTTTGTTAAATAATACATATAATTTTTTAATAATAATATATAGATATTATTTTCATCACTATATCCATCCAAGTAGTATGGTGGTGAAAAACAGATTACCCCACGGTGTGGAGATGGAAAGTCGTATGTATGCACGTGTGGTGATTTTGATTTTCATAGGATGGATGTAAGGTGGAATATGGTAGTTACATAATAATAATAACATCTCATCATACACATTATACATGATTTATTACTTCATAATGGGAACAACTCATGAATAGGAATTAGGAGAATAAATAATTTGAAAGAATCTATAGAGGAGACCTCTTCTTCATCGTGATCCCTCTAAATCTCCTCTTAATGGAACTAGAGATGGTATTTTGAGAATACAAAATCCAATAGAATATTAATTGGTTTTTGAAGAGTTAAATTTTTAGGAGCTGGACAAGCATGAAGGCTGGAATTGAAGTGAAGAAATTAGGGAGGAGGTTCCCTATTATAATTGAGGTGAGGGGAACCTTTGGAGTCTTCAAAAAACATTAATTTATAATAAAATCAAACCAAATCCAAAAACCAATAAAATTTAATATTTTATAATATGAGATGATATATGGTTTTAATCTCATAAACCAATAAATTTGTTAAATTTTTTTATGTCAATTTAAACCTTATCATTTTAATTATCACTTAGTTGTTCTATTTAATTTCTAACTCGGGTAACAAATATTTCAGTATTAAAATAGATTAATTTTTTACTTATTTAATATCAATTTGACTATAAATTAATACATTAGAATATTTTAGACTATATAATATTTATTATAAATTTTTAAAAGACAAATTCTATTTTTAAATAATATAATAAAACATTATTTTGATAAAAAACAATAGTGTAAATTTGTATAGTATTAAATTATTAGATTTTTTAAAATGTCTAGATAAGATATTATCCTAACAAAAATAATTTATTATATCTCTATCGGGTCAAGGTAGTCTATTAAATTCACTAGACATATTAATTAGCTAAAATTATATTTATTTTAATATTTTTAAGAATGTTTATTTGATATTTCCATTGATAAAATAATTACAAAATTAGTTTTGGGTAATTATTTAATACACTTATTTATTGAATAAAATTTAAATATAAAAATAATATTATGATTAAAATTATAATATATTTCATAATAATATGTGTAGTCAAATATATCTTCAATAAAATAAATTATTAGAAATGTTATTCTTATTAAAAAATGATTCTAACAAGTTTAACACCACTTTAAATAAAATAATATTAGTGTCATAATCTCTTCTGTAAGGCTCCAAATGGATAATAAATAGACACTTTAATGATTATGGTTGCGATATACCCTAAAAATATTATTTTTTAAGTGTTTTGGTCTTTTAATAGTTAATATAATTCTAATAAAAATTATTTTACAGATTTTCCATCAATTAAATAATTTATGTATAATCATTGTATAAGAATTTAAGGTAATTATTTAATCTATAAAAATTATAAATAAATTACTATGATGTAGATAATTGTATTATGTTTCAAGATACTATAAATTATTGAAGTTATCTCATATTTATCACCATGTTAAAAATATTCTTCTTATAATAGATAATATGGTGACATGTTGTCACTTTCTTTTATTTTAGTTTTATATATATATATATATAATTTTCATGGAAAATAGTTCATTAAATGATTAAATTATGATTCCTAGGTGTTAAGTGTCTATGGATACTCAGGTAATATGATTTTTTCAGGTGTTAGGTTAATTTTATTGTCCTTGTCATATTAATTGTTTACCTAAATTACCTGATTTACCTTTAATCACGTTAAATCAGAATTATCATAGTTACTATTAATAATATAAAAAACAAAAAATTAACCTATTAACATAATTTAGACCTAATGATTCCAAATATAGAATTAATTTTTTAATTTTTTAAACATATAATTTATAGTAATTAAATTAAAACTAATCATGTTGAGGGAATGAGAAAACAAGTTTTTAAAAAGTAAAAAACATCAAAAGATTGGCATGTGTTTATATTAAATTTCAATATGAAATTACTTACAATGTCCAAAATTGGATTAAATGAGATAAAATTAATCTAATTATACATTAAAACAAATTAAAAAAATAATATAACAATATTAATAAATTGGACAAAAATAATGTTTTTAATTAAAATGCAGTATTTTTTACTATTCATTTAAATATGAAATTTGTCAAAAAAAATACCAAAAATTTATCCAAAATAAATTTTAATTTCCCACTTCCAAATAAGATATTTATTTTTCAAATTATAACTTATAAAATTATAAAAAACTATATTTAAAATGGTTTGTTCAACAAAAGGTGTTAAAACTATTTTTTTATACTTCTTTTATCTAAAAAATTAATTGTGTTCCTATATAATATCGAGAAAACATATAAGAATAATTTTAAACATATATATTTCATTAATAAAATAAATAAATACTGATTTTAAAAACTCACATATTTTCATTTAAATAGTTTTTAAGAAGAAAGTTAATATTGTTCATACTCTCTATTATAATGAATTGGTTATAAGGTAACATAATAATATTTAGTTGTTTGCATAAACTTATCTTTAATGAAATAAATTATATCAAAATAAATTAAAATTAGGTTTAACACAAACCAAGTGTAGTTTTGTGTATACCACAAGCTAATCTATTGTTTTGTATTGCACAAACTTTTTTTGTTGTAGATTGCAACATAAGATTTCAAATAAATTACAAAATATTAAATAAAAGAAAATAAAAAATCTATCTCATAAAAATCTCGGGGTTTTATAGGCCTTGAGAGTATAGGTAATAAAAAAACCAAACTATTATCCTTCCCATAGTTTTTTACAATGGTATATTCCAAGGAGATATGGTTTCTAATATTTTATTATTTTAAGAACCCAACACTATAAAATATTTCCATCAATGATTTAGAATTCATTGATGTCCTTAAAGAGTGTTTTTTTAAATATTAAAGCATCCTATAGTTTTTTAAAGGGTCTTTACAGGTTTAGGAAAATAATATTATCACATTAAAATACCATATTCTAATTAAAAACACTATTTTTTCAATAAAACACTATTTCATTGAAAATAATATTTTATAGAGTTTATTACTTCAATTTTAGGTTATTATGATTTTATAACTCATCCCATATATACATGTAGTATTTAAATCTTGCCTATAAATTTGAATGTCTTAAATTTTTTTTAAAAAATCACCATTTTCTAATTTTTATGTGTTGATTTAAAAAAATTTATTTAGTTTTCTGAAATAAATTTATATACGTTATAATTTTAAATAAAAATAATTTTTTTATTGAAATATTATAGTTTTCATGACATAATTATCTTTAAAATCTTTCTAAAAATTCCATAATACATTATAAAATTATAATATCATTTATATTAAAATAAATAGTGTTTTAGTATGAATACTTCAAGAAAATAAATTATATTTTAAATTTATAAATTTAGCATAAAAATGTATTTTAATTGAAATTATATATTTTCCACAAAAAAATATTTTTTTTGTTTCCCAATATCTATTTATCATAAACATCTTATATTCACATGTGTTTTACAAAATAATAATGAAAATGGGATTGAATAACCCAGTATTAAATTTCAAAAAACAAAATTACACCTGAATAATAATATGGTCTTGATAAATAACTTCGTATTACACCAGCATACTCCCTAGTGGTAAGGTGTACATGGTGGTAATTTCATTGGGTGGATCATATCATGTCAATCAAGTGGTGATCTCTTATCACTTGAACTTTTTCATTAAGAGTTTCTTCTCAAGCCTCACTTGTTGAAGCTCTACTTGGGATTTTTCAAGTTTGAACCCCAGTCATTCAACCTCTCTCCCAATATATGATAAATGATCATTATAAGGCATGATTATATTAGTTAAACCCAAAATTTATCCTTTTTTCATGAATTAGTTCTCTTAATTACCCTTAATATACACTGATTTTAATTATCATGTTATAATGGCTACATTACTAAGGTTCATAATTAACTACTAAAATAGTAGGTGTATCCAGTGTTATGGCTTTAACAGCGCTAACTAAAAGAACTGTAAAAGATCCCCTTTAAGAGAACTAAAAAAATAATTGTTAAAGGGGGGAATTTATCATTGCATTTTTTCAAGCACTGATAAAGGGGGTTTTTTATTAGTTCTTTTTTAGAAGAACTGATAAAGACACCCCTTTATGAGTGCATTTTTAGTCGTGCAGATAACGGTATACTTCAGAAAAATATTTCATTAAAAATAATATATAAATATATTTATATATTCATATTAATATAAACATAATATATATGTTTTAAAATATGTTTTATATATGGTAAATAAGAATTTACAATTAATATATATAATATATTTAGTAAAGATGACTTATAAAATAGTTAAAAATATTTTTAATTAATAATTTTCTTATAATAATATAATAATATTGATTTAATATCAATTTTAAGATAAAAAATTCAAAAATTAATAAAATATCTAAAATAAGTTGAAAACATAACTTGAATAGGAAACATTCATAACTTTTAATACAGATGTCTATTTGGGCTTTACCTCATATCAAATGGAATCCTTGGACGATCTTTGCATCCTTATTGACATAGGTAAAAATATTTCACATTTTTTAGGCCAAAAAAACCTAGAAGTACTACAAACCTAATTATTTAGTCGGGGTTCCCTAATTTATTAACATTCGATGGATTTTCAGCCTTGGTTAAGGGGGTATTATTTTCTTTTTTGGGTGGAGACTGAATTTATTCCCAATTTTAACATTCATATTGATATTATGGTTTTAAAATTTTATCATTTTTCGCAATGTAATTATATTTATAGTTAAATATATTCATGTTTTCTTATATTTACTTAAAATAAATCACTCATATAAATACATGTATCAACATAATTATGTAAAAATGTCTATTCTAATATATATAAATCAATAAATATTCTAAAAATGTATTTCAAACAATAACTAACAATTTTTTAAATTTTAAAAATATATTTATAATTTATATATATGTTTGTGTGTGTGTATTAATAAATAAATATATATTTATATTGCATTCTAGTATATGTAAATAAATATAATATATAATATATCTAAATATATATATTTATATATATATCACACACAAATATATTATATAAATGTATTTAAAAATAGTTATATAAATATATGATTAATATATATATAAATATATGATTAATATATATATATATATATATATATATATATATATATAAATTAATAGAAATATCATAAACATATTACAAAATAATAAGGAGTATTTGTAAAGGAATTCCATCTTCAAAGGAGAGGTGCATGGTTCTAATCTACACATGAGGCTGGAAATTCGCAAAGCAAAAATAAATGGGGTGGTGGGGTGAACATCACTGATAAATTTAGGGGCACTCTTAAAGTTTTCATAGAGTCACTGACAAAGGGATCGGGCTCATGGAAATCCAAAAAAACATAATTTTACCCCCTTTAAGGGTTCTACCTTCATCAGTGCTAAAAATACCTATTAAATTCCCCATTTAACACCACTAAAAACATTGTTAAAGGCCTATTTTTATTATTGATTCCTAGGGGCCATAATACCCACCAGTAATAATGCCGAATAATTATAATGGTTTCCAACTTCCTATAAATACCTATCATTTTATCTATTCCTCTATTACATCAATTTCAATCATGGTTTAATATTTTTAATTTTCAAAATTAATATCACATTAATAATGTTTGAATTCATTTTAATTGTGTTCCTCATGAGTCTTATAATTTTAAGAGATCGAGATTATCCAAATTCTCTTATTTTAGTTATTTTAATTTTTTCTTTTTCTTTTCCCACATTAATACTATTTATTTTACAATTTTTAGTTTTTGAAAAAATATAATTTTCTTAATTAAGGGAATAATGTTTTATCATTGTGCATTATAATATTCTAAATTATTAAATATGTCACACATGAATATATATAAGTTAAATTATATATATAAATTTTTAGGTCAAAACACATATATACTCTTTATTATTCAATTATTCATCTTTACAAAAAATATCAAATTCTAGTGGAAACTTCTTTAACTCCAAGTCTCAGAAACTTTTTATTGGTTATAAATAATACTTTAATTCCAAAATCATTTCTTCAAGGTATCAATAATCTAAGAAACATCTCTTGGCCTCAACATTCTCTCACTTTTGATTTTGTTGTAAACCAAGGAACATAAATAACTTTTAAACTCATTATAATAAGGAATAAATGATTATTAAATTATTTTAACCCTATGTTAGTGGTCTTAGTGTAGGAAAGAAGAATATTGAATAATAATATCTTTTTATCCCTTATAGTGATATAAATAATTTTCTTTGCCTCCCATGAAACCACTTGATATCAATATATATTGATACCAACTAATAATAAATTACTCATTCACTTATCAAAACTATCCCATGAACCTATATATAAGAAGTTCTTGAAACAAATCTCACAAAACATGTTATAGTATTTCACATTTAAAATTAAAAATTTTACACACTTAAAAACTCTCTCAAAATGAATTTTTCCCTAAAATAAAAGATGCCTCCCATATGGTAAAACACATGTTTTCATATTCTCCAAAATATTAATTCTCTTCCCTTTGTAAACACCTAAATAAATAATCATAAAGAGATTTATATTTTATTTCTCTATTTTCTAAAACAATATCTAAGAAAAAAGTTTTAAATGGGATGGATAAATCTTACCATATACATTGATGAGTAAAGTCTAAGAATTATTATTTAACCTCTATGGTTGTATATTTAACTCTCACTTAAACTGATAAACATTTTTTTCATCTAAGTATTACTTAAACTGCCATTTTATATGCGATGAATAATTTTTTTCATCACTTTGGAAATATGACATGTCAAATATTATTTCTACTTGATTCCATTTACTTAATTAATTTTAGGCCTTTGAGGCTAATTTACTAAAATGTATTCTCTTTCATATTTTTCCTTTCCCTTGTCTCTTATTTTATAGATTATATATTAAACCTTATTGTTCAGTAGAAAATTTGTTTCCTATTTTTTAGAGTAAATAGTCTTAAAATTATTTTTAATATCTATATTATACTTCTTATATGTAATATTTTATTCACTACATCATTGACCTGAAATAAGTAACATTGATTTTTTTGTCCTCTCATCAAAGCACATATATCATAACAAATTTGTTATTCTAAAATAAAACTTTACAGAAATCACCGTAGAGTTGAGTGACCCTCTATTATCAAAGGTTTTAAAGGGTTTATTTCAATTCAAAAAATTCTTTAAGATGTTCAAATCTATTATTATATTAGATGAGAATCCACTATCCAAAATACTTGGATGTTTCATGGTCAGGTTTTGTGTAAAAATTAAATAATCAAATTCTTCCCCTTTAATTTCAAGTACTTTATCATATAATATTGAGTATTAATATTCATAATCAACTAATTAGGTAAGATGGTGAGAAATTATTCAGTAAGTAATGTAGTTTTTCACGCCTTCCAGAGATCTAATTTAATATTGGTACCTCTTCCCAAATTTTAATCCATAATTTTCAGAAATATTCTGAAACATTATTATTTGAGAAGGATGAATCCCCCTAAAATATTATCTACTAAAAAATGTAGACATTTGGTAATATTTATAATTAAACTAACATATTATTTACATGTTTCAAAATCCTCAACAGTTAATATTTATAATTAAACAAACATATTGTTTCCATGTATCAAAAGCCTCTATAGTGCTAACAGTATCCATAAAATTCATGGCTACCTCTAAAAACTACCTATTGGCCTGATTTTGATACCTATTCTATAAAACCACCATATTTAATGAAATATTTTTCTAAAAACATATAATTTCTCCAATATCCTATGTTACACAAAAAATGAGTTTAAACGAATCATGACATGCTATTAAAATATTATTATTTAAAGTGATCGTTATAACCAATACATTAAATTAGAGAATATGAATTTAAATAAATAAATTATAAAAATTATATTTTTTACAAATTTATGAAATAAATTCATTCGTTATAAATTTATTAAAAATGAAAATGAAAAATCCTTTTAATGAAAATGAAATGTTTTCTGAAAAATTGTATTTACATAGGCATTGTTTTTTATATTAATAAATTAAATAAATAACTATTGGTAAATTATTTTAATGAAATTTATATATTGTATACTCAATAAAATGTTTTATCATTAATTTTATATTTTTTCTAGGACTGATATAAGAATAAATCCATTTTTTCATAAATATATATATATTTCTAAAAGAAGTTTTTCGGCATTTCGAAAACGTATTTTTAAATTAAAATTTTTCACTTTTATAAATATTTATTTAAACAAGAAAATATTTTTTTAAAACAATATTTCAAACTCATATACATTATAATTTGGAAATTGTTTTGAAAAGATTAATTTTTAGATAAATAGTGAAAAAATTACCCTTTTTATTTAAAACTAGAATTTACCAAGTTTTATATTTTTTAAAAATTTTAAAAAATAAGTTTCATTAAATTATATTATTAGTAAATTAATTTAGGTTAGTAAAATCAATTTAATTTTTAATTTTGATATAAATACTTCTTATACTTATGAGAATTATTCCATTGGATACCCTCTTTTTTATCATGCATGTGGGTTTTATTTTAAATTAAATTCAGAAGATTATGTGAATTAAATTTGTTACAATAGATTAAATATTTTAAATCATAAAAATTTTAATTATTTAATGATTTAAACGAATTTTTTTCTCAAAAATTAATTGTAAAAATTGTAGAAATTCGTTACCATAGTTAAGGTTAAAACTGGTTTATAGGGTTTAAACTAAAACAATAAGGGTTAAAATGACCTAAAATATTCTAATTAATATTGGATGGACATATTTCAATCTTATCTAAAAATAATTTATATACGTATACATTCGGGATCCATTTATTAATATAGTTTCCATGAATTATTGTAAAACTTTTAAAAGTTACAAGTGTTCCATGCAACTAAATTATTAAAGAGAACCACCTCTCTTGTCCTATTCACACTTCAAAAAATGTTTTTCATTGGATATTTAAAAAACAAATTCCTAAAATCCAAATACATGACCAAGATTCCCTTTTTTAGTAAAAAAACTATCCTATGAAGGCTTTTGGTATGAACCTAAAGAGGTACTCCAAATAAGAGGTATAGTTCTTAACCATAAGTTTTTATTTTATTTTTTCCTACACATCAAAAAATATTCTCCAAATATGATGAAATAAAATAAATATCATAAATATACTAACATGTTATTATGATGATGTAATAACTTATATACATCTCCTCCTATAACAAATGGGAAACAAAATATTCAATCATGTGTACGTCGGACTACTTCCACACGAACCGATGCAATTTTTTCCCATCAATGACCATCAAGGATGGATATAATGATGGATTAAAATTATTTAACTTATATTAATTAAATAATTAAACTTATTGATTTATAATATCACATCTACCTTCTTACCTTCAAAACCATTG
The DNA here is from genome assembly GCA_963277665.1 of Viscum album. Taxonomy (NCBI): domain Eukaryota; kingdom Viridiplantae; phylum Streptophyta; class Magnoliopsida; order Santalales; family Viscaceae; genus Viscum; species Viscum album. Next base: position 718,816,628 of record OY728164.1, on the reverse strand, counting down.
AAAAGAGATAATTTCACTTGTGCGTACATGTGGACTACTGCCCCCACGAAGCGATGTGATATGACTCTCATTTTATTTGGACTTGGATGGTGATAGGGAAGATTTAATGAATATATATAATATATAAGATATAAAAATTATTCTTTAAAGTTGAATTCATATTTTCATTTCTTTCGCTATATCCATCAAAAAAATGCGTACAACGTTCATGCATACGTATGACATACCATCTCCATGAAAGATGAAATTCATTTTTTATCTCTAACTTTTATGAATACTCTAAATATGTTTATAATGAATATATAATATAATTATAGCATTATTAAAATTCTTTAAATTATGTAACCATGATCAAATTACAAAGACCAAAACTGTCAAACTCAAACATACATTAAAAACACAGTAGTTATTACATGATATAGTGATTTTAAAAAAGAATTATAAATGAATGAGTGGTAAAAGGTTATAAATAAATCATATATGTTATTATATATATGAGTATAGTTCTATAATATATGTTCTATAAACCTATATTTCTTATATAGTAGGTTCAAATGTGTATTATAGAAGTCAGTACTTGAGGTAATGGATTTTCACCTCACTTATTTCCATTAGACCAATGCCATATTAACCACTTGTTTATTTTTTGTAGTTTATATGATATACATGAATATGTTTTATTATTATACTCACAAAAATTATGTTATATATATATCCATATAATTTACTATTTTTCATTGGTCATATATAAATATTCTTATTAGGACATATCTTCAAGTCATCAAACCTATTTTTTAAAACTTAAACATTTTCCTCTATAACATTATTTTCAACTTCATAAATATTTTACAGTTTATCCCACATAGACATTATGGTAGTTAATCTCATAAAATAAATATATATCTAATTTAATAAATAAATAGATATATAATTATATACTTTAGGATCTGTATTGAGCATCTTCTTATCTTATTTGGTTATAAATAATTTATATAAATCACTAACTTGAATTCCATGAATATTTTAAGAGAGGAATTCATGTCTTAGATATCTTAAATAAGACCTCAAAATATTTTTATAAATTTGGTAGTTCATGCTATCATGTAGTAAAATACCATTTTCATTAACTATGATTTCTATAACACCTCACTTTAGTTAAATAGATTCATCACCTAAACCATTTTCCATTGATACAACTTATTTCAAGCGCAATATAAAAAACCCTAAAAAGGGAGGGGTGAATTAGGGTATGACTTTATTTATCTTTTTGAATATTTATCTACTATTTTAAAGATAATTACAATCCTATTTATTTTTTAAAACTATAATTCCATAGAATAATGAGATAAATGAATGTGAGAAAATGGAATTTTACCTAGTTCACCACTAAGGGATGGTCCAAGCAACATACATTGATATATTGTTTATATACCATAGTGAAATACTATCAATTATAGTTACTATAAATATTTGATAAGCATTCACTAAAAATCTTATTCACCTCCCTATTGTTGATATTTTCTGCACTACTTGAGTCAAGGATCATACAAATATTCTTCTCATGGGTTTATATAATAATTTTCAACAATAAATATGAACACTAAAATAGTAAGGGTGTTGTCTCTTTTCTCTTTCTCTTCTTCTTCTATATTCTTTGAATTTCATGATATGTTTTTCCCTCTTTAAATATCACACATTCCTTCTTTATATACATTTTTAATAGATAAATAAGCATCCATATTTCTCCCTTTTTCTTTTCTTCTTTTAAAACTATAGAAATATTTATATGTGATCAGTTTATATATTTTTGAATATATAATCCTTCTACAGAAATAGTCTTATGATCCTTCACATTTAAGATCCAATTATTTTTAGTCCAACATACTATTCAACCTTATGTTAGATGTTTCCCCATATTTTGAAAATTTAATCTCCCATAATTATCATTGCAATATCCTCTTCTAATCCTGACTCATTTAATTCTTGACTCTTCTCATAATTTTCTCAAATATAATGGTCTTTATTCTTTTAAAAAATCTAAAGATTCATAATACAATTTTTACTTAAATTTCAATAATAGTTTATAAAACACTTTTAAAATTCTCCGACTGATCCTATAGTAAAAATTATAAAGGGAGTTAATATTATAAATTCTCCCTTATGCTTCTTCCGGATAGATTAAATTTTATATTATAATTACCCTTCAGAAATCTCTCTAGGTTACTCTTTTGAATTATTAATCTTCCAAAGTATTATCTAATTTCTAATGTCTTGATTTAATTTTTCATTATACCAGTTCCCTCTTCTTAAGTCCTCACTACTCTTTCAAAGTATTAGGGTTACTCTTTGAACTTATTTTTTCTCATTCAAACCCTATCTTTACTCTAATGAAGTGTCCAATGACTCTTTTAAAGCTAAAATTTTCTATAATTTTACTCTGTCGAACTTCCAGGCTTACTCTTTTTAATTAATAAATTACTCTTCCAAAGTTTACCATTACTCTTAAAAACTATTACTTTTTTATTTAATGACTTATACAATGTTTATGATAACTCTATTAATTATTTACATAGACAAAAACCTTACTTTCTACTCAAAAACATATGTGAAAAATATATTTATTTAGAAATAATCTAGAAAAAATATAGAAAATACCGATCCTTCGTAAAGAAATACAATAACACAAAAAAACCTTCCAAAAAATACCATACATTCTAATTGACAACAAATTAAACTTCACAATATAAGGTTACAATAAAAAAATTAGGAAAACAACTGATAAGAAATCATTTGATAAATGAGAGTAACACACCATGGTTGAAGGGAAATTTGATCATGGTGAATCTAATTTCAATCGTTCTAATGTTTAAGTTAAATATATAGTTGAAAAATTTTATATTTTTACCTTCCACTAGTCAAATACTTAATTTTTTTCAATCCTATATTTTGTTTTGTGATTCTATGTCACTTTTTTATGAATAAAATAATATTTTTTAATGGTCAGTCAATCGAAAATACCCTACCATATTAATCACTTGTTTCCCACATCGCCTATATTATTTTAACTCTTACAATTTTAAATGTTCACTCAAATAAATATTTACCTTCACTCAACTTCACAACAATTCTTAAAACAACCACACATCAAATTTCTTTTTGATCCCCATTACTCTTCCAATCATAATTATTTTCTCTACTACATTTTTGTTGTTTTATTTTTCTTAGTTTATTGTCTTTTGGGTCACAAAAAATAGCTATTCCCTAGGTTTTGACACTTATTACTTCTATAATAATGTTTACTACAGTAATAAAAAATTTATTTTGATAACCAATAGCACATTACAATGATACCACCTACCCTAGTTATGATAAATGTACTTTATAAGGGATATTTCTACTAATTTAACAATGGTTTCTCCCTTATGAACCAATTAACTCCAATTATTAACTTTATTAATATAAATTAATTATAAGGTTCACTTTATAATAGTTTTATCCCTAAAAATAATATTTACTCTTCCTATAAATTCAATCATATGAACCCACCAAATATTACTTCTTCTTTTTAGTTCTTTTAAAATGTAAAATTTGGGTTTTGTATTTTTTTATTTTGAATTTTAATTTTTATAGATATGTTGTTTATTAAATAATATGATATTTAAAACAATTAAATTATATATGCATTATTATTATTATTTTATTTTGAATTCTTAGCTACAATGGTCTTAATAAATCGTTATCTTTGATTTATACTATATCATTTTGAAATAAGATATTTTTACTTATAAAAACAATTTCTTAGTTATTACATCCCCTAACCCTTATAATAATTTCATCATTGGAATTATAAATCAATAAATTAAGAAATATTGGTAATACAAAATCATCACATCCTCAAGTTCCCATATTTCCTCGTCAAGTTGGTGATTCCTCTAAAAAACCTCCATCAATCAAGCCACTAAATTTTTTAGCACTTCACTCAAAATTAAATTTTTATTCCACATCATGAATAAATTTTCATAAATGAGGTATATAGTTATAAATACTAATGGAATATTTGTAGATAATAATATTAAAATCAGGTGGAAGAGCTCCGATGTTTTCAATAACGAATATGACTATAAACAATACTCCCATTACTAGCAAGACTTCCTGCAGAAAAATTCCCCTCCCTAAAAGTGTATCAATACTCCGTACAATTTTCTAGAATTTAATTACATTTCTAATAAAAAATTTCTGATTCCCTGGTTTTTTACTATTTCCTTGAATGAAGTTGGTCAAGATCATTAAGTCTGTTTTCACCAATACAATCATGATTTGGAAAAAAAATCATAAGGAAAGCTGCTTAAGAGTGCTCTAGTCTCTTCCTCAATTGAATATCCATTTCAATAGAAGGAACTGAACCTAATGATCATAGACTCTTGAGTATCAAGGAAAATTCATATTCCTCTCATAATCCTCTATATTCAAGACTAATCCACATTTAATTTGTATCTTTTCTTATGAGTATTCTGCATAATCAAGTTACCCTATGGAGCCTGGCTTTCAGAAATATTTCTTCAGGATATAAAATCACTACAAATAGCCCAAGTGTCTTCACCTCAGATTAAATCACTAAATTTAGAAACTAGAGACATTAGATAAATCATTAAGAGTTTATGGGAGTAGAAAAATGCCTCCCTATTTTTGTTTCTCACTTCCAAGATCTCCCAACAAATCATTGCAAACACCATTCAGTAGACCTTGATTTTTCTTACACATGGGTCCTTCCCCTAAAATCATAGAAACATGAACTCTTTATTTTCCCAAACTGTTACACGAATTTACATTTTCTAACCAACTAGGTTCTAAGTGAAGATAGTCTACTCACCTTCCAAAAATATTTTCCAGAAAGATTCAATCATCAACTTCTCACAACACCGGCATCACAATGCTAGGGTGATTCCCTTTCTTTAAACATTATCATCCATTAAAATAGTGTTCTGGTGAATTATCTTGATGAAGAAAATATTCTTTGTCAGTATTTCCTCTTACTATATATTATTTTCCCATTAATCCAACAAATGGTTCAAATGTATGTAATTACAAATATCTCAAGTAAACAATAAACTTGTTGATGAGTCCATGAAAGGGCATATATTAGGTTCCTTGATGAGAATAATTATTTTTTACAGTACCTTCTTCTCTTCATCAAGCATAGATTAATTGAATCTAAGATGTAATATATCTTGTTTGAACAAGATATTCAGAACTAGGCATCTAGGTAAGATGTGTGTTTTTCTTGCCCAGTTGTCTTTACAATATCTGATATTGCCTCTTCCAACCACCCACTTCACCTTGTCATCTAACAGACTGGGAAGTGTTTTCATACACCGCACCACACTCGAAAGCCTACCCATATGAGCATACCATTTCTTCCAGTTCTCAGTTTATTACCCACGCATAAACTTATCCCATAGATAATTTCCTTCAATAATCTCCCAATCCTGTTATTCTTGCATAAAATTTATGGATTCAGACACACTCCTCAAATTTATTACACCCTCAGAATGTGGTCTCGCCAACTAACTCCATGATACCAGGTGACACTTCCCCTCATCCATATAATCCCAACTAATCATGTTAATAATTATATCAATGTTTAAATGGTTTCCTTTTATTTTTTGATCATATAAAAAAATATATAAGAATTAATGTAAACAAATTATTAACTAGTGTGATCTTACCTCCAATAGAAAGAATCTTATTCTTCTAGTTGATAATGTGGGTGGTCATTCGGCTAATCTACTTATCAAAGATAATTTTAATAATCTTTAATTCCAATATGGAATCATCAAGATTCTTCATCTAGAGGCACCCTCATTAAATTCATAATTTTTCTTGAATTGTTCTTCCATTATAAGAATATAATCCCTTCAGAATATACACCCTGATATTATAAAAAATGATGTATTTTCCACTCTAGAGGCTATAGTTCATCATCATTTTTTTTGAAACCTTTAAAATATTTTTACCTTCCATTAATGAAGAAATGTATGTCATCCTTATACATCAAATGATAAACAAGAACCATCCCAAAACTATTCCTGAAATCTTGAATATGTCCTATTTCTATATCGTGCTTAATTTTACTAGTAATATCCTCTTTCGCAAGGATGAATAGGCTAGATAAAAGAGGGTCCCCCACCTCAACCCTTAAAAGTATTTAAAAAACTAAAGCATATCACTATTAATGACACCAAGAGACATGAATAGGAAAAGAATCTAAATATTAGATCATGGGGCCATTCCTTAAAACTAAACTTCTCCATTACTTTTAAAATTTATCTTTATTCTGTATGGTCATACATATTATCCATTCCACCTTAACCATTATATCATATCTGATACACTTCCTATTAATATCATTAATAATCTCCATTTTTTCTTGTCACTGCATGAATATCCCTCACCATCATGAATCCATGTTTCTCAACAAATATGATCCATAGGAGCACTCATTTTAGCCTTTTATTAATGATGCTCATGAGAATTTAATATGATAAGTCTCATATAAAAATATTTTTGAATTGTTGTAAAGAGGATGGATCTCTCAATTTTGGGATGAAACTAGTTTGGAAGAACTGGTTTCTCTGGTAATGGAACCTCCTAAAGAAATCATGTATTGCACCAGTAACCTACATTTTGATAATATCCCTTGAAAAATAAGTTAAACGTACCTAGAAATCCATATCATCTTGGAGATCTTTCTTTCTTTAATGAAAACACATCTTTATTAATCTTTTTATCATCTAGAATATCCTATAAATTATTAATTTCCTACTCAGACACTAATATTGGGATGTTTTTTTATAAATTTATCATCTCTTTTATCCCTCAAAATTCTACCCTCTCCTGTAGTAATTGGCCTTGAAAATATATTTTCAAAATAATTATTATCCAAATCACATGCCATCTCCAAGTCCTCTATGAATGGTTTGTCCTTGAGCATGATATTGATGTTCTTATTATCCTTCCTCTACTTCACACAGGTGTAAAATAAAATATTATTTCAATCACCCTCATTAATCAATAGTTTCTTCAACTTCTCCCTAGCCACACTTTCAGTGTCCTCCAATTTCCCTTACAAGGTGTTCTTCTTATCCACCTTTGTAGAAAAAACCTTGTCATACATCTATCCATAAGCCTTTTCTCTAAGTCATTGATGTCCTTTTTAGTTATTAAATAATAAAATAATTGTTTTGGATTATTTCATTCAATTTCTGAAGGTTCTTGTTAAGTCTTATAAGTATTCCACTAATGTTGATCCATGCATTTCCCAAAACTAGTTGATTCTGAGAGTCCTTTATAGTTTTCAAAAAACTATCAGTCCAATTCTTGTTCTCTAAGAAGAAGAACTACAAAGATCTACTATTGTCCCTATTTAGATTAACCGAGAGAGGTGAGTGATACTAAATAAAACATGGTAAATAAGAAACCTCATCCTGAGAAAAATAATTTACTATTTGTAGATCGGATAAACATATGTAAAGACTACTCCAGATTCATTATCCAACTCTCTTATTATTTCGTGAAGTAAATTTTTCCCCCATTAATCCCATGTCCATCAGCCCATTGTATGCTTATAATTCATTAAATTCATTCATAAGTCTTGGAGAGTACTCCTTCCCCCTTCCTCTCTGATGAATTCATGAACAACTTGAAATCTCCCCCCATGAACAAAGGTAGATTTCCTGGATGGAACAAATATAATTGTTCCCACAACACCAACCTCTCTTACATTTCAAACTTCACATACACAAAAGTTAAAAGAACACTATATCCTTCAGAAGACACCCTTGGAGTAATATATTGAGTATAAACCTTCAACTTATAAACAATTATATTCTGTCTTCAAAAAAACAAAATATGATTATTCTCTAGGCTCCCATGAAAATAGTTAGGAAATCTAGTCCTACCTACAAAAGATCTGATAAGATTATTCTTTTTCGTGTGTTCTAGGATATCCATAACACCAACTTTATTTTTCCTTTCCTCAAACTATATGAAAGAACACTTTTCCTAGGAACCAATACCCATAGAATTCCATATCACAATATTTATCATAAAATCTAGGATGTACTGGCCCCCCCAACCCTACTATTTATATGAATAAGAAACTAATTTCAAGGAAATAGTAGCCACTTCGTCCTTACATCATGTCATTATACATTTAGTATTTATATTAAAACTACACATCACATGATTACCATTTTTTAATTAATATTTAAGTAGAGTTCTATTCTCTATCTGTTTTCTCTAGGACCACAAACCAGTTGGGAGATCTCAATAGGATGATTGGGGAAGTATAATATCTACCTAAATTTCCTTTATTATAAGCTATGTATTTCTACATGGGAAATTTTCCCTCCTTCTATAATGCTTCTTCCATAAGTTGTGGACTAAATAAATTACTTTCTCTAACTTCCTTCTAATATGAAAGAGTTTGATATTTATTTCTATATAAGGATTAATATTATTTCATATGAATGAAATATTGGTGATTTTAATTTTATAAAAAATATATTAAAGGGAAAAATTGATCCCAATTTCCTTATATGTCAAGTTGTCATGAATATAATAGTTCCTCTGATGTTTGGATAATACTTTCAAATTATCCATTCAATTTAGTATGATAGGCTCAGTAAAGAATAAGCTCTATTTTTAAATGATTCTAAATAATAACAAATTTTTCTATTAATATTGGATCATGATCATATATTATTGATAAGGGAGTATGATGAAGTCCCATAACTTCATTTTTATAAAACATAGAAAGATGATTTGGAGGTAAATATTCATTAATTTTTAGGAAATGGGATTGCTTTAAGAGATGATGTACAATGAACCGTATTATATTATTCTCCTAACATGTCTTATAAATCTCTATAATTAAATCTATTTTATTTTTATCCCACTTACACCTAAGCATAGGTAAAGGTTGAATAAATTCTTTGAGAAGTTTTCTTTTATCCTTCACTTGTGGAAAAATAAGCATCTTATAGTGTAATTTTCATTCTCTTACTTTATATTATCCCACTAAAAATAATCTTAGATATCCCTATACATCGTAGCGATTCATTGATTAATAGATAAATTATATCTACATGATTTAAATAAAAAATACTACTTTACCTATAGAATTTATGGAACTCAAAACCTCTTAACAAACCTTAAAACTCAATCTCCACCGATATTAAATTCTTGTAATTATCCATCTTTCATATCTTACCTCTTATTTTGTACGAATCAACTTTATAATGAGAATTCTTAGTAGTGTAAAATAAAAAGGATCTGGTAATTACATGGAAAAAGAAAGATGTTTCCCCTTCGTTTTTTGGAATTATAATATGTGTTCTGGGCACTTTTCCTTAGAATCCATGATATGATTCTCAATCAAATGACACACATCAAGTGCATGAAAAAAAGTATTCATGTGTACAAAAAAGACACAAATGGTATATTTAGGTTCTTCATGATTTTTCATGCATTGACTAAGGGAAATTTCTTAAAAAGGTTTCCCAATCTAGTGACATGATCGTGACAACTTCCCATGGGTAGTAGGCTATATATTTCATCTGTTTCTAGAAAAAAGAGGTTATTGAAACCATAAAAAACATTTTTGAGGGTATTATAAACATTTTTTATCCTTTAAAACCACCTTATATGGCCAAAACATGTAGATAAGAGAATATTTCATCTTTTAGGCTGCTAATTGATTTCTCATGGAGCAAAAAAAAAATTACAGATCAAAACATATATTAATTTGAAAAAGGAAGTTATTCTTCTAAGTCCTAGTCATTTCTCACCAAGGTGAACAATATGAATTCTCCTAACCTCATGAACACGCTTGTATAAATAACTTGTTCCTATGAAACCATAAAAAATTATTATCATGCACCCATATTCCACACATTCAGGATTACTTTCATGAATCCCTTATGTGTTCCCTCCCATGAACACCCTTTTTCAAGCACCCTAGTGTAATACCTCAATGCTCGAGGTCGTTTTCACCACATCTAGGTTCCTAGGATAATATTTCCTATAAATGTATCATGTTTTATCCCATTTTTAATATAAAAGTTAGACATGGATCATCTATGTGCACAATGAACCTTCTTGTTCACTAAAGACTCACATGGAACCCTCTAAGTGATATTAAAATAAAACCCTTGTATAATAAGATAAAAATTATACCCTTGTCATATTTTAATGGGAGTTAAGTTTGGTGCACTAAAACACTTGGGTTCCAATACCTATGTTTTCAAACCTAGGAACCAACCAACCTAGGAATCCAAAAAAAAGTTTCAAATACTTGATCACTTGAAACTAATTGTTGGGAATCCTGGGTACCCAAGAACCATAGTTTCGTTACTCAGGTTTCATATAACCTAGGTTCCCAACCACTTGGGAACTAACTACTTATGTGTTTCAGAACCTGAGTATCCATCAAACCACTTCAGCACCCATTTACCCATGCCTCCTACCCTTGATCATTTTTCACTCATGCCTCCTACTAAGGGAACTATCCTCTAAAGAAACCTATACATGGGTTTTATCTCTCTCAATATCTATAATAGTATTTAATCTCAACAAATTCAATAATTTATGCCCCCATTTCACCTAGGTCATCTAATTTGGTTTCCATTCACCCAAGTAACCAACCTCAATGCCCATTGGTTTATACTTTGAGGTTTCTTCCCCTACAACCTACTTCAAGATTAGTTGTGGGATGTGATCTTAGACCTTTTTTCCTAATACCTCAGCCTTAGTCACTAACACCCACTAAAAATCAATAATTGATACTAAAAAATCAATATGGTTTGAGGTGTAATGTTAGTTATTATGCCTACAACCCTATCATATATCCTACAGAATGCATTTAGTCAGGATACTTCTCTTAGTTTCCTTATATTACTTGATTCAAGATACTTATCTTGGCCTCTAAAATTTCTTGAGTTGATATATTATTCATAGTTCCCTCATAGGCTATAATTTAAGAGACGCCTCTTGGTTTCTTCATATTGATCCTCCACGAATACCTTTATTTTTTCGACTATTTTGTGTAATAACCAACCATTTTGTTCTTCCTTATTTATCTAGTTACCAATAAACAAGGTGTAAATAACCATATATATGCCACCTATCAGTTGAAAGTACCAAACATTCCAGTAATCCTTTCTCATTATGTTACAATATATAAAAGGTATACATCCATATATTGGAATTCTACATGGTGTAATCCCTAATGTTTTTTCGTTGGGAAACAATATCCATGAGCCTAATCATCCTTCCTTCTATACTTACCAACATTCATGTATTGAATACACATATAGGCCTCCCATTTGTAATCCCCAATAAATTTATTTTCATTTCTCCTTTCACAACATAAATACCTTTACTATAGGATGTTAAACTGCATGGAATGATCATGGAATATGACCTTAATATATATAACTCAAACTAAGTGGGTACTAATTTATGTTCTATTTTTATACATAGGATTTTTTACTGAGGTATAATTCCAAAATATTAACAACGTCATCAGTTGAACTCCCCATCAGAAGATACTTACCCTATTATTGGTTACCATTTTAGATAACACCAAACATTTCAGAATATTTCCACTGGATGTTAAACCATGGCTTCCCTTCTGCGAAGATAATTAGAGGGACCCTTCTTTTCTTAAGTGATGAATATAGAATTATTTTGTTGAAGATCGTATAATACATTGTTTCATGATATTAGTATTCCTTGCATGATGAACATAGGAAGCCCCATGTGACAATCCCATGATACATTATTTGATGAGATAACTATACCTTTTGTGGTGATCCTAATATTCCTTAAGTGATATAACGATATGCCTTATCTGAAAATAATAATATTCTTTTAAGGCCTGACATGAGGAAGATAAAATTTCCTCCTACTAAGTGTAATCCTAACCCATACAATCTCTTATCAAGATATCAATAGATAGCATAAATCAAAAAGGGTTTCTTATACATAATTCACACACCAAACCATTAATAATTAGTTTCAACAAATAATCTATTCCTCGTGATGTTAAACCAAGTGGAAAAGGTTTGGGATGCAATACCATGAAAATTCACATCACTTGATGATGGAAGCATGACCTTTTAAGAAACTATAATGGTTTTTGTCACTTGACCTTAAAAGGTATGGCGTATACCACTAAGAAGCACCAAACTACATGGGTTCTAGATCCCTTCATAGACATACATAGAAATACCCTCCCATGGGCCTAATGTTAACTCAATAACCCACCATTCCTCCATTTATAGGATTCCAATGCCATCTTATATGGTGATAAATTCCATAGTTCCTTCATGTAGGGATCTAATATATATGGAAAACAAATATTTAAATATAATGAGAGTATATATAATCCCAAAATGTTTATTCCAATTAAATTCATGGGTTTGTTCAATCAATCTGTTACTATTAACTCGTATCATTACTAGGAAGGATTGATGATCATTTCTTAAATATAAAAGAGATTCAAATAGATGAAAATAATTCCCCCTAAAAATGGTGAGGTGAGACAAACCTCCCATACCTTGATCAATAATGAAACCAATGTGTTGTTGGTCAAGTCTTAGTAACCATTTTCCTTTTCAAATCATGTCTGCAGAAACTCATGAAATCATAGGCATGAGGGTGTGTTGTAAATAGAATAGTGAAATAATCATGAATAATTAATAAAAAAGTTAATTGATCATAAATTTTTATTTTAGATACTAAACTTATGAGTATCTTGTTCTAATTTAGTATTTTAATAGAATCCAAAATGTAAATACTAAAATAATTTGAGCTCTCCATCCAACCATATAGAATCTAAACAGTAGTGGGGGAAGCTATGAAACACCATCCAATAGAACATTGATCTTATACTATTTTCATTACTACAAATAGATCATCCTTAAGACACTAATGTACATTATCACCAACCTAGTGCATATAATTCCAGGTGGTGGATCTAACTACTTAAGAACACATTTATCAAGGGATAATTACAGCATTGGAAATATCTTATGTTGATCTAGAGGAATTGAATCCATGAAGGATAAAAGCGGGTAGACCGGATCACAAGGAGAAGGTGTCCTTCAACTCAACATCAAACCCCTTTTGGTTCATCTCCCTAGATAAATTAAATTCCCACCTTCCATCTCTTTAGGAGATATAGGAGGAAATCCATCAAGACCTAAAAACCACCCATGAGCTACCAAGGTGGTCTTTTAATTTTCATGGTAATAATTTCCTATGCCTGGAACCAAATATAGAAGAATTTGTAGATAAATTTATGTTATCCCCAATCATTCCTACTATAAAATTCAGAAGCATAACCTACTGGGGGAAGCCAAATACTTCAATTTGAAAGTGATTTCAAATATTGTCTATTTCCAACACCCATGAAACCCACTGAGGTATCACTACAATAACCCAAGGGAAGTACTAGATCACTATTACTAGGGAGGCTCTTATTTCCTCAAGGATGGACTTGGTGAATGCTCCAAAAGAACCCATCCCAATATGGAAGGTAATAGACCCATATATGGGTCCTAGATGTGGTATTAGACTATATCTAACACCCTATAGAATATTGTCCCTATAATTGAAATGTGTTTTAGTTTTAGCTACATATGAAATATCCTAGGTGAATCCCCATCGCTAGTAATGGGGGAATTTTTACCTCCAATGTAATTTCCATGTATCACCCATTAAGAAGAAATATATCAAAATTATGAATATACCACTTTATATAAAATTAATGTTTCCTACTATAGGTTTAACATTATTATATGTCATCACTACTAACCTAAATGACATAATAGAGTATAATAGTGTCAAATAATATGAAAATTATGATGCATATATAAAAAATAATATTCATATAGAGGAACGCAATGAAGGAGTATATACCTGGTGTCAACATAGTGACCATTCTATTTCCCCTATGAATATTCAACCATTGATCCCTTAGTGGGCTTCTGCTAAGGGAAAAGGTTTGGCCACATATACAAACCACCCACTACTCAAACATGGTAAGACTATATTAATAGAATAAAGAACCGCATCATATGTGTTTAGTATAAAATATCTTGAGAATATAATTTCTAGACTTCTCAAGATAAATATACCCACTAATTATAATCATCATACTAAATTTACCATGTACTATTCAACTAACACACTTGAATCGAAGGAGACCACTCGACCCACTAGGGAAAAAACACACTCCATTAATTTTTGTTCACATAAAATAACATGTTAGACTACATCACCAATTCATTATCAATATTTCACACCACTAGAAGAAATTAGCTTCTATTTTAGTAAAGAACCCCAAGACAAACTAAAAGGGTGGTATCCCAGGAACTACTTGATTATCTTATTACTCTAATGAAAGATATATAAGGTTGGAATGTAATGGTAAAACTATAGAGTAATTAATATCCTATATTGGTGGATTTGACTCCTCCACCACCCAAATTTGAGAGTATGAACTTCTCTAAATTTAATGGAATGGGAGATCTATAGCATCATCTAATGCATTTTTTACATTATGGACCAATGTAATGAACCTAGAAACAAAAATTGCATGCTAAACTCAAATTATTAATTTCTTCCTTATAAGGGTCCATGTTTTCTAGGTATAATAACATTATATTTGGGTCCATTGAAATTTGGTAATATCTTCTTCATAAAATCCTCTAAAAATTCCACTACATATATAAGAAAAAACTATCACTGATCTCTCTAATTTAAAGAATTAAGATAATGAAAGATTAATTAATTTTATTTAAAGATGGAGGGTAATGACATAATTATTTTACATATTGATTCCTTGAAAAAAATTACCGTAAATTTATGTGGATAAATTACTGGATGAGTTTCTAAGCATGTTCATCCCCAAATGGACTGTGGGGGGTTAAAATATTTTGAGATTATAGAAATTTTTACACCAGATTTTATTTAAAGAACCAAGTAAATATATCATCAAGTAACATTATTATAGATTAATAATTCGAGGAAAAATAGTTTTTTCTCCATCAATCCGATAAGAATGATGTGATTTTATTTTGAGATTGGGTGGAATGATCAGTTTTTAGATCACGTTATTTCTTCCTAAGAGATAAATATAATCATGTTTCCATCAATCTAGAATATGTATGAAGCATGAAAGAATAATCATATGAATTATTTACATTAACCTAATATGGTGGGTCTCACTATGATGAACCAATATAATTATGCATAGATAATAAATTTATTTCATGGTTTAAATAATAAATTCCAAAAATAGTTACACAAATCAATGACATAAATGTTTATTTCATGGGTACTAGTTACATTAGAATATTATTTCACAACAATTATGAAAATTTCTTTATAATAATTATCCTCTAGACCATATTCTATACATGTCATATGTAAGAACACAGATCTTCGTTTTAGGTATGTTTTTCCTTTTCTGGTCGTCACGTCATGTACTTTATGAGTACATGTCGTGTTCTTTTCTCTCATGAAAGGCCATGTGTTGGACGTGTCCGGGCCACAAACATGGTGTGTAGTGGTGATGTGGAGGCCACTTAATGTGGTGTACGAAAAGGGAGAGTACACGCCATGTAATCATGAAGTACATGCCGTGTACTTTTCTTTTTATTTCATTAATCGGACCGGGGTCGCATCTTAAACATATTTTCATCTTCTTATCTTCCTAATTACTTTCAGAGTGTCCGAGGAGGCTAAATATTCTCTGATCCACCAACCCATCACCAGTTATCTGAATCGAATGCATTTGGTAGCAATAGAATCGCAGCGGTGAGTTCTCGGTTCTTCTTTGGTCACATTTCCTGATTCCTTCTCTTGTGAGTGTTATCTAAGGTTGATTGTTTTAGAAATTTTTGTAGATCTTCTCCATTCTAGGCTGATTCACAGGTCAAGGTTCAAGTATATTGATCTCCTAGGATCGAGGTAGGTGGTTTGTTTCCCTATGTGGAATGTCTTTGAGTTTTTAGTGAAAAGGTGTCGGATACCCATGTATCGGGTATCTCGGGTTAGGGTTTTGATCCTGTATTGTTATTTTCCTTAGATTTCATGTATTATTGAGGTTATTAGATGATTTATAATTGATTTTTAGCATGTTTTAGGATCACCCCATGGGTGTTCCCCCTATTTTGGTTATTTATCACCATTTGGCTTAGGTTGCCTATGAGGTATACCTTGTTGCATTGTTTTCCTGCCTTGATATAACTGATTGCATGTATTTATGCTGTTTATATTCTTTTGATGCTTTTTAGCTATTATCAATGTAGTTTTTTGAGCTTAATTTGGGTTGTTAAAAGTATATTACGCACGACTACACTACTCAGGGCTGTGACAACATGGTGTGGTAGACTAAAGAGGGAATTGACAATTAATGGCTTCCCTATAGAGACTGTTATAAATTATAATTGTTCGCAAGACCTATGGGAATAGGACTTTGTGATTCCTTAGAGTTTACTTAGGGGTAATTGTAAGTAAGTGCTTCCTTAGAGAGTCTATAGTTATCGTTGCAAGATGGTAGGGGAATTGACCGAGAGAGCTTCCCAGAGTGTCTATGCCTTTGTATGTTTAATTGACTAGAGGGGTCTGCTAGTGTGAGACACCCAGAGAGTCACCATGGTTATTTTTAGGTTTTTTGTGATGATTCCACCATGCCAAAGAACAAGATTGAGTTTGTACTACTTTCTGTTAGGTAGTCTTCTGAGATACATGTTGCATTGCTTGATAAGCCATGAGAATATAGATCTGTTTTCAAGATTCCTTGGTTGATAATTTAATGAGTGAATTAAATTAATAAATAAATCTTAATGGAGATTGGTAGGATTGTTTACTTTAGAGTACTCATATTTCTCTACTGCATTTATTTATTTTACTTTTTCTACATTGCTCACCGACAGTAGGGTACAGTTCTCATGGTGATTGCATACTGGGATTAGTCTCACACCCTGTTTGGGTCTTACTTTTCGGCCCAAATAGGTTATATGGTTGCAGGTATGGACAGGTGTAATGCCCCGAGCCCAGTTACCCAGATTCGGTGCATTATTACATAAAATTGGGAAGATCAAAAGAAAGACCAAGTCTCGAAAGACCGATTAGTTTAGTAGCCTTGGAATAACTAGATATATTCATAAAGTTTAAATTACATCATAAAATGAAAACTACAACAGTATAGTCTCCATAGTCCACACTCTTATCCCCTCATTCTATCCCTGTAGGTCATTCATAAAATATTTATTCACATCTTGGGAAAAATAAAACATAGAAATTGGTGAGCTCAAATGCCCAGTAAGGATAACAATATAGCATAAACTTTCATAAATAAGCATAAAAATTTAAGGAAATGTATAAATAAAACAAAAGCCTTTTAAAACATGAACTTCAGCATAATATGGCAGAAATAAAATTAAATAATTACATATACTTATTCACATGGATATTCTACTAGTCGAATAATCACATGCAATATCAATAACCACTTTCATAATGATGGAATGCATAATGCCAGACTATCACAACCACATAGACAAGGAATCATGCCAAGACTACAAATACGATTTTGTCAAGGCCTTGTGCCAAGACACTAGTTTGTCTCATGAGACCTAACGATGCATCGAGGAGCTATAGTGGGCTCCACTATTCACTTATTAAGTCCAATTCATTCCTCATATGAACAGGTTTAAACATAACATAAACATTCGTATTAAAACTAGCATAAAAAATGTCAATACTTTATTCATAAACAATGAATGGTATAAAAATAACACATCCACAGTCAAACATATCACAAAACCTTCAATACAATATGGAATATTTGTATCATAATAAATAAACTTCAAATAAGCTTAAAATCCATCAAAGGATGTTGACCTAGATGAAATCAAAACTATTTGAGAGAAATATCTCTTTTTTTGAAACCATTTAAAAGTCACATAATTATAAAATAAAACTTTAACTTTGAAAATATTCTTATAATATTGTAAGGTAATCTTCGACGATTTTATAATGGCAAAAAATACCTGCACCCGCCGTATAAGTTAAAAAAACATTCTTACCTTAATTCTGTCAAAAAGGTTAAAAAGGATCTTATTTAGAAAACGACGGAAAGATTCCTATATAAACCTCATATAAAAAGTCAAAAAATGGTATAAATGACTTTAACCCATATTTTGTAAAATAGAAAGAATGTTTTGAAAAACATTTTTAAGAAACATGGATGTGGATGATAAAGAGGTCTCAGTAGATAATTACGTATAAACAACCTCAAATAATGAAGAGATTGTGAAATAACCCTTAACTTGTACTTTTCCTTAGTTGATGGTTTGTTAACCTCCTGTATAATAGTTAAAACATTGTTATTAAATTATACATGGAACATATATATGATCATTTAACATTGATTTGTTAATAATATCTTAGTATTATCATTGTTTCGGGTGTTAACTTACTCGTTTTCTTTTATGTTTTTTGTTACATAAGTCATGTTTGTCATGGATAGGTTGTATATTATTCATATCCAGAATGATATCAAGTCCATAAACATTATTTTTAATTATTAAATGACAATTAGTCTAGAATGGATACGATGGGGAATTAATCTCATCGCGTTCATGGAGACGGTAGTCCGTACGTACGCACGAGCAACAATATCATTCTTTTAATATTAAAATAATATATAATTGGATGGTATATCATATATACAGAATAATTATCATGTTATATTTATTATTTACATGAATTACACATCATTATTATACCCATCAAAATAATAATATATTGATTAATAATTACTCCACGACGTGGAGACGGTAAGTCGTACGTACGCATGTATGGTGACATGTTATTCAAAGGATGGATAGAATACAGAATATGGTTGTACCATATTTATAATAACATCACATTATATATAAGATACTAGACTTATTATTTTAGAATGTGAATAACAAAGAAAGAAGAAGTTGAAGAAGAAAGGAACTTGAAAGAGGGTTGTGAAAACATTACCTCTTCTTCGGGTTCTTCCTTTTGATTTGATCAAAAGGGATCCTTGGGTTGGATTTATGATCAAACTATGGCCTCTAGGTTTAAGTGAGGGAAGTTTAGAGAGTATTTGGGAAGGGGTTGGCCGAACCAAAAGGCTTTGAAAGTGTGAGGAATTGGTTAGAATTGGTGTCCTTTTATAAGGGGGAGGAGGGGCACCGTAGGAAAATCTAGAAATATTATTTTATAATAAATTCATATTCGGTTTCTAATGGCTCCAAAGTGTATTATTTAAAGGATAAGGTGGGGATTGGTCGAAAACAACTCAACCAATATAATTTAGATAGGTTTGGTCATTATATTATCCTTATGTTTTAGTTTTAACTCTTAGTTAATTAGTTTTATACTTACCATGTCCCTTTGTATTTTTATATTATATAGTTAATAAACTTACTATATACCTCCAAGCGACCCCCAAGTGGTCCATTAATAATACACCTATCATGATATAATTATCTTGGCCAATCCTTATATTTTTTAGGAATTGAATATAAATTAGTAATATAATATTTGTTTTAAAAACTCTTTTATGTCAATTTTGACACTATTCAATAATTGATTTTTGTTAAAGTCCTAAAAACTTTATCAATTCGAACCAAATTCATTTAAGAAATTCTATAATGTCATATTAAGCAATAAAAGTCATTTATGTCATCAAAACCTTCAAATTATATTAATTTTAACATTTATAATACCAATTATTTTATTCTTTCATTAATAAGGAAAATACTGCATCATTATTATGTCATAAATAATATTAATTATTAAATTTCCAAAAAATATAAATAAAATACCATTATGTAGGAAATCGTTTAATATTTCTAATGAATATTTATAGTCTGAAATCCAACATATATAACCCTATGTAAAAATTGTTTTTCTAAAATATATATGTTGTGTCATTTTTGTATTTATTTTAACTTAATTAATATAAAGTGTCATTATCACTTACAAGTGGCTCCATGGGGTCCCAAAATCGACTCAAAGATGACCATGGTCGGAAATGTATCAACCAATAATGTTAGGACATGTTTTAGGGTAATTTATTATTATTATAATATTATTTGATTACCCTTATTTACCGGATTTACCCTTTAACCATGGTAAATAAAATGTTTACCAGAGTAATTATTCAAAATGTATAAAAATAAAAGTTACCTATTTACACAATTTGGAGATATTGATTCAAAATATTTAATCCATTTTTCCAAATTAAAAACACATAAGTGGCAGGAATTAATTTAAAATTAATTCTCATTGTTAAAACAAAAAGAGTGTTTTTAAGAGATAATAACTATCAAAGGATTGACACTTGTTCATGTCCGGTTTAATTGTGAAATTATGTCCAATGAACAACATTGTATTAAATGGTAAAAATATATTATAAATATACTTTAAAACCACTCAAATTTATAATTTATCACTATTAATTATTTCGATTAAAAAAAAAAATTAATTAAAATTTAGAAATTTTCACTATTCATCAAAATATAAATGTTATCCAAAAAGTTCCAAAATTCTACCCTAGGATAAATTCAATATTCTGAATACAAAAATGTTGTCCATTTTTAGAGATAAAATTTATTAAATTTCCAAAAATAGGTATTACTATTCATAACGGCTAGTTTGATTAGTTGTAGTGTGTGTTAGAACTCAAAGTTGCGTACAACACACGCTATTGCATTATTCAAAGGGAAGTGTACCGTGGAAGCTTTGAGTGTTACATTATCCCCTCCTTTAAATATTTTCATCCTCGAAATTTCTAGAATACTACCGCATGAAATGACTTGGGTGGTTCTTCATCATAAGTTCATCGGGCTCCCACGTTGCCTCTTCCATCTTATGGTTTCTCCATAGAACTTTTACCAGACGAGTCGTTCAGTTTCTCAGCACTTGTTCTCTTGTATCAAGAATCCTGATGGCCTCTTCACAATAAGACAGATCAGGTTCCAGTTCTAATTCCTCATAGGTGAGTACATGTGTTGGGTCAGGCATGTATTTTCTCAACAGTGATACATGGAACACATCGAAAACTTTAGAGAGATTTGGCGGCATTGCCAAACGGTATACTACAGCCCCAAATTTTTTCTAGAATTTCGAATGGGCCGATGTACCTAGGACTCAATTTACCTTTCTTGCCAAAACTTATAACTCCCTTCCATGGAGATACCTTAAAGAAAACATGATCTCCCACCTGAAATTCCAAATACTTTCTTCGGTTGATAGCATAACTCTTCTGCCTACTTTGAGTAGCTTTGATGTGGTTTTGGATTTCCTTCACATTTTCCATCATTTCCTCCACCAGTTATGGGACTACAAGTTTTCCTTCACCAACTTCATCCCAACAGTTTGGTGTGCGACATGTCTTTCCATATAACGCTTCATATAGTGCCATCTGAATACTCGAATGAAAGATATTGTTATAGGAAAATTATAACAGAGGTAAATATTGATCCCACATACCCTGAAAGTCAAGTTAGGAAGATCTCAACATGTCTCTTAAGGTTTGAATAGTCCATTCCGATTGTCCATCTGTTTGAGGGTGGTATGTAGTGCTCAAATGAAGTTCAGTATCCAAGGATTTTTAAAGACTCTTCCAGAATCTTGAAGTAAAATGGAGATCATGATTAGAAACAATCAATAGGGGTACACCATAAAGTATCACCACTTCATTAATATATAGCCTTGATAGACTTTCAATTGGTAAATCTTCCCTTATAGAAAGAAAATGTGCTGAATTGGTAAGACGGTCGACAATGGCCCATATTTCATCATTCCTTCTAGGAGTCTTTGGTAGCCCCATGAAAAATTCCATCATAATATTGTCCCATTTCCACTCCAGTATGGGAAGAGGTTGCATGACTCATCCAGGCTATTGCCTTCCAGCTTTCACTTGTTGAAAAACCATACATCTTGACAGAAAATCAGAAATCTCCCTCTTCATGTTGTCCCGCCAAAAATTTTCCTTCAAATCTCTATACATTTTGGTGCTCCCATAGGGTATAGAGAAATTGTAACTATGAGCATCGTCTAGTAATTCCCTTTTTAGATCAGCTATATCGGGAACAAAAAATCTCTTCCCAAATTTCAAAATTCCATCTTCATACACAATGTCTTTCAATCTCCCATCATTCACAGCTTTAATCTTCTTCTGAAATTCTTTATCATCAGTCTGAGAAATCTTAATCCTTTCTAGTAAAGATGGTTTGGCAACCATTTGAAAAATCACTGATGTTTCACCTTCCATGGTTATTCCCATGTTCATCTTCACTATATCCATGAAAATAGGATCCCTTTACATTCTCATCATGTTCAAAACTCCATGATCTTTTCTGCTCAAAGCATCTACCACCTTATTTGCCTTCCTCGGGTGGTAGTGTATCGTACAATCATAATCCTTGAGTAATTCAAGCCATCTCCTTTTCCTTATATTGAGTTATTTTTGTGAGAAAATATACTTCAAACTCTTGTGATCAGTATAAATCTCACATTTTCCACCATAGAGGTAGTGCCTCCATAGATAACGAACCCATCATTCCCCGATGGTAGATTCAATATAGGAGAATTTACTAATCTTCTATTCTGTTCTTTAAAACATTCTTCACACTCTTTTGTCCAAACAAATTTAACCCCCTTACGTGTGAGCTTTGTTAATGGGTTAACCAATCGGGCAAAATTCTGGACAAAATGTCGATAATAACCTGCTAAACCAATAAAACTGTGTACCTCAGTTATACTCATAGGTGCTGGCCATTCTTGGATTTCCTTGGCCTTAGAAGGATCAACAGAGATTCTATATTTAGAGAGAATATGGACAAAAAAAGAAATCTCCTGAATCCAGAATTCACACTTGCTAAACATCCCATATAATTCATGTCTTCTCAGAGTCTTTAGGATAATGCGCAAGTGATTTTCATGATCTTCGTAGATTTTGAAGTATACCAAGATATCTTCAATAAATACCACCACAAAATCATCGTGATAATCCTTGAAAACTATATTCATTTGATCCATGAATACAGAGGGTGCATTAGTTTTCCCAAAAGGCATTACCATAAACTCGTAATGCTCGTACCTTGTTCGAAATGCTATCTTTGGAATGTCTTCCTTATTCACACAAAACTGATGGTATCCAGATCAAAGGTCAATATTTGAAAATTATTGAGCTCCATGCAGTTGGTCAAATAAATCATCAATGCAAGGTAGGGGATACTTGTTATTTATTGTTATAGCATTGATAGCCCTGTAGTCGATACATAACCTCATAGATCCATCTTTCTTTTTAACAAAAAGAATAGGGGCTCCCCATGGAGAAAAACTAGGGTGAATAAATCCCTTATTACTCAATTCCTCTAGTTGTTTCTTTAGTTCAATTAATTCCACAGTGGCCATTCTATAAGGGGTCTTCGATATAGGACTTGATCCAGGAATTAAATCAATGGAAAACTCAACTTCTCATTCTGGAGGATGTCTAGGTAAATCTTTCGGAAACAGATATACATATTCTTTCACAATAGGTGCATCCTCTATTTGAACATTCCTTTCCTCGCCCACAGTCATTTCATTCTCTTCCTCCCCAATAATTGAATTTATTTGAGCTACTGGGGGTGGATCTAAATAAGAATTAGGTGGTGATGATTATGCTCTAAAGATAAGGTGTTCCTTATCATCATCATCAAAAATCGTAACCTCCTTCTTCTTACGATAAATCTTCACATCATGGTCCGAAATCCAATCCATACCAAGGATTATATCAAACTCAATCATAGGTATGATGATGAGATCAGCAGATAAAGAATATTAATGTGCTCTAATGGGGACTGATTCACTAAACTTTGTTGCGATGATACTTCCTTTAGGATTTTTTACTGACTACTCCTATGTTAAATCAAATTGGAAATATCTAATTTTCTTGGAAAACTGTGAAGATATGAAACAATGTGATGATCCATAATCAAATAATGCATTTTCTAAACTTGAGGAAACCATTAAATTACCTTCCACCACGTCTTTCAAAGCTTATACCTTAGCAGTAGTGATAGAATAAGCTTGGCCTTGATCCCTTGGCCTTTTCTAAGGAAAGTTCCCCTGACTCTTAGGACATTAATTTTCATAATGTCCCATCTCCCTGTAATTGTAGCATTGGACATCGGTAGCTTCCTTCTTCCCCTTGAAATCATGAGCTTGGTGGTCTTTTCACCACACTTGTAACAGACTCCCATTCCTTTTAAGCAAGTACCGGGGTGTTTCTTCCCACATTTACCACAGGATGGATATTCAACCTTTCCCTTCTTCCCCTTATTTCCATTCCCATATTGATCATCAGATCTCGTATTCTCTTGCTTTTCTTTAAAGTCATAAGACTTAGAGAATTCCTTTTCTGTCTTGATAGCACATGAGACAATGTCTTCGTACAATGAGAAGGATTGTGATACTAATGCTCGACGAAGAAATGGTTTTAACCCATCAAAGAAATGATCAATATTACCTCTTGGGTTATGTATATAATCTCCAGCATACCTTTCTAACCTTGTAAAGTTAGCCTCATACTTTACGATGATCTCATCCTCCTTTTTTCTCAGACTCATAAATTTTCTTTCCATATCTGCTCGATGGTCATGAGGAAAGTATTTTTATAAAAATAGATCTTTGAACTCCCTCCATTCCAAATTTGATACTTCATCATCTTCCTTCGTGTTTTGAATCAATGACCACCATTAATCGGCATCTCTAGTGAGGCGGTAAACTTCCATGATAACTTTTTCCCTTTCACTACTCCCCAAAGCTTGAAATATTTTCTCTAGGAAACTTATCCATTGCTCAGATACTAATGGATTTGTACTCACATTAAATTTTGGTGGTTTCTACCTCATGAAGAGATCTAACATTGATCCTCCATGCTGTGGATCATGGTGCTCCATACGGGTAAGGTTATTATTCATAACCTGAGTGAGTTGTCCCAGTATGGTGATTAGTTGATCAGCACCAGTTGCATCACCAGCTCCACTATAATTATCATGAGCAGGAGGGAAATCCATACATGGAGTTCATGCATTGATATAGCTTCCATTTCTTCCACTAGGCACCATTTCTAAACAATGTCATAAACTAGATCAGTTTATGAATTAAAATACATAATTTCATAATTGTAAAACACTAAACATAAATTGAATTATTTATGGATGCAATCCATAATCATAAAAATGTTTTCTTTGGGGAATTAGGCACTCATAAACACTTCATAATGATTTGTAAAGAAAATGAGAGTTATCCTAATCATATCCCCTGAGAGTGTCGTAACCAAGAGTGCATCAAGGCCCGTTGTCGTGCACCAGTTCTCGTTTAAGTCTAGCTCAAAGCGGTGTTTTAGGGTTTTACCCCTAGGTACATATATTTCAGATCCACCTCTACCTACTCGTATCCAGACATGGATTTATTGCTCGGAAAACTCACAAAATCTCTACAATACCAATATTCTAGTAAGATCTTCGATACTAATCCTCAAAGTCTATCTTAAATCTATGTTCTCTAATCAGAGTTTATCAAAATCTAGCTACCATGGTTTGTACTAAACTTCCTCTGATACCAACTATAATGCCCCGACCCTAGTTACCCAGAGTTGGTGCATTATTAAATAACATTGGCATGATCACAAGAAAGATCAAGTCTCAAAAGACTGATTAGTTTAGTACCCTTGGAATAACTAGATACATTCATAAATTTTACATTACATCACAAAATGAAAAATACAACAATATAGTATCCATAGTCCACACTTTTATCCCCTCATACTATCCCTACAGGTCATTCATAAAATATTTCTTCACATCTTGGGAAAAGTAAAACATATAAAGGGGTGAGCTCAAATGCCCAGTAAGGATAACAATATAGAGGATACTTTCATAAAAAAGAATAAACATTTAAGGATATTTATAACTAAAACAAAAGACTTTTAAAACTTGAACTTCAGCATAATATAGCACAAATAAAATGAAATAATACTTATTCACATGGATATTCTACTAGTAGAATAATCACAGGAAAAATCAATAACCACTTTTATAATGATGGAATGCATAATGCCAGACTATCATAACCACATAGCCAAGGCCTCATGCCAAGACTAAAAATAAGATTTTTTCAAGGCCTTGTGCCAAGACACTAGTTTTTCTCATGAGACCTACCGATGCATCGAGTAGCTATAACGGGCTCCACCCATCACTTATTAAGTACAATGCATTCCTCATATGAACAGGTTTAAACATAACATAAACATTTGTATTAAAACTAGAATATGAAATGTCAATAGTTTCTTCATAAACCATGAATGGTATAAAAATAACACATCCACAATCAAACATATCAAAAAACCTTCAATACAATATGGAAGACTTGTATCATAATAGATAAACTTCAAATAAGCTTAAAATCCATCAAAGGATGTTAACATAGATGAAATCAAAACTATTTGAGAGAAATATCTCTTTTTTTAAATAATTTCAAAGCCACATAATTATAAAATAAATCTTTTACTTTGAAAATATTCTTATAAGCTTGTAAGGGATGCTTCAATGATTTTATAATGGGGGAAAATAGCCACACCCTACGTATAAGTTAAAAAAACATTCTTACCTTAATTCTGTCAAAAAGGTTAAAAAAGAACTTGTTTGGAAAACGACGGAAAGATTCCTTTATAAACCTATTATAAAAATTAAAAAAATGGTATAAATGACATTAACTAATATTATGTAAAATAGAAAGAATATTTTGAAAAACATTTTTAAGAAACATGGATGTGGATGATAAAGAGGTCCTAATAGATAATTACGTATAAACAACCTCGAATAATGAAGAGATTGTGAATTAACCCTTACCTTGTACTTTTACCTAGTCGATGGTTTGTTAACCCCCTGTATAATAGTTAAATCATTGTTATTAAGTTATACAAGAACCATATATATGATCTTTTAACATTGATTTTTTAATAATATCATAGTATTGTCATTGTTACGGGTGTTAACTTACTCGTTTTATTTTATATGTTTTGTTACATAAGTCATGTTTGTCATGGTTAGATTGTATATTATTCATATCCAGAATGATATAAAGTCATTAAACATTATTTTTAATCATTAAATGAGAATTATTCTTGAATTGATACGATGGGGAATTAATCTCATCGCGTTTGTGCAGACAGTAGTCCGCACGTACGCACGAGCGACAATATCATTATTTTAGTATTAAAATAATATATAATTGGATGGTATACCATATATAAAGAATCATTATAATGTTATATTTATTATTTTTATGAATTACACATCATTATTATACCCATCAAAATAATAATATATTTAATAACAATTACACCATGACGTGGAGACGGTAAGCCGTACGTACGCACGTATGGTGACATGTTATTCAAAGGATGGATAGAATACTGAATATGGTTGTACCATATTTATAATAACATAAAAGTATATATAAGATACTAGAGTTATTGTTTTAGTATGGGAAAAACAAGGAAATAAGAAGTTGAAGAAAAAAGGAACTTGAAAGAGGGTGGTGAAAACATTACCTCTTCTTCGGGTTCTTCCTTTTCATTTGATCAAAATGTATCCTTAGTTTGGATTTCTGATCAAACTAAGGCCTCTAGGTTGAATTGAGGGAAGTTGAGAGACTATGTTGGTAGGTTTTGGCTGAACCAAAAGGCTTTGAAAGTGTGAATAATTAGTTATAAGTGGTGTCATTTTATAAGGGGGAGGAGGGGCACCTTAGGAAAATCTAGAAATATTATTTTATAATAAATTCATATTCAGTTTAAATGGATCCAAAGTAGATTATTTAAAAGTTAAGGTGGGGATAGGTCTAAAACCACTCAACCAATATAATTTATATAGGTTTGGGTCATTATATTAACCTTATGTTTTAGTTTTAACTCTTAGTTAATTAGTTTGACACATACCATGCCACTTTGTATTTTTATATTATATTGTTAATAAACTTACTATATACCTCCAAGAGAGATCAAAGTGGTCCATTAATGATAAAACTATCATTATATGTGTCTCTTGGCTGAAACTTAGATTTTTTAATAATTGAATATAAATTATTAATGTAATATTTGCTTTAAAAACTCTTTTATGTCAATTTTGACACTATTCAATAATTGATTTTTTTTAAAGTCTTAACAACTTTATTAATTCAAAAAAAATTCATTTAATAAATCCTATAATATCATATTACGTAATTAAATTCAATTATATCATCATAACTTTCAAATTATATAAATTTTAACATTTATAAAACCAATTATTTGATTCTTTCATTAATAAGGAAAATAATGCATTATTATTGTGTCATAAATAATATTAATTATTAAATTTAGAAAAATTATAAATAAAATACCATTATGTAGTAAATATTTTTATATTTATAATGAATATTTATAGTCCAAAATCCAACATATATAACCCTATGTAAAAATTTTATTGCTAAAAGATATATGCTTCTGTCATTTTTGTATTTATTTTAACTTAATTAATATAAAGTGTCATTATCTCTTACAAGTGGCTGCATGGGGTCCCCAAATCGACCCAAAGATGACCATGGACGGACATGTATCAACCAATAAGTATAGGACACGTTTAAGGGTAATTTATTATTATTATTATATTTTTTTTAACCGTATTTACCAGATTTACCCTTTAACCATGGTAAATAAAAATTTTACCGAAGTAATTACTCAAAATTTCTAAAAATAAAAGTTATCTATTTACCCAATTTGGACATCCTGATTCCAAATATGGAATCTATTTTTAAAAATTCGAAACACATAAGTGGAAGAAATTAATTTAAAATTAATTCCCGTTGTGAAAACAAAAAGCGTGTTTTAAAGAGATAATAACTATCAAAAGATTGACACTTGTTCGTGTCCGGTTTAATTGTGAAATTATGTCCAATGACCAAAATTGTATGAAATGGTAAAAATATATTCTAAATATACTTTGAAACCACTCAAATTCATAAATTATCACTATTAATTATTTCGATTAAAAAATTTGTTTTTATTTAAAATTTTGTGATTTTCACTATTCATCATAATATAAATGTTATCCGAAATTTCCAAATTTTTAGCCTAGCCTAAATTCGATATTCCAAATCCAAAAATTAATTCCATTTTGAGAGATAAAATTTATAAAATTTTAAAAAATAGGTATTATTATTCATAATGGCTAGTTTGATTGGTTGTGGTGTGTGTTAGAACTCAAAGTTGCGTACAACACACGCTATTGCCTTATTCAAAGGGAAGCGTACTGTGGAAGCTTTGGGTGTTAGAATAGGGATTTTGGCCCTTCTACTTCAGGTACATGATTTCTGGTTGGAGCTGAAGAGCATAGGACCGAGCTTAGGCTTGCGATGCTACCGGAGTTTCTGTTTACTTTTAGTGCTTTGATCTGAGTTGTTTTTCAGTAAGTATTTGTGTTTGATGCTTTCCTTAGATACATGTACCATGCTTCATCATTATTATATTATTCATTGATTATGCTGTTTAGTTTCAGTTGTTGTATGTTGTTTACTACTTCCGCTATTGACAGTTATTTCTTGTACCTTGTATACCTTACCAAATGAGGGCATAGTTTCCCCAATAATTTACCCAAGACCTCACTGCTAGTTGGTAGACTATGGAGTTTGGGGAAATGTTCTTGAGGTCATGTGGCAAACCAAGCATTAGGCACTAGTTGAGGGGCTCCGAATTCGGGTTGTTACAAAGTGGTATCAGAGGAGGTTCTTTCTTTTTCTATTCACTTACTGTTTAGCGGCATTAGATAGGGATATGACAGAATAGGTAAATGGTAAATAGATGTACCTGGGCATTCTAGAACCCATGTACAGGGAAAAATCTATAATACGTTAAATATTTCAATTTTTGAGTTTTTTCAAATGTTACAGTTTAATTGATTTCACTGTTGGATGGTGCACTTGTTTTGTGCTATAACTATTGTATGATTGTGGTTCTATTATTTTATAACCTGATGAGATGAGGGTATGCAATCTCATGCATCATATAGGCACTTTTTATAAAATCACATGTCATGCATTTTTCCACACCATCTAGATTGCATTAGAATTTTCTTGTTGTTGTGATAGAATTTGTGATAGAAGATGCATGTTGTTGTGAGAGCTGTTGTGATATAATACTTGTATGTTGATAGGGTATCGTTTGTTTAGAGATTCTTTATCATGGACACTAAACTTTGGTCTTAGAGGTGTTATGGTCCCTCGAGGATCAAAATTTGGTGGATCATGATTTGTTATACTTTTTACTTGTTATATCCATTTTTATGATGCCAAGATTTACTTTGTAGGGAGTTTGGGCCCCCACGGATCAAAATTTGGAACCTTAGCACTTGTTTTCTGTGTTTTCTAGGCTCCGGTGCAGTTCTGAGGCTACTGTCTGGAAAAATCCAGAATATATGGTGTGTAATTTATGCATACATTCCATGTAGTTTTTTTCCATGTCTCTGACTGAGTTGGGCAGAGACACAGGTTGTAAAGTTTCCTGTAGGAACCCATCGTGTACCATCTTAGCACACCGTGTAGTCTGGAATAGATATTTGGCCGAGTCATGAAAAACACAGGTCAGGGTTTTCCTTCAAGTGAACGCCATGTCCCTTGGGAACACGCCATGTATAGTTGACCATGTAGTCGGCCGTGTAGCCAACAACACGGGTTGGTGTTATCCTTCTGTGTACACACCATGTCCATATAAAACATGCCATGTAGTGTCGACTATGTGTCAGGCTATGTCACTAACAACACGGGTCAGTTAAGGCATGTCAAGTACACGTCGTGTCTCCCTTGACACGACATGCAGTACTAGTTTGTGTACCAGTCCGTGTCACTAACGACATGGGCAGGGGAGAGATCTTAAGGACATGCCATGTAGCAGACAAGCACTCCGTGTATTTTCCTGTCGGGACAGTCTGTGTTCCCAGCTGTGTAGGAGTGAATGGGAAGGGAGGAAAAGGGTTAGTACACGACATGTAGTTTAAAAAAATGACATGTAATGGGGTAGTTTACACAGCCATGTATGGCCAAGGTACATGCCCACGGTAAACTTTTAAGAAACACATCATGTAGTCATGTTTTCCAAAATTTTAAAGTTTATCTCTCATGTTCTATTTTTCTCTATTAATTTTCATCTGTGTTCATCGTTAATGAAGGTTTTCTTTTGACCTTTCAGTTCTATGGCACCAAGACATCCTCCCATTGCACGTCAGAAACCATGCAGTGATCGTACGCTTGATACGGCAGATCAGGGACTACCAGTAGTTCCGCCTATCGTTTCAGACATGGAACCTGCAGTGATTCCAGTCACTAGTTCTGACACTCAGTTCAAAGAGGGTTTCATGAGATTCATACGGACCTTCCAGGGAGCTCAGCATCCTGCCCCATCTATGGTAGAGCTGACGTGGGTTTTTCAGCCACAGAACCCACCCATGTTCATAGGGGATGGAGGACCACAGGCTGCGGAGTAATGGATAGAATCCATGTTGTCCATCTTCGACCATCTGGAGACACCTCTGGAGAGGAGAGTGAATCTCATGACTTATATGCTGTGATATTCTGCTAAGAGATGGTGGGATGTGGTTTCATAGACAGGGCACCAACAGGTTATGGATTGCGATGAGTTTCAGCGTACGTTCTATGACTACTTCTACCCGACGATTCTGAGGGCCGACAGAACCAGAGAGTTCATGAACCTATAGCAGGTTACTCTCACAATTATGGAGTATTCCTCTCGCTTTACAGTGTTACAGTATTTCACTCCCATTCTGGGGAATGACGAGCTGTTTTTGGTGAGGAAGTTTGAGGAAGGCCTCAAAACGTGCATCAGGTCATAGGTGAACATCTTTAAGTTGACTTAAATAACTATGATAGTCCACTAGGAACTTATTAAGGAGATAAACCTGAGGGAGGCTGGAGATGTGGACCAGGGCGGTTTAGTATCGAGGGCTGATTCTCTCCAGACAGACAGTAGGAAGCGCCACTGAGAGTCTACATGAGGAGACTCGAGGAAGCGAGGTATTCCTTCTAGTAAATAGGATCTTCCCTATAGAAACCAAGTGGTGTGTTATCAGTGTAGAATAAGTGGGCATAAGAAGTCCCAGTGCCCGAGGGACCCAATAGAGTGCCGATATTGCAGCAAGATGGATCATCTGAAGCACTTCTGTAAGGTTTTTCTTCCAGCTGCTAATGAAGGAGGATCAGTTTAGACTCTACATACAGGAGCAAGATTACTGGTTCCACAACAGACTGGGGTTTGGAGTTCTTTGGATCGTTTAGGCCAGGGTAGAGGTCGTGGATGCAGTGGTCAGGCTCAGGGAGGAGCAGCATAGGGATCTCAAACTGCTACGCAGTGCTGCGGTACGGGCTAGACTTTTGCTGTAGAGCAGATTCATCAGGAGAAGGATCCTGGACCTTCGACAATTCGAGGTATGATTTTAGTAGCCTCAGTTTTATCCTCTACACATTTCCATATAGGATCTTCTCATAGCTTTATTTCTGTGCATACTGTGTAAATACTTAGACTTACTATTTATACTTTTGGGGATATGATGATTCTAGATACTCCCAGGAAAATTAGAA
This sequence comes from Viscum album, assembly GCA_963277665.1. Classification (NCBI taxonomy): domain Eukaryota; kingdom Viridiplantae; phylum Streptophyta; class Magnoliopsida; order Santalales; family Viscaceae; genus Viscum; species Viscum album. The sequence goes on along the minus strand of OY728164.1, from coordinate 718,783,832 downwards.
CTGCTAGTGTGCGTCAGTGCTTAGACTACCCCCTTGAGGTTGGTGGGTGTCATTTTTTGTGGAGTCTATATTTTTTGGAGATGGCAGGCTATGATGTAATTCTCATAATGGACTGGTTAGTTACCTTCCAGTCCTTCGTCGATTTATGTCATCGCAAGGTGAGTTTCACATCACCAGAGGGCGGATTTGTTCTTCACAAGGGAGGATGGGACATTCAGATGAGCAGAGCCAGACCAGAGCATCATGGGTTGGGCTGTGTCATGGCCTATATTTCTAGCTTATATCTGGATGAACATGGGACTTATCAGGTAAATTTTCTTTCAGTGGTTAATCGCATTCTAGATGACTTTCCAGAAGACTTTTCAGGTTTTCCTCTAGAGTGAGAGGTAAACTTCTCTATTGATCTTGTGCCAGGAGCAGCACCGGTATCCATTGCTCCTTATAGGTTGGCTACACCTCAATTGCAGAACCTCAAAAAGCATTTGGAGGAGTTTCAAACAATGGGTTTTGTCTGAACTAGTACTTCTCCTTGGGGTTTTCCTGTCCTATTTGCGAAGAAGGAAGATGGAACCCTTAGGCTTTGTGTGGATTATCGGAAGCTAAACCAGTTGACGGTCAATAATTGATATCCATTTCCACAGATAGATGATCTCTTTGATCAGATTTGAGGATCCAGAGTATTTCCAATGATCGACTTGAGATCCAGCTACCATCAGCTGTGTGTGAGACCATCTGATATACCACTTACAGTGTTCCAGAGTAGGTTTGGTCTGTATGAGTATTTGGTTATGTATTTTGGTCTCATGAACGCGCTAGAAGTTTTCATGGCGCTGATAAATATATTTTCCCATCCTTACTTGGATTCCTTTGTGGTGGTTTTCGTGGAGGACATCTTGGTGTACTCTCGCACTCAACACGACCATGCTACCCATCTTGAGATTGTTTTGAGTACACTGAGGGAGCATTAGTCATATGCTAAGCTCTCAAAGTGCCACTTTTGGATGGAAAAGGTTCACTTACTGGGTCATATATCTTAGAGACAGGAGTATCAGTAGACCTAGAGAAGGTGAGAGCAATAGTCACCTGGGAGCAGACGAAGATTGTCTTCGAGGTACGAAGTTTCTTAGGGCTAGCTGGTTACTACAGGCAGTTTATATAGGACTTCTCACTCCTATCAGCACCGTTGATGGGCTTGAATAATAAAGGGGGGAAGTATGCTTGTTCAGAAGCCTGTGATTTAGCCTTCCAGGAGCTAAAAGGGAGATTGACTTTAGCACCGATTCTTGTTTTTCCAGAGTCAGGCAAGAGTTATACAGTTTTATGTGATGCATCTGGCATCGGGATTGGAACAGTGCTTATGCAGGAGGATCGTGTTATTGTGTACGGATCTCGGCAGATGAGGTCACATGACAGGAACTATCCTGCGCAGGACCTGAACTTGGCTGCAGTTGTTCATGCTTTGCGTTCTAGGAAACAATATCTTCTGGGAGAGCATTTTTTGGTGTATACTGACCACAAGAGCCTCAAGTACATCTTCATGCAATATGAATTGAATCTGAGATAGTGAAGGTGGGCTGAGTACCTGCATTATTTCAATTTCAAGCTTTCCTATACGCCTGGGATAGGAAATGCAATGGTGGATGCATTGAGGAGGAGGACTCAGATACAGGTAGTTCGGGAGGATAGCAGTGAGTGGCAGCTTATGGCTCTGTTCTCTGAGATGCATTTGGAGGTGCAAGACAGACAGGGGCAGACTTTCCTATCTTCTGTAGTTGTTACCTTTACGCTTCTCGACCGAGTTAAAATGAGGAAGTTATCAGATTCTAAAGGCCTAGTCCTATGGGAAAGCGTGTCAGGAGAGGACCCTCTTACCAGATGTACTATAGGTGAGGATGAGATCTTGCGTTTCTAGGGATGTGTATAGGTGCCTGCAGATATATGCGAGGAGCTGATGTGAGACTTTCATTCCTCAGTCTGGGCAGTTCATCCTGGCGTCACCAAGAAGTATTGTGATCTACACTGCCAGTATTGGTGGCCATGTATGAAGAGAGATGTTTCTATTTTTTTCATGAGATGTTCCACCTGTCAGCAAAGGCATAGCACCAATGACCGGAAGGGCTTTTATAGTAGCTACCCATTCCTGAGTGGAAGTGGAATGATGTCGTGATGGACTTCGTGATAGGGTTACCAAGATCTCTTTGAGGGAATGATGTAGTATGGGTTGTCATTTACAGGCTCATGAAGGTTTCTCACTTCTTGCTGATTAAGGAGACCTTCAGTGTTGATCAGCTTGGACGGTTGTACATCCATGAGATTTTATGCATGAATGGGGTCCCGAGTACTATCATTTCAAATAGGGACGCCACTTCACATCGCATTTCTGGTAAGGGCTATATAGGGATTTGGATACACATGTACTTCTGAGTTCAACATACCATCCCCAGACAGATGGCCAGTCAGAGCACACGATTCAGGTACTAGAGTACATGCTATGACCATGTGTCCTTGATTTTGGAGGATCTTGGTAGAGAAATATACCTCTAGTGGAGTTTTCCTATAATAATAGTTTTCAAGAAAAAATTCAGATGGAACCTTATGAGGCTTTGTACGGTAGGATATGTCGATCACCCTTGTGTTGGCTGGGAGTAGGAGAGGCAGCTATGCTAGGACCTCATCTTGTTCAGGAGACCACAGAGTAGATGTAGTTGATTCGAAAAAAGATGGCTACTGCATAGTCTCAGCAGGAATCTTATGCTGGTCAGTGGAGATGACATTTGTAGTTTAAGGTCGGGGATCAGGTTTTCCTACGTGTTACCCCGACGTTGGGACACAAGAGGATCAGGAGATAGGGTAAGCTTTCACCGAGATACGTCGGGCCATTTAGGGTTTTAGAGAGATTCGGGATGGTTTCTTATAGGTTGCAGTTGCTCAGAGGTACCAGGCTATGCACGACATCTTCCATATTTCTTAGTTTTGCCATGCTTTCTCAGACCCGTTGTAACGCCTCGTCCCCAGTTACCCAGAGTCGGTGCGTTTTTACATAACATTGGCATGATCACAAAAGATCAAGTCTCGAAAGGCCGATTAGTTTAGCAGACTAGGAATAACTAGATACATTCATAACGTTTACATTACATCATAAAGTGAAAACTACAACAACATCTTGTCTCCACACTCATATCCCCTTATACTATCCCTTCAGATCATTCATAAAATACTTCTTTACATCCTGGGAAAAATAAAACATAGAAAGAGGTGAGCTCAAGTGCCCAGTAATGATAACAATATAGCAGAAACTTTCATAAATAAGCATAAACATTTAAGGAAATGTAGAACTAAAACAAAAGCCTTTTAATCTTTACCTTCAGCATAATATGGTAGAAATAAAATGAGATAATTCCATTTACTTATTCACATGGATATTCTACTTATCGAATAATCACATGCAATATCAATAACCACTTTCATAATGATGGAATGCATAATTCCATACTATCATAACCACATAGCCAAGGCCTCATGCCAAGAATACAAATAAGATTTTGTCAAAGCATCGTGCCAAGACACTAGTTTGTCTCATGATACCTACCGATGCATCAAGGAGCTATAGTGGGCTCCACTCGTCACTTACTAAGTCCAATGCATTCCTTATATGAATAGGTTTAAACATAACATAAATATTCATATTAAAACTAGCATACGGAATGTAAATACTTTCTCCATAAACCATTAATGGTATAAAACTATCATATCCACAGTCAAACATATCACAAAACCTTCAATACAATATGTAAGTTCTGTATCATAATAAATCAACTTCAAATAAGCTTAAAATCCATCAAAGGATGTTGACATAGATGAAATCAAAACTATTTGAGAGAAATATCTCATTTTTTGAAATCATTTAAAAGTCACATAATTATAATATAAAAATTTAACGTTGAAAATATTCTTATAAGCTTGTAAGGGAAGATTTTAAGATTTTACAATGGTGGAAAATAGCCGCACCCGCCGTATAATTTAAAAAAAAAAGACATTCTTACCTTAATTTTGTCAAAAAAGGAAAAAATGACCTTGTTTGGAATGTGATGTAAACATTCTTTTATAAACTTCTTATAAAAATTCAAACAAGGGTATAAATGAATTTATCCCATATTCTGTAAAACAGTAATAATGTTATGAAATACATTTTTAAGAAATATGGATGTGGATGATTAAGAGGTCTCAGTAGATAATTACATATAAACAACCTCGGATAATGAAGAGATTGTGAAATAAACCCTTACATTGTAATTTTCCTAGGTTGAGGGTAGGTTAACCTCCTGTATAATAGTTAAATCATTGTTGTTAAATTATACAAGAATCATATACATAAATATGATATCATATATGATCTTTTAATATTTCCTTTTTAATAATATTTTAGTATTATCGTCGTTTCGGGTGTTAACTGATTTGTTTTCCTTTATATGCTTCATTATGTAAGCCGTGTTTGTTATCGATAGGTTGTATATTATTCATATCCAGAATTATATCAAGTCATTAAACATTACTTTTAATCATCAAATTACAATTAGTCTTGAATGGATATGATGGAGAAATGAATCTCATCGCATTCGTGGAGACGGTAGTCCGTACGTACGCACAAGCGACAATATCATTCTTTGGATATTAAAATAATATATAATTGGACAGTATATCAGATATACAGAATCATTATAATGTTATATTTATTATTTACATCAATTACATATCATTATCATAACCATCCAAATAATAATGTTTTTGAATAACAATTGCACCATGACGTGGAGACGGTAAGACGTACGTACGCACGTATGGTCACATGTCATTCAAAAGATGGATAGAATACTTAATATGGTTTTACCATATTTATAATAACATCAAAGTATATATAAAATACTGGATTTATTATTTTAGAAAGTAAATAACAAAGAAATAAGAAGTTGAAGAAGAAAAGAACATGAACACGGGTGGTGAAAACATTACCTCTTCTTCGGGTTCTTCCTTTTGATTAGATCAAAAGGAATCCTTAGGTTGGCTTTATGATTAATATAAGGCCTCTATTTTGAAGTGAGGGAATTTGAGAGAGTATTTGGGCAGGGGTTGGCTGAACCAAAAGGTTTTAAGGTGTGAATAATTGGTTAGAAGTGGTTTCTTTTTATAAGGGGGAGGAGGGGCTCTTTAGAAAAAAAACTTAAAGTATTAATTTATAATAAATTCATATTCAGTTCATAATGGATAAAAAAGTGGATTATTAAAAGTATAAGGTGGATATGGTTATAAAAACAATCAACAAATAGATTTTAGATAGGTTTGGGTCATTATATTAATCTTATCTTTTATATTTAACTCTTAGTTAAATAGTTTGACATTAACCATGTCTCTTTGTATTTTTATATTAAATAGTTAATAAAATTACTATATACTTCCAAGAGACCCCAAAGTGGTCCATAAATGATGCACCTATCATGATATAAGTCCTTTGGCCAAATAATAGATTTTTAGGAATAGAATATCAATTAATAATATAATACTTGTTTTAAAAACTCATTATGTCAATTTTGACAATATTTAATAATGGATTTTTTTAAGTCTTAATAACTTTATTAATTCAATAAAAATTCATTTAATCAATCCTAACATATCATATTAACCAATAAAATTTGTTTATGTCCTCAAAACGTTCAAACTATATTTATTTTAAATTTTATAATACCAATTATTTGATTCTTTCATTAATAAGGAAAATACTGCATCATTATTGTGTCATAAATAAATTTAATTATTAAATGTATAAAAATTATAAATAAAATACCATTATGTAGGAAATATTTTCATCTTTCTAATTAATATTTATAGTAGAAAATATAACATATATATCCTTATGTAAAAATTATTTTTCTAAACGATATATGCTTATGTCATTTTTTTATTTACTTTAACTTAATTAATATAAAGTGTTCTTATCACCTACAAGTGGCTCTATGGGTTCCCAAAATTGACTCAAAGATGTACATGGTCGTAAATTTATCAACCAATAAAGTTAGGACACGTTTTAGGGTTATTAATTATTATTATTATAATATTATTTTACCCTTATTTATCGGATTTACCCTTTAACCGTGGTAAATAAAATATATACTGAAATAATTATTCAAAATGTTGAAAAATAAAAGTGACAAATTTTCACAATTTGAAAATCCTGATTCCAAATATGGAATCCATTTTTCTAAATTCAAAACATAGAAGTGGTAGAAATTTATTTAAAATTAATTCCCAGTGTCAAAACAAAAAAGCGTGTTTTTAAGAAATAATAACTATCAAAAGATTGACACTTGTTTATGTCTGATTTAATTGTGAAATTATGTCTAATGACCAAAATTGTATTAAATGGTAAAAATATATTCTAAATATACATTAAAATAACTCAATTTTATAATTTATCACTATTAATTATTTAGATTTAAAAAGTTGTTTTTAATTTAAATTTAGTAATTTTCACTATTCATCAAAATATAAAAGTTATCCAAAAAGTACCAAAATTTTACCCTAGGCTAATTTCAATATAAAGAATCCAAAAATGAAGTCCATTTTGAGAGATAAAATTTATAAAACTTTAAAAATTGGGTATTAGTATTCATAATGGCTAGTTTTATTGGTCACGGTGTGTTAAAATCTCGAAATTGCGTACAATGCAAGCAATTACATTATTCAAAGGGAAAGGTATCGTTGAAGATTGGGGTGTTACATTATCCCCTCCTTCAAATAATTTCATCCTCAAAATTTCTTGAATACTAATACATTAAAAGACTTGGGTGGTTCTTCATCATAAGCTCCTCGGGTTCCCATGTTGCCACTTCCATCGTATGGTTTCTCCATAAAACTTTTACCAGACGATTCGTCCGGTTTCTCAGCACTTGTTCTCTTGTATCAAGAATCTTGATGGGATCTTTGCAATAAGATAGATCAGGTTCCAGTTCTAATTCCTCATAGGTGAGTACATGCGTTGGTTCAGGCATGTATTTTCTCAACAGTGATACATGGAACACATAGTGAACTTTGGAGAGATTTAGCGGCATTGCCAAACAGTACGCTACAACCCAAATTTGTTCTAGAATTTAGAATGGTCCTATATACCTGGGACTCATTTTACCATTCTTACTGAAACATATAACTCCCTTCCATGGATAAACCTTCACAAAAACATGATCTCTTACCTTAAATTCCAAATCCTTCCATCGGTTATCGGCATAGCTATTATGTCTACTTTGAGGTGCTTTGATGTGGTTTTGGATTACCTTCACCTTTTCTATCGTTTCCTCCACTAGTTCTGGGCCTACAAGTTTTCTTTCACCAAATTCATCCCAACAGGTTGGTGTGCGACACCTGTTTCTGTATAACCCATCATATTGTTCCATCTTTCCTTTTAACAAAAAGAACAGGGTCTCCCCATGGAGAAACACTAGGGAGAATCAATCCTTTATTACTCAATTCCTCTAGTTTTTTATTTAGTTCAACTAATTTCACAGTGGCCACTCTATAAGGGGTATTCGATATAGGCCTTGATCCAGGAGTTAAATCAATGGAAAACTCAGCTTCAAATTCTAAAGGATGTATAAGTAAATATTCCGGAAACACATCTTTATATTATTTTACAATAGGTACATACTCTATTTGAACATTAATTTCCTTACCCACAGTCATTTCATTATCTTCCTCCCCAATAATTGAATTTAGTAGAGCTACTAGGGGTGGATCTAGATAAGAATTAGGTGTTGACGATTCTACTCTAAATATAAGGTGTTCCTTATCATCATTATAAAAAATTGTAACCTCCTTCTTCTTACAATAAATCTCCACATCATGGTCTGAAATCCAATCCATAGTGAAGATTGTATCAAACTCAATCATAGGTATGACGATGAGATCAGTGGATAAAGAACATTTATGTGCTCTACTGGGGACTGATTCACAAAAAATTGTTGCAATGATACATCTCTTAGGATTTTTAACTAACAACTACCTTGTTAAATCAAAATGGAAATATCTAATTTTCTTAGAAAACTGGGAAGATATGAAACAATGCGATGATCCAGAATCAAATAAAGCATTTTCTAAACTTGAGGAAACCAGTAAATTACCTACCACTATGTCTTTCAGAGTTTCTACCTCAGCAGTAGTGATAGCATAAGCTTGGCCTTGATCCCTTGGCCTTTTCTGAGGTAAGTTCCCCTGATGCTGAGGAAATTCATTTTCATAATGTCCCATCTCCCTGCAGTTATAGCATTGAACATCGGTATCTTCTTTCTTCCCCTTGCAATCATGAGCTTGGTAGCCTTTTTTACCACACTTGTAACAAACTATCATTCCCATTAAGCAAGTACCGGGGTGTTTCTTCCCACATTTATTGTAGGATTGATATTCAACTTTTCCCATATTCCCCTTATTTCCATTCCTAGATTGATCAGCAGATCTCTTCTTCTCTTTCTTTGCTTTAAAGTCCAAAGACATAGAGAATTTATTTTCATCTTGATAGCACATGAGACAATATCTTCATATGACTAGAAGGATTATGAGACCAATGCTCGATGGAGAAACGGTTTTAAACCATAAAATAAATGATCAATATTACTCCTTGGGTTACATATATAATATGCTTCATTTATTTCTAACCTTGTAAAGTTATCCTCATACATTGCGACATTCTCATCCTCCATTTGTCTCAGACTCAGAAATTTTATTTCCATATATGCTCGATGGTCACGAGGAAAGTATTTTTTCTAAGAAAATATCTTTGAACTCCCTCCATTCCATATTTGATACTTCATTATCTTCCTTCATGTTTTGAATCAATGACCACCATTGATCAGCATCCCCAGTGAGGCGGTAAACTGCCATGACAACATTTTCCCTTTCGTTACTCCCCAAGGCCTAAAATATTTTCTCTGGGGAACTTATCCATTTCTCAACTACTAATGGATGTGTACTCCCATTGAATGTTGGTGGTTTATACCTCATGAAGCGATCTAACATTGATCCTCCTTGCTTCGAATCAAGGTGCTCCATATGGGTAAGGTTATTATTCATAACCTGAGTGAGTTGTCCCAGTATGGTGATTAGATGATTCCACCAGTTTCATCACCAGCTCCACTATAATTATCATGAGCAGGAGGGAAATCCCTACATGGAGTGTGTGCATTGATACGACTTCCATTACTTCCACTAGGCGCCATTTCTAAACAATGGAATAAACTAGATCGGTTTATAAATCAAAATACATAATTCCATACGTGTAAAACACTTAACATAAATTTAACTATTTATGGATATAATCCATAATCATAAAAAAAAATGTTTTCTTCGAGGAAGTATATACTCATAAACCCTTCATAATGATTTGTAAATAAAATGATATTTATCCTAACCATATCCCCTGGGAGTGTCGTAACAAAGAGTGCAACAAGTCTCATTGTCATGCACCAGTTCTCATTCGAGTATAGATCAAAGAGGTGTTTTCGGGTTTTACCCCTCGGTAAATCTGTACTAGAGCCACCTCTACCTGCTCGTATCCATAGAGGGATGTATTTTCATGGAAAACTCACAAAATCTCTACATTACCAAAATTCTAGGAAGTTCGTCTATACTAATCCTCAAAGTCTATCTTAGGTTTATGTGCTCTAATCAGAGTTTATCTAAATCTAGATTCCAAGGTTATTGCAAAACTTCCTCTGATACAACTATAACTCCCTATCCCCAGTTACCCATAGTTGGTGCATTATTACATAACATTGGCATGATCCCAAATGATCAAGTCTCGAAAGACCGATTAGTTTAGTAGCCTTGGAATAACTAGATACATTCATAAAGTTTACATTACATTATAAAGTGAAAACTACAACAACATCTTGTCTCCACACTCATATCCCCTTATACTATCCCTATAGGTCATTCATAAAATACTTATTCACATCCTGGAAAAAATAACACATAGAAAGAGGTGAGCTCAAGTGCCCAGTAAGGATAACAATATAGCGGAAACTTTCATAAATAAGCATAAACATTTAAGTCAACGTATAAATAAAACAAAATCCTTTTAAACTTGAACTTCAACATAATATGGCAGAAATAAAATTAAATAATTCCATTTAATTAATCACACGGATATTCTACTAATCTAATAATCACATGAAATATCAATAACCACTTTCATAATGATGGAATGCATAATGTCATACTATCATAACCACATATCCAAGCTCTCGTGTCAAGACTACAAATAATATTTTGTCAAGTCCTCGTGCCAAGACACTAGTTTGTCTCATGAGACCTAACGATTCATCGAGGATCTATAGTGGTCTCCACCCTACACTTATTAATTCCAATTCATTCCTCATATGAGCAGGTTTAAACATAACATAAACATTAGTATTAAAACTATCATACGAAATGTAAATACTTTCTCCATAAACCATTAATGGTATAAAAATAACACATCCACAGTCAAACATATCACAAAACCTTCAATATAATATGGATGTTTTTGTATCATAATAAATCAACTTCAAATAAGCTTAAAATCCATCAAAGGATGTTGACATAGATGAAATCAATACTATTTGAGACAAATATATCATTTTTTTTAAATCATTTAAAAGTCACATAAATATAAAATAAAACATTTACTTTGAAAATATTCTTATAATTTTGTAAGGTAATCTTCTAAGATTTTACAATGGTGGAAAATGGCCGCATCCACCATATAAGTTTGAAAAAGGACATTCTTACCTTAATTTTGTCGAAAAGGTTAAAAATGACCTTGTTTGGAAAATGACGTAAAGATTCCTTTATAAACTTATTATAAAAATTCAAACAAGGGTATAAATAAATTTAACCCATATTTTGTAAAATATTAAGAATGTTTTGAAATACATTTTTAAGAAACATGGATGTGGATGATAAAGAGGTCCCAGTAGATAATTATGTATAAACAACCTCTGATAATGAAGAGATTGTGAAATAAACCCTTACCTTGTAATTTTTCTTGGTTGAGGGTAGGTTAACCTTCTGTATAATATTTAAATCATTGGTATTAGATTATACAAGAATCATATACATAAATATGATATCATATATGATCTTTTAATATTTCTTTGTTAATAATATTTTAGTATTTTCGCCATTTCGGGTGTTAATTGATTCGTTTTCCTTTATATGCTTCGTTACGTAAGTCGTGTTTGTTATGGAATGGGTGTATATTATTCATATCCATTATGATAACAAGTCCTTAAACATTACTTTTAATCATCAAACAAGAATTAGTCTTGAATGGATATGATGGGGAAATGAATCTCATCGCGTTCGTGGAGACGTTAGTCCATACGTACGCACAAGCGGCAATATCATTCTTTTGATATTAAAATAATATATAATTGGATGGTATATCTTATATACAGAATCATTATCATGTTATATTTATTATTTACATCAATTACATATCATTATCATACCCATCCAAATAATAATGTTTTTGAATAACAATTACACCATGACGTGGAGACGTTAAGACGTACGTACGCACGTATGGTGACATGTAATTCAAAGGATGGATAGAATACTGAATATGGTTGTACCATATTTATAATAATATCATAGTATATATAATATAATAGAGTTATTATTTTATAAAGGAAATAACAAATAAAGAAGAAGTTGAAGAAGAAAGGAACATGAAAAAGGGTGGTGAAAACATTACCTCTTCTTCGAGTTCTTCTTTTTTATTTGATAAAAAGGGCTCCTTAGGTTGGATTTATGATCTAACTAAGTCCTCTAACTTTAACTGAGTGTGGTTTATATAGTATTTTGGAAGGTTTTGGCTGAACCAAAAGTCTTTTAAGGTGTTAATAATTGGTTAGAAGTGGAGTCCTTTTATAAGGGGGAGGAGGGGCTCTTTAAGAAAAACTTAAAGTATTAATTTATAATAAATTAATATTCAGTTTCTAATGGCTAAAAAGTAGATTATTCAAATTATAAGGTAGGGATGGGTCGAAAACTATTCAACCAATATATTTTAGAAATGTTTGGGTCTTTATATTAACCTTATTTTTTAGATTTAACTCTTAGTTAAATAGTTTGACATTTACCATGTCTCTTTGTATTTTTATATTATATAGTTAATAAACTTACTATATACTTCCAAGAGACCCCCAAGTGGTCCATTAATGATACACCTATCATGATATAATTTCTTTGGCCGAACCTTATATTTTTAGGAATATAATATCCATTAATAGTATAATACTTGTTTTAAAAACTCATTTATGTCAATTTTTACAATATTTCATAATTGATTTTTTTAAAGTCCTAAAAACATTATTAATTCGAAAGAAATTCATTTAATAAATAATAAAATGTCATATTAACCAATAAAATTCTTTTATTTCATCAAAACATTCAAATTATATTTATTTTAACTTTTATAATATTAATTATTTGACTCTTTCATTAATAAGGAAAATACTGCATCATTATTGTGTCATAAATAAATTTAATTATTAATTGTCTAAAAATTAAAATTAAAATAACATTATGTATGAAATCGTTTTATCTTTCTAATGATTGTTTATAGTCGAAAATATAACATATATAACCCTATGTAAAAAAATTTTGTCTAAAAGATATATGCTTGTGTCATTTTTGTATCTACTTTTACTTAATTAATATAAAGTGTCCTTATCACCTACAAGTGGATCCATGGGGTCCCAAAATCGAACCAAAGATTCCCATGGTCAGAAATGTATTAACCAATAAGGATAGGACATGTTTTAGAGTAATTAATTATTATTATAATATTATTTTTTTACCCTTATTTACTGAATTTACCCTTTAACCAAGGTAAATAGAATATTTACCGAAGTAATTATTCAAAATGTCTAAAAATAAAAGTTACCTGTTTAAACAATTAGTACATCCTGATTCCAAATCTGGAATCCATTTTTCCAAATTCAAAACATAGAAGTGGCAGAAATTAATTTCAAATTAATTCCCGTTGTCAAAACAAAAAGCGTGTTTTTAAGAAATAATAACTATCAAAAGATTGACACTTGTTTATGTCCGGTTTAATTGTGGAATTAATTCAAATGACCAAAATTTTATTAAATGGTAAACATATATTATAAATATAATTTATAATCACTCAAATTCATAATTTAATTCTATTAATTATTTTGATTAAAAAAGTTGTTTTTAATTAAAATTTAGTAATTTTCAATATTCATCAAAATTTAAAATTTATCCGAAAAGTACAAAAATTTCACCCTAGGATAATTTCAATATTCTGAATCCAAAAATGAAGTCCATTTTGAGAGATCAAATTTATAAAATTTCGAAATTTGGGTATTACTATTCATAACAGCTTGTTTGATTGGTCACAGTGTGTTAGAATCTCGAAATTGCATACAATGCAAGCTATTGCATTATTCAAAGGGAAACGTATCATAGAAGCTTGGGGTGTTACACTCGTCTCATGTTTTTTAACCCTAGGAGGTTCAGTTGGATTAGGATACATCGTTCGAGGAGCATCCTATCAAGATTGTTAATCGTCGTTCAAAGATACTCTGTCACCGATCTATTCCTCTAGTACGTGTGCTATGGCAGCACAGTCGTGTACAGGATGAGACTTGGAAGAGGGAGGCCAATATGCGATCACAGTGGCCAGATTTGTTTGAGATTTCTTCTTCGCCACCACGTTAGGGAAATTCAGTGACAAATTTCTTTAAGGAGGAAGTTTTTAAGAACCTAGATCTTCGTTTTAGGTATGTTTTTCCTTTTCTGGTCGTCACGCCATGTACTTTATGAGTACATGCCGTGTAATTTTCTCCCATGTGAGGCCATGTTCTGGACGTATCTTGGCCACACACACGGTGTGTAGCTATGATGTGGAGGCTGCTTAATGCATTTTATAGAAAGGGCGAGTACAGGATGTGTACTCATGAAGTACAAGCCGTGTACTTTTCTTTTTATTTCATTAATCAGTCCGGGGTCGCGTCTTAAAACTATTTTAATCTTATTCTCCACCTAATTACATCCAGAGTGTCCGAGGAGGCTGAATATTCTCCAATCCACTGATCCATCACCGGTTACCCAAATCTAACGTTGTTGTTTGCAATAGAATCGAAGTAGTGAGTTCTTGGTTCTTCTTTGACCACATTTTTGGATTCCTTCTCTTGTGAGAGTTATCTGAGGTTGAATGTTTTATACGTTTTTGTAGGTCTTCTCCGTTCTAGGTGGGTTCACAGGCTGAGGCTTGAGTATATCGATCTCCTTGGATTGAGGTAGGTGGTCTGTTGCCCTATATTGAATGTCTTTGAGTTTTTGGTGGAAAAGTGTTGGATACCCATGTATCGGGTATCTCAGGTTAGGGTTTTGATCATGTATTGTTATCTTCTTTAGATTCCATGTATGCTTGAGATTATTAAATTATTGATAATTTCTTGTTAGCATGTTTGAGGATCACCCCATGGGTGTTCCCCCATTTTTTATCACCGTTTGTCTTAGGTTGCCACTGAGGCATACCTTGTTGCGTTGTTTGCCTACCTTGATATAATTGATTGCATGTATTACCTACTGTTTGTATGATTCTTATGCATTGTATCTATTATCCAAGTAGTTTTTTTAGATTACTTTGGGCTTCTAAAAGTCAATTACACATGAATACACTACTCAGGGTTGTGGGAACCTAGTGTGATAGACTAAAGAGGGAATTGACTATTAATGGCTTCCCTGAAGAGTCTTTTATAAATTTGAATCATTCACAGGACCAACTGGAATGGGAATTTGTGCTTCCTTAGAGTGTCCTTAGTTACGTAACGAGACTATAGGGAGAATCAGACGTAAGTGATTCCTCATAGAGTCTATAGTTATTGTTGGAAGACCGTAGGGGAATTGACGGTGAGAACTTCCCAAAGTGTCTATGCCTTTGTATGTTTACTTGACTAGAGGGCTCTGCTATTGTGAGCCACCGAGAGAGTCACCATGGTTATTCTTTGGTTGGTTGTGACAATTCCACCATGCCAAAGAAAAAGCTTGAGTTTGTACTACTTGTTGTTAGGTAGTCAACTAAGATACCTATTGTGTTGTCTGCTAAGCCTTGAGAATATAGAGTTGTTTTCTAGATTCCTAGGTTGATAATTTAATGAGTGAATTAAATTAATAAATAAATGTGAATGGATATTGGTAGGATTTTTTACATTAGAGTACTCCTGTTTCTCTGCTGCATTTATTTCCTTTACTTTTTCTATATTTCTCAATGACAGTAGGGCACAGATCTTATCGTGATTTCCTACTGTGATTAGTCTCACACCCTGTTTGGGTCCAGATTTTTGGTCCAAACAGGTTATATGGTTGCCGGTTAGGAAAGGGATTGTGGCCCTTCTACTTCAGGTACATGATTTTTGGTTGGAGTTAGAGAGCATAGGACCGATCTTAGGCTTGCGATGCTGCTGGAGTTGATGTTTTCTTTTAGTGCTTTGTTCTCAGTTGTATTTCAGCAAGTTGTTGTGTTTTTTGTTTCCTTAGAAACATGTACCATGCGGCATCATTATTATAATATACATTTCTTCGGTTGTTTAGTTTTAGTAGTTGTATATTGTTTATTTCTTCCGTTATTGACTATTATTTATTGTACATTGTATACCTTACCAAATGAGGGCATTGTTTCCCCAATAACTTACCAAGTCCCTCACTGCTAGTTGGTAGCCTCTGGCATTTGGGGAAATGCGCTTGAGGTCATGTGGTGAACGGGGCATGGGGCACCAGTTGAGGGGCTCCGTATTCAGGTCGTTACATCATATGAAATAATCACCTGTATGACCAGGGGAATGGAAACATAAGAATGAGTGAGATATAATGCTTAGTAAGGGAAACATATCAATTATTCATAATGAGTAGATCTTAAATATGAGTAAAAACATGAGTAAGAGAGTAATATCAGTTAAAAATATCATGAGATCATGAGTAAAATAACTTCTTTTATCATTAAGGATCATGGGATGGGAATATAAGACCAAATGAAGGTTATTCAGATCATACATTAGAAATATATAAAAAATAGAAAATCAATGCATAAGAAAGAAAAATATCTTTATAATATGGAATATCATAAAAAAGTTGGCACATTTTTAAAATAAGTTATATATCAGAAAATTAGTGGAACAAACATAATCATAGGAAAATAGTGATAAAATATCCAAGTATGTCAAACCCTAAATGTTTTGAACAAATCCTTGTATGTTCATGAATAATTATCTCATGTGATATAAAACTATAAAAATACATTGGATGGAAATATAGGATCCCACACATAATCATCCATACAAATGAGTTCCATATAAAATCAAATCATTAACATTTTCATAATTAATTCATAAGAAGAAAATGGTTTCATAACTACTTAGAAATGGTTCCCATATAAAAAAAACATGATCACCAAAAAATATAATATATCATTTTATTTATCAACAATTACGTCATCAGAGAATAATCTTTTCAAAATAAATGAAACATCAACAAACTAATTTTTCTTAAAAAAATATTTCTTAATAACATCTTAAAATGCCATAATTTTTCGAGTCATGTACCAAAACAATTTAAAAAATGAACAAGATAAATTTCAGAAAAATTATTTGAAAAAAAAATCCAATAATAATTCCTTGAAAATATATAAATAATATGCCAAAATATGATTCATAAGGGGATAATATATGATCATTGAAAAGAAAATCCTTTGAAATATTTTAGAAATACCATATTGAAAACTCACATAGTTAAAAATGCATCAAAACCTTAGTTTTAAAATAAAGTTAAATATAAGGATTTATGGATATGAGAATTTTTTTCTACAAGAGAGATGTGATCATTTTTTGAAGTAAAAATATTTGGATTTAGTGGGAAGAATAAATTAAAAGTGATAGGAATTATTCCCACAAAAAATTCATTTCCATAAAAGAAGAAAAATTTGGTGTGAAATATGATTTATCCAAAAAAAATAAAGTGTAAATTAAACATAACATTATCATAGATTATATGAAATTCTACTGAATAGGTTTTAGATAAATAACTGTTATTATGACCCAAGGGAAGGATTTGAGTCACTAAAACCCCTTAGCCTCAGTCTCGCATAGTCAGATGTGCTCTAACCTCATGTACCAAAACAAATATTAATCACCAATTTAAAAACCTTACTCATGTATATAAAACTTGATAAAATTTATTTATAAATATTCAATATATTTTTATTAGTTAGTTATAATTTATTTTCAAAATTGGTTGTCAGAAAAATTGATCATTTTGACCTAGTTTTGTAATAGTGGTGTTATTATTCATTATTCAAAATAATTTGATCTTTAATAGATAATAAATGGTAATATAAAATATGTATGAATATTATTTTTAAATTTATAATCTCGTTTATAAAGTGTTTTGAAAATTATTGGTGATGACGAAATAGAAGACAAGCTTATTTTGGTGAGTTTAATGAATATAAGGTGACATATTAATAACATCCTTGGATATTAATATTATGAAACTATAATAATTTTGAAATATTGAATAAATTATTACTACATTTTTTTATCAATATATAACATTCCTTAATCATCCATGACATAAACATTACAACATCGGTCATGTAGGTGTAAAAACTACTTAAACAAGAGTGTGTTATAATGATTGAACGAGTAAGAGAAAGTTATTATATATTGTAAATATAAAATTTACAGAATATTTAACATTTCATAATTATCATATATCATTATTAAAATAACTCTACAAACCATAGATTATGTGTGGTTATGAAAAAATGGAATTTTTTGTTCATGGAGGTGGTAGTCACACATACGCATGATTAATGACCCCATTTCTCAATGAATGAGAGAAATTATGAAATATGAAAAATAATAATTTAATAAATTTATTTGTGATGGATAAAACCTATTTATTGATAAATTTTATCCTTGGTACCTACCTTGATATATAGTGATGGAAAACAACATACATTACATCATAGGGGGAAAACTGCATGTTCACACGATTCATGTTCTTTTGTTTTCATAGTGGATTGAAAGAAATTACTATTTGTAGTAAAATTAATATAATTACATTTACGTATAATCATGATACTTAAATAATTATATTAACATGTTTAAGAATTATTTTATGAATTATTAAAATAAAATACAACGCTAAGTGAAGGAAATACTCATGTTGGAAGCCTGAATGTTCTCTTAGAAAACACATTAGAAGAGAAGACCATAAGAAACATAAGTTGATCAGAAGCTTATGTGGGTGGGAGAGGGTTCTAGGAGGAGATAAAAGATAGAGTTATAATACTTAATTATAATAATAAGTGTAACTTGAATAGGTAGAAGTGGTATTCTTTTATAAGAGAAGAAAAAGGGAACTCTTAGAAACACCCATAATTTTTAAATAATTTCATGATACTATTCAAGGTTAAATGGATAAAAAGTTGACAAAAAGGGGATGTGGGATAATATAAGGATTAATACCCCCAACCATTCAATCATTGAGATAAGGTAATATGGATTTAAGGATTTTTTTTATACTTTTTACCTTTTAACCAAATTAACTTTTACCATGGTAATTAATTTTTAACTATTGCAATTAATGTTATTCACAAATAATAATATTGGATAATTCTACCTAATTTAAACCTTTTGGTTTAAAATTTAAAAATCATTATAATACATAAAATTTCTAATGTTGTGAAAGTTTGATTTTAAAATAAACACAATAAATTTCCTAAAAACATTTTTTTGAAAAATATAATTTTTAATATTTAAATTTACATATAAGATATACTTCTCCTAGATAAAGATTTTAATGAAATAAATTGATTTATTATAAATAAATAGGAAGCTTTATGAAAATAAAAACAAACATTTCACAATCTAAACACTTAATTATAAGAAAAGACTAAAAACTATGTTTTAATAAAGTAACATTTTAATTTAGTTGTAAAAATATTGGACATAGGATTATAAGTTCATATAATTTTTTAAAATTAATAATTTTAATAATTAAATAGATATTTTATTACATTAATTTTTTAAAAATATTCTAGGATAATCTTAATAAAATGATAAAATAATAAAAAATATAATTTTCCCAAATATCATATTCTTCGACTAAAAAAATCATTTTATGAAAAAACTAAAAAGTTCATACTAAGTAAATTTTGATGTGAGGAATTAAAAAATGAATTATATTTTATAAAAATTAAATTCTAAAATTATAAAATTTTACTTTTAATTAAAAAACATAATACAAATTAAATGTATTTTATTACAAATAACCTTATCATATTATCTCATATTAATTATTTACCTTATAGATTTTTAATGTTTTAATATCTTAGTCTTTATTATAGATTTATTAATATGTTTATCTTAATATTTTTTAGTTTTTTATAAATTAGTGTATTTTTTATAGCATGTTATCGAATATAACATCAATTTTTCCATGTATAGAATTTTATGTTGTTATATTTTACCCCTATTTAAATAATTTTTTACTCAAAATATTATTACATATTGGTAAACAATATAGGGTAATTTTCTCCCATCATAACATCTGGTTTATATATATCTTACTAAAAATTATGACTCCTTAACAAAAATTTGAAAAAATGAGTGGTCTTTTTTCACAGAACCATATCTATTTAGTCTATAATATCCATTGGTTATTCCCCATATAAGATATCGTGTTCCAGTTACATGACTTTTAAATTTAGTAAATGTGAGGGGTATAGTATATACTTCCTCAAAATTGATACATAGAACAAATCATTTATGTGGGAGAGGTTAGGAGGTTGTTCTAAGAAATAACCTACTTCTCCTACATGATCAAGGAAATAAAAGGGACTGATATACCTAGTGATTAGATAACCTTTCTTCCCAAATATACTTCCATAGAGATATCTAGAGGAATACCTTATCTCTAATATCAAACTCTATATATCACTGACAATTTTCTATATATATCTTCAATTTCCTTTTTTTCTTCTCACATATGTCATTGAATGTTTTGAATCTTCGCCTTCATTTCTTGGACAAGGTTAGGACCTATAATATTCCTCTCTCCAACCACATCCCAGCATGTCGGAGTCCTACATATCTTCCCATACGAAGCCTCAAAATGTGCTTTTTGAATTCTTAAAATGTAAAATATGGATATATTAGAACTATACCAAGGGAAATTATTGAACCTAACATAATCCAAATTCCATTGAATAAGATCAAAGTGTATCCTCCAATGTTTGGATGGTCCTCTTAGACTAAAAATCTATCTGATAATGACAAGTAGTGCTAAAAATCAACATTGTCTTTAATTCTTTCGGAATAATTTTCTAGAATCTTGAGGTAAACCATGGATCTAGATTGAATAAAATGGAAAGTGAAACCCCATACAACCTTAGCACTTATCTTATGTATATATTAAAGAATTGTTCAAGAAATAATTATTCTTTGATAGAGATAAAATGAGCTGAATTTATAATAATATTTACTATAATCCAAATATCATTATAGCCCTTATATGTTTTGGGGAGTCTCACAAAAAAAATACATGTAAATTTTTTCCCATTTCTATTTTGTTATGGGTAATATTTACAACCTAACCTTAAAATTTTATAATTAATTCATAACTTACTAGAATATCATTCATTTATATATGAAATAATTTATTTTCATATTCTTGTTATCTAACTATATGTTTATATATATATATATACATATTTGGTATTCCCTGATGAATAGATATTGGTAATATATGATCATTAACCAAAATTTCATTCTATAGTCCTGGTTTTTATGGGACACATATCTTGATTCCATAAAATATAACTCTATATTTATCTAGGATGACCTGTAGAATAATCTCTACCTTTTTTGATAGTTATAGATCATCTTTTTGGGATTCTTTTATCTTTCTATGAATGGATGGTTGAGAGATGATTTTGTAAAGATATTATTTTTCTCCTTCCATCATGATTTTAAGACTCATCCATTGTAAATACATGATTATTGATTCTTTTTCAATTCTCATCATAGATAAGATAAAATAATTAATTACTCTTAGTGAATTAGCTTCCATATTTTCCTTTCCAGGGTGGTAATTTACTAAGAAGTTATAGTCCTTGATCAGTAATAACTATCTATTTGGGTTCATCTATAGTTATAGTTTTGTGACTATATAATTTAGGATCTTATGGGAAGAATAAATAACACACTTATCACATTGGTGGATGTCTGGGTCAAGAGGAAGTCTCTAGGGCTATGAATAATTCTACTGATGGGGTTGGATGACTTATTCTGTAGGAGGTTAATACTTTGAATCAATGAAGGAGGAGTAATAATGGGGCAATTGGTTGTGCCTTAGAGGATCTTCTCTGTAATGGGAAGGAGCAGGATGGGGGGAGATAAAGAAAATATGAATGGACCGGATATTCGTTTGTATAGCAATATAGTACAAAGGGGGACAAAGAGGTTGGTTGAGTGTGAAGGAACCTTTTCAACGGCTCCAAGAAGAAGAACTAAGAAAGACAACTCATGTCTCCTGCATCCAGTATGAACTCGATCAGCTTTTAAGTGGGATAGCAGGATGATTTTTTCCTTTAAAAAAGATAGATTGGTCAAACAGCGTTGTGGAAACCAACCGCCTTTAGATCAATCAAGGAGCTTGGATGTTGGTGATTTTGGGAGGCAGCATAGACCGACTTCTGTTTGGGAATCGGCCACTGTGGAAGATGAATCCGGTATGGGATGCGGAGATGATTACAGGTACTATTATTTGTAGTACGGTGTTGTTTTCTTTTGTTTGTGGCTTTATTTCTATTATTGGTTGTGGAGTTACAGGTCTTTTGTCATTGTTCTGGCCCTACCTTGAACCTTGTTTTGGGTGTCGGAAACCCTTAATCTGACTTTTAAAATGAAAAAACAAATTATTGAGGGAGATGAGTCCATATAATTTTCAATGAAAAGAGTATTACTACTAGATCATGATCATGAGTTGGTTAGTTATTATCATGAGTCGTTAATTTTCATGATTCATAAGAATTTACCTTATCATTATACATAATAACACATCTCAAACCCTTCAAATAAGCATCACAATATATCACAAACCATTCTATTCTATAGTTTAGTGCAACTAAAGGCACTATAACCAATCCATTCTTAATCTCCCTAAATATTTCCTCGCATTCGTTTTTCTAGAGTAATTTCACTCCCTTTCGGTTCAACATGATTAGTTGACTAGATAATCATGAGAATATTCTCACCAAACTCTGGTAGTATCCGTTTAATATAAAAAAACTCCAGATCTCAACCACAAAAGTTAGTCTCGTCCATTTTTCAATTAAATCTATCTTTGATGTGTCCATAGACATACACTCACTGGTGATAACTTATTCTAAGAAGTATTCTATTTTCAACTAAAATTAAAACTTGATGAACTTGGTATGTAATTTATCCTTTCATAATCTGGTTATCACAATTCTTAAATTATATACAAGTTCTTCCATGCTCTTATAGTGTAAGAGAATCAAATTAATAAATACTACCATAAAATTCATGGTAATATCTATATATTATATTCATCAAATACATAAATATAGTATGTCCATTTCTAATCCCAAATGGAATTATTATAAATTCATGGTGTCCATACCTTGTGCAGAAAGTATTATTTTATAAATCTTCTCTCCTTACCCTCAATTGATGATATCTGGATCGAAGTTCAATCATTAAGAAACAATTTACTCATTGTAGGTGATCGAACATATAAAAATAAAGGATATATGATATTTATTCTTTATCATGATCTTGTTATGTTTACGATATTCAATGTAGAGATGCATTGATCTATCCTTCTTCTTAAAAAAACGGGTGCATCACAAGGAAAAGCACTTAGGTGTATGAATCATGTATCCATATTCTCTTTCAATTACTTCTTTAGTTCTTTCAAATCAATGGGGTTCACTTTATAAGGACTCCTTGAGATAATAATAAATATATGTGTGAGATTAATTGAAAACTAAACATCATGGTATAGTGGATGGATCGAAATTTCATTCAAAAATACATTATTATACTCTCATGAAAAAGGCATTCTATTGATTTTGAATTCATCTTTGGTTATTTGAGCCAAGATCCCATTGTTGGATATCATAAATCATATTATTGAATTTTCTTCT
This sequence comes from Viscum album, assembly GCA_963277665.1. Taxonomy (NCBI): domain Eukaryota; kingdom Viridiplantae; phylum Streptophyta; class Magnoliopsida; order Santalales; family Viscaceae; genus Viscum; species Viscum album. The sequence goes on along the minus strand of OY728164.1, from coordinate 718,760,542 downwards.
AAATTGATATCATAATCATATTTGCATTAGTATGTGATTAAAGGATGGTTGGTGAAATGAAATTATGTCTTCTTATTTTAATAATTTATATGAGCTCTATATAGGGATAACTAATCCATACCCAAAATCAAATAAAATTTAACCAAGGGAAGAATAACTAGATCCACTAGGAGTAACCTCTGATAAAATTCTATCAGATAAGAGTTATATATATTATATGATATCATTGTACCTCTAGCATTTTTTAAAAGTACTTAATAACCCATGGTTTGAGGTGGTTAATAAACATTATTGGAAAACATTTTTGATATAAAATAATTCAAATATCTAGAAACAAATAAGTAATTTTTAGATATATAGTGAATAATGAGTATACCTTACCCCACTTTATTATCAAGATGAACCTCAGAAGTAGTGATAGAATATTATCTCCCTTTCTCTCTTCATTTAAGAGTTTTCTAAGTCCAATTGTATTTAATATCTCTAGGTTTAGGGTAGTTATTTTCATAATTCCCAAACCATTTTCACTTGAGGCATTGATGTGTTGGGGGGCCATTTTCCAATGTTGTGTTAATCGGACTCTTGGAATGGCTTAAATAGTTTTTTTTCTACATGGAATACCCTACCACACATAAAACCCTTGCCATATCCCCTAAGGAAGTTTCTTGGGTGATTTTTCCCACATTTTTTACACATATTTAGATAGAATTTTGTTCCCCCATGTGTATTATCATCAAAGATTCCATGATACTCCATCTTACTTTTCTTTTCCCCAAAAGAAATACAGCCCCAAATTTCCATCTCTTCCTTTAGCACACATCGAATAATCTCCTCGTATCCTCCAAAGTCTTGTATGTATAATTACCTTTAAAGACACGGTTTTAATAAACTAACAAAATGGTCGATCATGAAAAATGTTTAGAAGATAAAATAATAGAAATACCTTATGTGCCTCATGAATATTTTTTAAAGTACCAAAAAATTCATCCTCCTTTTGTTCCAGCTAAAGTAATTCTCATTCCATATTTTTGCAAAGTTTTCAAATAAATTTCTTGATGTAGAATACTTTATTTCACTCCTCTCATTATATAGAGATTGATTCCTCCATTCTGTTCTATTCTTAATGATATTACACCATTTTTTAGCTTATCCTTCTAAATTATAAATAGCTAAAATGTCCTTATTGTGCTCTAAACACTAGGGGATAGAAAATATATTTTTAATATCATTGGTCCATTTATATACAATAATTATATTTTTAGATCCACAGAAGGAAGATGGGAATTGATCCATAAAGGATCCAATAAAAAATTATTCCATATTTTGTGTTTCTAGGAGCTCAACATGATTATTATTATAATTCATAGCCAATGAAAGTTGTGTAATAATTTCTATGAGGTTTTTTATGCCAACTCTCATCCCATTTGGAAGCTCGTTCATAAAATATCAAAATTTTCCCCCACACTCTTTATTTTCTCAATTCCACAATTCTCTCTCTATTAATTCACATAAAATATTTTTTGGGACATAATTAAATAAATTCAATGATGGAAAACAATGAGTTTAGAGAAAATAAATCATAAATGATGTACATATCCTAAATTAAGATATTGTAGGATTCAATATAATTTTTCCACAGAAATTTTCTTTCCATGTTCTCTAACGTACACATATTAAAATACATTACCCTAGTACATAAAGAGAATGTGAATTAACCAAATCTATCCTATGGGAGTGTTTAGCTAGGTTCTCGGTCATATACCCACTCATCATCCCATCAAGGTGACAATCGATTCAATTCCCAACGAACCATTTTTAGGGTGATTACACCTAGGTGAATATGTTACATAGATACATCCATATTCCATTATTAAAATAGCGGTTTACTTCTAGTGAAACATATAATTTAGGTTGTTCCAAAATATTTAGATGTTATTAAATCCGCCCAGTCGGGATCCAAGTATCACTGAGAGGGGGAGGGGGTGAATTAGTGATATCTTTTTCTTTTATATTTCCTTTATTTTTTAAAAATCCATCACCTCTTATTAAATAGTCCATTCCCTACTTAACACAATCAAAACATGCATCAACAATAACAAAAGATTTACAAGGTTCACTACTCAACAAGTGTATCTGTGTCTTTAGTATGGTACAGAAACAATCCATTACCACACAATAAATAGGAAAATAATCCTTTTATGTGGAATAAAATAAGTAGGATATAACCTTACACTCATATATCACCTTGAAAAAAAAATCTGCAAGTGTGTTTGTGCCCTCTTAGCACAAATAGGGAAAAACAATGTTTCAGTGCTTCTTAATCAGCTTTCATAGTTTGATCTTTCAAAATAATTCTACTCTCTCCAACCCAGAATCTAGTAATAATTACCTTTAACATAACATACTTCTTGTTCTAAACTCAAATCATTTTCATACCTTTTAGGGTGTCTTGCACGCAAATTTTATGCAACACGTGGAAGATTTGAATTTTTTCATCAAACACCTCTTGCATGAAACTTCAATCTTGCACTTAACTCTCTTCTTATGTGAAACTTATCCTTCTTGCGTGATACTATATTTATTTCATGGAACTCTCTTTACATAAACTTATTCCGTACTTCAGAGCTCAGTATTTCTCTAGGTTTTGAGCTTGTTAAATGAGAGGGGGTCACCTATTATTTATAGAAATCACCGACCCCCATACGCAAAACCCTGATGCATCACGCAAGATCCTAAAACATTGCAAAAAACCCCATTTAACATCACATTGGTCATGTAAGTACCTTTCACTCCAACCTCATCTTTCATGAACTTCTTGAATCTTTTGCGCACTCCATGCCTTTTCCATTTTTTAATGTTTCGACCTCTAATCATGGCTTGTGCGCATCATTCTGAACTCCTTTCAATCTTGCGCACAAAAATCAATCTTTCACATGAGTATTTTTTTAATTATTTTAATGTTTAGATATTTGAACTAAACTTACTGGAGAAATACCCAACCATATTCAAAATTTCACACATCATTCTTTTCCAAAATCACATTTCCCCATCACCAGATTTTCAGCCCCACAAATTTGGAAAACACTGGGAAACAACACCACCTTAAAATCTTCTTCGGAAATAATACCAATGCTACTTCACTATCATCATGGTTATTAAAGAAACAATAGGTTTCATTAAAAAAATATCTTCCATGATTTATATTATTTGATTGAACACCTTTATCATCATTAGATTTTCAATGGAATGTACTATAACTTCCCTGTCTTCTAGAAACATCATTATTTCCAATCAAAAACTGAATATGATTGGCATCACCTTTACAATACCTTTCCTTCTTAAGGATTGAATCAAAATTTATCATAACTTATAATATTTGTGAAATTAAAATCAGCAAAGCATCATCTGATTTTTCAAGGCTTTTACAAAATGAATTGATTATACCCTTTCTAACAACAAAAGACAATATTCCACTTCTCCATCCAACTTGGTCACAAAATTTATCCAATAATTAGACTCATTCCTAGATTTATCACTAAAGTTATCTAAGTTAATCCCCATAAAAACTAAAACTTCTCCTTGATACCAACTATCGAGACCAAATATAATCACACATAAATAATACAATGATGTCGTGATTTAAATAATACATTCCACAAACAGTCACATAAATAAAGGACTGAAAGGATTAGCATCTTGGATAATAGATACATAAAAATATTTTTAACACTTATGAACATTTCTCTATAACCATTCTACTCTATACCCTCTTCTAGACATCTCAAATAACATAATTATCTTTATAAAATGGGTAATGGAAATATGATAAGTGGGGAGCTCAAGTTATCAATGAGGTAAGTATACAAACTATTCAAAATGATTATATCTTAAATATGAGGTAAAAATTTATTAATTGAGTAATATCATGAGATCATAAGTGACAAAAAACAAGATTGATCTTTGAGAAACATAGTATATGAACATAATACCAAATAAAGTTCATCAAAAACTTGGTTGAGAAGCATATAATGAACATTAAATCAATACATGATAAATAATAATTTCATAAGAAATTGGAATAGTTTTAAAACAAGGTTCATTTTAGAAAATTAGTGGCACAAACATAAGAATTGTAAAAAATTTTGAACAAATCAAAGTATTTTTACACTTTACTTTTTTTTAAACCAAGTATGTCTGACCTTTAGTTTTGTGAAGAAATACAAGTTTGTACATGCATTATAGTATCATGAGATATAAAACCATAACCAATAAATTTGAGGGAGATATTATAACCCACCTATAATCATCCAAGCATATTAGTTCCACTTAATATCAAATCATTGATATTATTATATATAAACCATGGGAAAAAATTGGGTTCCATAAATCTTCTAAATGTTATCAGATAAAAATAATTCTCATTTTATTCCAAAAATATGATCACCCTAAAAGGGAATATATCATTTTATTTATGAAACATTAATTTATTGGAGAAGTATCCCTTTAAAATGAATGATAAATCACAAAAGGTATTTTTCTTAAAAAAGTTTCTTAATATCATCTTAAAAAGGCATAATTTTTTAGTCACATTACAAATCCATTTTTTAAAAAAAATTAAGAGGAAAAATCATAAAAAATTTATTTGAAAAAAAAAATATAATAAAGATACATTGAAATAAAATAAATAATATGTCAAAATAAAATGAATAAGTGAATAATATATAGTCATTTAAGGAAATACACTTTGAAATATTTATAGAAGTCGTTATTGAAAAAACCAGCATCATTAAAAGGATATCTAAACATTGGTTTTAAAATGAATGGAAATATAAGGATAATTAGAGAAAAAACAATTAGAGTTCCCACTAGGTAAAAATAAAATTTGAGTAAATTAAAAATGTGGATTTAGAGGGAATAATCCATTAAATAAGAAAATAATTTATAACAACCTGACTCTTTGGAAAAGGTAAGGATCGTAAGTTTTTCTTTCAAATCTTTCATTAAATCTTTTGTAATGTGTATAACATCCTAAGGAAGGTTCGGGGAGTGTCCAGGGTTTTTTCAGAGCTCGAAAGTTTGATAAATGGGAATACAAGCAGTGGCGCATGGCTTGCATATGGTCTGTGCATGGTTTGGGATAAATCATGCGGTTGCAGACAGGGGCACCTGCAGGGGCTCATGCCCATGTAGATTAGGTCGTTCGGCCATGCGACTGTTGTCTGGGAGGTAGTGAGGTGTGCACGGTTTGCACACGGTTTGGGTAAACCATGCACCTAAACCGTGCGACCCTATTCTGGGTGATTTTAGCATTTTTCCCTTATGTGTTTTATAAGGCCTTAAGCCATTCATTCTTACTCCAACATACAGAACCAGAGGAGGAGCCCGCCTTTGATCCAAAAAACCCTCTCTCACTCTTTTCTTGGTGTAGCCTTCGTCCAGAATCCGATCCTCAATCCGTCTAAGGCATTGGATCACCCTTGGTAAGGCTAACCTCACGCACCCTTATATCCTCAGTGAATCTTGGTATTCATTTTTTTATTTTACCATAGGCTCATATGCCATATTTTCAAGGCATTGGACTTGAACTCAGATCTCTTCCATCCTACTGTGAATCTAAGTTCGATATCATGTGATCCTATGTATATAGCTCTAAGGTAGGTGGTCACGTGGTTTCCATTTCAGGTTTTTGCCACTGTGAGTTTATATCATTGTGTCGTGGTTTGTATTTTGTAAAACCCCTTATTTATAATGACTTCTTCATATATAAATGACCTGTGTGGTATGAGATTGATTAATCTAACTTGGATAGGGATTTTAGATGAGGTATTTACTGGGTAAGGTAAACCATAGGTATTGTGCCTTAAGATTTTTTCCTTTTTCACCTTTAGACCTTAACAATATGTCTTAAAAGGAATTTTCCATGTTAGTCCAATGAGATGACTTGGTTAGAGGTTTGCTAATATGAGCTAGCCAGAACTCCTTGAATTAATTGAAATGTATGTTTCCTTAAGATGTGATTATGTAATAATATTAAGAGAGAAATTCCATGCTTTGTTAATGTGATATGATATAAGATGGATTGCCTTATATATTGTGATGTGAATGGTTATGCCATACTATTTTGACATGCTTCTGATAACTCGTGGGTGTGCAGGAGGAATTCTTACCCCATGCCAAATGAATCTTTGTGTAATGGGACGAGAAGCATTTATACCTCGTGCCTATATATCCTTTATGGGTGGGAGGCATTCTTCCCCACGCCAGCTACAGTGCTTATGGACGAGAAGCATTCATACCTCGTGCCAGTGATGATTATACATATGTGAGAAGCATGGATGACAGGCATGCTTACCTCATGCCAGTGATAACCTATATCTATGTACTTATACTCTGGTGATTTGTTTATACTACCAGCTTTGAGCTAAAACAGGTAGACCTACCAGGTGTCCTTCTGGAACCTGAGCGGGAGGGTTGGTTATTTACTTTTCTTCACTTACTTTCTGTCTGTCAATCACTGTTTCTTGTGAATACCTATTTGGATTACACATAGACATCGTTGGTGGTGGCCTACTGAGACTTGTCTCACACCCTACTCGGGCATCCTCCTTGGAACCCGTGTAGACTTTACTATTACAGGTACTAGTAGGGGCAAAGGCCCAGCTTCAGGTTGTTAATACATGTATGTTATAGGTGGAGATCCATATCAAAGGACTGAGCTTGGCTAGATATGCTTGTGGACTACTTTTGTTCTTTGTTCTCTTTTTGTAATACTGTATAGAATGCTTTCCAACAATTTGTACTATATCAGCATTCGATGCATCCATTTTGTATTAGACACTGCCTATGTGGCTTTGGTATATCTATCATGGTTTCTCTTACTTCTGTTGTTTGGTTTGTATGTTCCCTTTTTTCTCCTATTTACCATTGGTTGTGCTTTTGATATTTTTATTACCTTGTTGTTGTACCACTATGTACTCTAACATGGGGGTACAGTCTCCCCACTGACATACCATTACACCCCCGCTGTTATTCGGTAGCCACTGGCCTATGGAGAGATGACCCATGGGTTATGTTGCCAACCAGGCTCGGGGCTCGGGTTGAGGGGCAGCTGGGTCCAGGACGTCACAAAGTGGTATCAGAGGTTTTCTTTCTTTCTTGCTTTACTATTTGGCAATGATAGACTTAGAGAATGGGAATGCATAGAGACTTATCCATGAGCTGTGCTTGGGAATCGCAAACCTGTATACCGGGCATGAGACAAGTTTCCTATTTTATGTTGTTGTTGATTCCGCTATTTACTATTGATACCATTTCACCATTGGGTGCTTCACATGTTGTGTGATGTTATTGAGATTTTCAATGTTGGAATTTGGATTCGGGGTTCGACCCGATGAAATGAGGGTTATGCATTAAAACATGCATCACGATAGGCACAATATGATTAGGCCATGCATTTTTCCATGCCACGTTTAAATTATCAGTGAGCATTGCTTGCAGTTTATTTCTATGCCTTGTTAATATGTGTGAAACTGTGTTAACTCTTCTTGCAGTTTGATAATTGAGGAATGATGTGGCATTGGTGGGTGTCACTCTTTGGTTCATAAGGTGTATGGGCCCTTATGGATAAAAAAATACATTACAACTAAACCAATCATTTTCCAAAAAGAGAAATTCAAATACTTGATTAGCATAAGTAAATGAGAAATGACATCCAAGTGTGTTTTATCTTTCAGTTCATGAGGTGTATGGGCCCTTATGGGCTGGGAAATTCCATATCCCTGGAATAAGATAAATTTTAACAGTTGCAGGTTTTTCTAAGAATTACTATTGGTGTGGATAGGTGATCTTAGAGGTAGGAAGGCTTAGTATCTATCCTAGCTTATAGAGTTTAACCTTTAATTTGTTGGTTTCTTCTTTTGAGACGTTCGTTTGGAATTGTAGCACTATGCCTCTGAGACGTCCTCGAGTCGCGTGCGCTGAAGGCGGTGACCATCACGTTTCTGAGGTGGTAGGCCCTGAGCTGCTAGTTGATCTTCCTGTTGAGCCACCTGTGGCTCCTCTTGTTATTCTTGAGATGGGCGTTGATGCCCAATTCCTTGAGATATTTTTGTAGATGATGCAGAGTATGCAAGGTGGGGTGCAACCTACCCCGAGTATGGCAGAATTGACCCATGAGTTTCAGTCGCAGCATCCTCCTACATTTATGGGAGATGGAGGACCACTTGCTGCAAAGTTCTAGTTGGAAGCCATTCTAACCATCTTTGAGCACCTTGAGGCGCCTCTAGATCGGAGGGTCAAGCTCATAGCTTATATGCTACGAGGTTTTTCCCAGAGGTGGTGGGATGTCATCAACCAGTCAGGACAGCAGAGAGATATGATCTGGACTAATTTTCATACTGTCTTCTACAATTATTTCATTCCTCATACTTTGAGGGCTGATAGAGTTAGGGAGTTTATAAATTTTCATCAAGGGACCATGACAGTCATGGAATATTCGTGCCATTTCACTGAGTTACAACATTTTTTCCCTACACTAGATGTTAAGGATCTCACGGCCACTATGTGTTTTGAGGATGGGATGTGTAACGCCATCTAGTCATAGGTTAATGTGTTTAGGTTGATGACCATTTTGGAAATTTTCGATCAGGATTTGATTACAGAGAGAAATATGAGAGATGTAGACAGTGAAAACTAGGGAGGTTCAACACCTAAGGTTTCTAGTGGATTCGCTTTAGGGAAGAAGCGGAATTTTGAGGACTCTCATGGTGTTATTAGTGGTCAAACCCTTTCCTTAGGTGGTACTTATATCTATCACCAATGTGGGTTCTAGGACATATGAGGAGGCAGTGTACGCGAAATCTAGTGAAGTACAAAGGTTGTGGTAGGTTGGGTCATCCCCACAGTTTCTGCAGGACTTTTCCCCCAGGGCCTAATGAGCAGGGATCTATACTTAATCCATGATCTTGTTCTAGATCGGTAGGATCACGTCAGTCAGGAAGCTGGAATACCATCAGCCAATCAGGTCGTGGCGGCAGTCGAGGCAGAGGTAATCCGGTGTATGACTCTCAGCACCAATAGGGAAGGTCTGCTCAGGGTAGCCAGGCTGTGACTCAGGGCCGTGGTACCGGCCAGTTTTATGTAGTCGAGCCTACACCACAGGAGTAGTACGCCGGACCATCTATTGTAGGAGTTATGATTCTAATTGCCTCTATGTTAGTATCTATTTTGATTGACACAGGTGCTTCTCACTATTTTATATCAGAGGTGATTATTGGATGTTTGGGCCTCGACGTTGAGTCATATCATGGTATGATCACGTTAGATACCCATTTAGGTATCCATTTATAGGGTGTTCATCATTGTTAGAATTTTCCCCTCGAGGTGGGTGGTTACCTTTACGTGTGGAAATTGTATGTTTTGGATATGACAGGTTTTGGTGTAATAATCGGGATGGACTGGTCAGTTCCCTATAGAGCTCTGGTTGACTGCTATCCTCAGATAGTGTCATTTACATCACCAGAGTGTGACATGCATATGCATAAGGGATAATGATATCTTAGTGCGGCATGAGAAGGACCAGAACACTAGAGTTTAAGTGGTGTCAGAGAATAGGTTTCCAGTCTTTATCTCGATGACTAAGGGTTACAACCCTCAGTTTACCCTCCTGTGGTGGAGCATTTCAGAGATGTCTTTCCTGATGATTTATCTGGTCTACCTCCAGTGCGAGAGGTGGAATTTACTATTGATCTTATACCAGGAGCAACACCAATGACCTTTCCTCCATATAGTATGGCACCTAAGAAACTTCTAGAGCTCAAGAGTCATCTAGAGGACCTGGAAGAAAAAGTCTTTATACGTCCCAATACTTCTCCTTGGGGATCACCGGTTCTCTTTTCCAAGAATGCAGATGGTACCCTTCGTCTTTGCGTGGATTATCATAAGTTAAATTAGCTGAATATTAAGAATCGGTATCCTTTACCTCTAATTGAAGACCTCTTCGATCAGCTCCAAGGATCGAACGTGTTTTCAAAGATATATTTGAGGTCGGGCTATCACCAGGTGCATGTTAGGACTTCAGACATACCTCTAATGGCATTCAGGAGCAGGTATAGTCTCTATGAGTAACTGTTCATGCCGTTTGGGCTTAAAAATACACCTGTAGTGTTTATGTCTCTTATGAATCGGATTTTTCACCCTTACCTTGATACTTTTGTGGTTGTATTGTGGATGATATCTTAGTCTATTCATGATTGAGACATGACCATGAAACCCATCTTGAGATCATCCTGAATACCCTAAGAGAGAATCGGCTTTATGCTAAGCTCATTAAATGCCACTTTTGGATAGATAAGGTTCACTTCCTGGGTCACATTATTTCTGAGTCTAGAGTTTTTTTTGACCCTGAGAAGGTGAGTGCTGTAATTTATTGGGAGTATCCCAAGAACATATTTGATATCAAGAGTTTCTTGGTGATTCCTGGATATTATAGGTGGTTCATTCAAGACTTTTCATGCCTAGAAGCACCAATTACAGCTTTGACCAAAAAGGGGGTGAGATTCGATTGGTCAGAACCTTGTGAAGTATCCTTTTAGGAACTGAAGGGCATACTAACTTCAGAACCGATACTGATCTTGCCGAAGCCAGGAAGAGCTTATATGGTCTATTTTAATGCATCAGGTGTTGGGATTGGAGCTGTCTTGATACAGGATGAGCGAGTCATGGCATATGGTTCTCGTCAGTTAAAGCCTCATGAACGGAATTATCTGACGCACGACCTCGAGCTCGCAGCGGTTGTACATGCCTTACGCTGTTGGGGACACTATTTGTTGGGAGATCATTTTTTGGTATTCACTAACCACAAAAGCCTCAAATATATATTCACTTAGTGGGATCTAAATCTCAGGCAACGCAGGTGGGTCAAGTACCTGCAATCCTTTGATTTTGAACTGGCCTATACTCCTGGGAAAGGAAATTCAGTAGCGGATGCGCTGAGTCAGAAAACTCAGTCACAAGTGGTTCGGGAATCTAATGAGGAGTGGAATCTGATATCCCTATTTTCATAGATGCACATTGAGGTTCATGATGGTTAGGGTCAAACTGTTCTCTCAGCCTTAGTGGTGACATATACTCTTTTGGAACGGGTCTGGGCAAGACAATTATCAGATCTGGAAGGCCTTGTTTTACGAGAAAGTGTTGCTGATGATGCCTCTAAAGATTGAACCATGGATTAAGGTGATATTTTATTGTTCCATGGGCATGTATGGGTCCTATCATACATCAGAGAGGAGCTGATGAGGGATTTCCATGCCTCACCATGGGCAGTTCACCCAGGTATCACCGAAATATATCCGGATTTGTGACAATAGTACTTGAGGCCTAACATGAAGTAGGAGATAGCTGGTTTTATCACCCGTTGTTCCGCCTTTTAGTAGTTGAAGGCGGAACATCAGCGTTTGGTAGGGATTTTGCAGCCGTTGTCCATTCCATAGTGGAAATGGGACGATGTTTCTATGGACTTTGTAACCATTTTACCCAGGTCACCTCATGGCAATGACGCAATATGGGTTATCATTGACCGTCTGACAAAGGTCATGCATTTACTACCTGTGCAAGAGACCTTCATGGTTGATGACTTGGGAAGAATCTATGTTAAGGAAATAGTGCACCTTCATGGGGCACCATGTTCTGTTGTCTCAGACGGAGATCCTCGTTTTACATCTCGGTTCTGGGAGGGTTTACAGAAGGCCTTGGGTACGTAGGTACTTTTGAACACAGCCTATCACCCGCAGACTGACGGACAGACCAATCGGACCATACAGGTACTAGAGGATATGTTACATGCCTGTGTTCTCAATTTTGGAGGTTCATGGGAGAAACACATTTCTCTTTTCGAGTTCAGTAATAACAATAGCTTCCAGGATACCATTGATATGGCTCCATATAAATCCTTATATGGTAGGCCTTTTTGCTCGCCTTTGTGTTGGCTTGAAGTGGGGGAGGCAGCTGTTCTAGGACCATGTCTTGTGCAAGAGACTACAGAGCAGATACAGAATATTATGAACCATATGAAGATAGCTCAGTCTAGACAGAAGTCCTATGCTAACAAGCACCAGCAACCTCTTGAGTTCGAGGTTGGGAATCAGGTTTTCTTGAAGGTATCACCCAGGTTGGGGAAAAGACATATACAGAAGTAGGGTAAGCATTCACTGAGGTTCGTAGGACGCTTTGAGGTGAAGAAGCAGATTGAACACGTAGCTTACCAGCTTTCACTTCCTTAGAGATATCAGGCCATGCACAATTTTTTTCATGTATCTCAGCTATGCCTGTACCTTTCAGATCTAACTCATGTTTTTCATCCTAATGAGGTTGAACTAGATATGGATGTTTCCATTGAGTAGTATTCGATGTGAATTGTTGACCGGAGCATGAAGACACTTGGTGGTAGGTATGTTCCAATTGTACTAGTGCTATGGCAGAAGGGTCGGGTACAAGATGAAACCTGGGAGTGGGAGGCTGATATACGTTCTCAAGGGCCTGAGCTTTTCATTGATGACACCTATGTACCCTCGAAAGGCCAACTCGGGGACGAGTTGCTTTAAGAAGGTGAGGTTGTAACAACTCGACTCTTCAAAAAAGGTATGGATCATATGTTTTGATTTCAAATATTTCCATAAAGCTTTTTTAATGTTTCTAACATACTAAGGAAGGTCTGAGGAGTGTCCGGGTTTGTTTGGATCCCAGGATTTTGAGAAATGGGCATACAGGTAGTGTTGCATGGTCTGCGTATGGTCTGCACATGGTTTGGGATAAATCGTGTCACTACAGACAGGGGCACCTACAGGGGCGCACGGCCATGTGGACCAGGCTGCATGTCCATGTGGCTGTTGTCTGGGAGGCTGTGAGGTGTGCATGGTTTACGCACAGTTAGGGTAAACCGTGCGCCTAAACTGTGCAACCCTATTCTGGGTGATTTTATCATTTTTCCCATACTTTGTTTTACAAGGCCTTAAGCCTTTATTTCTTCCTCCAGTGGATAGAACCATAGGAGGATCCCTCCTTTGAGCCAAAAACCCCCCTCTCACTCTTTTCTTGGTGGATCCTTCTTCTGAAATCCGATCCTCAATCTGTCGAATCCATTAGATCACCCTTGGTAAGGCTAACCTCACGCACCCTTATTTACTCTATGAATCTTGGTATACAATTTGTTATTTTACCACAGGCTCATGTGCCTTATTTTCCGGGCATTGGAATGGAAATCATATCTCTTTCAACCTACTGTGAATCTGAGGTCGATATCAAGAAAGCCTAAGTCTACAGCTCTAAGGTAGGTGGTCATGTGGTTTCCATTTCAGGTTTTCGCCACTGTGAGTTTATATCATCGTGTCGTGGTTTTTCTTTTCCCAAACCCCTTATTTATAATGACTGATTCATATTTAAATGACCCTTGTGGTATGAGATTTATGAATCTAACCTGGATAGGGAGTTTAGATGAGGTATAGACTGGGTAAGGTCAACCATAGGTGTTATGCCTTATGATTCGGTCTTTTTCACCTTTATACCTTAACGATATGTCCTTAGAGGCATTTTCCATGTTTGGCAAATGAGATGAATTGGTTAGAGGTTGGCTAGGATGAGCTAGCCGGAACCCCTTGAATGAATTGAAATGTATGTTGCCTTGAGATGTGATTATGTGATATTTTTAAGATTGAAATGACATGCTTTGTTAATGTGATATGATATAAGATGGATTGCTTATATATTGTGGTGTGAATGGTTATTCCATACTGTGTTCACATGCTTGTGATAACCAGTGAGTAGGCGGGAGGCATTCTTACCCCGTGCCAGCTGAATATTTGTGTAATGGGACATGAAGCATTTATACCTCGTGACTATATATCCTTTATGGGTGGGAGGCATTCTTCCCCAAGCTAGATATTGTGCTTGTGGATGGGAATCATTCATACCTTGTTCCAGTGATGATTATTTTTAGGTGAGAATCATGGACAAGAGGCATTCTTACTTCAAACCAGTGATAACCTATATCTATGTACTTATACTCTGGTGATTTTTTTAGACAACCAGATCTGAGCTGAAGTAGGTAGACATGCCAGGTGTCCTTTCGGAACCTGAGCGGGAGGTTTGGCTATTTACTTTGCTTCACTTACTTTCATTCTATCACTCACTGTTGCTTGCGAACACCTATTTGGATTACACGTAGAAACCTTTGGTGGTGGCCTACTGAGACTTTTCTCCCACATTACCCAAGTGGCCTCTATGGCACTCGTGTAGACATTACTACTTTAGGTACTAGTAGGGGAAAATTCCCATCATCAGGTTGTTAATACATGTATGTTCTAGCTGGAGATCCAGAGTAGAGGACTGAGCATGGCTAGAGATGCTCGTGGACTACTTTTGTTCTTTGTTCTCTTTTTGTATTACTGTATAGCTTTCTTGCCATAAATTTCTACTATATCAGCCTTCCATGCATCCATTTTGTCTTAGACACTGCCTATGTGGCTTTTTTATATCTATCAGGGTTTCTCTTACTTCTATTGTTTGGTTTGTATATTCCCCTTTTTCTCATGTTTACCATTGGTTGTGCTTCTGCTATTTTTATTACCTTGTTGTTGTAATATTGTGCACTCTGACATGGGGGTACAGTCTCCCCACTGACTTACCATTACACCCCTATTTCTAGTCGGCAGCCCCTAGCCTATGGGGAGACGAGACATGGGTCATGTGGACAACCGGGCTCAGGGCTCAGATTGAGGGGCAGCAGAGTCCGGGACGTCACAGAAATATTATCAACAAAATTTCATTTTAAAAAAATAATAGATTCATTAAGGAAGAATAATTTTGTGTGAAATTTGATTTTACTAGATAATAATGTGTAAATAAAACATAAAATTCTCATTATTTTTATATTATCATACTTGAAGTGTTTTTAGACAAATAGAAGTGGTTTTGTCCTAAGGGGAGGATTTGAGTGACAAAAAACCCTTACCATTACTCCCTCTTATTTGAATGTAATTTAACCTATTGTATCACAAAAATAATTACCTTTACCACCTATTTAATAACATAATTAATATGTATAAACTTTTATAAAATTTATTTATAAATATAAAATACATTTCTATTAGTTAGATATCATCTATGATCAAAATCGGGTGTCAAAAAACTTGATTATTTTAAACTAGTTTTCTAATCATGGGGTTTTTTCATTATTATCAAAAATTTAATCATTAATAAATCATACTAGGTACAATAGTAGGTTTCTTGAAATTATTCATAAATTTATAATTTCATTTCTTAACTGTTTGGGTAATTTGTATGATAATGAAATCAGAGACAATCTCTTTTTAGTGATTTTAATAAATAAAGGGGGATATATTGATAACTTAATTAGATATTAGTATTATAACTCCAAAATTATTAATAAATATTTTGTAAATTATTATTACATTTTCTTTCCATAACATAACATCCCATAAACATCCAGGGTATAAACATTACAACATCACCCATGTAGGTTGTAAAAATGACCTAATCAAAAGTGTGTTATAATGATTGAATGAGTAAGACAACATTTTTAAATGATAATAATATAACCTTTAAAGAATCATAAACATGTAATAAAATTATATGTATTCATTAAAATAGTTATTCTTACAATTGAATATTATTGGTTGTAATAAATGCAATTCGTTGTTCCTGGAGGTGGTAGTCTGCACGTACGAATGATTATTGATCCCATTTCTTAATGAATGGGTGGAATGATAGTATAAGAAAAATTAATATTTAACAATTAAATTTTTGACATATAAAACCAAATTATTTCTAAAATTCGTCCTCAATAACTTCCTTGTGATATGGTGATGGAAAAAATGGCATCCCATCTTGGAGACGATAGCACGCACATTTACACAATCGATGTTAATTTTGTTTCTTAGTGGATAGAAAGAATTGAATACTTTTTATCAAACCAATATAATGAAATTTTCGTATAATAAGGACACTGATTTATTTCTATTAACAATTGTATAAATTATTTTAGTAAGGAGTAGAATAAAATGAAAACTAAGAGAAGGTAATATGCACATTGAAATCTTGAGTTTTCTCTTGGAAAAATCCTTAGAAGTGAAGGCATTAAGAAAACATAAGGTGGCCATAAGATTATGTAGGTTGTTAAGGGTTATTATAGGAGAACAAAAATAATATTTTAAAGGACTAATTATAAGGTTATGTATAGATTTAAATGATTAAAGTTTTATCCTTCTATAAGATAAGAAAATTTCACTCTTAGAAACATCTGTCATTTGATTACAAGGTCATGACATTATTCAAGGGTCAATTGTTCAAAATTTGGAAAAGAGGGGGTTTGGGATAATATAAAATTGAATATACTCACATCCATTCATTTTGATATAAGGAAATAGTTATTTATGTTTTTTTACTCTAAACGTTTTTCCCAAATTAACTTTTAACTTGGTAAATAATTTTTAACCTTAGTAATTAACATTAATGAAAAAAATTAAGGTTGGATCCTTTTACCTTATTTTAAAATTTTGATTTCAAATTTAAAAATAATTTTAAAACATAAAATTTATAATTGTCTAAAAAGTTAATTTAAAAATAAACACACTTAATTGTGTAAAATAAGTTTTTCAAAAAATAATATTTTTATTTTTTAAATATATATATAATACATAATTATCTTTTACACTAATTTTAATAGAATGAAATTATGTATAGTAAAAAAATAAACGGTATGAGGATTTAAATGAAATATAAATCCAAATTTCATTATTTAAACACATAATAAGAGGAAAATACTAGAAATAATTTTTTATTAAAGTAATATTTTAATTTAGTTTTAAGAATATTGGACATCGGATTATAAGTTCATAGAATGTTTTTAAATTCATAATGTTATTCCTTAAGTACATATTGTTTTAATTAATTTTTTTTTATTATTTTAGGATAATATTATATAATGATACATTATTGAATATTATAATTTAAAAAACGTATTTTTTTATTGAAAATCATCTTTTTTAGAAAAAAAACTCATAAATGAATAAGTATATTTTTATGTGAGGAATTTGAAAATAACATTTTTCAATTTTAACTCATGTTAATTATTTTCCTTTTAAATATTTAATTTTTTTTCATATTAGTATGTAATATATATTTATTAATAAATTTATCTTAATAAGATATAGTTTTGTCTTTAGGTATAGCATGTGATGTAAGATATATAATATAACATCAGTGTTAAAAAGTATTGAATTTTGGGTCATTACACACATGATCCAAGAATTTTTTTCTTCAAGAAAATTTTATAAAAGATATTTGATGATGGATAAAAAAAATAGACTGTACCAAGGTGTATAAAACATGTGTGTTATCCATTATATCTAAAGAAGTAGAATATTAGGAAGAGGCCATGTATGGAAAGATAAAGTGGACTAATATCCAAATATCCCAAAAGGTAGTAGAATATATGACTACCATCATTATGGTATGACTAAAACAACTAATCATAACCCCAATTCTATATAAATCTCCCACAATAGGACTTTTTACTTTCCCTCAAACAAAAATCTAATACAATTTTTGCAAGAAATATAAAAGATAAATAGGGGTTCCAAAGGATTCTAAAAAAATTCCATACTCATATATACTTCACTCTCATTATATTGGAAGAATTGTCACTATCCCACTAAATGAGACAATGTGAATCATCCCACTAAACAAGAACATGGTTATCATAACACGAAATGAGACCACATAAATCATCCCACCAAACACCACCATAGGAAAAGTCCCACCAAATTTTTAATTATGCATGCCTTCACAGTCTGTTACTATTCTAGTTTTGGTGGTTAGAGGTGTTAAGGGGAGGTTCTAAGAGTTTTTGTTGGATTTTGGAGCTATAGTAGGGATTCTGTTAGAAGTTCAAGATTTTTAAGTGGAATAAATGGTGTGTAATAGTGGTTCATAAGTTATGTAGTTGTATGGTTCATGTCTTGGAAATTGTAAGGGGGAATCCATGAGGTGGATACATGCTATGTAAGTAGAATCCAAGACATGTAATAAATAATGACTGAGGAAATTATTTTTTATAGAAAGATGAATTTTTTGAATTTTTTGGAATCAACGCCATGTATATATATTACACGATGAAAAAATGGTGGGTTTCCACCTTTTAAGTTCTTTTCCTTGCTTATTTTTTTATTTAGTCTTACCCGTTCCTTCTCTTTGATTTCAGATGTGCCCTAAGATCCTTGGGATAATCTTATAGCCCCCTTAATCACTCTTTTATCTATTGGTTTGGTTATTATTTATTGATGATCCATGGTTGATCAATGGTTTCTAATTTCCAATTGTGGTTGGCATTTTTTCTTCACCCTGTAGTGTACAGATAGTTGGAAAAGCTTATTTGAGGTTGGTAATCCATCATTTCTCTTTATTTTGTATCATGCAGTAATGGGTTTACACTTTTTTATTTATAGGATGTGGTTGTGTTAAATTAATTAAAGATAAATAATTACTCAATATATATTTAAAGGGGAAGGAGAATGATTCGCATGGTTTACGGATTTGATATTACAATGAAATAATGGATTGTATGAAATTGAATCCCCATAGAAAATTGTGTTCTTTGGAGAATTTATTTACACTGAATATTATGTGTTTAAATTGATGTGTCTATTTTAATTGTTGTGATATCACCCTAAAATGGAATTTTTCTAACAAGTTATATTTAGCGAATGAAATGGTTTCCCTAAACTTATGGATTGTGTGATAACAATCCAAAAAAAGTGGAATGTGAGAGAAATACCCTTTGTTAAATCTGTAAAATTATTCTTTGATGTGTAGTGATGTGTGGATGTGATGTGGGGTGGTGATGTTCATTTTAAATGTGGTGTGGGGATGATGGGTGTGATGTGGTCATTCTTTTAGGGCAGAGATGTGGTGGTTGTTTTTTTATTTTCGGGAGGTAATATGGTTGTTGTTTGTCTATGATATCGGGGTGGTGAGGTGGTGGATTATTGTCTGTTATTTTTGGGCTATGAGGTGGTGTTTTTCTAGTCGTTCTTTTGGGGTGGCTATGTGGTGGTTGTTTATATGTGCTTTTGGGGTGGCGAGGTGTTGGTTGTTTATTTGTTCTTTTGGGGAAGCAAGGTTTTGGTTGTTTGGATATGATTTTTAGGTGGTGAGGTGATTGTTTTTTCTATGATTTTGGTGCGGTGAGGCAATTGTTTTATTGGAATTATGATCTTCTTGTAATGTGTGGTTTCTTGCTCTATATGCCCGAGTAGTGATCAAATAATTATTTAATAAGTATAGAACTGATTGCGGTCTGGTTGGGTTAGTGGGTTAAAAGTGATTAATGAAAAAATAAATGATGGAATGTGTGGAAAAATTTGGTTTATTCATAATAATTAATGATTGGATTGGATTGGATAATGTAAATTGGTTTGAAATGTGAAATGGGGCATGTGGCTTGTTGTATGCTGTTATGCATTTAGAGGAGGCAGTAAAAGTGGGGATGTTGTGAGTTCGTTAGAGTTTGTTTAGGAAACCATATATTGGTCTTGTGTATGAATATATGTATATAATTTCATATTATTTTGATTTCTATATATACCCCACCTACATCGAGTAATATATTTTGAATCCCATATATTCACACTGGGGGTTTTCACAAGAAATGATGAGGATGGATGGATAGCTACCAATTATTTTCTACTCTATCATCTAGGTGAGTAGATATGAATAGGTTGTGATGGTTGGACATATATTAGTAAACTAGGTAATATCCCACGTTTTTTCAGGGGATATGTGATGACCATGATATGGGTGATTTCCCATGTGTTTTTGGGCAAGATGTGGTTTTTATTTGTTGTGGTGAAGCTTATGGTGGGGTCATTCATAGTATGATAAGGGCACGAGGTTATCATTCTTCAGGTTTATGATACACTACTACTCTTTTTATGGTTGTGATATGACAGCCTAGGTGTTTTGGAATCATATATTATTTGGACATGCTAGGGAGTGGTGGACCATGTTTCTTTAGGAGTGATGTGATATGACCATGCTATAGGGAAGTGTTTTATCTTATTTGAAAGAGATAAAGGAATTAAGACATATTTTGTTGGGGTGTAAGAGAAGAAAGTCATTTGTAAAGTGGTATGGGGTACCCTTTGTCGATATGCTTCTTATTATATTATTATTCATAGATTTCTTTATTTTGTGAGTGTTCCTTGGTGATGTTGGTATTGATAATTGATCTATTTAGGTGTTGTTGGTCATACTATTTTCTCACAGGTGCATTAGTATTCTTCTTTCACATGTGCGCAAGATGATTTTGTTTTCCTACTAAGAATACTTGTATGATCACCCGACGTATTTAAAAAAATATATGTTTTCCAGGGGGTTATTTGGACCATGTTAAACATTACAATCTTTGACCTTAGATAAAAATTATGTCACTAAATTATATTTTCTTTTTGGTATTTACTTTGGATACTTTTATTTGTATAAACTTTATTTATATATGTATTTTGGGATAGTTTTTAGTTTCTTTTATATTATGTCATATAGTTTTTTGTTGATGATTCATCTTATCTCTTGATGCCACATAATTATATAGGGTAATGCCTCCAAATTTTTTATATTTTTATACCCACAGTGCTAATCTCCATCCTAGGGCCTTTTGGAGGTGGGACAATGGGGTTTATTAACTCTCTCCCCTCATTCTGGTATCTTTAGAGGGACGGGATCATGACAAAGTAGTATGAAAGGCTGATTTTTGAGAGATAGGATGGATTTTCAAGTTAAGAATAGTGATAATTTCATAGGTTGGTATGGAAATAGTTTTAGTTGACCTTAGTGTGTGACATGGGCTAGGGAGACCATCTAGGAAATGGAATTTGAGGGGCCCCCATGATCCAGTGTAAGGACTTTGAAGTTATTTAATGACCAATTAAGGTGGTGTTATTTTTAGTATAGAGGCCTTAGAGAGGTACATGAATCATGAATACTTATGATCCTATTTGATTTGGGTTGTTTTTGGAAGGATAAAAATGAATAAATATAAATAA
Organism: Viscum album; assembly: GCA_963277665.1. Classification (NCBI taxonomy): domain Eukaryota; kingdom Viridiplantae; phylum Streptophyta; class Magnoliopsida; order Santalales; family Viscaceae; genus Viscum; species Viscum album. The sequence continues at coordinate 718,739,429 of OY728164.1, read as the reverse complement.
ATAAAAAAAAATAAAATTCAATACTATCAAGCTTAGGATGTTCTTGTTTTCTTTTCAGTTATAGCTCCTAGAATTCATCTGTGTATGTCTTTGGTAGTTGAGGTTTATTAGGATAATATGGTTGATTGTTTGAGTCTTTACCTAATTTAAGATAATTATTCGTTGAAGAAAATATTGTGCGCTATTATGAGTCATAATTTGGGGAAGTATGAGGGAAGTGTTTCATATGTGGAGATTGGGAGATGGATGAAGGAGTTCAAGATTTCTTTCAGTTCGATGTAGGCCCCAATAGAGTACTGGTTAATTTTGATTGTCAATAATATGAGAAGATTTTCATTTTAATGGTGGTTTTTGTATCTATGAGAATTTAAGGTGGTAGAAGTTTTATGGGTTGACCTTTAGAAGGAGTTCAAGGAAACTTTACTTTCATCGACCATGATGGAAATGAAGATAAAGAAGATTATTTCTCTTCATTAGGGGATTATGTCAGTGCGGGAGCTGGGATTCAATCTTGAGGACCTTATTTATTTTTTCCCAAATATTTTTCTAGATAAGGAGTCTCGTGCTTGATATATTTAAGAGTAACTTCTTCCTTCTATCTGGTATGTAGTTACTCTTTTTACGTTTCCAACGTAACTGGATGTTCCATAAATGGAATAGATGATTGAGAAATGCACTTGTGAGTAGGATTTCCATGATTGGAACAACTAGGGTTCCTCAAGGAGAATTATTTTTGATATAATGTATTAGGGGCCAGGGCCTTTGAGGTTTCAACCAGTAGGGAGTCGACCTCAGCAGTTTTCCTTTCATATTTCTAGGGCTAGTGGTTTCTATTATTTTCATTGAGATGGTATGAAAATTTGTTCTGTTTTGGGGTATGTGGACATCTCTAGAACCAGTACCTTGTAGTTATTTGAGATAAATTTGGTGGAGGTGGATAGGTTTGGCACCATCCTTAGTATCTGTTATCTGTGAGACCATTTCAGTAATAGGGGAAGCATGTTTATGATCTGTCGAGGGGAGATGGAGAAATTAGAGTCCAAACTCCGTATATTCCCTATATTTATGGACCCTAAACTGAGCATGATCATGGGGTAGTCTTCAGAAGAGAGATATATGATATGGGTATGGATAGTCGCATGTAGTGGAGGCGGTGGAGCCAAAGGGTCCAGATATCATCAGAGGTACGATCAGTGTGTTTAGTACCTTTGTTTTTTGACTTGTTTGATTTAGGAGATTCACACTCATTTATTTCACACACTCTAGTCTATCCTCTAGGACAATAAATAGATTGGTTTTTCATTCCCCTGGTGTTTACTATTCTAGTCTGAGGCTAGACCATCATGTTTATTGAGTGCTAGGGGTGTGTACTGGTGATGGGTCCACATCAGTCCCATGGGGATCTTTTCTAGCTACCGATTTATCTATAAGATGTTATTTATAGAATCTATTGGTTATATTCTATAAATTCTATTATCAAATGATTCCAAATGATAATCATGTTATCAAATGTTGATAGATAGTGTGTGTTTTCTGTTGGTGAATGGGGTAGTCATGTGGTCAATCGTTATGTGGAGCTCTTTCTTTCTTTGATGGATTAATGTTTTGGGGAATTAGTGGATATTGGGAAAGAGTAGGTCCCTAGGGTCATTGGGGAGTTTCTCTATGTTTTCCCCAAGGATGTTTTGGGTCTACCCCCTCAACATGATGTTCAGTTTAGGATACATTTTCTAACTAGTGCTTCTTAGATTTCTCCATGGGTTGATTTAGTGTTGTTCACTAAGAAGGTTGATGGTAGTCTGAGGTTGTGTATAGACTATCAGATGTTGAATTAGATAACAGTCAAGAATAATTACCCTCTTTCAGGAATCGATTGTCTTTTTAACCAGTTGAGAGGGGCAATTTGTTTTTCTAAGGATGATATGGAGTCTGCTTAAAAATAGTTGTCGGTGAAGAAGGGTGCTATCCAAAAACTATCTTCATATACAGATATGGGAACTTTGATTTTTTTTAAAGTTAGGTCAATTGGTGTTATGAATGACACATTTATGTTCATGGTGCTAATGAACTTCATGTTCAATGACTTCATGAACTGGTTCATTATTGTATTCATTGATGATATCTTATTCTCTTAGAGGACAGAGGAGGAGTATGTGAAGAATATCAATGTTTATTTATAGGTCTTTTCACACCACTATATTTATGGGAAGATGTTTAACTGTGAATTTTTTACACTAGAGGTGTGTTTCCTTGGATATTTTGTGTCTCATAAGGGTGTGTCCGTAAACTATTCAAAGGCCAAAAAAAATTTCTTGTGTATCACCTATGAATAAGGTAAAGGTTAACAGTTTTCATAGTCTTATAGGATTTTAGCTAAGGTTTTATTCCAGTTTATCTTAACATACATCCCCATTGATATAATTTAATAGTAAGGACTAGGATTTTCTATAGACTGGTCAGTTCTATGAAGTGTTTGGTTACTTTAAGGGTAAGTTGGATAGTGCTCCAGTGCTTCAGTTTCCTGAGTAAGGAGTGCTGCTTTAGGTGTTTCGTGATGATTCCTACATGGATTTGGAATGCATATTGATGAAGAAGAGGGACGAGATCCCTTATGGGTATATGAATTTTTTTCCCCATTAAAGTAACTATGAAACCCATGATCATGATATAGTATTGGTTGGGTTTTTACTGATTTTTTTTGTGACATTAATTCATTGGGAAGCACTTTATGGTATCCACATATCACAATTGTTTAAGGTATATGTTTTATAAGTGTGATCTAAATTTGTTGAAGTAAATGTGGATGGATTTTCTTTAATGTTATGATTTTTATGTCTCATAAACCTCAATAAAAATGGACTATTATGGTCAATTATTTGATCCAAAAGTCAGGGAAATATGTTGTTTGGGAGTCTTGGGATATTTGGAGAGAAATGGGGGAGTTAGAAGACTTGAACTTAGATGAAAGGGAGGTTGACAGTAGATGATTATTGTTTTAGATTATGGCTTAGTATTTTTTTATGATGTAGGAAGAGGAGTCTCGGTGGGTAGACTCAAAGTCATAGGTGATGTGTGATTGTGTTGGATATGGTGTTGCTTGAAGGGGATGGTCGAAGGATGGTTGTAACTAGATGTTATTTCATGGGAGATTTTTTTTCTGATATTGAAAGCTGAGGGAGTCATTATTTTTTTCATATTTCTCCTTTATAAGTACACCCATTGGTTTAAAATATGTTTTGTATCTTGGGGATGAATTTTTGGTGGCCTCGGATGAAAATTGTGGTGGTGGAGTTTGTGGAATGGCGTTTGGTTTTCTAGTATTTAAAGATTGAACATCATGTTCCTTGAAGTTTTTTACACCCTTTGGATGTTATTAAGTGTACATGGGATCAAAATATAGATAGATTTCATCATAGGGTTACCCTGAGCTCAGGGAGGCTGTGATGCTATCTGGGTGATCGTTGATCGATTAATGAAATAGGCCCACTTTTTAGCGATCTAGTAGTCGAGCATAGTGGATTCATTGGATAAGGACTATTTGGATGAGGTAGTGTGGTTTCATGTAATTATAGGGTCCATTTTCTTAGATTATGAAATTTAATTATTTAAATAATTAGTAATGTCTACTCAGTAATCCAAATAAAAGTAATGATCTTCTTGATTTTATTTTTGTAGAAAATGGAAATTAATACCACAGACATACTCAGGCATTTATTGGACAAATTCAATGTCCTATATGGAACAATTTTCTAAATATTAGTATAAGTGCTTGCATAAAATACTAAAATATTATAAATTCATGGTGTTGGTGCCCCAAATACCAATTAAGACACCTTGGGAAGGGAGGGTGTAAAAATTATTACAGAAGACTCAAGTATGATGCATAGGATTGTTATGTCATTATTTTATCATCATTTTATAATGTGATTTTTGGATATAACATTAGAAAAAGAAAGATTTCATATTTTTTATCATCTCAAAGAAAATTTTGAGGATAAAATGAATAAAGATATGTATTGGTGATAATTACATCGGTTAAGTGTAAATATGAAAGGCGGATCAAGATCTTTCAATACATCCCATTATTATATCTTTTTTACCAAATTACTCCAATTTCATTTATAATATCAAAACAAAAATTATGGAGAAAATTCTTTGTTACCATCTTGGAAAAGTTTTACCTAGAAATAATAGCATTAACGAAAAATAATAAATAGTTTTTATAGTGAAAAAGTTGAAAGGCAATGCAAAATATCCAATGGAAAGAGAGATGCTAAAGGAACAATCACAACAACCTTCAAAGAATAGGTATTAAAAAAGAAGTTATTTTCCTCTTATTTTATAAAATAAATATATGGAAGCTTAAATACAATGAATTGAATTAAATAAGAAATTAATCTCTTCTTCTTTATTATATATTCATCAATATATGTAAATTTTATATTGTACATATTGGGTAATAAATACAATATTCCTTTTACATGTGTGTATTCAAATATAGTAACAAAGTAAGAAAATAAAAATTATAATGGAATGTTCTCTAAGTTCTTGATAAAAGGTGGTTCGTAAGTCTTTAGTGAGAAGAACAAAACTTCTAATTTCTAGGTTTAATTATTCTAGTGTAACTTTTATTTAGTATTACCAAAACATTTACCTCACCTTTCCTTTAAAAACATAGATACATTATTTTATTTTTTAAATGAATGTTTTTGGGGTGTCAATTAATCAAGTATTATTATTGTGATACATGAATCATAGGAAATAGATGGTGAATATAAAATGTGAGGCTTATATACCTAAATAATGGAAAGATAATTATCTCTCAGGAAAAAATGGATGTAAAGGACATATTAAGTATGGTATTTAGACTCAGTGGAGCTAAAAATATTAGGTATTATTGATGGATATTCTTATTTAGTTTTGACAAAGAAACCTCTTGAAATAAAGGTAATCAAAAAGTATTTTTTAATCAGTTCAGCTAGAGAGCGTGGACTATTCTAAGGGTAATCTAGTGGTAAGTATCCTTTAAATTATTAATTTAAATGTTTATTAAGGAAATATGAATTTGAAATATGGAATATTAATGGTTAGAAGATATGATTTGCATTATTCTGATATTCCAAAGAATAACTTGACCAATAATTCATCAATCAATATAATATAGCATGGAATAATTTCTAAACACACATTACCTTACCAAAATTAGATCTATGATGCAAAAAATGAGGATAGATGATGAGTCTTACATACTAACATTGATCAAAAAAATGTTGTCTGATGTTGTCCAAAAACACACATTTCCTTATACACATTAGATAAATGATGTTAGTAAATGGATTATCAATGTTCGAGACTTGTATCCATTATATAAACTTCCATTGTTTTCAATACATGCATCACAAATAATTGTGTTATCCCATAACTGTATGCCAACTATAATGATAAATGGATGTCATATGAGTCGTAGTGTGATGGAAATACATTATGTCATAATAAATTGTGTTTAAATGCAATGATTTTTTAGGATATAAAAAATCTTTCATCAAGAAAAAAACAATAATAATTTAAAGTAGTTGTCTTAAAATCATCTCAATATATTATACAAATTCCTATGATATAAAAGTTATAGTCATGTGATGGACTAAATTTCTGTAAGTGGGTTCATGTCTCTACCTGAGATAGTGGGAAGATGATTGACTTGGGTTTCGTCAATTCTAGAGAAGCACAAGTAGTTGGAATAGGAACAAGTTATATAAGTTCATGTGAAAGAGATTGTTTTGAAGACACAAACTACGTATGAAGGATGAAACCATAGTGGTGGTTTTATATTCACCATTTCTAGTGATAAATTATTCACTCAGAATAAAAAATACTATAAGTAAGTCGTATATGGAAAATAGCTATGATTGACCAAATCAATTAAATTTCAATAATATATTACATGTATCAATGTACAGGGGGATTATTATTTTGAATACTGTAGTGGAAATTGAAGTGAGACTATACATGGATGGTACAAGCATGGTACCAATAAGGTTTGATTGATAACACTAAGTCATTATGAATAAATATATTATAATTGTAATTTTCAATGCTACATTATATGATATTTAAATTTAGAATTGGATGTAAATACCGGAAGGTGTCTATATGATGTAACCAGAAAATGATGGTGACACTAGAGAATGCCTATTTGGGGTACTAGTTACTCAAATCCAGTTCAAGATTAAAGTAAGAAATAAGATCATAGAATATTAATTTTTAATGAATATTTTCCATGTGTATACTAGAGGTTAGTGGGAGCACCATTGTTTTAAAGTAAAATATTTGTGTTAACATATGGAAAATAGTTATTGTTCTTATAGTTAGTTAAGAATAGGATGAATGTTATTCTCTAGTGATTAAATTAAAGTAGCGACCTATGTTCTAGGGAATGGGATATATAGAGTTAGATCTAATGGTTTCTTGGAACTAGTTAATTGTAAGTATAATTAAAATTTATTAAAAGATACATGTTAGAACAATTTGATAGAAATTTTTTTCTAGTTTCACATGGCATATATGTCGACGAGAATACATGCATAGGAATTGGAGGAGATTAAATTGGAGAGTTGACTTCTATACTCTTTAGTGATGGATCAATCATATATTCAATTATATGTAAAAGATATGATATTTTCAAAATATACATTATAGAATTAAAATATAATTTTTATAGGAGAACTATAAGAGAAGCAATCAAAACTATCTAATAGTACTAGAGCAAGTGCAAAGGATGTATACATGGTATTTAGAGAGGAAGGGATACTTGTTTTTAGGGGACACAAAATAGTATTCCTTTGATCAATGTGATATAATATCAAATTTAGGATAAGGTAATTATAAAGACAATCTCATTCAAGATAATGGAATCCATGTCTACAAATCACTACACCAAAATCTATAATTAGTGGTGGCTTTCAAAAACCATTGGTAAAACTTTTATTTTTTACCCACAACACTTCTTCCATGACCCCTCCCCCACAAAACCTGACACTCCCACCCCCTCTTCCACAATCTCATCAAACCCTATCCCCCTCACAGTTGGCCCCCTTTTTCCTCCTCAGCGTCATCCCCCTTCTCTTTTATCATCGGCCTCCTTCACGTCCTACTCCCCTGAATCCCTGACCTCGTTGTTAGCCCCGTTCTCCCATGAGCCCAAGTCTGAGCCAACAACCCCCCTCTCCCCTGAACTTTCATTGTTTTTTCTCCCTATGTTTGTTACCCCACTGCTGAAACACTTCATATTCGACCCTTCCCCATCACCGCCTCATGGTTGCTCCATTGATTACACGTTCTATTTTGTTTCATTAATCCATTTTAGATCAATTTTAATTATAGATTTCTTGATTTTTAGGTCCCACTTTGTTTTTTAAGGTTTCTTAGACATTTTTAAGGTGGGATAGTGCTGAAATTTATAAAGACAATGAGTTTCAAGTAAGCGACCCTTTGTTTTGTGTCTTTAAATATTAGAATGTGGATTGATTATATTTTTAATCCTTAGTTAGGATATAAAATTATAATAATAATTATATACCAAAGGTATTTTATGTAGAAATAAAGTTTCACTTGATTTCCACTTAATTTCTTTGGTTTTCCCCTGATTTAACATTTGTTAAAATATTACTTTAATCCTATTCTCACACTGAATGTTTTGTAAACGTGTGAATAACCTTTAATTAATACGTTAAATGTTTTAAAAGAGGTTTTGGTTTTAAAAATGGTGTTATATCTTATCCTAAAATTTTTATTAAAGTTATATTTTTTCAAAATGTCTTCTGATAAATATATATATATATATTGGTATGAAACAAATACATAAGTTTACATATATGTTTCTGTGTGTACAAATTCAGTTGAGAAAATGTGAATTTTTGCAAAGAGATATATTTATATGCATAAATGTGTAAATTTAATTGGGTATAATAATTAAATTAGTTAATTTTGACTTTAATATTGATTCTTTATTTAGTTTTCTAAATGATTATAAGTATTGTAAAGATACTTATTCATTTAATTCAAAATAAAATATTATCTATTATTAGTTTTTCTTATTTGTTAAACCTTATGAGAAACCTAGGGTTCTTGGGTAGGCTAACATAGACAGGAAGAGGTGGTTGGATAACTGCTTGTGTTATCGGACTACTCTTTAAATCCTAAAAATTATGTCTATAATGATTATAATAATGAAATCAAAATCTTTTAAAAGGAGTATATATAGTTTCATTGTTATCCTACTAAAATATTTTATGAATATTTTATAAAATATGGTATGTAAAAAAGTATCTATTATGTTTCACTCAAGTTAGGTAAGGTAATCATTGAAAATATCAATTTTAGACTCGTCAACCTCAGTCCCACTTTTTAAAATCAAATTTCTAAGTGTAATATCTATTTATCCATTAAATGAAAAACTTAAAAATTAAAAAAAATTATATTCAAAAAATGTTTTCAAAATAATTTGAAGATATTAAAAATAATGATTAATGTAAATTTCAAACATAGTGAAATCGTCAACAAAAAATTAGGTAGATTTTAATCAAATCAGTGAAAATGATTACCATGTATCTTTGAAATGTACCAATTGTATTTAATAGTTAAAATATTATTCTAATGTAATAAATAATATAATAAACACAAGTGAATGTTGTATTTTCATGGTACTTAGGTACAATGGGCACTTGAAAGTACGATGAAAATCCTTATAAAAATAAGTAATGAGTTTCTTCACATTATTTCCTATATTTGGTCAAAAAATGGTATGGGAAAATGATATTTTCTTATGAAATGAACAAATTTTATATAATATATAAAAAATATAAAAAAAATTGAATCCAATAGGAATAAACACAAATTTTTCATTCTTTATAATGGATTGTCCAATTTTCTCTAGCACTAAGTGAATGGGGATGACCCACTAGGAATTAGAAATTAGGTTAATGATTTAATCTTCCAATAACATCTTAATTTTCTCCTCAAATACTTCTTAATTTTTGGTTTAAGTTTTATTTAGGTTTACCTAAAATCATTGCCTTTCTTTCTAAGAAAATTATATGAATAAAATTTCTAGAAATTATTCTAGGAATGTCTCCATAATTACAAGCTATAACTTTTGCATTTTCAATAAAAATATCTAAAAAATTGTGTTCTTTATTAGGATAAATTTTTCTTTAAATTATCATTGGTTTCATGTTTCTCTCTATTAGAAATACATAGGTTAAATTAGTAGGAATGGTTTTCAATTCTAGATCTAGAGGCTAGACTAAAGATAAAAAAATATTTGGGATACTTAACTCAATGTTTTACACTTCCTATATAATAGATGAAGTATCAAACAATTTTTCATTGAATAAATGGTAAAAACCCTCAAATAAATAAAAATTTATTTCATATTCTGATGGTTGTGTAGAATATTTATGTTTTCCCATATAATTTTTGATCAAATTTTCATATCTTTAATTATTTCCCAAATAAAGAATTTACTATATAAAACAAAATTTTTCTTATGGATTATAATCATCAGAATGTGACAATGTAAAAAACCTGAGTACCTTTATTAGGGGTACATGATGGAAGAAAAAATATTAAAATGTATAACATTTTCACCAAACTCCATTATTTTAGTACCTTAATGAAAGTTTATTATTTGATTTTATATTTATATGAAAGACTTATCCAATATGATAGGTGAAATATTAGAGTTCATATCCTCCTCTATGATTAAAACATAAAAATCAGCAGGGAATATCAAATTATTCACTCCAAATAAAACTTCTTCAAATACTCTCTCTTGGAATGTAGTGGAGCAGTTAGGTAATTTTAAAATAACTCTAGTTTGTTTGAGATATACCATCTGTAAATAAGGAAAAATTGAATTTGAAATACATAAATAGAATCTCTTAGATCACCACTATAAATGCTAGTAAAGAATTATGTAACACCCCTCTAAGTAAATAGGTGTTAGAACTCTAAGTCCACTACTATATTGATAATTAATTCCTAGGTTTACCTAGACTTTGTGACTCTATGGTGTTTCTCCCGTGATTCCTATTTTAAATTAATGAATATATAATTCTTTTTCTTTTAATTTATATAATATGATCTATGATTGATTTCATTTTTTTCTTTGAATTTTTATTACTTATATAAATCTTATTATAACAAAATGTGTTTTGTTTCTTTCAATTCAATTTTTCTCTTTTTGTACTTAGTAATACTTATGTGTTTTAATTTTTTTTAAAAGTGTACCACATTTTGATATATAGAAGTTGGATCACATTACTAAGGAACACGCCTCAATATGATAAGCATTTAGAGGAGTTTTTCTATTTTTCAATTTCTAAGTGATTCATTGATGGGAGAATAATATATCCATGTCCTAAATTTAAAATTTGACAATTTTTGAAGATATATTAATTTTATGAACAATTTATATTGAATAAATTCCCTGCTCAATATTTTTGTTGTATTTGGCATAGATAATCAAATGTTATATAATGTTTGAGCACTAATGTCAATCAAAAAACTGAGCTACCAACTTTATTGATAATGGACAATGAAATGAAAAACCTTATAAATGATGAATTTGTCGTTGAAAGACACCAACATAAACATAAAAACATATCAGAACAACTAGTTGAGTGTGCTACAAATAAAAACTTAAAAAATTATGTTTTTGAGACTAGGACAACCAAATCTATATTATAACATATCATTGGATCCTCCTTTTGATTCTGTAGACACTAATGTAAGAGAAAACTTCACTGAGTTGACAAATGTGTTTCATGGTTTAGTTGATTATGGAATTCAAGAGTTCTATAGTTGATGTTTGACATATTCTAGACTTTATTTTCTAAAAAAGTTGTACCATATCAAATGCCTATGTGAAATTAAAAATAAGGCAATTTCCATGATATTAGAATTTTTGCGTGATGCATTTCCTAAAAAAAGATCCCTAAGTCTTTTTATGATATTAAAAGTCTATTAACAATATTGGTCTAAATTATACAAAAATACATGAGTTTCTCAAGTATTGTATGCTTTATTGGGGAGAGGATTCAAGTAGACAACATTTCAAAAAAAATCTTCTAGATTGAATTCAAGTGGTGATTTTGGAATTTTGAATCAACATACTACTATAAAAATAATAAAATTAACACACCTTTAAAAGTTTTGCATTACATTCATTTAAATCCTCATTTACAAATATTATTTATGTCATCAAAAACCATCAAACACATGAAGCGGCATTATATATATAATAAAAATGATATTTTAATGTGACATATAAGAGATTCACCATCATGGAAGAAATTTGATTCATCACAACCAAATTTATCATCAGATATTAGGAATGTTCTATTGGGAATGGTTGTCGATGGATTTAACCCATTTTGTACTTTGATCACTAGTTATAGCATTTGGTTAGTTGTTTTGATCCCTTACAATCTGCCTCTATGGATGTGTATGAAATAAAATTATTTTATCATTTGGATGATTATTATTGAAAAAAAATGTCTGGAAAAGATATTGACGTATACTTATAGCCTCTAAATGAATAATTATAGGATTTATGGATAAATGGTGATGATACCTATGATAAAACCTCTTGAAAAATGTTCAAAATGAAAGCTACTATATTGTGGACCATTAGTAACTTCCCTATACTTGGTAATTTAGCTGGTTAGAATACATACATAGGTTTGGATTGTCCTGTTTGTACCTTTTATTTTGAGCCCAAACAACTACCTCACAGTAAAAAATGGTGCTTCTTGTGTCATTAAATATTTCTCATTGTATATCATGGATTTCGGTTGAAAAAGCCAAAATTCAATGGTTCTATTGATCGTAGACCACCTCTAAAGTTGATAACGGGTTCTAAAATATTGGCACAACTTAGAAATTTTGAAATAGAATTTGGGAATGTTATTCATTTGTATGATAGAGGGAAATGAGTTCAAAGTGAATCATTAAGTGAAATCGAAATTCAACAATGGAAGAAAAAAGTACATTATTGAAACATATATATTGTGGATTTAATTTGTTGCGGCATAATATTGATGTTATGTATATTGAGAAGAAGTTTTGGGACAATTTTATCTTTACATTTCCTAATGATCATGGAAAATCAATGGATCATCTCAATACTCACAAATACTTACAACAATAAATATAAATCATTATCTCTGGCCAAATTAGAATGGAAAGTATGCTTTGAAAAAGAAATCAATGAAAAATAAGGATAAATATACATTAATTAATATTTTAAAACAAGTTAAGGTATCTGATGGGTATTCAAGTAACATATCAAGGTGTGTTGACCTAAATAATAATAGGTTACATAGATTTAAAATTCAAAATTCACATATTTTTTATAGAAGTTACTACAACTGGCATTGCATACATTATTACCTAAAAAGGTTTAATTTATTGTACTCCAAATTTTCACATTCTTCAGACAAATATGTGAGAAAAATCTACAACCATTTGAGCTTGAAATACTTTAGTATAGATTTTCATTGATACTTTGTGAAATGGAGATGATCTTTCCTCAATCATTTTTTACTATCATGGTGCATTTAACTATGCATTTGGTTGAGGAAGCTAAATTAGGAGGCCCAGAGAATTATTGATGGATGTATCCAATTAATAGTTACATTATTTATATGTTTTTCATTCAAGTAAACAATTTTTGTAACTTCATTAAATACAAATTATTTTTTTATTTTATTTTATTTTATATATATCTTGGTCATTTGAAATCATACATCAAAAATAAAGATCAACCTGAAGGCTCTATTTCTAAAGGATATTTTGAAGAGGAGTGACTAAAATTTTGTTCTAAATACTTGGATGATATTGAGATAAGATTAAATATATTTTTACATGCTGACGACATATACTATCAATCTCAACTATATGGGAAATCAGAAAACATTCATGTTATTGGCCAATCAGTTGAGATGATCTCAAATGTTACACTAAAAGAAATGAAATTATATTAGGAACATATATATGTGATTATAAATATTTAAAATTAAGATCCATTTATTAAATAGTTTAGGTTACAAAAAAAAGACAATTTAGAGCTCGAAAATGAAATGAGAAAGATGTAACAAAAAATGTTAGTAAAGGGCTTGTAGAATGGTTTTCGTGATGTCTATGTTCATAAATACTGCAGTCAAAATGGATATTATGTTGAAACATGTATTTTATAATTATAATAATTTATATTAATTTTTATAGATCATTAATTCATATAATTGAGCAAAGTTTTCATAATATTTGAAATTTCTTGCTCGAGGTCCTCTAAAACATGCTAGAAAGTTCAATTCTTAGCATGTGAATGGATTTAAATTTTGTACATTATATCGATAATAGGATTTAGAAACATATAATACTGGTATATTTGAGTTTCTAAAGTGGGATTCTATAGAAATTTTACTAATATTATCAAATTAAACCACCACATACATTTTTCATTTGTTTTATTCAAATTCAATAAGGTTCATATTATTTGGGGTGTTAAAAGAGATTCCTTGGAATTAACTTATGTGAACTTTTCTCACTTAATGGATGTTGGTGATCATTAATTACATGATTCATATATCTTATTATCATAATATAAAATGGTATATTAAGTGGAAGATGTCATGGATTATGGGTGGAGTGTAGTTTATCACATAAAACAAAGAGAATTGTATGATATGGGTGATGAAGTGGAAGATTTAACATCTGAAATTGAATCCCCTCAACATAAAGAATTGAAGTTAGTCTTCCAACATGATTTTGAAAATATTAGTCTTACAATGGTGGAAGATATAGATGAAGTAATGATGGATATGTAAAATGACATGATTGAAGGATAAAATTATTTTATTTGTAGTCATATATTTAATTATCAACTACTTGTGTCATTTGTGAAGTCATTCATTATAATAGTTATTAATATTCTTTTTTTTATTATTGTGCATCTTTTATCATTTATTTTTATTTTGAATGCATTTTTTCAAATATATGATCGGAAAATAATATTATTTGATTAAATGATAGTAATTCCAAGGAGGAAGTGTTATACAAATGTTAGTTGACTCTCAGTTGTTGTTCCCTTAACCATACTAATAGATAGTGATCCATCAGTATCCCTCCCTACAACATCTAATACACCCTCATCTTTACCCCTACATTATCTCTCGCATCCTTCACCATCGTCCCATTAGTATCTCAACCAACACCTCCCCATTCAGTAGCCTCATTAGTGAGATAGTAGGTCACCACTCTTAGTTCTTCATGCGGATATTAGAGGGTGATAGTTATAGGTACAAGTTTTAATATGAATAATGTAATTACAATATTTTTATACTACTAATTTTTTTTCATAAAATATACAAACAATGCTATTATGGTGAAAATATGAAAATTTCATATGTCTATAATCTGAATAGACTAAATATAGTTGTCCCATTTGACTATTATGGGGTCCCTACAGATGACGTCATTGGATTATTTAGCCAGATTATAGGCCAGTTAGTGGTGGAGCCAATTACCCTTCTGATTATGTATGCTGATTAGAGGAATATTCCTTTATCTTGTAAAAATGATGTTTTTGATTCATAGATAAAGGAAATTTTAATATTTTATGGTGTAATTGAATGACATTATGTTAATAAATTCTAATATTTTCAAAATGAATCTTTTTGTACAGATGTTTTTCCACATTCTCTTTATTGATATTATATCATGAATGTGGATATGGAAAATTTTGGGTAAGAAATGGAATGATTTTAAACATAGAAAATGGAACAAATTTAATAAAACTTCATTGAGCACATATAAACTGAATGATAAGATACCTAATGGGGAACCTAAAGAGAAATGGAATGTTTTCTTTATATCCATCGTGATGAGAAGCACATGGTATTTAAATATATATTATTATACTAATCTCATTTTACATTTATACATTTATACGAAAAGTACATAACATATCATACATTACAATTAAATTAAATGATATTTATTAAATTATGTTTCAATGAAGAATGCATCGAGTTGACTATGAATTGTTTTTCCATGACAGTTTCTACTATGTTCTACCCCTTACTGAGAATCTAATCTCACACCTCTATATTTTTTTTATTCACTAATGGAACATAGAAGACAACTCTAAATAATTTCATGGATTAATGTTATCACCAAGTTTTTATATTGTGTTTTTTATTTTAAATTTTAATTTGAGATTCAAGTGCATATCTTTTCTCTTATGACTACTAAAATATTAGATCTTATGTAATGTGATATATTATATTTATTACCAATATAGTAAAGTAACCATTGGTTCTAAGCTACTGAAGTAAGGTATTTTATAGTTTTTATTATAGAAAGTTTAAGAGAAACCTTGGGGTCTATACTTAGAAGAACATGTTATATAGCATGGATGTCATGAAAAACCCTTATGATATTCAAGAAATTTTTATATAATATTTTAATAATATTGAAATTTTATGATATAATTCAATATTAATAATGTTATTATGTAATTAAATTAAATCCATTATTTAGAAATGGCACCTTCTAAAATTAATATATACCTTGTTAATAGATACAATATATATAGGGGTTTACTTGTTAACAAAATCAATTATTTTAGAGAATGAACTAAGTGGATTATAACTATAATGGGAAAATTTTCTCATGTTATGACTAATAACCATTCTCATATGGAGAAATTTGTTTCTCTATAACATAGCAAAGAAATGTTATACCACTTCATATATTATTAACCTCCATCATTCAATGGAACCAAAAATCCATTAGTAGCTAAACAGTGGATTAAGTCCCTTGAGAAAACATTTCTCACTTTGGGAAGTAGTAAAAGGGAGAATATTATCTAGGTATTATATCATCTAAAGGGTGATGCTGATCAGTGGTGGTAATTGATTAAAAGCACTTAGGATGTGGAGGAGATAGAGATTATGGAATGGAATAATTTTAATGTGTTATTATTTAATAAACTACTTCCTCATGAGAAAAAATATTATATATAAAAAAATTCATAAATATAAGACAAAAAGAAGAGGAAAAGGTTTTTGGGTATGATTATAACATTACAAGGTTATAAATTCACGTTGTAGACAACATACATAATCTAAAAATAAATATTTAAGGTTTCTTTGATAGAAAAAAATATAATTCTTCCAAGGGATTTAGTATCTCAAAAAAGTTCATCATATGAGGATATAATATCATCTACCATCCGGATAGAGAAATAATTATCCAAGTGTTATATTTTCAATGAAAATCAAGAGATAAAGAGGAAGGTTCATCTTTAGGGAAAGAGAAATGTAACAAAGGAGAATAATGGAAGCATAAAACTCCTAACATGTAATAATTATAGAAAATTCCAATTTGGGGATTCCTTGAAGGGAATGTGAGTTTTATTCAAATTTGGATATGAAAAACATAAATCTCATGTATGAAAATGTAAAATAAAACTCATCAATTTTCAATGATTCATCTATAAGGAAATAGGTAACTATTCAAACCAACACCCCAAGTGTCGAGGAGATTTCCCTCAGAAGAGGATAACAGAGAAAAGTCGATCTTATGTGACTATAATAGCTAAATGTTAAGTACATAATGATGTGATCTTGGATAATTTTATCATAAACTCTATGTTTTCTAATTATTTATTTGATTTTGTATTTATGCACACTTTTATATCTAACTTGATTTATAATAACATTTAATCATCACCAAACAAACCAATAAATGTGTTTTACATCATGAAACCTAGTAGAACTATTATTAAAATGAGGATATATTGGGTTATATTTAAAAAGATATAGAGATATTCCCTAGTTTCAACTTAATTTTTTTACCAATTGTTGAATTTGTTGTAATCCTTTATATGGATTTTATATTAAAGAATTATGCAAGATTATATTACTGAGTGAAGTAAATTACAATTTATAAATGCATT
Organism: Viscum album; assembly: GCA_963277665.1. NCBI lineage: Eukaryota > Viridiplantae > Streptophyta > Magnoliopsida > Santalales > Viscaceae > Viscum > Viscum album. Next base: position 718,722,409 of record OY728164.1, on the reverse strand, counting down.
ATGGAATTAATTTTCTATATAAGGGTGTGTTTATTATCAAATTATTTTCTAGATCAACCTTTAGTAGCACACCTTAATGAAATTTTGGAAGAAGAGAAAGATAAAACAAAATCATTGGATTGGAAAGACATCTTAATAATAGAGGATATACCTATTGTACAAGAATAAATTAATGTATTTATAAAAGAGTTGTCTAGACATCCAATTAATTATGAAGTAAAAAAATCCATTACACTCATCCCTAATGAAAAATATATATTTTAGATATCCTATAGAATTACCTCATTGCAATGGGTGGAGTTTAAGAAATAAATATAGGAGTTTTTTATAAGGGATTCACACTTCCTAGTATTTCACCTTTTTAATCCCATATCTTATTTATAGAAAAATCATAGGTATATCATTTTTTAATTAATTATATGGAAATTAATGATATTTATATAAGTAATTAGAATCTCTTTCAACACATTGATTATATAGTTGATAAACATCAAGGAGAACAATACCTTTCAAAGATTTATATTTTTATGGTTATAATCAATTAATAATGGAGAAGGAATATATAGTGAAGATGATTTTTTTTATGATGTATAGAAATTATGAATTTAAAATATTTCTATTTGGATTAACTAATTCCCCCTCTATGTTTATGGATCTAAGGAATAGAGTATTCATGGATTATCTTGATAACTTCTTTTTGGAAGTTTTTTTATGATGTCTTGATATAATCTAAAATATATGAAGAGAATAAGAATAAATTATGAATCAAACATGAAAATATTAGAGAAAAAAAGTTATATGGGAAATTTATTAAGTGTAAATTTTGTTTCTATGATGTTTTTTTATCTTGTACATATTTTCTCTTACTATGGAATATCAGTTGATCTTTTAAAGAAAAAGGTAGTCAGAAAATATCTTGCACCAATGAATATAACTGAGATATGTAGTTTCTTTTGTTTAACATGTTAAAATTTGATATTTTTTCCCAATTTCAATTGATTGGATATCATGTTAACCAATTTTACACATAAAGGGGTCGAATTCACGTTTCCAGAGGAATTTGAGAAAAACATAAAGAGTTAAAGAGGATGCTAGTCAGTGAACTAATATTGAGTTTACCATCATGATATAAAGGATTTGCGATATATAGAATTGTTTTTAAGAAATTATTATGGTGTTTATTTATAAAAATTTGTTGAGTGGTTGCTTATGCATCAAAGAAATTAAATATCCATGAACATAATTATCCATCTCTTGATCATGAGTCGGGAGTTGGAATATTTTACTTAAATAGATGGATACACTATATCTATGGTGAAATAAATGGCATATATATGGATCAAAAATATTTTATGTACATATTTTCATATAAATTGTTCAATGTGAGACAAGGGAGATGGATGTAGCTACTTAAGGACTATGACTGCTTAATACACTACCACCCTGGGAAGTAAAAAAGGTAGTTGATGCATTGAGTATGAATTATTATAGAGATTTTCCCATGATTATGATAGATAACAATACCATATACATGGATCTAGTAATATAGGATAAGAAAATTAGTAGTTATGGGGAAACACAATTCTTTCTCTATGTGGTTTTTAAACCATCGTAATTATAGAATATAAAAAATACTAACATACTGATAAGAGTTTATAAAAAATTAATGCTGCGTATGATGGAAAATTTTAAAAAATCATATATAAATATGGGGTATAAAAATTTGGTAAGAGATTATGTGTTCCTTATGTTGATTCAATAAGGTTTTCCTTATGACTTTTCCATTCCTTCTTGTTTTGAAAATCACAAACACCTTATACTTAAGAAAATATATATTTTACTTCTCTAAGGAAAATTTCTTTCCATAAGGAAATTTACCCTATCCTATATTTCCTTATATATATCAATATTTTTCTTATGTATAAAAATCAAATTCATACCAAAAACCTCAGAATCATATAATACTTAGATATGAAGCATTCTGTTTTAGGATCTGAATTTTGGATACGATCTCTAATGAAGTTCCATTCCGAATTCTGGATACGAACTCTAAGAAAGTTCCACTCCGAATTCTGGATATGAACTCTAATGAAGTTCCACTCTGAATTCTGAATTCGAACTCTCACAAAGTTCAACTCTGAATTCTGGACTTCAAACTTTTACTAGTTCGACTCCAAACTTCTACTAGTTTGACTCTGAAATTTTACTAGTTCGACTCCAAACTTCTATCAGTTCGACTCCAAACTCTATATGTTTAGATTCTGTAATCTAGTGAAACTAGACTACGAATTTCCTTAGAAATTCAGACTCCAAATTTTTCCAAAATTCAGGTTCTGAATTCCTATAAAATAAAATCCGAATATCACTTTATTATAGACTTCGAATTCCATTTTGGTTAGACTCTGAACTTTTTTCACTTACATTCCAAACTTCATTTTTACTTACGCTTACACTTGTTTCATTATAGAACAATGTCTTTCTTTCAGTTATTTACTAACCTTTGGTTAAGTGACACGTGTACAAGTCCCTCTGAAATTCAAGGAGAAATATGATCATTGGAGGAGGGAGCCGACCATTGGAGCTTCACCTAAAAATAAGAGCTCATTTGAATGTGCTCACAACTTTTGGAATTTTGGTGATCAAAACTTCTTGAAGTGATTTCTAGAGAGAGGCTCTTATCAACTCTCAAAGCATCATACATAACGTTTGAACAGCTTGTTCAAACTTTTCCTTGTGTAGACTTGCTCCGTGCGACTCCGATTGTATCTGATTACAATCGAGGGCTTCCAGGGATAGGAAGATAGAGGTTCCAACACCTTGAAGTTGAGGGATTCCTTGCTGAGGAAGACAGAGGTGCCGACTACCTTATAGTTAAGGTCTTGCCGGGATAGCAAGAAATACTCTGATCATCATATCAAGGGCTTACCCTGGTTTGGGTAAGATATACTTTCTTGAAAATATAAATCAAGGGACCTTTATCCAAGGTTTTTGTATAACCTTCTCTTTGGGTTAAAAGAGTTATTGTTTGTTACTTGTAGTTTTACTACTTGTTTTTTCACTGCATTTTGTATTGTTTAGGAAAGTATAACTTTCTTATATTTCCTTACTTGTACTCTGATTTAGTTAGATTCTATATGCTTTAAGGTAGAATCTTAATCCTTCTAACTTTTGTTAAGTTCTATTTTTGGAATCACTATTCTAAAATCTAGTACGTCTTTAGTACTCATAGAGGTCTTGTGAATTATCTTGTTTAACTTTGTTAAACATAATCATTCTGAAAATTACCTTAAGTAATTTTAAAAGGTACAATTCACCCCCCCCCCCCCCCCCCCCTCTTGTATCTGAGAATCTATTTCTTATTTCGATCCTATGTTTCGTATCACAGAGTATATCATACTCAGAGTCATACCATCCTAGCAATTGGTATCAGAGGATTTGGTTCAATCTGAATTAATATCACGATTATATTCAGAAGGAAATTCTTGGATTCACATTTTCCAGATTCATATTTTTCGGAATCTGTTTTTTGGAATCATATTTCGGATTCACTTTTTCTTAGAGATACAACCTTTTTTTCTTGCTTAGATTTTTTTGTTTACAAAATTTTACTTCTAACAAGTTTGTGTGCCAAAGATTTTATTAAGGATGGCAGGTTTAAATGTTGGTTCTATTGAAAACATAAATCCTACTAGACCACCTATTTTTGATGGTAATGATTATGAATACTGGAGATATCGTATGAAGACTTTCATTATCTATACTAGAGTATATAACTTTTTCATGCTTACCAGAGGATACAAAATCCTTGACATATAAGTTAGTGATTTTAATAATCAAGAAAAGCATGATTACCAACTCAACTATAAGGTACGTAATACTTTATTGTGTTAAATGACTAGGAAAATATATAGCCAAATTTTTTCTTGTGAAGTAGCTAACTATATTTGGAAGAAACTTGAAGTTACTAATTTTCATACATCCAAAGTCTTAGAAACAAGAAGAGCTTTGTTGAGAGTGGAATATCATGGATTCAATTTTCCTTATGGAGAACCAATTTGTGAGGTACAACAACGGTTTATGACCATCTTGAATAGCTTACAGTAAATGGGAGAAAAAGGTTTGGATGATGAAGCTCTTGTGGATAATATTATAGATATTATGCCTAATGAGTGGGAATCAAAGAGGACAGTAATTGATAAGAACAGAAAGGTTACTCAAATTTATCTTGATGAACTATTTGGAACTCTTCTACAACATGAAACTAGAATGAAGAGAGATGCTGACAATATAAAGAAGAAGAATGTGAATGGTAGTGTTGCTTTTACTACAACTTCAAATCACATGAAAGCTAAGACTCCTGGGAGAGTAACAAACCCAAGTCTAAGAAGGTTACTATCCAATATGAATCTAGTGAGAGTGAAGTATTAGAAACTGAGTTAGCTAATCTTTCTCAAAGGATGAACAAGATAGTTGGTCAGAGAAATTTCCAATCCAAGTATAAGAAGAAGTAAAAGAAAGATAAGAAATATTCAGAGGTCATATGCTATGAGTGCAAGAGAAGTGGACACATAAGACCAGATTTTCCCCTGCTCAAAAAGAAAGAAAGAAAGGAGAGGCATTCTGAAAGAAACAATAAGATGTTCTATAAAGCTAAAGCCAAGAAAGTCCTGAAAGCTAATACTACTTGGAGTGCTAGCTGTGGAGACTCTTCAGAAAGAGAATATTCTGAATATGATTCATCAGCACAGAATAATATGGGACTCATTGCTACTACTTCATTTCCACATACATGTCTTATGGACAAGGTATTCTCTTCCGAGGCTTTAACAAATTTATCTCTTGATAAGAATTACTATTCTGAAAATAGTACTTCAAATGAAGATACTTCATCTTCAGAAAATGAATAACCTTTATATGAAGAAGTATCTATATTTTCCAAGTTACTTGAAAAAAAAAATGTTAATATTATCAGAAATTAGACAAGGAAAATACTTGGGAGTAAATTCTTACAAAAGAGATTTCAGATCTTACTGCAAATCTTAGAGATAAAGAAGATATTTTATAAAAACTTTCTAAAGACCTTGAGAAAGATAATTCTGATAAGGAATAAATTTCTAATGATCTTAAGAATGCTATTTTAAAGATGAATGTTTTTGAGGAAAAAACTAACTCTACGGAAATGATTCTTGAGGATATGAATTTAGTCATCAGACTAAAATCTGAAATATTTTCTCTTAAGAAGATTCTTGAAAACTTTACCTCTAGGAAGGAAAATTTTGACAAGATGTGTTTTCAAATTAAACCTCATGGAGACCCTACTGGAGTAGGTTATACTCACCAAAAATCGGTTTTCAAAAACAACTATTTTGTTCCTTCTAGAGACCATTTTTGCACTAAGTGTCAAAGTGGTGGGAATTGGAAGAAAAATAGTTCCTTAAATAGAGTTAAATATTTTGGGTTTCATAAAGCCTATTTTTCTAAACAAATGTGGATACCCAAAATTTTTTTTTCTATCAATTCCGGATCCAAGAAAGTCTAGATTCCAAAAACCTAACTTGTTTCTTATTTTCAGGAAAATAGGGAAAGTACCAACAGTAATACTTGGTAAATGGATAGTGGATGTTCCTGACACATGACTGGTAACAAAAGATATTTCAAAAATATTATCAAGACGAAAGGAGGAAGAGTAACTTTCGGAGATAATTCTCAGGGAGAAATTATTGGTATATGTAACATTGTTCTTCTTGGAAAAACTTTGATTTCAAATGTTTTGTTAGTTAATGGTCTTAAGCACAACCTCATCAGCATAAGTCAATTATGTGATGAAGGATACCTTGTGAATTTTAGGAATGATAAGTTCTTAGTACACAATTCCAAGGAAGAATTTATTCTTTCTTCCCATAGGCAAGAGAATGTATACACTTTTAACTTAGAAGACCTTAGGATCCAAGAATTACATTGACTTAGTTTAATGGAAGATCATTCTTCATTATGGCATAGAAGGTTAGGACATTGTAACCTTAGGAACCTAAGCAAACTTTCTAAGAAAGGTTTAGTTAAGGATCTGCCAGAGCTTAGATTTGATTCTTCAAAAGTATGTGAACCTTGTCAATATATAAATCAACATAAATCGAGTTTTAAATCAATCAGTGAAGTTTCAAAAATTGGTGCCCTATAGTTGGTGCACATGGATCTTGTTGGTCCTACACCAAATGGAAGCATTGGGGGAAAGTACTATGTATTTGCCTTAGTTGATGATTACACTAGATTTTCATGGGTCTATTTTCTAGCAAAGAAGTCTGAATCTTTTTCTTATTTCAAAATTTTTAGAGCCCAAGTAAAAAATGAGAAAAGCCTTCCATTGAAAACTATTCATAGTGATCATGGAGGAGAATTTCACAATTCTGATTTTAAAAAAAAATTAGTAAAAAAGTTTTTACTCACAACTTTTCAGCACCCAGAACACCTCAACAAAATGTTGTTGTTGAAAGAAGAAATAGAATTCTTCAAGAGATAACTAGAACCATGTTGAGTGAGTATTCTGTTGCCAAATATTTTTGGGCTGAAGCTGTAAGTACTAATTGTTATACAATAAATTGAGTTTTAATTAGAACTTTTCTTAAAAAACTCTTTATGAGTTATGGAATGGTAGAAAACCTAGACTTTTCTACTTTAAGGTTTTTGGTTGCAAAGTATTCATCCTGAATACTAAAGATAACTTAAACAAATCCGCACCAAAATATGATGAAGGAATTTTCTTAGGCTGCTCCACAACTTCTAAGGCTTATAAGTATTTCAACAAAAACACTTGCACTGTTGAAGAGATAGTACATGTCAAATTTGATGAAATCGATCCCTTTGTTTTCAAACAACCTCAACCTACATCTTCAGATGTGTTTTCAAAAACTGATTATCAACCTTTGATAGAAAATCCTTCTAATAAAGAAAATTTTCAAGAAGATACTACTGAAACATTTACCCCAGAAGATTTCCAACCCTATGTTGATGAACAGGTTTTACAAAACCCAAATCAGTCGTTTCTAAAGAATCATCCCAGTGATAGTATCATTGGTGATGTGAATCAACCCATAAGTACTAGAATTTCCTTAATAAATGAAGTATAATATATACCATTACTTTCCCAATTAGAACCAAAAAGAACTGATGAAACTTTAGGTGATGAAGATTGGATTAAAGCCATGCAAGATTAACTAAATGAATTTGAAAGGAATAAAGTCTGGACCTTGGTTGAAAGACCTAAGGAAACATCTGTTATTGGAGTAAAATGGGTCTTCAGAAATAAGTGTGATGAAAATTGAATCATCGTAAGAAATAAAGCTAGATTAGTTGCTAAAGGCTATAATCAACAAGAAGGAATAGACTATAAAGAAACATATTCTCTAGTAGCTATACTTGAATCTATTCGTATTTTACTCTCCTTTGCAGGATTCATCAATTTTAAACTTTTTCAAATGGATGTGAAATGTGCTTTCCTTAATGGTTATGTTCAAGAGGATGTTTTTGTTGAACAAACTCCTGGATTTGAAGATACAAAACATCCTGATCATATTTTTAGACTTACCAAAACTTTGTATGGCCTTAAACAAGCCCCACGATCTTGGTATGAAAGACTTACAGGATTTTTGCTTCAATAGAACTATGTTTAGGGAAATGCATATCCAACCCTTTTTATAAAAAAGATATGAAAAATGTTTTGATTGTTCAAATTTATGTTGATGACATTGTATTTGGTTCAACTCAGTAATCTTTAATTGATTATTTTGCGGATCTAATGAAATCTGAGTTTGAAATGAGTATGATGGGTGAGTTAACATTTTTCCTTAGTTATCAAATTTCTAAAAAAACCATAAGAATCTACATATCCCAACATAAGTATATTAAATATCTTCTTAAAAAGTATGGGTGTGACAACACTAAGAGTATAAGTACTCCTATCGGTACCTCAAACACACTTGATCTTTATGAAGCTGGGAAACCAGTAGATCAAACATCTTTTAGAGGTATGATAGGATGTCTACTTTACTTAATTGATAGTCGAACAGACTTGATGTTTTCAGTATGCTTATGTGTAAGATATCAATCCAATCTTAAGGAATCTCATTTAAAGGCATTGAAAATAATTTTTCGCTACTTAAAGGTAACCATGGATCTATGACTATTTTATACTTCTGGAAATGATTTGGTTTTAAAAATCTTTTCAGATGCAAACTTCGGTGGATGTAGAATGGATAGAAAGAGTACATCTGAAATGTGTCATTTCTTAGGAGATTCATTAGTTTTTTGGTCATGTAAAAAGCAACATCCTGTAGCACTCTCCACTACAGAAGCTGAATATATAACAGTTATAAGTTGTTGTGCTCAAGTGTTGTGGATGCAACACACACTCACAGCTTATGGCTTGAGTTTTACTAAGACTAAAATTTTGTGTGACAACACAAGTGCCATTTCCCTTAGTAAAAACCCTACACATCACTCCCATGAAAACACATAGATATTAGACATCTCTTTCTTAGTGATCACACACTTAAAGGAGATATCATTATTCAGTTTATTGGAAGACAAGATCAACTTGCTGACATTTTCAAAAAACCTTTACCTTCCCATATATTTAAATACATTAAACAGAAGTTAGGAATGATAACTGTGAGTTAATATTTATTCATTAACTTCTTATTGATCCATTCTCTTAACAGTAATAAACTACTTTTCATAGGGGGAGTACATCTGTTATGAAGTTTTTTTTAAAAAAAATATTTTGTATTGGTGTTTTTCATGTTTCTTTTAATAAATTTTTCTTACTGGAAATTTTTGTAATGAAGTTTTCGTACTGGAAATTTTCGTAATGAAATTTTCGTACTGGAAATTTTTGTAATGATGTTTTTGTACTGTAAATTTTTGTAATGAAGTTTTCGTACAGGAAATTTTCGTAATGAAGTTTTTGTACTGAGAATTTTCGTACTGAGAATTTTTGTAATGAGAATTTTCGTAATGATAATTTTCTTAATGAGAATTTTCATAATGGGAATTTTCATACTCTTTTTTTCCATAGTGAGTTTTTCGTAGTGATATCTTCGTAATGAGTTATTCGTAGCCAAATTTTCTTCAAGAATAATATCACCTATTACGAATAAACTTCTTAGCCAATCCAAAAGGTATGACTTCCTTACTTAAGTTTTCGTAGTCATTTTTTAGTTGCTGGTAGTTTCTTTTTCTTATAAAATATCTCAGATTCGTTTTTCATCATAAATCCGAATGTTTTTGTTAAAACCTCAAAATATTGGATTCAAGAGAAGAAAAACCCATCAGAAAAACTACCACTCTGAACTTCTGAGGCCGAGTCCTCAAAGCTAGTCACTTTGGGAAAGGGAGTTGAGGAAGAAGGTAAGGAAAATGATGATAAGGACGAAGAAAAAGAAAATGAATTATATGAAGAGGAAAGCTATGAGAAGCATTTTCTTGAAGAAGGATCAGAGAAGGAGAAACCAGATGAAGATAAGATTGTTCAAGTATCTGAAAGTGAGGAAGAATCTCCTGATGAGGTAGGTCTGAAAGTTGATAAGGGGAAGCAAGTGCATATGGACACCCCAAAAAAAGATACCATTAGAAATAAATATGTTGGTGGTTCTTCTAGAAGAAAGCTGGTAGAAATTGAAGAAGAACAGTCCCCTAGCAAGTTATTGGATTTAGAGTTATCAGCAATGGGACATGACTTTGTTGTTGAATCCTTGAAGAAGTTGGTGGACACAATTCCGATTTTTCCCTCCACAGACTCCAGATTCCAGATGCTGCAACATAGCCTAAATCAGAAATCATAATCCTTATCCATGGTGATGGACAAGTGTGTGAATATTGAGGCTGATCATAGAAACTTCCTTATCAATTATGATGTTCACCAAAAATATTGTAGCAAAATCACTCTATGGTCAAAGAAAGTTGATGATGACTTGGCTGAGTTTGATCATTTTTACAATGATGTTAAAGATTATTTTTACACTGAGGATTCCAAGATTAAGAATCTTCAGGACAAGATAACTAATGATAAAAATTCTCAAAATCAATAGGTGAGGGATTTGAATGGAAAGCTTAACTTGGTTGCTCAGAACTAGAAAGGGGAAAGAGATTTTCGGATTTAATTTCGAGAGAATCTGCAAAAGAAAGATGCATTACTAAAGATTCAAGAAGAGGCCATGAAGTCTTAATAAAATGTCTTTAAATCTCAATATGAAAGGATAAAATCTTTGGAATATAAAGATGAGGAGGATCAGAAAGACTTGAAGAAGATGAAAACTTTGTTAAAGAAGTTAATTCCCTAGTAAAAGGAGGAAAAATAGACAAATCCGATTTTTTGTTTTAATTCTTTTTGTTGTAAAAATTCGTTCAACTCTAATGAAATTTTTGGTTAGTTATATCTCGTGTTGTCATGTACTAATGTTTCAGGTAATTATTTCTTTTCCATTCCCTAAATTATTTTTGAAAATCACAAAGGGGGGGAAGGAAAAAAGAATTACTCAAAAGAGGGAGAAGGAAAAATTTCTAAGTCAAGAACTATCCCTAAGTAAGGGGAAGATTATATAAGGGGGGGTTACTTATTTCAAAGTTTTTCATTTCCAATGGTAATGAAAACTACATTTCGGAAATTCATAATACAATCCTTAGAGTTCCAAAGCCTAAGGGGGAGTTAGTTGTATTCACTATCATCCATGAACAAAGGGAGATACGTTTTAATTTCAAAGTCTAATGAAATTTTTCTAATACCTTATATTCTTTTTCTAAATGTTTTTTGTGATTTCCAAAAAGGCGGAGATTGTTGATTCAATAAGGTTTTCCTTATGACTTTTCCATTCCTTCTTGTTTTGAAAATCACAAACACCTTATACTTAAGAAAATTTATATTTTACTTCTCTAAGGAAAATTTCCTTCCTTAAGGAAATTTACCCTAACCTAGATTTCATTATACATGTCAATATTTTTCTTAAGTATAAAAATTGTATTCATACCTAAAACCTCGAAATCATACAATAATTAGATATGAAGTATTCTGTTTTAGGATCTGAATTCTGGATACAAACTCTAATGAAGTTCTATTCTGAATTCTGGATACGAACTCTAAGAAAGTTTCACTCCGAATTCTGGATATAAACTCTAATGAAGTTCCACTTCGAATTCTGTATACGAACTCTCACAAAGTTCAACTCTGAATTTTGGAATCTGAACTTTTTACTAGTTCGACTCTGGACTTCTACTAGTTCGACTCTCAACTTTTACTACTTCGACTCCGAACTTCTATAAGTTCGACTCCGAACTCTGTAAGATCAGATTCTGAATTCTAGTGAAACCAGACTCTGAATTTCCATAGAAATTCAGACTCCGTATTTCTACAGAATTCAGGTTCCGAATTCCTATAAAACAGAATCTGAATATCTCTTTATTATACACTCTGAATTCCATTTTGGTTAGACTATGAACTTTTGTTTTCTTACATTCTAAACTTTAGTTTTACTTATGCTTACACTTGTTTCATTACAAAACGATTTCGTGCTTTCAGTTATTTACTAACCATTGGTTGAGTGACAGGTGTATAGGTGCCTCCAAAATTCATGGAGAAATATGACTATTGGAGGAGGGAGTCGACCATTGGAGCTTCGCCTATAAATAGGAACTCTTTTGAACGTGATCACGACTTTTTAAATTTTGTTGATCAGAACTTCTTGAAGTGATTTCTAGAGAGAGAGGCTTTTATCAACTCTCAAAGATTCATGCAGAATGTTTGAAAAACTTGTTCAAAGATTTCCTTGTATAGACTTGCTTCATGCGACTTCGACAATTTCTGATTACAATCGAGGGCTTCCGGGGATATGAAGACAGAGGTTCCAACACCTTGAATTTGAGTGCTTCCTTGCTGAAGAAGATAGAGGTGCTGACTACCTTATAGTTGAGGGCTTGCAGGGATAGCAAGACAGTCTCCAATCATCGTATCGAGGGCTTACCCTGGTGTGGGTAAGAAATACTTTCTTGAAAGTATAAATCAAGGGACCTTTATCCAATGTTGTTAGATACCCTTCTCTTTGGGTTAAAAGAGTTATTGTTTGTTACTTGTAGTTTTATTACTTGTTTTCCGCATAATTTTTTATTGTTAAGGAAAGTATAACTTTCTTATATTTCATTACTTGTACTCTGATTTAGTTATATTCTATATGATTTAAGGTAGAATCTTAATCCTTGTAACTTTTGTTAAGTTCCATTTTCAGTATCACTATTACAAAATCTAATAAGTCTTTAGTACTCAAAGAGGTCTTCTGAATTATCTTGTTTAAATTTTTTAAACATAACCATTCTCAAAATTCCCTTAAGTAATTTTAAAAGGTACAATTCACCCCCCCCCCCCCCCTTGTATCTAAGAGTCTCATTCTTATTTAGATCCTATGTTTGGTATCACAGAGTATATCATACTCAGAGTCATACCATCCTAACACCATATAAACTATATTTGAAAATTTAATTACTATATGAAGCTTGTAGATTAAATTTCTCTATACACCCTGGTAGCCCCACGATATATTGGGATTTAAGATATCATTTTTGGAGGGACAATATGAAGAGGAAAATTGTGTAGTCTGTAATGAGTAAAGTTTGAGAGAAAATATACTAAGAGAATCATGAAACATATCCCTATACTAATTTCTAAGTGGAATATCATCACAATGGACTTTGTTACTGTAATTTTAAAGACTCGTAGAAGGAATTTTATCATATGGTTCATTGTAGATCACCTTACCAAATATGCACATTTCCAAGATATTAAATAGGACGATTCCCTTTAGCATCCAATATGAATCTATAATAAATAGGTTTTAATAATTCATGGTGCATCTATATCAATTGAATATTATCATGACTCGTAGTTTACATCAAAATTATATTAGATTCTTTAAAAGGATCTCAACACTAAAATATATTGGTGCACTACCTATTATCCTCAAACTAATGGTTAGTTTTAATGGACGATCCAAACATTAGAATATATGTTCAGATAATTCATATTTTACTTTCAAGGAATATAGGGATAAAATCTATATTTGGTGTAATTTTCATACAATTATAGATTTATTCAAGAATTAAAATGGAACCATATAAAGTGTTGTATGGAAAGAGTTTTCTTACCCCAGCTTGTTGGGAAGAAATTAATGAAAGGAATCTAGTATGCCTAAAATTATTAGGGAGAAAACTATAAAGGTGTTAACTATTTAGAATCATATCATGTTTTATCAGAGAAGAAAAAATAGTTATACTGATAATCAGATAAAATACATGGAATCTCAAGTGGGGATTATGTATTCTTAAATGTATCTCCATACAAGGGAGTTATAAGGTTTTGTAATAAGGAGACACTAAATCCTATCTATATATTTCCATTCAAATTTTTATAGAGAAATTGAGTTTTGGCTTATCAAATGGATATGGAATCTAACCTATCTTAGGTGCATGATGCCTTTTATGATCTTTTGATGAGTAAGTACATGACAATCCAAACACATGTACTCACAATAAAGAAAATAGATTGGGAACCTGACCGATCTTCAAATGAAGATCTAATTTAGATTCATGACACTATAGAACAAGTGTTTTTTAATTGAACAACCTAGAAGGTGAAAGTTATTTGGAGGAATCGCAAGTTAGAGGAGGTAATGTGGGAACCTAAAGCGGGAATGAAAAATAATTATCCATTTTTTTTATGAAATGTGTTGTAATACAAATTTTAAGGATGAAATTATTTAAGGAGGGAGGAATGTAAGACCCTAGATTCTATTATATAATTTAAACAATAAATCCCAAAATCAATTACACAATGTACAATATAAATCATGAATTATCTTGGCATCATAGAAGGTGTGTTATACTTCACTTACCTTGGAGTCCCTATATTTTCTGGAATACCTCATTATTTCCACTTTACTCATATCATTGGCTAGATTAGAAATCAGTTGGCATCTTGGATAGGTAAATCTTTATCAATGTTTGGAAGGATTTGTCTTATAAAGTCATTTATTGTCTCTAAGTTTGTTTACTCATCAATGGTTTAAAAATGGTTGGATTTTGTTTTTAATAATATCAATATTCCCATTAAAAATTTTATTTAGATAGGGAGCATATTTTAATGTAAAATCATTATTGTACCTTCTAAAAAATTATACCGACCTACTAATCGGTGAGTTATTTGTATCAAAAATCTATTCAACTTGAATCTCCCCATGCATGATAATTTTATGTGGAGACTTATTAATTATAAAATTGAGGCACTTGAATTTCTCTAATCCAGATTCCTTGGCAGAATCAAATCGTGAAATTAAAATTATATGGATTGTTCTATATGATCTTCTCTCATAACACCTTTCTCTAATATTTCAGCTAACCCTCATTGGTTAGTAAATTTTAATTCCTATCTCTATTTTTTTATGGATAACTGGACATGTACACCCCTCATCAACCTCTCAAATTATTTTGAGCATTTATTTGATATTAATGCTTCAATCAAGAAACAATTTGACACTTATCATGATTATCTTACTATTGAGGTAAAACAAGAGATCATTAAGTACAACTTAATAATAGTAGATTGTATACTTATGTGGGAACATGAATCTAGTGGTAAATTTACATCTTAGTTTTACTATTCATAATTTTCTCCTAGGAAAATGAGAATCTGAATTGGTATGTTGGATAGGTGATTGATCCTCCCTTCTATATTTAATCTCATGTGGAGTTAGATTCATTCTAAATTACCTATATATGCATGAAATCAAGTTGTTGGTATCTATTTATGGTCAAAATGTGTTCTTTTCAACAAATATAAGGAATAACTCACCCATTTGTTCTTAAACTGCAACATGGCTATATTACATTGGCACATCATTGTTGGAAATTTTAGGAGAAGATTCTTAGGGTGAACATAATTAAAGGAAACTTTGAAATTTGTTCCAAAATTTATCTCTCTTAGTAGATCTTCAATATATTTCTCATGAATTGTTTAAAAGTGGTATATATTATATAGTAATTTCACAACAATCCAATACCTGATAAATTTCTTTTCCATCCTTAGTCTTCAATTACCCAAATTATGTTTGCTATGAAAAATGATACCCCTCTCCAAAATGTTCATTGAAATAAGTATATTCATGATTTTATGGTTCTTAAGAATATTTTCATTTTAGATAATTATTATCCTCCATATGTAACTATTGAATTTTGATGGATTATTATACTTTCTGGATGGATTAAATACAACATGGATGGGGCATATGAAGGGAATCCAAGACCATCTAGGTTTGGATCCTTTTTCATAAATCATAATGGAAAAATCATGGAATGTCTCTATAAACTATGTGGATTCACTACTTATCTTTATACTGAAATTCTTGGAATGAAAAATGTAGTTAAAGTGAAAATAAAAAAATGGTGCAACTTTTTGTTGTAATGTGACTCTTACATCATTTTACAAGCTATAAAAATGGAACTATCCATCTCTCTTGAAATATTTTGGAAAGATATATCAAATTTATATATTTTCAATCATCCATAATCTATTCTATTACCCACACATATCTTGAATCCAATGATCTAGCTGATGTTCTTGAAAACAAATGGTTGATAACTATAGAAAAAATATGGTACAATGACTTGATATATGAGTTCTTCTCTCTTTTTCAAAGAGATTAATGTAAAAGACACAATTTCATACTCTTTTATTTTTTTCTTTATTTTTAATAAATGAGGCTTTTCCTTCTAGATAATTTTTTATTACTCTAAAATATATTGTTTTCCAAAATAAGTATAAGTTCATTTTTATGCTTAAAAATATTTTTTTAGTAAAATTTGTTTTTATTGTATTATGTATATTTATATTGTGGTTTATTTTTATCACATTAAGAAATTTAATTTGATAAAATGGTTTTAATATTTGGAATTATAATTTCCAAAATGGTAAATAAGGTCAATTTAATTTTTAGATAAAAAAAAAAGTTATCTAGTTAAAAGTTATTCATCAAGGTAAATCCTTCAATATTGGAGAATGGTTATATTTTGTGTTATGTTCAGAAAATATCACAAAATATTATCTATAAATAGGTTGATGAGGTTATTACATACCTTAACTTATATTATCCTAAATAATTTTAAATTTTTGATCCACTTTCTTTGAATATGAAATTTCTTTTATATTAATAAATAAATATTTACAAAAATGTCCCCCTCAAATATATAAATGGATCCCTCCACAACCCATTATAAGACACACCTAAAATTAAAATTCCACTATATAATCTAATATATTTATTTCCTTTATAAACCTCTCATATGTTCTTAAGTCCCTAGTCTCATGATATTTTCTATGTTCTTTTAGAACAAAGAAGGCTTCCAGTAGAAGAGATAATTTCTTCTTTGATGTTGAAGGATGTATGATGAAACTCGAGGATTAAGGTAAGGGGAATATTAAATCAATTTCATTTCACTAAGTTATGATATTTGTTTAACATTCTCCTCATAAATTCTTTTTCCCACCATCAAACTTAGTTTTCTCTAAGAATTTTATCCTCCAAGAATTTATGGTTTTTAAAATTTATTTATACTCTCACAATTTTATAATTTTTTCTCATTTAGAATAAAAATTAATAGAAATGTAAATATTATATTTCTAAGTATCTATAATTTTTAATAATTGGTCTTTAATTTAATATTTTATCTTCTATGACTAAAATTAAAATTTTGGGATTTTACCCTACTATGTTACATTTATTTTTGATGAATTTATAGTCATAATTACTCCCTTTTGAATTTTTAGTGCAAACTTTAATTTGTTTTATAGGTTAATTTCTCATTCATTATATTTGTTATGATTATGTTCACTATCAGTATTAATCTATATCTTTACTTTATTTTTATCCTTCATATCAATATTTTTTAATAACATGGATAAATTATATATCATTTCTATAATTTCAATGTTATGATTTTTGTAATGAATTAATTGTTTAACCATTATGGTGGTTTTCTGAATTGTGTTAACCATGAATGTTATTCTATTTGTTGATTGGGAAAATATTGACATCACATACACTTATTTAAATGTGAATTTCTATTTATTACTAAGTCACTTTAATTATGTAATTACTTGTTTATTTATTCCTTTCCTATGATAAATTCATTGAAATGATTTAGTGATAGTTGCATCTCAAAATTATATATCCCCTAGATGCATTGATAGGTTTCATGATATAAACGAGTTTGGTTATTTGGTGTATATATATACCCATATATTCATAATTTATTTTCCAATCCCTTTATGGTATGTTGTGATGATGTAGTGATGGTGGAGCTTAGAGTTATATATCACCTCGATACATTTTTATGTCTCATGAGAAAAAATAGCATGTGTAATTGGTGTATTCCTTAACTATTTATGTTTTATACCTTGGAATGAGGCTTTTATGGTAACATTAATATGTCTAGTCTGAGGAATCCCCTCACTATAATTTTATTTATTATTATCCATGTTATTATTTATATTGTTATGTTTTTTATGGATATATTTCATTCTCATGTTATTAGTTATATGGAGTATTTTATTATTATTTATTCCTACCATATTAACCATGTATATTTTATTCAATTATATCGTCTACTGTATTCTACCTCTTACTAAGAAACAGATCTCATCCATTTAATTTATTTTTCGTTCCTTAGGGAACCTAGAAGATAAATATGAATAGTTTTATGGATATTATAGATGGAATAATAAGGTTCTCTTTGATTTTTTATGTTGGGTTTAATATTTTCAAATATAATTTAAGAATAAAGTATATATCTAGTGTCTTAATACTATTAGACTGTTGGATACTATGTAATGTAATCTCTTGTATTCTATACAAATTTAGTAAGGTAACCATATGATTTAGGTTGCTGGATTTGGGTTTTTTACACTAAAAATGTGTAAACTTGTCTCTAAGATATTCAATAAAATAATTAGTATCTTATTCATGTATGGTTGTTACTTTTCCATTACTATATAATTCATCTAACATTATAGTCCAAATTTTATGACCTTAACCTTTCACCATTGTTGGTCAAAGTTTTACGACATCAAACATCATCCCTTAATGGTAAAAATTTAAATTACCATAAATTTAAGTTGAAATAGAATATGTTAAATCTCCATTCACTAAGCCTTTACTTTAATGTCTTAGGAAAAATTTAGATTGTAAAATGAAAATGAAAAAAACGTTTTTACAACTGAAATGTGTCCTTTGAAAATATCCCTACTCTAGGAAAAATCATTATATTTTTTCTCATGAATGATTTTGGTTTGCACAAATGCATTTTAATAACTACATGTGGCTTGGTTACTATATACATAAGATATATATAATATTCAAATCTCATATCTTTGATCTAACTATAATTTTCACCTTTATTACATTCATCCATGTCATACTAGTATTCAGATCAAAAAGTTAGATTCATTTGGATTAGGATATATTTTTTCTAATTATTGTTCATTTAATGCTAGGGTGAACTCCACACATACACCCCAGTCTCATGAACCCTACCTCACGTTCATGTGTTCCCTAGTCTTGGGTTTCTAGGACACCATGAAAGAATCTTTCTCACATTCCCATATTTTATGCACCTAAGCTTACTTGAAGTAAGCCCTCATGTACACCCTCCCAAATATTCCATTTCATGAATGCCTATTTGTACACACCCTTTCACTCTCACCCTTTTGGAATACATGGGTTCCCAACATGGTTTCTTTTAAACCTGGGACCCAGGCCACGAGTTTCTTATAAAAAGACCCCTTTAGTCCAATTTTTAACATAGACAATAGAAGAGGAGAATATAAGTACATAGAGTACCTACCTATGTACCTAAGACTCACACATAACCCACTATGTGATTTTAAATAAAAAATAGTGGGAGGGAATAAAAAAATTCCCAAGTCCTCCTAATGGGAGTGACACCTTGGGTACCAAACCACCTAGGAATCAATTCCTGGGTACATGAATGTTGGAACCATCCTAACTATGTGCCCAAACCAAGGTTCAAATACTTGAGAACCCCAAATTATATTTTAGGAAAACTGCATTCCCAAGAACCTCAATGCCATCACTTGGGTGCCATAACACCTAGGCACCCAACCACATAGGTGTCAACTACCTGGGTGTGGAATTACTTGATCACTCATCTACCAACATGATAACAACTTTTTTAATGTCTCTAACATGGGAACTAATATTTTCTAGGTATCCTACATAAGGTTTTATTATCCCAATCCACCCCAACCAAGTTACCATCCTTCCTAGGCCCCATACTAGGGTAAAATCTCACACAAGTCTCTAACTGGGGTTCCCACTTCACATAGGTTACCTACTTGGGAACCCAATCTCCCAAGTCACCCACTTGGATGTCTTTTATTCCATACTAAAAGGATCCACCGATACACCATCATTTGGGATCACTGATGGGTTTTGTTTTGTTGAATTTGGTCTAATCCCACTACTTTTGTTACAGACCTCATAAAAAATCAAGATTCACATGATGAACTTTTTGGGCTATGTAACACCAAAATATTTTATGGTATGTTTATTTTTAAATAAATTTAATTTAATATATATACATTGGTGTATGAGGCCCTAATATTTTAAAATAATTCTATATTTGAGAGTGTATACAACACACTACACCATGCTTAAACGAACCTTGATACACTATTAAAATGTTATTATTTTAACATGATCATTATAACCTAGCCATTAAATTGGAAGGTGTGAATAGTATTAATCATATTATTATATATATATAATAGTCTTAATTAATAATAATTTATTGATTAATACTTAATAAATAAACACAGAAATTTATGTAAAGTCATTTTATATGTTTGCTTCAAAAATGATTTTTTTTAGAAAGTAATATAAATAATTTTTTATACTTTTATAAATTGAATTTGATAAATTTAAATTTATTTTTAAAATTTGAATATGAAAATTTTAAAATTTTTATTTATGGTTTTTTCATAAAAGATTCATTTTCCAGTGAATAGTGAAAAATTATCCTTTTAATTGAAAACTAAATTTTTATTTCATGAATTTAAAATTTAATATTTTGTTTTAAAATAATTTAAAACTAAAATAAATTGTTTAAAATAATCAATAATCCAATTAATTTCACTCAAA
Source organism: Viscum album (assembly GCA_963277665.1). Lineage (NCBI taxonomy): Eukaryota > Viridiplantae > Streptophyta > Magnoliopsida > Santalales > Viscaceae > Viscum > Viscum album. The sequence continues at coordinate 718,702,163 of OY728164.1, read as the reverse complement.
TCACTTTTAGGGTTGAATTTGGTATTAAAAACATTTTTATGCTTAAAAAGACATTTTTCTAAAAAACTGATTTTCATTGCATTTTTCATTTTAATACTAAATTAATTACTTCCTCTTATTTAAATTTAATATTAAATAATTAATCCCATATTTTTAATCATTATTTATAAAAATTTTAAATATAACCCTTTTATTTTTTTTAAAATGAATTGTAACATTAGTAATATTTTTACCATGATAAAGGGTAAATCGAGTAATTAATGGTTAAAAATAATATGATAAGGACTATAAAATTACCATAAAAATTTACATAATTTTATTGGATGATTCCATTTCATAAATAATCATCCAATATTTTTTTATCTTATTTTTTCTATTTGGATGAGATTATGGCCCATATAATATTTTATGTAAAGAAAAGTCAAAAAGGTCACACTCTTGTTTTAAATAACTATAATATTAGTATTAATAGAATATATGTTTGGTTATAAATAATCCTTTGAAATATAAATAATTTATCTTCCTCATGGTGATTTATTTATAATTTTTTGTAAATAAATAATTTTCTAAAATTTTTATATAAAAAGACATAGTAATTATTTTATTAATAAAATAAATGATATTCAAATCATTAAAAGTGATATAATTTGAAATAATTAATGTTAATAATTAATTTTATAGATACAAATTAAATATTATATAGTTTTTGATTTTGTGGATATTAATAAATTTGTTTTATTGATATTATTAAAGTCAAACTAAATGAATAGTTCTAAAATTGACATTATTGGTATTTTATGAATATTATTTTTAATTAAATGATTTAAAATTCATTAAAATGTTATATTTGGAAGAAATAATAGTATATGGTTAATTAAATCTATAATATTCCATTTATGGGTATTTTTTTAATTTATAGTAACATTATTTTCCCTTAGAGGGCAGAAAATATTAATTGTACAATAATTATCGAAAGGGTTAATGGATGGTTAAACCTAAAATATAATGGTGAAAACATATCCAAAATTTGTTTAAATTTTATTGGATGAAAATATTTAGAATTATATACACCTAATATTTTAATTATATCTATTTTTTCTATTTTTAAATGATAAATAATTTAAATTAATTTAATATTTTATAAAATTTAAAAGAGCCCCTTACCTCAATTGTAAAAGGGAACCTCCTCCATTTCTTATTTACACCACATTGAGCCATAAATATCAACCAAAACCCAACCATTTTTATTCTAAAAATCATTATACAAGTTCTTGAAGTTCTATAACTTCCAAAATATCAACCCTAGTTCCCTTAAGAAGAGATCTAAATGGATTCCACTCAAGAAGAGGTAATTGTTTTTACCAACACATTTAAGTTTATTTCTTATTCTTCTTACATTATATGTGTTTTAATCATAATAAAATAATAAATCTAGTGTAATAAATATAACTAAATGTTATTATGACTATTTAAAAACAATATTCCATCTTTTTTCCAACCTACAAAATGCAAAAACATCGCACATGCATACAGATGACTAACCATCTCTACATAGTTGTGTAATTCATTTTTCATCACCACATTAGTTAGATGGTTATAAAGATGTAAATAATTAGTATATAGGATAATTATGACATAATTATACCAATTTAATTATAATATAATATCTACATTGCAACGTACCGACTGGGGTTCCACACGCTGGTGCCCCAAGCCAGTCGGTCACATGACCTCAGGAAAGTGTCCTCATATGCCAAAGGATGCTGACTAGCATCCATGGTCTAATATTTAAGATGGGGAGACTATAAACTCTTTTATCAGATTAATACACCATCATAAAGTAAGAAAAAGTATAATAAGAACATATAATTATAACTATAACAATACAAATAATAAATTATGACAAAATCTGGAAATGCAATATCAAAACTGAACAATAGATAGCCCATGCCAAAGTACATGTCATGTGCCAAAATGAAAACTCAATGTAAAGACACTGGAAAGTCCCAAGAGGGTCCCAAAACATGTTTTTTTCCTCATCCATGCTCCATCCCAACTCATACATCTAACACAAGCTCCATTACATTAACCTATACTTCATCCATGATATCTATTAGGGTACCGATCTGGTAGCCCAATTAGGATGTGGATACAACTCGGTAGGCCACAACCAATGGTGTCTAAAAAATCCAATCAATAAATTTGTGGGAAGTTGTATAATGAAATAAGAACAATTCTTAATTAACAATTATAAAATTATAAATTATTCTTTATTTAACAACATAAATCTTCAGGTTCACAAGGATATTGATACCTCAATACCTACTTCAGCCCATGCCAGAGTCTAAACTATCCCCAAGGGATATGATATGCCTAAATTCCATTGTCACCATTAACTATTTTAATATAACATATGAATTCCATTTTCATAATTCATTATCTCAAAATCACATATGAATTCCATTGTTACCATTCATCAACTAAATATCACATATAAATGCCAATTTACCATTAATTATCTCAATATCACATATGAATGTCCTTGTCACCATCCATTATTTCTATATCGCATATGAATGTCATTATTACCATTCATTATTTCAATATCACTTATGAATGTCAATGATACCATTCATTATCCCAATATCATATATGAATTATATTACTATCATTCATTATTTTATTATCACATATGAATTTCATTGTTACAATTTGATATTTCAATATAACATATGAATGCCTTTGTTACCATTCCTTATCTCAATATCACATATGAATGTCATTGTTTCTGAACATAATTCTAATATCATTCCTTTAATTAATTCAACAATTCATTAATCAACTCAACTCTATTAATTAATTCAACAATTAATTAATCTTCTCAACACTATAAATTAATTCAGTAATTAATTAATCTTCTCAACTTTATTAATTAATTCAAAAATTAATTAATCTTCTCAAATCTATTAATTAATTTAACAATTATTTAATATTATCAACTCTATTAATTAATTTAATGATTAATTAATTATCTCAATAAATTCATAGTCATAATAATATCCACTAATTAATTCAACAATTAATTATTTTTTATTCAACAATCCAAATATCTCATAATAAATTCAATTATTAATTATTAAATTAACAATCTCAATATCACAATAATTATCTCAACAATTAATTATCCCTAATTTCACAATTCAATATTCCAATAATTAATTCAACAATTATTATCCCAATTTCAAAATACCATATTATAATAATAAATTCAACAATTAATTATCCCAATCTCACATTTCCATTATTCCATCAAAGACCCAATGCCTCAATTAATTTATTGGCCACATTAGTTAAATCAATTTAAGAATTAAAATTTCTAAAAAAACCCTAGAAATTATACAATCACATAAATATAATTTATATCAAGACTATGGGATTAGAATAAAAGACCACCAACCTCAATTAATTGATAAGCAATTTCCCAATGGAGTTTCCCTATTTAGTAGAACGAGATCTAAATCTTAAACCAAAATCAAGATCTAACAAATCAAGATCCCAAAAGTCTAGATCAAGATACAACAATCCATGATCTAGATCCAAAAAAATATAGTATACTTCTTTGTAAAAGTTGATAGAATAATGTAAATGAGAAAGTAAACCACATGGGATGAGATCCTCTTATCAGGAGGGGTATAGATCTTCAATCTGGGATTTGAATCGTGAAGAATGGATGTCAGAATGGACTGTAATCTATCTAGGAGGATCCAAAATTGTGAAATAAATTCTTGGACCAAATGGGGGTTGATTTGGGATTAATATGTGGGCTTAATAAATTATAAAATAAATTTTCATGTGAATGAAAATTTCGTGCATGGTTTGTTGGGCTGGGGTACATGGTTTCTCCTAATTGTGCACCTTAATTGTATGACACTTCTAGGTGGTGCACAGTTTCTCCTTTTAGGGTGAAGGTTTTTAAAAACCATGAGCCTCCCTATAAATTCCCTTTGTCTAGGCCTACATAGTTCATTGGGCCAAGGCACATAGTTTGGGAAAACCATGAACCAACTATGCACATTCCCTCTAACTTCCAAATTTCTCAATTATCAGCCAAACGCACCCCAAATTACAAACCAAACAAAAATTACTCAAAAGGGGGGAAATAGTACCTGAAATCAATCTTGATACATATCCAAACAATTTCAAGATCTTATAATCTCCCCACCTTATAATAGCTTATCCTCAAGCTGTAATCCCAAGAAACTCTAAGATTCCAAGTCAAAAATAATATGTTAATAAGCTGGTATATCTGCTTATATTTCCCATGTATCCTCCTTAACATGACTATTTTTTCCAAATACACAATCTATTGGCCTGGTCTTTCCCTACAACACCTTCTCACTGTGATCTGACACACATATCAGATGTTACTTAAAGGTCTCATATATCTCAAGCTCAACATCATCCACCTAGATCATATGATAAGGGTCGTGGTGATACCTCTAATTTTTTGATGCAAGAAAATTGTCATTCATTGAACTGTATCTCTGTGGAAGATCTAATCGGTATGCCACTGGCCTAATTCTCTCCACAAACTCAAATAGTCCAACAAACTTGGGTGTCAACTTTCTTTGTCTCTTTATCCTATGGTGACCTAATCTAGGAAACACCTAAAGGAATACATGATCACACTATATAAACTCTAGGGGTATTTTATGTCTATCATCATACAAATTCTGTATACTCTGATCTATATTCATATTAGTTAAAATCAACTGACATTTCTTCGACTTCTCCTGCATGAGACTCAGTCCCAACAAATCTGACTCACCTGCCTCCATCCAGCATAGAGGCGATCTGCATGGCCTACAATAAAGAGCCTCATATAGTGATATCTATATATTTTCCTGATAATTATTATTATATGTGAACTCCAACAGCTATAAATTCCTCTAAAAAGACCCACTAAAGTCAAGATTACACATTCGCATCATATTCTCAAGAACATGTATAATACACTCTGACTACCCATCAATCTATGGTTGGAAAGATGTTCTCAACAAGACCAGTTTATCGAGCACCTTATATGAGGCCTTATAGAATCATGGAGTAAAATGTGAGTTAGGGAATGAAACTATAGTCTGTGTCACCCCATGCATATGGACTATCCACCAATCATACAGTTCTCTCAACTTCTCCACTGGTAGAATCTCCCATACGAGCGAGAAATGTGCTAATTTTTTCAGTTGATCCAAAATAACCCAAATATAATCATTTTGCTAAGGCATCCTTGGGAGACCTACCACAAAATACATAGTCATTTCATCCCACTTTCCATTCTATAATGGGAAACGGCTGTAGAAAATCACTAGTTCATTGATGCTCATCCTTAACCTATTGATAAGTGTAGCACTATGTTACAAAACCTGTTATCTCCATTTTCATGCTCAATCACCAAAACTATAATTGTAGGTCACAGTACATTTTGGTCACACCTAGATGTACTACCCATTTCGAGTCTTGAAACTCATGCATTATCTTCTCCTGCATTCTCTTAGGAATAAAAACTTGATTCATGATATATATGGTCTCGTCCTCATTTATGCTCCAATCAAAATGTGAATCCCTACCTTCAAGGATTCCACTCAAGGTCAAACAGTTATGATCCATATACTATATATCCTTGATCCATATCAAAAGTGTAAACTCCACTGAATCTGATATGAGAGTCATCTTCTCCTGACTCTTCTAAACCACAACATGAATCTTATCCAACATGTTCATTATCGACCACTTAACACTAGACTCTTGAACTACCTATGTTTGAGTTTTTTTACTCAATGAATCAACCACATTTTTTCCAATTCCCATGTGTATATTCTAGATCAAAATCCAATGAATTCATATAATTAACCCATCTCTATTACTGGAGATTTAAATCTCGCTGTGAAAAGATATTATTCAACTCTTGTGATATGTATACATAGTAAACTTTACACCCAACAGATAATGATGCCAATACTTCAAAGCATAAACCAATGATTCCAACTTGAGGTCATTAATATGGTAGTTCTATTCATTTGGCCTTGACTTCTAAAACCCATACACCACAAATAAATCTCCCTATATCAACACAACTCCTAGAATAATCATAGAAGCATCGTAATACACTGTATACTCCTCTCTTGGCTCATGTAGGATCAATATCAGTGTTTATGTTAATCACTTATTCAACTCCTATAATGAATCATCACATTATTCTGAACATTTAAAATTTATCCCCTTCTTGGTAAATCCAAAGAGTGGCACTGAAAATTTTAAAATCTCATGGATAAACTACTGATAATATCCAAATAACTCGAGAAATATATGGATATAAAAAACATTCTTGGGATTCTCCCAATATACAACTACTTGCAAATTCTCTGGGTCCACTAACATACCTTTCTTTGAGATAATATGACCTAATAAGTGTACCTAATCAATCCAAAAATATAAAATTAGTTAGCTTGGAATATAGCATATCCTCTATGAGGGTACTATGGATAATTTAAAGACATTGGGAATGATATTCATGATTCTTGGAGTACACCAAGATTTCTTCCACAAACACTACCACAAACTGATCTTGGTATAGAAGGAAGATTATGTTCATCAAGGCCATAAAAAATATTATTGCATTCATCAATCCAAATGTAATTATGAAGAACCCATATAAGACATTCCTACTCTAGAAAGTAGTCCTTAGTGTATCAAAAGGTCGAAAACTCAACTAAGGATACCCTGATATCAAGTCAATCTTTGAGAAAAAACAATCTCCCCTCAACTAGTCAAACTAATTGTCAATACACAGAAGAGGATAATAGTTTCTCACATTCATATAATTTAACTTTTGGTAATCAACACACAAGTGCAGATTTTGGTCAACCTTCTTAGAAAACAACACTGGTGAACCCTAAGGTGGCGTACTCAGATAGATAAACCCATTATCGTCCAAGTAATCCATGTCAGTTTTGATCTCTTGAATCTATGTTGATTCCATTTTGTATGGTGTAATAGAAACGGGCACAACCCCCAGTATGAGCTCAATTGTAAACTCCACATCTCTCTCAAGTGGCATCCCTGGGAAGTCTTCAAGAAATACATCCGGAAACTACTCCACTACTGGTGTAAAGACACCATTATTCACTCCTTCATCATCCAGTAATAGAATAGAAATGTGGGATGTTAACTTACCCAATTGCGGAGTAATTGTCCCTGTTCATCACACCTTGATATCCCACTCTCCATGGTGAATATATTTGTCACCCTTTGGATATGTAAAATTAACTCTCATGTGGTAACAATTGATGTGGTCTCGATATGCGATGAACTAGTCCATAACCAAAATTATGTCAAATCCTGACATGTCTAGGATGTACAGATCCCACAAAAAATGATACTCCCTAACCTCGAGAGAACACCCCTTACACAAATAGGTGTCTCTATATTGTACCCCCAACAATGTATCTATTGTCATATCCCCACTCATAAAATCCATTTCTAGGCTCAAACCATTCACAAGTTGTGAAGAAATAATGAAATGAGAGGTACCAGTATCAAATAAGTCACTATCTAACATAGAATATACAAGGACATTACCTCTCTTTATCAATAGTACATCCTTCCTATCCATAACTGTTGGTTGAACTGCATGAAATTTTTGTGCCCCTACTCCATGTGATGTAGTATAACTCTCCTAAACTGCACCACTATGCTGATACATGCTCTCTTTCCTAGAAACACTGCATCCACCTCATCTACCTCCATGGACAGTTGAAATACAATAGCCAGAATGATATGGTGAGAAGATCCCCTTCTCGTACTTTGGTTTTTTCTAACTCCTCCATCATGACCCATCTATCAAGGGTTTCTACATAACTTCTTTAGATGAACCATCCTACCACAATATCATCACTCCACTAGTATTTCAGAATAGTGTTTACAATAGTGTCCAAGCCCGTCGCACTGGTGATAGATAATATGAGTAAGGTCCTGAGTAAAAGATCTTTCCCCTTGGACACTCTTCCTGCTAAACCCATGGCTAACACACTTGTAGAGACACTTCCTACTCTTGAAAGATTTACCTCCAGACCGTCCAGTAGAAACTGCATGTCCTGCACTGGAAGCCACATTCAGGTTCCCCCCGGCTATGAGAGCATGATACACTACCTCATCAAACATATTTAATGGAAGTAGGTTAACCTAGGACATAATCTCAATTTAAGTCCATTTTGAAAACATTTTGTCAGAGTTGTATCATCTCCTACCAATGTTGGAGAAAAGAATTGTAGTTCTGTAAAGTGACTAGCATATTCCATCACAGATATTCTCCCTTGAGTAAAACGCATGAAATCAAATGATCTCTCCTACATCATCATCTCTAGATAAAATTGTCCCAGAAACATCTCAAAAAATTCCTTCCATAATATACCATCAGGATGTCCAATATGAACCTGAACATCCCACCAGCATTTCGTTGAACCTCGTAACATATAAGAATCCAAAATGAGCCTATTCTCAGTTAGATCCTCTAAATGGCCAAGTATATTTTGGATGGACTCAATTGAGAACTATCCTTCCTCATGTCTACCCTCTCTTGTGAAATTCAAAGGATGATGTACATGGAACTCCCGAGTAAAATCTGACATACTCTTCATAACCCAATCTAGGTCTATCCTGATAAGTTGAATGAATCAAGAAAATTTCTCATGAAAATGATCACCTAATTACTCACATAGCGCTATCAGTGCCTCAAGTTCCATTACTGGTGGAGCATCTCCATCCATATCCTCCTATCGTCCTCTCAACGAGAATCATCATGGAGGCATATCTCTACAATTCCAAAAACACATCTCATGACACATAACACCACATTAACACGTTAATGTAAGATGAAATCACAACAAGGTATAACAAGTCTTTTTCCCCAAACACTACCACATGGTCAAAACTAAGGATCCATCACTACCCATAACCATCATACACCAAGGTCATGGTTAAAATGTGTAAAATCATTCTCATTACTACATTTTCTCATTAGAAACCCATTTATTCTCATCTTACATCATTTCACAATCTTTCTAAATTTAATATTAGGTACATTTTTCTATTTAATTTCATAGGAAATGTAAAATAGTTCAAGTTCAAAAAATTACCCAAAACATGTTTTCTCATGCGTGCTTAGAATGATTCATGACACAAAATAATCCTGAGTGCCTAGAAACAAGCATGTATACTCCACTCTCATTCCTTACTAGGACATGAGTCAAATCTCAACAAATATATGAAACCACAATCATTTCACCAGACAAGTGTGTCACCCAAGGTGAAATAATATTCATCTATAAAAGAAAACAACAATAACAATAATCCCATCCTTGGTACTTGGGTTCTCTCCCATACATGGATTAGCTACTCTCATGTTCAAGATCATAACCAATGCCCGAATGTTCCTATTTTTCTGTCTACCATTCCAAAATAGTAAAACAACAACAAAAATTGGGATCTGATACCACTTTGTAAAATCCTGACCTGAGTGACACATGATGGTGCCCTGAGCCAGTCCATCGTATGATCTCAGGAATGCCTCCCCATATTCTGAAGGATTTTGAATAGAAGTGAGGCTTTAATATATATCATGGGGATACTATACCCTATTTCATCAGAGTAATACACTTGAATAAAATAAGAAACAATAACATAATAACATATAATCATAGCAAGAATAATACCAATATTACATTATGACCAAAAATGGAAATACAATATCCAAACTAAACAATAGATATTCCATTATAAAGTACATGTCAAGTATCAAAATTAAAACAAAAAATAAGGATAGTGACAACTCCCAAGAGGGTCCTCAAACACATTTAGTTCCCTTATCCATGCTTCATCCCAACTCATCCATCTAACACAGGTCTCTTTCCCTTAACATTTCTTGCATCCACTAAATCTATTCGGGTACCTATCAAGAATCCTAAGTAGGGTGTGAGTATAACTCAGTAGGCCATCACCAACAGCGTCTAAAAAAATATATTCAATAACAGTCTATACAATTATATAAAGAAAAAATTACCATGCATAAGTAGCCGTTTTCACATTATCAATTATTATTTATTTAACCATATAAACCCCCAAGTCCCCAAGGACACTCATACCTCAATACCTACTTCAACATGTTCCAGAGTCTAAACTATTCCCAAGGGATATCATATATGTGAATTATATAATTACCATTCAATGTTTCAACATCACATATTAACGCCATTTTTACCATTAATTATCTCAAATATCACATATGAATGCCATTGTTACCATTCATTATCTCAATATCACTTATGAATGCCAAGGATACCATTCATTATCTCAATATCACATATGAATTACATTGTTATCATTCATTATTTCAATATCACATATCAATTCCATTGTTACCATTCATTAATTCAATATCACATATGAATGACAATGTTTCCATTCATTATCTCAGAATCACATATGAATTCCATTATTACCATTAATTATTTCAATATCTCATATGAATTCTATTGTTACTATTCATTATTTCAATATCACGTATGAATTCCATTATTATCATTCATTATCTCAAGATCACATATGAATTCCATTATTTCCATTCAGCATTTCATTATTATTCCATTAATTATTGAAACAATTAAATAGTCATCTTATCTCTATTAATTAATTCCAAAATTAATTAATCTTATCAACTCTATTAATTAATTCAAAAACTAATTAATCTTCTCAATTCTATTAATTAATTCATCAATTAATTAATATTTTCAACACTGTTAATCAATTAAACAATTAATTAATCTTCTAAAATCTATTAATTAACTCAAAAATTAATTAATCTTCTTAACACTATTAACTAATTCAATGATTAAATAATCATATCAATAAATTCATACTTATAACAATATTTTTTAATTAATTCAACAATTAATTATATCTGATTTAATAACCCCAATATGTCACGACCCGTCCTCGGGGCCTGTGTCGTGACTACCCCAAGCCCGCCTTCCATAGGCTAGGGGCTGGTGACTAGCGCCAAAGGCGTAAATCCTGATAAAAAGGGAAGGCATTGTCTTTATAAAGAAAACAAACACCAGAGAGTACATAAGATGAGTAAACACTAAGTAAACTGAGTACAAAAGTATGTGCTGGAAAGTAAATGCGCCAGAATACAAACCCAATTGTAAGTAAAGTAAAATGAAAATGAATGTACATCAACTGAAAAGTAAAGCAGCGATTCTGAGCCGTCCTTTGGAAATCCCACCTGAAGGGTGGGTACAGATAGTCTCCTCTGCTCCTCGGCTCTAGCCATCCGCTCCGAGTACGTCCCATCCAATGATCCACCTCCAGGTACCATCCAGCTCCATGAGCTCCCACCTCTATCAATGTTGTCTATCGTCTGCATCCAACACAACATAGTGCGGGCATAGACCGTGCAGGGGTGAGTATACGCTACTCAGTAGGGACCCCGAGACCCCCAAAGGTCTCTCAGAATCCACGAAAGATAAACCACAAAGGAAAGATACAATCTCAAAGTAACAACCAATTCTACTTAGGTATATTCCCATACATATACCTAAGTCATCAATTCCAGCTCGGCTCCAGCACACGAGCCCAAGTACAATCCAGTCCATAGAGGAAAAACAAAACCCATTCCACATAGGAATTCACAACCCAATCCACACATGATAATGCAATCCAATCCACACAGGATCACACAATCCAATCCACACAGGATCACACAAATCAATCCACTCAAGAGAGCAGGTCAATCATATCATGGATAATGATTGAAATTCAAGACTCATCTCACATAGGTATACTACTCACGAAGAAGGGTGGAGGTGATTTGATGTAGCCTCTGAATCACCTCCTCTGCTGAACCCATGTAGGATCCAAGTATAGTAGTTGTCGCTGCCAAAACCAAGGAGGATCTAAGTAATTATTCATCATCGTTGAACCCACAGAGGATCCCAGCATGGTAGTCGAACCCATGGAGGATCCCAGTATAGTATTCGTCCTCATCGAACCCACGGAGGATCCCAGTACGATAGTCGTCCTCGTCGAACCCACGGAGGTTCCCAGTACGGTGGTCATCCCTGACGAACCCACGGAGGATCCCAGTACAGTGGTCATCCTCGTCGAAACCACAGAGGATCCTAGTATGGTGGTCGTCCTCGTCGAACCCACGGAGGATCCCAGTATGGTAGTCGTCCTCGCTGCAGTCACAGCCAGCTCTAGGGTTCCCGTACACAGCATGCTCGATTCAGGGAGGGTCCGCTCCACGATCCAAGGGGGTCGATACATCAACTGACATGAATTCTGGAGTTGATGTATCCCAAAGTTCTATCTCTTCAATAGAAACTCAACGCGACAGATGGCGCATCAATCGGACGCCCGGTCTGAGAGTTATTGGCTTTTTTGTCCCAAGGGCCCAGTTGATTTTTAAGTCAAAACCAACCCGAATGTACTCCAACTACATCAAAACCTCAAGTGGAGTAATCCAAAATAACCGTCTCCCTAAGAGGAAACCAACAAAGTCAACGGCGCGTCAATCGGACGTCCGGAGCTCATGATATAAGCATTTCCGCTCCGAGGGCCCGGTTGGTTTCATGTTCGAACCAACCCGTCCATACACAAAGTTCTCTGAAACCTTGAGTGTAATATACCGAAACAAACTTATCGATCCAAGGATCGCTACGCAACTGATGGTGTGTTGATCAGAGATCTGTATCCCATGCTATGGGCATTTGAATAGATCTATCTAGAAAAAGGGGGTTTGGGCCCGGTCCGACCCGGCCCAATACCCCCTGGATCGGCCCAGTTGGGCGCGGCCCCGCCCGGCCCGGCTGGCGTGGCCCAGCCTGGCCGGCACGAGCGTTTTGGCCCGGGGTGAGCATTCCGGTCTAGTGCAGCCGGTCTGGCCATGTGCGGGTGCCGCGCTCTGAGCGGACACTGAAGGGCGGAGGGCGCCGCCACCTAGGAACTGAACGGCGGACCCGTGGGGTCCTCCCTTGATGACTATCAGGGGTTTCAAACCCCTGGCCTTAATGGGAATGGTCGGCCATTTTGGCCGGCCGGTTATGCCATGCTGGACCCTCGGGGGGTCCCGCCTCCTCGATTGCCGGTGGCCGGCTTGGTCGGCCCCCTCCTGCAGCTCCGCCGCGGCCAAAGGTCACGACCCTTGTCCGACTGGTGCTGTGCGACGACGCCACGCCTCTCTACAGCAGATCACCCCGGTCACGGCCCATTCTTGGTCATGGCCACCTTCGGCTTCACCGGCGTGGCACGACGGCGTTGTTCTCTTTCACCGTGGCCCGCTCCGGCCGCAGTTCTCTCGTTTCCATGCGGTGAGATGGCACCGCGTCGCCTCCATTTTAAGCGACAATAAATATCCACAACAAAGGGGAGGAGGATCGGACGTGTTTGTTCGGCCCGGACTCCTCCCATTATTTCGATACCAAGCGGCTAAATTATTTAACAACAAATTTCATTAAATAAAACTCAAACGATGAAACAACCCCTACCTCGAAGAAGTTGTCGAATGATGATCGTCGCGGGAAACGACGTCACGAGGTGAAGCCCCATATATGTTGACGGAGAACGTCTGAGGAGGAAACTGCGTCTCCCTTCCTTTGATGCAGGAAAAAGATCGAAAGAGGGTGCATCGTCGTTCTTCAGAAAAGGCATCACACACCATCTACAGAGAGGAGAAGAGATGACACGTCGGTCTCTCCTTGCAGTGACAGTGTTCTTCATCGAGTGCTTGACATTCTTCAACGAAGATGATGGAATTCTCCAAGACTTAGAGAATTCTCTCCACAGATCCTCACACAACTAAAGAAACCGCAAATAAAATAAGGGCTTCCTTATTTTATTAACACATTCCTTGCATTTTCAAATCTTCAAAAAAACTCAAACTCAAAATTAAATTAATTGAATAGCTTTAATCAATCAATTTAATGCGAGAGTTGACATGCAATTAAAGAGGGAGAGTGGGTGAGTTACAAATTAATGGGGTGTTTTCCAAAATTAAGAGAGGGTAGAAGAATTTGAAAAGGTGGGGCTCGTGTGGGGCCCACCTCACTAATATCTTATCAAGAGGAGTTGGGATTTAGTGGGTCCCACCTCAACTTCCACACGTAGGTTATAATTACTTAGAGTAGAAATAAAATTGTGACATGTATTTTATTTCACTCTTAAATTAAACCACTTCATTTTTAATAACACCTCCCGAGCAAATGCAACTCCAATGAAAGTCTTCTTAAGCAATTACCAGCGCTACGGTTTCATCGGTGACCTCGTATTTCGATTTCAATCACCAGTTCAAAAGTTAGAAAACCCCACTTGTTCATTCACTGAACATACTCGAGCTAAACTTCGGAAATTGATTCTGGGCACACCGGGCCTCAGAATCAGGTGCCGCCAGAAATTGCGTACTTGTAAAATCCAAAATAATTTAATAAAAAAATTTCCTTGAAATTTACGGGTCTTAACATTACTCCTACCTCAGGGATTTACGTACCTATAAAGATACAACATAAACTAGGGAAACAAATGAGGGTACTAAGCACGCATCTGAGCCTCCCTCTCCCAAGTTCTCTCTTGGAGGTTCACGTGCTGCCACCTGATGCACACTAGAGGAATCGAACATCCATGTAGGACCCACTCCTATCGATACTCTCTCTCCACTGGAACCTTCGTAAAAGTCACCCTGTCATCGATGTCCATCTCCCCACGGTCGATGATATGCGTCGGGTCGTGAACATATCTCCTCAGATGAGATACTTAGAATACGTCGTGCACCCAGTACAATTGAGGTGGAAGAGCCAGGCGATAAGCCACCTCACCTATCCTGCTGAGAACTTGGAATCTTCTGATGAAGCGCAGAGATAACTTGCCGCACTGGCCAAATCTCTGTAATCCACATCAAGGTGAGACCCGTAAGAAAACATGGTCGACATCCTCGAACCCTAGTGGTCTCCGCCTCCTGTCAGCATAAGACTTCTATCGGCTCTGAGCTGTCCTCATCCACTCCTGGATGATATGCACCTTCTCCATTGTAGCCTGAACCATCTCTGGTTATACATGTACTTACTCCAACACTATCCACAAAGGATATCTAAAAACGCGGCTAGTTGTTGTCTCGCCACACCAAACAACTGAATGCATGCTCTCCTACTAAGAGCATCTGCTGCAACGTTCCCCTTCTCAGGATTATTAATTGTCTCGATGTCATAGTCTTGGAGGAACTCAATCCATCATCACTATCTTAGGTTCATGTCCATATGAGAAAAGATACACCTGAGACTATTGAGTTGGTGAGAACCGTAAACCATTCACTCGACGATCAATGGGTAAGACTATCCATTTGTAATAACACAACTCCACCCTTCTTCATCTACGATCTATAAGAGCTGCTGAGATTCCACCTCTTCCAAAAAGCGAAATATGGTCTCATCCCCTGGATGAACCATGTCCTTTGCCTAATACAGTCAATCCTGACATGAATGGTACAATTTCATTCCATGGACGACGTCATAAGGCCTTGACACTACTACAAAGAGATCCAACCGTTACTCTCGCCTCCAATGGTCGAGTCACACTGTCGGCAGTAGTGTGTGGTCATTAGGTCTTCTCTAGTTGGAATCTAGGAAGTGAGGGTCAATTTAATGGTTTTAACGAGAACCTCTCAGTATCAACTACATAGAAAGAAAAGGGAATAAAATGTCACAAGAATAAGTGTCTTTTATTTCTGCAGCTCAAAGTATAAAGACACAAATCATCAAAAACATCAAAAACGCTAGAGGCATAATGAAAAAAAGTCTCCATGTCTGTAGCTAGTCCCACTCCTATATATATGTTCCCGGAGCTCCATGGTCATAGGCCTCAGCTGCCTGAAGTTGAGCTCTCCCCTGTCCACCCGTTCCCTACGGTCGGGGTGGTCTTCCAGGTGGTGGTGGTGGTGGTAGGGCCTCAAAGCATCTCCCACCATCCGTTGTTCGGCCAGCTCCTCTGCCTCGTCCGCCTACTCCCTACAAACCACAATGCTCGAACCTCTGCCTGGGAGGTCCCTCTACCGCATGCTTCTCATCTCCCGGGCGGGTCGAGCAGTCTCAAGCCATATGACCCTGCCCGCCGCATGCATAGAATTGTCTTCTACTCGTGTGGTTGGCCCTCCTTCGTGATCCCCGTACAATCGAATCTACATCCTGATATTTCTCATTTGATTGCCAGGCCTTCTTGGACCTCTGTGTCAACTGTCTACTACCAGCTGCAGAAGACTCCGCTACGGGTCGTCCTACAGAGGGTCTTGCCGCTGATAACTGCTCAGCGAGAAAACTCTCCACTAGAAGGGCTCTCTCCAGCACCCCCGCCTACGTAGGGATGTTGAGGGAGATCATAGAAGCCCTGATCTCATGCCTCAGTCCCTGTTCGAAAGTCTAGGCCCAGAAGAATGGGTCTCGTACCATGTCTGTGGAGTAGCATGAGAGATCAGTAAATCTCACTGGGTACTAGGCTACTGTCATGCTGCCCTGTCACAACTGTAGTAGCTCATGAATGCACACCGCACGGAGGGTGGCTGGAATGAACTCTGAGCGGAAGAGTATCTCGAAGTCTGTCCCAAGTAAAGATTCCTCGTTGTGCACTTGGAGCATTAGGATCCACCATCTACTTGCTGCCGCGTGTAGGAGACTCGCTGCAAGGATCACCATGAGGTCAGCTGGTGTCCCCATTAACCTGGAAACTCGTACAACAGCCTCCAGCCAATCCTTGGCTGCCTGAGGGTCCATCTCCCCATGGAACCTGGGCGGTCTCTGACGCTGAAACTCGTGCAGTGCACTAAGGTGACATGCACTCTCAGCGGCTGGGGATGGTGGCATCGGTGGCTCGGTAGGTAGAGGTATCGCTGGTGCCTCTGCTGTAATAGGGCCCTGCACTAAGGCCTCGTAACTAGGTGGGCTGTCATCTCGCACAAAGCTCAGAACCCTAGCTGGCTACCATTGTGGGGCCATCCTGAAAAGAAAAAGGTGTGCCATAGTCAATATTGTATACCTAGGGAGCTGACACAAAGTAATCACAACGAAAACTCTTGAAACAAACATGCAATCAATGTTTTCGTGTATTGAGTCAGAAATCAGAAGTCAGGGTCCTGGTATATGGATACGTCGGCCGCTGCACCAACACTGGACTCCCTGGACTGATAACCACACTCATTACCATTAACACTATTGCTTCACATAGAAGAAAGATCAGAGTCCTGAGTTCTGCGATAGAACCGAACTCCTCTGAAACCAATTTGTCACGACCCGTCCTCGGGGCCCATGTCGTGACTACCCCAAGCCCGCCTTCCATAGTACAGGGGCTGGCGACTAGCACCAAAGGCTTAAATCTCGATAAAAAGGGAAGGCATTGCCTTTAAAAAGAAACCAAACACCACAGAGTACGCAAGCTGAGTAAACACTAAGTAAACTGAGTACAAAAGTAAGTGCTGGAAAGTAAATGGGCCAGAATACCAACCCAACTGTAAGTAAAGTACAATGGAAATGGGAGTACAACAACTGAAAAGTAAAGCATCAAGTCTGAGCCGTCCTCTGAAAATCCCACCTGAAGGTTGGGTACAGATGGTCTCCTCTGCTCCTCGGCTCCAGCCGTCAGCTCCAAGTATGTCCTGTCTAGTGATCTACCTCTAGGTGATGTCCAGCTCCACGAGCTCCCACCTTGATCAGCGCTCTCCACCGTCTGCATCCAACACAACGTAGTGTGGGCATAGCCCGTGCAGGGGTGAGTATACGCTACTCAGTAGGGACCCCGAGACCCCGGAAGGTCTCTCACAATCCACGAAGGATAACCCACAAAGGAAAGATACAATCTCGAAGTAACAACCAACTCTAGTTAGGTATATGCCTATACATATACCTAAGTCATCAATTCCAGCTCAGGTCCAGCACACAAGCCCAAGTACAATCCAGTCCACAGAGGAAAAACATAACCCATTCTACATAGGAATTCACAACCCAATCCACACAGGATAACGCAATCAAATCCACACAGGATCACACAATCCAATCCACACAAGATAACACAAACCAATCCACCCATGAAAGCAAGTCAATCATATCATGGATAATGATTGATAGTCAAGACTCAGCTAACACAGGTATACTACTCACGAAGAGGGGTGGAGATGATTTGATGTAGCCTCTAAATCACCTCCTCTACCGAACCCACGTAGGATCCAAGTATAGTAGTTGTCACTGCCGAACCCATGGAGGATCTAATTATGTAGTCATCGTCGTCGAACCTAAGGACGATCCCAGCATGGTAGTTAAAACCACAGAGGATCCCAGTATAGTAGTCGTCCTCGTCGAACCCACGAAGGATCCTGGTACGATAGTCATCCTCGTCGAACTCACGGAGGATCCCAGTACGGTGGTCATCCTCGTTGAACCCACAGAGGATCCCAGTATGGTGGTCATCCTCGTCAAACCCATGGAGGATCCTAGTACGGTGGTCGTCCTCATCGAACCCACAGAAGATCCCAATACGGTAGTTTTCCTCATCACAGTCACAACCAGCTCTAGGGTTCCTGCAAACAGAATGCTCGATTCTGGGAGGGTCCGCTCCACGAGCCAAGGGGGTCGATACATCAACTGACACGAAGTCCGGAGTTGATGTATCCCAAAGTTCTGTCTCATCAATAGGAACTCAACGCGACAGATGGCGCATCAATCGGACGACCGGTCTGAGAGTTATTGGCTTTTTCGTCTCAGGGGCCCGGTTGGTTTTTTAAGTCAAAACCAACCCAACCATACTCCAATTGCATCCAAACCTCGAGAAGAGTAAACCAAAAGAACCGTCTCACTAATAGGAAACCAACAAAGTCAACGGGACGTCAATCGGACGTCCATAGCTCATGATATAAGTGTTTTCCGCTCCGAGGGCCAAGTTGGTTTTGTGTTCGAACCAACCTGGGCGTACCCAAGGTTCTCCGAAACCATGATTGTAATATTCCGTAATGACCGTCTCGATCCAAGGGTCACTAAGCAACTGATGTTAAGTCGATTGAAGGTCGGTAGCCCATGTTATGGTCATTTGAATGGATCTGTCCGGAAACAGGGGGTTTGGGCCCATCCGACCTGGCCCAATACCCCATGGGTCAACCCGAACGGGGTCGGCCCGAACCAGGTCGACCCGACCCAGGTCTGAGTCCGGCCCAGTTGGGCACGGCCCAGCCCGGCCTAGCCGGGGTTGCCCGACCCGGCATGGGTGTCCGGCCCGGCCCGGCCGATCCGGCCCTATGCAAGTGTCGCGCGCTGAGCGAACGCGGAAGGGGGGAGGGTGCCGCCCCCCCTAGGAACCGAACGGCAGACCCATGGTGTCCGACCTTGATGGCGGACATGGGTTTCAAAACCCTGGCATTAATGGGAACGTCCGGCCATTTTGGCCGGCCCGTTGCGCCACGCGGGACCCGCGGGGGGTCCCGCCTCCTCGATTGCCAGCGGCCGGCTTGGTCGGATGCCTCTTGAAGCTCCGCTACGGCCGAAGGGCGCGACCCTTGTCTGACCGGCACCGCGCCCCTCCGTCGCTGCCCGTTATTGGTCGCGGCCACCTTCAGCTTCACCAGCGAGGCATGACTGTGCCTCGCTCCTTCACCGCGGCCCGTTCCAGCCGCGGTTCTCTCGTTTTCGCGCGGTACGACGGCACCTCGTCACCTCCATTTCAAGGGACAATAAGGATCCCTCACAAAGGGGAGGCGGATCGGCCGTGTTTGTGCGGTCCGGCCTCCTCCCGTTATTTCTATATCAAGCGGATAATTTATTTAACAATGAATTTTGTTAAATAAAACTTGAATGATGAAACAAACCCTACCTCGAAGAAGTTGTCAAACGATGATCATCGTGGGAAACAACGTCGCGAGGTGAAGCCCCGTATATGTTGACGGAGAATGTCTGAGGAGGAAACGACATGTCCCTTCCTTTTACTCGAGAATAAGATCGAAAGAGGGTGTGTCATTGTTCTTCAGAAAAGCCATCACACACCGGCTGCGGAGAGGAGAAGAGAGGACACGTCGATCTCTCCTTGCGGTGACGGCGTTCTTCGTCGAGTGCTTGACGTTCTTCAATGAAGATGATGGAATTCTCCAAGACTCAGAGAATTCTCTATAAAGATCATCACACAACTAAACAACCTCCAAATAAAATAAGGTCTTCGTTATTTTATTAACACATTCCATGCATTTTCCAATCTTCAAAAAAAAACCCAAACTCAAAATTTAATTAATTGAATAGCTTTAATCAATAAATTTAATGCGAGAGTTGACATGCAATTAAAGAGGGAGAGTGGGTGAGTTACAAATTAATGGGGGGTTTTCCAACTTTAAGAGAGGTTAGAGTAATTTGAAAAGGTGGGGCTCGTGTGGGGACCAACTCACTAATATCCTATCAACAGGAGTTAGGATTTAGTGGGTCCCACCTCAACTTCCACACGTAGGTTATAATTACTTAGAGTAGAAATAAAATTGTAACACATATTTTATTTCACTCTTCAATTAAATCACTTCATTTTTAATAACACCTCCCGAGAAAATGCAACTCCAGTGAATGTCTTCTTAAGAAATTACTGGCGCTGCAGTTTTATCAGTGCCCTCGGATTTCGATTCTGAGTACCGGTTCAAAAGTTAGAAAAACCCACTCATTCGTTCACTGAACGTACCCGAGCTAAACTTCGGAAATTGATTTCGGGTACACCGAGCCTCGGAATTAGGTTCCGTTAGAAAATGTGTACTCGTAAAATCCCAAATAATTTAAGAAAAAAATTTCCTTGAAATTTACGAGTCTTTACACAATATCCCATAATTAATTCAATAATTTATTATTCAATTAATAATCTCAATATCATGATAATTAACTCAACGATTAATTATCCCTAATTCTATAATTCAATGTTCCAAAAATTAATTCAAAAATTAATTATCCTAATTTCACAATTCCATATTCCAATAATTAATTCAATAATTAATTATCTCAATTTCACAATTATATTATTCCATCAAATCCCCAATCCCTCAATTAACTAATTAACCACATTAATTAATTCAATTTAAGAATTGTGATTTCTAAATGAACCCTATAAATTATATATTCACATACACATAATTGATATCATGACTATGGGACTGGAATAATATAACACCTACCTCAATTCTATGATGAGTGTTCTCAGAACAGAATTCCCAATTTTAGTGGAACAATGACATCGAACGAGATCTAAATTTTAAACCTAAATCAAGATCGATCAAATATATTTCCCGCAAGTCTATATCATGATCCAAAAATCTAATATATATATATATATATATAAATAGAGGATAAATTTTCTCTAAAATATGAGATAATAATATAAAAGAGAAAGGAAACCACACATGATATGATCCTCTTACCGGGAGTGGTGTAGATCTTTAATTTGGGCTTTCGATCATGAATAACAGGGGTCAGAATGGCTTGGAATCTTTCTGGGATGATAGAAAATCATGAAAAAAACATTAGGGTTTAATGGGGTTCAATTTGGGATTAATATGGGGGCTAAGAAAATTTTAAAATAAATTTTCAAGTGAATTATAATTTCTTGCATGGTTTGTTGGGCAGGGGTGCACAGTTTCCCCTAATAGTGTTCCTTAAACGTGATTCTCTTCTATATGAATAATGGTTTGAAAAACCATGTTTTAGAAATTCCAATCACCTATATCTAAGGTTATATAGTTTTTTGGTCCAAGGCACATGGTTTGGGAAAACTGTGTGCCAACCGTGCACATGCCCTCTTACTTTCAAATTTCTCAATTTTCTCCCAAATTCACCCCAAAGTACAACCCAAAGAAAATACTCAAAATAAGGAAAAATAGTACCTTAAATATATCCCAAGACATCTATAAAAAATTCAATATATTACATACCTTCTTACCTTCCAATCTATTGTGAAACGATAATGTCACTCATATGTTTGAGTGGACAACCACCTCCACAAAGTGACGTGATTCACTTTTAATTTATATTTTAATTGGATGGTAAAAGGGATAGATTTAATAAATATATATTATATATATAATATTATAATTATTCTAAAAATTTTAAATATTATATACCTTTCTTTTATTCTATCCATTGAAAAGTTAAAATAGTGTTCATGCACTTGTATAGCCTACTATCTCCATGAACAATGTAATTCATTATATATATATATATATATTATGGATTACTATAAATATAGAAAATATTTATATAATTATTAAAATTCTAGAGATTATGAATCCTTGATCAATGTACAAAGATCGAAACTATCTAACCAAATCATACATGAAAAATGAAACATTTACCAACTAAAACAGTGATTTTAACAATGAATTTTTAATAAATAGGTGATAAAAAATTATAAGTAAATAATATATGATGTGATATATATGAGTATGTTTCTATAATATATGTATAATAAATATATATTTGTTATACTTGAGGTTTGAACATGTACAAAGTTAATCGAACATGGGGTAAGGTTTTATTTCAGAATCTCACCATTATTTGGGATTCTTAATTTTTAAGGCTCAACTGAGAAATATTAATCTCCCTTGTCCATTTTTTCTGAAAATATTTTCAAAAATGTTTTTACTATTCTCCAATTATTTTTTAAAGTCATTTTTATCATTTTTTACTTTAAAAAAAACCTTTTAAAGGACTCTTCCTGTCATTTTTTGGATGATGTACTTTTTTACATTTATTACAAATGTGTGAAAGGAATGTTATTTTTAACTTATACACCATGAAATAAATATCCAATTATCATGTTTCATTAATTATTTGAATATTAATTTAAAATTTTACAAGTTTTTATTCAAATAAAATTATTAATTTATTACATACATAGTTTTTATATTTAAAAATTGATTTTCGAAGTATAAAGAGTATTTTCCTAAAGAAAAATTATTTGAACTTTTTAATGTATTCTGATTTATTTGAACATAATTTTTTGAATATTATGATTAGAATATAATATAATGATACTATACATCATATTTTTTGATTTTTTTTATTTCCATTTTGACTGGTGGAAAGAATTAGAATTTCGTATGATAGTTCTTCTAATATTGATAGTTATTGATTATTAAGAAATATTGATTTAGTTGTATTATTTATTATAATGAATAATTAAATGGATTTATTAAGTGATACAAGTGGCCTATTATATCCCCTCAATTCATCAGTATGTCTCATGAGACAAACTAGTTTGGGTTTTGGCTAAGGCTTAACCCGTTTATTTATTTGTCATGGAATAAGGCGTTGACTGTATTTTTCAACATCTTAGCCAAGTCCATGATAATATGTTTTAGATTTCTATAATTATGCATTCCATCATTGTGAATTCTTTTGTTTGTTCCCATTTGATTGTTTTATTTTCTATCTATGGATGAGTTTCTATATCATGTTATTTTTAATATGGCATTACATGAACCTCATTTATTCTTTACATATTATTCATACCTTATTATATTCTCTTATACACATACCCCTAATAAGAATCAGATCTCACACCTTTATTATGTTTCCTTTCTTATTTTTTCTTTCTCTAGGATTCTAGGAAGTGTTTTATGATGGATATTCAGGGAAATTATAAAGTGAATAATGGTGTTCTTAAGGAAAATATTGTGATGTATTTTATGTTTTCAAATGTAATGTGTAGTTATAGTATGTATCTAGTTTTACAATAATACTAAAATTTTTGGTCTATTTAGATTATATTTTATATATACTATGAAATGATAATAAATTTACCACTAATTTTGGGCTACTATAATTGAGGTATTTATAGTTGGTATCATATAAGTTTAGTAGAAACCTTGGGGTGCTAGCTTTAGGAAAATATAGAGTAGGGAAACATAACCCTATAATAAACTTTAATAATATTCCAAAATAAACCAGGCTTATGATTTTGAGATTTGTTATACATAAGTTTTCAATTTATATTAAGTGTTTTTGTAGTTTTTACATTATACATTATGTTTCATAATGTTATGATCAAATTAAGTATGAGACGTTGTATAGAAATGCTACCTAGCATAAGGAATGGAAACTATATCAATGCATGTAATTCATGTAGGAATTTCCCTATTGAGCATGAAAATGAAGCTAGAGTTGGATCTATATCTACAGATGAACAAATAATATCTATATTGGGGTAGCTGCCTCCGGTTATGACCAATAACCTTGCCCGTATGGAGAAATATATTGATCCAAAATATAGTGTAACAATGTTATACTGCTTCATGCATCAGCAACCTACATCATTCAATGGGACTACAAATCAATTTGTAAGTGAGAAATGGTTAAGTTACTAATAGAATATATTTCTCAGTTTGTGATGTAATGAAATAGAGAAGGTTTTCATGGTCTTTTATCATCTCTCAGGGGATGTATGTAACAAACCAAAAATATCATACCTAGTATAAATATTATATTAAATGGACAAATTTATAGTTAAAAAAATGAAAAATTTATTTATTATAATTTTCTTTGAAAATAATAACCAAAATTAAGTATTTTAGTTAATTTAATTAAAATTTTTATATTTATTTGAATTTGAAAGAAGATATTTTCTATCAATAATAAATTTAATAAAATATTTTAAATGAATTGACTATTATAATTATTGAATTATGTTACAGATATATTTTTACTATTAATTTTAACCTTTTAATATATGCTAATAATTATGTAATATGACTTTTTAATAATTATGTTTTTATACAATTTACATGGTTTTATTTTTAAAAAAAATATGATATATATATATTATAATTATGAGTTTTAAATTATAAATTTTTATTAATGTTTTATAAAATTATTAATAATATGAATTGTTTAATAAAATTAAAATTATATATTATATACTATTTTTTAAAATAAAAATTGAGTAGCTCTAATAATGAAATGCTAATAAAATTTCTTAAATGTAAAATAGATAATTTATAAATTACATAAATTTCTTTTCATTCAAAATTATGAATTATATGTTAAATTATTATTTTGAATTATAAAATGTATAGAATAAATATACATATATGATTATAATTAACTTATTTTTGTGAATATTAAACTTACTAAATTAAATAAATAAAATGAGTATTAATATTTAAACCTGATTTTAGTTTTATTTTACTATATATTAATATTTAAGGTGAAACATAATATATATAAAAAAGAAATAAAAAAAATGAAGAAATGTGTTTTAGGGTTTGGGAGGGTAAAGCACAGGGCGCTGTCAGGTTTCGAGCGAAGTCCAAATAAAGTAGAGAATAATTCTTCTTTGGGAATCAATACTAAGGTTGTGAGTTATGAGGCGTTGGGTTCATCTCTAAAAGGTGTCAAATTTGAGCATAGTGGTGCTAGAATAGTCAAAAATGGATCTAGATTTGGTTTCAAATCTGAAGTTCATCATGCTTCAGATCATAGTTGCAAGGAATAAGGCTGATCATGGTTAAACCATGAACTTTGGGATTTCAGTGTTGCTAACTAGATCTTAGGTGATTAGAACTTGATTTTGGGAAAACAATATTTGTATTTTTTCCTCACGTCATCTTGTTCCACAAGTTGTATTAGTTTATTTCATTTTAATATCTAAATCTTATCCAATATCTGTGTTTTGATTTCGTTTATTGTCATCTATTTAAATTTTCTATATCGAGTTTCAATTTCATCCTTTGTTATTATGGACCGATTAATGAACTGAACCTTACTCAACAAGAATTATTTTAATATTCGAATACACCATTTTTTGCCCAATACAGTTTCAACTCATTTTCTAGAAACTATTAGAAGATTGTGATAAGTTTTTTTCATTAAATTTGTTATCTCATTTTAAAACCATTTAAGGTCATATTTTGTGTCAACAATTTCGGTGGGTTTTTTTAACAAATCAATGGTCTTTCTTCTTGAATTGATTTTTTTCAGTAGTATATATATATATATATATATATATATATATCACACTTTTCCATGAAGCATGCAATCTAAACCACATAATTTTATTTTTTTCATAATCTTCTTTCTGTGATGTTGAATATATAAATAAAAGCATCAGGTGGGAGAAATAGGCAGTGTAGTTTGTAGACCTTCTTATGTGCGTATGTTTCTAGAAAGGTATTCTAGTGAGAAAAGTTGGCAAGGTAGACTACTTATAACAGTGTAATAGCCTTTGATTTTCATTCCAATTCTGAGTGTGTGAGATTTTTTGTGAGAGTAATGACAATATGAAGAAGTTTTCCAAATGGGGGGTCTTCTGCATAAGAATTTGGTAATGAATAGTTTTGTTTGATTTTCAAATTGATCTATTTAGAAAGTATTAGTAAAAGATAGTTTATTTATTTCAAAATTATTATTTTAATTATCTATTTATTTGTAAGTGATTTATGTTATTTATTTTAATAATATAATATCTATTTTATGGTTTGTCCTAAGGGATATATTTTTTTCTTTTACAATTTTAGATTCTTCAATTCATAAAGGAAAATTATTTAGTTTTAAAATATTTATTAAACTGAAAGTTTATTTATGAAAGGAATATGTATAATTTATTTCTAGTGGGAAGATTTTTAATATGTATTTATTTTTATCAATTCAAGATTAATTTTTTGTTCGGATACGGAATTGTATGTTTATCAAAACTATAATTCATTCTATTATAGGGGGTTATTTAGAATCATTTATTTTTAAATTTTATAATACTTATATATATTTTAAAACGTGCATATATATATGGGTATTAATTCAAAACTTCAAGAATGATTTTTCCAATATTTTCTAATTATATAAGTATTATGATTTCATGATTATGAATTCCAAGTCTATATTTCATGAATTGAATAAGTGTGAGTGTAAACTATTGTTTATTTTGATATTTAATTTTTATGGTTACGATTGACATATATGTCTATATATATGTATGTATATATATATATATATTGAAGTGTTATTTTTTAAAACATGGCAATTAAATCATGTATCATACATGGGTGTATAATATATGGGTACATATTATTCAAACATATACATAAAAATTGATTTATTAAGCATTCAAGATTGAATTCTAATTATGTGTATGTATATATATATATATATATATGTGTGTACTTATAGTTAATATCTACCAAATTTATGTACATATATATAAATCCATGAAAGAAATAAATGGATCATTATCTACTCCAGATAATTAACAATTGCTTATGGTTATTTTTTTAAAGTAAAATTTTATATGTTTTCTAATGATATTATTTTATGCATTAATTATTTCATGCATAAATCAATGAAACAATTATTTCATTGCAATTTTTTATTCAATATTGTATTTTTAAAATGGTTGAATTTATAACAATATGAAATCATATATTTCTTAAAAGTTTGGGTAGATGGATGTTTATGAAAAGTTTATGTGGTAAGAGTTTTGGTCAGAACCAAACTTGAATGTGAAATGAAATGGAAGTTCATATATATATATATATATGCATACTCATATAAGTGTAATTTGTATTTTAACATAGTGACATGTTTCAAAATACAACTCCAGTGAAAGTATATATAAGTAAAGCAAGATTTATATTTTTTTAGAAAATCCGGCGATTGAATGTTGTCAATATAGTAAGGAATTGGGGAGTGAACAAAATCCATCAACAAGTGGGTAGGCCAAAGATATCCTTAAATGTTTCAATTTTCTACAATCCATAGTGTTTTATTTTCAAAATCTTTCATAGTACTTTCAGAGAAATCACTGGATTACTTTTAAAACATTTTTTGTACATAAGTAATTTAGAAATTTATAAAATATTTTAAATGTAAGTAATTTTAATTATGTTTTTCAATTTTTTGTTGAAAAGTATTTTTATTTCATCTTAAAATGGAATTTATTAAAGCTATTTTTGAAGAAATATTTTCAAAAAAAGTATTGAAATAATATCAAAACTCCTTACTAGGAAATTGAATGTTCACCCTTTATTTTAAAATGATTTTTCACAGGTATCTTAGAAGTTCAAAATTCAGATGGCATCCCTTTTGGAGTTAGCGCACACAGAATCGTAATAGGCATATGTTTCTTTTTTTTCTTTAACACTGATAAATGTAAGGTTTTGTCTAATCCTCAAGAACATAGACTGGTAAAAGGTCCTCTCTTGTTTAAAGTGTTGTGTAATTGTTCAGTTTATTTTATAAGAAAAAAAATTTCATAGCATTTTTAGGTACATAGTCTGGAAGTGCGGGATCGGGGAATTATGATTTTTATTAGAGGAATGGTATAGATAACTTTAGAGATTATATGCCGTCATCTAAGTAGTAGAGTATAGAAGACCTAGTGTTTTTTAGTTCTGAAAATGGAAATTCAGAATTGTTTTTAGATAGACTGAATGAATTGTGAGGACGTAATTATTTTTAAGGGAGAATAATATAATTTCCCAAAAATCTCAAACCTAGAATAAATGTTATATTAAATGGACTTATTTATAGTTAAAACAAACTAAAAATGTATTTTTTATAATTTTATTTGGAAATAATAACCAAAATTATGAATTTTTGTTAATTTAATTAAAACTGTTATATCTATTTGAATTTGAAAGATGATATTTTCTATCAAGAAGACTTCTAATAAAATATTTGAAATGAAATAACTGTTATAATTATTTAGTTTTGTTATGAATATGTTTTCACTATTAATTTCCCCCTTTTTATATTTACTAATAATTATGTAATTTGACATTGTAATAATAATGTTATTATAAAATTTACTTGGTTTTATTTTTGAAAAATATGATATATATATATAATTATAATTATGAGTTCTAAATTTTAAATTTTGATTACTTATTTGTAAAATTATTAAAATTTTGAATTTTTTTAATAAAATTAAATTTATATAATATAAAGTATTTTGTAAAATAAAATATGAGTAGTTATAACAATGAAATGCTAATAAAATTTCTTAAACATAAAAGTGATAATTTATAAATTACATAAATTTATTTTCATTCAAAATTATGAATTATCTGGTAATGTATTATTTTGAAATATAAAATATATACAATATATATATATATGTGATTATAATTAACTTCTTTTTATGAATATTAATGTTAATAAATTAAATAAAAAATATGATTATTAATATTGAAACCTAATTTTAGTATTTTTTTTACTACATGTATATATATATAAACATTGAAATGGAATATATATAAAAAACAAGGAATTAAGAAAAATTAAATGAAGAATCACATTTTTTTGGTTTGGGAGGCTAAAGCACGGTGCATCGTCAGGTTTCAAGAGAATTCCAAATGTAGTCAAGCGTCGTTCTTCTTATGGAATCAAGGCCAAAGTTGTGAGTTATGAGGTTTCAGGTTCTTCTCTGGAAGGTGTTGAATTTGAGATTAGTGGTGCTATAATTATCGAATCCATATCTAGATCTGGTTTGGAGTTTGAAGTTCATCACGCTTCGGGTCATAGTTGCAAGGAGGAAGGACAAGGGTGGTGAAAACATGAACTTATGGCTTTGAGAATTGCCGAACGAATATTAGGTGATTCAAACTTGATTTTTGGAAAAGGATCTTTGATGTTTTTTCTCATGTCATGTAGTTTAAAATGTAGGATTAGTTTATTTCATTTTTATATCTGAATCTTATCTGATATATGTGTTTTGATTTCATTTCTTGTCTTCTATTTCAATTTCTCTCTCTTGAATATAAATTTCATCCCTTTTCATTTTAGACCAATTAATGATCCTAACCTTATTAAACTTGGATTATTTTAATATTATCATACTTAATTTGTTGTCCAATTCAATTTCAAGTCATTTTCTAGAAATTGTTTGAAGACTGCGATAATTTTTGTTCATTAAATTATTTCTCTCATTTTTTAATCTTTTGAAGGTCATATTTTTTGTTAATAATTTTGGTGGTTTTTTTAACAATAAATGGTAATTATTATTGAATTTATTAGTGGAATAATAATATATAAATATTATATATCACACTTTTCTATGAATCATGCATTCATAACTATATAATTTTATTTTTTTCATAATCTTATTCCTGTGATGTTGCATCTATAAATAAAAGCCTCAGTTGGGATAAATAGGCAGTGTAGTTTGTGGAACTTCTTATGTGTGTATGTTTCTAACAAGTTAGTCTAGTGATAAAAGTTGGCAAGGTAGACTACTTATGGGAGATAAGAAGCCTTTTATTATCATTCCAATTCTGAGTGTGTGATATTTGTAGTGAGAGTAATGACAGTAGGAAGAAGAAGTTGTCTAAAGGGGGGCTATTAGACATAAGAATTTGGTAAGGGATGGTTTTTTTTTTATTTTCAAATTTATCTATTTAAATATTATTAGTAAGAGATATTTAGTTTATTTATTTCAAAATTATGTTTATAATTTTCTGGTTATTCATAAGGGATGTTTGTTATTTATTTTAAGATTATAATATCTATTTTGAGGTTTTACATAAGGGATATATTTTTATCTGTTACAATTTTAGATTCTTCAATTATTGAAAGAAATTTATTTAGTTTTCAAATATTTATTAAACTGAATGTTTATTTATGAAAGTGATATTTATAATTTATTTCTAGTGGAGAGATTTTAAATATGTAGTTTTATTTATAAATTCAAGATTAAATTTTTATTCGTATAATGAATTATATGTTTATCAAAACTATAATTAATTATATCTTAAGGGGATCTTTTAGAATCATTTATTTTCAAATTTTCAAATCCCTATATACATCTCAAAATATATATATATATATGTGGTTATTAATTCCAAACTTCAAGAATTTTTTTTCCAATATTTTCTAATTATATAAGTATAATGATTTCATGTTTATGAATTTCAGGTCTATATTTCATGAATTGAATAAGCATGAATGTAAATTGTTATTTATTTTGATATTTAATTTTTATGTTTATGCTTGACATATATGTCTATATATATGTATGTATATATTTATATATATATATATATTGAAGTGTTGTTTTTTCACCCATTTTGATTAACTCATTTATCATACATGGGTGTATAATATATGGGTACATATTATTCAAACATATATATAAAAAATTATTTATTCAGCATTCAATATAGACTTCTAATGACATATATATATATATGTATATGTATATGTACTTAAAGTTAATATCTTCAAAATTTATGTACATATATATAAATCCATGAAAGAGATAAATGTATAATTATGTACAACACATCATAAGAATATCTTATGATTATTTTAAGTAAAAAAGCAAAATTTTATATGTTTTATATTGTTATTATTTTATGAATTCATTATTTCATGCATAAATCAATAAAAAAGTGTTTTGTTTCAATTTTTATTCAATATTGAATTTTTGAAATGGTTAAAGTTATAGCCATATGAAATCTTTTATATCTTAAAAAATTTAGGTACATTGATGTTTTTGAAAAATCTATGTGTTAAGAGTTTTGGTTGGAACCAAACATGCAAGTGAAATTAAATGTAAGTGTATATATTTATTTATAAACATACTCATATAACTGTAATGTTTATTTTAACACAGTGACATGTTTCAAAATCAAACTCCAGCGAAAGTATATATTAGTAAAGCAAACTACAAAATGCTTTCAGAAAATCGGGTACTTCAATGTTGTAAATATGGTAGGGAATTGAGGAGTTAACTCAATTACTCAGTAATTTTGTATCCCCAAGATAGCCCTAAATGTTTGAAGTTTCCAGAAGCCATGATATTTTATTTTCAAAATCTTTTATAGTGCTTTTAGAAAAATCACTGGATTACTTTTAAATCAAATTTTGTACGTAAGTAATTTAAAAATTGATATATTATTATAAATGGAAGTAATTTTAATTACTTTCTATATGGTGTTTTGAAAATTAATATTATGTCATCTTCAAGGGGATTTATTAAAGTTATTTTTAAAGAAATATTTTCAAAAACATATTTAAATAATTTCAAAACACCTTACTGGGATATTGAATTCTCACCTTTTGTTTTTAAATCATTTTTTATAGGTATCTTAGAAGTTTAAAATTCAGATGTCATCCATTTTGGAGTTAGTTAATTTAAAAGTATAATAGGCATATGTTTCATTTTTTATTCAACTCTGATAAATGTAAGGTGTTGTCTAATTCTCTAGAACCTAGAAAGGTAAAAGGTCTTATTTTGTTTAAAGTGTTGAGTAATTATTCATTTTTTTATAAGAAAAATAATACACATCGTTTTTATGTACTGAGTATGGAAGAGAAGGCTTGGGGTGTTATAATACAGATCAACAGTGGTCATTAATTTAAAACACTAAGCATGAGGTAGAAATATTAGTCATGGAATGGATTAATTTTAAGGATCTCCTCTTACAAAAATCTTTTCCTCAAGAACAACGAGTAGATATAGGGAGACAATTATTGATTCTGAGACAAAATGAAGAGGTAAATGTTTCTAAGTATGAATCCAATGTTAAAAGGATATCATGGCATATTGTACACTATATACATAATCTAGTGAGTGGTATTTACCACTTATTTTATGGTTTAAATCCATTCATTTTAAGGACATTGGTCTCATATACCTTCTCATCATACGATGAGAAAGTCTCATGTGATATCAAGTGATAGGAATAATTTTATAAGTCTTATAAATCTAAATGGAATCTAGAGAAGAAGATTATAGATGAGAGAAAAGTAGATAAGTGGGAGAAGATAAAGGTAAATTTTCCAACATGTGATACTTGTGGAAGGAATCACCCTGGTACCTGATTAAAAGGTAAAGGATTTTATTTCAATTGCGGAAATAAGGGCCACTAGGCTCATGCTTTCAAGGAAAATAAAGAGGCTACCAATGTCCAATTATTCAACTATAGGGATATGCGACACTATGAAAAATAATTTTCCATGTCATCATGGTAATATTCCCTATAAAAGGCTAAGAGAGAAAGTACAAGATTTTTCGATCACAAGAGTTACGGGTGAAGTTCCTAATGTTGGGTTAAAAGGTACTTTAATCATATCCTCAAACTTATCTAATACATTATTTGATTCTAGATCTTCATGCTCTATTATATATTTCAATTTTTCTAAGAAAACTATATATTTATCTATCACCTTAAGAAATGTGTTATCAGTTAAGACTCTTAATGGAACTCTCATTGTGATAAGGATGTTTTAGTTAGTTCACATTATGACACACAACTATGCCCTATTTAACAACATTATAATCATACCAGTGGTTTATTTTGTAATAATCCTTGGTATGGATTGGATTTTAAAATATGATGAAAAATTTTAATACAAGGATAATGAAATTATGATTCATGATGAATATGTATAATTCCTTATATTTAGAGGGGAAACTTCATCATCTCATTCATGTTTAGAACCACCCTCCCTATCTTCTCAAAATAAAATTATTGGGGAAGATGAAAAGATAAAACCTACTGATGGAAAAATGAAATATTCAAATTGAGTTTGTACTTATTGTCCAAGAATACATTGATTTATTTCCTATATAATTTCCTAGACATCCACCAAATAATGAGGTCGAGTTTTCCATTGATTTAATCCCTGATGGAAGACCTATGTCAAAGATTCCCTATTGAATGGCCACTTTGGAATTAATTGAATTGATGAAAAAACTAGAGGATTTGTTTCATAAGGTAATTATATTCCCTGTTGTTTCCCTTTGTGGAGCACCAATTATTTTTAATAAGGATAAATATGGATCTATGAGGCTATGCATTAATTATAGGGAAATCAATGCTATTATGATAAATAATAAGTATCTTCCACCTCGCATTAATGACTTATTCAATCAACTTCATAGAGATAATTATTTTTCAAAGATTGATATTAATTATGGGTACCATAAATTGTGAGTAAAGAAGGAGGATATTTCCAAGATAGCATTTAGAATGTGGTACAGACATTACGAGTTTACTATAATTCCATTTGAATTGACCGATGCACCCTATGTTTTTTGGACCTAATGAACAGAGTATTCAATAAGTATCTTGATGATTTTTTGTGGTATTTATTGAGGATAAATTGGTTTACATAAAGATCACTGAGGACTATAAAACTAACTTTCAAATCATTCTTGGGACTCCTAGAAGAAAATAGTTATATGGGAAATTTCTGGATTCAATAAGTTTATTTTCTTGTCCATATTATTTCCAATGATAGAATCTCAATTGATCCTTTGAAGATAAAGGTAGAACATTAATGGAATAAACCAACAATCATAAATGAGGTACATAATTTCATTATTTTTTTATGTTACTATTGATAATTTGTTCCAAAAAAAATCATGATTGGTTAACCTTTTAACCAAGCTTACTCGTAAAGGGGTTATGTTCATTTGGACAAATAAATATAATGAATGTTTTGAATAATTGAAAATGAGATTGGTGAATTCTCCATTTGTGACTCCACCGTCATGAAATGGTGAATTTGTGACATATAGTTATTCATCAAATAAGGTAGTTGATTGTGTCCTTATATAGAATGATAAAGTTATTACCTATACATCCAAATAGTTAAAGAATCGTGAACAGAACTATCCAAATCATGATCTTGAGTTAACATCCATAATATTTAATTTAAATATATAGTGACACTTTCACAATAGATAAATATGTGTGATATATATAGATCATAAGATTCTGAAATATATATTCTAACATAAAGATCTCAACATGAGACAAAGGTGATGGCTCGAGCAACTCTAAGATTATGATTTCTCAATACACTACCACCCATGGAAGAAAAATAAGTTAGTGGATGCATTCAGCAGTAAAGATTATGGAGTTATGGTCAAAATATGTGTTGAGATAGATCTTATGTTCATGTATTTAGTAAATATGGATATGGGAATTAATAAGGAAGGGTAAGAATCATCCCCTTATCAAATGATTGAAAAATCCTATTTATTAGAAAAATATAAAAAAATTAGACTGATTACAAGAATATTCCAAAAAAATTAAAGCCATAAATAATTGAAAGTTGGAAGATTTTTATATGAAAATGGTGTTTTAAAATTTGGAAATAGAATATGTGTTTCACATATACCAGATCTTAAGATGGAATTGTCGGAAGGTTCTCATAGTTAAAATTTCTCTGTATTCCATAGAAGCACTAAGATGTTTTGATATTTGAAGGAACATTTTTTTTTGTGCTAATATGAAAAAGAAAATTGATAATTATGTTTCAAGATGTATGGATTTTCAATAGTTGAAGGCTAAAATACAACATATTAGAGGATTATTTCAACCTCTTCCAATTTTTACAAGGAAATGGGATGACATTCAAATGGTATTTGTCACTGGATTACAAAATAATCCTAGAAATAATGATGTGATATTGGTTATTTTGTATCGACTTACAAAATATTCATATTTACATGCAATAAGAAAATATTTATTTCTGTATTTCCTTATATAACTCTATATTAATAAATTATCAAGACTTTATGGTCCACCTCTTTCAATTGTATCTGATAATGATCCATAATTTACATTGAAATTCAAGAAAAGTATTCAAAATTCTCTTGATACTGAGCTTTATATGTGCACCGCTTATCATCCTAAAACTGATGGCTATCCTAAAAGAAATATCCAAACATTATAATACTTTTTGAGTTCATGGTCTCTATACGTTCAAGTTATTTGGGATCAGTATTTAACTTTGGTAGAATTATCAAATAATAATATCCTTCGTCTAAGTATTCAAATGGTGTCTTATGAAGAATTATATTTCAAGAGATTTCATACTTTAACTTATTAGGATTAATTTGGTGAAAGGAAGATTCTAGGCCCTAGACTTGTTGAGGAAAAAACAAAAATAGGGTGAAGACTATTCAAACCCATAATATATTATCTCAAATAAGGTAAAATATCTATACTAAAAAATAAAGAAAATATTAGGAATTTAAAGCAGGATATCATATTTTCTTGAGGTATATCCATGTAAGGGTGTTATAAGATTTAGTAAGAGAGGAAAACTAAGCCCAAAGTACATCGAACCTTTTGAAATTCTAGAATTAATTGAAGTTGTAGAATAACATTTGGTAATGACACCAAGAATATTTAAAGTAAAATATGTGTTCTATATATCATTGTTAAGGAAGTAAATTCCAGACCCAAATCATGTTCTCACCTCTAATGAAATAGAATTGGAACCTAATCTATCTTACTATGAAGAGCCTATCTTGATTCTGAAAATTATAGAAAACGTTTTGAGGAATCTGACATATCGGTTTGTAAAGTTACTTTGGATAAATCATAATATAGAGGAGGTGGCATGGGAACTTGAAGAAATTATAATAAATAAATACCCAAATCTATTCATAAGGTGACATTCTAAAACATTTGAGGATGAAATTTTTTAGAGGGAAGAATATAACACACCAAAATTTTATGATATGTTTCTTTTAAAATAAATTTATTTTATTGAATATATTTACATGCAAACAATCCTAATATTTTAAAATAATACTTTGTTCAATAACATATACAACACACAACACTGATCCTAAACAAACCATGATACATTATTAAAATACTATTGTTTTAAAATTATTGTTATAACTTAATCATTAAATTGCTAGGTTTGAATAAGTTCAAATGTATTATGAAATATATATATATATATATATATATATAAAGGTCATAATCAATACAAATTTATTTATTAATTCTTAGGAAATAAACACTCAAATTTTAGTAAAGTCATTTTATACATTTTCATAAAAAATGATTGTTACAATAACAAATATAATTATCTTTTTAAACTTTTTGAAAATTTAATTGATAAAAATAACTTCATTTTTAAATCATTATATCAAAATTTTATTAGTGTGTATTTTTGGTATTTTTCTATAAATATTTATTTTCCAATGAATAGTGATAAATACTGCTTTTTATTGAAAATTGTATTTTTATTTTAGGCATTTAAAAAATAATATTTTGTTTTAAAATATTTTAAAAGTAAAACTATTTTTATTATATTCCAATTAATATCATTGGAATCACTTTTATGGTTGATTTGGGTACAAAAATATTTTTATACTTAAAAATTCATTTTTCTGAAAAAACTATTTTTTGTTGCATTTTGTGTTTTAATATTAAATTAATTATTGAAACTTATTGAAAGTTAATATTAAATAATTTTTCCCATATTTTAAGTAATTATTCCAAAATTTATTAAATAGGTTCTTTTATTTTTTTCTAATATGAATACTAACTTTACAAATTTTTGTTGCCACGCTAAAGGGAAATTCCGATAATTAATGGTTTAAAATAATATGATAAGGACTATAAAATAACCCTAAAACTTACCATAATTTTATTTTATGAGTCTATTTCATCCATAATATTACATGTTTCGGTTATATGTTCTTTAACCTATTTTTATGATATTGTGACCCTTATAATATGTTTTGTAAAGAAAAGTAAAAAATATCACATTCTTCTTTTTATAGACTATAGTATTTTTACTATTGGTATAACCAAATCGTATGTTCATTTATAAATACTATTTTAAATTTTAAATGATTTATATTCATCATAGTAATTTATTTTAAATTTTTAGTAGTGAACTAATTACCCTAAATGCTTACACAGCATTGATACAACAATTATTTAATTAATGAAAAAATAAAATAAATGATATTAAAATCATTAAAAACTGTATAATTTGAAAGAATAATGTGAAAAAAGACTTATAAAAATAAATATTACATATCATATGGGTTTTTATTCATTTTATTCTAATTAATTTATTGTATTGATGTTATTAATTTCAAACTAAATGAATAGTTCTAAAATTTACATTATTGATATTTAAGAAAAATAATAGTTTATTAAATGATTTAAAATCCATAAAACTGTTAGATTTGAAAAAAATGGTATATGTTTAATTACTTATACCATAGTTCATTTATGGGTCTTTCTTAATTTTATATTAATATTATTTACCCGTAGAGTGTAGAAACATTTAATAGTATGGTAATTGTCAAAAGTGTTAATGGGAGGTTAAAACTAAAATATAAGGGAGAAAAAATATCCAAAACTTGTCCAAATTTTATTATATGAATTTATTTATACTTTTTTAATCCCAAAAATTAAAATTATATCAATTTATTACCCTTTTTAATTGATATATAATTTATATTAATTTAATATTTTAAGAAATTTGGTGTCCCTCGCCTTAATTATAAAAGGGAACCTCATCTCTTAATTCGTTACGCAACATTAATCCACCTATATCGAAAAAAACTCCCATTAATCTTATAAAAATTATTATACATGTTCTTTAGGTTCTATACCTTCAAAAATTTAAACCTTATTCTCCTCAAAAAGATATTTAACGGGAGTCCACTGAATAAGAGGTAATTGACTTTACCAACCCTTTCAAGTTTATTTCTTCTTCTACTTTATCTTAATCTATTTTACTCTTCCAAAAATAATAAATAAATTATAATAAATATACTTATGTGTTATTATAATGATAAAAACCTATTCCATCTCTTTTTCATTCTACGAAAATCAAAAAAATCATTCATGCATGCATACGGCTTACCGTCTCCATGTAGCAGTGCAATTCATTTTCCACCACTAGTTTACATAGATGGTTATAAAGATGGAAATAGTGATTATATATGA
The DNA here is from genome assembly GCA_963277665.1 of Viscum album. NCBI lineage: Eukaryota > Viridiplantae > Streptophyta > Magnoliopsida > Santalales > Viscaceae > Viscum > Viscum album. Next base: position 718,663,351 of record OY728164.1, on the reverse strand, counting down.
TAACTATTACATAATTATACATCTTTAATGATAATATCACAACTACCTTCTTACCTTCCAATTTTTTGGGAAATGATAACGCCGCTCATGCGTATGTGTGGACTACCACCTCCATAAAGCAATGTGATACATTTTAAATTTATATTTTTATTGGATGGTAATAAGGATATATTTAATCAATAAATATGATATATAATATATAATAATGATTTTATAAAGTTGAAATATTATTTACCTCTCCTTCAGCCCATCCATTGAAAAGTGAAAATAGTGTTTATGTGTACATATAGTCTGTCATCTCCATGAGTGGCGTAATTCATTTTCTATATCAACATTTTATGGATTAATATAAATATGTATATAATGAATATATATTATATTTATATCATTATTAATATTCTTTAGATGATGGAACCTTGATCAAATTATAATGACCGAAACTGTAAAATGATATCATACATGAGAATTGAAGCAGTTACCAACTAAAAGAGTGATTATAATAATGAACTATTAATAAACTGGTGATAAAATATTATTAGTAAATCATATATGGTATGATATATTTGATTACGGTTATATAATATACGTATAACAAATATATATTTATTATACAAGAGTTTTTAACAGGTACAAATAAAATTGAACCTGAGTTAAGGGTTTAATATAGAATCTCATCATTATTTGGGATTGTTTACTTTTAAGTCTTAGATTAGGAATACTTCTCTTCCATGTCCATATTTTATAAAAAATCAAAAATGTTTTTAATATTATCAAATTATTTTTTAAATTAATTTTTCACCTTTTCTGACATTTTACAAAAAAAAATTAAAAGGAATCTTGATGTAATTTTTTGAATGAGGTTCTTTTTGAATTTTCTTACAAAATTTGAATGTTTTTTAACTACTAAGGTCTAAAAATAATTTCCTACCATAATTATGAATCAATTATTTGAAGAATCATTTAAAAATTTTCAAAAAAAAAATTCAAATAAATTAATTTCTTTACTAAATAGACAATTTTAGATTTTAAAATATTATTTTAAGAGAAGAAAGGGTATTTTTCAATAAAGTTTAATCTAAACTTTTTAAAGTATTTTCATCTATGTCAACATAATTTTTTGATTACTATTGAGGATATAATCAAATGCTACCATCCACCATATTTCTTTTGATGGTTTATTATTATTTTTAAAGGGAGAATTATTAAAATTTTGTATGATAATTCTTACAATATATATAGTTAATGATTTTTAAGGAATGTTGATTCAGATGTATTATTTATTCATATAAGGAATGAATTGAACTTAGTATGTGAATATAGGTAACCACTATAGCCCATTGACGCATCAGTGGGTCCTATGAGACAAAATTGCTTGGGTTTTGGCAGAGGCCTATCCATTTATTTAGATGTCATGGTACAAGGCCTTGATGGTATTTTCAGATGTCATAGTCATAGACTCAATGGTATGTTTTAGATTTCCATCATTATTAATTCTATCATTATGAATTAAATTATTGATTTCCATGTGATTACTTTATTTTCTATCCATGGATGAGTTTCTATCTCATTTGATTATTTATATGGTATTACTTGGTAATTATTTATTCTTTCCATATTATTTATAAATTATTATATTCTCCTATATACATACCCTTACTGAGCATCTATGCTCACCCCTTTATTATTCTTCCTTTCCCAAGGATTCTAGGAAGTGTTTTTTGATTGATATGTAGAGATATAAAAAACTAATAATGGTGTTCTCTAATAAAATACTATATTGTATTTTAAATTTTTAAATGTAATGTGTAATTCCATTATGTATCTAGTTTTCCAATAGAACTAAACTATTGGTTCCTTTGGTATGTGATTTATTATATCTTATTCCAAGATAATAAAGTAACCACCAATTTTGGGCTAATATAATTATGGTCTTTACAAGAAAATTCATTCATAATTTGGGTTACACAACCTAGAAACCCAACCTTCATCTTAGATAATTCCTCAATTTATGACACTCCTATTACATTACTTGTGTTCTTTGAGTCGAGATACTACTCTTAGTTTTATAATATTCCTTGAGCCAAGATAATCCTATTTATTTACTCATACACCTTTAGTTGAGGGACTTCTCTTGGTCCTTGAAGGGCTTTAAGTCATGATACTCCACATGGTTCCCTCATATACCACAAGTTGAGATACTCCACATGTTTTCATCATATTTAGACTCACCAAATACATATATTGGGCCTCTTATTGGGTGTAATCACCATCATTTCTATTATTAATTTTTCTTATAGTTACCAATAGGAAGTCGGGTAGAAAAAAATGTATGGGTCTCCCATCATATGTAATTCCCAACCTTTCTAGTCTTCTTTCCTCATCTAGTTTCCAATTGAGAATATATGGACATCCATACATAGGCCTCATGCTTGGTGTAATCCCCAAATCTTCCTCTTTAGGCTACATTCTTCATGATCCCAGTCCTCCTAACTTTTATAGTCACACAAAAAAAATAATTTGGATACACATATAAGAAACACAAGTTCAAGACACACTCAATATATTTTTATCACCCTTTTTTCGAGACAAATTTCCTTATCATATGATGTTAAACTACATGGATTGATTGTTATATATGAACTTAAACCATGTTACATGAACCATATATGTTTTTATTTAAATTCTAGAAGGATATGTAGGAAAATTCTCTAAGGTCCAATCCTAACATCCAAGCATCATCATCATCTGACCTCCCCCTTAATAGATAGATCCCCCAATCTTGTTTACATTCCTGGGAAGCCCCAAAATTTCTAGAACATTTCCAATAGACATTAAATATTGGATACCTATATGTGATGAGTATAAGAGGAACCTTTATTTCATTAGGAGATGGTCTTGTGATTCCTTAGGTTATGATCCTAGAATACATTAGGTGATGAGCCTAGGATTCCTTAAGTGAGGATCTTGGGGTGACTTAAGTGATAAGACTATAATTTCTTTGGTGATTATCCTAGGATGCCTTAGGTTATGACCATAAAATACCTTATTTTAAAATTATAAGATTCCCTTACAGACTAAAAAGAGGAAGATAAGATGGAATCTTATCAGGTTTAATCCCAAACTATACTATCTCTAATTGAGGTACCAATACGCGAGATAATGAAGAAATGGACACTTAGACATAAATCCCACTCCATACCACTACTATATACATTTCACCAAGAGGTCCATTATTCCTAACATTAAACTATAAAGAACAGGTCTTTGATTCCTATCCATAAAGAGAAATACATTGATCCTTTACACACTACCTTCAAAGGTGAGATGTTTTCTACTAAGTAGAACAAAACTATGTGTGTTCTGATTCCCTTGATATATATATAGGAATATCATCTCATGGGCCCAATCATGACTTCACAATACCACTTTAATCTATTCAATGAATCCTGATACCTCATTGCATAGAATGATAAATAGTATAATTAGTATGTACAGTGTCATATTAAATGAAAATTCTCATTTAAACAATTTATTAGGGTTAAAAGGTATCATTATTGGAAAGGATACATAAACATGTCTTAAATATATAAGAGAGTCATTAGGTAGGAAATAATACCACCTATTAAAATAGAGATATAATCATATCCTTCTACCTTCTCAACCAGTGTGAATCTCAAATTGTCACTAATAATGTCCCATAAACCATATATATTTAGAAATAAGTCCCATAATAACTCAAATATTCATGGGAAATGGGGGAAAATCATAAACACCATTATAATAACCAAGTCCATTTTTACTAAATCCTTTAAAATTATATCATTTTCTACCCTTATCAAGGAAAAGATACCATGTTTTTTCTACTCAATTCATTTTCAACCTTTTCTTCTTTCAAAAAATTATATTGTGTGGATTAGTCATAACACTTCAATAGTTCCATATATTTAATTTTCATCATATTATTTTATTTAAGAGTAAACATATATTTAAAACTCTTTTGGTTAGTATATGTAACATATTTTTATCCATGGTGATAATTTATTCATTTATTTAGTGTAAAGAACACTTTATCCAAATCTATATCATGAGTTGTATATTTAATCTCTTTGGGTTTCAATCGTAAATATTTATATTACGCTCCTATATCATTTTTAATTTGAACACATCCAGGACATTTCCTTAATAAATCACTAATAATAACAAAACCCTCTTTACTAGATGATATATTTAATAAGAGATAATTTTACAATCTTCAATTTATTCCACAAAAAATTTTTCACATCCCTTTTTTAGGTCAATTTGACCCCCTTAAATGTTAGATTTGTTAATGGATTTTCTAATCAAGAAACATTTTTAATAAAATTCCTATATTATCTAGATAATACAAAGAAACTATGTATTTTATTTGTGTTTTTGGGTATTGGTTCGACAAACATACCATATTAGGATGAAATATAGATGTGGAAGGAAAGTTTTTGAAGATAAAATTTTCATTTAATAAATTTCTTAAAAAATACTTTTTCCTTATAAATTCAATCACAATTCATAAATGAGTTACATGAACCATGTAAATAATAGATTATATAAGAATATCATCAATAAATTCCACCTCAAACATATCAAGATATTCCTTCAATACTCTATGCATTAAATCTATAAACACATAAGGTTAATTTATTATCACAAAAGGAATTATTTTTTACCCAAAATGATATGCCTTGTACAAAATCTATCATAGGGATAACATTCCTCCTAACTTTTAACTAATAATAACTGGAATGAAGATCAATCTTTAAGAAATATTACGAACCTTAAATTGGACCAAATATTTTATCAATATAAGGAAATTAATACGTGTTATCTATATGATTTTCATTCATTTCCATTTAATAAATTTATAAAATCATTGATCCATCCTTATTCTTTATAAATAAAATAAGATATACCCTTGGTGAAACACTGGATGAATTAAAACCTTATCAAATAAATCTTTTAATTTCATATTTGACTCAATCAAGGTAACTATATCAATTTTATATGGAACATTAGATATTGGTTTTTCATTACAGATGAGATTAAATGTGAATTTAACTTCTTAAATAGGGTGAAATATAGGAAATTCATTAAGAAAATGTATCAATATATTCTTACACAATGGGTACATATTCTTTTCTAAAAAAATTACTTATCCTTTATAGATTTTATTTCATCAATTTTTTCTCCGAGGATATAATTTTGATGAGCTACTTCTGTTGGTTCCTGGTTGATTCATATGGTGAATTCTCTCCTTTAAATAAAAGTAATTCTATACTCTATTCATTGATTATAACTTCTTACTCTCGATAAAAGATTATTTCTTTATAATTTGAGATTCAATACATCCCTAAAATTTTATCATTAACCACCTTATATATAACAGTTATATTTTAAACTAGAAAAAACCCATGAATTCTAATTTAAATAGTATATTATATATTTGACGCAAATAAATTAACACTCAATGTTTTGAGAGATAAATTTTTCCATAATGTTTTAGGGTATAATTTTATATAATATTAAAATATTCATGATAGAAAAGATTTCATAAATCCAAAATCTAATAATTTATTATATAACTTTTATTTTATAATCAATATACCTCCTATCATATCATTTGGAGCTCCAACATTTGCTATTATAATTGAAAAATCACAAACTTTATCCTTAGGCCCCTTTTGAGGTATATTTACTTGGTTCTTTGGGAATTGATTAGAGTAATGTTTTATCTCTTTATAGTTTAAGTATTGAAAATTAGTGGTTTCTCTCCTACAAATTCACTTAAGAGATTGATACAACTTTCATCACATTTAATGTATATACCCAATACTTTTAACAAATCTCCGAGGTGTTTCTTTCCACATTTATTACATATATGGAACACCACTTTTCCCTAATTTTCTTTTTTTTATTCTTATCATATAGAGATCATAGACAATATTATTATTAGATTCCTATTTTTAAAAGAATGATTTACTAAATATTTTTTAGTCATGAAATCACTCATTCCTATCTATTCAAATGTTGAAAAAGTTGGGGGGATAAAGATCTTTAAAATCTTGGATATAAACATACAAATAAGTTATCAATATTTCTTTATGGATTATGTATATAATATGTAACTTACCTTTCTATCCTTATGAAATGGTCCTCATGATAATCCACCACATATTCTTCTTTTTTCCTTAGATTCAATATTTTCCTTTCCATTTCATCATGTTTCTCTCATGGAAAATATTTATTTAGAAAAATTTCCTTAAAATAATTCCACTATATGTCTGTATCCCCTATACTCTCTTGGAATTTTAAATAATTTACAGAAAAAAAAATCAATATCTTCCTAGAGATGATATAAAGAAATGAAAATATTTTCTTAAATAGTACATCCCAATTCTTGGAAGATATTAGCTAAAGACTTTATCTATTTATGGGACTCTATTGGATTATAGGACCCACTAAATGATAGAAGTTTTGGCCTCATAAAATGATATACATTGGTTAAACCTTTTTAAGGGGAAACTAGTTACTACATGTAAGAAATTATATTTTTAAAAACTTAATAAAGTAAACCTATAATTATAATAATTTTTATTAAACAAAAATTATTAAGATTATTCAAAAAATACACACATGTTCATCAATTGTTGTCTGGATTTCCATTCCATTTATTATAGGTTATTGTCTAAAATATAGCATATATTAATTAGTAATAATATAAACTATTAGATTATTGAACATTATTTATATGTCATGTTTTCCTAAAATTTGGTCATATACATTTTATGGGATACCTATGAAACAAATTATTGAAAAATTTATAGACATCTATATAGGTAGAATCTATTATCTCTACACATATTTGTTTGCATCTAACTCAAAATTTTTGTGCTAAACCTTTCTATAATACCAATTGTAACACCCCCAACCTCAATTACCCAAATCCAAAGGGTTATTTATTTCATTTCAATAAGATTAAATGTGATCACATACCCATGATTAAGGTTTATGAGTCCTTAAGAAACTAGATGCATCAATATTACATTACATTACAATCAGAACATTTTTCATCATTCAAATACATATTATTTTTATTTAATGTTATCATAAATCTAACCATACACATTTTTCCTCTTTATTAGCTTGATAAATTTGAAAATTTTGAAAAGGGTGAACTTAGACACTCAGTAAGTGATATAATATAGTGGAAGGTAACTTGGCATAATAAAGACCAAAATAATATAATAAGAATAGATAAAAAATGATTTTATATCAATAAAAACAAAATCATAACATAATCTATGGATGAAAATGGAAATAAATATTAAAATTGATGAAATTAAATGATCATGTAATGTGGGAAATGTTGGTAATTCATAATTATGTATATCATAAACCAACTATCAAGGTCATATGAATTATACATAAGGGGTAGTTACACATCAAATACCTCTTATTGTTTTCCCATGAATCCTACCATTTCACTAAGGAGCTATTTTGGGATTCAAAAATTATTTAATCTCCTAAAATATATTTTATTTTTAATATGTAATTCCAAGACTCATATTCATACCATCAAGGCATCATTACAAGACATCATATGTAAAAGGGTGGGTATACACCAAATACCCAAGCTAGTTATCTCATAATACATACTATTACATTGAGAGGATATAAAATTTTGGGCCCCACTCATCACATAAAAGTATAATTAATTAAAATATATACTAAAATATCATTTTCAATACATGGTGTAAGATTATAAAATTAAAACTTAAAAATAATTATCATAATTTCTCAATGAATCTTATCTTACAAGATTTTTGCATATAATATCAAGGATTATACTGACATGTTAAATGATTTACCCATTCAATAAATAAATAATTGTATCTAGGTTAATTACCTTGAATATTAATAAGAATATTTTTTTATTCACAATTTTAAATAATTACCTTTATCAAGTGAACAATTTAGAAAGGTAGTTATCAGGTACTTCCAAAGATTACTTTGATCAATGTGTTTATAAATTTTAATACATATATTTGAAATAGTAGGATATTAATAAATTATGTATTAATTCCCTTTAAAAATTAATATTTTCATTAACTCATATTTTTTATGCATTAGGGATAAGAAATTTTCTTAAGGAGAAACTTCAAGGTCGGTAATCTTTGATGGAAAAGATGAACATGTAAAAAATATAATTCTCTATCCACTTGGGACTTGATAGAGGCCCCAAAATATATATCACCATCATACATACATATAATAATTACCTTTATTAAAAAAATTCCATAATACCCAAAATATATGTCACTCTTAAGTAAATTTTATCGTTGAACAATATAAATTTTTATGGATCTTTAGATAATTTCAGAATTACAATGGCTTAAGAACATAGTATACATGAGTGAACCGGGTTCTCATATGTGTAGATTATAATAATTATGGTACTTAAAATGACATCACAAAAATATTTTAAAAATTAAATATAAATTAAAATTTGTACTATAATGGAAATTTAAATTGGAATTAAAAAGAGAGAGAAAAATTACCCATACATTGTCATGGTAACGGCTTATGAAAAGGTTAATATGAGATGGATTTGGGTAATATATAATTTTGAATAGTCCAAAAAGGTGTTAATAATTTGGATATATATATACATGGTAAATTATAAAGTTTTATTTTCAAATATATTATGAAAAAATATATTTCAAATAGGAGATGAAGAGGTAGAAATAGGAACTCTTACCTTTCTTAATCTTCTTATCCAAGAGATGATATTAGGTCCAACCAAACTCTTTATGATTGAAGATATGGATATGGGATAAAATCTTTTAGATGTATATAAAAATTTAATTCAAACTTTTTATGTATATAAATTAGAATAGGGGATGGTTATTTATAGGTGTGGTGATTATAATCCCATGCAATAAAGTATTGGAAATTTTATTTTTCAATTATCTCAAGTGATTTGCTACTCCCCATAGTGCCCCATTTACTCAATTAGTTATATTCTTTAATTTTTAGTGAAAAAATAGATAGATTTTATAGACTTGGGTAAACATGTTCATGATTACATATATTTGACTTCATATTTATCATCTTTTACAATTTTTTCACATTTTACTATTTTTATTAAAAATGCTAAATTTCACCCCTTACCTGATTATGAGGTACAAATCTCAAATATGTAATCATTTTTTTCAAATTTATCCTCAAACTATGGGAATTTTAACTTATAAATAATGAAGATGCATTAAATAAAAATGTTATATCAGAGTCAACACAATTTCATTACTAAAAACATTACACATTAATACTACTTAGAACTGATATACATAACCCCTCATGACACTATAATAAGGCCTAGGGTTATGGTGTGTAATGATGGTGCCTTTATTAGGTGGTTCAAATAAAATTTATCTAGTGTGATTTCCACTAACTTGAACTTATGTCATATAATATTTCACATGAACATCAATTTTTGAAGTTCTTCTTGGGCCTAGTATAAGGAAGACCCTAGTGATGCTACATCCTTAATAAGCTCTAATAAATGTATATCACCATGGATATTCCTCATAGTTGAATCCATGGTTTCCCCCTTCTATTCTAATTACCTTTTTATTACACTTATTAATATATATTAATTCTAATAGTTAATTTATAATGGATATATCCCCAACAGTCATATATCAGTCATATTTATTCTTACTTCCTATTAATTCTTTAATACCAATCAAAAAATAATACTTAACATTTTAGTTACTTTAAAATTTCAATTATATGTCTTGTGTTATTTTTATTTTTTTGTATACTTATTATGCACTTGATATTTTTTGAATGATATGGTCCAAGAGATACATACATTGTACTTGCGTTATTTTTTGTCTATTGTTCATTATTAGTGTTATAGTGTTCATAATAAATTTCAATATTTTATTTTTAACGAATTATTTTAAAATAAAGTATGTTTATTTATTACTTTAAGTTATTGGGTATTAAATTATCCCACTTATAATAATATATTCTAAAAAATTGTAAATAAATACATAAATAAATATGGATAAAACATGATCATTATATCCTTTGGTTCCCTCGTTGCCTCCTCTAGTTGGTAATTCCTACAAAGAAACTTCACCAATCAAGTCATCCATTTTCACAGCACTTTCTCTCTCATAAAAAGAATCTGAATCAAATATTCATTAAATGTTAATTCATGATATGACTAAACTTGTTCAGTGATTAAAACATGTTAATGGTTTGGAATATTATTCTTTATAAGTGATATATAGAATACATCATTCACTTGATAATGGTTTAGTTGCATAGTTCAATGATATTCCACATCTAATATCTAATAAAACATTTCAAATATCTAGATATACCATGATCATAGATTCCCTTATAGTGAGAATTTGTTATTATGAAATAAAACACTCCCAAATTTTATATAGTGAAATACCAATAAGTACCAGGTTATCTCTGTATGAACATATATAGACTACAAGTGTAATTTCTTGGTTTTTATAATGAAATTAGTCAATATATGAAGCTATGATGGGGACCTATATATATGGTAAAATAATTGGGTTTTTATATTTTTTTTATTCAATAACATAATTCCTTACTTCCCTGAGAGTTTCCATATATAAGAGGAATTGAATCTCATAAACCCACTCAATTCCTCTTATGAGTCATGTAAATGAGTTGGGCCAATACCAATATTTCCCTCTAGAACTCACTTTCAAGACATCATAAGGCGTTTTTAATATATACATGGCTCCCCAAAATGTCTCTCAATAAACTCCATCAAGAGCATTGAGTATAGCCACTCTGTGGTGTTATAATTATAATTTTATATCAAGGGGTTTGTTTTTATATAAGGGGTTCTCATGGACACAAAAGGATATTTTTTTAGGCTTCCCGACCATCACCCAAGTAATATTGTACTAAATTATTGTGTAAGAACACTAATTCACATTCATTTCACAAGGATCATATGATCATATACCAATTAAAATTATATAATAAGCATTAGGTTAAAGAGAACGAATAAATAATCATAAACACTTCTAAGAGAATAGAATATGGAAGATAAATAAAAAAAGTAAACCATAGAATTTGAATTATTAATATGCTTGATTTACACCATAATCAAATATAATAATGAAATCATGGGAATAAAAATCACAATAATCTTTGTGAATATCTCCTTCAAACGTTTTTCTAATAGTGAGTGTTCTCCTTCTGGTTTAACTATCTCTTTGTAAGTCTTGTCCTCAACCTCAGATAATTCCCATTTCTTCTTATGTATGATTTTATCCATTCTAAGAACTACCTATTTCATTACACCTCATCTTATATAATATTAATAAACAAATGAATTGATCTAAACACATATACATTGATTATTGGATCATTTTCCATAAGAAAAACACTTCCCTCGAGCTCCAAGTATCTTCCCTCAACTCACAAATAAAATTCATATACAGAATTTTCCAACTCAACTCATGATCATTCCACATGGTGGTATTGTGGTCCCATTTACTGATTTAGAAAATAAATTTAATAGATACACTCCTCATTATGTGTGTTACCCATGTGAAAATGAAATGATCTCACCAAATGGAAAATAGTCTTCTTGGCCCTTCCTTGAATTCTTGTGTGAATGGTGTTGTATTTGGATGATGTTCATGGGTTCTAAAAAAAGGTAGTCCTGATAAATACATAATACATTTAAGGGATTATGTGATGTTATTTTTAGCCTTTATATAGTGTTTGGAAATAAATATAATGTGAGATAAATTCATAAGATACCATTGTTAGTGGATGTAATGTGAGTAATAGATATGAGACTATGTTGCGATTCTTTAAGGATACGTCATTGAAGCATTCATACTTCCCAAATAATGAGCCTCTGAATGTTTATTACATTGGAGGGATAAAATATGTTATATTTGGTTTCCATGATATTTTAGTTATTTTATATATTCCTTGGCTTCTTTACTATGTTATATTGGTTCTTGGGTGTATTCTTAGGTCCTTTCACCAAGCTATGTTCATGAAAAGTTCATGCTCATGGGATTTCGTGACTAACATTGGTGCTTCATCATCTTCTTAGGAGTGTAACCAAGGTTACATTTGAAGTATGGAATAGTATTAGCCTCCAATTATAGATTATATCCCCCCCCAATGTAATATCAGGGATACCTATGAATTTTATAGTAGCATTAAATTTCATTCATTTCTTCTTCTTCAATCACCACACATGACTCATTTAACAAAAAACAAGTTAAAAACATTGAAACTATCAAGATATCATTGAATATATTAAAATCAAAAAAAATTATCTTTTTCTCCAAGATAGAATATTAAGTTCAAATTTTCTTTATAACTAGCAGACTATATACAAAAAAATTAAATAACCTTAAAATAAAATAACTATAACTAAAAACTAATGATAAAGTAGAAACAAATATATGTTAATTACATTCCCATGAACTTGAGTGACAACTTTTCTTCAAGTTATACCCTCAACCTATTTCACAAAAAACCCAAATTATCCCTAGTTTGATTCCTAGGTCACTAAATATTAAATAAATATATTTCAGTTAACACATTTCCCCATTATTTAAAACCTTTAAAAATATATTTTCTTCAAGTTTGTATCTTTACACTTGGTTTCTCACTTCGTTGATATGACTTAAATGTTTATATTATAAGTTAATCTCCCATAATTTATTTGGATTTAATATTCCCCTCATTGTCCACTTATTTTGACAACTAGGAACTCACATTATTTATTATATTTTTAGTGATGGAGTGTTCTTTTCACTTATTATTTGATTGTGAATATTTTGTAACTAAACCACCCACCATATTAGTAATCGTCAGGACTATTTGAAATAGTTAGTTCATGGAAGTAGTATAAGGGTAGTCGGCTCTCGGAATTTCATTTTATCCTTTATAGCCCAAATTTTTCACTCACTCACCCAGTTCTTTAATCCACACTAAAATTTCAAGTGGGATCTTGATTACCCATTTTACTCTAATTTTAAATTAATTATATGATTTTATATTAATTTTACTCCCTTCAATGTTATTACCTTACAGTGAATAATCTAATTAAATTAAAGTTAAAATTCTATTTTGTATATGTTAGATTATAATCACCTAATGTATTTCCTTTTAAAACTTAATTTCTAAGTTTACATATAATGTACTAAAAGTAACATAAGTGATTTTTCTCCTAAAAACTAACAGAAGGAATATTTAAGTGTTAATTCCCATAGTAGTCCCACATTTTCCATCCCACACTTTCTTTTTTACTTTAAATTATAGTAAAAGTACATAGAGGGAGATGCACTGATATAAAAAATGTAGGGTAAGTAGAATAATCCCCTTATATATTGGGTCTTATTAGTTGTGTGTGTTTTTATCTTTTTCCTCAATCTTCTTATTTCTTCTCCATTCTATAAATACAAGTAATGAAGTAAATATTTTGAAATGTAAGTTATTAAATTTGAAAGAAATATAAACTAAAGAAACATCTTTATTTCTATTACCTTGCAACTAAAACTTGGGTTTTTATCCCTTCATATATTATCCACTAAAAACTATCACCAATCTTATAAGGGGTGTGTCTTCCTTGGTTGGAACCACCAAAATTATGTTTCTCCTTTGATCTTTTAAATGAAAATGTTAGAATTCTATTGAGGAGGGTCAATATAAGTAACCTTAAATTATCATTCTATATTTATCCTTTGGAGTTCCACTTATCTATTAAATTATTTATGATATACCACTTCCTCTATAATAAAATCAATCTAATTAATTCCCAGGGAAGGTAGTTGTGTTATTGGGAAGCAATGTCGGTGGAACCCTTTGGGCAGGGTTTTATCATGCTTGGAAGATAGTAGGTAATAAATATCATAATCTTGTAATTTATTATATTTTTTATCATTCGAGAAGGTATAAAAGAATACCCAAAGGTTATGGGAAGTTTTGGTATATTTCGGTAGAATAATACCTAAATGGATTGAAGTAAACTAGCATTGTCCACCAACCACCCCAAAATTCTATGTTACCATCTCATGTTAGGGATTCACCTTCAAAGAAAACTAAGGATAAAAAACCTCTATTTTGAAGATGAAGGGAGATCATTGAATCCATATCAAATGTATCATTCAATCAATCAGGGTGACCAACTAGATTCTCATCAAGTTTGGGCTTTCCTTCCTCATAAAATAGAGGGAATTCTAGAAATATTTTGAGGACGATGCACATATATCCTTATATCCATGGTATTAGGAATTTACTAGAATAATTGGATTGGGATTGTTAGGAAAATTTTATAGGATATTAGTAGAATTTTTAATACAATAATAATAATAATAATAAGTCTGTAAGGGCAGTAGGATCATCTCTTGAGAAATATCAAGAATGGATCCAAGAGATACAAGTTGAGCCTTATTCTAAAACTGACTTAGCTAATGAAAAAATCTATCTAAATTCATATAATTATAAAGATGAAATGTATTTTTAGGATATCAATTTTCCATAGAGGAAAAAATTATGACATTGAGAATAAGAAAAAAAGAATAATGATTACTACCTTTTTTCTAAACCCATAGTGACTAGATCTATAGGTGAATTTGGTATCTCTAAGAGTATGGTTCAAGAATTCTTTATTATCAAGAATCCTTATCCATTTAAGGATCATAAGGTAGTTATTTTACCCTTATATGATATTATATATATTGGTGATAGAGGAAAATTAGGTATAAAAGTGAAAGAAGAAGTTGACCTAACACCTATATTGAATTTTCTACTTCACTCCAAGGAGGAGAAAGTCGAAAATGATTTTTTAATCAAAGCCTTAGGGGTGTATATTAATAGGTTGTATAAAAAATACAAGTGAAAGTCAATAAATATAAAAATTTATGGATTTATAGTTAAGATCATATTATGATGCATATTTTTAATGAATGGGGGATGTGTATGGAGGAATACATCATGATTTCTAACAATATGACTTTATCTTTAAATGATATCATGCATGAAGAGTTGAATTGTAATCTCATATATATTTATTAGAGACTATACAAAGAGAAAAATTCTAACTAATTAAGGTTTTTGGGGGAAGGTTCAGAGTTTTGATATTGTAAGACAAACTTCTTTATGATGTTAATGTTTTTTGGGGTTCACATTTAACCCTTAAAATGGTTTTTACTAAAAAATAAAAAATATAAATTTATTTTTTATAAGGTTAGACTTCGTGGGTTTACCTTATTATACATAACCTATAACCACATAAAATGTGTATTTTTCTTATTATTAGTAATCTTTCTAAACAATATCATCCCAAATTTGCATGTTCTTTGTAGGTTTGTCAATATCATCCTCATACACCTTCTCCTATTCTCTTTTTTGTTCTAGTATCTAAACATAATTTATTATTACTTAGATATGAATTTATTGATATAACATAATATAAATTCATTATTATAATTTTTCTAAAATAATCGAAACAATCTAGGACAATTGTCCATACCCTCTAGCTGGGTCCTCCTTGATTTATTTGATTTGGTCTAATATATGATATTGTGCATTGGACCAAAGATAATTATATTATTCTTACCCAATTTTTGGTTTCCTATATTTTATTCCATTACATATCAAAAATGGATTGTTGGTATACTCATATATGTCATAAGACACATAATTTTGGTCACTCTTAAAAATTCAATTCATCATTCCTAGAAAAATAGATAAGAAAGTGATTTATAATTATGTAAAGTCAAATGAGACAATATATAATCAATGAAACCTACCAACATTATTGTTTCAATGCATTTGAAAATTATGTTCTTTTGTATTTTTGGCCTTTTAGTTTTATATTTTTATATAGTTTTATTATTTTTCAAATGATTTTGTTGTTTTACTCCAAAAACACCTATAACTCGCCTATTTCCCTAGAAAATATGATAATTATGGTTTATGAAAATATTTCATAGTATAATAATAAAATTCTGTATTCTATTTTGCATAATACTACTAAGTGATGATTTATATATATAGGTATAGGTATGAATACAAGTGTAATTGGTTTATTTGTGTAAGAAAATAAAAAAACAATTTAAAACGAGATGGTGATTAAGATTAATGAGAAAATAGTGGGGGTTCACCTAGCCTTTTTTTAATAACTTAAGTATTTACATTAATATAAATGTTTATATGTAACTAAAAATGAATCCAAAAAATCCACTCAATTCTACCTACTGGTCATGTAATTGAGTTGATTAGTCACCATTATTTCTCTATAGAACTCCATTTCAAGATATTTAGGGACTTATTAAGCGATCCATTGGTCCCCTAATGTTTTCATAGTTAAATTAATTAATATCATTAAGTGAATCCATTTAGTGGTGTTGTAATTATACCATTATCTCAATAGGTTAGTTTTGTTGTGAGGGGTTTTCAAGGCCACACAGGGATAGTTTTCTAGGCTAAGTGAACTTCACCCATGTGATATTATCAAGAGATATAGTGTAAAAACACTAATTCAGATTCATTTAACAAGAATACTATGATCATATATCCATTAAAATGATGTAATAATCATTTTGTAAAAGATAAAGAATCAATAGTCATAAACACTTATAATAGAATAGAATATAGAATATAAATCAAGAAAAAACAAACCACTATTTAAATTAGGAAAAATCCCAAGAAACAACATGATAAAATATATAAAAAAAATAAAGGGAGTAGAAAGATTATGAGTACCCATTAAGATATCCTTCACTATTCCTCCAGATTGTGTGTGTGTGTTCCTCTAGGTTCAACTCTTTCTTTAAAATTTTCCTCCTCAACCTCATATAAATCCCCCTATTCTCATGTACTCTATTATTTGTTCTAATAAATCCTTCTATTTATTCATTTATTCATTAATTATAAACACTAAATTATGTGATATAAACACGTTTAAATTAAATATTATATCATTTCCATGTGGAAATTAAATCCCTAGAGTTTCAAGTATCTTCCTTTAACTTTTCCAACTAATTAGTATAAAGAATAATGCATATCACCTCTTAATCATGAGATAGGGTGTTGTTGTGGTCACATTTTCTAATTTGGTTCAATAACTATAATAGATATTCTCATCCATGTTTATGTTATCTACATGGAAATGATATTTTCTCTAAAAAAAGAAAAATAATATTCTCAATCATTCCTTGAATTAACATTTGAAAGGTGATTTATTCTAATGAATTTTATGGGTTCCAAGAAGGTAATCCTGATCAATTCATGATATATTAATGGGTTGACATATTTTAAAATCTTGAATTGAGTGAGTGTTGGTCAGTAGACATAATGTGAGGGAACGGAATTAACAACAATAATATAGGATGTATTATGAGTAATGTATATGAGGATACAATGGGATTCCCAAGAGATATATCATTGTGGTGTTTTTATTTTTCAAAAATAAAGGCTCATAACACTAATTAAATTAGAAATAGAATGTATGTTGCATTGGGTTTCCATGATAATTTGGATGAGTGATATATTCTTGAGCTACTTCTCTATATTATATTGGCTCTTTGGAATATTCACATGCCTTTATTCTATGTTACACTAAGGAAAAATGCATGATTGGGGGGGTGATGCAGATTTCATTAGCACTTTAACACCTTCTTAAGAGTGCACATGAGGTTACGTTGGAGGGATAACATAGTATCAAACTCTAGCACTGAATTATTTTTTCTCTATAATATAATCTTAAGTATTTCTGTGAAAATTATAGAAACCTTTGATTTATTTTATTTATTCTTCTACAACCATCTCCCATATAACATTCAAAAAAAATGAGGTAAAATAATTTCTGTTATAATTAAATTTTAGAATATCATAAAATCAATGAAAATTAACTCTTTTAATCAAGAGAAAATATTGAGATAAAAATTTCTTAAATAACATTAATCTATATACAAAAAAACTAAAATTACCTAAAAATAAAATAAAATAATGACAAAAATATATTAATAACTTAACTTTTTAAATCACATATTCCCTTTCTATGGAGATATTTTTAAGAATATATGGTCCCTTACTTGGAATTAAATATCCATCCATCAGTCATAAGTATAAATTTTCTATCTATATTATTCTTCCATTATATGATTTTGGATAGATATTACATTCTTTGATATCTTTTACACAATTTTTGGAACTAATAAATTATTTTTTAAAACATCATCCCAAGATATTAGAGTTTAATATCTCTTTCCATACAATGATTTATATGGTTCCATTTTCAATTTTATAGTGGTGAAAATTATAGTTTGAAAAACTATATTAAAGGAAAATATAAATCCAAACATACATGGAAGTCATGTAAGAATGACCTTAGCATATACTCTAATTTTTGGGAATTTGTTTTAGACTATCCATCCTATTTATGATGAAAGGTTAGACTAATATTAAGCTATATATTTAAATAATTATAAATAATACTCTTAAATTTGATGTGAATATTGTATCATGATAAAATACTATTGATAATGGTGTACTATGAAGACGCACAACATCATTTATATATAATATATCAAGATGATATAAAGGTAAATCTTCTTGAATTGATAGTAAATAGACTAAATTTGTGAAATGATATACAATAACCCATCTTTCATTATTCCCCGTAGTTGTATTTAGAATTTCAATAATTAAATAAGCTATAATATTATTCTACTTACACTCTAGTATAGGAAAATATTGTATAAATGGTTTTGAAAATAGTCATTCAACCTTCAATTATTCGAATACTATGAATTTGTATGTGTAATCTATAATATATCACTTCATATTATCCCACCAAAAATGCTCTTGGATATCCCTATACATCTTGGTGTTGTTGGGGTGTATGTAGAAGTTTTAGAAGTAAGCCTCGCCCAAAAAATCATTCATTAACAATGGTATTTATGGAACACTAAACCTATTCCCAAACCGTAAAACTTCATCTTAACCAATATTAAATTTCGGAAATTTCCCATTTCTCATGTCATCCATCTTCTTTTATAGGGCCTCTTTGTCTTTTTGATCTTTATAAATCATCTCTAATGAATATGTTTGGGTAAATATATGGAATAATAATTGTGTTTCCCCTTCCATTATAACACCCAAGTCCATTATTACTAAATCCTTGAGAATTGGATCATTCTCTACCCACATCATGGATAATATAACATTGTATTTTCTATTGAATGAATCATCTACCTTATTTTTATTTTTAACATGATAATATATATCAAAATTATAATCCTTGAGTAGTTCCAACCATTTATTTTTCTTCATATTAAGATATTTATAAGAAAATATATATTTTAAACCATTATAGTCAGTATATATATCACATTTCTCCTCAAATAAGTAATGTATTCATATATTTACTAAGAAAATCATCATAGATAACTCTAAATAAACATTTAGATAATAAATAAAGTGGGGTTTTAAATTTTGAGATGAATAATCCAACCCTCTATTATTTTTCATTAGAATACATCTAAAACCATACCTGATGCATCTCTAAAAAACCCTTATTTACTAGATAACAGAGTAAATACATGTGAATTTACCAATATTAACATTAATTCCTCAAAGATATCTTCACATTTCTTTGTCAATGTGAATTTAACTACCTTATTTTTTAACTTTTTCAATGTATTATCCAATTGATAAAAGTTTTCAATAAACCACTAATAATATCTTGTTAAGGCAAGGAAATTGTATATTTCAGGTATGTTTTTTGGTCCTTCTAATCCTTGATAACCTTTTTCTTATGTATCAAATGATATACTATCCCACGATAAAATTTAGTGCAATAAAAAAACTTGTTGAATCCAAAATTCACATTTACTAAATCTCTTATATAACTTCTTTTAGCCCAGAATGTTACGAACAATTCACAAATAAGTTTCTTGGTCCTCATAAATCTTAGAGTATACAATAATATAAGCAATATATTCCACAAATAACTTATTAAGATAATCCATGAATACTTTGTTCACAAAATCCTTAAACATAGGTGTATTTTTTAATATAAAAGGTATTATTGTGAAAATATAATGATTAATATTCGTATGAAAAACTATCATTGGGATATCATCCTTCCTAAATTTTAACTTATGATAACAAAAATGAAGATAAATCTTTGAGAAGTATGGAACCCCTTGAATTTTATCAAAAATTTCATCAATACATGGAAATGGATACATATTCTTTTTAATAATTCCATTGATTACCCAATACTCTATACATAACCATATTTAACCATTCATCTTCTTCACAAATAAAATAGGTGTTACCCATTGTGAAAAACTTGGACAAATGAAACCCTTGTAACATAATTCTTGTAATTGACTCTTTAACTTATGTAATTCTATTGGATCTATTCCATATAGAGGTTTTATATGGTTTTTTCATCAACAATAAGATTAATAGAGAATTAAACTTCTCAATCAAGGATAAATCTTGGAAATTCATCAGGAAATACATTAATATATTCTTTCATAATGGGTATGCCTTCTATTCTCAAAAATATCCTTCTTCTACATAGATTGAAATTCATGAATTTCTTATCTGGGTATCTCATTTAGGTGAGTTAATAGAAGTGGTTCATGATATGATTCATTTGTTGAAATATCCCCTACAATGAAAAGTAATTCCATAACCTATTCACCAATTGTAACTTCTTTATCTATACAGTAGATATTGACTTATAATTTGAGAGCCAATATGCCCCCAAAAATTACATCAAAATCCATCAAATGTGTAATAAATATATTTTCAACAATGCAACACCCATACATTCTCATTTTAAAAGATAGATATATATTTGTTGTAACTAAAGTATGACTCAATTTTCTAATAAATAAATAATTCCTTAATGTTTTGGGAGATTATTTAAAATTATTTTCAAACATACATGATAGAAATATTTTTTAGATATAGAATCTATTAATATATATGATAAATTGATTTTATAATTAAAGGTAATTTTTATCACATAATTTTTAGATTCAATTTCACCCTTTTTAATTTCAAAATATATACCTTCATCCTTAGGCCTCCTCTAGGGTAGGTTATGTTGTCTCTTGGGATATTTATTTGAGTAATATCCCATGTCCCTATAGTTGAAGCATTGAACATTAGTAGAATCTCTCCCACCCTTTCATCCATAACATTAATGGATATTCTCTATATATTTATATAATACAAATATTTTTTATGCAATCTTCTTGGTATTTTCTCCCACATTTATTACATATATGTAACTCCACTTTTCCATTATTATCCTTTTTTCTATCCTTACCTTATGGTTATCATCCATCATATTATTCTTATATTCTTCTTTATAAATTAATAATGAGAAAAAATCTTCACAATCTTGATATCACATCTTACTATCTCTTTATAGGATGAAATTATATGGGATTCTAAATATCTTTGAAATATTAGATTTATACCTTTGAAGAAGCAAGAAATATGACTTTTCAAATTAAGTAGATAATACAAACCATAAATTTCTATCTTTCAAAAATTAGTCTCATACTCAAGCACCATCAATTTTTCCTTTTTTATTTGATTCATAAATATCCTTAACATTTTATAAAATTATATTGAGGAAAATATTTTTCTAAATAAATACCTTAAATTCATTCCACACCATTTTTTATAAATCCTCATCTCTCTTAGTATTTTAAAGTACTGACCACCGTTAGGAAGCATCTCCAATTATATGATATACAACTATGATAACTTTTTATAAGTCATTTGATCCTAATTTTATGAATATATTCTCTAAATAATTTATCCATTTCACTACCACCATTGAATTAGTGGATCTACTAGATGCTGGAGGTTGTTTCCTCATAAAATAATCTAAATTAGTTAAAACTCGTTAAAAATAAACAAGTTTTTCCATGTGAGAAAGGTTATTTATCATAATATAAGATAATTTCCATAGAATATTAATAATTTATTCAATACCAATAATATCATTATCATTCTGACAATCCCCACATTTCCCTTGATTTTTATCTTGGCTTGCATTCCTTCTAGAAAGAACCATTATCTAATAGATAGAATAACTGAATTAGTAATATTGTGAACTACTATAATATGAAACATAATTTATATATCATGCTTTATAAAAAAATATGTCCTATATATTTTATAATATACCTTTAAAATTGAATCATGAATAATTTATATAATTTTATATATGTATAATACACATTATGTATCCTTGTTCAATTTGATCTAGCCTATACGGTTTATACTAAATCGTATTCTAATAAAAATTGTAATTCCCTAGACTTGAGTCACATAAATATGGTGGGTTATTTATTACATGTTAATTAGATTACATGATATAATATACCCAAGATCAAGTTTTAGCATTCCTTAAGATACTAGATATATAAATATTTCATTACATTATAAATAAAACATCTTTCCTTATTCAAATACATATTATTTTCCGTTCATTCATCCCATTAAGCTTATTATACATAGTTCTCCTCTTTATTAAAGGGAGAAAAATGGAAACATAAGAAAATTGTGTTCTCTGATTCTTATTAAGGGATAGCGTATAGTGTAATATATCATAGCATAATAATGGAATGAAAAATATAATTGGAATAGATAATAAAATGATTTCATATCAAGCAACACTTATTAATAACATAATATATGGATAAAAATTGAAATAAATATTCATAAGGATGAAATTAAATGTGTAGTTCGTATATGGGTTATGAAGGGACACTAAGTGGGTTGAATCAGTATACCCAACTTTTACTAAGTTTATAATTTATATTTAATTATCCCAACATATTCTCAAACTCTATCCCTAGTTAAGAGGAACATATACTATATTTTCTCTCAATAATCACATACACATGTAATGAATATAACAAAAGTAAAAGTAGAATACATATATTTTTATAAGGTTTGGCCTCAATGTGATAGCATTATCCTTATCATGCCCAACTATTATCATGGAACATATTTTATCATCACTATAATTTTATATGATTACAACTGTAGTGTAATTTTCACATAATTTTTGGGTAGGTTTCATTAATTTCCTAGATGTGTTGTTGTTTATACTAGAACCACCTGTTCTTCATTGGTGTTGATTATACTAGTATCACCAATTATTCAAATATTTTTATCAACAATCTTCTGAATAATATTTCCCATCTACTTTATATTCCCTTTCATTAATTGATTGATCATACTCCCCAACTACAGTTATTTAACTACCACTATATGAAAAATATCAACTCCATGAATGTTTTCCTAGTATACTTATTCATTAAATAAAAGATATTAATTCTAATCCAACTCAATAAATTATCAAAATGATCAAATCAATGTTTTCAAAGTCAATTAATTCTGTCTTCTTCCTCGATATAATGATTGAGGGTAAAATGAAATTTTCAAATATACTCACTCAATATTATGTTTTATTCTTTAAAAAATATCTGTAAATATCCAATATCAATAATGTTTCTAGTTTTACAAATATTTATCATTATATTTTTATCATCTCATGTATGGGTATGGTTTATTCTTCATGTATGTATGATATTTTTAGGATTTTTATCACAATTTATTATTTTTAGAATATTGTCCTCGTGAAAGAATAATTAAATGCATATATTTCTCAATTCTATATGGTCCAATTCATCTTTATTTATGTGGTTCCACTAATTCGGGAATTATTTTTCTACATGGTGATACTACCTCAAGAGAAATAATTTTTCATGGTGTTTTATCTTCTTTACATGACTATGAAAGTGTGGGGCTTCTCAGCTTCTCTTTTTCTTCACATAATCTAGAATTATTTGCGGTAACTCTCCTTCATGTACCCCAAAAATATAATTTGATATCCTTTTTTAATATAATCTTATGGATTTTTTATTCTTCATATGGATAAGGAAACATGTAGACTATATTTCTTTATGAAAGAAAAGGAGGTCCAAAGTAAACACTCATTGAGAATATAATACCTCATTCTAGACTTAGTATTTATATATGAAGTTTTCACTACCTCATCTCCAAAAGTTATGTCCTGTTAGATAATATCATTCCTTCATTCCCCCATACTTCATGTGATTCCAAAAATCATGTTTTTATATGTTAAAAAACTATATATATATATATATATATATATATATATGAACCCCTTTATATCACATACAATCTCTGAATAGGCATACTCTTTATATACACAGGAATCATGGAGTATCTTCATGTAATCAAACTATTTTCTCACATATTATTCTTTTCTAGAAACAAAACCTCTATAATTATTCTACTCTATACGTGTTGTGAACTCCCAGCATGCATAATATACCATTAATATCACATACTGATTGTATATTCATACAGTATATATATGATACTCCTCTCATCACAGACTCAACACTGCATACTGCATGCATTACCTAAACCTTGTCACACAGTATCATTTATTGGTATCCTTAGGTACTTAATCCATCACATATTAACCTCACAAGTCACCCACCCTTCTTCTTTATGATCATTCTGCATAGAATTATTATGTTCAAACCTTTTACATCAAACACCAACCAATTGGACTGATCATGCCCCATAAATTTGCTTCATCACATACCAATGTCACAATACCTCAAACTTCTCTATATTATTACCATATGGAAACTTCAAGGTATAATCTAATCCATGATCAAACCTCACAAACTATCCAAGAGAACATGCTTTCTCCACATACTCCATCTTCTCAAACTTCTAACTCCTTAATTTCATATTGACCTTATGATACTGACTATAGAACATGATTTCCTTATTCATTTATTGATTTTTCAAATTCCAATATTTATTTGATCTAGAAAAGAGGTTTCAATGTGCCATGTGAACTCACTACATGTGTTTAAACCCACATAAAGTAAACCCTATCATGTAGAGGTTGAATACAAAGAGCATACAACATCATTCAAGATGTGTAGTTTTTTAAATACAGTGTTTCGATCATCATTTAAATCAATGCACGACACATGTTTTAAATGAACAATATTGCTTAAACAAAATACCACATCAAACATTATCTTTGATGGTCACCTCTTAATAATCAAATTAGTACACCCAACTAACCTGAATAAGCTTGTATGGAGATGGTGTTCTTCTCCAACCTCCTATGTCATCCCTCATATGTGAGGGTAAATAGCCAATGCATATAGTATACAAACCTATGAACTTTCATGCCTATGTCTAACCCATTCACATACTCTACCCTCACTATTCTTCTCCTCTAAACACTTAGTCCGTTCAGGTGCGGCTTAGTAGGTTCATGTGTCCACCTTAATGGGTGTGAATGAAATGAATTCCATGGATATCGTGGGTTATAAATTTTTTACACATATTTTTAAAAATTAATTAAAAAAATAAAACCATCATATTAATTCCTCAGGACAAAATCATTTTTAAATATAATTATCCTTAACATAATTATTATTTGACTTCATCCAAATAATATCTTCATTATTTACTAGGATGGATTATTCGATGTTGTAAACAATGTTTCATCCCTAAATATCTTTAGAACATGTCCTAATCACTAAGATTAGTTCAATAATCATCACATGTAATGGGAGGATTGTGTTATTGAGCATTAAATTCAACTATATTATCTAGAATGACATCTGATGAATCCATAACAATCTTCCAAGAATTATTCTTGAACTCACTTATCTCATTCTTACTTTACTTCATTCATCATCATAAAGAACTCTATCTACCTTTATACATTGACTTTTATTCCTAATGATATATAAAAAAATACAAAATTTCTAATCAGACATTCACATAGGCTCTTAAATCCCCCCCTATATTTTTTTTAATACCACTTCACTATATAAATTCAATGTTTTCCACATTATTGACAATAAATACAAAGAATATGAAAGGGTGAAATCAAAATTATGATATCTTTAGCATAAATTTTCCTCCCTCCTTTATTCTAAGTCTTTATCAGATCCAATTATATGGAAATGGATGATACCACATTTTTTATAGCATTTATTCTTTTGTAAGTAAACTCTAGTTATACATTTTCAAAACCATATTATAAAACATGATTGATTTCACAAAGACATCAATGTTTTACTTTAACTTATTTCAACATGTAGTATAATTTCTAAATATCTCATCCTTGTGTAGTAAAACTAATTTCTCAATGAATCATAAACCTTGCACTCTACATAATAAACATATGATAATTTTCTAGTAAAAAATAATTTGCTTCCCCATTCTCTGGGATTTCTTATAACAAATACTCCAAATTTTTAGACATGTTTGATATAACCAAGATAAAGTTAAAACATGTTAATATATTACCACTTTCTTCAAATTTCAATGATGTAACCAAAACTATCTTATATTCATATAACTTTAATTTTCATCTCCTTCATGTTAGCTCCCCCTTAAGGATTAAACTCTATTTCTCTTCATTGGGGTGAATAATTTCCTCAAATAGACTACAATTTATTCATATTTATGATCCACTAGTTATGTAAAAATTTAATCCTTTATTAGATATTGAGTATTTATTCTAACATAATCTTTTAAACATGGTTGTCCAGATTTAACTAACTAGTTATCCCCTAGGGAACCATAATCCCATTAAATTAACTACATATTAATTACAAAATTACACAATAAATGGTATTGGAATAAAGTGTAGAACTAATGAGTTTATAAATAGGAACAATGTCGATACGAATTTCATCTCAACCCAGTGACTTACTCCCATGTATCTCTATAGTTTATAAATCTATCCATGCTTCTATCTACATTAATATTCTAATTCTTTGAATTATTGAGATTCATGGAACCTTTACTTTCATTAATATTCAACTTGTGTGTATTTTTCATTTTCACATAATCTAAGAAATGTAATTTCTTCTCTAGGTTCATGATTTTAATTCTTCATCATCTCTTCTTAAGTAGGTATAGGAGTAATACAATTATATTCATTATTTAAATTCTACATTCACCTTTCAAAAATATTTTTTGAAATAGTTGAGTTTCCATTTATTGACAACCTCTTATCAAATTAGAGTTCTTATTCATGTTTAAAAAACCTATTTTCATTTTTCCATCACAATTTTCTATGTTTCTTATTGATCTCTCTATATTTCTATAGTAATTTTGAACTAATCAGGATAAATAAATAAGGTCTTACTTTTTACCATATTCTACTTTGGATATTTTTCTAATAATTTTCACATTCCTTTGGTTACCCTTTTTTAGAAGACCCATCGCATCATCTTTAGAGGTGTCTTAAAACGTTAAACAAAGATAATTTTCTATCCCTTGGATTAATTCATATCTTTTATTCTATTTTATTTTATTTTTTATTATTTCCATAGATTGATTATAATGGTTTATAGTGTGGACCTTTCACAAAAGTAGAATCATTTTATCATGGACTAAAATACATCCTTGGTATCCTTATTCTTATTCCTCATAGAATATATTTTTCTAGCTCCTTTCTTTTATTTAAAGACTTTCTTTACCTATTATTATCTCAAGGAAACTTCCCCTCCATTCTACCTAAACTTATTCTACCTGATTTATGATCCGCACTTCATATAAGTATAATAATTATACATGGATAGCACATACTAGCACACTACTTCTCTTTGACCAATTATATTAAAATACTCAAAGAATACTTAAAGATATTAAAATATTTTTCTAATGAATAAATTCATCTTCTTATATTAAGTCATAATATGTTCAATTAGTAGTCCCCACACATTATCATTTTATACCAAAACACTTTTTACTAATTCCCAAACTTCCAATAGCACCAAAAATATCCAAAAAATCTTTTTTTTCTTGTAAAACAAGTTTTTCTATATTTGGAACATTATTATTCCTAAAGGTTCCCTTTCTGACTATTTATAACCGTCTGGGGATTTTATATTCTTATAGATTCATGGGTCTTCCCTTAATGATTTTATGGATTTCTTGGAATTTTTATCTTACTAAATATTCAATATTTTATATTTGAATCACTGATATGAGTATTTTTAGAAATAATACTATCATTAAAATTCTGTATGGTAGCTTTCTTTTTATCACAATCTTGGTATTTTTTAATAGGAGTCACTTCCAAATTTCTCATGTTGTCTTCTAATACAAAAAAAATCATGTGAGGGGAAATTTTTTTTATTTTTTGGTTAATGTTAGGATTCCCTCCCATTAAATTTTCATTTTATTAATGTAATCTTCATATTTTATACTAATTTCATTTATAGAGTTCTCAACATCCTTTATTGTTTTATCTTTAAATTCCATTTAATATTTCCTTATAATGAGAGTAGATTTATGTGAGTATTATATAGAATAGATATTTTGAATATAATCTTCATACATATTGAACTTTTCTTCCACCAACCTATAAATATCTTTTAGTTTTATTATTCTATCCTCAAGTTGAGAATTTATGGCATTCATAGAAACATTGAACAAAATTTCAAGTGCTTTGATTCCTTTACCAAAGACAGTTTTTTTCACTTCATTATCACAAACATGACTTTGAAATTCCTCATTTTTCAAGGAAATTATTTTATTACAAAGTGTCACAAATTCCAAATTTTTTATTTCACCCTAAGTTCGAGATTATTCATATTGAGGGAATTATTTTCATCCACATTTAATCACAACATTTCTTCCTGATATTTCCTAATATTTTGAATGCATTTTTCATGCCTTCTACTACTTTATTGTATATATTTTTCAATGTCTATCATCTTATTAGATTTTATTTTTAGTTTTTAATCCTTTAAATTCAAAGAAGTTTTGTGTAGCATCTCAAAATAATAGATAACCTCTATAAGTATAATATTTTCTATTTTTTCACAAACATTACATTGTAGTTTTTCTTCAATCATTGAACTTTTTTCATTATAGATCCATGTATTATTCCTTTACTTCTAAGAGTTTTGTGAGAGAATATCAACTTTTGAATTAATTTCTTATTGCACGGTCTATTTTTTTAGATTCCTTTTTTAGTTATTCTTTTTATTTAAGAAGTTCCTTCACAAAGACAATTATATATGTAATTATATCAATAGGAACATTTTTCACATTCCTTTTAAATTAAGATTAGAAATATTAAACTATTTTAATGTGGTCAACCTCCTTAAAATCTCCATAGATTAACTTATTTATTCAAAAGGGTCATTATCAATAGATTTAGGACATGAGAACGTATCACCTTGATCTACTACATATTTTGTGTAAGATTCCATCTTTTTTAGGTGATTTTATATATATGTTTTTTTTTTTTGAGGCTTAGTGGACCAATATTTTTCAGAGATAGAGAGACTGTTTTGGATAAAATGACCTAAAATTTGAGGATGCATGATTTTTTGAATTAATGGAGTCTGGGTATAAATGATTTAAGTGTTAAAAATGGTTTTGGAGTGATTTGAGAGGCCTTGAATGAAAAATAAGTTGAAACTCAACTGCAGAACATTTACACATCATGTAAGGATATTACATGTCATCTAATTTGTCATGGGTTTTAAATAAATAAATCCAAGGTGACATATTTTTCAGCAGAAACCTTTAAGAATCATTTCACAACGTGTAACTATATTAGGCGCCATATAAATTCCTGACCTGTAATTTTAAATATGTTGTGTGGATAAATTCTCTAATGTTTTTATCTAAAACCCTCGTCCTTCAATCCTAGGATCCTTTTGAAAATTTTGGAGGCTCCTAGAAAGATCCCAAGATTTCACAACCTCTGTTCTTTGTTAATCAAAAGATGGATTGAATATTTTCACCACTAGGTATGTTCTTTCTTCTTTTTAAGATCTATAACTATCTTTTTCTCCTCTTTATAGATAAAATAATGATGTTTACCCACTTTTGGATTTGAATCTAGATATAATACTGTTAGACCTTGATTTATTTGATCTTGAATTTAGGATTTGAATCTAAATTCCATTCTTTATTTCATTCTTGATTGATCTGCTTGAAATTGGGGATTCTTCTACTGGTGAGCATTGTCAGCAAGTTGAGGTATGCGGTCTAATTTTCAAATACTAGATTTGTGATTTGACTTTTTATATTCAATTTGTAAAATTTCTAGATTTGTTTATAAATTTAATTCCCTATTAGAATCAATTAATGTGGTAAATTAATTAATGGAGATATTTGTGAAATTATGAGATTTTGGGATTGTTGAACAAGTTAATTAATTTGAGAATTGATTATGAGATCTTGGGAATTGTGATTGGATAATTAATTTTGAAAATTAATTATTATGGAATTAAGATGGTTGAATTGGGTAATTAAATGTGAAATAAAGAGAATTAAATTGTGAATTAATTGTCGGTGTAATGTTTGGGAAATTGGAATAATTAATCCTTGATTTAATTATAAAATTTGTAACTAAGAATAATTAATTGGTGAATTAATTATTGGATGTTGAATTTTGAAATGGTTAATTGATTGTTGAATTGGTTAACATAATTTATATTGTTAATTAATTGTTCAATTAAGTAACAGACCTGGATTAATTAATTAATTAATTGATTAATGGAAGTAGTGGTGGTTAATTATGTTAAGGGGATTAATATTGTTTAATCAAGGTTTTGAAATGAGCTATTAGATAGGATGATCTTAGACAAGTAAATAATGAAATAAATGAATGATTGTGAAATGGGGTGTTGGATATAATGATCTACACCAATGATATACATGCATAATTGTGAAATGGGGTTCTAGACATGGAGTTCTACACTAATGATATATATATTTGTATTGTTGAGAATTGGGGTGTTAGACATGGATATCTGCACCAAAGATATATGTGCATGATTGAGATTTGGGTTGTTATACATGTAATTATACACCAACAATGTATATGCATGATTGAGAATTGGGGTTCTAGACATGATGTTCTATGTTCATGATAAATATGTGTGATTGATAAACTAGGTATTAGAAATGGAATTCTATACCCAAAAACATAGGCATTGGACTATGGTTTCAAATGGTCGTAGTAATGAAAGTAAAATAAAATGGATAATTAAATCCCATTTTCTGAAATGAACTGTGTATCGAATAAGTAACATCATTTAGACTTGGTGTGGACTATAGCTGGTATTCAAGTTCAGGTGTCTTTGGGAACCTGAGGATTTATGTAGTTCAATAGAGAATATTTAATAATGTGATAAAATATTAATTTATGAATTATATTTATTTATTATTATAATTTAATATAGTATAATTTAATGTATTTGTTTTAGACACTATTGGTGGTGGCCTACTGATTTTTACTCATATCCTACTAGGGATTAATTACTACAAAACATGCCTTTAACAATGCTAGAATCAGCCTTTATCAGCGCTAGTAAAGCACTGACTACCTAAGCATGGTTAAAAGTCCATGTATTTTATCAGTGCTAAAAAATATCTGATAAAGGGTGTCTTTATCCGCGCAAATAAAACCATTGATAAATCATAATTTTATTATTGATTTTAGAATCACTGATAAAATACCACATTTATTAGCCCTTTTATTTAGCGCTCATAAATATACCCTTTATCAACACTTTTATTTGCACTGATAAAAATATTATTTATTAGGGATTTTAAAGGTTCTTATAAAGGTATCCTTTATCAATTCCATTAAAATACTTAATTAATCATAATTTTATCAATGCATTTAGTTGCACTGATAAAGTTGAAAATCCAGTGTGATGCTACATCACATTGCATCACTAGAAACAGGTGTAGTGTGTCACAACAACACACTGCATCGCCAGAAACAACAATAGAAATTATCAAAATAATATAAAAATACTGAATTTAAATGAAATAAAATTTCTAACACAAATAAAAGTAAAATAAAACACAATTATATAGTATTTCATCTATTTTTATTACAAAAATTAATGTAAATTTCGAATAAAAACGTGCACTTGAAGTCATACCGGTAACACTGTGAGTTGAATTGAGAATTAATTGATTCCTACACATCACAAATGACTTATTGATAATTTTCATAAATTACCAAAACAATCCAAAATGAATTTTACTAGTTTTGAGTATGTCAGTTTTTTTATTAAAACTAATGTCAGTTTTGAATAAAAAGATGAACTTAGAGTCATACCAGTAATATCGGTCACACCATGTATTGGATTGAGGATTGGTTGATCACTACCCATAAAAAATGACGTATGGATCTATTTCCTAAAGTAACAAAATAATTTTAATGTGTTTTCTCAGTTTTGAGTATGTCAATTGTTTTTTTCACTAAAATTAATGTCAATTTTGAATAAAAAAATGCACTTTGAGTTATACCAATCACACCATGCATCGGATGGAGGCATAATTGAATGATACATGTCCCAAATGACTTGTGT
Source organism: Viscum album (assembly GCA_963277665.1). Lineage (NCBI taxonomy): Eukaryota > Viridiplantae > Streptophyta > Magnoliopsida > Santalales > Viscaceae > Viscum > Viscum album. Next base: position 718,630,808 of record OY728164.1, on the reverse strand, counting down.
ATTGTTGTATTAAATTTAAAAAACAATAAGAAAGTGTTTCCTTGGTTTCGAGTATGTTGTGTGTGTTTGTACTAAAACATTATTTTAATCTAGAAACACACACTTTGAGCCATATAGGTAGAATCGTGTGTGGGTTTGACATGAGACTATTTTATACACATCAAAAATTATTTATGATTAATTTTCCCAAATTATCAAAACAATTTGAGTGTGTTTTATCAATATTCAATGAGTGATACTTTTTTGTATTAAATGTCAATTATAAACTAATAATGGAGACTTGGAGTCATACTGATCACACCATGTGTAGAATTCAAGTTCAGTTAATCCATACACATCACAAATGATGTATGGATAGTTTTTCTAAAGTACTAAAACAATCCTAATGTTTTTTATCAGTTTTGAGTATATCAGTTGTTTTTTCACTAAAATTAATGTCAATTTTGATTAAAAATATGCACTTGAAGTCATACTAGTAACACCATGCATTAGATTGAGGTGAAGATGATTTCTACACATCCTAAATGACTTATGGATCATTTTTCTAAACTATTAGAACAATCATATTGTGTTTCCTCAATTTGTACGTCGCCATATGTGTTTTTTAATAAAATATCATTTAAAATTGGAAACACGCACTTTGATCCATAAAGATGAAATCATGTGTTGGTTTCACATGAGACTAATTCATACATGTCTCAAATGAATTATGAATAATTTTCCCAAATTACTAAGACAATCCAAGTGAATTTTATCATTTTTTAGTGAGTGATACTTTTTTGTATTAAAATGTCAATTTTAAACTGATAACGGACACTTGGAGTCATACCGGTCACATTGAGCATCGGATTGAGGTTTGTCTAATATATACATGTTTAAAATGATTTACAAATCATTTCACTAATGTACCAAAACAATAAGAATTCATTTTCTCAGTTTTGAGTTTGTTAGTTGTTTTTTCACTAAAATTAATGTCAAATTTGAATAAAAAGATGCACTTAGAGTCATAACGGTCGCACCGTGCATTATATTGAGGTGTGGATGATTTCTACATGTCCCAAATGACTCATGTATCATTTTCCTAAAGTATAAAAATAATAATAATGTGTTTCCTTATTTTTGAGTATGACACGTGTGTTTTTTACTAAAATGTCATTTTAAACTAGAAACACACACTTTGAGCCATACAGGTGTCATAGTATGTGGGTTTGACATCAGACTAATTCATACACATAAAAAATTAATTTTTAATCGTGTTCCAAATTATCATGACAATATGAGTGTGTTTTCTCTGTTTTCATTGAGTGACACTTTTTATATTAAAATGTCAATTTTAAACTGATAGCGAACACTTGGAGTCATACTAGTCACACAATGCATCGTATTGAGGTGCATATAATCCCTAATTTTCACAAATTATGTATAAATCATTTTACTTAAGTAACAAAATAATATGAATGTGTTTGCTCAGTTTTGAGTATGTTAGTTTGTTTCACTAAAATTAATGTAAATTTTGATTAAAAAAATACACTTTGAGTCATACTAGTCACATCATTCATTATATTGAGGTGACACTAGTCCATATACATCAAAAATTATTTATAGATTATTTTTCTAAAGTACCAAATCAATCCAAAGGAATTTTCTCAATTTTGAGTATGTTAGTTGTTTTTTCACTAAAATTAATGTCAATTTTGAATAAAAGGACGAAATTAGAGTCATAAAGATCACACCATGTGTTTTATTTAGGCATGGATGATTTATAAATGTCCCAAATTACTCATAGATCATTTTCCTAAAGTATCAAAACAATCGGAATGTGTTTCCTCATTTTTGAGTGCGCCGCGTGTGATTTTTACTAAAATGTCATTTTAAACTGGAAACACAAAAAATAGATCTTATCTTAAGTGACAAGTGTTGTGTGAACTTTTAAAAAAAATATCAAACACATTCATGGTATGATCATTATTCTACTTCATTTCCAAAAAATATACTGTTTTCATGCCAGCACTTCTTATCCTCTTCTTCCTCGGTCTCCACCTCAGTCTTCGCCTCTACCTCCTCCTCCACGTCAGTATCTGACTCCAACTCTATCTCTACCTTCACCTCCACCTCCACCTATTCCTTTTCCTTTTCCTCCACCTTAATCTCCACAATTTTCCAAATATTTTATTATTTGTAGGTCAGCTATTCTAAACAAAATTATTTCCACCATTATTCTTCTCCTTGAGAAAGAGATAAAAAAATATATATATAGTCATATTTTCACTAATTTTTCACACAAAAATTATCATTTGAAGTTCATAAATCATACTAGATCACAGAAATAGGTGGTAATCACCTAAATTTATTTTTTACATGCATTCTGACAAAAATTATGTTTCCCACTTGTCTCTAAAAAATTGATTTATTCTTTTGAGTAACTTCATTGTTGGTAATCTTGATATTATTAAGAAAATATAGACAAATAAATGATTATGAAATATATTTAATGAAATTTTAATTACCTTAATAAATTACTTATTGGGGGATGAAGATTTTTTCATGCTTTATTATTTCTCACATAAATTTTCAAACATAATATCCACAATCGATTTCCTTATCTTGTTTCGAACACTATAGAGAAATTGACCAAAATAAGTAAATTTTTTTGAAAAGTGTTTATAGTTAAATATTTATATTTATACCTTAATTTTTTTCATTTATTGTATTCCATAGGCTTTATCCCTTCAGACACTAACTTCATGCCATGATATAGCCTGTATTGAGTGACTACCCTATCATAAAAAAAACCTCATTACAACATAGACTGAACATATAATTTAAATTTTATCTATAAGAATTTTATTATAGTGTATCATATATTCATAGTGCACATTATGTGTGATTGGTTAGTTGTAGATATATCCATTGAATCCAAAAATATATATATTCAATGTGTCTATATTGACTTCTATCAGCATCTAGTTCCTCCTAAAAAACAAAAATCTATTATGTAATTCAAAAATTAAAAATATATTTTATGTGATGTAATCGTAGAGTTTTACCCTTTCAATGTAGGCAAAAAGAGTGTCAGTCGTAGGATGATTTTTTATTAAACGCTTTGAGTAACTTGTCTTTTTATTCTTAATTTCTTCATCCTTAAAAGTAATTTCTAGAATATAAATGATACAAGGATTGATGAATCCAAATCGTGCTTCTCATGATCTTGCCTTTATATAGTTGCAATATAAATTCCTATATAGATATGAATAGTTATTAACTTTAATAAACATATTTATCTCACTATTTATAAAAATGTATTATGAAAATGTACCTTATGTATGTATTCACAACTGAGATTCCTAGCCATTCATGCTTTAGAATCTTATTAAGAGTCTTGATACCAATTACATCCATGAAGGAATATCCATATATATTTTCTTCATATTTAATTTAATACATAGTTTTATCTTTAAATTTGGTCCCTCCATTAACTTTTAATGATAATAATTTTGTCTCTAGAACTAGTTGGGAGAAGGGAATCTCAGAAGGTTATTTTGTTTTTTTGGTCGATTCACTAGATTTTCTTGATTCAAATTTTCTTTTCTCACATAATACCTTTTATCATCAACTTTTACATGTTTTTCAAATGAAAAAAAATGTTAAATATGCACTTCATGAGTCTTTATAAGATTAGATGGCCATGTTATGAAAGAACCAATATCAACTTCAACTGTTCTAATATCCATACTATCACGTGGAACAGGAAACATAGCATTCGTCTCATAAGCTACCTCAATCCCCACTATAATGTTAATTTTGGGGAGGGTTTGATTGTGTAGCTGGTCTCCTGGGATATTATACATTGTACCCATCACAACATAGTAGTACGTGGGTGTTGACAGAAAAAAATCACATACAACTGTACCCTACATAATTTTAGTAATATAATGTTACCGAAAGTTGTTTGATTCACATTTAGGATAAATATTAATCAAAAAAATTATTACCCTGGGTAAGGTATGTGGTTGGGTGGAATGAATAGCCTCAAAGCTATTGGGATCATTTGTTTCATGTGTAAATCTTTGATCCACCTCTGTTTCTCTTTGATCCTTTCTTATACATTGGTGTGCCAAACTAGACCACGAAATAATATCTTATAGTGAGTTTATTTGTGCCTTTAATCATCTTATCATATTATATTTATCTTTATGTGGTTTTATCTCCTAGAAATATATTTGAGGAGAGACTCCAAAACTTAATCCTCTAACATGACCATATTGTTCATGTCACTTACAAGCTACTAAAAGTTGCTTTTCTTCTAGTATATTCATTGTCCATTCTTATGTATAAACCATTTAAAAAATATAAACATATTATTTTTATGTAATATTGTTATAAATCATAAAAAATTACAATTATTTCATACTTAAACATGATTCCAATACTAATTTTGTGTGTTCATCAACTAATTTACCCTTCTAATTTACACGAGCCTCCATCCATATCACATGACGTGGGATGGAAGTGGCTTCGAATTTTGATTCATCAATCTGTATATAAACAAATGAACATATTGTGTTTCATATCAAATAATTAAACTTTTATTTTTTATTTAAAATTCATACCCATTTCTTCTCTAATGAAGTATACCCCATCCTTCCTTTATGATAGGGGTATATTGGTTTTCATGTATGTTATTTATTTTCATCAATCTTTCTTTGTTTCATAAATTAACAATTTTGAATCAATTTGGATAAAATAAATAATGTAAAATAATATATTATTGACTTCAATTCACCTAAAATGATTTATCATTGCGATGATTGATGAAATCAATCCATGTTTCCTTATTTATAATGTGTGCATAACTAAGTGGTGGGTGGGGCTTTATTTTCCCCTCAGTATCCCTAAGATGTTACTTCATCAGAAGAGTCCAGAAACCTCTATAGGATTTTATAGTAGCCATTAAGAAAAATTTCTTATGAAAATATTCTAAAAGAAATGAATTATTCAAGGAATAATGAAAAATAAATCAATGTTTCATTATATAATTTTTCAATAAAATAGAGAAAGTGTATTGTAACATTACTGTAATATCTTTCCAAATGATTTCCTTCATTAAAGGTTGGACATGATCCCATGAGTTAATATTAACCGGTGCATTCATCCTCATTCTGACCCCAAGATAACTAATGAACATTGACTTGTTGGGGTTAATAAGTTGGTTGCTTTAATTTCAACCATCCTAAAATTTTATACCCTGAATTCTTTACATGATAATTTTATTCAAAATAATGATTCTACATCATTTTTTTTCATCAATATATTGTTTATCCCCTAATAATTCCATAGTTTCATCATTAATAGTATATTCTTCCTCGGGATTGGTAACATCATCATGTTCAGAAGACATTGTATGCATGAGTAGTCGAACATTTAATTTGTCTTGAATAACAACTATACAATACACTTGATGCATAAAATTTCATAATTTCATACATCTTGAATGAAAATTATTGTTGTCTTGAATTTAGATATAATACTTCAATACTATATTAAAACTAACATTCACTACATTTATTTAATTCATCCTCAAATGCTTGATTGCCTTCCATCTCTTGATGATATATTTGAGGCTACTCATTCCCTATTTCAAACTAGCCTTACATCCATCACTCCTCAGGAGGTATGTCATCAATGAACTTTGGAACCAAATTGTTGGGAGGAAGGCTAGTTTTATTGAGGGAGTACAACCCATCATCAAGAGAGGGAATACAATAAAGCGTATAAGTATTAAACTATCCTAGGAACCTACACTAATGGAATCACTCAAAAAGTATCCTTGATTGAAGAGGAATTTTAATACCTCCACTCTAATGGTCTTGAAGAAATGAATCTCACCCCAACTACATTTGAAATCACCTCTCTCTACTCAAGTATTCCTCACCTTCTAATTTTTTATATTTTTTTAATCCACTATAAGATCCCTCTAATAGAATTTATCCCTTTAAAGGGTGAATTTTTTAACTTATTCTCAGTATTGATCTAGAATTTTTTTACTCTTATAAATGAAATGAATATATTTAATGAAATCCTAAATTTATTCTTATGATATATTACCATAAGAACTTAGAGGAACCGTAGATACTTCTCATCATTGAATGTTATACTGCATATCTTGAATTAGATCTATAATTACCTCTATGACATGAATATCAATATAAGTTATATAATAAATATTATGTTCATTGGATCCTTCCTATAGATATCTAATGGTTAGAGTTGTGACATATTCTATATTAATGTATATATTAACATAATTTTCTTCTTCCAAAAAACTATTATCTTTCAAAAAAGGAAAACAATAATATATATTTAATGTTAACACTCTTCCCCTCTCTCTCATTCATTTCCTTTTTAATAAGTCTTTTCATACTTTATATATAATTTAAAAGATTTTAGAGGCAATATTTTAAATATAAGTATGAAACAACTAACTAATAGTATCGATAAAGGGGGTTACTAAATAAAATCAATCAATTAATAAGGTATATAAACCTAATAATCACTAATAAGTAAATAATAATGCACTATTTATTTATAATTAATGATTCTATTAATATAAATTTATAATTGATTCTAGAAAAAAAAATAAACAAAGACACATAAGAACGTGACATTTCATACATTCTTACTGATTCTTATCTGTCAAATCCTAAATAGGAGGCATGAGACTCGAGAAGATAGGTCAAGGAAAAAATAAACAAAAAACAACCTAGACATTATATGGTAACTCAAGTATAAAATATAATTATGTTATCTAGACATATTTATGGATTACTTCTTATGTTTGGAAAAAAATTTCTTTTTTGGATATAATCAATACTAATATCCCTAGTTTCACTCTAATTCCATTTCATAACATTTTTTACCATGTAACCCAAAAATTTCCCAATTCAGGTCAACACATCACCTCAGACACACTTCTTGATCACTAAATCCTTGTTTCAATGCTAAGGGATATAGATAACATGTTTTAGAAATGGGTTAACCTCTTCAATGTTTAACTAAACTCAATTTGATCATGCTATAAATCCAACATTAACATTGTAGTAGAATGTGGTGAAAATCTGTTTTATTTATCCATACGAGACCATACACATATATTGAATAACCTTACCATATGAAAACATCCTTCTCCTTCTTAAAAACAATTTTCTATAGAGGAAAATGATGAAATAGAACCACTCGTTGTATTTCAATAGCGAGGAGAAGAGATTTAGGGTTTTTCATGGTTAAGAACAGCACAAAGATGCAAAACACAGAACCCAAAACATCAAAAAATGATAGAGTAAAGGTAGAAAATAATATAAATTGGATTTCCAGCTTTGATTAATCTAAGGAAACATAGAGGAGTCGCACCGAAAGTAGAGGTGTTCTGTAAGATCTTGATAATCACAAGTGACCGAGTCATGGTTAGGGTTTTTTAAATATATCAGGGACACTTTTAATAGCACTTTCATAAAAGTGCTGATAAGGATCCATTTTATCAACATTAAATTTATAAGTTCTGATAAAAGGAATATTTATCAGCCTTAAAAAAATATTGATAAAAGATATATTTATCATCACTAATGTTTTATCACTGATAAATATATCCCTTAATAGTGCTTTTTTGCACTGATAAAAGTTTTATAATTATAATTATTTAAATAAATTTATTATAATTTTATAATTATTTAAATATATATATAATTATTTATTTATAATTGTATAAATGCTTATTTAAAAAACAATTATTATTTATTTATAAAAATTATAAATATTTAAATTTATAAATATAGTAAATATACATTTATAGATACATTTATTTATAAATATTTATTTACAAATATATTTTTCACATTATTAATGGATATATAATATTAATAGATAAGTTTTATTATTTGGTCCATGAGTCCTTTAAGGCCATCAGGCCACCCAGGCCTTTGGGTCAGTAAGGCCTTCGAGCCACCTTAAGGCTTTCAGGCCACCTTAAGGCCTTCAGGCCACCATAATGCCTTGGGGCCACCTTTAAGTGCAGATGCAAACCAGACAACCTACAAGGAATAAGCTCCAGAAGGAGGATGAGTATGGAGCTTTCATCATAGGAAAAGCTAAACGGATGGAAATAATTAGAGGGTATAGCACCTATCATTGGGACAAGCCTATGTATGCACGGGAAAGCCTAGAGAAATAGTCATGCGATGGTGGAGAGATGATTTCATGATGATTATGCTGGGGAGGAGTAGTTCCAAGTAGTTAGTCTGGGTGGTATGTAATGTTTGAAGCCTGTGAGTAATGAATTCCTCTAAGTCCGACAAGCCATATAATACTTATGCCTACGGGCCTTGTAAGGGTTCCACATCATCCCTTGAAAGGTACATTATCAAAAATCAATAAAAAATGAAGGCCTTCAGTCCATTGGAGGAGGAGGAATTTATTCATTTTTATCAATAATTATTTAATTTATAAATTTTTTACATTTTTGTTAATTTACTCTTTTTATTTTTATTTCTTAAATTTTTCATTTTATTTTTGACCTTTATCAGTGCTACAAATTCATTAATAAAAGGAAACTTTTATTATTTATAAAAATAAAGCACTGATAAAGGTATCCTTTATCAGTGCTAAGATAAATCCCTGATGAAGGTTACCTTTTATTAGTGCTAAAAAAATACTGATAAAGGGTAACCTTTATCATCACTTTTTTTATTGTTGAAAAAGATGGACTTTATGAGGGAATTTTTAATAGCACTGATAAATATCAGCGCTGTTAAAGAAGTGTTTTTTAGTCGTTCTTCCAGGTCGATAACCAAATAGACTATATTGTTCCATGATATGTTAAGGGAAAAGGCCCTGGGTTAGATTTTTGATTTGTGATGGAGCTTGGATGAGGGAACTGGATGTGGTTCGGGACCCCCTTGGGAGTCATTGGTGTCTTCTATTTTAAATTTTTATTTAGACACTTGACACTTGAATTATCATGACATGTTTTATACTTCATTTGGATATTTTGTTTCCTATATTGTTTAACTTGAGTTATTGGTATAGTTCTTGTTATATATATATATGATTCTGATATTATTAATTTATTTATCCTAGTGTTTTACTCTGATAAAAGAGGGTATAATCACTCCCTGATCGACTTATCAGACCCTCACTTCTAGTTGGTAGCCTCTAGAATACGGGGAGGCATGCTTGAGGTCATGTGGAGAACCAGCTCGAAGCACCGTTTCGTGGCACCCGTGCCGAGATGTTACAAAGTGGTATCAGACTCTAGTTTTTATTTCATATTCTTTTGTATTTATATTTGCGAAATGTAGATAGGAGACTAGTAAGATTTGGGGCTTGGACATTAGATTGTATATGGGAGTTTCAAACCCATATATAGGGGGAAACCCAAGTATTCAGGGTGGGATAGTTGTTATTGTTATTTTCCATTACAGTTGAATATTATTTCACCTTGGGTAATGGACTTGTGGTGTGATGTGAAAATTGTTTTTGAGATTTTTTGACAATTTACTTGTGGCCCAGAATGGCATGAGAGTTAAGCCAGTATGAATTATTCTAGGCACTCAAGGTTATTATTCCATGCATCATTTTATTCAAGAATGGGAAAACAGGTTATGGGTAAGTTGTTAAACTTGAACTAATTTTCTTTTCTTGTGTAATTGAATTTTAAAAGTTGCCTAATGTGAAATTTAGAATTCATGAAATTTAAATTGCCCAGTTAGGATGATTGTATCACTAAGAGGGGTAGGGGTGAATCAATGATACTTTTTCTTTTATGTTTTCTTAAAACAACCTCTGCCTCCTATTAACGATTCAATTACCTATTGAAAATAATTCAACCACGCATCCAATGTAAAATAAGTATTTAAATTTTCACTATTCAATAAGAGTATCAATTTACTTTTTATGGTTTGAAAATGATCTAATACCATAAAATCCACTAGAAATCAAACCTTGGATTACAACGGGTAGGATATACCCTTACACTCGTGTAGCACTATGTAAACAAATACAATAGTGTGTGTGCACCCTCTTAGCACAAATAGGGTAGTAAAATGATTATTTAAGAACTCATGTTACCTTTTCTTATTTTCAATTTCAAAATTGTATTCAATTGAAATACAATTCTTCAGTTTCTTACCCATAAGAAAATAAGAACATCCTGGACTTTTTAAGAGAAACTTAATCTAATTGTCTAGGGTATGATTTTTCCATTACGATTCCTTTAAGTATGATTCTTCCCAAATAAAATTCTTCTAGTATGATTTTCATTTAGAATAAAATATATATGAATTATAACCACATCAATTCCTGAGCCTAATAAAATCAGTAAGATTCTTCTTTAGTAGGATAACCGGAAAACAAAAATCCTAAAACTGATAAATCCAACCTGATACGACGATCATCTGAATACGATTGACAATCCAAATACTATAATCAATTGAATATGATAATAACAAAGTATGATTATCATATTAATAAAACTTTGTGATCTTTTATTTTCTCCTATATCTTCTATCCATTAGAAATTATTCAATAAAGATCAATACGGTATCCTCTTTCTCTCACTGAAAACTCTGATATTCTATCTCTATTGCAGTTAACAGTACCAACAATTAGAGAATAAAAATTACTTCTCCTTTTATAGGTGAACCTCAAGAGGCTTGGGCGGGAATCCCATAAATCTTTCCTGCTCAAAAAAATTCACCCAAATTTCAATTTCCTCTGAAATCTCGAGGTGCATTTTGAATTCTTCAACTCTTCTCAAATCTTCTCAAATCTTCTACACTCTTCACTTCTTCTTCAAACTATCATTTCAACTTCCACTCCAATTTCAATACGTGATTATAATTTTTATCAATATGAATTTCATTAATAAAATTATCTGTATTAATTAAAAACAAATGTATGAAGAAATTGATACCAATTCTGAATGCTGAATACGATCATTATTTTCAATGTGGAGCTCCCCCTTGATAGTATATCCAGCAAACTCCTTATCCTTTTCTCTTAACCAACTTAAGATACAAAACATAATCTTTTACTCTTCTCTTGACCCATTTGAATACCTAAAAAGTAATTCAACCCTTTTTAAATGGTTGACTATGTTTTTTATCTCATTCTCTCTTTTTTCATCCATTGGCCTTAAGAAATTCCTTCTTTGAATATGATTGTCCAGAGTAAGATCTTTCTAAGTAAAATCGTCCTAGGTACGCTCATTTATGGGTATGATCATTCGGGGTATTATCCTTTTCTTTCTAAGCCTGAGTATGATCATCCCTAGGTACGAAAAAAAATTTATATTTCAGATGGATGATCAGATTCTATAGTGAATCTGCACTATCTCATTCTTTACTTACACCCAGATACAATTAATCTAGGTATGATTAATCTGATTATGATCCTCGTCACCTCCTTTACCTTTTCTTCTTATCTCAAATCTTATTTCCACGAGTACGATCAGCCTCGTTGTGATTATCCTGGGTACGATCTCTTGGGTATGATTCTCATCATCCTTTTATTCTAAGAAAACAATCATCCTAAATCTTTTTCATCCCCCATTTCTTTTACTAAGATTTCATTATAAGTTCTTCAATTAACTTATGATTTATGAAATACAAAACTATAAAGCATCATCACAATTATTTTATCAAAGTTATAAAGACTCTGATTCTCCATCAAAATTGCCACTTCTTTCACTCCTAATTCAGAGTGAATCTAATGACCATTTACATCCAGCAATATAAATTCTCCATGAAACCAATTCTATCATTTCAAATAATTATCAATTCTTCATTATGATCTTTTCCCATACCAAACCTAAGTTGATTCTGATTAGAACCACTTATTTCAAAATAGTTTTTCCTCATTATGGTGGACAATTGTGAGTCTGATTATTTTGAAGACATGATTTTGATTATTTTTAAAACAATATTCAATAATATTCTCACCAAATACAATGTGAGGTGATTTTCCTTTCAACTTAAACTCCATTGAAAAAACAAATCCTTCTTTCTCAACAAAAGACAACATTCAAAAAAACACCTTCATCTTCAGATTGGTCCTAATAATCTCCCCCTTTGGATTTTATTGTCAACTAAGTTCCATAAATCACTAAACTTTATATCCTCAAGAAATGGATTACTTATCAATAATTCTAATCCTGCATGAGCTAACTCATTATTGGAAATAAGAATAACTCAAAAAAAACCATTCTATCCAAAAGTAGGGATTATGGAAACCTTTTTATTTTTCCTTACTTATCTCTTCATGAACCTATGATTTTATTTATTCCCCCTGGAATACAAAACAATTTCTTTCCAACAACCACTCCAAAAAATAGTTAGGATAGTTTAATCACAAAAAATGATTAATTCACAACTCCCTATTTTATGCATTCAAAAGATTAGATTTATGAATCAATTCTCCCCCCTTGACAATAAAATCCAAATATAAGATGATATAGGGAATAGAAACACATATCACAACCTTGAACAGAAAGTGGATGGACACCCATGTTCAACCTCAATTTATAAAATGATTCCTTTTGTAAAGGTTTAGTAAATATGTTGGAAATTGTTCCACTATTGGAACATACTCCATATTCAATTCATTCTTCTTCACATACTCTTTTATGAAATGATATTTGATATCAATATGTTTTTAATGATAATGACGAATAGAATTGTTGGTGAGATTGATTATTATCTGATTGTCACAACCCAAGGGAAAAGGTAACCTCATTTCAATAAGTAAATATTTCAATTGAGTTTTCATCCAAATTAGTTGTGTTGTTGATTGAGTAGAATAAACATACTCAACTTCATCTATATTGAGAGTTACTAAATTTTGTTTCCTTTAATTCCAACTAACACAATTATTTCCCTAAAATAATACTCCACCAAATGTTGATCTTTGATCATCAATATTTCTTGCCCAATCTGTATCTGAATACCCAAAGAAATTAGTACTATCTGAGATGCAATACCTAATTCTAAATTATGATATGACTCTGATGTATCTATGAATTCTTTTTCCAGCAAGAGATTGTTATTCTTTTAGAGGATTCTGAAATATTTCAGACAAGGTAATAGCATAAAAAATGTCAGGTCTTGAGGAATTCAAATACAATAGGCTTCCAATAATCTTTTGATACTCTTTTTGATCAACTTTATTTCCTTATCTATATTTACTCAACCTAGTTCCCACTGAAATAGTTTTGGAAACAGGTTTGAGTTATCCATGTCTAACCTCTTGAGAAGTTCCTTAGCATACTTTTCTTGAGAAAGAAATATGTATTTCTCCTTGTGTTGGATTTTTAACCCAAGAAAGTATTTCATTCCCCCAGTATGGACATTTCAAAAACCTTATTAATATTTTTATAAAATCTTTCACAAGCTCATTCATCATTCATATAAAATATAATATCATCAATATAAAAAATTAAAATGAGGGAATTCTCTTGTAATTCTATGATATAAATATTTTTATCCACTCTTCCTTTCTTAAAACTCATCTTCATTAATCATGTATCGAACTTGGAATACCAGGACCTTGGAGATTTTTTTAGCCTATAAAAGGCCTTATTCAATCTTGACACATAAATTTCATCTTTCCCAATAACAAATCCACAAGGTTGTTCAATATAAACTTCATCTTCAAGATCAACATTCAAGAATGCGGATTTAACATCTATTTAGATGATCTTGTAGCCTCATTTCGTGGTAATAGAAAGAAAGATTCAAATTTTCTCAAGTATTTCCACTAGGGAAAAAGGTTTCACTGAAATTAATGCCTTAAATATGAGAATACCCTTTGTAGACCAATCTTGATTTATTTCTTATCACTTCACCTTCTTCATTCAGCTTATTCTGGAAAACCCATTTTGTGCCAATAATGTTTTGGTTTTCAAGATTGGGTATGAGTTCCCATGTATCATTATTTTAAATTTTATCCAACTCTTCATTCATGGCCTAAACCCATTCTAGATTCTCAAAAGATTCTTTTACATCATTCAGTTTCACTTTTTAATATAGAGAAGTATGTGTAATTGAATTGGTTGTTATTCTTGTTTGAACATTCTAATGTTGATCACCAATAATGTTTTAAGCCTCCACTTGCTTCCTCATCCTAGGATGAGATTTTCTATTATCTTATTCATCACTTGAAATAGATGAGTCTAATTCTTATTCATGAGAAGGATTACAATTTTTTATATCCTTATCATAATTGTTTTCTTCAACTTTCTCAACTTCCTTGTCTTCCTCAGCATGTTTCTCTTTCTCAGATCCTTTAATTACTTTCACATAAACGGAATCAACAAATCTTATTATTTATTTTTTAAATCATTTATATCATCTTCCTTCCATATCATAGTAAATAAATATTCCATCTTCACCTTTCTAATCAAACTTACCATAGTTTCTACCTTTCTTTTTTATAACACATGGACTCCTAAAAACTCGAAAGTGATTCAAACACAGATTTTTTCATAAAAAATTAATATAGATTCATACCTTATTGAAGCATGTAGAGAAAATGTTTATGAATATAAACAATAGTACTCATGTATTGACTCTAAAATTAATGAGAGAGTACATGTTCAAGTAACATGATTCTTCCTATTTACACCAAGTTTATGTTATTTATTTCAGAAGCCCCATTTTCTTGGGGTGAGTATGGGTAACTATACTCATTTTAAATTCAATTATTCTCAAGATAGTCTTCAAAATATTCACTTCTATATTCACCACCATTATCTATTTTCAACTTCTTTACTGAATACTCACATTCCTTTTCAACTTTTCTTCTGAAAATTTTAAACATTTTCAAAGAATCTTATTTATGTTTCGTATACATAACACAATTAATGAAAGTAAAATCATAAATGAAAGTAAAATCATAAATGAAAGTAATGAATTACTTAACTCGATTTTTTGATTATTTTCTCATCATCCCATAGATTTTAGAATGAATCGTCTCCAGGGGTAGTTTTGAACAAATCTCAACTTTCTTATACACAACATTTTTAATCTTACATTTCTACAAAATAGTGCAACACCAATCTCTTATTCTGGGAAAAATATGAATGTATCTAACACTATATCTATTAAATAAAATTCTCATGTTTCTCTGACACATATTTCCTAGAATTTCATTCCAAAAATTATTCTCTTCCACCATACTCATATAAGAATAGGTTTGTATTTCACAAACCTAAAAAAATTCCCTATTGTATGTTGTCCACTTGTAACAATTGTTTCATATTCTTCATTTTTTACAAAAAAATCCATCTTTTATGAAGATAACTTTGTTACCCTCATTAAAAAAAATTAAACACATAGAAAATTGTGTTTCATTCCATCAACATACAATGTTTTCTTGGATTTAATCTTTTCCTTTATAATGATGGTTGTTCCAACACCTTTGGTTTTCAAGGATTCATCATTGTCAAATGTCACAGTGCCTTCTTTAAAATATTTCACATTCATTAAAAATTTCAACTCTATTTTCATGTAAGAAGAACACCAAATTTCAAGTATCCAAGTCCATTCTCCCTTTTAATTGTTCAATGCAGTTTCAACAAAAAGATATTTTTATTCTTTTTTTCTTCTTTCACTTTTGGCTTATGAGAATTATTAATATTATTTTGTTATTTAAGTAACAAAACAAGACATCCTTTGTCAAGGTGTCTAGTTTTTTCACATCTTTCACAAATAGTTTCCCTAGGATGGAACCTATTTTCAATCTTCATTCCACTCTTTTCAGACTTCTTCACAGTAATTTTCTCAGTATTCTTATTTTAAGGGAATTCACTACACCCCAATATTTTCCTTTCAAAACTTGTGAAATAATATTAATTTTTTTGTTTAAACCAACACATACTTTCTAAGTGTCTAAATCCCCCCAAAATACCAGCAATATCTATAAAATGAGTACTTACCACTAAAACTTCCATACTGCTTGGAATTGTGAATACGTTACTCAGTCACCTTCTTCTCTTTATTTGCATCCTTAATAGAATCAGAAATATTTGAAACTTTTTTAGAGCCAGATAAAACATTTTCAGACTTAGGATGTTTTGTAACTTCTGAATTCTTCATTTTGGCCACATACATAACTTCTTCAACTTTCTTCTTGTTGGAAACAATGTCATATTTATTCTCACCCTTTGAAGGAAAATTTTGTTGAACATTATTCAGTTTCTCATTCTGAGAACTTTCACCAAATTCAGTGATAGAGTTTTTCAAACTTGTTATTCTCAACTAAACTTTAGAAATTTTTTGTTGGATATGTTCCTAATCTTCTTCTTTTTCTTTCAACTTCACCTCCAGATGCTCATTACAATAATTTTCTTCCTCAAGAGATTTATTCAAATAATCAATATTTTTTACCATATTCACTTTCTCATTAGAAAAATATTCTTTATTTCTTGCTGAAGAAAATTTATATTCAAACTTTTTGTTTTTCTTTTCAAGTTGTCTGATCTTTCTTAGACATTATTTCAATTATTCTTTCAAATAAATTTAAATTTGAGTTTCTTCTTCTTCAGAACTACTACTTATGAATTCTTCATCATTTAATATTGTAATAAAAGTATTCTTAATACCTTAATTAAATAATTTTTCATATTTAGCATCACTGCCTTATTCTTCTTTATCTTTCGATAAGAAACTTATTCTTTTGTATTTGAATAATTTTCTTTCTTCCCCTGTGGAATACAAATTTCCTTTATCATCTTATTTCTTGCATGATATTTTTAGATTTATTTATTCTTCTTCATTATCCACTTCTTTATTTCTTTTAGGAAAATTATAATTAAAGTTCCCAATGGCACCCATTCAAAAAAATCAAGGGAAGTTTCCCTTTATATTTCTTTGTACCTCTTTTAACATTTTTAGAAAACAAGGATGAAATATTGTCAAGATTTTTACAAAACTCATTTTTAGAATTAGATTTACCAATTTCATCTTCAATAATAATATTGTTTAACTTTTATTTCTTTATATCCTTGAAATACATTTCTCTATCACCCTTTTTTCTTTTTATAGCTTTCTTTATTCTTATTTTATAAGTAATGAGAGTGTAATGAAAATAATCAAGAGATAATGTTTTAGGATCTCTATCTTCTAATGAAGAAACTTTTGAATCAAAGTTGTTTGGAAGGATTCTCAAAATATTTGCAACTATTGTAGAGTCATCTAAATTTTCACCAAGACATCTGATGGTAATCACAATTTCATTCACCCTGGTAAAGAAGTCACCAACAGATTCATGCTCACCCATCCACAAATCTTCATATTTCAATCTCTAAATTTGTAACTTTTCATTCTTCATTTTTTTATTTCCTTCATATATGTTATTCAATTTATCCCATATACCTTGGGTTGTGGAAACACCTTTAAATATTAATAATTCACTTTCTGAAACTTATGATAATATAACATTCTTGGACCTTCGATCATTCTAAAGATTCTTCTTATCAATAGATGTAAGGGGAGTTTTAAAATCAATTGGATAAAACCCATATGTTGCTTCTTCAAGAACACCATATCCAATATAAATAAGATATAGAAATATTCTATCTTTCTATATATGATAATTCTTTCCATAGAAGACTATAATACCTTTACTTTTCAAATAATTAAAATTCTCCATCTGAAAAGAATAATTGAACGGAACCTACCCTTTGATACCACTAGAAAGTGCCTGGTCTGGATGATTGTATCACTAAGAGGGAGAGAAGGTGAATCACTGATACTTTTTATTTATATTTCCTTGAAACAGACTTTGCCTCCTATTAAATATTCAATTATCTGCTAAAAAAATTCAACCACACATCCAAATAAACACAAGTATTTACAAGTTTTACAATTCTATAATAATAGCTAATTCCTTGTTATGGTTTAGAAATGATCCAATACCATATAATCTACTAGAAATAAATCCTTGGATTACAATGAGTAGGATATAACCTTACACTCGTGTAGCAATATGAAAACAAATCCAATAGTGTGTGTGCACCCTCTTGGTATAAATAGGGTAATAAGATGATTATATAACAACTCATATTACTTGTTATTATTTTAAATTTCACTAATGTATTCAATTGAGATAAAATTATTCACTTTATTACCGATAATAAGGTAAGAACTTCTTGGACTTTGTTATGAGAAACTCAGTATGATTTTCCTGGGTATGATTTTTCTAGTCTGATTCCTCTGAGTATGATTCTTCCCAAATTCAATTATTCTAGTCCAATTTTCTTTTAGAATACAATAGTGATGAATCGGCACCACTTAAATTCCTAATCCCAATAATCTCAGTATGATTCTTCCTTAGTCTGATAACTTGAATACGAAAATTCCAAAGCTGATTAATTTAGCATGATACGATGATCAACAGAACACGATTTACAAGCCAAATATAGTAATAAACTGAGTATGATAATCACTGAGTATTATTATTAGCTGAATTCAATGTTGAGATCATGTCTCTTATATTATGTCTTCTTCCCATCAGAACATCTTCAATAAAGATCGATACGTTATATTCTTTATCTCATTGAAAATTTGAAGCTTCTCTCACTACTATAGTAAATAGTACCAACCATCAGAAATTACAGAGTACTTCTCCTTTTATAGGTGACCCTCAAGAGGTTTGGGTATGAATCCCACAAATCTTTCCCACTCACACATATTCACCCAAATTTCAATTTCCCCTAAAATCTTCAGATGCATTTTGACTTCATCAACTCTTATCAAATCTTCTCAAATCTTATAAACTCTTCACTTCTTCTCCATAATCTCATTTCAATTTCTAGTTAAACTTCAATATGTGAGTCTCCTTTTTCAAAATCCTAATTTCTTCAATATAAAGCTCTGTATTAATTGAAAACAAATGTATGAATAAATGGATACCACTTCTGAAAGATGAATACGATCATTATTTTGAATGTCAATATCTCCCTTGATAGTACATCCATCAAACTCATTATCCTTTTATTTTTATCCACTTGAGATACAAAACTTAATATTTTCCTCTTCTCTTGACCCAGTTGAAAACCTCAAAAGTAATTTAACCCTTTTGAAATGGTTAACTATATTGTTGATCTCATTCTCTCCTTCTCTTTTCATTCATCAGCCTCAAGAAATTCATTATCTAAATATGATTGTCCAAATTATGATATTTTTTAGTAAGAATGTATTGGGTATGCTCATTTCTAGTTATGATCATTCAGGGTGTGATCTTTTTCTTTTTAAACCTGAATACGATCATTCAGGGCACAAAAAATGTATGCTTCAGATGGATGATCAGATACTACAGTGAATTGGCACCATCTCATTCTTTCCTTCCACCTAGATACGATTAATTTAGTTATGATTAATCTAATTATGATCCTCATCACCACTTTTCCCTTTTCTTCTTATCTTGAATCAAATTTCCATGAGTACAATCGGCTTGGATATGATTATTCTGGGTACAATCTCTTGAGTACAAATCCTAGAAAAATTTTCTTCTTAGAAAATAATCATCCTAAATCTTTTTCAATCCAAATTATTTTACCAAGATTTTATCATAATTTCTTCAATTAAATTATGATTTATTAAATATTAAATATAAAATCCCCACCAAAATTATTTTATCAGAGTCATAAATACTCTAATTATCCATAAAAACACCGCTTCTTTTACACTGAATTCAAAGTGAATCTAATGACCATTGTAGTAACCATGGTTTCTAGTATGTAACCCTTAATTAATTATTTTCATTGTTATAAATTTTAAGGGTGATGGTTTGGAGAGTTGGGAGAACTTTAGAGGTGCTTTTGGGGAAAATTTGAAGTTGCACGGGAGGTGCACGGTTTGTCTAACTGTGCGGCCAAACCGTGTGTATTAGGCACTTTTGAGGTAGTGTCTTCCACATGATTGAAGAATGGTTTGGGAGACCATGTGAGGAGGTTGTTCGGGGGTCTTCCAAGATAGTTTCTAATGCACAGTTAGCGCACGGTTTGTCTAACAGTGCGAACTAACCATGCAGGCACTTAAGTGAGATCCTAAAAAAGTGGATCTCACATGTTTTTGCCTCTATATGGCTTTTTTCCCTACTAAGTGGCCATAACTCTTAATTACTCTCCCTTTAAGTTATTAGAACCACTCCCAAGCATTTTGGAGGTGATATGAAGGCTTTCCTTGGTGAATCAATGTTGGATTCTTGAGTTATATGCTCGTTCTTCCTCGTTCTTGATCGGTTTCTTAGATCTACTTAGATCTACTTCTCCTCTTCTCTTAGTTTCTTAGATCTATGACCATTATGGATATATATAACTGTTTGTATTCCAAATATGATGATACTTTGTCTTGGACTTGATAGGATAAGAGATCTAAATTATGTTCTTGGAGAATCAACCCGGTTTTCTTGAGCATTCTTAGTTCGTTGTGGTTTTCATCAAAACCTTTGAGGTAGGAGGCTTCTTTCTCGACTCCACTTATTAGAACTGATAGGAATGATTTTAAATTGGTTGTGTGGTGTTAAATTTATTGTGATTTTGTTGTTTTACACTTGTTGTAAACCTTCTTCAGTGATGGTTGTGAAATATGGAAATTTGGGAATTTTAAATGAATGATTTGGTTCTTAGTTTTAAAACATGGGTTTTAAAATAGGTATTTTTATGGATTGCTTTCCCATAAATTGTATTAGTTATTTTCAATAAAAGGGGAGGTTTTCTTGAAATGAAATTTTTCTTTGAAATTGGTTGTGCTTTGGTTTTCAAAAAAAGTTCGGTTTTATTGAAGTGGTTTGTTTCGAAAATGGAAATATTTAGCATAAATCGTGTTGGTGTGAGTTCATGCTTAACTAGACCTTAATAAGGGATGAGTAACATTGGGGTACAATATATGTGACCCTGGATCAGGGGAGTGTTTCATTGGGACACAAGGTAATTGGATGAGAGACCACTCATGAGTATGGAATTGTCAAACAAAGAATGCATATGTGGGTGTGTTGTGAACTATGGAAATGGGTATGACAAATGCTAAGAATAATGGGTTTCAAAGCTTTGATTATTATTTTTTTTGAAAAAATAACTTTTTGGAAATTGGTTTCATTTGGTTTTTTTTTCACTTGGTTGCAAACAGTTTTTGGAACTTTTTTTTATTCAGTTATAAACTATTTTGGTAAATTGTTTTATATAATTGTTGCAAACTATTCTATCCTAGTAGCATGAGTATGGAATTCATTGGGGAAAACCTACTGAGTTTTATACACACCCTTTCTTTGGAACTTTGGTGCTTTTTAAGATTCTATCTTCTGGGACAGGGGAAAAGGTAACGTTTCCCATATTTTTTGCACTACTTTGTGGTGTTTGGGATGTTTGGAGATTGTAGAGATTGGAGCTTGTAGATCATAGAGTCTTGTATTATTTTGAGTGTCTTCTATCATTTATCCATTTTTTACTTTGATACTTGGTTATATTTCTGTTATTTCATACTTTGATGTGGTTTTGAGATACATGAAGTTGTTGAGTTTTCTTTCCATTGTTCATGCATTATATAGTGAATGTTTAGTTATGGTTGGTTGGTTTATTGGTTATTTATTAAAGGGTAAATCATCCCCCACTTGTATTTGAAACCCTTCGTCATTTATTACCAAACATTGGTGTCTTGTGGATTTCTTTTAAGGCCAAGTAATGACTCGTTGTGCTCTCAATCCAATGAGGATTGGTGGGTCATTACAAATGGTATCAGTCTGGTCCTTCCTTGGTTGTACAAATGGTCATCAGTTTTCTAGGTCTTGTAGTTGGAATTCATTTTCATCTATTCCTTGGATTGTAATCTTAAATAGGAGTAGGATTTTCAGAACATGAAATGTATAACATAAAAGGACGTCGCTAACCTGTTTATGCTAAACTTCAAGTTACTAGGGTGTTGGGTATATAAGTGTTTTGGATACACTTTTAGAATGTTGGAAATCTCATTGTCATGGGTTTAGCCAATGAGTTGTGCATGGAATGCATTTTAGAGGAATTAATTCCTAATAGGATTTCATATTTCATTGTGAGGAATTATTTATGATTTTATGCACGGTGAATTTTTTCGAAAATGTAGAAAATTTTTTGAAATAAAAGATTTTGAAAACATGATATTTGGTGTGTTTTGAAAATGGTTTGATTTTTAAAAATCATGTTGAATGTTTTCAAAAAAATTTGAACATAGAAAATGGTCGTTTTGAAAACAATGTTCTGATATTTTATATGATAGAATTTGAAGTGCTAAGACATCAGTTTCTAGAGTGTGAGATTGATGGAGTTTGTTATTGGTTTAGAAAATAGAACCTAGTAGGCATCATCAAAACCAACCTGAAGAAGCTACAGAGAATGTGGTTGAACCTGAACCACGGGTGAACCAAGAGCTGGTTCAGAGTATTTTCCATGCTTTTCAAGTTGTGGATAAGGGAAACTGGGGGAATGAACCAAGGCATGTGGATCATACCATCTATTCCATTAAGCAGAATCCATCGAACTTCTGGGGTGATGTTGACCCTAAGAAGGTGGAGGTGTGGCTAAGTAGGATGAATCATATCTTCAATTTCATCGGCACACCATCAGAGCTCAAGGTTAATCTGGCAATGTATATGCTCGAGGATCATGCACACCAGTAGTGGGATTTAGCGGTGTAGGCTAAATTGGATGAAGGCCTTACATGGGAATATTTTGAGGAATTGTTCAAAAAACAATTCTATCCTCATACGTTCAAGATCCAGAAAATGAAATAATTCTTTCTCCTGAAACAGGAGAGCCTCTATGTCACAGAGTATGTAGCTAAATTCATGAATTTAGTATGCTTTGCACCTAAAGTTGTGGAAAGTGTGTCTTTGAAGGAACGCATCTTCGAATCATGGCTAAGGCAGGAGATTCGATTGAAGATTACAGTGCTCTGTATTACGGATTATATAGAGATGGTGAACGGGGCGACTGTGGCTGAAAGTGATATCTCGGGACAGATAAGAGGGGTAATGGTGATACCTACAGGGAATGGTTGGAACTCAACCATTAGGAACAAGCATAAAAGGGACACCTATTTCTAAGGTGGAAGTGGAAATTAGAATCAAATGGTGGGATCAGTGAACCTTCCTCCATGACCCCAGAGAAAAGTAGGTTGCTTTCAATGTGGTTCGGTTGACCACATAAAGCGAGAGTGTATGACATAACATAGAGCATTTCATAACTAAAAGAATATGGGAAACCTTCAATGATATTTTTGAAGTTCTCCAAGGTCAAGTGCTCAAGACACTTCTCTAGTGTCGCAAGCATTGTATGCTTCGACAGGACGAGGATAGTAGAATCAGTCTCATCAACAGATCAAATCTATCCATGGTGATTCTATAAATATCATGACTCCTCAACTAGGGCAACCTCAACAAGGAAAAAAGGATAACAATGCAGTGATGAAGCAATTTTATGGAGTTAATTATATATCTATTGATGATCAGGATAGACAATCTACGGTGAGAGGTATGATTATTTTGAATTCTACCCTTGTGTAAGTGTTCTTTGATATTGGTGCATCGAATTATTAAATTTCTTCTTGTGATATTGACTTGATATGTTTAAAGTTGAAAATGATTCCTTTTGTCTTAAAACTTCAAGATCTTCTTGGTAAAAGATAATTTCAATCCTTCGCGTGTAGAGCATGTGTTGTAACTATTGATGGAGATGAACTGAAATGGGACTTTACAATATTGGACATGGATGTCTATGAAGTAATCCTAGGTATGGATTGGTTGACAACGTTCAAGTATCATATAAAATATTATATTATAACTGTTAGTTTTATGACTAAGGACGACATCAAACATCTCTTTATAGGAGAGAGGATGGTAAAGAAAAGTGACAAGTGATTTTTGGCACCAATAGTGGGAACTATCTCTTATTAGTTGGCAGCGTTGACTTTGGAATCAATGGATGATATTGAGGAAACTAGTTTTCTAGTAGTTGGGGATCACTTTATAGATGTATTCCTTGATAAATTCTTAGGGTTACCACCTATAATAGAAGTGGATTTTATGATTGATCTCCTTCTGGGGACCATTCCTATTTCTATTTCTTCTTATAGGATTGCACCAACATAGTTAAGGGAATTGAAAGTTCAGTTCGAAGAACTAGAAAGCAAGGTTTTCATTCGACAAATTACATCTCTGTGGGTAGAACCGGTCTTGTTCATGAAGAAAGAAAATGGAACTCTTCAGCTGTGTGTTGATTATTTTAATCTTAACCAAGTTATGATAAAGAATATATATCCACTCTCATGCATTGATGAATAGTTTGATAAATTAAGGGAAGCACATTGGTTCTCCAAGATTAACTTGCGATCAAGATACCACCAATTGAAAGTTGGGAAGTAGGATATTCTAAAAATATCATTCATAAGAAGATATGGCCACTACGAATATGTTGTCATGCCTTTCGGTCTAACGAATGCACCAACAGTCTTCATGGAATTAATAAATCGGATATTTCAATGATATCTGGATTTTTTTTGTTGTGTTTGTGGAAGACATATTGGTGTATTCAAAGACAAAGGATGACCATGAGGAGCATTTGGAAATAGTGTTACAAATCTTGAGAGATCACTGTTTGTATTCTAAATTATCAAAGTGTGATTTTTGGATACAGGAAGTACATTTTCATGGCCATGTCATTTCTGAAAAAGTTTTTCTATTGATCATGAAAAGATAAAAGTTATTATCTCGTGGTAACCACTGAAGAATGACTTCAAGATAAAAAGTTTTCTTGGTCTATCTAGTTACTATTGATGCTTTTTTTGTGATTTCTCATGACTAGTTTTGCCAATGAAAACTCTGGAAAAAAAATAATTATCTATTCCAATGTACAGATGAATGCCAGATGTCTTTCCAGGAGTTGAAAGTTCAGCTTAAATCAGTACCTATATTGATTTTACCCGAATCAGGATAGGGGTATGTGGTGTATTGTGATGCTTCTGTATCAGGGATGGTTTGTCTTCTCAGGAAAGGATACCATGTGGTTGCTTATGGTTCAAGGCAGTTAAAGGTGCATGAGAAGAATTACCCAACACACGATTTGGAGTTAGTTGCAGTCGTCCATGCATTGAAAACATAGAGACACTATCTCTTTAGTTATAAATTCACTGTGTTTACCTTACACAAAATCTTGAAACACATTTTCTTAAAGTAATATTTGAATCTGACACAAAGAAGAAGGATGGATTATCTCTATATGTTTTAATTTGACTTGTTTTATACACCAAGAAAAGGAAATTTAGTGGTGGATGCATTGAGTAGAAATTCATATGCTCAGTTAGAAAAAGAAGCTTCAAATGAATGGAAGTGGATGTTATTTCTTACCGACATGTACATGGAATGTGATGATCGAGGTGATATTGTGGTTTTCATTTCATCTACGCCTGCTCTGGATTTGGTAAAAATGGTCAAATAGGCGCAAACTTCTGATGAATATGTCTATTTTTGAGTTCAAAAATCATTGGTGGGAGACCATTGAGGGATGGAAACTTGATGGGAGTTCAGTTTTTTACTTTAGAGATTGAATAGTTGTACCTATGGCTTTTCAGGAATAACTTTTTCATGCTTACCACCATTCAATATGGGATATACATCAAGGTACAGAGAAGATGTATAAGGCGTTGAAGGCGCAGTTTTAGTGGAGCGATATGAAAAGAAAGGTGGTCGAGATCATTCTGCAATGCTTAACTTGTCAGTAAGTTAATGCAGAGCATTAGAGACCAGTAGGAATGTCGCAATCTTTACCTATCCTAGTGTGGAAATGGGAGTATATAGCAATGTATTTTGTTATAGTTCTTTCACAAATGGTTTTGAAACACGATTCCATATAGGTGGTAGTGGATTGACTTACCATGTAGGCCCATTTCATCCCTATTCATGAAAATCATATAGTGGAGGATCTGTCAAAAATCTACATCCTAGAAGTGGTAAAGAGGCCTGGTGTACCAGTTTCAATAGTCTCAGACAGAGATCTGAGATTCACATCTCATTTCGGGAAATCCTTACAGCAAGCTCTGGGAACTAGTTTGACTATGAGCATGGCGTATCATCCCCAGACAGATGGGAAATCTGAGCAGATGATACAAACATTGGATGACATGTGTTGGGCTTATGTAATGGATTTTGGTGGATCATGGGAGGAGCATATACCCTTAGTGGAGTTCTCATACAATAACATCTATCACTCCTTGATACATATGGCTCCATTTGAAGCATTGTATGGGTGTCCTTTTCGTTCTCCACTATACTGGTTGGAAATATATGAAACCTCACTAGTTGGTCCGATCCTTGTCAAAGAAAAAATGGAGAAGATCCATTTGATCTGAAAAAAGGATGGATATGGCTCAAAGTCATCAAAAATATTGTGTAGATCACCATAGAAGACGGTTGTCATTCGTTGTGGGTGATCATGTCTTCCTAAGGATATCTCCAAGGCTTGGAAATTGTCATTTCAGGAAGCAGGGCTAGTTATCTCCTAGATACATTGGCCCTTGAGAGATACTAGAATGGGTCAGGGAGGTGGAATATCGGTTGGAATTACCACCATAGTTCAGTTCGGTTCATAATGTGTTCCATGTATCTCAGTTGAAAAATTATTAACCCAATCTTGACCATGTGATCAGATGGGATCATGTTGACCTAGAGTCCGATTCTTTATTGATACATATCCCGGTACGAATTGTGGATAGGCAATAGAAAGTCTTGTGGGGAAAATCATTGGTCTTTTGTGGGTTTTATAGCAGTATGGTCATATTTTGTAAGAGACTAGGGAATGTGAGAAGGAAATGAAAGAGGATTGGTAGGAACTCTTTTATTTGGGTAAGGGTTTTTTACTTTTTGAGGATGGAAAGACCAATGTTATAGAGAATTTAGTACCCTTATTTTATGTTATATAACCCTTACTTAATGAATTTCATTATTATAAAGTTTATGGGTAATGGTTGGGAGAGTTGGGAGAACTTTGGAGGTGTTTTGGGGAAAATTGGAAGTCACACGGAAGGCGCACAATTTGTTTAACCATGCAGCCAAACTAGCGTAGTAGTCACTTTTGAGGTAGTGGATCCCATATGGTTGGAGCACGATTTGGGAGACCATGCAAGGAGGTCATGCGAGGGTCTACCAAGGCAGTGGCTAACGCATGGTTAGTACATGGTTTGTCTAACCGTGTGAACTAACTAGGTGGGCATTTAAGTGAGATCCTAAAAAAGTGGATCTCACATGTTTTTACCTCTAAATGGCTCTTTTTAACTCATAAGCATCCATAAATTGGGATTAACCTCCCTTGAAGGTAGTAGAACCTCTCCCAAGTGTTTTGGATGTGATTTGAAGGCTTTCCTTGTTGAATCAAAGTCGAATTCTGGAGTTATGTGATCGTTCTTCATCATTCTTGATTGGTTTCTTCGATCTACTTAGATATACTTCTCCACTTCTCTCGGTTTCTTAGATCTACTCCCATTATGGGTACATCTAACTGTTTGGATTCCAAATATGATGAGATCTTGTCATAATCTTTCTAGGAGAAGAGATATAAGGCGGGTTATTGGAGAATCGACCCAGTTTTCTTGAGCGTTCTTTATTCATTATGGTTTTCATCAAAACCTTTGAGGTAGGAATCTTCTTTCTTGACTCCATATAGTATAACTTATTGGCATGATTTCGAATTAAATGTTTGGTATTGAATTTATTGTGAGTTGGTTGTTGAACACTTGTTGGAAACCTTCTTGAGTGATGGTTGTGAAATCTGGAAAATTAGGGGTTTTAAATGAATTCTTTGGTTCTTGGTTTTAGAACATGGGTTTTAAAAAGGGTATTTTTCTAGATTGATGGCACATAAATGGGACTAGTTTTTTTCAATAAAAGTGGAGGTTTTATTGAAATTATATGTAGCTTTGAAATTGGTTGTGCTTTGGTTTTCAAAAAAATTTCTATATTATTGAAGTGTTTTGTTTTGGAAATGGAAATATTTTGCATAAATGGTGTTGGTGTTAGTTAATTCTTTATGGGACCTTAATATGGGATGATTACTGTTGGGGTACAAGGTACGTGACGCTGGATCGGGGGTGTGTAATGACATGAACTTTTATCAATGAATATTCCTCTTGATCTAATTAAATGTCTTATTATGAAAAATGGTTATATAAAATATGCACTTCATTGGTTTTATGTTTTTGGATTTCAAAATACCATTAATAATCGTTATCATTTATAATATAGTCATTGAATAGTGATCACATGATTAGTATAAATAGAGGGCTTTAACAAATCCAATTTATACAGACAAAGGAAACGATGACCTCATCCAGTAGGCTTGCCTTGTACGAAGCCCATTTGTCAGATCTTGTAAAGCAGGTGGTGTCATTGGGATTCTCTCTTGACCAATCCCAAGCCGAGCTTTAACACGTTAATCTCAAATGGAACTGCATATGGGAGAAGTGGAAGTTGATAGAGATTACCACCCCAGCGATGTTGTCTGAGCCACCCTAAGAGTCTGTCACCATTGCACACCTTACCCTTCGGTCTTATTCGAGTGTTATAAGGGGTTATATAATGATACCATAGTACTATGATTATATAAATTATTTTTATATATATAATATACTTTCATTTTATTATTTTCACTTTGTATATAGTTTTTAAAGAACAAATAGTATTTTAAGTTAATATTCAAATAAATAATCTATTTTCATAAATAAAGGATTTTTTGAATTAAATAATATTGTAATAAAATAATATTATTATTAAATTACCTTTTATTAAGTATAAATTATCGTATAATTTTTAAAAATACAATTGTAATTTTTATTAAGGTTTGAAAGCTCTTTTTGTCAAAACCCATGAATTTTTTATAAATGTCGCTTTTTATTTTAAAAGTAAAAATTCATATATTTAGAAAATTATTTGGATAAAATTAATATTATTTTTTGAATAAATATGTCTAAATCATCCAATGGTGAATTTTTCATAATTTTCTGATACATTTGAATTTTTGGCTAAAAATTAAATACTTTTTAAATATATAATGTGTTTTATGACATCATAATGACTCAATAGTGATGTAATAAAATACTATAAACATTATTTTTGGACAATATATGTTTTAACATTAAAATAATGTGATTTTATGTTTGTTTTATTTAATTTACAAAGCTTTAGGGGACCCTCCAAGACTTATAAAACATTTTAGCTTTTTAAATTGTTTTCCTTGAGAGTGTGACTCACCTCCACATAAGCAACCCTGTTATTTTAAGAAGTTAGTCCATTGGACTTATAAAATATATTTTTTCACTTCTATTTGGAAAAACCATGGGAAAAAACCATGGGATGGTTTGTGGTTTGGATTAGTTTAATGTGTGGTGTCCCAAACCTAAATAATAAAGAATTCCCTCTCCTTTCCTATATAAACCCACCCATGCTTCTTCTTAATCTTCACTAAAAGCCTTTAAAGTTCGTCCAACATCTTACCTCCTCTCTCTATAATCCTCCCAAGTCTCCACAAGCTCCCTAGAAGCCTCTCTCAAGCCTCTCCCAAGCCTTTGGGATCACACTTCCAAGTAAGGGATTCCTTCCTTTCTCATTTTATCCAATTTTCTTAATACTGTTATGTCCTTTTATTTTCAATTAAAATGTAGGGGTATAATTTATCACCATCCTTATACTTTAAATATTTATTTTTTAATAATTATATACCTATTTATCTCTCATTAATTCCTTCCATGTACACTTGTTACCATGTCAAATTTTCATAAGGGATTCCTTCCTTTCTCATTTTATCCAAGTTTCTTAATATTGTTATATCCTTTTATTTTCAATTATAAGTGTTTGAGTATGTTTTCTCACCACCATTATACTTACCTATTTATTTTTTAATTATGATATACCTATTTATATCTCATTAATGCCTTCCATGTACACCTGTTACCATGCCGAATTTTCGTAAGGAATTCCTTCCTTTCTCAATTTATCCAAGTTTCTTAATATTGTTATTCCCTTTTATTTTCAATTATAAATTTTGGGGTATGATTTATCACATCCCCCATAATGCCCTATTTATTTTTTAATTATTATATACCCATTTCTCTCTCATTAATTCCTCCCATGTACACCTTTTACCATGCCAAAATTCCCTAAGGATTTTCTCTCTCCTCGTTTACATTCAAGCAATTATTTTGTATTATGAATCCAAATTCCATTACTTATTTTGGGAAATGTATCTATATGACCACCTTACTATCCATTTCATTTACATATTATGAGATACCCCTTTCTCTCTCATCAACCATTTTTATTAATTCTTATGTCACGTCGTTATGCTGTCGAAATTGCACCGCATTGTTTCAAGACAAAGTCATTGTCTAGTGAATACCATACCCATTTCTCTATCAAGGGTATTCAACTTTATGAACATTTACTTATTTATTATATAGTTTCATGTATGAATTCCTAATTCATTTATCATGGAATAAATGATGATGAATCCATGTTTTATGATCCATGTGGTACACTTATGCATGAAATGAAATATTTAAGAAGGGTGCACCCTGACAGAACACCAATGAATTGGGTAAAGATTAGTATCATGATACATCAAGTGAAATGAGGATTTACTCATGCTAATTAAAGTTAAATGAGGATTTACTCATGCTAATTCAAGTGCAATGAGGTTTTACTCATGCTACATGAGTAATGAGCCTTGGATCATGCTAATTTCATGTCAAGTGTTGTTGCCACATTTCCATGTTATGATAATAATGTTATATCATTCCTTTATCTTCATGTTTATTTTATGCTCCATTGATATTCCTATTGCCTAACATGTATTTTATTCTTCATGTTATTCCTTTTTTACTCACTTACTGTATATCATCCCGCCTCTTTATCACATAAACTTTCATTTTATTTTACAAAACCGAGGATCTTTAAGGTTTAGTGTCTTGGAAACCAGGAACTTTAAACATGAAAACATAAAACATTCTTCTAAAACACTTGAAAGTCTTCTCCTCATGTTCATCCTAGGTTTATTACTGCATCACATAACCTGGGAGCATACATCAAAAGAAAGGGTGAGCAAAAAGCCCAGTAAGGAAAACAAGAGAAACATTTTACATGTGAACTTGAGATACTTCATTAAGGTCATGAAAAAGAACTTTAAGGCATGAGAATGAAATAAGGAGGCATATCATAATAAAAATAACATTTTTCATAACTTGAAAATGTGGCTACATCATTTAACATAGACAATCATGAACATATCA
The DNA here is from genome assembly GCA_963277665.1 of Viscum album. NCBI lineage: Eukaryota > Viridiplantae > Streptophyta > Magnoliopsida > Santalales > Viscaceae > Viscum > Viscum album. The sequence continues at coordinate 718,599,459 of OY728164.1, read as the reverse complement.
CCAAGGTCCATCCCCAAGATGTCATTTAAAAATTACCAAGGTTATTCACCAAGGTATCGTGAAAATTTTAATCTCTAGTGGTTACATCATTACCCAATGCATTGAAGCGCTATCAGGGCGCACCCTTAAATTTTCCTTTGTTATCATATGATCCACATATATCATCATCAAACATTTCATAAATAACCCATATAGCATAAAATAAATGGGTTTCATTTCATAATCATAACGTTTTAAAAACTGCTTTAAAGACATGATCTTTACGTCACTTTAAAACCCACAGAAAAGGAAGGTGGGTCTCATGTATGTAAATCCCAGAATTTAAAATAGAAAATTTTGGTATATATGTGAATACCCCTTTAGAAGAAAGATCTTTGAGTATTCACTTAATAATATAAAAGAACTTTAGAAAAAGAGAGAGACATTTTGAGACGGAAATTCTACAGCATAACGGCTATGTTACGAGGATTTAGAAGACATTAAAAAGAGAGGGAAAATGGTTCAAACATTCATAAATGACCCATAAAACAGTATATGGACAGAATAAGAAGGATAAATGATCATGGTAATGAAATTTCAAGAACATACCATTTGAAATGAAAAACATGGAAGGAAGACAAAAATTAGATATCTCTTATGAAAGTTCGGCAGCCTAACGGCGTTACATCAACTTCAAAAAAAATGATTTGAAAAGATCAAATAGGGTCTCTCATCATGGGAACATAAGAGTTCAGTATGATAGATATATAGATAATTCCCCAACATAATTAAAAAGTAACTTGAAAGACTTGACATGAAAGTAGAACTTTGAAAAGAATGAGAAGGGTGAAAGAATCCCCTAAAAATTCGGCAGCCTAACGGCGCCACTTAAAACTTCAAAATACTGAATTGAAGAGATCAAATGGGGTCTCTCATCATATTAACATAAGATTCCAGTATGATATATATAGAGATCATACCCCAAAATAACAAAAAGGATCTTGAAAGAATTGACATGAAAGTAGAACTTCAAAACGAGAAGGGTGAAGAACCACTTAAAAATTCGGCAGCCTAACTGCGCCACTTAAAACTTCAAAATACTGAATTGAAGAGATCAAATGGGGTCTCTCATCATATGAACATAAGAGTCCAGTATGATATATATAGAGATAATACCCCAACATAACAAAAATTAGCTTGAAAGAATTGACATGAAAGTAGAACTTCAAAACGAGAAGGGTGAAGAACCACTTAAAAATTCAGCAGCCTAACGGCGCCACTTAAAACATCAAAATAATGAATTGAAGAGATAAAATGGGGCCTCTCATCATATGATCATAAAATATCAGTATGATAAATTTATAAATCATACCCCAACATAATAAAAAGGAACTTGAAATACTTTACATGAAAATAGATCTTGAAAAATGAGAAGGGAGAAAGAGTCCGTTACAAAAAATTTGGCAGCCTAACGGCGCCACTTAAAACTTCATAAAACGAAATAATGAGAGTAAGAGGGGATCTCTCATTATATGAACATAAAAAGGGCAGTAATAGGAGTATAAAAGAACATCCTCCAACATAATAACATGTAGAATAAAAGTAATGACATAAAAGAGATTACTTGAAATGAAAGAGAGAGGTCGGATCCCTTACCTTAAAACATAACTCTTAAAACTCAAAGGTTGGGACCTTGAGGGCTTGGGGGCACCATGGGAGGACTCCTTGGGAGGTAATGGGACCAGAACTTCGTTGGGGGAGAGTGGGGAGTCGAATGGATGAGAGAATGGCTTGGTATTTATAGGGAAAGTGAAGGGACAAGGCATTAATGGCAAAGGGACACCTCATTAGTGGTTTTGGAAAAACCATGGGCTTGCCCATGGTATTTGCCCATGGTATTGTCCACTTGGAACACATCATACCTTATCTCACTATTCATAATTCGAACATATTGATTAAAAACTTAATACATCATTTAATAATGTCATTAAACACCCGTAACTTAAAAACCGTATTTTCACTATTCATCGAAAATTCAACTTTCTCAGAATAATCCCAAAATTTCACCTTAACCAAATATCAACTCTATGATTAAAAATATGAACTCCATTTTATAAAAATAATTTTCTAAATAATTTAAATTTAATTTTTAATAAAAACACTATTTACCGAAAATTCATTTTTTTCAGAAAAAACCCAAAAAATTACCATAGCATAATATTGATGCTCTGAGTTCAAAAATGAAATCCATTTTATAAAAATAATTATCTAAATATTTTTAATTAAATTTTTAATTAAAAACACTATTCACCCGAAAAAACTAATACTTGAATAATAATTTATGAAACCATTATCTAACCATTTTATTGAATCACATTACTTAATCAAGGTGACTAGATTATATTAATACTTTCTTTAAGTTAGATTACTAATCCATTTGGACACATTACTAATACTAATCATAAAATCACTATTCATAATTTACTATTTATCAAAAATTAAGTTGATCTTATTAGACTCTAAATTTCGTACTGAACATAATTGTAGAAGACCATTTTTCGAAAATCATTACACATTTTTAATTATTTAAGGTTTAAACAACCATTTTTAAAATATCCTTTTTCTAAAATTCATCAAAATATCCATACTATATTTATCCGGTCATTTTAAAATTCATAAACTTCATCGTAAGAAGAAATCCAAATTTTTATTTAAAACAAAGGATTACACAAGGCAGTTACGGTCTCCTTACATAGCCCCTTATCACACCAGCATAGGACCTAAGTTTAAGGTGTGCTAAGGTGAGATAATCCGAGGGAGTCTCGGCCAACATCGCACGAGTCGTAATTTCTATTAGTTTGAACTTATCGCGAAGGCGATCCCGTTCTAGCTTCACACGATGAAGTTCAGCTTGGGTTTGGTCCAGAGCAAAGCCCAGTGGTGCTACCTCCTTCCCAAGTTCTGTTAGATGGCCTTCGATCGGTCCAAGACTACTGGGTGAGGCCATCGAATCTTCTTTCTATATTAATTAACCAAGATTGCTTGTATTTAGATATAGTAATCAAAACATTTAGTTTCCAGCGGTCATATTGACCAATGGTCAAATAATAGTCAAAACCCAACAGTCTCATTTTAATTATACTCATGTTATCAAATGAAACATTTTTGTTGAGTATAAAAATAAAATAAAATAACACATAAAATTAGGAAATAAGATTTATTCAAAAATTTCGGGTTGTTACATACTGGGCTTTATATCTCACCATTTTCACATGTATATCATCAGGTTATCCCATGCAATGCTAAGTACGAGGGAATGTCGTGGTTATGTAAAGGAGGTTTTCAAAAAAGATGTTGTGTGTTTTATGTTTTAAGTTGTTATGTAATGTTCATAATCCTTAATGAAACTATACCTCTCTATATTACAGGTTATATCAAGTGAAGAGTTTATATAATAAATCATGTTTAAGTGTGTAATAAAAAGTAGGGTTTTTATAGTTGGTATCAGAGGATAGGTTTAGTTATTTTTGGGATTAGTATTAGAAACCCCTAGTGAATCCTTATAGACAAGACTAAGTATAATAAAAACATTCCTAAATTTTGGTGAGTATTGATTAAATGGTTTATCAAGAAAATACATCCCTATCTCGATACGAGCAGGTAGAGGTGGCTCTAGCATAAATGTACCTATGCGTGAAAACTCTGACAAGGAGTTTCGGCTTGACCCAGGGTATCCTAGAACATGACAACTGGACTTACTAAAATCTTGGCTACGACCCTCATAGGGTATATGCTTTGGTAAACTCACAAGCTTAGTATGAACCATTATTAAGGTAATTTAAAAAATGCCCTTAAGAATATATGTTAGAAAGTAGATCATGGATAACATAGATTCAAGCATATAGATTCATAAGGTAAGAAAATAAATTTTATTTACAAGTCAACCATTTTATCCTTGGATTTCCATTTATGTGTTACCCCTAACTTTCCTTTTAGTTTAGCCAATAGACAGTAATAGGAGGACTCGGGCTAACAACCGTTGCAAAGACCAATGTGATGATTGTTCTAATGAGATGCTCAATCTGATGGGAGAAGGAATCGCAAACTTTGTCATGATATTATCTCAGTTAACTCAAGATTTTAATAGAAACATGGGTCAAGAGGAACATTCAACCCCCCTAAAAAATAACAAGTTTCTATAGAGAGCTTCATGAGACAAAGGCCTCCTACTTTTAATGGATCATTTGATCCCTCAATCGATGAACAATGGATCAACTCCATTGAAAAGATCTTCTCTATACTTCAGTGTTCCAAACAAGAGAAGGTTAATCTGGATTCTTATCATATGGAGGGTGAAGTCGATCAATGTTGTACATTGATCAAAAATACAAAGCTTGAAGAGGAGATCGAGGTGTTGGATTGGAAGTATTTCTAGAAAATGTTTTTCGATAAATATTTTCTCACACCCTCCAACTTAATATGTAAAGGGGATTCCTTTACCTCGATAAAAAAGATGAAAAATACATTGAAGTGTATGAGAAAAACTTCACAAGGCTTTCATGATACGCCTCCTACTTTTTCGTTACCCATGAATGTAAGGTTGACCACTTCTTTGGTGGGATGAAACCTAGCCTATGGAAAACCCTAGTGATCTGTGACTTCGACAGCTATAGGGAAATTGTCTGATGTGCCCTCAAGGTAAAAATGGAGATCGACGAATCTCACGGGTATCATTGGGATAATAAGAGTAAGGTGGAATTCAATTATGGTAGTCTGATGGATAAATCCAATGGTGCTAAGAAAATCCAACACCCCACTTGCCAAAGGTGTGGAAAGAAGCACCCCGGAAATTGCCTAAAGGGTATGAGGAAATAATTTAGGTGGGGAAGAGAAGGGCACCTAGCTACTAAATGTTGAGAAGAGAAACCCACGACTGCAACAGAGGAGTGGAACTCTCCATTCGAATCTCAATGCGTTGTTCATTACTTCAACTGCAAAGAACCAGGGCACCTTGCAATTTAGTTCCCTAAGACATGGTTTTTCGGAGGCAACCAACAACCTCTAAGGTAGAAATTGTCAGATTTTTTCATCAATACCACTGAAGTGAACCCCAACAATGAAGTGGTGGTAGGTACGCTATTTATTTATTCAGGAATAGAGAATGTACTTTTTGATTGTGGTTATACGCATTCTTTTGTATCTAGAAAGTTTAGTATAACAATACCAACACCACCACAAATCATGGAAGTAAAGATGTTGGTGAGTAAAAAAAATGAGTCAATAATTTCATCCCATGAATATAACTCATACCATGTCATAATCGGTGGATTTAATTTCCCAGTGAACCTCATCATACTCCCTATGGTGTAATTTGATTCAATTCTCAACATGGATTGGATTTCCTTAAATAAAGCCAACATAAATTATCGTGAGAGGGAAATCACTCTCCATATAGAAAATCGACCCCCAATTCTATACAAGTGTAGGGAGGAAGATGAATCTTCTTTAGCACCATCATCTCATGTGTGGATATTACTATCCTTTGAGCATGCATATCTGGCTCATATGATTGAGTCTGAGGAGGCAACCATCCTTGAATACATGCCTATTGTGAGGGAATTTATTGAAGTGTTTCCTGAGGAATTTCATAGTCTTATTCCTAGAAGAGATGTTGAATTCTCAATTGACCTTATATCTGGGGTGTTTATAATATCCTAGACTCCATATAGAATGGTTTTTGTAGAGATTGAGGATCTGATGAAACAACTACAGGGAAATCTGGATAAAGGGTTTATATGCCCAAGTGCTTCACCGTGGGGTACACCAGTCCTCTTCATCAAGAAGTAGAATGGGTCAATGCACCTTTTCATAGATTATCGTTATCTTAACAAAATCACTCTAAATAACTAGTATCCCCTTCCATGAATTGATGACTTATTCAATCAGCTGCGTGGAGAACAATACTTCTCTAAGGTATATTTTCAGTCGGGATATTACCAAGTAAGGGTGAAGAAGAAAGATATCCCCAAGACTTATTTTCGTACAAGATACAGGCACTATTAATTCATAGTAATGTCTTTTGGACTCACTAATGCTCTATCAATATTCATGGAATTGATGAATATGTTCTTTATAGATTACCTTGAAAACAATTGGTAGTATTTACTGATGATATTCTAATATACTCCAAAACTAAGGAGGAGCATCTAAGAACTGTACTAGAGACCTTGAAAAATCAGAAGCTCTATGAAAAGTAATGCAAGTGTGAGTTCTGGTTGAAGGAAGTCTCATTCCTGGGTCATATCATCACAAGCAATGAGATATTTGTGGATTCTTCCAAGACAACTTCAATTGAGGGATGGCTGAGGCCAGCATCAGTAACAGATATTCATAGATTCTTGGGATTAGATAGATATTATCATGGATTTTTGAGAAATGTCTCATGATTTTCTAACCCTCTTACCAAGATAACTCGAAAGGTATTAAAGTTTTCTTATATTGATGAATGCAAAGAGAGCTTTAAGGAGTTAAAAAGGAGTCTTATCACTGTGCTCGTTCTCACATTACCCATGAGTGGAGAACTTTTTTCATATTTAGTGGTGCTTCAAAGAAGGCCATGTGTTGTGTGTTGATGTAGAATAATAAAGTGATAGCATACACCTCATGGAAGCTAAAAATCCATGAGAATAACTATCCCACACATGATCTAGAGTTATAGGTTGTGATCTTTGTGTTGAAAATGTGGTGGCATTATCTTTATAGGGAGAAGTGTGAGATATATATTGATCACAAGATCCTCAAATATATATTCACACAAAAAGATCTTAATATGTGCCAAAAAAGATGGATAGAACTCATCAAGGATTATGACTACTCAATCCACTACCATCATGGTAAGGAAAACAAGGTGGAATATGATCTAAGTAGAAAGGATCATGCATCATTATCAATGATGATAATTGAAAAGGATCCAATCTTCAGAGATTTGTAGAGGATAGACATGGGAATCATTAAGGGAGGAACATTATCTATACTTTATCAAATTATTGCTCAACCATACCTCATAGATAAAATAAAGGATGCTCAAAGAAAGGGTGTAGAAATTATGAAAATGATGGAAGCTATCATAAATGGGAAATCCACAGTGTTCATAGTTGACAAGGATAGAATTTTGAGATTTGGGTCATGATTATATGTACCATCTGATCCAGATATAAAGAAGGAGCTTCTAAATAACGCACATAGCTCAACCTTCTCTATTCACCTAGGGATCACAAATATGTATTTTGATCTTTGAGAAAACATTTGGTGGGTCAATATGAAAATGGATATTATTGAATATACATTAAACTATCTGGTATGTCAGTAAGTGAAGGCAGAGAGGCAAAAGTCTAAGTGGATGATATAACCACTACCCATACCAACTTGGAAGTGGGAGAACATTACCATGGACTTTGTCACTAGACTTCCAAGGAGTTCTAGAGGAAACAATGTCATATGGTCCATTATGGATCATCTTACGAAGACATCTCACTTTATCATGATTCGAGAGGACTTCTCATTGGATCAAATTTCACGGATTTACATCAAATAAGTGGTAAGGCTGCCTGGAGTACCACTATCTATTGTATCTGATCATGATCTGAGATTCACCTCAAAGTTCTGGAAAAGTATCCAACATGCTCTAAGCACTAAAATAAAATCAATGTAGCCTATAATCCTCAAACTTATGGCCAATCTAAGTGAAATATTTAGACACATAAAGATATTTTAAGATCATGTTATATGGACTTCAAAGGAGGATGGGACCAGCATCTTCTACTGGTTGAATTCTCTTATAATAATAGTTCTACTCAAGCATCTGAATGGCACCATATGAAGCCCTTTATGAGAAAAGGTGAAGAACACTAGCATGTTGGGATGATGTCGGTGACAGTAAGCTTCTAGGACCTGAAATGGTTGAAAATGGTGTAGAAGGTGAAAACCATTTAGCAGCATATCAAGGTATCCCAAAGTCAACAGAAGAGTTATGAAGATAATCGTCGACAAGCCCTTGAGTTCAAAGTTGGAGACATTGTATTTCTACACATATCTCCACAGAAGATGTTCATGATGTTTGGAAAGAATGGGAATTTAAGTCCTAGGTACATTGGCACTATGAGATTCTTGATCATGTCAGGGTTGTAGCCTATCGACAATCACTTCCAAATACAATGGAAAAAGTACATGATGTCTTTCATGTATCCCTCTTAAATAAGTACATACTAGACCCTTCACATGTACTCTCTTCATAGGTAGTATAGTTAGAAGATGATCTTTCTTACAAGGAGCATCCAGTGAAGATCTTAGATCGTAGGAAAAATGTTATAAGAAATAATACAATGCCCCTCATCAAGGTGTTGTGGTGAAACCACAAGTTTGAAGAAGAAATGTGGGAACCGGAGAAAGTGATGAAGCAGAGTTACCCGCATCTGTTTTAGTTTGAGAAAAGGGAATTTTTAGGGGTAAATTTCTTAAGGTAGAATATCATAATGACCCAAACTTTTATCAATGAAAATTCCTCTTGATCTAATTAAATGTCTTATTATGAAAAAATGACTATATAAAATATGCAATTCCTTGGTTTAATGTTTCTATATTTCAAAATACCATTAATAATTGTTACCATTTCTAATATAGTCGTTGAACAGTGATCACATGATTAGTATAAATATAGGTCATTAAAAAATCCAATTTACTCAAACAAAGGAAGCGATGGCCTCATCCAGTAGACTTTCCCCATACGAAGCCCATTTGTTGGAGCTTGGAAAGGAGGTGGCATCATTGGGATTTTCTATTGACCAAGACCAATCCGAGCTTCAACACGTTAAACTCGAATGGAACTGCCTACGGGAGAAGTGGAAGTTGATAAATATTACCACCCGAGCGATATTGTTCGAGCCACCCCAAGAGTCTGTCACCATCGCACACCTTACCCTTCGGTCTTATGCGAGTGTTATAAGGGGTTATGTAATGAGACCCTAGTACTATTATTATGTACATTATTTTTGTATAGATAATATACTTTCATTTTATTATTGTTACGTTGTAAATAGTTTTTAAAGCACAAATAGTATTTTTAGTTAATATTCAACTAAGGAATCTATTTTGATAAATTAATGGATTTTTGAATTAAATAATATTTTAATAAAATATTATTATTTTTAAATTAATTTTTATTAAGTATAAATTATTGTTTAATTTTTATGAATATAATTATAATTTTTATAATGGTTTGAAATTTGGTTTTGTCAAAACCCATGAATTTTTTATAAATGTCGGATTTTATTTTAAAAGTAAAGATTCACATATTTAGAAAATTATTTGGATAAAATTAATATTATTTTTGGAATCAGGATTTCGAAATTATCCAATGGTAAATTTTTCATAATTTTATGAGACAATCAAATTTTTGGGTAGAAATTAAATACAGTTTTAATATATAATGTGTTTTATGACCTCATAATGACCCAATAGAGATGTAATAAAATACTATAAACATAATTTTAGGACAATATATTTATTAAAATTAAAATAATGTGATTTAAGTTTGTTTTATTTATTTTATAAAGCTTGAGTGGACCCTCTAAGAATTAAAAAACATTTTATCTTTTTAAATTGTTTTACTTGAGAGTGTGACTCACCTCCAAATAATAAACCATATTATTTTAATAAGTTAGGAAATTTTACTTATAAAATATATTTTTTCACTCCCCTTTGTAAAAAACAATGGGAAAAAAACATGGTTTGGTTTCTAGTTTTTATTAGTTTAATGTGTGGTGTCCCAAACCAAAATAATAAAGAATTCCCTCTCATTTCCTATATAAACCCGCCCAAGATCACACTTCCTATTCAGTAAAATCCGTTTTAGTTCATCCAAAATTTTCCCTCCTCTATCTATAATCCTCCCAAGGCACCCCAAGCTCTCAATAAGCCTCTATCAAGCCTCTCCCAATCCTTTGGGATAACACTTCCAAGTAAGGGATTCCCTCCTTTCTCATTTTATCCAAGTTTTTTAATATTTTTAGGTCATTTTATTTTCAATTATAAATGTTGTATTATGATTTATCACAACCATTATACTTCATTATTTATTTTTTAATGATTATATACCTCTTTCTATCTCATTAATTCCTTCTGTGTACACCTGTTACCATGCCGAATTTCCATAAGGGATTCTTTCCTTTCTCATTTTATCCAAGTTTCTTAATATTGTTATGTCATTTTATTTTCAATTATAAATGTTTGGGTGTGATTTATCACCACCCTTATACTGACCTATATATGTTTTAATGATTATATATCTCTTTATTTCTCATTAATGCCTTCCGTGTACACCTATTACCATGCCGAATTTTCGTAAGGGATTCCTTCCTTTCTCATTTTATCCAAGTTTCTTAATATTGTTATTCCCTTTTGTTTTCAATTATAAATGTTGGGGTATTATTTCTCACCTCCCCCATGCTTCCATATTTATGTTTTAATAATGATATACCCATTCCTTTCTCATTAATTCCTCCCATGTACAATCATTACCATGCCAAAATTTCATAAGGAATTTCTCTCTCCTCATTTACATTCAAGAAATTATTTTGAATTATGAATCAAAATTTCATTAATTATGTTTGGAAATGTATATATATGACCCCCTTACTTTCCATTTCAGGTACATATGATGATACACCCTTTTCTCCCTCATCAATAATTTCTATGAATTTTATGTCACATCGTTATGCTGCCGAAATTGCATCGCATTTTTTCAAGCCAAAGTCATTGTGTAGTGAATACCATGCCCATTTCTCTATCAAGGGTAATCACCTTTATACACATTTAATTATTTATTGTATATTTTCATGTATAAATTATACATTCCTTTATTCTAGAATAAATGATGATGAATCTGTGTTTTAGGATTCATTTGGCACACTTACGCATGAACTGAAATATTTAAGAAGGGTGTGCTCTGATAGTGCTCCAATGGATTGGGTAATTATTAGTATCATGATACATCAAGTGAAATGAGGATTTACTCATTATAATTCAAGTTGAATTAGGATTTAATCATTATAATTCATGTTCAATTAGGGTTTACTCATGCTCCTTGTGCAATGAGCCTTGGCTCATGCTAATTCCATGTTAAGTGTTATTGCCACATTTCCATGTTGTGATAAACCTGCTATATCATGCCTTTATATTCATGTTTATTTTATGATCCATTGATATTCCTATTTCCTAACATGTATTGTATTCTTCATTTTATGCCATTTTTACACCCTTACTGGGCTTTATAGCTCACCCTTTTCACATGTATGTCCTCAGGTTATCTCATGCAATGCTAAGTACAAGGGAATGTCATGGTTATGTAAAGGAATTTTTTTAATAAACATGTTGTGTGTTTTATGTTTTAAGTTGTTTTTTAATGTTCCTAATCCCCAAATAAACTAGACCTCTTGATATTACAAGTTGTATCAAGTTAATAGTTTATGTAATAAATCATTTTTAAGTGTGTAATAAAAATCAGGTTTGTTATAGAGCGTGTGTCATTCGGACACATGGTAATTGGACAAGAGACCGCTCATGAGTATGGAAATGTCAAACAAAGCATTACTGTGTGTGTGTAGTGAAATATGGAAATGGTTATGAAAAATGATAAGAATAATGTGTTTCAAATATTTGATTAGTTATTTTTCTGGAAAAATAACTTTCTGGAAATTGGTTTCATTTGGTTTTGTTTTCACTTGGTTGCAAACAGTTTTTGGAACTTATTTTTATTCACTTATAAAATGTTTTGGAAAATTGTTTTATATAAAAAAATTATATAATTGTTGCTAACTCTTCTATACTAGTGGCATGAGTAGTTAATTCATTGTGGAAAACCTACTGAGTTTTATACTCACCCCTTCTTTGGCACTTTGGTGCTTTGGCAGATGTTATCTTCTGGGACAGGGAAAAAATGTAATGTTTCCCACATTTTTAGCACTACCTCATGATTTTTGGGATGTTTGGAGATTGTGGAGGTTGGAGCTTATGGAGCATGGATTCTTGTAGTCTTTTAATATTCTTGTGTCATTTATCCATTGTGTACTTTGATACTTGGTTGTATTTCCGTTATTGCATACTTTGATGTGGTTTTGAGATATATGAATTTATTAAGTTGTATTTCATTTTTTTCATGCATCATATAGTGAGTGTTTAGTTATGTTTGGTTGGTTTATTGGTTATTTATTAAAGGTTAAATAGTCCTCCACTTGTATTTAAACCCATCGGCATTTATTACCAGCCTTTGGTGTTTTTGGGATGTCTCTTACGGCCAAGTAATGAATATTTGTGCTCTCAAGCCAATGAGGATTGGTGGGTCATTACAACCATTTACTTCCATCAATATACATTATCCATGCGACCGATTCTCTCATTATACATAATTATCAATTCTTCATTATGATCTTTTCTGATACCAAACCCAAGGTGATTCTGATCATACACACTTCTTTCAAAACAGCTTCTCCACGTTATGGTGGACAAAAGTGAGTCTGATTATTTTGAAAAAATGAGTCTGGTTCTTTTAAAAACATGAGTCAATACGATTCTCACCAAATAAAAAGTGAGGTGATTTCCCTTTCAACATAAACTCCCTTAACAAAACAAATCCTTATTTGACAACAAAAGACAACATTTGAAAACAAAAACCTTCATCCTTAGCTTTCTCCAAAAAATGATACAAGATGTGAATAATTGGGTGTCTAAATGAGAAACTTGAATAATTATAATTCCCTTAGATAACCAACACCTAGGATTTGGTGTGGTTAAGGGTACTAATAGTGACTCAGTTTTGACTACGTTGTGAGAGTTTAAGAAAAGACTTATTATTTTTATCTTACCTAAATGTGTTAATACTATTAATCATATCCTAATGTGCATGTTTGGAATTGTAGAGTTTTGTCTCTATGACAATGATTGTTGAGAGGATGACCAGAGGACATGGTGGTGTACGATCCTATAGTGGTTGGAGCAGGGGCACTGATAGTGATGGGTGGGTAATTAGTTGATTGGTACTGAGAGAAATTCACTCACTTCATGAAATTCATGGAAAGAGGCCCATGGTGGTTTGAAAATAGCATGTTTGACTTGATGAGGGAGTTTCAATTGTAGCACCCTCCAACTTTTACTAGAGAGGTTGGAACTAAGGGAGTTGAGTTCTGGGTTGAGTCTATCCAGAAGATACTTTACCATTTGGAGGCTTCTACTGAGAGGAGGGTTAATTTGGTTGCTTATATTATATAGGGATCAGTGAATAACATGTGTTAGATCCAAGCATCAACTGAATAGGTTGATGGAATTCTATGTAAGATCTTATAAGAGAAGTTCCTAGAGAAATTTTTTCTAGAAACATTGAGGTAGAAAATAGTAGTAAGTTCATACAGTTGACTCAGGGAAGCATGATCGTGATAGACTATGTTGGATTCTTTACATACCTATAACTTTTTGCTCCATATTTTGCAGAAGATGAGATAGTTATGGTGAAATATTTTTAGGATCGACTTAAGTGAGAGATTAAGTCCCAAGTTATCCTTTTTTGGTCAAATATTTTTTTGAGGTGGTGCACCAGGCTCTCATAGCTGAGGGGAACCTAATAAAGGCTTCCAGTGACAGAAAATTGGTTGTTGTTGGACGAACAAGATGTACAGCTTCCAAAATAAGGAAGTGGAAATATGAAAATGTTAGCTAGAGAGTGGGAATAAAAGTGGTAAATCAGGGGGATCAGTTTAAAAGTATCTTACACAAGTGCTTTTACACCAGTTTGGTAGGTCGAGACACTTTCATAAACATTTATCCAACCACCTGTAGAGTGTTGATCCAATGGGAAATCTATAGAGGTTCTATAGGAACCCAAGACAGACAGTTAGTGACAAAGGTGCAAGACAGAACCAGAGTGAGCTAAGGAAATCTTCCATACCATATCAGTCTGGTAGGTGGAGTTCTATTGTCTAAGGTAGTAGAGGTAGTGGCTGTAGTGATTTTGGGAAAGAATGCTTGTATCAGTAGAGTGGTGCAACTTGGGGGAGTCACACGGAAACACAAGAAAGAGGGGAATGAGAGTTTCATGAAGTATAGCCTACATTTGTGAATAGAGAGGATGTACCATTCATGGTGAGAGGTACAATTCTTGTATATTATACATTATCTAGTGGCTTGTTTGAAACTAGTACCTCTCATTCATTTATATCTGTAGAACATATTAATGTTTTGATCATGGCGGTGGAGTTTTTGAGTGGGGTAATGACTATAGATACACCATTGGGAGTATGGTCTGGAGACATCTGTATGTGTAAGGGATGTTCTCTTGAAGTTAGGGAGTATCATTTTCTACAGGATCTCTATATTCTGGAAATTACAGGCTTCGACCTAATTATAGTTATAGACTTTCTAGTTACATACAGAGCCCACACTGATTCTTACTAGAAGAGAGTGAATTTTACATCTCTGAAGGGTTACCAATACATTCATTATGGGGAATGGTATATCCATGTAGTCCAAGAAGGTACAATTACTCAACAACTAAGAGAGATCAAATCCTAGGTTTCTAGTCTTTTTCTAGATGATGGAGAATTCAATCGTGATATCTTTCTACCAGTGGTGGAACTATTTAAGGATGTATTTCCTGAATACTTATCTAGGTTACCACCAGATATAGATGGGGAATTTACTACTGATCTCATTCTAGGGTCTGAGCTAGTATCTATTCCACTATAAATAATGAAACCGATAGAGCTACAAAAACTTAAGACTTAGTTGGAGGAGTTGTAGGATAAGGTATTTATCCATCTGAGTATTTTGCCTTAGGTATCTTCTATTTTATTTTAAAATAAGATGGTATAAGAGTCTAGTGATGAGTGGAAGATGATTTATTTTCTTGATAAAATGCATGTGGTGGTTTAGAAGAGTCGGGAGAAGATGAACCTGGTGTCGTTTTCAATGAAGTCTATACTTTTGAGATGGATCCAAGACAAGAAATATGAGGATACATAATTTTTTACCTTTAGGGGAAGCCTTGAAGGTGGGAAATCACCTTTCAATTGGATCATATATAATGATGAGATCATCTATGTTAAGAATTGGTTTTTTGTTCCTATGAGCATGTGAGAGGAGCTCATGTGGGAATTTCATGCCTAGAAGTGGGCATAACATTCAGGTGTGGCCAAAATGTATTGTGACCTACAATGAAAAATTTGAGGTCAAGGTATAAAAAGGGATATAGCTGGTTTCTTAACATTATGCTACACCTGTCAGTAGGTGAAGGCGGTGAATCAATGACCTAAGGGTTTGCTACAACCTATTACCTATTTTGGAAAGGAAGTTGGACAACGTGACAGTGGATTTTTTTGGTGGGTATTCTGAAGATTCCAAGGAAGAATAACACTATTTGGGTTATTGGAGATTTATTGATGAAATTTTCACATTTTATTACTATAAAGAAGACAATATCAGTTGATCAGCTAATAGATTTGTATGTTCGGGAGATAGAACATTTGAATTGGGTGCCATAGACTTTAGTTTCAAATCATGATTAGCGATTTACTTCACGCTTCTAGCAGGGCTTATAGAAAGAACTTTGAACATAGGTTTTTTGGAGTATGGATTTCCACATATAGATAGATGGGTAGTTGGAGTCTACTATACAGGTGTTTGAGGATATGATATGAGTATGTATAGATAGACAGAGGTGTCCACTAGATTTTACAGAGGGTGATCCTATATTACTTCAGGTTTCACCAAGGTTGGGTCACCATAGGATACAAATACAGGGAAAACTATCACCAAGGTTTGTTGGACCATTTGAGGTAGTGGGGAGAACTGGACCGATGGTGTACCGATTGGCTCTCCCACAAAAGTACAGTGTTATGCATGATGTTTTCCATGTGTCAAAAATTTAATAGTATCACCCCAACCGTTATCATGTGATCGAGGTGTAGGATGTTGATCTTGAGATAGATGTATCATTTGAGGAGCATATGATGCGTGTATTGGATTGTAGTGAAAATGTTTTTTAGGGAAGGACCATGCCGATAATTCATGTATTATGGAAACATGGATGTGTGTAGGAGGAAACTTGGGAAAGTTATGTAGATATGTGGGATCAGTGGACCAAAATTTTTTATTTCGAATCTTATAGATTCTTGGGAGTGCAGATTGAGGATGAGCTGTTATAAGGTGGGGAGATTGTAAGATCCCATATTTTTCAGGTACTTTTCTCTCTAAGTTTTTTTTTGTGCCTTAGTGGCCTAGTCTTGATCAAATATAGAGAACCTTTTCTAGATAAAATGATGTAAATTTTGGGCATATATTATTGTTTAATTTAATGTATTCTGGGAATAAATGAGTTAAGTGTTAAAAATGGGTTTAGGGATAGTTGAGATGATTTAAAGAAAAAATGGGTTGAAACTCAACTGCTGAACATTTACATGTCATGTAAGGGTATTGAACATTGTGTAATTGTTCATTGGTTTTAAATAAATAAATTTGAGGTGATGTATTCTTCGTCAGAAACCTTTAACAAGAATTTCATTATTTTTAACTGGATTACACACCAAGTAAATTCTCAAACTATAATTTTAAATATGATGTGAGGATGAATTCTCTAATGTTTTTAGCTACATCCCTTCACATTTGACCCTAGGATCATTTTGAAGATTTTATAGGCTCTTGTATAGATCCCATGTTTTACTTTCCTCTATTATTGGTGAATAAAAATATATATTGAAGATTTTCACCACCGGGTATGTTCTTTCTTCTCATTGAGATCTATTTCTCACTTATTCTCCTCTTTCTGAATAAAATAAGGATGTTTACACACTATTGGATTTAGATCTAGATCTAAGATTTTTAGAAATTGATTCTTTTGATCTTGAATTTAGGATTTGGATCTAAATTATGTTCTTCATTGAATTATTGACTGATCCTCTTCAAATTGGGGATTCTTCTGTTGGTGAGCGTTGTCAAAAAGTTTTGGTTGGTGGTCTAATTTTCAAATCTCATAGTCATGATTTGATTTCATATATTCATGTTATAGAATTTATATATTTTGTAAGAAATTGTAATATCTATTTGAATTAACTAATGTGGTAATTAATTAATGGATATATTTGTAAAATTTTAAGATTTTGGGATTGTTGAACAAGATAATTAAGTTTAGAATTAATTATGATATCTTGGGAATTGTAATTTGATAATTAATTGTGAGAATTAATTATGATGGAATTGAGATGGTTGAATTGGGTAATTAAATTTGATGTTAGGATATATAAATTTTGAATTAATTATCAATGTAATGTTTATGAAATTGGGATAATTAATCATTGAGTTAATTATCAAATTGTTGAATTGTAATTAATAATAATTAATTGGTGAATTTAACATTGGATATTTATTTTTGAAATGGTTAAGTAATTTTTGAACTGATTAACAAAATTGATGTTGTTAATTAATTTTTGAATTAATTAACCGACTTTGATTAATAAATTTATGGATTAATTATTTTATGGATTAATTAATTGAAGTCGAGGTGGTTAATTATGTTAAAGGGATTCATATTGTTTAATCATGGTTGTGAAATGAGGTATTAGACATGAAGATCATAGAAAATTAAATAAAAAAATAAATGATTGATTTTGAAATGGGGTGTTGGACATGAAAACCTACACCAATGATATACATGAATAGTTTTGAAATGGGGTGTTATACATGGATTTGTACATTGATGATAGATCTATCTATATTATTGATAATTTGGGTGTTAGACATGGAGATCTACACCAAATATATATGCATGTGATTGAGATTTGGGGTGTTGGAAATGGTGTTCTACACTAATGATGTATATGAATGATTGATAATTGGGGTGCTAGACATGATGTTCTATAGCATGATAAATATGTGTTATTGATAAATGGGGTACTATACATGAAATTATATACCCAACAACATCAGTATTTTACTATGGTTCCAAGTGTCTGTAGTAATGAAATTAAAATAAATGGATAATGAAATTCCATTTGTTGAAATAAATTGTAAATTGAAAAAGTAACATGGTTCAGACCCAGTGTGGATTGTAGCAAGTATTGAGGTTTGGGTGTCCTTGGGAACTTGGTGTTTTATGTAGTTTAATATAGAATATTTAATAATGTGGAAAACTATTTATTTATTCATTATATTTATTTCTTATTATAATTGCATAAACTATCATTGGATGGATTTTTTTAGACACTTTTGGTGGTGTCCTACTGAGTTGTACTCACACCCTACTTGGGTTGCCTGATTGGTACCCAAATAGACTTTATTGTTACAGGAAAGGGTTAGGGAAAGTCCATGTATTAGATTTATGATTTTGGATGGATATTGGATAAAGGAACCAAATGTGGTTTGGACCCCTCTTGGGAGTCATTGGGGTCTTCTATTTTCAATTTCCATTTAGACACTTGAAACTTACAGTAGCATGACATGTTTTCTGCTTCAGTTGGATATTGTATTTTCTGCATTGTTTAACATGAGTTATTGGTATTGTTCTGGTTATATATACATTCTTTCTTTATTGTTTATTTATTTCAACTTTTGTTTTACTTTGATAAAAGAGGGTACAATCTCCCTATGATTGACGTATTAGACCCTCATCGGTAGTCAGTAGTCTCTAGTGTTTAGGGAAGCACACTTGACTTCATATGGTGAACTGGCTTGGGGAACCATTATGTGGAACCTGGGTTGGGATGTTACATTGTGATTGATCATTTTCTTCCTTCTTTGATATTTTTTTCAATCAATTCACCTCTTTATTTTTTCTATTTTTTACGGTTTTTGATGAAACTATTTTTTTAGTTTTAACAGTGATAGAAGTTGATATCTCAAGTTGAGGTACTTCAAAATTTTCTTCAAAAATATATGGGTCATGAAGGGACACTTGTAGTGTCCCCTGTAGTGTCTATATGGGTCATGAAGTGACACTGAGTGGGCATGTTAATCAGTGTACACAAATTTTACTAATTTTATACTTTCTTTTCAATAATCCCCTCTTACACACGAACCTCTACCTTGTTTAATAGGAATGTATCTTATAGTAACTCTCAAAAATCATATGTACATGTGATGTAGATAATAAAATAAATATTATCACATATATTTTTACAAGGTTCAGCCTTATTGTTTGATCCTACTCCTTATCGTGACAAACTATTTTCATGAAGTGGATTTTATTATCACTACAATTTATAATGACTATGGGTGAATTATAATTCACATAAAAGTGTTAGTTAGGTATCATCAACTTCCCATATATGGTTTTTTATACTTAAACCACTAATTAATCAATGGTGTTGTTTATACTAGTACCACTAGTTCTTAAAATATTCTTCTTAATGATCTCATCAATAAGACTTCCCTTATTCTTTGGATTCCCATCCATCAATTGATTGATCTTATTCCTCAACTGAATTTTTTCATCTTCCACTTTATGAAAAATATCAATTTAATGCAAATTGGGCTAGTACTCTTCTTTAATAAGTAAAATATGTGAATTCTACTCCAACTCACCAAATTATCAGAATGATCAACTAAAATTTTTTCAAGTAAAATAATATTTTCTTCTTCATTGATTTAATGATTGAGTGGAATATGTGATTTCTAAATCCACTCACTTAATATTATGTATGATTATTTTTAAAATATCCATTAATATCAAATTTCAATTATGTTATAGGTTTTATAAATACTTATTTTAGTGTTTTTATCATTTCATGTATAAACATTGTTTATTATTCATGTAAGTATAATCTTGTCATGAATTTTCTCATAATATATTCTTTTAACAATATTTTCCTCATGAAAGAATAATTTTATGAATGGAATTATCAAGTTTAAGTGTTCTACTACTTCTTACCTCATGTCGTGCCTCTTCTTCGTGAAGAATGATTTCACATGGATCCACTGCCTCATGAAGAATCAATGATTCATGGTTCTATATCCTCATGTAAAAATGAAATTTTGTGGATTCTAAAATAATCTTTTTCGTCACATAATCTATAAATCTTCGCATAGACAGAAACTTATGATGTTTCTGGTAATCTTTTTTGTTCATTCATCTCATCCTTCACACAACATTGAAAATCATGTTATTCTAAGTTCTTGTATTTTGTATGTGAATACCACTTTCCTACCATGTATTATATCTATGTATGTCATATAGACTTGAAATTTAACCACCACATACTTTATTATTCTCAAACTACTTCACTTATAAACCACCTTCTATTATCTTCCCATATTGCATGTTCTCTATGTAAAACATACATTGTGAAGTATATTCTTGTACTCAGACTATATATTCGCTTAATTTTATTCTTTTACGGCATAACCTTTGTATGTCATATACTCTTTGTGTGTCACAAACACCCAACATTCATCACTTACCACACATATTGAAAACTAAGTGTATGTTTTCACAGTATATCCATGATCCTCCTCTCATTGTGGACTAAACACTGTATACTATATGCATCACCTAAATCTTGTTATATAGCATCATTTCTTGGAAGTCTTATGTATAGAATCCATAATATATCAAACTCATTATTTAGATACCATTCTTATTTAAAACCATGTAGAAACCTTGTTGTATGGTCTCATCTTCATGACATTGTTGCATACAAACCATACACATATCACACTAACCTCAAGGACTTCTCATGCACCACATACTTTCTTTATCATATAATGATCTCTTGGAACCTTGATCTTCTCCATTTCATAACCCTGTGACAACAATATTTCTGAATATTATCCATGAACAAACCTTTTGGATTGTCTAAGAAAACAATCCCTTGGTGTAAACTCTATCTTTTCAAGCCACTAACACCTTTTTCACATATTGACCACAAGACACTGCCTGTAGACCACGCGATCCTCACTCCCTTTCTTATTTTTCAACTGAAATGATTAATTTGGTCTCACATAATAGTTTGAATATTCTCCAAATACTCAATATGAATGAAGAAACCCACACGTGTTAAACCATACCATGTGAAGTTTGAAGATGAATTGTGTAAAACAACATCCAAGGAATGCAGTTTTTTTAAATCCAATGTGGCGGGCATTGTTTCAATCAGCGTGTTCCATTTTTTTAAATGAATAGTTACACTTAAATCAAATACCACAATGAACTTTCTCTATCATGTCCAATTTTTAATAAGAAAAGTAACACAACCAATCATCCATGATAAGCATTTCTAGAGATGGTGGTCTCCTCCAACCTCATGTACCTCCCAGTATATAAGAGGATAACCACACAATTCCTACAATAAACAGACCCATGCACCTAAATACCTAAGAATTAACCATTCAAGTGATCTTAACTCACTATTCTCCTCATCTAGCCACTTGATTTATCTTGGTATGGTTGATTTGGTTCATACAGTCACCTTAGTGGAATTGGTTGAAATGGATTCCATAGCTGGCATGAGTTTGCATATTTTTTAATGAATTTGTTTAAAAAATTACTTGCCCAAATAAATAAATATAAGGCCCCAGCCTTAAACCTCACTTAATCTTGAGTTATTACAAGATTACACATTGAGGATCTTTTCGGGTTTAGAGTTTTAGAGAATTAGATCATAAAACTTGCATTACATTCCACATATAAACAAAGTGGTTACATAAAGATAGTATTCTTCATTCCCATCAATGGAAACACATTTAAAATAAAACATGGATTATTTCTTGACACTTCCTTGACACTATCATCATATCATGTACCTTTCCCTTGACCTGTGAAAAACATTTCAAAAAAAACTTGGGATGAGCATAAAAAGCTCAGTATGGGTTATAAAAACATGGAAAGGAAACATGAGTTCATATATATATATGAATGAAATCATACTTTACCCATAAAACATAGGCACTTTAACATACCTCATAAAATCATGAATAAATCATAGAAATCATAAGACATAAAGGTAACTTGAGGCATTCATAACATTCTTACGTAGGGAGTAACCCTCTTGGTTACGTTTGGAATACCCATCACAGTATATTCCCTAAATCTCTTCAGAGAAACCTTAACGTTTCACTCTTTTGCGTTACCCAATGCATTGGAGAGATATATCAGGCTCACCTGCCCTTAGTTTATCACGGAACCACCTGTCTTCATAATAATGCCCAAGAACCATAACATAATCGTATCACATAAAACATGCATAAAGGAAACATAACATTTCCACATTTCAATCACAAGATATCAATACAACACAAAAAACATTGTGAAAACCATTTTCAATACCAAAATAAAAGAAAAGTAAAACATGGTATTTATTTTTCTTTTAAAAAGAAGGTATGGCTTGTAGAGGAAGCCGAAACTCAAATAACGGTCACGACGGCGGAGAAGTCGTTGTCACCGCATACGTACAACAAAAACATTCCCTTTTGTCATTTAGTAAACGCTTCTTATAAAAAAGATTCCTTTTGAATAAACATAAAAGTCAAAGGGGTTTATACACCGTATAAAAGAAAGTTGTGTATAAAATAAAATATGCCTCAATGAAAGGAGATTGAGACGAAGTCCCATACCTCGTATCTGACTTGACCCGACCGTTCTTTAATCTCCTGAATAATAAACATGAGTTAATATCTACTTTCTTATGAACCTTTTTCAAGTTAATTATTCCTTTTATACCATGTTATGAACATCATGTAATCATTTAAGTTAATAGTGTTCATTTTGTCGATATTTGGTTCTTAAGTCAAAAATAGACTTCTTACAATTACATGTTGTTAATTTGGTCAAAGTTTTGTTATATCCAGAATGATATTAATGATTTGGATAACATATATATCATATATATTCATCATATATATGTATTTATAATATTACATCACATAGGGGTAAGAAATGAAATGCACCGTTCATGGAGACGGTAAGTCGTACGTACGCATGAACGCTACTTCCATTTCTATTTCGTATTTTCTGGAATGGATTCATAATGATATAAGAGTATATTATAATTATAGTATAATAACATATATAATATCATTAACTTTATCCTTTACACATCCCACATATGGTATTAACGAATCAAATCACTTTCAGGGGGCGGTAGTCCGCACTTCCTAAAATAAAGATATCGTGTTTACCCATAATGGAAACCATAAAGGTATGCCCAAAATGAAAAAACAGAAGCTTAAGGAAAAAATAAACATATAATATATCATATATAAAAATAGTGACATCATAATGGCCACCTTTGAAGGTGTTAAATGAGTATTGAACAATCATCGTTTCGGGAGGCAGAATTTCGCCATCCACGAAAACCGTATGTTCTTTAACCATTTGATGTAGTTGTGTGAGAGTTTAGCTCAAATAAATCTTATAAAAACATCCTAGTATATTGAAGATACTGGTTTTGTTAGAAAATATGTAAATAAAAAGAGTTTAGGGGGTTGGAGAAGCAAAATAAAACAAATGAACATGAGAGAATGAATTACCTTTAAAAGTGTAACTCCTTTTGATTTGAGCCTAAAGGCTTCCTTTTAAAGGATTCTGCCAAAATAGAATCCTCTAGGATGAGGAGAGGTATGTGGAGAGATTAAATGGGCAGGGTTTGGCCGAGCCAAAGGCTTGAGGAGTGTGTTAAATGAGGTAGAGGTGGGGGGCCTTTTATAAGAGGAGAGGAGGGGCACTTTTGGAAGGTAAAGAAATATTACTTTATTTGAAAAATTGTTTCGGTTTTAAAAGGTCCCACATTGATATAATTCGTGGATAAGGTTATAAGGGTTGGAAATCCACTCATCCAATTGGTTTTGGACATGTGTAGTTCATATATTTGACATTATCTTTCCATTTTATTTAAATCGTCAAATAATGATGTCATCGCTGCATCATTATTATGTCATAAATAATTTAATTTATTTAATGTATAAAAATTATAAAAAAATACTATGATGTAGGAAATATTTTTATCTTTCCAATGAATATTTATAATCAAAAATCTGATCTTTATAACCCCATGTAAAAATTGTTTTTGTAAAACATATGATGTTTGTGTCATTTTTACTTTTACATTAAATAAAAAGTAATTTATATCATTTCCCAACCAAAGTGGATCCATGGGGTCCCCAAGTTGACCCATGGCTTGTCTTGGTCGGCCATGACACAACCAATGAGGGTAGGACATGTTTCAAGCTAATCTTATTTTATTAAAGCATTATTTTTTACCTTAAACTACACTAATTACCACTAATCGCGATTAAGAACTTAGTAAGTTACTATTCACCAAAAAATTATTATAATCTCATTGAACCACATTTTACTTCTTAATGACAACCATGTATGTCGGATTTTTGAAATTCAAAACACAATGATGGCAAAATTTCTTTTAAACAGAAAATCAGTCTTTATAAGTACCACTTAGTGGTTTCACTATTCATCAAAAATTGAAGTTTTTCAGAAAATTACCAAAAATTCACCCTAAGCTATATTTGATATTACGAATTCAAAAATGAAGTCTATTTTACAAAGTTCAAAACATATAAGTCACATTAATTAATTTAATAATTAATTCCCGCTGTCAGAGCAAATAGCGTGTTTTTATGAAACAATAAGTATCAAAAGATTGACACTCGTTTAAGTCCAATTTAAAAGTGAAATTGATTCCAATGACCACCATTGGATTAAATAGTAAAAATATATTCATATTACACATTAAGACAAATTCAAAAGATAATCTAATCATATAAATAAATTAGTTTAAAAAGCAGTTTTGATGGAAAATGCAGTATTTTTCACTATTCATTAAAAATGAACATTGTCAGAAAAATACCAAAAATTCACACAAAGTAAATTTTGATGTCCCAATCATAAAGAATAAGTTTATTTTGACAAACAAAGTTTATAAAATTTTCAAAAGATAGATTTAAAAAGGGTTTTCCATCATAAGGCAGTAAAACAATCTTTTAAGAATATTAGTGTATTCCATGCTTAAGATTGGATTTATTTTCATTTTAAGCCTCTAAAACACTATCTTAATCATTAATAGACATAGATAAAAATATCTATTATTAATTACTTACATGGGATGTTACATCCTTCCCCCCTTTAGAAAATTGTGTCCCCACAATTTATTTACTTATCGAATAAATGGGGGTACTTATCCCTCATTGCATTTTCAGATTCCCATGTTGCCTCTTCAATCATGTGGTTTTTCCACAAAACATTTACCTGGTGAATCACCTTATTCTGTAACACTTTCTCCCTGTGGTCAAGAATCTGGACCGGTTGTTCCTCATAAGATAGGTTCTCTTCCAGCTAAACTACCTCTGGACTCAAAACATGAAATGGATCTGGCATATACTTTCTCAACATCGAAACGTGAAAAACATTATGTACCTAAGATAAACTCGGAGGTAAAGCCACTCGGTATGCAACTGATCCAACTCTCTCCAGAACTTCGTATGGTCCAATGAACCTTGGACTCAACTTTCCTTTCTTACCAAATCTCATCAGACTTTTCCAAGGAGAAACCTTGAGAAAAACATGATCACCTACCTCGAAAGATAGATCCTTCCTCTGGTTATCCGCATAACTCTTCTGCCTGCTTTGAGCTGTTCTCATGTGCTTCTGAATTAGCTGAACTTTTTCTGCCAGCTCTTCTACCAATTCTGGTCCCATCAACTTCCTTTCACCCACTTCATCCCAGAAAGCTGGAGTTCGACACCGCTTCCCATATAATGCCTGAAATGGTGCCATCTGTATACTGGAATGAAAACTGTTATTATATGAAAATTCAACCAAAGAAAGATGTTGGTCCCAACTTCCCTGATAATCCATAGAACAAGCTCGTAGCATATCCTCCAAGGTCTGAATTGTTCGTTCTGACTGCCCATCTGATTGAGGATGAAAAGCTGTATTAAAATTTAATTCAGTACCCAACGACTTCTGAAGGCCTTTCCAAAAGTTAGAAGTAAACCTGGGATCACGATCCGATACAATGGAGAGAGGAACTCCATGTAACCTGACTATCTCTTTAAGATACAAACGGGAAAGTTGATCAAGAGAGAAAGTATCTTGTATAGCAAGGAAATGAGCAGATTTGGTCAAGCGATCAACAATAACCCAAATTGCATTATTACCTCGAGATGTTTCCGGTAATCCCACAACAAAGTCCATGGATATATTCTCCCATTTCCACTCTGGCACTGGTAAAGGCTGAAGCATCCCTTTTGGTAACTGCCGCTCTGCTTTAACCTGTTGACATGTCAAACACTTTACAGTAAAATCAGCAATGTCTCTTTTCATTCCATCCCACCAGTAATACTCCCACAGATCTCTGTACATCTTAGTACTGCCATGATGAACTGAAAACGGAGAACTATGAGCTTCACATAACAACTCTCTCTTCAGCTGTGAATCACAAGGCACACACAATCTCTTCCCAAATCTCAAAACACAATCATTATCAATGTTGAATTCAGGAAACTTACCTTTCTGAACCAGCTCTACCTTTTTCTGCAACTCACTGTCTTGCTTCTGTGCTTGCTTGATTCTATCTGATAGAGAAGATCTCACTGATACCTGAAACAAAACAGAAGAACTTCCTGCACCAACAACTTCTATGCCAAAGTTCATCAAATCCTTAACCAAAGGATCACGTTCCAAATGCAACATTTCTAATGAAGCATTACTTTTTCGACTTAAAGCATCAGCCACTTTATTTGCTTTTCCCGGATGGTAATGAATTGTACAATCATAATCCTTGATTAATTCTAGCCATCTCCTATGTCTCATGTTCAATTCTTTCTGAGTTAATATATACTTTAAACTTTTGTGATCAGTATATATTTCACACTTTACTCCATACAAGTGATGCCTCCAAATTTTTAAAGAAAAAACAACAGCAGCTAATTCCAAATCATGTGTAGGGAAATTTACCTCATGAGTTTTCAACTGTCGTGAATCATAAGCAATTACCTGATCATTCTGCATTAGGACGCAACCAAGTCCTTTCAATGAAGCATCACTGTATATAACAAACTCACCATTCCTGGAAGGTAGTGCCAAAACTGGATCATTCACCAATCTTCTTTTCAATTCCTGAAAACAATCGTCACATTCTTTTGTCCAGATAAACTTAACACCCTTCCGAGTTAGCTTAGTCATTGGACTAGATAACCGTGAAAAATTTCTAACAAACCTTCGGTAATAGCCTGCCAAACCAAGGAAGCTACGAATCTCGGTTATATTTGTGGGTCTTGGCCATTCTTCCACAACTTTTGTTTTTGCAGGATCAACAGTTATTCCATCTTTAGAAACAATGTGACCAAAGAAAGAAATTTGTTGCAACCAAAACTCACTCTTGCTGAATTTCCCATACAATTTCTTTTCTTTTAAGGTTTTCAAGATAACCCTTAAATGTCTTTCATGCTCCTCTTTACTTTTAGAAAACACCAAAATATCATAAATGAAAACCACCACAAACATATCCAAGAACTCATGGAAAATTCTATTCATTAAGTCCATGAAAACAGCAGGTGCATTGGTTAGCCCAAAAGGCATTACTACAAATTCATAATGGCCATATCTTGTATGGAACGCGGTCTTCGGAATATCTGCCTCCTTTACCTTCAGCTGATGGTACCCCGATCTCAAGTCAATATTTGAAAAATACTGAGCTCCCTGGAGCTGATCAAACAAATCATCGATATGAGGCAAAGGATATTTGTTATTAACAGTGATATTATTTAAGGCCCTATAATCAATGCAAAGTCTCATAGAGCCATCTTTCTTTTTAACAAATAAAACAGGAGAACCCCATGGTGATGTGCTAGGTCGAATGAAACCTATCTCTAATAAATCCTGCAATTGCTCCTTCAACTCTAAAAGTTCAATTTGAGTCATTCGATAAGGGGGTTTTGAAATTGGCTTAGCATCAGGAACTAAGTCAACAGTAAACTCAACTTCCCGATCTGGTATTATTCTAGGCAACTCATCAGGAAAAACATCAGGATACTCATTTACCACAGGCACATCATTAATTTGAATAGTTCCTTTATTTTCAACAATGTGTGCAAGGTAACATTCATTTCCATCTTTTACAAGTTTCTCGGCCTCTTGATATGTTATCAAAAGTAAGGGTTCATTCTTGTACACAAACTGAAAGTCTTTCTGAAAAGAAACTTCTTTAGCTCTACAGTCAATCTTATCCTGGTAAATAGAGAGCCAATCCATACCCAGGATAACATCAAACTCTACTAGAGGTAGAACAATAAGGTTTGCACGTAGGTTCTTTCCACAGATAAGGATAGGAAGATTCTTATAAATTCTTTTTTCCTCAACACTTCCCCCATGTGTTTTTACCACAAGTTCAGGAGTCATTTCTTGAGATGGTATTTTCATTTTACTAGAAAAGGTTTCAGAGATGAAAGAATGTGTAGACCCCGAATCAAACAACACACTGGCATAATCTGAAAAAACAAACAAAGTACCTGATACAACTTCATTTGACGGACCGACATCTGCTGAAGTAGTTGCAAAGTATTTCACCACCCCTTTCTGCTTGTAGTCTAACTGCTTCCCATCACTCAAGCTCTTTGTCGGACACTCATTTTCATAGTGACCCATCTCATTGCACTTATAACATTTCACTAACTGTAAATAAAATTTGTTCTTACCTTCACCTTGATCCTTTTTAGTGTAATCACGAGCCTTATGTCCCATCTTACCACATCGGTAGCACTTTCCAAAATTCAGAAGACATTCCCTAGCATGCCTTTTGCCACATTTATCACAAACTGGAAACTTAGTTCTCTTACCATCAGACTTTTTTGAAGAATTCTTACCTTTCTCCTGCCACCTCGGTCTCTTCTTCTGCTGGTTTTTATAGAACACTTGGTCATCGGCAAACTCCATTTCCACCTTCTCAGCACATCGAACAAGATTTTCATAACTTTTAAACTCACGAGAAGCTAATGCCCTTCGATATTTTGGCTTTAATCCTGAGTAAAAATGATTGATTTTACTATCAGGGTCTCGGATAAAATTTGGAGCATACTTTGCCAATCGAGTGAACCTTTCTTCATAGGCAGCCACTGAGTCTTCTTCTTGCCTCAATTCCAAGAATTGCTTTTCCATCCTAAGTCAAACAGCCTTAGGAAAATACTTCTCAAGAAACATACCTTTGAATTCATCCCAGTCGAGAGCATCAATCTCATCGGAATCCCTGATATTTTTAACCATAGACCACCACTGATCTGCTTCACCCTCCAAACGATAAATAGAAAGACTAACCTTTTGATTGTCTGAACACCCCATGACATCAAAAATCTTCTCCAATGCTTTAATCCACCCTTCAGCTAGCACAGGGTCAGATGATACTCTGAATGATGGAGGATGTTTCCTTATGAAATGTTCCACCACTGACATGTTCCTCTGCGGTTGATCTGGCTGATCTCGTGCATGGATACCACCACCATTTATAGCCTGAGTCAACTGTGCCATCACTGCAACAAACTATTCAGTTCCAATTCCGACCATCTCAGGATGCTGATTCGGAATGTTATTTCCTTCTGTATGCCTTCCTAGCACTGCTTCCCTGTTTCCTCTACGGAAAACCATTCTGAACAAACATGTCTTAGATGAAGCAACATGGTAATCTTCAAATGCTATATCATTTCAAAGAAATTTTTTTTTTTGGATAATCATTTAATAGAATTCTAACTCCTAAAGTTATCTAAACCAACCTCTGATACCAACTATAAGGCCCCAGCCTTAAACCTTACTTAATCTTGAGTTATTACAAGATTACACATTGAGGATCTTTTTGGGTTTAGAGTTTTAGATAATTAGATCATAAAACTTGCATTACATTCCACATATAAACAAAGTGGTTACATAAAGATAGTATTATTCATTCCCATCAATGGAAACACATTTAAAATAAAACATGGATTATTTCTTGACACTTCCTTGACACTATCATCATATCATGTACCTTTCCCTTGACCTGTGAAAAACATTTCAAAAAAAACATGGGATGAGCATAAAAAGCTCAGTATGGGTTATAAAAACATGGAAAGGAAACATGAGTTCATATATATATAAGAATGAAATCATACTTTACCCATAAAACATAGGCACTTTAACATACCTCATAAAATCATGAATAAATCATAGAAATCATAAGACATAAAGGTAACTTGAGGCATTCATAACATTCTTACGTAGGGAGTAACCCTCTTGGTTATGTTTGGAATACCCATCACAGTATATTCCCTAAATCTCTTCGTAGAAACCTTAACGTTTTACTCCTTCGCATTACCCAATGCATTGGAGATCTATATCGGGCTCACCCGCCCATAGTTTATCACGGAACCACCCGTCTTCATAATAATGCCCAAGAACCATAACATAATCGTATCACATAAAACATGCATAAAGGAAACATAAAATTTCCACATTTCAATCACAAGATATGAATACAACACAAAAAACATTGTGAAAACCATTTTAAATACCAAAATAAAAGAAAATTAAAACATGGTATTTATTTTTCTTTTAAAAAGAAGGTATGGATTGTAGAGGAAGCTGAAACTCAAATAACGGTCACGACGGCGGAGAAGTCGTTGTCGCCGCATACGTACGACAAAAACATTCCCTTTTGTCGTTTAGTAAACGCTTCGTATAAAAAATATTCCTTTTGAATAAACATAAAAGTCAAAGGGGTTTATACACCGTATAAAAGAAAGTTGTGTATAAAATAAAATATGCCTCAATGAAAGGAGATTGAGACGAAGTCCCATACCTCGTATCCGACTTGACCCGACCGTTCTTTAATCTCCTGAATAATAAACTTGAGTTAATATCTACTTTCTTATGAACCTTTTTCAAGTTCATTATTCCTTTTATACCATGTTATGAAAATCATGTAATCATTTAAGTTAATATTGTTCATTTTGTCGGTATTTGGTTCTTAAGTCAAAAATAGATTTCTTACACTTACATGTTGTTAATTTGGTCAAAGGTTCGTTATATCCAGAATGATATTAATGATTTGGATAACATATATATCATATATATTCAGCGTATATATGTATTTATAATATTACATCACATAGGGGTAAGAAATGAAATGCACCGTTCATGGAGACGGTAAGCCGTACGTACGCATGAACGCTACTTCCATTTCTATTTCGTATTTTGTGGAATGGATTCATAATTATATAAGAGTATATTATAATTATAGTATAATAACATATATAATATCATTAACTTTATCCTTTACACATCCCACATATGGTATTAACGAATCAAATCACTTTCAGGGGGCGGTAGTCCGCACTTCCTAAAATGAAGATATCGTGTTTACCCATAATGGAAATCATAAAGGTATGCCCAAAATGAAAAAACAGAAGCTTAAAGAAAACATAAACATATCATATATCATATATAAAAATAGTTCCATCATAATGGGCACCTTTGAAGGTGTTAAATGAGTATTGAACAATCATCGTTTCGGGAGGCAGAATTTCGCCATCCACGGAAACTGTATGTTCTTTAACCATTTGATGTAGTTGTGTGAGAGTGTAGCTCAAATAAATCTTATAACAACATACTAGTATATTTAAGATACTGGTTTTGTTACAAAAGAAGTAAATAAAAATATTTTAGGGGGTTGGAGAAGCAAAATAAAACAAATGAACATGATAGAATGAATTACCTTTAAAAGTGTAACTCCTTTTGATTTGAGCCTAAAGGCTTCCTTTGAAAGGATTATTCCCAAAGGTAATCCTCTAGGATGAGGAGAGGGATGTGTAGAGAGTAAATGGTCAGGGTTTGGACGAGCCAAAGGCTTGAGGAGTGTGTGAAATGAGGTAGAGGTGGGGGCCTTTTATAAGAGGAGAGGAGGGGAACTTTTGGAAAGTAAAGAAATATGACTTTATTTGAAAATGTTTTTCGATTTTAAAAGGTCCCACATTAATATAATTCGTGGATAAGGTGATAAGGGTTTGAAATCCACTCATCCAATTGGTTTTGTACATGTTTAGTTCATAGATTTTACATTATCTTTCCATTTTATTTAAATCGTCAAATAATGATGTCATCGCTGCATCATTATTGTGTCATAAATAATTTAATTTATTTAATGTCTAAAAATTATAAAAAAAATACTATGATGTAGGAAATAGTTTTATCTTTCCAATTACTATTTATAATCAAAAATCTGATCTTTATAACCCCATGTAAAAATTGTTTTTGTAAAACATATGATGTTTGTGTCATTTTTACTTTTACATTAAATAAAAAGTAATTTATGTCATTTACCAACCAAAGTGGATCCATGGGGTCCCCAAGTTGACCCATGGATTATCTTGGTCTGCCATGACACAACCAATGAGGGTAGGACATGTGTCAAGCTCATCTTATTTTATTAAATCGTTATTTTTACCTTAAACTACACTAATTACCACTAATCGCGATTAAGAACTTAATAAGTTACTATTCATCAAAAAATTATTATAATCTCATTGAACCACATTTTACTTCTTAATTACAACCATGTATGTCATATTTTTGAAATTCAAAACACAATTATGGCAAAATTTCATTTAAACGGAAAATCAGTCTTTATAAGTACCACTTAGTGGTTTCACTATTCATCAAAAATTGAAGTTTTTCAGAAAATTACCAAAAATTCACCCTAAGCTATATTTGATATTACGAATTCAAAAATGAAGTCTATTTTACAAAATTCAAAACATATAAGTCACATTAATTAATTTAATAATTAATTCCCGCTGTCAGAGCAAATAGCGTGTTTTTATGAAACAATAAGTATCAAAAGATTGACACTAGTTTAAGTCCAATTTCAAAGTGAAATTGATTCCAATGACCACCATTGGATTAAATGGTAAAAATATATTCATATTACACATTAAGACCAATTCAAAAGATAATCTAATCATATAAATAAATTAGATTAAAAATCAGTTTTGATGTAAAATGCAGTATTTTTCACTATTCATTAAAAAATGAACATTGTCAGAAAAATACCAAAAATTCACACAAAGTAAATTTTGATGTCCCAATAATAAAGAATAAGTTTATTTTGACAAACATAGTTTATAAAATTGTCAAAAGATAGATTTAAAAAGGTTTTTTCATCATAAGGCAGTAAAACAATCTTTTAATAATATTAGTGTATTTCATGCTTAAGATTGGATTTATTTTCATTTTAAGCCTCTAAAACACTATCTTAATCATTAATAGACATAGATAAAAATATCTATTATTCATTACTTACTTTGTATGTTACAATAAACTTATTTTATTAATTCCTAAATCCAAAATTCTTCATAAAAATATATATCCTTTACATAATTATTCTTCAACTTCATCTAAATAATATATTCTTTATTTACTTGGATGGATTCTTCGATGTTGTAAAAAATGTGCTACCTTAAAATATCATTAGGACATGTCTTAAAAATTAAGACCAGATAAAAAATAATCACATTTAAAAGGGAGGATTATCTTATAAATCATGATATAAAATGATCTTATCAAGATTAATATCCAATAAATCCATAACAATCATCTAAGAAACATTTTTGAACTTACATTTCCCAATGTTACTCAACTTCATTCATCATCATGGAGAACACTGTATTTCTTTATATATTAACTTTTATTCCTCATGATATAATGAAAAAATACAAAATTAATCCTAATATATCTGCATGGGCTCTTTAAAATGATCTTATGATGATGGAAATTATGGGAATAAATAATTCTAGATGTCATAAATATATTGTTAAGGCCTTGTACTAAGTCACCATACATAAGGGATAAGTATGCATTGAATACACCAAATAGTTGTCTCATGAGACATACCAATGAAATAAGGAGATATTCTAGGCCTTACTATTTACTTAATATCATCCAATTAATTCATATGGGAATATATAATTTTGGACATCATAATCATTCCATCAAGTCCTCATGCTAATAAATTGTATATAAAAGGGTAGATATGCACTAAATACCTAATCTAGTTGCCTCGTGATACCTACCAATGCACTTAGGGGATATATAATTTCAATTCCAACCCATCACATAAAATTCCAATATATTCCATCATATATTAAAATATAATATTCAATATATAGACTAATGTTCAGGAATGAATAACTAAAAAATAGTTATCACAATTTAAAAATGAAACTTATCTTACAATATTTACCCATATATAAAAAAATTATACAAAAATGTAAACATATTGTCACATTAAATCAATAAGTAAGTATGTCTTTGTGAATTACCTTTAATGCTATTAATAATAGTTAGGGATCCATGGTGTTAAATAATTTCCCTTATCAAGTGAAGAATATGGAATTATAGTTATAGTGAACTAACAAAGATTAATTTTATCAATGTGTTTATATAGTTGATTACATGTATTTGAATTGGTAGGATGCCAAATAAATTATAGTTAAACCCCTCAATAAATTTAGAGTTTTTATTCACATATATTTTATATGCATTAGGGAAATGAAATTTTCTAAAGGAGAAACTTTTAGGTCAGTATGTTTTGATGGAAAAGGTAACCATGGGAAAAATAAAGTTTAATATAATTAGGTCATGATATAGGCTTCACTATATATATCTCCATCATCCTTATTAAAAAATCCTCTTATAAATAATACATCTATAATTCCAAAAAAATATTTCATATATAGGGATTTTTTTCTCATGGGGCTATATAGAGTTGTATGCCTCTTAGAAGAATTTTAAAATTACAATGGCCTACGAGCAGGCTCTAATGTAAGTGAAATAGGGTCTAACACGCATTGGATATCATAAGTATTGTACTTAAAATTATATCTCAAAAATATTAGAAAAGGAATATGGATATATAAAAAGATATTACAATGGAAATATAAAATACGAGTGAAAAAGATAGGGAAAACATGCCTTTATTTCAGTATGGTAACGGATTATATAAAGGGTAATATGAGATGGATTTGGATAATATATACTTAATTATTTTTAAAATAGGTGATAATAGTGTGTATATATAATCATGGAAACATATGAAGTGGGTGTTTAAAATATATTATAAAAAAGAATTTAAAATAGGAAATAAAGAGGGAGAAATATGAATCCTTACCTTTCTTAAGCTTCTTATCAAAGATATTACACCTAGGTCCAACCAAACTCTTAAATATTTAATAGACATATATAGGAAATACTACTTGAGATACCTATGAAGATATAATTTTAACTTGTAGTAAGTAAAATGAGAAGATAAAGTGGGTATTTATAGGTGTGGTTAGTTGAAACCCATGGAAAAAATTATTGTATATTTTATTTTTCCATTATCTCAAGTTCTAGACTACTCCTTAGAGTAAATATTACCTACCTTACTACTCTAATATAATTTTTATTTCCAAAATTAATCAAATACCATAATATTGGGTGAATTTGGTCATTCTTACCAACATATGATATCATATTTATTGTATTTCACCACTTTTTACTATATTTTACTATTTTTACCAAACAAAATAACAAATTTTAACCCTCTCTTGATTATAACATCATGATTACAAATATTCAATCCATTTTTTTCAAAATAATCCTTTTATTATGTGTATTTTAACTTTTAAATAATGATGATACATTTAGTAAAATTGTGGCATTAGAGTAAACTCAAATTCATTACTTAAATAATTTAAACATTAATAATTCTTAAACCCTATATACATAAACCCTTATTACACCATAATATCCCCTGACGGTAAGGTGTTAAATTTTGGTAATTTCATAATGTAAATGAACAAAATTGATCAGGTAGTGATTTTAACTAACTTGAACATATCTCATAGATGATTCTTCTCGAACCTCAATTATTAATTTTCTAATTGGTCCTAGTCATAGGAAAACCCTAGTGATGATAACTACTTCCCAAGATCTAACAAATTCACTTCATAGGGGGCGATTCTACTATTTAAATACATGGTTTCTCCCTTTTTACTAATTAAATGTTTTCATTACCCTTATTAATATACTCTAATTCTAGAAACCACTTCATTATAAATATATCACTAATGTTCATATTTAATCATACTTCTTATAAATTAATTCAAAAAAATCCACCAAATAATAATTCACATTTTTTTTCAAAATTTCAATTTTGTGCCCTGTATTATTTTTTATTTATACTATACTTGTTATAGTAATGATGTTTATTAGAGAATATGATCGAGTCATGAACTCTATTACAAACCTCCTTATATCGAGACACCAATTTTTTTAGTTAATGATACGTATTTGAAATATTAGTGTGTTCTATTAGAGGTGATCTATATAATTCATGTAAAACTACCTCTCATCTCACTTATATAATAAAAAATATTCATTTAAATATCACCTTATTCTCAAATATTATATGAATCGATAAATAGAACCTTTATAAATTATGTGATTTCTCTATACCTCCACCTTAGGATCTTCTGGATGAGATTCTTATACCAATAGAAAAAAAAGGATAGTAAATATAAATTTGGTATCAAAAACTCCACCATTAACCCATATCATATACAAATACAAGGCTATAAAATCCTTTATCATCCTCCATTAATTAATAATAATAATGATCTTCCCCTAAGTGAAACTCTATGGCCCAAAAAAATATTATAAAAAATGAACGATTTAGTTTTAAGAATTTCTAGGAATAAGAGATACTTGGTTGACATCATCATGTAAAAATTATAGCTAAATCCCCCTAACTTAACTCCAAAATTAGAAAAATATTTAGTAAATATATTACCCTCCCCATAAGTATGAGAACCAATAAAGTAAATTTGACTATAATAGTAAAGACTATCCTCCCAATATATTACAAGACTCCAAGAGGGAGAAGAATTATTTAACTTGATTTCATGCATAATAAATTATGAGTCCATATCAATCCATATTTCACTATAATTTTTGAATCATTAATTCTAAATTTCTAATATCAATCCTTCCATATAAATTTCATAAGATATATCTGTACCATTGTATTTATAGAAACAAGATAGTAATCCTCCTTTTTCCCCTGAAGATTCCACCACATCTAGTAAGACTTATATTTATTTTTAACGACTCTTCAGTATTTATCTTGATCTAACCTATAGTGATTGGTTTATTAAAAATTAGGTATATTTTCGTTGTAATTTTTAGAATTTCCTTGAATTCACTACCTATTAAAATCAGATAATTCCGAAATTAAATTCCTAAATAAGAAAGTATAAATATTGGATACCACCATGATAGTAGTTAGTATGTCATTTATAATAGTATTTAGGTCAATGTCATGATTATCATATTTTTTTGGCATTTTTGTTCCACTATATGAGACGTAAGGTTTCAGCAAAAATAGTTTAGAGAAATATTTTCATCTTGATATATCCTTCCTTCATGCTACAGTGAGAATATAGAGAGACAAATTCAACTAAATTAAAAGGATACACTTCAAATAGGTTTGAAACAATATTCTAGAGGGTTTTATAAAAATGAATTTTCAAAGTAATGTGTTCAATGGAATCTTATCAATCCCTAAAATCACTACACATAGTGCAAAGATTCAGAACAATAATTATGAGTTAATCATCTATGGGTAGTATATTATAATCCATTATCCATATTAGGGTATATTGGTATGTATAATTATATTAATTATACAATATATTTAACTATAAATCCATATTTTTGGACCTACCCATGAATTATTTATAATACAGCTTACATGTGATATTATTATGCTTTAACAACTCCAAGATCAGTGTATCTCTTCTAGGTATTAAGGGAAAAAATAAATGGAATCAATAAGAGGTGTGGGTAGTTTATCCAAGGAGAATCCAATTTTATCAATTATTCTCAAATCGGGATCCTTTATATTCCCATGAAATCCTTCAATCAATAGATATTTCTCAGATAATTTGATGAATATTCTATTTCTATACCTTCTTTGATTGGTTTAAGATTTCATTTTTCAATAATGTTAATAATTAATATACTTAAATAATATTTATAAATTCTAAAAAAGGTGGTAGATAAAGGATATAGTAGGAGAAATATCCTTTAGGAGTACCACTCAATAAAGAAAAAATTCTAACCGCTTTGGAAAATTTGAGAATTGTAATAGTGAAAAATGGAAAAAACCATTTAATGAATTAAATCATAAAATCCCAATTGAGAGTGTCAATGTTTTTTCAGAAATCCATCTTGATATAAATGATTCCATTTCTACTGGAATTCACTGGTAATTTAATGCATTCAAAAGTAGTAAGAAGATAGTAC
This sequence comes from Viscum album, assembly GCA_963277665.1. Classification (NCBI taxonomy): domain Eukaryota; kingdom Viridiplantae; phylum Streptophyta; class Magnoliopsida; order Santalales; family Viscaceae; genus Viscum; species Viscum album. Next base: position 718,561,070 of record OY728164.1, on the reverse strand, counting down.
AGTATCCTTATTCCATGAATAAAACCATATTGGTTTCAACAAATCATCTTTTTTTATGATGATAGAGATCCTAGTAGATAAGATATTACTAAGAATATTATAGACAAGGTTAGATAAAGTAATGTTCCTAAAATATGTGAGGTTGTAAATATCATCAAACATGGGTAAAAGTAATAGAATTTTAGAATCCTTTCCCTTTGGGAGAATTCTATACCTAAATAATATATGAATCTTCTTTATAAGATCATCCTTAATAATATACCAGTACTCTTGAAAGAAAAGGTTAGTTAAGCCTTTCCATCCAACAATACTCCCTATATCGAGAGAAAATATATCGACCTTGACTTCCACCATATCTGGAATCTTGGTGAGCATCAAATTATTTAAGTGGTAAACAACCCTAGGGATTATATTCTTAAAATTAGTAAGGTTATGATAAGAACCACTACTTAAGAGATTCTGGAAATTGTGAATAATTTGCTTCTAATTTCCTTCTTTATAGTGATAATTTCACTTCCATTATTCAATTAAGTAATGGGTTTGAAATATTTTCCAACATTATGGAGATTATTGAAAAAAATTGTTCCTAATAGCCACTTTTATCTATTTCATCCTAAAATTTTTCTTTAACACTGCCTCCCTTAGAGTGATTTTCTCATTCAAAATTGAGTAAATTTCCACCTCCATGTTAAAGTGAAACATGTCAAATTTCTCCTCAATACTATTTTTAAGATCCTTAAGATTGCTTTTCAAATTCAGAATTTCCCTATCGATGGAACTAAATATCGTCATGCTCCAAGAAATAAATATGGACTTTAGGTTTTAGAATTTTAGAACACATGAAAAAAAATCAATATATTATATATTATTCTAATCATCTTAGACAATACCCTTATAGTTTTGATACTTCACCTAAGAATTATTGAATCTAAAAAGAAGAGGTCCTCTTTCCTTTTTGTAACACCCCATCTCGAATCACTGGGTCCAATATAGAGTAACAAATGACCTCAATCATGCCTCCCCATATAATAGAGGCTATCGACTAACAATGAGGGTCTAAATAGTATCGTGGGGATACTATACCCACAATTAGAGTTCATAAAAATAGACAAATAAACAAACAAGTAATAATACGCAATCAAAGTATAAGAAAAATAAACATAACATTTATAATGAATGAATACTGAAACAATAGACTCAAACAGTCATACCTAAATAAAAGGAACCTTTCACACATAAGTCTGATCACAAATAAAAATAATGAAAATAAATAAAGTACAAAGCGGCTCTGTACCCAACTCCAAGCCTCACCTCCTCCCGATCCTCATCCCAACTTGTACCTGCAACAAGTGAGGGGTTCTTGAGTGCCTAAGTGAAATTTTTTTCCAAGTTGGGTATGAGTAAAACTTAGTAAGGAACCGCCAATGAATTATAGTACCTAACTTGTTAATGCAACATATGTGCATGTGATAATATCAGAATAAAGTAAATAGGAAATACAGAAATTTTTCAAGCGTGACATACAATCACCTGTGAACAAGTAAAAAACACACCCATATGTCAAGTAGTTGTATGCTAATCAAGCATTCACAAACCCCAATCATACCTAATTTGACTACATGACATAATGAATATTAACCATACATGTTTGAAAAATCCCATCATATTGGGATATCCCATGAAACATGTTTGATATATCACACTGGAAGGGATAACACATGTACATTATGATCGATGTCTGACACATCCCTCCTAGGGGATAGTCTATATAGATTAACCTATAAGATCAAATATAAAAGATATATCATGAAAAATATTGATATAGAATGAAATATCAATATCACATCATATATAATATAGTCATAACCACCAAAAAAATCACATGAGAGAAAACATTGAGCATAGGTATCATGGGCTAGACGCATACACCACATGCAATTGAACAACAAGAATAAGTATCAATGGTATAAACATCTACACACATGTAATAAATCATCAAACATTGTATAATAGGATACACATGCACACACATGTGATAAAGCATCAAGCATGATCTCATGATCTATACATGCTCATACATGTGATCAAGGCATAAAACATGGTCTCACAGGACTAGGTCTCATGTATCACAACCACACACCCAATGGGGGGTATATATAATATAAGTAACACATTATTGATCAAGTATCATCCATCATAATCGGACATAAATCCAGTGCACAAGGGTTCGTCATGGCCCTTATAACTTTATTCATTTACATTAGGCATCACTCCTTTAATTAGTTAACACTTAAGGATCATTAACTAATTAATCATTCCATGTTATTCATAACACATTTATTAATTAAGGGTTTTTCTTCCAAGGTGGTGAACCTCATATCACATTCTAAAAAATTAATCATAATACCATAGGGTAGAGAAAATGGAAGCACCTACATTAACATGAATCAAACTCTGATCCAAGTAAGGTCTAGCAACTTTTTCTAAATAGTTCAAGTCTATTCAGCCTCTACCAATATCCATGATGTTATAACTCATTTCCAAGAATTTTTATTTAATTTATTATAACTAAATTAAAATTAATTACAATGATTACAAGTAAACTTACTACCAATGGAAAAAAGGCATTGTTGTTGAAGGACTTACCAACTATCACCACCTAGTTGGAACCATGACCAACCACCCCTGGATGGTTTGTAACATTATTATGAAATAATTCTAGGAAAAATACCTATCATGTGACAATAAAACAAAGGAAAATTTAATATAATTAAATTGTAGCCTCAATAAGAAAATAATCAAGTCACGAAACTTAGCCACAACGTTACCCAATGGATTTCATCCACTCCTAACACAATCCTGGTCCTAAGGCATGAAAAAATCCCATTTCAATTAAATGGTATGATGTTTTATCCAACATAATCAGCCAAAAACCATATAAATAATACCAAGTCATATACCTTCAATGAAACACCAAAAAATGGTACACATTCATCATCACAGAACGTCCTCTACCCATGCTAATTCAAAGCCCCGTCATTCTCGAACAATTCCATCAAGGTACATTTGAATTTTCATCCAATTATCTAATTATTATATTTATAAATATCATTAAAGTATTAATATGACCATGAAGAATATATTTGAAGATATTTGAGACACCAAAGGATCAAATGGTCTAAGGCTTACCAAGAGGAATCATCCATGATGAACGACACAGTAGTCCACCCCCACATGACCAAAAAAGAGGCCAAGATCAAAAAAATGAAAAATGATCTCACATAATTCCTGATCATCTTTCATCTATATACACATGGATCAAAGGGAACTCATGGATAGAGGATAATAGAGGATTAAGTCCCAATGGATCTCCAAAAATTGATCCAAGTCTTATAATCCCAAGGGGGGGTTTTTCCAAAATAACTAAAAGACACTTACCTAAACACTTCCCAATGTACCCCACTATCCACCTGATGCAAGCTCTCTGATTGGTTGGTAGTTTTTTGGTATACAAGACTACTTCCAGCCCCATCATCTAGTCGGTGGCTATAAAAGAAACCCCAGCTACTCTGAGCCTCCTCTTCAGAAAACCATAGATTTGAGTCTCCCATAGAGCTTCCTTTAATGTTTAGAAATGCCTATTAAATATACTTAAACATGTAGTATCTCATTTCATCACTCGATTATTAGAATGTGTCATCCAATTAACAAAAATTTTAAATTCTATATAAAATTCATGACTTGTAACAAAGTAGGTTATTATAATCTCCCTACCATAGCACTTCTCATCCTTGATAAGTTGTGGTAGTACATAAATCACACCTACCAACCATCCTCGATCATCATTTATAAGGATATTTCCATGTTCTATCCTTGAACCTCAAGTCATTACCCCAAGGTTTCACTCATCATGAATTACCATATCACTCTTCCAAGATGGATCCAATAATGAACATTATAAGATGATCCAAAAGTTTATTATCTTCGAACATCAAGATTGTAATCACCACATCCGTCTAACTTGTCACACCATGGTGTACATGATTGATTCCTCCTAAAGCATCAAGGTTCTCCCCACTATAGTAATCTCCAAATAGAATAAAATGTTGATAGTTCAGTGATGTACCTAGTGAGGCTCAATTCCATCATGCTCAATCAAGCACAAAAAATGGGTTAAATTTTAATACTAAAACCTTATTCTTAGTTCCAAGTCAAACCAATGAGTCTATACTAACCAAATGTAACTCATAAACACCTACCTTTATAGAAATTTCCCAGAATATGATTAAACACCTACATCATACCTGAGATTATGATCTATAGGTGCTTCAAACCCATCGTTTTTAATTTTATATGGAAAAATCAGTCGGTACTCTTCCAGCGGACATCATACAAAGGTGATCGATCCAATGACTGACACTCCAAAAATCCATTGATCATGATGCATTAATCCTTGGAGGAATTGTTAAATCAATTATTCATCCCTACTTATGTCTGAAAAATCATTGAAGGAATTTTCTTGGTTGATTCACCAACCACTCGTACAGACCATAAGGCTCTAGTCGTGCACCAATGCACTAATGATCCAACTCAATATAGAACCATACTGACAACTCACTAAGTCTAATTCCCACTTCTAGACTCCATATAGAACCATATCTAAAACACACATTAGGAATTCATCATAGAACTATAAACTCTTGTGTCTACCACCCATTAGTCTTCAGATATACGATGAATGTTCAACAATCAGTCTTAAACTGACCATGATTCTTTCCATAAGTGATTCATTCTCTTTTTACCAAATAAATTCTCCCCGCCATAAGAGTATATTTATCACTAAATTTCATTTCATACATGGTCTAACAACCCCATGACTAGTTCATTACTTAATGTGGTGACTAAGCATGATTATCCATTCATACCTGATTACCAAGAAAATTATCATGCGATGTACACACCTAGTTTTCTTATAATATAGTTCACTACATCCAACAATCAACCCTCAACGTATGCTACATCCTCCAGAAGTCTAGGCATGGATTACAACCTCCAACCTAAGGGGTCACATCCCCTCATGAAAGACACTACTATAAACTATGGTATATCCATCAAAGATAAACATGGTTTAACCACACAATGGTTCCCCAATCCATAGTTAATGTCATCTACCTCCATAGAGACATCTCTGTATAAATCACCTTCTAGGATTTCAATACCTATGACCTTAACACTGAACTCATATATTATTAACTTCAGGCGTGATCCTAAATTGTATTAATCAGTGAAATACTTCCCCTATCACCTCTAGGTTCTTTTACAAAACCTGAAACATTCTCAACAGTATTCTCACTAACGCATTTCAACTTATTCAACTAACACTACATGAAATTGATGGCATGAATTCAACTTCATCAAGGATTTCCTATAGAGGAATTATAATACTACTCTTTACTACAAAAATAGTGATTTCCCCATGATTCATGGACCTTAGCATTAGACTCAAATTACTTTTTTCTATCCAAAATCTACAAGGCACCATGTCAAACAATTGGGAGCATCCTCGATTCCCCTTTTAACATCGAGAATCTCATTCATGCATAGATATACTATGTGTTAGACTACAAATTGATCAACACTATTAAAATCCTAGGAAGAAACTTATATTCACATTTTAACTTTGAAGGAACACTCAAAAATAATAGGTATGGATTCCTGAAAGATCCTTTCTTTCAAATCATGCCTTGCATTATGAGCACTAGCACGCAAGGTTCTCTATACGAAAAGGTTACAAGGAAACTATCAAGATATTTATCTGATCATTCCAATGGATATTCACATGAATGGGGAATTTTTACAATGAAAATATTCCCATCATGCACTAACCTTGACTATTCCATCACAAGAAGACATTCTCACTTTGGTTACTCCCAAGCAGTATGAGACACTGAATCACTAGTAACCAAAGTCACATCTACATGTACACAAGGGTTTTACACATAACCCATTACACAATCTCACTAAGGGTCACAACTTATAGAATTTATCCCAGTCACATCTCTATAGACATTTCATAATGGATTTTCTCTTAGACTATCCACATCCATAGGCCATAGATTCCTTGTTCAGTTAAATAGTATGCCACTAGATTATACTCTACATAAGATATAATTAGAACATTAATTTTATCATGCTTATCTAATGGATTATCACAAAATATTCTTAGTAAGTAAATTAATGTGTAATGATGATCTAATAAGGTTCATTGCACCATCTATGCACAAAGGGAGTACATCATCACTTCCATAACCATCATCATTTAGGTGTAAATCAATATAGTCTCACGTGACCTTGTATAATAAGTAGACATGTATAGGGTTTCAGGAGAATAAAATGTCATCAATAACCCATATGTGAAAATACAGTACAAGTAGTTGACACTTAAGTAGTTGAGTCCTCCATCACCAATACAATCACATAAAATTAGAATATATATCATGTGAAACTTATTTTCTAAATATGATTCATGCGATGCCACTTTCCAATATATCCAAGAGTCAAATACATATTAAATAAAAAACCTTAAGATCTATGTGTGTCACAAGTGGTGAAATCATATAACAATAATAGTATAACCCAATAACATTAATCATATATCCTGGTTACATGTACTTCTCTCAATAAATGTGTTTTCAATTCACCAAATAGAGTTTCAACTTAAGCTCCAAAACATTTTCATGCTGCATCTTTATCAACTCTCTAAATAAATAAACCAAGATAGTTGTGATTCCATTTTGGAACACCCTGACCCAAATCTTTAGGTCCGAGTTTGAGTGTCACATGACCTTAGACGTGCCACCCCATATGATAGAGGCTTCTGACTAGCGGTTAGGGTATAAAGAGGATCATGGGGAGACTATACCCTCAATCAAAGTGTATAAATAATATATAAATAACTAAACATGTAACAAAATATAATCAAAGTATATGGAAAATAAACATACCAACTATAATGAATAAATGTGGAAAAAACATACTTGTAAATTCATACCTAAATACAAGGACATTGATTTCCCATTTGGGTAATAACATATACAAATAAAGAAAATAAAAAAATGCATAGAGTCTCTACACCCAAATCCAACCCTCACCTCCTCCTAGTACCCAGACTCTTAGGAAGTTATCCCACTCAACGATCAAACTCGAACATCATCCCAACATGTACCTAAAATAAGTGACGGATTCTTGGGTACTCATATTCCATGGCCACCCAACCATGGTGTGAGTTCAAATTGGTACCGAACTGCCGACATGATCTAATACCTAATTTGTAAATGCAGTGTATGTTAATGTGTTAATCCCAACAGAAATTAAACAGACAATATATAAAATAGGAAAGAATAACATACAATCATCAATGCACAAGAAAGAAACAAACACCTATATATCAAGTGTTCATGTTCTTACCAAGATGTCACGAAACCTAGACATACCTGGATTGGATCTGTGCCAGAAGTAATATCAACCATCATGTTTGCAACATCACACTTGATAGGATATCCCACAAAACATGTTTGACACGTCCTGTTGGATGGAATAGCCCATGTATAAGATGAATGATGTCTAACACATCCCTATCAGGGGGATAGTCCATATAGATCAAACTAAATGCTAAAATTATATAGATACCTCATGAAACACATAGATACTGAATGATATATCAATATCACATCACATCAAGAAGATTCATAACCACCACAAAACCACATGTGAGAAAAAATAGAGCACATGTATCAAGGGATATGAACACACACCACATGAGATCGAACATCAAGCATTGGTGTCATAAGGCTACACACACACCTGTGATCAAGAATAAAACATGGTCTCATGGTTTATACATGAATACACATGTGATAAAGAATAAAACATGGTCTAATAGACTACACACTTTCACACATGTGATCAATTCATTAAACATGGTCTCACGGACTACACACATATACACATGTGATCAAGACATCAAGCATAATCTCATGGGAATAGGTATCATGTAGCACAACCACACACCTATGTGGTTTCATGTAATCTAAGGCACCCATTATTCGAAACTGGTTGGGGTCCAACCCCTTTATTCAAAAAATAATACAGAAACCCCATTTTATCTTGGATGAGGTAGAACCCAATACATGTATGAAGGCTAGAGGCATTATGCCTTAGATATATATGGAAGGAGTCCATTGAAACATAGCCCATTAAAATGATCCCTATAGAAAAGTCCAAACTATCTTGATAGGCCCAACACACTCTAAGATCATCGAAAAACCCTAGACTCTCTACCTTTATCGCTAGAGAACCTGATCGCTAGTCCACACCACTGTTGGCAATAAACCACAACTCCACAGTCAACCATTAGGGGCCGACTCATGCCAATATTCCGTCATCGACACATCCCTCCTTGTGCTTGAACCCAAGATGGGACGATCGATACCTAGATCTAATCAGAAGAGTTGTCGTGCACCAACAGCAGCCTGGTTCACCAACTGATGCCTTCTTAAGGTTGTGCCCTCCTGAACCCACCTCTAGATCTGCACCACATTGCTGCACCATCACTCCTTCATCGAGCAAAAGGCATCACCAATCTAAATCTGTTGCTACCCAATCATCGATGACACTCATAGACAAGATCACCAATGTCAACCCCAACTGCATCCCTAAAGGACCGAATCTGCCGACAAATGCCAACCAGTGTTCTGTCGAGGCCTTGTCCGCTTGTCGTGAAATACACACCAAGGACCACTAGATCTCGAACCATCTGGCATGACACCATTAGTGATCAATCCATAACCATAGGTGGCTAACATCATGAAAATTCACAAGGGTCTAATGTGTCCCTTGTAACTTTGTTTAGTTACATTGGGAATGGATCCTTTAATTAGTAAATACCTTAAATATCATTAACTAATTGTGAATACCATGTTATTCAGAAAACATTAATAAATTAAAGGTTTTTTTAGAGGTTTTGAACCTCATATCACATGCCAATAAAATAATCATAATTCCATAGTGTAGAGAACATAGGACCACCTACCTCAACATGGATCCAACTCCCATCCAAGTAAGGTTCATTGGCTTTATTCAAGTTTTCCAAGCCTATTCGGCCTCCATCGATCACCATGAGGTTCTAACTCATGACCAAGCATTAAAATTTATTTAAATATAACTAAATTATAATTAATTAAATTATTATATGAAAACTTATAACCAAACATGAAAGGAATTCTTGTCTAATGACTTTCTAGTTATCATCGCCTAGCTAGAACCATGACCAACTACCCATGGAAAGTATGAAACACTCTTACGATATAATTTTGGGAAAATTATATATCACATGGAAATGAAATAAAGGAAAATTTAATATAGTAAAATTGAAACCTCTGGAATAAATTAATCAAGTGATGTAATTTGGCTATAATGTCTCCTAATGAATTTTCACAACTAACGGCATACTCATGATCCTATGGTGTGAAAAATACCCAATTAAATTCAATTTTATGAGGTTCAATCTAACTAAATCAGAAAAAAAAACTATACAAGGAAATACAAGGGAAATAACTTCAAAAAAAACCCAATAATAGCACTTGTTAATCATCATGGAAATCCTCTATCCATCTCGATCCAAAGACCAATCATTCTTGAAAATTTTAATCAAGTACTGATGGAATTTTCTTCCAACTCTCTAATCAATATCTATAAAAAGGTAATTAAATGATCAATATGATCAGTAATGATGGATTAAAAGAGAATTGACACCAAAGGATTGTAAGGGATAATTTTTACTAAGAGGAATAATCCATGATGAATAACTCAGTGATCTTCCACCACATGAGGAAGAAGGAGGAAAATATCTTATAAGAACATAGGAACACACTTGGATTTTCCATTATTTTTCATCAATATCCACCTCATATCAAAGAGAACTCATGGATAGAGAATAAAAGAGTAGTATGGGTGAATTTATCTCCAAAAATTGAGCCATGAATAATAGTCCCAAGGAAAATATCATTGTCAATATGGATAAAAACATTATTATATGAGCACTTCACAACATGCCCCACCATCTAGTTAGTCAAGGTCCACCAGTTATCCAGTGGGCCACTGGCCCTTTGTTGCATGTTCATTGGTTTCCCAATGAGTTCTTCTAGGTAACAAAACTACCTCTCAAACTATCAGCTATCTAGTGGGGCCACCGACTAACCAAATCTTATAGAGGATGCCTCTACTAATTTGATCCTCCTTTTTTGTAAACCTAATATTTGAGACACCCATCGAGCATCCTTTTGAGTCCAAAATTACCTCTTAAAGATGTCTAAACTTGAATCTTCTTATTTTATCACCTAGTTCTATAAATGAGCCACCCACTTGATGAAAATTTCAAATTACCTATAAAACTCATGACTTATAATGATGCATTTCATTATAATTGGGTGATGATGGTAGTTAGAAAGGGATGATGATCAAATTTGTTTTTTATAAAAGTCTTGTACTTTACTTCCACCCACTAGTCCAATGCATTGAAGTTGAAAAACTTTGATCTTTATTGTTGGACACTATCATATTCACTAATTTCTTGTACCATGTGTATCTATCACCATGGACAGTAACTTTCACTAGGTCATTATAGTCATTTAATTCCTTAAATTATCTTCATGTAATAACAATTTTGGGTTCTCCTATTCTTTCATGAGGCACCAAAACTACATTGAGATCACCTAAGAGAACCCATGGACCTTTAATATCCTACCTGAGATTTCTAATTTTACCCTAGATGGATTTTCTCATTGGGTAGTTTGTGAAAAAATAAATAAAAGATAACAAGAAACTAATTCCTTAAATAAAAACCATAGCGGTATTAATCTGCTAACTTATGTGATCCACATTAATACTAGAGGTTTTATTAGATAAAAAAACCCAAAGTGTTTCAACTACTAATTTATGTTGATTAATTACCACTATATGAAAACCCATAGAGTTTAGGTTTAATCCTTTTAAGGAGATAAAATAAGGCATGGGTTCTTTAATACCAATCATAAATGGATTTTGGTTTGAAAGAAAGATATTGAGAGTTCAAGTGGCCATATTTTTCAACACTTTATAATTCAAATGAATGATATTTATTTCTTACCATGTTTGGATTTTTATTTCTTGATGCACAAGGGTGACCTATTAGTACCAACTGATCCACTAGATCTTTCATTTTTATTAAAGTATACTTTATGGAATAAGAATTTGATGGAGCAGAGTTCTCTTCATTAGAGACCCCTTATAGCCCTTATCCTATTGATTATAATATCCTCTTTTATCATGTCAATAATCTCAGCTCTTGGTTTCATTAGTTATGAACATTACTTATTATAGAGGTCCTATTATTTGGATAGTAGGGTAGAATCATAACCTTTGTCCCAATTAGAGGATGTTTCCTATGTCATTATGAAATCTAACTCTTTAAAATAATCCTAAACTTCCTCTTTTCCAATATATTTATTATCTTAAACAAAATATTTGCCTTGGATTGTGGATTCTAGTTCTATGGAATTGATATTTCAAGTCCCCTACTCCTTATTTTACACACCCTATTCCTTTCTATCCATGGATTAATTCCTTGAAAGAAGATAACTATTATTTGTACATAAGATTCCTAAATTTTCCACTTATATACCACTTTTATCCATCTCGTGGTGTTCAGATCCAATTGAGAAATCTTGACCATCCCTAAAACCTCTTACCCTTTATTATGGATTCTAAGTATATTATCAGCATTTAAGGTACCCCTATGTTTATTTAGGGACTCTTCCATGTCATTTTTATCTTTTGAAGTTCCACCTATTAGGGTTGGTGTCCTAAGAACCAACTGTTTTGTACTTTGATTACATGAATATACACTTGTTATATATTGTTCATTGTTGTGCGTGTCTATAATATAATAATGTCCTGGAATATTTGTTGCATTGATAAGGTCATGGCAGATCCCCTCTATGATGATAACCTTGAAATACTATATCAATATTCTAAAATAATGTTCTACGGTTGGATGACATACTATGATAGGACACAAATTATATAGACCGTCATGTGCGAGTACTCATAAGAAGATGAGACTCTCTCTCATGGAGTTCACACTTGGTAATCTCCAAGATGGGAGATTATGAGAACAGTCCCGCCAGTAGATTTTCTAAATTTCTTGGTGTCATCGGATATTGATATCTATGAGCGTGTGTAATGGTCCTTAGACTGGAAGATTATCATTAACTCATTTCATGATTCACACACTTATATTTTCTGATGAAAACTGTCATGAAGATAGTTGGTGGGAAGTAGGGTACATTGGGTGCGTTGCGAATGACATGTTGTCAATGGATAAGTCAAGGAAGGATTTGTAACTTCCATATTTATGGAAGTAGATATCTCGGTACCTTGGATTTAAATATAACTGTTGAACAAATTCCATGGCCATGGTGTCACAACTAGTTTATTTATCTAAGTCAAAGAATGACAGATCAAACATATAGGTTTATGACACTACCATGAAACCTGCTTGATGAGATATTGATACAAAGGTATTAAATTAAACAGTAAGTGTTCGTATGAGGTGACACATCAATGTAGAGTTGTAACACCTGAGACTTTTATGTTATATAAATCATCAAAGGAATCTTTTTCTACACAACACTTGCTTGTCTTGCTTTAAACGAAATCGTGACCTTCCTCGATAGCTTGCATCGTACGCAATACCGAGTTTCACTAAACAATGATATGCTATTAAAATATTATTAAAACTAGCTGTTATGAATAGTAATAACCACTTTTTGAAATTTTATAAATTTTATTTTCCAAAATGGACTTCATTTTTGGATTTGGAATATCGAAATTAGCCTAGTGTGAAATTTTGGTATTTTTCTAAAAACTTTCAATTTTTGATGAATAGTGAAACCACTAAGTGGTAGTTAAAAAACTTAATTTTTCATAAAACTTAATTTTACCGCTTCTGTGAGTGAAATTTCAAAAATCCGAGAAGGGTTAAAATAGTTAAAATCAATGTTTAATAAGTAAATAATTTTTAATATGGGGTTATACATAAGATAAACTCGACTATAAATATTAATTAGAAATAGAAAAATATTTCCTACATAATGGTATTTTATTTGTAATTTTTAGACATTAAATAATTTAATTTATTTATGACACAAAGATGATGCAGTAATTATCTTATTAATGAAATATTGACATAATTAATGTTATAAACACCAAAATAAATGTAATTTGAGAGTTTTTATGAATTCCACTAATTTTCTAGGTTAATATGACATTTTAGTATTGATTTAATTAACTTTGTTCGAACTAATAATTCTGTTATGATTTTCACAAAAATCAATTAATAAATAGTGTCAAAATTGACATAAAATAGTTTTTAAAACAAATATTATTTGTTATTTTATTCCTAAAAATCTAAGGTTCTACCAAATGACTTAGATAAGGTTATATATATTAATAATAAACAAATTTGGGTTCATTTGGCTGCTTATAGTAAGTTTATTAACCTTATAGTATAAGAACACAAGAAGACACGGTAAAAGTAAACTTATTTAACTTAATGTTAAATCTAAATGATAAGGTTAAAATAGGAACCTAAACTTGTCTAAATTCTATTGGATGAGAGGATTTCGACCCATCCCCACCTTATCTTAGAAATATATCAATTTGGAGCTATTTAAAACCGAACATGACTTTATAATAAAATAATATTTTTAGTTTTCCCAAAGGAACCCATCTCCTCCCTTATAAAAGGGCACCTTCTCCCCCTCTTACTCACACAACTTTGAGCCTTCATGCTCGGCCAAACCCTGCCAATTCCTCATCTCCACTTCCCTAGAGACATCCTAGAGGTCCTGGTCTTCTTCAAAGACCAATTTTAGTGCCCTAAAAGAAGGTCTCAAAGAAGCACTTCAAATAAGAGGTAATGTCCGTTACCGATTATTTCATCTTTATTTCTTCTTCCACTTCTACTTATTTAGTTGTTTCATTATGAAGTAATAACATCAGTATCACTCATATAATAATATGTTATTATAAGTACGAAACAACCCTATTTCACCATCTATCCATCCTACGGAAAAAGAAATCACCGCACGTGCGTACGTACGGAATACCGTCTCCACGCCGTCGTGTAATCTATTTTCCACCACCACCTTACTTGGATGGGTATAATGGTGTAAATAATGAGTATATATGACTATTATAAATTAATATTGATTCTGAAATAGTATACATACACTCCAATACAATTCCACGATCATAGTAATGATATCATCACTCGTGCGTACGTACGGAATACTGTCTCCATGATGTGATGTGACTTGTTCTACATGATCTTAATTTCATAATGATTATATAAATGAATTGAATAAATGAATATGATATATATTACACTAATACCATTCTGGAAATGACGTATCTATAACATAAAGAGAAGAATAAGAATTTATTCGACAAGACACGCATAAGAACAAAAAGTTATAAACACCTGAATAACAAGTAGCAATGAAATATTACAACTAAGAAGCTAAGAAAATGACCATATATGATATCATAAAAATAAGTATGATTCTGGAATAAGTCAATAACATTATTTAAATCATTATACAGGAGGTTTGGACACTTACGAAGCAAAACGGACCTAAGGTAAGGGAAACATCACAATCTCATTTTTATCCGAGATTGTTTATACTTTAGTATTTACTATGGTGTATTTTATCATCCAAATACATGTTTCCTCAATATGTAATATTATTTCCATACACCTAAAATTTTTTAAATCCAATTTTACCCTTTGTTGAGTTTTTAGTAAAGGATATGAAATGAATCTTTTGTCGTTTTTCGTACGAGGTACTTTTTGACTTTTCCAACAAAAGTACGAGAAGAATGTTTTTTTAACTTATACGGCATGAATGGATTTTTAAAACATTATTTCCAAGAATATTCCTTTACAAGTTTTCAAGTTTATTTTTAATCAACTTCTTTTATTTTAAAAATTTTATGACATGTTAAGAAATGAAAAATGTTTTTGAAGTAGAAAGGATATTTTCCTCAAGAATAGAGTTCAAGTGTTTTATCAAAATTATTTTCCATCTAAGATAAAATAGGGTTCTGTTTCAATCCCTATTATTACATTGATTTGATAATGTTGTGATGGAATTATGTTTATGAATTCCTTTATCTTATATGAATTGTTTTATGATGTCATGATGTTTAAGAATCCCATTTTTATTACATGGGTTATGCAATGTTGTATGATTTATGATTTTGTGGCACACATAAGAATGGTATAATTATGAGATGGGTGGGACCTATATCTCCATCCAATGCATTGGGTAAAGATTTTATATCTCATGAGACAGACATGGCTGGAATGGTAGGTTATACCGGTTCAGTGAAATAGGACTGAAACGAGGAGTGAACTCGGTTCAGAAAGGGACTTTGTCCACTAAGATAGTATTGGCAATGAGCCTTGACTAATAATAAATGATTCTCTATGATTATGTGTGTATTCCACAAAGTTTCATATTTTAAGTTATGATTATTGTGATTATATTTCACTGCCTTGATTTATCCCATGTTATGGAATTATGATCTCTTTTGCAGGATAAGATTTCCAAAAGTTGTGTGCCTATGTATATGATGTGATTGATATTTCTTTTGTTTACCCTTACTGTGAATTTGAGCTCACCCTTTTGTATGTTTTCTTTCCCCAGGTCAGGAAGAAGGTTATTAAGTAAGATATGCCAAAAGGGACCATAGATATGATGAAATAAATGGGAGACAGTGTAGACGCTTTATGAACCAGTTGTTTATGTTTCCCAGTTTCTAAAGACACTATACATATACGGTCCTTTTGTGGTTTTGTTATATGTTGTAATAATTATGCTTCAATTTTGAAGTATTAACAATGTATGTAAGGTATGGGTCGTTATAGTTGGTATGAGAGGAAAGGTATAGTAAACCTTTGGAAACTAGGATGTGAAAGCCTTAGTAAGAACCCTAAGGATAAGTCTAAGCATAGAACACAATCTTAGTGTTTTAGAAATGGCCATGAATAACCTAGGATAAGACCTTAAGTGTGAAATTTTATTCTTGATTATGTGGTTTTCCTATTATAATTAGTGTTTCTCACACTATTATTCTTGGTTTTAGTCAATGGCTGGAACCCGAAGGAACCGTGTTAATGCAGAATGCGACGGGCAATGCAATGATTGTCCCCCTGAGCAACCAAACGTTATGGGAGCTAGAATGAAAAATCTTGTAGCCATTCTCACACAACTTTCTCAATCTATGAATCATTCAGGACTTCCAAACGAGAAAAGTAAGGAGCAACATTCTGTTGAATCCTTCATGAGGAAGTGTCCACCTTCTTTCAGCAGGTCTACTGATCCATTAGTTTCTGAACAATGGATTAGTACTACTGAAAAGATATTTTCAGTTCTTCAATGTTCTGAACATGATAATGTCATCCTAGCAGTGTATCGTTTGGAAGGAGATGCTGATCAATGGTGGAATCTTATTAAGAATACGAGGCAAAGGGATGAAATTGAGTCCATGGAATGGGATGAGTTCAAGAACTTGTTTTTCAATAAGTACTTCCCTCGTATTCTCCAAACAAATATGGAGAAAGAGTTTCTTGAACTGAAGCAAAAGGATGATGAATCTGTTGGTACCTATGAAGAAAATTTTACAAGACTTTCAAGGTACGCTTCTGGTATTATTATCCAACCTGAGAGTAAGATCGATCGATTCTTTAGTGGCTTAAAACCAAGTCTTCGAAGGGCGTTAGCCATAAGGGACTTCAATAGCTATGAGGAAATCGTTCGATGTGCTCTCAAAGTCAAGATGGAGATTGGAGTAACCCATCA